>OU696470.1:7532500-10032500 GCA_916048165.1 Spilarctia lutea
AAATGACTGGTATATAGCGCGTTAAGTGTTGTTTGCCCATAAGTTTTGAGTGAACAAGAAAATTGTTAGATTACATTATCATAACCATAGACGAAACAACCTTTTTCTAAAAGTTACACATACCATTTGTTTAATTGTTTCGAAGCGGAAATCCAATTAGGATATAGCGTAATTAGATAATATTTATGTACAAAAATGACAGAGGTATTCCCTCGCTCTACCTACAATTAGCATAGTAGCACAGAATATTTTAAATAACATTATAATCCATTTCATTAGAACACATTGATCACAGTGTCTATATATGGTTCCTGTTTAGCTAAGTAATATTAATTATTTAATAAAGTTGTTCGTTCCACCTGATGATAAAGGTACCAGAATAACGTTGTGTTATAATAAATTAACTATCGCCATAATATATTCCAAAACTATTAAGATATAAGTAAATGTGTATGAACAATATTCTTTTGCAAATTGTATTGTTTCATTATATTTGTATGAGAATAAATTTCATGGTTTTGCATACCTATATGTATATTAGTTTATGAAACAAAAGCTTCATACCCCTTTTTACGAAATTATTGCAAACAAAGGAAATTTGGCACAAAGTTTATATCATAACTTAGTTCTTATAACTATAATGTGATCCTCATTGAGTTTTTCATAAATAAGTGCCATTTATTATATTGATAAAAAAAATTGATATGTGTCAAGGGACACCCGGATGGAACGAAGTTCGAAATAGAAAGACGAAACGAAAAAATATGTGCGGTCCTAGTGTGGGTGGAGGGGGTGAAGTTACTATCAGTGGGGAGGAGAGATCAGAAAATGACCAGTTTGGTGGGGCGAAAGGGTTGGAGGTGCTGTGCTCGTTAAAATGAGTCCAAGCACTAAAGTGCTGGGGTAATTGGTTCAAAAGTTAGGTTGAGGGGGGTGAAGTGTTTTTAAAAAAAAGGGAAGGGTAAGGCAAATATTGAGGGATGCTGATTCATGACAAGTTTAGGGGCTGCAAGAGGGGACTACAAAATGTCTCCGAGCGATAGTTTCAGAGATAGAGGAGGTGATCCGGGTAGTGGGGTGAATGGATAGGGGGTGCTACGCTAGATAAATAAGCCCCAAAAAAGGGGTTGAAAATATAGGTAAAGGGTGGGGGGTGAAAGTATTAGGGGGGCACCTCGACTGAGAAGTATGGCGGTATCGAAGAACTCGACTCCACGATGTGACTAAGTAGGCGATTCAGGAATATGTGAGAAAATTTTATCCTCCCTGTGGTATCACTAAATTTCTTGGGTAAACACATAATATGGTATAATAACCTCGTCTTGACAAAATGTGTCGTTGATATACGAGTATGTCGAAAGTGTCGTTGACATATGTCGAAAGTGTCTTTGCAATTCCGTCTAGCCCCCTTCCGCAACACGCGATAAGGAACTTCGTTCCAATATAAATATAATAAACATAAGATCACATCCAGTTCAAAGTAACGTAAGTAGTAGTAAGTAGAAGTAACATCATAAGTCCCACAATTGCAGAATCATTCGGTTCATTTAACCGCATCCGTTACACACTCGGGCAGCTTACTTAATAGGTCTTTAATGGGGGAAAAATACTCTGTACCGTCAAAATGGCGTTTTTCTATCTGGCACGTGTATTCTCATTTCTCGCGAATTGGCAAATGATACGGAAAATGGATTTTATAGATTATTGAATCGTACAGTTTTGTTGTTGTTTTTATTAAGGGTTAAATTTTTTAATTAATACTGTGAAACAAGATATTAATTCTATGGATCGACATAAAATAAATAGGTTATCGTACAAATACGCTGGCAATATGGGTATTAATACGCTCAAAAAATATTGTGGTATATACATATACATATGTGTGTATAGTATATGAAAAACAATAGTTTGTAACTATAGTGGGATCTCTTTCTTTAATAACTAAACTATCTGTTTTTCTGTAGGTTTGTAAGTTGAGTGTGTTTCGGATTTCTAGTCAAGCTTTTGAGTTATTAAATTGCATATCTGTATTATTTGTGTAATGCTGTGAATAAGCACGGATGCTATTTCGTACTATGCACACACTTTAGGTACTGACTAATTCTTATTGCGGTCTGGCGTGAAAATATTTGAAAGTTTATAAACCAATCTAAAGTTTTGTTCGAAATTGTAACGATCTCATGATTTTTTCAGTCTGATTTCTTAAACCAGAGCTATAAGCCCAAAGTAAGTATCACAATATTATTATTATGGACTTGTATTTTAACCTGTAACCCTCGCAGATAAAATCCTTAATCCATCATATCATTACACAATTACTAGTAAAAGGTGATACACAAAAAATATATGTAGGACATCATTTGCATTACAGTTTTTTATTATCTATCCATACTTACATACAGAAAAAAGTGTAATAACATGTTATGATCGAGAATCTCGAGCAATCTCAAGACGGCGACTATCACTTGTCTAAAATTTATCTCCATATGTCAAATAACGTGTGAGACGCGACGATTAGAGCCAAATATGGCGGTATTAGAAACCATGCACTCTAGAGAACACGATCAACTCGGCCCTAGCAGTAGATTTGACTAATTAATTATGTAGATGGATGAGATTTTAAAGCAAAAGTTGTTTTGTTTGTAGGTCATTTGTTTAAACTGAGAAGGAATAACGGATGTTTACATTTTGTATTTAGAACACTACATGCCACTGCTCAACTAGAATTGAGGTGTTTTCTTCACATAGGTACGTACTTACAGTTAAATTATAATAAAATATAGGATAAACTAGCCAAAAAAGTATAATGATATTATAAAAGGAGTACGTTTCTCATCAAATTAGCAACCAGGATTTACGCTCGTATGGTGATGATGATGTCTGTCCTGTAAAACCAAAAGCCGCCCCAAGTTGATCATTCCAAAAACGACAATTTCTATCTAAGAGGTACCTTTTCTGATTCAGTTTCATTTGAGACATAGATTTCAACACGCTGAAGTCCGTAATCTGATTGATATCAAATAACTCTCACTCATTCAATAAACTTGTGATTGTTGTACCATTAAATTTGCTCCCAGACAGTTCAGATCCGATTCATGGCAACTCTGGGTAACCCTAGCCAATGACAGAACGGCAGTGGACGAGAATGGATTCCAATGACACATTGTGTACTTTATTCAATTTCGCTCTGATATAATTATATTATTATTAATTGTCACTTTTAGCATATTACTGACTTTCTCTCCTACGCATGAGTAGGGTCGAGAGCATTCAAGCTAAGAAATTGTCTAGTGTATAGAGCTATCTATAACTCCATCACGGAACAATTTCTTGGATTCCTTGAAGTCTATAATACTTATAATATGTTTTTTAGTAAAAATTTACTCTAGTATCCAAAGATGTTACCGAGGCTATTAGTACAGCAATCGACTAAACTGAATAAAAATAATTTGGTAAAAGTTCAGCTTTTCGTTCAAACTACACGTTTAGTTGCATAATAATAATAAAAAATTGAAATTTGTTTTGATGGCTGTCCCCGAAGAATATTCAATTAACACCAGTATAAAACACACTTAATTTTAATATGTTTACTTTGGGTATCAATAAAAGTAATAAACATGAAAGATGAACACATTCCTGCGGGCCTTGTTATCTCAAAACATTACCTTTATTACATTCTGTAGGAATTAGTACTACTCGTATTGATGGATAGAAATATTTTGTTTTGTTGAACGGGCACACAAAAGTGAGCATTAATATTGCTTTAACTTGTGATTCATTTATTACGAGAAGGAAGGCGTTAGATGGATCCTTGTCACATGTCCATTAACACCACCTGTCCAATAAATTGTGTATGTTTATAGGAGTAAAACTAGAAAAAATATCAAATATTTCACTAATACATTCACATATTAATGACGTTCGGTAGCAAACTAGTTAGATAAACTAAAACGAAACTTTCTTCAAACCATTAAAACATCCGAATATCAATCAACATTCGAAAAACAAATTTTATAATATCGACTAAGATATCGCTTTCAAACGTATGTATCGATTTAATTCGATGTTCGATTCGTATTTGTCATTTCAATTTTATAATGTCTATTAAGTTTATCTATATATAGATAAAGGTAACAGTTTTTATACGTTCGTCCGTTGCCTACCGTTTCAATTTTATTGCACGATAAAAAGTTCGTGGGAATTACATTAAGTATATATACCTAATAACGATTTTAGAACCTAACTAATGGAGCGAGCTTTTTATTTGACTCTCAAAAACTGTAATAAATCAAATTGTGACATGTTGAAATGGTCATAGTGGGTGAATTTTGAAACCTTTATTACGTAATCTTATTTTAAATACTTATGTTTATTACAGTAAATAACATTTTTTATTTGTTTGTGAACCCTGCTGTCTCCAAGCGAGCTTAACTGTTACACTATAAAAGCACAACTTTAAAACTATATTTTAATCTAACTTTTTAACCTTGCCTTATCATTTTACCTCTCACGGAAAATTCAAATTCCACCTCTAAAATTCACCCCTACATCAGTACTTTGGCTAACTTTTAAAACTATCGTATTACAGAAATCGTAACAAATCGTGGCGCGGCGCACAGCGGGCGTCATGTACTGTTTGTTTGCAAATAAACACCGGGCCGATCCCCGGAGCGAGCGGAGTTACCGGGGTTACCGGACAATGGTTGCGCAGCCCCGGTTGCACAATAGCAACCAGCGGGAGTCGGTGACATGGTGCGCACACCGCGGTTTCTCATGTGAAATAGGAAATAAATAATTTTTTTTCGTCTCCGATACGTAGGGATGCGGATAGTCAGTTTGCATTGTAATTACCGCTTTTAAATATACATTTGATGAGGGCTAAAGCCAGTTTTAGTTTTTTAAAAATAATTTAACTTCGGGAAAATAAGTTGCTAAAATTATAACATTGACAATCATTTTCACCAGTGTAGATATATTGATGTTAAGACTATTAACGTCTTTTTAGTTAGATACTGTTAGAAGAAACAAAAACTGTTTGAAGGAACAAACTAAATTTACTTCTACATAAAACATACATTTAACTAAGAACTCCATATAACTTTGATAGCCATGTACCTGATAGAAGTCTTCATTATATCATAATAAATGTCTATAGCCACATATACTATTTAATTAATACTACGTACCACAATTCAGGAAAAAAAATTTACCTGCAAACAAAAACTTTTATTAGTAATTATAAATAACTGTAAAAACTCAAACAATACCAAATTAAGTTGTCTTAACACAAACAGTATTTGAGTAACAACAATACTCTCCAACAACTCGATATTGACATTTTGTACGAGCACTCGAAATAATCGAAATAAATCACTCGTATTTGTTCATCGAAGTCAAGAGTCTACCCTTTACAAAAAACTCTGAGTGTATGACAACTTCATTGAAACGATTACAACATTTTATTTTGCTAAACAAAAGCCGGTGTATAATAGAGATGCGACACGGTACACTGAATATTCGATTGTTGAGTTTTATCGGTATTGTTGTTGGCCGGAGCACGAAATCGCATTATATTGCTAGTTTCGCTTCTTTATTGTGTGGAGATAGAGGTTTTTTTATTATGAATATATATGTATTTATTATGAGCATATATCGAAATTTTTATCTCGAATACGCGGCTACGGTTCCTGGAATAACGTTGAAAAGATGGCAGAAAGTTATGATATTAGTATCTATCTCAAAAAAAAAATCCCAAAAATTATTATACAACGATAAAAATTATAGATGTAAAATTATTAAATTATTTATCGTAAAGACCTGACCATAATCAAATATTGTAAGTATGTTTTTAATTATTATTATTATTTAAATTTTTATCACTGTTCATATATTTTTATGGAAGAGCACAATATTCATATATTTTTATGAAGAAAGCCTTTGGGTAATTGTAGAACAAAATCGATGATATTTTCATTATAATGCATTTAATTATCACATAAAAATCAACTAAAATCAGAAAAAAAAATCAACTCTATATTTATGATTAAGATTACACTATCACTTTAACGTACGATTAACTAAACAACACCCTCAAACCCAGAACCGACCCCATACAGGCCTATAAGAAACGATTAGCAACAGTGAATAATACTACCAAAACATGTTTAGGGTCACAACGTACCACAGCATAATATAGTCGTCACAACCACAATACAACACAATATAATTGTCATCATTCATTTGTCAACACCACAATAAGGGATGCAACGGTCTCGCCACAAAGCTCATACAGTAAGTCACTAGGCAATAGAGAAAAAAAAGCTTCCGCTTAAAGCATCTGCCATAATAATTCTTTTGTAGGTCAAATAAGAATTGTTAGGGTCATACATTACATGGAACTCATTGTAATATTGCCAGATTCTGAAAAAATATTTATTTAAAAGATAAAATAAAATTATAATTGCCATAATTTTATACGTGTTACTAAAATACTCTGAATTCTGACTCAAACTTGATGCGTTTCGTATAATAAGTATGCAATTGGTTCATACTAGTTGCCGTCTCGGTGTATTATATAACCTTTTTAGAAGTCATAGAATATTTTAACATTCACTCAGATAAAATGATGTGCTAGAGGCAAATACTTGTATAAAGTGCTTTTGTGCGCTTGCTTTTTCGCTTGTAGAGAGACATGTAAAATATTTGCAACAGTTGAAACAAATTAAATCCATACTTAAATTATAAATGCGAAAGTAACTATGTCTGTCTGTCCTGCTTTCACAGTCAAACCGCTGCACCGAGTTCAATGAAATTTGTCATGGATATACTTTGATCCTTGAGGAAGGACTTAGGCTAGTCTTTGCTGCGATAATCGACAAACACGCGGGCGGAGCCGGGCGCAATGCAATACAATGGGAGAGGCCTATGTTCAGCAGTGGACTGCAATGGACCGATGACATTGATGATGTTCTGTTCATATCTACATATGTTTAAGCAAATCCGTCCCTGGAAGGTCGTTAAGCTACATGAAAGTTTTACCACACTTTTAAAACAAAAATGTCAACCCATGAAGATTAACGACCAAGAAACCGAAAATATCAATAAAACCAACATCTACGTTGGTACTTTACATGTTTACCATATAACGCGGTCGGGCATTTATAAAATTTTTGTATTTCATAATTTCAGAGTGAGCGACATGTGTTCAGGAGGCATATGATTAAAGTAATATTATCTTTTTAAAATATGCATTAAACATCGCACCGCTGACGAGTTATATAAGTACCTAAATGTTATTTATACGATCGTTTCCATGTTTAAAAGCCCTAACGTTAGAAATTAAGAGGTTGCTCAAAAAAAATTGGACAGAACATAATTATGTCGAATACTTATGTGCTATATAACATTCGGCTACGACCCATAGAATTGGAACGGAGATCGCAAACGCGATAGAATCTGCGGGAAACGGTTCATTAAACTTTTGAACGTAAGCTTGAGATGAAAGATCTGGACCCAGACATGGACATCGTTCAGCAAGAAATAGTTGTATTCCCCAGTTACCGAAGCATTCTCCGGGTGGTGACGAATGAAGAATACGCAGTTTCCTCACCCGTATATAATCACAATATATAATTATAAAATATTACATTAACACATGACAGTAGCAATTATGACACCAGCGACATTTACCACATATTAATAACAAACAGTGAGTGCAAGAACCAACGGCCATCTCGCGTTACATACTTAAATACACACTAACAAAAATCAAATACAACATAATATACTCGTAGCATGCAGGAAAAAACCCAGATCCAGAGACTAAAGCAATGCCAGCCTATCCGACAACAATCTCTTAAATGCGCCTGGACGCATCGCCATTATATCGATACAATTGAAATGAGTGTTGTAGGATTCAACTAAGCGATACATTGGGGAGCGTCTACCAGCATTGGTTCGGCATATAGTTGTTGCAAATATTTTCTGCTCGTTGCGACAATGAGATCTAGTCATCAACTGCCTCGGTGGCGTAGTGGTAGCGTATGCGACTGCTAAGCAAGAGGTCTTGGGTTCGATTCCCGGGTCGGACCAAATGTTTGTATGACCTGCAAATATTTGTTTCGGAGTTTGGGTGTTTTCTATGTATAATATGTATGTATTTACAAAAAAAAAGTATATAAGTATTTATATCAGTTGTCTAGTACCCATAACACAAGCTCTGCTTAGCTTGGGACTAGATGGCGTTGTGTGTTAGATGTCCGGAATATTTATTTATTTATTTATCCAGTGGGCACTCTATAACATAGTTTTCTGGTGAGTGGGATACAATCGTAATGGCTGTGGCAAAGGTCATACAGTATTACTGCTTGTAAATATAGGCGTCTATGTTCCAATGTTATATATTTATATTGTAATAGTAGATCTTTATATGGACGTTTATTTTGGCAACACTTATACTGAATACAGCGTAAGAATTTCTTTTGAACGGCTTCAAGGTCTTTGACATACCTGTCATACAAAGGGTTCCAAATGGGTACTGCATACTCAAGTTGCGAACGGACCAGAGAATTGTATAGGTGGAGGTAAGTAGTGGCCTGAGTAAAATCCATGCCATAGATGTCGCAAGAGGCGACTTCTTCATCGTTTACTCTTGACAGAGCAGTCGTGGTCAACGATGCTGAATGTTAGTCGGGCAATGAGGCTCTCGCGATGTGTCTGGACCATGGTGGTGTGTGTTACAGCTCTGATGAGGTCTGTCCAACGCGTAGGTGAGCGTCCGCGCAACCCTTTGCCTCGCACTTGTCGCTGGACAACGAGTCGCTCCAAGGAGTGTTCGTTACGAACAATGTGGCCGAAATATTTGGGTATTCGTATTTGCACAGTCGCCGATAACCCCTGTTTGATTTTAGGCTCCTCTAGGGTCCTATGTGCTGTCCAGAGGATCCGCACTAATCGACGCCTGCACTACATCTCGAGACGACTAATGGAGAAACAAAACTATGCTGGACCACCCGTCTGGCCAGTGTGGGATAATAGACCAAACGTTCTTTTCCAAAGAAAGGTCCATGTTCAGCAGTGGACTGTGTAAGGCTGTTGATGTGATGATCTATACGTTAAAGTTATTATAGTGCCTAATAGCAATGATGTAAACAAAAAAGTGAAATGTCCATTTAATTACCCACGCTAGTGTCATAAATTAGAAGCGGTCTGTATGAAATACATAAAAAAAAAAAAAATTGAGCCACATCCAGCTATGATATGTAAATTATGAATACTTACAATGTGCTCACAATTTGGGACAAAAGTCTGTAATATTAAAATGCACTGTTACGGCATGTACTTGTCTTTTCCCAATCGTACATTCCAAAAGAGACTACAAAAAAACAACGATCCAGCACACTATAATCTAGATGTGGTACGCCACATAAAATGATGGAGCACCCAAGTATACAAATTTCATAAGTGAAGAACGAGCAATTTGATGTGAATAGCTGGTGATAAGTGATAGATAAACGTGTGATAACACAGCATTGTTGTACGTGGTGCGGGTACAAAGTTTATCATCGCGAAGTGACTAACGCGACGCTCAGATGTTTGGGTGATAAGTATATGGATCTACAGTGAATGGATGTGTCAGTGGGCGTGCTTCACTTGTGGGTGCAATGGATTACGTGAGCACTTAAAATGGTTTATAACGTACGTTTTGATGCAATAGTATAACTAGATAGTCTAACTTTCAGAGATAACATTGTAATGAACGAATGGAGAATATCGTGTGTGCTGCTTATGCAATATTGGATTAGGACATTTTTTTTTTTTAAAAAGACCTCTCCCACATTAGGAATAAACATCCTATGTCGTGGGGGACTTTACAAATATACATGAAACGGACACAAAGAACATCCAGACTCGGAACAATAATTCGTGGATCACACAAAGTGTTGTACCGCGTGGGATTTGAACCCAAGACACTTGGCGCAGTAGCAAGCGGCATGGCGACCGCTGAAACCACTCAGCCAACCGTGCAGTCTATTATTACGTTAAATACACACAATTAAAGAATAGTTCGTAATTAATTAATATTTTTTCCTTTTCTGGAGTATTACACAAAATATAAAAATAGCTAAGAACGTGTCAAGTAATAAAATACCAGCCACAATTATTTACAGAAACAGGACAATTTTTGTTGTGATATAAAATTCTTAGCATTCCTTTAATGTACAACAGAACATTGTATTTTCCCATATCACAGGAAAATAACTTATGGAAAAGTTAAAGTATACTATGGTAGCTATTTATCCCGTTTCCGGTAATACACTTTGCTACGACAATAAAACTATGACAGTTTTATTACGACAAATTAGTGTTAAATAATATAAAAATGTAGAAGATACGTAGAAAAAAAAAGGACAGTGGTGAAACAAAACAAAGGAAATAAAGGACCTTGAATTTTTTTTTTAGTTTTTTGATTAACTAGAACCCAATAGGAATGTCATATTTATATTACATCCACTTATAATGTATATTTAATACAATGACTTTCTTAAGACAAAGTGAAGTATATTATTGTGTATATCATTAGCTCTTCCAGCGGGCGAAAGTCATGGACCGTCTCACGCGCATCGGTAATGTGAGCCACACAAAGTCTGCGCACTTTGTCCGATAATGTTATCTATAAAGTTTGCCCCTCGTGTTTGTTAAATACCTAAGTACTAGTAATCGATCTATTTACTATTCCAATTTGTAATTGGAATAATCTAGTAGGTATTGTCCATAACTACTGTATGCTTTATAGGGCTCGGTATATATTCCTTTGAGCTCTTGCGATTGCATCGCGTTCCTTTCTTACTTACCTCTTTATGACCTACTAGCTGACCGACGCAACCTCGTTTGCGTCTTTTATTGCCCGTAGCGAAAAATTTTCCCCCGTATAGGGTTGATTTTTTACACCTTGTGTCCGAAAAACCCCAATATCTTACGGAACCCTATTTTTTTCCATAATAAAATATAGCCTATGTTACTCGTGGATAATGTAGCCTTCGAATGGTGAAAGAATTTTTAAAATCGGTCCAGTAGTTTTAGGGCCCCCGCAGACTGCAGACTTTTTATCGGCCGATAGTTTAGTCGGGTTGGGCTGAAAGTACGCACACCGAGCCACCTAAACAGTTTGGTTGGTGAACAGGGCGCAGACTATCCAACAACCGGCCGACTATTCTCGAACTAGTTTGTAACTGACTGTTGAAGCAGTCGCACAATGAAAATATTGTCCAGAAAAGTTATTGCTCTCATCATACTCCGGAGGAGGAAAATCAAGAAGAGATTCCGAGAGTATTGGGTGCATCCCATTCTCAGTGATAGATTAGTAAGTGGAAAATTTTACACTATGCATTCCAAATTACTTGATTACCCGAAAAAATTTTTCGCCTATTATCGAATGAGCATTACCAGCTTCAATGAACTTTTTATAAAGCGCAGGTCTTTTCTCGACTTCTTCAATCAACTTTTCGATGGAACTTTCTACAATCAACAATTGTGATTTGGGCGACGCCATATTCAAAATACATGCACATGACGCCAAATCACAGAGCGAACTGAACTATCGGCCGACTAAACAATCGTCATGTATGCGCAGGCGTGTATGCGCCAATATTGATTAAACAGTCGGCCGATAGTTGGCCGACAGATTAGTTTGAATGTAATCGGGTAGCCCATCAAACTTTTTTATCGGCCGATACTGAATCGCTGTAGTGTGCGCATATGCATTCCTCTCCATACTGATTAAGAAGCCGACCAAACTATCGGCCGATAAGAAGTCTGCAGTCTGCGGGGGCTCTTAGAGCCTATTCATTACAAACAAACATACAAACAAAGTTTTCCTCTTTATAATATTAGTATAGATATGCGACCAATATTATGAGACACTAAGTGACATACCCTCTACTACGTATGTGACGTCAAATTACAGGATAATGTAGCTTAAAAATGAACAGTGACACAACGAAAGTTATATTTTACAGAGGAAGTAGAAGCCTGCCTTGTCGAGAATATAGGCATCAGTTTTTATATGTATGTACGCATGTACACATAATGTATGTATATGTAATAAGGTATAGGTAATAAGGACTTCTTAGTAGTAGATTTATGATAGATTTTACTAAATTAATATCCTTCAAATACAGCTAAACGCTTTCCTTGAATTAAACGGATGAATTCAATAAAAACATTTGTAGACCTAATAGGTACTTTATATTTTCACGTTTATATATTGTGACGAAGCAGATGAGGTTGCGTAATCGCAACGCAACGCAACTTCGTTGGTCCACAAAAAAACTATCTCAGCGTACAATATTTCATAAACTACATCCTACACATAACATTTGCCCAATACCAATAATGACATATCTAAAAGAATATAAAATACACCAACCCTATAAGAGTTGGTGTATTTTACAATTAATTACACAATTTACTCACTTTCAATCTCACCACAACAGAATCATTCATAACTAACCGCCTCGGTGGCGCAGTTGTAACATACACAACTACTGTGCTTGAGGTCTCGGGTTCTGCAAATATTTGCTTCGGATTTTGGGTGTTTTCTATTTATAATTTGTATGTATTTTCAAAAAAAAAGCATATCTGTATTTATATCAGTTGCCTACTACCCATAACACAAGCTACACTTAGCTTGGGACTAGATGGCGTTGTGTGTTAGATGTACAAAAAAAATATTTATTTATTTCACGAACCTGTTGAATAAAGCTCCAAATCGACCTAAACTTAACACTTCTTCCTCATCTACAAACCTTGTGAAATATAGTTTGATCTCTGTAACAGAGGCTACAAAACCACAGAAGTGACGTCATGTGTACAATTTTATTTTGCATCACCTACATTTACATTCTTTACAAGCCAGTTTTGTTACTCCACCTAAAATTTACCTCTTACATTTTAAATCGATACAAGTGCGACTGTCACAGAGATTAAGCTATATTTTAAGGACTGTAGTACAATGTGCAGCAATAACACTAAGCAGTAACGAGAATACAGAGTGACGATATAACGTTCTTATTGTTATCTACATAAGTATTCATATTGCATTTTATATTATATTTGATCAAACTAGGGCTACTTGCGTAAAACTAAAAACGGTAGTTGGAGTAAAAGATCTTCTATTATTAATAAATAAATAGGAGGTGGTAGTAAATATTTCTCGCTTAATTGGACTTGCCTTGTACTCTAAGTGGAGTAAAAACCCTTCACTTCCTAAGAAATATCAATTAGTAGCAATAAACTGTAGTATTACAAGCATCAAACTAAACATTGGAGAGCATTTATAAATTTCTACAGAATTACTTACAAAAGAAAAATTGTGCTTTATTCGCAAAAACGTAAGAGTTCCTTCACTTCATTATGAAACTGGAAACTGCTTGCCAGGGAATGCCTCTAATAACTGTTTGAATACTTTAGTATTTAAAATGAGTTAAACAAACTTTAGTCATCAGTACTGATCATTTTTAACATGAGAGCGACCTCACTGCTGAGCATTTATCTTTGAGACCTCAAACTCCAGGAGAAAAGCAAGGCATTCAAAGGACGCCAACTAACTTGTGTTTGTCTACAGTTCGTCCTCTTTACCTTTAAAACCATGAACTCTTACACTAAAGACAAAGAAAGTCCCACTAGGAGAACATAATTTTAAACACGTATTTACGTACTATTAATGTAGTCCTGTAGGTACATTTACGTATGTAGAGAGTTTTGTCAGTTTAAATGGAACACTTAACTACGCAGATAGGGTCTTTACATAAATAGAGCACTATCAGTTAGACCGCTACAAAGTAATTCAATCAAACAAATTAAATACCAATATAGGAATATATGTACACTAGTCACAGAATGTTGGAATCTTTAAACTATGGTAGTGTCGTAAATATGCTCTATAAATAAGGGCGAGGACAGACTTCGGATTATTTGAGTCGATAATCAGCATCACCTGGCACTGCGTCGGACATTATTATAAGAATCACCACATGAGATAGTTTTCGAGTTTTTGATGGTGTTTTTTTTAAATAAACGATCATTTTATAAATTTATAACCTTTAGAGTGTCTTATTGATAATCGCTTTTGTACTATCCTATTAAAAAATTTTCACTCCTTTGCTGTCTATTACTACTAATTGAAATCGAAAATCACAGTAATATTAAGCTTGTGAATCTCATAACTAACGGGTCTCACCAGTGATATAACATGGAAGTCTATCATATCAAGTTATAGTCTATAAAATACAATGTCTATGACGGCACCTCCTATTTCCAATAGTATGACAATAGTCATAGTAATACTCCCATTTACAAAGTAAAATTAATGAAACAAAACTAAGTCGACCCAACCAACCTTTTTATGCCCTTTCGTAATATATGTATGACAAGCCTCTACGACAGATATTAAGATGGAACTCCCACGATAAGATACTTTTACGGGCGCAGCATTCAGAGTACAGAATTACCATTTATGAATGGTTAAATAACAGCACAGGTGGCCAGACAGAACGACTAGATCGCTAATATTAAAAGTGGATACAATTTATATAAAAATACACTTCAATATAAAGTGATACGACAATGTGAAACACTTAGAAGAATTAGCAGTCGAAATTTACTTGAAGTTCACTGAAATCATTATTAAAATTAAATCATGCCTTTCTATATACCTATAGCCCTTTTCATGCAGTAGGTAAGTGTTGCGAAAATTATTAGTCTGTTTCAACAGCGTAAGGCAAAAGTACTTGAATTTGGAAAGTGGACCATTGTAATAACACTATTACTCGCATCTTTGAATTTAGTACAGATAAATTGAATGAGACTTAAAATTAAATCTATATTGATATTATCAGTTCTCCCGAATTGCCACCGATATGCACCGTAAAAGCTTTACATGGATCTATCTACCTTTTTAAAATAAAACGACTGTGAGTTAAGTCGAAATATTTTATCGCTACAGTCGACCTAATAATACCTTAGATTAGTTCGTGCATACAAACCGAGAACTTGGTAAGTTTTATAATATTCTGATAGCCGTTATCGAATATTTTATAATTATGATAAGTACCTACAAACCTTTTGATGTTGTACCGAATAAAAGTATTTTTGTTTTATGTTATAAATGAAATATTTGTGTTAAGGAGTTTTTATACCTACTTAACATTACTATGTTACTTGCATGTATCTTTCTTCTATTTTATATTATAATACCCGAGTGTAAAAAGGAACGGTACTGATCAATTTTGTTATCCGTATTTGTTTAAAAATGAAATGCTGCTGCTTGTGAAATTTATTTGCCATTTTTCTAGATAACTGGACATTTATCGAGAAGGAGAAGGAAGGCAGAAGGACAAGGGCAACGTGAAAAAAATATTTTATATGATAAATATATTGTGCATATTAGATGCATGTTGACTATAATATACTGTAACTCACGCTATATTTTTAGAATGTTAGAATTTTTATGTCAACTTTGTCACTTACCAAATTGGGAAAAAGTGTTTGAGAGAGAGAACTTTCAAAGAGACAAACATTCTAAGTAATAGTTTCTTACGAACTTTCAGTGTGAAAATTAGATTCGTACTTGTCCCATTTTAATTTACTAATTCCAGGTTCATTATAAACTAAGATTAGACACGTTGTTAAACCAATCAATAATTCATATCTTATTCTCCGTTTAGCAAAGCTAGCTCGAACTGGTCAGTGCGATTACACCCTAAGCTAAGATAAGTGTGCGAAGGCCCGGTGACCCGGACGCGTAGATAACTTCGTCTGAGCGACGCGTGAAAACACTTTATATTAACGGCGTCACTCGTGCCGAGTTTCGGATACTAGACGATGATTTCCACCAAACGGCCTTCGAATCAGATTTAACCGACACGAAACCGTGAACCCAGTATTTAAAGTGTAAATTACTAATTTTTAAATCATACATTGTTTCTAACGGTACTAAGCCTAAAAGTGTATATGTACATATCTAAAACACAGTTGTCGAAGATGAGTGTGATTGTTAATTGATTTTTGCTTATAACTATCTATACATAGATATAGACAGATTAGGTATATAGAGGAAGTAAACACATTAAAAATGTTTGAGCCCTTTGATTATTCTCAAGTCTCAGCCTCAATGAACGGTATAACAAATTAGTGCGTTAAAGTGCGTACCTATAAGATATAAACTTTTATGCAAATTGCGCAGTCACAAAGAACTTTATTGCAGTCTGGCACCAGTCACATAAAATAAGCGACCTCTGCACTGCTTTAACAGAAATAATATTGATGGATATAATTTTGCTCATGATCATTAACGTTATTGTTAATTCACAACTTTACTGTTGCTTGACCAGATAGTGTGTTACTTTATCATTCTATTTACCGTAACCTACTTTTCATTGTGTACAGTGGATTTATATGTATAATACCCTACTTATTCATGACTTGAATAACTATCCTCAGATATGTAAGAAGTCGATATATTATACAATAAATATGACAAAACATCACACGCCCCAGATAAGGGCATGCTGTTGCCGGTGCTTATAACCATTTGCAACACTGGTGATGTCACGTCTACATCATTAACCTGACATAACCTGTGAAACCATAACTAGCACTGAAGACTTCAGTTCGAGCAGAAACCCACGACAGCTTTTTACAAGGTTTTGCGATCTATGTGTTGTACCTATTACGACATAAAGAAAAATTAACCTCTTTAAACATTGTGTAGCTCACAAAATACAATAGGCGTCTTGACCGACACTTCGGCGTGTTGTGAAGTTATAAAACAGCTATATTAGAATATCATATCTCTGTTTTAACATATCACTTGCCGAAAACAAAGCAATACACTCTGTTATGATGGGACAGCCGAGTAAGCAGTATTATGATTAATTTCCACAGAGAGCTACACTTTTATTCTGTTACGTGGCTACTAAAATGCACTTAATTATGTATGGTATCTATAATGTCTTGAAATAGTTCTTGCTTTCATATGTCGTCAACCGCAAATATGTACTTTCTAGTTATTTAGAGTATATAATACCGATGTATTTTTAATGACAACAATATTCATTATAATTTTACCCAACTGCGGCAAAGCCAAAAAAAGGTAATGGTTTGTTTATCTATCTGTCTCTCTTTGTATGTTTATATGTTCGTCTTTATGCTGGAAAAAAACTTACGGTATGCATTAGCTGTGCAAAAGCCGTGTTTTGTCACAAACTGGTCATCTACACCAGGGTTCTTTTTTTTTAATTATATAGGGGGCAAACGAGCAGACGTATCGCCTGATGGTAAGCTATTACCGCCGCCTATGGACACCCGCAACACCAGAGGCATTACAAGTGCGATGCCGGCCTTTCAGGAAGGAGTACGTAAATGAGGGTTATACCATGACCTTATAAAAAACCAGTATTTAGTAATTTTTGGTTACTTTTACCGAGTGAGTGTGGTTAACGGACCTCAAAATCCATCCTACTCTCATTTTTGAAGGAGCTCGAAGAGTAATTTTGCACATGTGACTCTTGACTAGTACATGTTCGTAGACAGCGGGTTACAGACAATGATGTAACCCGTCAAGTCGTGTGCGCTCTACCTCATAAAAGCCTTAAACAGTTTCATCATCATCAACAGCCATTAGTAGTCTACTGCTGGATATAGGCTATAATCAGTTCAGGTTATATGGGTAGAAAAGTACGCACGTACGGTTCAACGTCGTATTCAGGCTAGACTCAGCTACATTACATTATACTAGTATCGCTCACAATCGCTACGCTAACATGTATGTGACGTATACCTATTGGTGAACGGTGCGGCGCGCGGCGGTGTGAACAAAAACACAATGCTGCCTTACTCCCATATGATAGTGATCTTGAATAGACTCAGTGGAGCGATTCTTAATACTGTGATTTAGAAATGGATTAAGTTCAGTGTTAGCCAGATAACTTACTTTGTTATCGTGCATGTTATCTTACAAAGTGTGGTGGAAAGCTATACTGGGTAGTGCATTTGCAATATTTCGGTAACCATTTTTTGGTACACCTACATGAAGTTTATAGTATTTGTAATTGGTAAACACAGGTATTTGTAACTTAAACCTAGTTTTAAGTTGAACATATATTTTTTTATTTTGGCAATAAATCTTATTATTATTTTACCTCACAATACAAGACGTGTCAAGAAGGACTGCCTTCTGAATTAGACTCTAGATTAATTATTATTATATTTTAGTATTTGTAATTAGTAACCATCTAAGAGCCAAGATGATAAATAGTACTGAGGGTATATAATACCATGGCAACCTAGTGATGCTTATGCATCATTGGGCATCCGGTCTCGCACTCACCAACTTAACTAAAAACGACAGCATGTATGCTGTCATTTTAGGTTGATCTTCTTCGCAAGGGTACCGCCCCGGTAGAGCCGGCCCAACCGTGTTCAAATCAGCGTGGCAATATCTTGAATTTAGAGTTAAGTTGTAAGAATAAACTATGATAACGAAAGTAGTGTGTAAGACGTGCGTAAAAAGTAGACAGTTACAATATTGTAAGAAAACATTTTGATCGCGATCAATTATTATATTACAAACATCTTTAATTGTCAGATTTAAGCTACAAACATTAATTAAAACGCATTCCTGGCAAAGTTGAATAATGGGTCATAATCTAAGACCCCGGCTTGCCGAGAACTTTGCGTAAACCGAAGTTAGCTGTATACCGGAAGTGAACTTTGATAATGTAGTCTTTAATTATTATTATTGAATAAAGCTGACGCTTACCGACATATCGTGTATATTAGTTTTATCGTGCTAAAGAGGGCATTGACATTCGTGTGTGTACCCTTTGCGCATGTTAACATTACCGATTCGGATTAAATTGTAATTCTTGATTATCTGTTTGTTGTTGCGACAGTATTCTATCTTCCTGCAATAGCGAATAAATAACTTTAATGTAATTATTACACATCCCGCTACCGTACCGTGACGAACGCTCTGCGCTATTCGTTTCGTATTTTTGAGGTAAATACTTATATTATAAGTTTTTAACTGTAATAAAAGTAAGTAACATAATCAATTTTACTAATTTACCTCACCACTAATAATTTGAGAAGTAAGAAAAAGATGTATAATAATCGTATGTAGAAGCAAATAAGAATTGTTGCTCCAAGAAAGAGCAATACGGTCCACATAATCATGATGGAAGAATGATAAGAATATCTCACGCATAGCTATCAAATCCTAAACTAGACAGAGCCTATATTACAGTATGGTATATATTATGGATAAATTACACCCGGATATAGAACAAATAATCATACACACACTTTATTTGTCATGTGTAAGAATCGAACCCAAAACCTCACAGTGCCAATTTTCAATCGGATTAATAACTTAGACCAACAAGTCAGGGTGAATATACTTATAGATGCATATGGTATGGACATTGGTTGCTCAGACCAAATCTACATAAAGATAGATATGGTAAACAGATTGGCTGCTCTGACCATATCGAGTAAGAGACTATCCTAGCTTGCAGATGCTATAGAATCTGAATGATATTTGACAGGCTACCTTCGCAGGGCACAAAATGGTATTCCAATCATCATTGAGGTTAGTTTCTCTAGGCGGTGACACGGATTAGACTGATGCTAACGAAGGTAAAAGAATTGAAATAGGTAACTAAACCCTAATAAAAGGATTATTGAATGAGCAAAGACGAAAAGCTTCTTATTACCTTAACAAAAAGACATAACAGTTTTTTTGTAATTGATAATGTTATTTTCTGAGATACTTTTTAAAATTTGCCGATCCAAAAAGCAGCAAACTTGTTCACTGGTAAAATATATTGAATAAAAAACCAGTTTCTTTATTTTATAAACGATTCCAACGCTCAACAATCCGATCTCCTTTTAAAAACCTTATTAAAATAGTTACAAATACCTTACTATCATTGTAAATATCCACAAATGCCACAAATACCACTAACTTATAGACATAACTCTTGGACCTGAATGTCTAAAATCATTTCTTTATCAGACCGTATCTTCATAAACTTGTCAAATATATATTCACCCCATTTTTGTACTAACCAACCCTGTACTTCAAGAAATAAAGTCTAAAATCATATGATAAGGGGTTCATAAGATGAATTATAAAAAATTTAAATAATTTTCCCGCCGGAAGCTCGCGTGACGACACGGCGAATGCGCCGGCGCGGCCGGTGGATTAGCGCAATCAAACTCCTCCGGAACACGCAAACAATAATAATTATTTTTTTCCAAACGTCCAGAAGTCCAGAGGGAGCGCTTAAGCTATTGATACCTGGAAAGCCATTATCTTATGTCGTGCTTGTTATACTGTGAGAGGTTTTATCGAATATCTTAAAATGCATACATGTAATAGAGTCCGCAGTCAAACATTAAAAAGTTACAAATATCTGTATGTAAAATGATCTGTACAGACAAAATGTGCTCACTTATTTTTCCTTATTAAGTTTCTATCGTTTCTACCTTTACAGTATGGACAAACGCAATTTATTAGATAACTAGCTTTTGCGCGCGGCTCCGTCCGCGTGTTTGGCGGATATCACAGCAAAGAGTAACATATGTCCTTCCTCAAGAATTAAAGTACTTCTATGCCAAATTTCATTGAAATCGGTGCAGCAGTTTGACTATGAAGCACGACAGACAGACAGATTTACTTTCGCATTTATAATATTAAGTACGGACCTGGCCAATTATCTTTTAAATGAACAAAAAAAAATCTTTTTCATATTCTAATCAACCAACAGCATATGTATTTGTTCTAATATTCCTGGGCATAGGAAGTTGACTGTAAACTTGAAAGTCGCGGGCTGGGTCTCCGCAACTCGACGACTTCAGTGCGCCTATTTTGCGTGGTGGGTTGGCATTATTCGTGCCAACCAAGTTGTTGACTGTATTAAAATGATAGTTAATCTTTTTCTTTCAATATTATAGATAACTCTTTAAAATTAACAATCCAGACAACTCATTAATCTGTGCGCTGTCAATAACTGTCGGGTATAGACAGAAAGTAGTAACAGAAGCTTCAAATGCAAAATAATTCATAGAAGTCAATTTCACGGATCAATTTCATTGTCCTCGTTGTGTCATATCGCTAATTCCGAATCACGTTAAGAGATCGTGTCCTGGACATACGAGTAGTAATAATTGTTTATGTTTGCTCCCGATAACATTGTCATTAACATTTCATTTAGGTGCTTTATCGGTTCTTTTATCTTTCCTTATCGCAAAAATTGGTAAGCTCTATGACCTTTCAAGGTATGTGTGAAGGTCTAACTACATCATATTATACGTTTATCTTCACTCTTCGCCTTTTAGGTGAAATCTATCTGATATGAATTTTATTTTACTCTGAACCTTTTCTTGATTTCATTATAATTTACTATCTGCTAACACCGTATTATATAACATAAAAATTAAAAAACTTTTGCATCAATCTACCTACATATATAAAAATAGTTTTAGCTCAACAAGATTAGTTCATAAGATTTAAAATTTGTACACCAGAAATGGTAGAATATAAGGAACGTATTATAATGTGATAACATATTTTGTACTATATTCTAACAAATAAATACTTTTTTCTTTCTTTCTTTCAAAGATTGACTGCACTGCAATTTGATCAAGGCATTAAATTTTTTTCATACGAAGGACGCTTTCATGCATCGTCCAGCAGTGACGTGGTCGATAGTAGTTTGTTAACGGCTACTGACAATGGCAGTCGAACTATCAATGTTAATTAGTTCTGCCCAATGCCCAAGACAGATAATGTTGAAATTTTCTTGAGCCACAGTTAGGAAAAAAAAAAATTATTAATATTAAAAATACGGTACTATTACTATATTAATTTGGTTTTTGTGCAAAATATATCACCTTTAAGTAAAGCACGTGCCAACACAATCCAACCAAAACGAACACATCACACAATTCAAAATTATGTCGAGAAACTATAATTTTTTTATATTTTTTTTTATCTTTTAGCGCTCGTTATAAAATATCTATATAATTGTTCAAAAATGGTTCTCAGTATGACAGCCTAAAAATGTTAAAAGCAAAAAAATAAAACATACCTTGCACGTCCACAAATAAAGTTTTATTTCCAGTTTTTAGAAAATGCATAACATTAATTCGATGGAGCCACTGTTTTCCCATGGCTAGCCGAAAACCCATAAAAATATATCTAAACTTCATAAACACGAGATTTTGGTGATAAAACACCATGGGAGTCGGTTATTAGCCATAAAAGGTAAAGATTATTACAAGCTGTTGCGTTCTCGATGAAGATATATCGAATGATATAATCGATATACGATGAAAACTGAGTTTTTCAAGTATCACCATACCACCATAATGTTATTTTCATTATTATTTTCCTAATTCTTTCTGATGTAAATTTAACGTCTAAATCTGAGGACGGTGTTTACCTGCATTTCGAGAAATAACTATAACACATTGAATTTTATAAAAAAAAAGACTAACTCATCTAATGGCTGAGAACTCATCGAGTTTTTTATTACTTTCACTATATTCCTACTAGTAGTAATTATACTACTCAAAATAGTTAAGCATGTATCCTAAATATAACGAGATTCCGTATGCAAACTATCGAGTCTTTCGCCAAGAAACCAATGCGGTCATAAACTTTTCTTCTGAAGGGGTAAGGTTTAGTTTTCATTGTCACTCATACATGTGTAATATGCCTTTCTAAGCAAGTGCGTGTGCATATGTGCATTTGTGTCCTCTTCACAATGACACAGATTTAAACATTTACGAAAATCGCCAAACGAGTTACTCCGAGACTCTCTGCATAGTCTGTTGACCCAGTAAAGGCTATCAAATAAATAATTACTATTAGAGATATGCAAATTAATGATAACGATCTTTGGCATGTATTAATTACGGTAGATTTTATATAATTAAACAAAGACATTAATATATTTCATATAATATTTTGGTATCCTATTCTCTACCGAGATGGTCGTTAAGTAAGATAAATATATTTCAATGTAAAGTTAAAGGGATTGAATTGGCAATTTAATAAGCCTAGAAAATTTATTTATTTTTATGAAAGAGGGGGCAAACGGGAACCTTCCTTTGAGGAACTTACATCACTCTTCCATCATTACAAATTTATTTAGTTGAGTACTTTTAGCCTATAGAAAATAATTAGTATAAATTCTAAGTACATAAGAAACACGCTGTGATGAAATTCAAAAAAGTTTTTTATACACGTTGTAATAATAGATACCGTCATTTGTACCAACAAAGACGACGTCAAATATAACGTGACATTAGTTGGTAGGATCAGGAAAATACATTTGCGCAGTTCGGTAGTTAACTATCTAGCCTGCTGTGTTTTACTTCTTTAATAGCTATATATTAATATCTCAAAAGTAAGTAATAAGTAACGGACATAATAAGTAATTACATAACTCATAACAATAGCATTAAAAATTCCCACAGACACATAAAACAATATTAAATTAATATAATACGCTTTTTATTAGAAAAATAGTTAAGCGCAATCCAGTTTTGCGGTAACTGTACTAGTTTTTTTTTAACGGTACTTCACGAGTGGGTGCTAAGGAATGGACAAGGCCAGCCAGTTCTTCGTAAAAAGTAATTTATTTTATTGACTTAAATATTATAAAATGTAATAATATGTGTAATATAGATAAATTATTACTTAGCGGGTATGAGGGATAGGTCTGAATATTTGTAGGTTTTATACTTCTTGCTTGAAATATTCTGTTGTTACAAAGTAAATGACTTTGTATTAAATGTCTTGAACAAAGTAATAAATAAATAAATAAATAATAAATATTTCGGACATCTAACACACAACGCCATCTAGTCCCAAGCTAAGCAGAGCTTGTGTTATGGGTACTAGATAACTGATATGAATACATATATACTTTTTTTTTTTTTTGTAAATACATACATATTATACATAGAAAACACCCAAACTCCGAAACAAATATTTGTAGATCACACAAACATTTGGTCCGACCCAGGATTTGAACCCGAGACCTCATGCACAGCAGTCGCATTCGCTACCACTGCGCCACCGAGGCAGTCAAAGTAGTAGTGTACCTTTTTTATTAAAGAACTTAAGGATAAATGTTGCAATCAAAGATTTATTTTTATCTTTTTTATTGAATGACGGAACAAGATAAAACATCGCCTTACAATATTGAAAACCTTAAACAAGACTGCAACCTATTGAGTCAAGAATGTAAGCAAGACTTTTGTACAAAACATAATATTCAACGAAATAGTAAAAGCAAACCACTAGAAGAGTTAAAATTGAAACCGAACTGAGCCGACTTAACCCGATACTCACCGAATGGCCAATCAAAAGCGCCGCTGGACTTGGGCACCATAAACTCGCCATAATATATGCGCCTGAGTCGCGTTGAAGACTTTTATTAGTAATTTAACAAGTGTCGGGGACGGACCACTGTTTGATTTAAGGAGACATAACGTACTTGACGATTTACGGCTAATGTTTATTGTATATCAAGTTAGGCTGATATGTTTGTTATTCTAGAATGAGGTAGCTGACTGAGATTTCAAATGGGACTTCCTCTTTGATCTATCATTTGATAAAGTGAAATCTAAACTTTGAAAAAAAAAACTCTTCTTTTTGTTTATTTCTCAGTATGCAGGGTGTTTAAATAGAGTTTTTATATATAATGTATATATAAAACCTGTCAAAGTGAATCTACTCTGCCAGGTGGTAAGCATGAGCAGAACCTGGAGGTTATCATTCTCATTATGGATGCAGACAACTTTCAGTTAAACTTAAAAAGAGTACGTATTTCATGTAAAAAATAACCTAGATTAATCAGCCAAATTTCATTAAAATCAATTGAGCAGTTTCGCCGGGAAAGCGTAAAAGACAGACAAACATTTGCAACTATAAATATTAGTAGGGCAAGAGTTGTAAGCTAATTATAAAATGTTTTTTTTTACTATATTGTGAATGCATACTAATAATAATATATTTTATTACCATCGCATACTTAGATGACGACTTCACGTAGACTACACGTCCTATGCATGTTACAATTTGCAATACTTTGAATATTGATTGATAGGTAATTTTTGCAAGTGTTTTTTTCCTTTTCAATGCATAGTCCAACAATAGTTATTCAAAAAAAACAGTGACGTCAAACACTTAGCACAAAGACAGAAAAAAAACGGTAATTTAGAAAGAAGCTGACGTATATTGTGTTAGAAAACCGAATAAACAGAACAATGGCCAGAATCCTTCAATATCAGCTAGTGATAACGTGATCGTCCACATTGAATTACACCCTCAAGCTAACTCATAACAACAAAAACTTAGAATCAAGAACAAGACTATGTACTTATTTTAAACAGGAGTTATTTGTTTTTACTCAAATACAATTAGTCAAAGAATTGAGCCCATATAACGATTCGTGTTTAATGTCTGTATAATAATATATTACGAGTATAAACAATATGTGCTAAGCAGTTGTAAGCCGATTATCATTCTTGTTAACTTCGGTGCCTATTAAAAAATAATTTAGTTACATTTATGTAAATAATATTTTGTACGAAACCTGTTTGGTACTGATTCGCGTTTGATAATGTCTAAGCATTAATAATACTGGTAAAAGTTTAATTAGCTGGGAATATACTTATGCATATCTCTTATGATATTATTTATCACATGACCATCTAACCTAATTGATTACTAATCTTCACAAAATCTAGTACTTATCTACATAAAAAATACTTTGTTTTATGGAATAGTGAGCAAACGAGGCAAACGCTATCGCCTGATGGGAAGCGACACCAGAGACGTCACAAGTGCGTAGACGGCCTTTGGGGTATGGAGAGAGGGATGGGGGGAGGAGCGATGGGCCTCCGTTATCCTCACTCACTTGGTGAAACAGCGGTTTTCTGTGAGGCCGTGGTATCACTCCGGTCGAGCCGGCCCATGCATGCCGAAGCTTGGCTCTCACACGGTAAGCCACGGTAATACTAACATTTCTATGAAAGTGAATGTGAGTTTGTCTGTTTGTTACGCTTTCACGCCTACTAATTCGATTTAAAAACTCTTTTATCAGTGGAGAAATACATTAACAGTTAGTAACATAGACTATTTTTACGTGGCAACGTGGGCGGAGCCGTAGTCAAAAGCTAATACCATATGCACACTTTTTTATTAATAGACCAGTTCCCGCAAGTTTTGTTTGGGTTTTTGGTTACTGAGTTCTTATGTATAATGTTTTATCTACACAAATTTTATAAATCTGAAGAGTTTGGTTATTTGGTTGCTTTAGTTTCAATGCTTTTGTAACCATCCATCAACAGCATTCAACAGTCATCGGGCATAAACCTCTCTTTACAATAATATTATATAAATTTTCAATAAATAAATATAACAATAATACATATTTCGGACATCTAACACACATCACCATCTAGTCCCTAGCTAAGTAGAGCTTGTGTTATAGGTACTAGACAGGTATATATGCATACATACATACTTATTATACGAGTACATAGAAGAAACCCAAACTCCGAAATAAATATTTGTAGATCATACAAACATTTAATCCGACCCGGGAATCAAACCCGAGACCTCAAGCACAGCAGTCGCATACGCTAACCACCGCGACACAGAGGCAGTCTATGGCAGGCAGTATATATATGTAAATGTATGAATAACAAAAAAGCTATGTTCTTTTCACACATGTAAATATGACCAAATATTTCGTTTCTCCGTGTGTGCGTTTAGTTGTAGGCACTTGTTTCATACCACTCGAGGTAAATTACCTTAAATATTAAATAAAAACAAAGCATCGATTACTCGTGTAAACAAGATACGTGAACCCGCGAATACAAAATACACATTGATGATCGAGTAACACCAGAATTTGGGTGACATGAGGCTCAAACCCGCTCGGTCACCGCGTCTAACTTAATCAAAACTGTCATGACAAAACGAAAACACATCATCGAACTTGTCAGTTCATATCGATAGCGACGAGAGGCGTGTGTCAGGTTATATTACCGATAAAGCGGTATATCGATGCACAATCAGATCTGTCATCAAGTTTTTAATCGATTTTTGGCACCTCACTACTTTGATATGACGGGCCGGAGAAATTGTCACCTGAGATTTTCAATGACTACGAGTATTTTGAAGAAATAGTAACTTTTACAAATAAACGTTCCAAGCTTCGCTGTGGTACAAACCAAACCAACGTAAAAAATAGAAAATACGATATATAAAATATTTAAAGTAGATGTACCTCGTGTAAAACCAATCGGTGCAAAACTATTAAAGCATTTTTACACACAAACTAAACATTTTTACGTAGTCATAAAAGATAAGGCTTGTCGTTACTTTAAAAGAGATAAAAGTCCCTGACTTTATTTTGTCCTTTCTGTTAGGCAAATCAAAACTCATCTTCTCAAAAAAAACATGTTAAAGAGATCTTGTATCCCAATTGTAGAATTAATCATTTCATTTCATTAGAAGATACTCGTAAGTTAAGCACAAAATTTTAGAGTATAGGATAAACGCGTTCAACTTAGCGATCCTATCAATGGTCCGACCGGTCTATTAACTAAGTGCCTATCTTATAGTGCTACGAAATAAGATAATTAGATGAATTCGTATATTTGAAACTGAAATTTATCAAAGCTACGAACATTACAAGTGAGGAACTCCGATTTTAATACAGTTTTTATTCGTGGGAGAGCTACGCTTCGGCATGAATGGGCTGGCTCGACCAGAGTGATACCACGGCCTAACAGAAAACCGGTGTGAAACAGCGCTTGCGCTGTGTTTCATCGAGTGAGTGAGGATACCGGAGGCCCATACCCCAACTCCTCCCCCATCCCCTTTCCCGTCCCCAAAGGTCGGCAACGCAATTGTGACGCCTCTGGTGTTGTGGGTGTCCATGGGCGGCGGTAATCGCTTACCATCAGGTGATACGTCTGCTCGTTTGCCCACAATTCAATAAAAAAAAAAACAGAATAGAGAAATGTTTGTGAGGGTACAAATAACAATTGTTGCAACGAGTTCATGTATTTCTGACTTAGAATTTCATCATCTTCCTAGCCTTTATTATTTCCAATATTATTTGGGGTCGGCTACTAGTTCAACCGGTTTTACCTGAATATCAGTTTTTACACAGAGCGACTGGTATCTGACCTCCGCAACCCTGAGGGCGAACTGAATTCGAAGGTTGAACTAGTTTTCAGTATATTTGAGGGCACTGACTTCCCAATAACGATTGCCATAGATGTTCATGACAACCGGGGCCGACGGCTTAACGTGCTCTCCGAAGCACGGGCGGGAAACACCGCCATCTTCCATACTCCGGGCTGCTATTAAGAATTTCTTGTAGGAAAAACCCAATAGCAGTCCGACCCGGGAATTGCACCCGAGACCTCTTGATTTACAGTCGCTTACGCTAACCACTACACCCACGAGGCAGTAGAATTTAGTGCATATAAATCCTAACTTATCTAATTTCACAAATAGGTATCACTTTAATCATAGATTAGATTTTTTAAAAACTTCTGGGTTTAGTACACAAAGTAAAGACAAAAGTATCGATCGAATATCGAATATAACCTACTGTTTAACAATATACGAGTACATTCGAGTTATCATTAGAAAACGCAACGGATATATTTTGTAATGACACCGACTGAACACAAATTATTCCTATCCCTATACTATTAATGTTTTAACTAATAAGAATCGAATTTTTAATTTAAATTTTAACAATCAGACGTAATAACTTTATTACAATATGTCATAATCTAGTCAACGTATAAAATAACAATTACAATGCTGGACATCATAATAATTCTAAAATTTTATGACGCAGTTTGTGACGTCACCGCTAGTTACAACGTCATGAATTATCGACAACGATTTAGACAGTAAAAAGTGAATATATGAGGGATATAAAAAAGAAACTTAGCTAATATAGAGTGTGTATGGTACAAGTGCTATGGTTTGAGCGATTAACGTATCCTGATCACAGTTAAAATTATCTTTTAGTAATTTTAAGAACTGTGATAACACATTTTAAAATTCCTTGTTTTGTTGAAAAATGTTCCAGGGTGACATTCTTTTTTTGAGTTCATCAACATCAAGAACCCCGCGTAAAGTCGTACGACTGCTTCCTCCAAGGTTCACCACAACACTATCCACAACATTATCCATATATTTCTGAGTTCATCAACAATTAATTAAGGAAATAAAAACTTATACATATAAGTTAACTACCTCAAACACAAAACAAAACATACTAAAAGGGCAAGCAAAAAAGAACTAAACATTCTATAAATTGAAGTGAAACTGTTAACCCGCTATCCGCTGTCAGTGTAACCCAGCCCCATTGGACGTCCCACCGAGCCAGTCGGCGTCACCCGTCGTACGTGTTCCCTAGCGATAAGACCCTGTGAGTTGTAACCACTGATCAAAGGTACATCAGATATCATGATGTGCCCGTCAGACTACCATGTGGCTCATAACGAGCTAAATAAACTTGTGAGAAAATTTGAAATATTTTTCTAAAAATTATGGTAGCCTAGACAAGTTATGATTAGTAGAAATGTCAAAAAATGTTACTTTCTATATGGAATATTAAACTTCAAGAGGCTTTTTCTGTAATAAAAATGCATATAGATGATAAATGTCTAATACTAAACTAGATAGAACTTAAACCAGCCTGTTAATATATATAAATACCTACATATTACGTATGTATGTTTACACTCAAACATCGAATCGTCAATCGTGATAATTTACTCAGTAGAAGGTTCACTAACCACTAAGCCAATAGATAAAAATATTATAATTAAAAATAATAGTATACGTCAAGCTAAATGGAGTTATATATATAGTTAATATAGAGTTCAAAATTTTACAATTTACATCTAAATTCATTTCTTTGGTTTTCCAACCCTTCTACAGAAGACCAAATTTAATAAAATAGTAAAGGTTTTAGTTTTCTTTGAAAAATGAAAAAAGCTACTTGAAAACGATAACTTAAATTGATTCGAGAAACTCTGTTAGTAGGTACGGAGTAAGTTACTCTATTGATAGTGGTTGAGTAAGCAGTAGCAATTCAACGCCAACTCAACTACAGTATGATAGAATAGAATAATTTTATTTACCGTTAAATGTTGTAAATAAGTTGTCACAAAAAAAATACATTTAGATCTAACATTTAGTCATACTGAAATGCAAAAGTTTGTGTTTAATGTATTTTTAATTTTATAAAAGTCAAATCAATGAATAAAGTCACATAACTATGGGTGACAATAAATTAAAATTCCAAATTGTCAATATTAAAAATAATTAAACAAGTCAATAATATAAGTTACATGTCAATGATATAATTAGATAAACACAGATGACTTACTTGTTTCTTACCTCATTCAAAAACGTAATATATGCAATGTGGATTATCTTAAACCGAAACTATGTTTAAAACGTAACATTTAGGCAAGAACGACAAGAACTCCAATATGAAAGTGACGAAAATATGTAATATAAGGTTTCAAAAAACCCTTAACCCCTTTTTTTTTTAAAAGACAACTCCCGCCTTAGGATTATACATCCTGTGTCGCAGGGGACTTTACAAACATACATTTTACGGACACAAAGAACACCCAGACTCAGGACAACATTTTGTGGATCACACAAAGTGATGTCCCACGTGGGATTTGAACCCACGGCACATGGCGCAGAGCAAGTGGCGTAGTGACCGCTTTAACCACCAGGCCAAACTTGCAGTCAAAACGAAAACAAATTACTTTAAAACTAAAAACAAAAGACCAGCAGCAGCCACCAGCACCACTAGCAGTCAATTAATTCTCGTGTAATATTTTGTCTAAGATTAGCCAATGATACACGACAATTTAGGCGTTAATGATTGCAGAAAGACTAACGCTTGCAACTTGGCTAGGGGGCAGGTTAGAGTAGTGATAGAATACTTCTTGGGATATATATACATATATAATACATGTATTAGCAGCCTGCGATAAGGCCGCCCATTGTACTACTGGTTTTTTTACTATTGTAATATTATTTTATTAATATTAAGGTGTATAATAAAGAGTTTATCTATCTATCTATCTATCTATATCTCAGGATTTGACCAAAAAATGGAAAAACCTAATGGCGTAGTGGTTAGGGCGGCCACCTCACCTCTTTTTATTGTGCTGACTATATGGGTTCAAATCATACGTAGGACAACACTTTGTGCGATCTACAAATTGTTGTTCTTAGTCTCTGTGTACTTTCTGTCCGTTTCACGTACATTTGTAAAGTTCCTCGCGATACAGGAATTTTCCTAGTAAAAGAAAATGGATATTTGGAACAAATATTTCACAAGACTACAAGATAGCTCATTCCTGAGTTAGAAATGGCATTCTTTCATAATATCATCAGAGATCAATGTGAGTGCAAATTTTTATTCGTGTTAGTAAGACTTATTTGTAACGATTAAATTTATGATTTCACATACCAGTCAAACCAAGAAATTAATGGCATGTTTTATGATTCCAAAGGTCTCTAGAAATGGTTTTAGTGTCTTGCGAATCTATAGTACTGTGCGGCTTTTAATTCAAGGTGAGCTTTTACTATTCAGTGCTAAATGGACTTCGAAAGGACGGTTTATTAACAACTTCGTTCAAAATCATAGAAATAACAGTTGAACAACCGATGGCTTTCAAAACTTCATAAGTACTAGCATGACAGTTTATAGCTCTAGTTCTATCAGAGAAACGGTTTTTTTCAAAATGTTGATACGACCGAGTCTTCTTCACTACAAGGTCACAAATTGTGAGCAAAAAATTTTGGATATATAAGAATTTAATTTAGGTAAATTTGTAAAAAAAAAGAACGATCTAAATTCATGAAATCATTTGTGTGCAAAATCTATTGATTGAATGAAGCAAACTATGAATTTTAACACCGAACCATTATTAATCTGATGAGTATGTTTGCTTAGATTAGCGCGCTAATCTCGGAAACTAATGATTTGGACTGAAAAATATTTTAGTTTCAGATATAATTAGTATTTATTTTCTTTCAAGAGATACAGGCGAGTTGCGCGGGTCAGTTAGTGTTATTATAAATGATTACGATCGGCCATTACATTATAGTCCCAGCCTCGGCACGTGAATAATAGATTCAGACTTGTATGAACGTAGTGTTCTACAAAAATTATAACAAAATTAGTAGAATAGAATATAAGTAAGTAAAAACTCAGACGCGGAAGTCACTGTAATAAACATAACTGTTTTTTATACCGTATCTCTTTTTATTAATAGTTTTGCTGTTTTTACACTGTCAAATTTAACAATGGCTAACCACGTTTATTATCATTTTGGAACTCACACATGTAAACATACAAGTACATGATTACGCCCTTTGTTAGACTTTAAATGATGACGAACAATAAGCGACAGCTTTCCAGCTTTGCTAAGTATTTGAAGTCATCATACTTGAATACTTTGAATGTATCTTAAAAGGATTTTGTTTTCTTAAATTCTTGGCATTATCTGTCATTATCAAGACATGAAGCCAAAGTATGTGAAAGATAGTCGATAGCATTATCGAAGAAAACGAACAGCGCCAACTCTTTGCTTGCTAAGTGTTACTAAACTTAGTCCAACTAATTACTATCACTATCCACTATCCACTAGTCACTAGACCAACAGACCTGTTGGTACCTGTTGGTCTAGTGACTAGTGATACTACCTGTTAAGCCTGAGGTCATGGGTTCAATTCCCGTCCAGGAAAATTGAAATGTGCGATGAGCACGATCTTTATTACGATGTTACATTCCAAAATATATGCGTGAGATTCTATAATTAAATATAAATAATTAATTATAGAATCCCACTTATACAAAATTTAATATAAATTTATCATAGCAGCTAAAACCATAAGCCGCTGAAAATATAATTATGTCCCACGCTACACAGCCTATTGCGTTTTTAATTAAGCTTTGAAAATGGCTGACTCTTTGGCACAATAATACGCTGTAAAATACGAAATGGAACTTGTGTTCTGCGTGCAATGAAGTAAGACGGTGTGAACGAAAACGACAAAGGTGTAAAGTCTTATGAATTGCTTTTGAACTATCCGCCTAGAGCTTGTAGTACGAGTATGTAGACACCGCTACGTCATCAAAATAACAGGAATATAATTTGAAATACGCATTTATACGGGTTTTGTATCTATATTTTTTTTATATACAAGTAAATATATATTTTGATATATATATATACATGTATATAGGTCAAATACCATACCTGTTACTGCCTCTGTGACGCAATGGCATTTTTGTTGTATGACTTTGCTGATCGTATTTATAGATATAAAAATGGATCGCCGAAATGTATGTGCGCGAATAAATTCCGATCGACTGAACCAAATTGGATACTTCTATTTTCTATTTGTTCGTTATTGTTAGGACAAGGTTTGTATATAAGAAAATTAAGATATAACCGGAAAGGTTTTTTTTTCAAGTGACTGTAAACTACCTGTGGGATTCTAAGGCGGTACGAAGTTCGCTGGGTCAGCTAGTTTTTAATAGTTGCAAATATGTGATTCGTTGATTGGCAGAAAACGGGTCGTGTTACAGCTGCAACCGTCGTTTTATGTATACACTAGTTTCTGTCCGTGGTTTCGTCTGAAGGATATATATACCGTCATTAATATCAACCTGATGGTTAAACCACGAAGCTAGAAAACGAGTATTTACGAGGCTCTGAAGCACGGTGGAAATTAATCTTTTTAATGTCTGAATATGCACCTGCTTACATTCTAAAGAAAACCAAGGAAATAAATAAACAGAAAATTATTACTTCTATGCGGAATTATTTTAATATAACAGGAAATTTATAATTGTAAGGTAAAACTACACTTAGGAATAATTTCACAAGTTCCGGATAAAGTTTGAGATAGTTATCTGTAACATAACACTCTGCTATATATAGGTATGTTTATCTGACGTAAATATCTCAATAGTCTATCCTGAAATGTATTACAAATGGAGTAACTGGTCATTGCGTTTCTATTTCTACATTAGTTAATACTAATGTATCATTTAACGGCCTAATAATACACTGCTGAGCAAAGCAATATTAAAATAAATAATAATAATAGTATCTGGTTGACCGAACTTTGCTCGATATTTCTTTGATAATTTTCCAAAAATAAAAAAGGTCGGTAATTTAGTTCTAGAACAAAGTATAGAAAAACTTGATTCAATTACAAAAAAAAATACACGTTATCAACTTAGAAATTTTAGACTTGCTAGTATGATGTTAAGTTTTCTTCATTAATAATTTCATATTTTATGAACACAACTTTAAAAAAATGTTGCTAATTATAATATTCGAAAACGCTGTAAGCTAAAAATCACTAAAAATAAGTTTTGCTTTGTCAAACGGCGTTCAAAATTTCAAAGAATAACTGAAATTAGATGGTTGCACTAAAAAATAAGCGTTATTTTTTTTTTTTTTTTATTTATATTTTATGCACATTATAGTAACAAAGGTGAACTTAATGCCGTAGGCATTTTCTACCAGTCGACCTTAGGGCGATGCAGAGCCAAACAAGGTAGATGCACAAACTAAAAATTTATACCGACTTCTCAACAAGGAATTCACCAATTAATAATAAATTTCTCATCGAGAAATCAACAAGATTAAGAATAATAAATTAAACAATAATTAGTAATAATTTATATAGATACACATAACATATACGTATTAAATACTTATACATACAAAGGTACTAATATATATATATATATACATTATACATGTATACACACAAACATATAATACTAATAATAGTTATCTAAATACATACTCGTATATATAAAATAGAATTTTGAAAATCATTCATTCAAATAATTTTGATTTTAGAGATTTTAGTTTAGTTACGAAAAACAAGAATTAGTCCCATTATCAGGTAATACTTTGGTAATACCATTAATTTTTTTGATGATATTGAGTGTGGACGGAACACCTGATGATAATTTACTACCTTAGCTTATGGGCACCTGCAACTCAAAAGGCACAAGTACGTTGCGTCCTTGCTCACCCCTCCTCTCTCTCCTAAGAGTTAAGGGAGGCATTCAAAGAGCAATAGTACTTACCGGAAGCTGGGGAGAAACATTTTGTCAAAGAAGTCGGAGGACAGCTTTTTGTTGTCCAATGTCGAAATGGAAAAGTTGAATGAAGAAATTAATTGTGATACAAATGTGTGTATTGAATTTCTTAGAAAGTTTAAGGATTGAATATTGATTGAAATTAAAGGGAAAAAGGAGAAAAAGTATGATATAGACTGTTTGGGACTGAATGTGTATTTAATGTATTTATAGATACTGACTGACAGCGGATGGGCAGAAAATTTAAAATTTTTCAATAGTACGTACCTGTAAGTAAATCTAACTGAAAGTTGTCACTGTACTATATCAGTGTCTACGGATATTCATGAGCAAATAAATAAATTAATAATTTATCATGTACTGATCAGTATTGTCATGAGATTTGGACTTTTATTGGAGTAGTACTCGGAGTTTAATTATGATGTGTGTATGTAATAATGTACTTCAAAGACAATTTGAAAATAATTGTATGTTAAATTCAACTTTAGAATACGTAATACGTTACCTGAAATAGTCGTTCTTGCAGAATATGTTGCTATCTCTAGCGTAACACCTCTGTTCTGAATCCAGTGGCATTTTGCACTCGCAACACTTCAGGCACGGGGTGTGCCAGCGGCGTTCTAGTGCTAAAAGGTAATATCTGTCTGTGATACGGGAGCCGCAGCCGGCACAGGCGTCTTCAGGCGGTGCTTGGGGCGTTTCGTCTGGCGGTTCACGCTTCCTACATGAGGTGCAATCGCGAGGGGAGCCCGGGGACGTTGCTGGGGCCACGGGAGACAAGTCGCCGCCGCCCTCATACGCCGATGTGATGTATCTCTCACTTTGTTGCTGTAACAAAAAGAAATATATAAATGAAGTTGGGGTTGTACTGCCTAAACACATGCACACATACTATGATATGTTATTGTTGATATGCACCATGTATGATTTTAAGCATTCATTTCATTCATTTTTTTATTAATCTAAGTTAAGAGAGGTAATTAGATATGAACATGTAAAATTTTATCTAATATTTAGAGAGAGTTTCTTAATGTGTTACATGTATTTTGTCAAATTAATTCCAGATTTTCTCTAAAAGTATCAGGGCCATTAATCTTTTATCTAACGATTCTGGCTCGGATAGTGGTTTTATTTACATGAGACTACCTGCTTCGTCACCTATGGATTAGTAATAACTATTACTTCCGATGTTCTGATTAAGAAATGAATATTTAAAAGTTGTATTCCGGTTTGGTTCCGATGAAACTCTGAGCAGTGACGTAAATGTTTAAAACACGGAACATATCTTATATATTACCTAAATTAATTCACTTTTAATCAAACCATGAAAGGGTGTTATTAATATAAAATTAGTTAAAAATTGTATTCAAAGCTATCCATGTGCCTTAGGATTATGAACAAGGAGTATCACCACCTTAATTCATACCGTGGATATCGTGAAAGATGACTAAGGAAACAAACTACGCACCGCAAAAGAAAATTACTTGAAACAAAACCCATATCAAACCTTCTGGGCAATGTGATGTAGTAGACTATATCGTCCTATTTATGAAGATTCCTATGTTCAGTTGCAGACTATCAAAGGCAACACAAATGAATTTTATAATTCATTATTCTTACCTCTAGTTTAACAATTTCCCAATAAAGGTCAGAAACAATTTCATCATTCATATGAATTTCTTACATTTATTACAGTGAGTACATATGTTAGTAAATTCAAAGCGAGAAGAATAATAGATGCCATAGAATGGCGAGTCGCATAAAATTCCTTATTCTGCAAACACACTTGCATCCAAGACAGAATAACGACAATGGAACGCAATGGCCGTGTGTAAGCCCGCAGTTTGGATGCCAGTAACATGGATTACTAACACTATGAAGAACAAAGGTAGCAGCTGTATTGACGTTTATTTCTTAAGCAGCAACAATGCAGAATGCTAGCAAGTTCCGATAGAAATTTTCTTTGTGACCCGTTAATTTTTCGTCAGTTTAGTTATTTCTTACTAAATAGCAACAAACGTAGAAGGTACTATTGAAGCTATTTCGAGTTTGAAAGCTCAATGGATAAACAAGTCTCATAATCTCAGATGCTGTTTCCACTATATTCCCACACACAAACATCAACATTAAACATTTTAATGAAGCATTCGTAATCACACAGTCACAAATCTTAAAGCCAGTTTTAAGCTAAAATGTATCTGCCGACACATCTATGGATTGTTACATAAGTAATGAGATCGTTTTAATTAGTATTAGTTATCTCCATCTTCCATACACCTAACATACTTGAAGCATTGCACATACCATGTAAATTATAAATAAGTAGTTAAAAAAAAAGACAAATACCATACTAAATCAATACAAATATATGAAATTTAGTGTCACTGTTGGGCTAGATGTTCAAGCGTTCACCACGCCGATTTCTACTGCCGTGCGTTCAAACCCCACAAGGGACAACACTTTGTCTGATCCATAAATTACTTCGTACTTGTAATATGACAAGTGTTTAAAATATTTAGAGCTCTTTAGATTGGAGCGCAGACGCACTTTACCCATAGTAAGGATGCTGTACGGTATATGCACCAATAAGTTGTACACCGTCAATTGTAGTACTAAATGTAGGCATCCATATATATCTGTACAAATTGTTATACCTTAGTAGTGTGCAATAAAGTTGTATAAATAAATAAGTATAATCTTTAGACACTGTGGGACCGACGATGAGAAGACCCGAAGAACCTTCCCAACCGCCGCCCAACCCTGATGAATTCTCCTGTTCATCTCGTCCTCAAGGTTAATCTACCTTTGCACTGAATTATTGTTAGATAATTCTGTACAAATATTACGTTCATGCTTAAGGGTTTAATCGCTGGATGCTATATCAGAATACGATTAGAGAAACCATCAATTATCATATCAAGAAAAGTATAGAAATATGAAGAAAAAAAAAAAGCTTTGTGAATTGTTTGCAACTCATCAATAACGTCTATGCATTTGAGATGCATAGACGTGTTTCCCAAACGTTCATAGAGTCGGTAATAGACGTATCAGTATAATGTATCCATTACCGTATCCTATACCGTACGCACGGTTTTTATAAAAAAAAACCGTTAAATAAATGTCTTAAAGCAAAACAATCAACAGTTTTCTTATTAATTCATTTATAGGCCAACTCACGCTTCAAATTTTTTATTTTTAAGTTATAGCGAATAAGCGATTACCGCCGCCCATGGACACCAGCAACACCAGAGGCGTCATAAGTGCGTTGCCGGCCTTTATATGCCCTGAACTTGTCAAATTCTTTTACGTGTTTCCTCAGGGAGAAGTTAAAGCACAAGTGAATATTGTATGTATGTAATCAGATACCCTATGAAAAAAGTGAAGTATTGTAATGTGGTAAATAAATGAATATATATCTACACACAACTATCATTTCAACTAAAATAACAGTAGTCACAATTGTAGCTAACTGGCTGAAAAACAGTTACAGCTAAGAATAATTTTGCCATTATTTTGTCTACGTACGTATTATATTAACAGCATTTTTATTTAATTGTATTTTTATTTTAATACCGACATAACTAATTGTTATTTGAATTGTTAAATTTATCGAACAAATTACAAAATCCTTTTAAAATGTCCCTACCACGGTGGGGCCAGCGCAATTAGCTTAAATAGTCAATTTTGTTTATGCTCGTAATATTGTTATTGGCACTTAGTAAACAAATTTTCGTCGAAATAAATAAGCATTCAAACTTATAATCAATACATGGTTTTATTCAATTATGGATTTCGGGGCTGACCGACTAGTTTCGGACCTAACCTCCCCGCAATTTACTTCCCCAACCTTTGTGTAGGGGTGAATGAACGCAACCTAACGTTTAATATTAGCTATTAATGATTTCACATATCTATATATTGCTTTATATCTCGATTTTTTAACAAGTGAGAGTTGGAATATTTTGTCAATTGGACTATATGTTTAACTCCCATACTGGACTAATCATAATATCCAAAACCTTCATTCTAAACTCTGCTAGCCCAATGCGAGTCCATCAACCTACTAATTAAAGTATCATCTAAAGTTGTAATATTATAATTGAGAATTCGTTAAATTTCGAACAACGAAGGCAATGTGCTTATGACTCCCGAGTTACAGGCGTCCATGTGCGCGGCGTCAGTCACTTTGTTACAGTTGAACACTCCTCTTTTTACCGCTCTGTCAATAAAAAGTTCTAACTCTTTCCAATTTAAAACAAAGTTATGATGAGTGTGCAACACAAAAACAAGGGCTAAACACCTTAATTCCCACTAAAGCAGCCCAGCACAGCGCAATTTAAATAATAATTTTTCCTTAAATATACCGAGCGGATTATTTGTATTTTTGATCAAACGATGGTAAGTTTTAATTAAACCTTCGCCCAAAAGTCCAAAAGGAAACCGTTTATTGTTTGTATATAACATAAGTAATCCTTTTTATCCCCTTTACTTATTTACTACCGACTGCTAGCTTTTACCTACGGCTTTACTCGTAAAAAGTATTTTTACTGTTGTAACCTAATTTTTTTTTTTATTGAATAGTGGGCAAACGAGCAGACGTATCACGTGATGGTAAGCGATTACCGCCGCCCATGGACACCCAACACCAGAGGCGTTACAAGTGCGGGCCTCCGGTATCCTCACTCACTCGGTGAAACACAGCGCAAACGCTATTTCACACCGGTTTTCTGTGAGGCCGTGGTATCACTCCGGTCGAGTCGACCCATTCATGCCGAAGCATAGCTCTCCCATTGTTACAACTGGCCTATATTTCACTACAGGGGTGGACAATTAAGCTTTAGAGATTTGGAAATAGATAGATGAATGTCCTCATTGAACTCAAGACCAAAAGCTCTGTGCCGCGCAAGAAGGACAAGTTGTATATCTCGGACACCACCAGTATTTAACAGCCCACTGCTGGACTTAGGATTATAATAGCAAATATGGTTTTTGCCTAAGATTTCCTGCGTAGTTTGCTGCCTTAGTCGGATCTTACGACTCCCACGCGACGAATAGGGGTGGTGACCCTCCGTATTTGAATTCCTCACCACGGCTAATAAAATATAATGTCTAAGAGAGCGCATCTATTTCATACAGACCGAAGGCTATTATTGAAACGGTTACTAACAAACAAATATTCCAATGTTTTATGTTAGTATTAAATTGTCGATGCACATGTCTAGACAATAATCTGTTAGAGTCAGGAGTTCAAAAAGATAGGGGTCACGGTCTATCTTATCGCTGAAATAGATCTAGGTCGTATAATGTCGGGTTATGTTGTACAACTTAGAGATATGTTATTTTATTGCGTACCATTTGCAATTATGTATACGATTTGTTTTTAATTATTTCACGTGTATCTCTTTAATAGTTGTAATTTATGTAACACGTGTTATACTAGTTACGGTTGGTAAAAAGTTTAGTTACGAAACTGATAAGAATTTTGCGCTTCAGTCAATCAATGAATCATTATAATTGAAGTATCAAAGTTTCTTAGACTATAACTGCATGTGATTATACAGTGCAACCTTAGAAATAAATAATAATCTAACGCTAATAATACCATCTAGTTTTGGGACTACATGGCATTATTTACTAAGCAGTTTGTACTACGGATACTAGACAACTGTTACACATACATATATATACTTTTTTGTTGTAAATACATACATATTATACATAGAAAACCAACAAACTCCGAAACGAACATACGCAGATCGGGAATTGAACCCGAGACCTCAAGCACAGCAGTCGCATACGCTACCACTGCGCAACCATCATCATCTTTGAAGCCTTTATTATTCCTAAGATTATTTGGGGTCGGCTACTAGTTCGTTTTTAATACCTGAATATCAGTTTTTTCATTGAGTAACTGGCATCGGAACTCTGCAACCCTGAGGGTGAACTGAATTCAAAGATTGAACTAGTTATCAGTATATTTGAGAGCAATGACTTCCGAATAACGATTGTCAAAGATGTTCGTGACAACTGGGACTGACAGCTTAACGTGCTCTCCGAGGTACGGGCGGGAAATACGTCCATACTCCGGGCTGCTATTAAGAATTTCTTGTAAGAAAAACCCAACAGTAGATCGAGACCTCTTGGTCGACAGTAGCTTACGCTAACCACTAATCCAACGAGGTAATGAGACCACTGTGCTACCGATGCAGTAATATATGTTATCTAGTAATGATTGCTAGTAGAAGTAAGACAATATGAAGAAGTCTAGTGGTAGTCTTAATAATATACTTTAAAAATAGGTTGAAATAGATGAGCTCGTTTGTCTAGTGGTTAGAGTGACTGACTGCGAAGCACGGGGTTGTGATATCGATTCCTACCCAGAACTAATATTTTGTGATGAGTACAACCTATGTCTAGGTTTAATTTATATTTATATATTTATATTCGTATATCTTATTCATAAAGGATATTCATATTTTTCAATTGACGGGCCTGTTGGTTCAGTGGCTAGTCACCCTGACTACTAAACTTGAGATCTTGGGTTCCATTACCATCCACGATAAATATTAAGTGCTGAGTATTGCATGAGTATTTTTTAATCACACAAGGTGTTGTTCCATATAGGATTTGAACCCACAACACAGCGTAATTGAAAGCCGTTTAATCACTACGTTATTTGTGTAGTCAGTTACACAGCCGCTATAATCCAAACCCTGACTACCAACTCTTGATAATGATAAATGTGATAGTACATAAAATACCTCAATTAATAGTTATCACTTGATAACTTAAGATAAGAGCTTTCAAACGAACAAACGCTTTACGTAATGAAAGCATAATCCTACCAATATAATAAACTAGCTGACCCGGCGATCTTCGCATCACCTTTTTTTTGTAAATATTTTTTTAATTTCTGAAACTCTTGTTATAGTCATTTTGCCCGTCTCCGCTTCCTAGAGGTATCTAGTGTACACATAAAATAAATAATTATCAAATTTGGTGCAGTCGATCAGAAGTTACACGCTTAAATACATTTCGGCGATTCATTTATATTTATACAGAGTTTGAAAGTATGTATGAATGTTCGTTTATCTTTCACGCAAAAACTATTGAACGGTTTTACATGAAACTTTACAGTATTATAGGTTACACATAAGAACAACAGTTAGGGTACTATTAACGCAATAACCAATATAAGCGTGGACGGAGGCTGGACCAGAAATTGGTGTTAATATGACTGACAGATTGGCCTAATTGATAGAATTGTTATGAATCCTGACCAAACCTTTCGACGCCCACCAAGGACAAATATAGAAAAAAACACAAAGCAGTCATAAGCACTGCCGACAGAAGTGAAAACTCATAACTATAAACAAACGGTTGTTTTAACTTACCTGATGAACACCTATGCTTTTTTTAATAGTGTGCAATAAAAAGAACTAAAAATTATTTTGATTGTAAGTAGTAAATGGAAGTAAAGCTTTGATAATCCAATAGATGTCGCTGTTTTCAAAAAAATTGTAAACAATCTTTTTGATTTACAAAAGGTTTTGTGTAAGTAGAAAATCGTTATTTTAATTTATTCTAAATCACTTTAAGATACTGAAATATTAACTTTAAGTATATAAAATCATATTGAGAAAGGACCACTATATAGAATGTGTTGTAAAAGCGACTTGTCTATATTTAGGAATTATTTATCAATAATCACAAATTTGGGAATATTAAGTCCTGACTAATCGATTAGATCTATGCAGTAACAGTTATTCAGGTCCTTCCTGAAGAATCAAAGTATCTCCATGCCAGATTTCATGTTAATCGGTATAGCATCTCAGCTGTATAAGCTTTACAAACAATGACTAATAATAATAAACAGTACAGACGAGCCCGGCCGATGACTATGTATAATCCATTCACTTAAATACGGTCACCTTGATCACGCCGCCGTCGTATGTGCAGTTACGCCGTTGTATGAATATATTCATATTTCACAACAATAACATCAATTGCGTGCGGAGGCACTGACATTATGTAAACGAATGAACTATTTAGTAGGTTATACGTCTACCAAGAGAGGGCGACGCTTCGGCATGAATGGGCCGGCTCGACCGGAAAAAGCGACTGCACTGTGTTTCACCGAGTGAGTGAGGATATCGGAGGTCAACTCCTTCCCCCATCCCCTTTCATCCCCCAAAGGCCGGCAACGCACTTGTGACGCCTCTGGTGTGGCGGGTGTCCATGGGCGGTGGTAATCGCTTCCCTTCAGACGATGCATCTGTTAGTTTCGTGTGGTCTGTGTAGTGACAGATTGAAAAAACGGACTGTCACCGCCACTATTTATCCAGTGGGTGACACTATAGTCGTTCCAATATAGTCGTTCCAATAGTTTATTTAACTTTTGACAGCTCTAATACTTAATCAAATAGTGATACCCTGACCCGTTACCTATTCGATTTCTTTCATCGATCGATTTTATGCATTAAGAAGTTTTAATCGATTTAACAAACTCATTATTTTATAGATAATTTCGTACTTCATATTTCTATGTGTTTCAATGTGCGACCTCCTTTGTCAAAATAAAGAAGAAATGGATTAAAAGAATGTTGTTCAAATATGACGGTTCTATGTCATGAAAAAATATATAATAAAAGGAACTGAATTTTCAAAATGTATTATTGTATTGTGTTGTAATTCAGTGGTTAATATTGTATTTGTTAAACTATTGATGATCTTTATTAAATCTCTCTATGTCTATTTTAAAATAATCTACAGTATTTCAATGAGTAACCTTCAATATAGTTGAGTATTTATATTCCTCCGTATTGATTTATTTGTGAATTCTCACGTTTGGTTGAGTTGAGCGTATCGTTCCTGCCTTCGTTACTGTCAAAATGCCAAAAAAGAAAGTACTCAAAGGACAAACAACTGTCAAGTGATGATGATTCCTGGTCATACGAAGAAGACGATTCTTTATAATTAAAATTAGTATTACAGTACCTCTTTTGGTTGTTTTATTTTTAATCCGTAAATTACTACGAATTTCAACATTTTGTACCTGTTCATTACAAGTAGGTACCGCAGGTAGTTTTTATTTGAACCAACTATAGTAAGTCTAAACAATTATTTTAGATTCATTAATTTGCGGCGAATACATTCGATCCCATTACTAGGTACGAGTACGATGGAACTGTTTTCATTACGCAAATTATTTATGCATTGAAACAGAGACATTTAGGGCATTTTAATGCAAAATAATAAAGCTTTTTACGTGATTTGATATAAAATATAATCACAATAATTTTATTGTATGTTTTATTAATATAATCGATTTATTTCAAAACCGTTTTTATAGTCTGTGGTCATTAATTACGAATGACACATCCCTAAGTAGGCGGAGCCCGCCCATAAAGTACAGTATTATCTGTAGTACATTGTATCAAAAATTATTACAAAACTTTATGTGCGTGATCTGTCAAAAGGTAAATAAAGTATTGGAACGACTATAAGAGACTAAACTCTACAGGACAAAAACAGCAGAAATATTTGAAACACACCTTATACCAAACCGTCTGGCAAACCTGGTGTAGTGGACCTAAATTGTGTCACTAAGGAGATGCATATGTCCAACAGTGGACTATTGAAGAATGTTAATGAAAATCCCGTGATAAGGCTAGAACAGTCCAAAAAAAAACCATAACAAGTTGATTTACTTACAATAATCAAACCTATTTCGTACGTGTTGGTAAATCGCAGCAAGATTGTCTTCATCACCATTATACACTGTAGTAGCCTATACAAGTATATAAACACATATGAAAAACACCTTGTAGAAAAACTTAGTGAACGTTAATTTCCTTATCTTACCGATCGCACAAAAACTAAAAACAGCAAATACGATTAAAAATAGATAAATATTTCGCGAGCAAAAACTTAAATAAATTCTTAAGTTTGACGTTATCTTGAAATTTGTACGAGTTTTCACACCGCACATAATGTACTAACGCGGACGGTGATACGGTACAAAACTAGTAAGATTATAATTATTGTTCAACATAAATTTATGCCAACAGTTAATTAAACAAAAACACAAGCTTAGGAAATATGAATGCGATCCTCGGTTCGGCACAGACTACATTCAACACAATTTTTACAAGCTTTTATTATTATTATTATTATTCGTTAGTTTCACCTGTCCCAATGTTGTAATCAAATCTTGCAAGCTAAATTTGATCCACTTCCCGATTTCCTGAAATGAAATTTGCTGAAATTTGAAACATACCTTTAGTTCTGATGTCAATGCAATTATATATAATCGGTATTATTATTAATCCAAAATGGGCGCCGTAACAAAATGTCGGCGTACATATTTCTGAACAACCCACCCAATATTGGTATCAAATGAAAGGGCTTTAAGTTATTTTTTTTATTAACGAGTAATTTTTAAAAAGAGCGTACACAGTCGGCTTCTTCAGATCGCTGAATAACTTATTTAACAGTACTCCTACGTAAAGTCTACTTTCCACAGTGTGCGATTATTAAGTATATGTATTATCTATATTTATTTGTGTATAGATGTACGTATAAAGTTATATGTATTTTTATGTTGGTTGGATTAATTTAAATTACAACTTTAACCTCGATGCACCTACCTTACCAGCTCTCTACAGCCCCCAAAGGGTTGCTGGTAGAGAATGCCCTGGGCTTTAAGTCATTGTACATTGCACATGTGCAAGAAGTTGTAAATAAATAAATAAAAGCTTTTTTTTAACTTTTTAAATTAATTAATTTATTAAATCTTTTAGAATGCATTATACGTAACTAAAGATACACCTAAACGCTGTGAAAAAAGTAATCTTTACTAACTAATAAAGCTGAAGAGTTTTTTTGTTTGTTTGATTGAACGCGCTAATCTCAGGAACTGCTGGTTCGATTTGAAAAATTCTTTCAGTGTTGGATAGTCCATTTATCGAGGTAGGCTATAGGTTATATATCATCACGCTACTACTAATAGGAGCGGAGTACCAATGAAGAATGTTTCAAAAACGGGGGTAAAATTTTCACGCAACTAGCAATACCATACCATAATACAAAAGACGGAAACGAGGTTACGTGAGTCAGCTAGTTTTTTTATTAGTAAACTCTCAAAATATTTATTTTTATTATTAATATATAGAGGGCAAACGAGCAGACGTATCGCCTGATAGTAAGCGATTACCGCCACCCATGGACACCCAACACCAGAGGCGTTACAAGTGCGTTGCCGGCCTTTTAGGAAGGAGTACGCTACAGTAATACAGTAATTAAAACAATATAATACAATACATATATCATTTATGAAGAATAAAGTTCGAAATTCAACGGTGTAATGTGATAACAAAACTACAGAAACACATCTTTAATTTTAACGAGAAATAAGTATCAATTCGCTATGTAACTTTTGTAAACTACCTTTAAATAATTATTTCATAAATTTGTTTTTAAAATAGTAAAATTATTAATAATACTATAATGATTATATAGTAGTAGTAGTAGGCAATATAAAATACAAAAAGTATTAATCTATGAAAGTTTTTGTTTTCAGTTTAGCTCGTTATAATCGACCATTGGAGAGAAATCGTCTTTAACAGCTATTAAATAATAATTTAATTAACTAAAAGCTGCAATTAGCACAAATTAAGTTTCTTCAAAGCACTAAAATATGTGGTCCGAAACATTTCAGGGGCATTCAAAGAGAAATCTTACTCACGAACTAAATATGTAACCATTTTTAATGTGATATAATAATAATAATAAAAATAATAAGTTTATTTATTCACTCTTTCTTATATCTATTACAGTAAATACTAGCGATTGTTACAAATCCTAACATTCATAGGTTAACGTCGGCAGCCATAATATATCTGGCTATGTCTGGCAGTTGTCTAGATCATTCACAAGCGGGATTAAAAATTTATTCTGGAAATAATAAAATATCAACAATGTGTATTTAATCATTAAACCTATACCGTTCATTTATAATTATAAGTGATTGTTTAGAATTACATGTTTTTGTCAGTACATTACTCAATTTCTACGATCCGTCGGAGAGAACTGACGCTTCCGACGGTAAACGTTTTCTTAAACGTTCACTTACTTCTCTTACGGTACGTTAATATAAACAAAAAGTAAATTCTTTAGACTGGCTGAATAAAGTACTTTGGCACAACCTCACATCAAATAACTGTGGGTTTTTACCGTGGGAGAGCCACGCTTCGGCATGCATGAGCCGGCTGGACCGGAGTGATACCACGGCCACAAAGAAAACCGGTGTGAAATACCGCCTGCGCTGCGCCTTACCGAGTGAGTGAGGCTACCGGAGGCCCATACCCCAAAGGTCGGCAACGCACTTGTGACGCCTTTAGTGACGCGGGTGTCCGTGGGCGGCGGTAATCGCTTACAATCAGGTGATACGTCTGCTCGTTTGCCCCTTATAATATAAAAAAGGTAAATAACGCACGGCCTTTGGTCTTACTGAAGCCAAAAAACTTAGCTACTTCCAAGTTGCCAGAAGTTCGTATTCTAGCCAAGAAATGTGGGTAAGTAATTTGTAGTTAAATTCATAGTCAAATATTAAAGTGGAGAGTGAAACATAAGTATTACTTTAATTTTTATTTTTAAATAACGTACTTTTATAGTGTTGAGTGTGAGAACTGTTTCAGACTTATTTTTGCCTTATTACATATTTTAATGCAATTTCCAGGGACATTTGTTTTAAAAGTAGCAGCTCTACAGTCACTCAATACCTTTTTTATTTGATCTGAAGGCACAACACAAAACCTCGCGACAGTTCCAAATATGAAATTATTATTTTTAAACTGCCTACGTGTTTTTTTTTAAACTTTGAATAATCACTAAGCATACAAAATAATAAATAACCTTTTTAGTTTATACAGGTATATTAATGGTTACAAAAAAATGGTATTTACATTTTTATTATTTACCGACCCGCACTGACTTCGCACGGGTATAATATAACAATAATTATTATGTATGTATTAGACATATAAATCTTTCTCTTGAATCACGTTGTGTATCTACTTTGAAAGATTTACAAGAACTAAAAACGACTTTATTTTATATTAAGCAAAAATTATTATTCATTTTACGAGTAATGTTGAAACTAAAACTATTTTTGACGTTGAAAGACGATATTTTAATTAACTCTTTAAGATAAGTATCTAAAAAAATATTTTTCCCCGTTCTTCCGTACTTTATTTTATGTAAATACATACATATTATACATAGAAAGCACCAAACTCATATTGTCAGGTCAAACAAATATTTGGTCCGACACAGGAATCGAACCCGAGACCTCTAGCATAGCAATCAAAAATAAGAAACTATGGAGTTTCATTACTTTAGCATATTATCATACTTATGTATTTGTACTAATAATGAATCTCAAATAACCAACCGTTAGGTGTCCATCTCGAGCCGTAGGAAATACTCACTAAATTCAAATACAAAATTATTTATTCATTCAGACACTAAGTGACATTTATGAACTTTAAATTGTAGCTACAGTTAAAAATCATAGATCGACACAAACAGACGCCACAACATGTACTGGATTGTCAAGGTAAATTAGGCCTGCTTGTGTCGATCTGTAACTTCCAGTTTCCAAAATGCGTAGAGCCTAATTGGAAGAATACTGGCAAAGAAACTCATGGCCACTCTTTTTAAAAGTCCGATCTTCAGGTACAATAGCGTTAGTAATACATTAAAGGTAAACAGTATGCAAGCTGTTCCCACCTGAATTTATCATCATCATTTATTGAGATACGAGCCTCCCTACTCACTACAAATGTCGATATATCAGATTTTAATGTTTACTTCTAATAAGTGTATGTTGAAACAATTGACTACTAAATTCACCGTCTTAAGCTTATTAAGAGCCATTAGTGCGTATTCTTGTAATCCCTCTTTAGTACACTTAAATAATTCACGAATATCTCTACAATGACTATATATATATATACACACAGTTACGAAATAAACAATGTCGTTCATAATTAAAGCTTAGTTAAAATGCAAATCCTGCTTTCATAGAACACTTTACACTCTACAAGCCCTTTATATACCTAATATTAGTTACATTAGTATTATGTAAAGCTATCATGTAAAAATTACCATATGTACCAACTTATTTAGCTAAGCTTATACTGAAAATTTTATAGTTATACATATGTTTTCCTGTTCAAAAGGAAAAATATGGTTGTAATCGTTTTACATACCATTTGTATCGATATTAAAACAACCGGACTTGTATTATTTGTAATATATTGATGTAGTAGGCGAGAATAATCCTTGAAACGCTACCTCGATTTTAAATTGAATGTCTCTTGATTTTCGGGTAATATTGAACGTACTTAAAATTAAATGAAATTTATGTTGATTCTTCTATTTTCTTCTATCTATGATCTTCTAATTAGTTATCTTTTGAATGAAAATTTTAAATCTGTGATGTTTAGTGGTACTATGCTTGATTAAAATTGATAAGAGTGGCGTGCAATGGGAGAGGTCTGCAATAGACTAGTGTCGTATGAGGGGACCGAGCAGGCAAACTGCACAGGACAAGATCACTGTAAAGAGAAGCTAAATTTGAAACAAATCCTATACCAACCCGTCTGAGGAGGGAGCTACGTCCAGCAGTGAAGTGGTGTTAAGTTTGTTGAACTGAACACACTCTCTCTAAGTATGAAATCATTGCAGTTATTTCAGTCGCAACAGAAATTGTGTCGTGCGCATCGTGTTTGTCAGGTGATTTTTGAGATGTAATGTACAAACGCATTGCATCGTCGGCTTCCAAGTTAGGTGCCGGCTTTTGATGAACTGAACATCATCGAAAAACAAATTAAACAAAAAGCAGACTTCAAGAGCTAGACCAAAATAAAATTGATCACACGAGAAGCGGTAGATAAAGAATATAAAATGTCACCATCCATCCCATAAGGCGCGACTAAGGAAGCAAACTAACACTTAGAAGAAAACGTGACAAATCATATATCATATCCATCTGGCCAACTGGTCCAGTAGACAAAAACCCTATATCAACCCGCATGATTAATATTTTTTTAAATTTTTAGCCTGCCTGATAGAAAGCATAAAGATCATCATTGGGCCTCCGGTCTCATTTCAGCAGTCATTTTACATTAACCGTACTAAAATCAGCGTGGCTCAACTAACTTACAAGTATGATATTTAATAGGCCAAATCGTTTCCACGGGCAGGATTATGTCCAATATATTATGACTGCCTCGGTGGCGCGTGTGGTAGCGTAAGCGACTGCTGTGCTTGAGGTCTCGGGTTCGATTCCCGGGTCGGACCAAATGTTTGTATGATCTACAAATATTTGTTTCGTAGTTTGGGTGTTTTCTATGTATAATATGTATGTATTTACAAAAAAAAAAGTATATATGTATTTATATCAGTTGTCTAGTACCAATAACACAAGCTCTGCTTAGCGTGGGACTAGACGGCGTTGTGTGTTAAATTGTCCGAAATATTTATTTATTTATTTATTTAATAGTTGGGCTGTTTAAGGCTTTTGAAGATAAGGACGCATTTGAACACCCATAAAACTGAAATAACTTATAGTAAACGGGTAAGGAAGGTCGTCAAGTCACTACGAACAGCCGCTACCATTACATAATATACATACATATAAGGCAAAGTGAATTAAACAGACATTTACCCACTACAAAAAATTTGTAGTAAAATTAATTCAATGGAAACACATTTACAAATTGTTTAATAAATATCGATAAAGCTTGTAAAATAATACTGTTATCATATTTATGTGCTGTAATTAAATAAACATTCATTTTGAGGCAGTATAATATTTATTTCCAAGAAATAAGCTCGTGTTTCGCATTAAAATTGTCAGGCGTGTGACGATTTAAAGAGACTGAATGATATCATGAAATTTCGTCCATGTTGATAATATTTTTGTAAGTTATATTTTATGATCCCCAGATATTATTTATACTAGCTGACCCACCAAACTTCATACTGCTAGATTTTCCTTAGTAAATATTTTCTAAATTTCTGAAAATCTTATTTAGTAATTATGCCCGCAACAGTTTTTTACAGGCAGTAAAACTACTTTTAAGGTTATCTTTTAATTTTCTTCTATACAAACCTTGTCCTAACAATAACGAACACATAGCAAAAAGAATTATCCAATTTGGTGTAGCCAATCGTAAGTTATGCGCGAAGATCTATCTTTTAAATCGGATATTGTTAACTATTTCATTAAATAACAGTAGTCTTAGTTGCTCCTTATAATATCGACTATCTGCTAGTGAAAGTTCTTTCAAAATATATATCGAACAGAGCGATCGATATCGAGCAGACAGTAAATATCGTATATAAATTTAGGGAAAAGTTGTTAAATTATAATCACTAATTTTAACAAAAAAAACAACCGACTTCAAGAACTGGGTCAAATTATTATTAAATGGGACAACATGGGAAGCACCAGCTTTCAAATAAAAAATATTATGAAAATCGGTTCACCCAATCGAAAGTTATGAGGTAACAAACATAAAAAAAAACAGTCGAATTGATAACCTCCTCTTTTTTTTAAGTCGGTTAAAAATTACAAACAGACCCTTCCATTTAATTTATTTTTGCAGATGCTGATATTGTTAGGTGTACGTTTCAGTTCGGTAAATTCGGTAGTCGTGTCACCTCACACAATTACGTTTTATCCTACACTCGCTCACTTAACAGTCAAGATCATTGTTGAAATAGGCCTACAATAAATAGTTAAACAATGTTTAGATGAACATCCTTACATAAACCAGGAGACATATATCAACTAAAATATTCACAGCCAACAACGTTAGCCTTACAAACTAATAGAACCTACTGCGTTTTAATGATAATGCGCCTCTGTTTATTCAATATAAATAAATTAATTATTTAATTGAGTTTAACTACTGAGGTATCAATTAAATTCAATTCTATAAGACATAGGAAATATCTTTTATATTCTTGAATGAAATGCACCGTTTACCGACACAGCAGGCATCTGAAGTCTTACGCAACATTTCTTCAAATGTCTTTATACGCTTTATCAACTTAACAATTAAATATCTATAAAGTTAATACTGTACTGTGATATAATAATAATATAACTATGTGCATAAATTTGCTATTAAAACACATCTTATAGTGCAATATAACATTTTATTGCAACTTAAACGGTTTTACGATTAATTTCATAATTTTTATACACTTTTAATATCATCACAACCGTTTTCAACGCAATTTAAGTAAAAAAGATAGCTATGAAATAATTATATAATCATATAGAAATATATAATAAGAGTGTAATGTATATTGTACGTTAATCCGAATACTACATTACCAATATTATATTTTAGAGTGTCATAAATCAATTATTTAGCGTTGCGAATTAGCTATAATACTAGTAATTAGAAAAGCCACCTTACCATGGCATTATTAAATATATAACAAAGAATAACCACATAATAACATTAATTAAGTGGTATAATCATTAAGAGTAGCTTCGGCCGTATGCGTTTAAAAGACACTCCTGTTAATATCTTCCACGAGTTGTTAGGTACTATTTACTTGCTTTCAATTAAGATTAATAACTTCACTATGGATTTGCGATAGTTTGTGTACAAAGTCAATTTACACAACTCCGATTCCAATGGTGGGATTTACACTCCTATATAATGTTTTTTACACAACTGAACCGGACAACCGGATATAAATATGGCCGTGTTAACATACTGCGATAGTCTCAGTAACCATAATAAGGTAACCTTATGTTTAATGAAATAAGTAGGTACAGTTTTAAAAAAGTAAAAAACACGCTTACTAAAGTCGGTTACAAACAAATGTACAGGTAAACCTAATAAACGTGTGTTAAAAATAGGCATTTTGTTATTTAATAATTTATATTTAACCCCCGACGAAAAAAGAGGGGTGTTATAAGTTTGACGTCGATGTCTGTCTGTCTGTCTGTCTGTGTCTGCGGTTTTTTTCATTTAAAAGTCAGTTTCCTTGCGGTGGATCTTAGGTATATTTGATTAATATCGGTCCAGCAGTTTAGCAGAGTATCAGTTCTTTACCAAAATGATGTAAAGCATTTTTGGCGTATGATTACTCGATCAAGTGCTTGCGTAGGTGCTTTTTTTTTATCTTGTAGTTAAATGTTCAGTACAATTATTACTAGTTTAATATTTGTTATTAGGTATATCACTGGTTTGCTTCTTCGTTTAGTATTAGTATATATTTAATTAAATGTCAACATAAAATGTATTTCAAAATATATTTAAAATGAACTCTGTTGTCGTTCATGACTTTACGACAGTGAAATTTCTCTCTGAAACGTTTGTGTGAAAATTACCAATCATGATTTTATAGCGAGATGGAGCCCAATAATCATGTTTATTCGGAGCATTTCAGAGAATTGAGAAATAAATGATGAACAATTTCGGGGTATCCATAAAATCTGGTAATGTTATTATCAGCTTGAAAACATACCACACACTATTGGGTTTCGCAATATATAATAATTGTAACATTTAACAGTTAAATAAATATTTTTTAGTAAATAAATCGAATATGTATCTGTAGGTATTTATTTTATTTACATTCATAATTCTATTGTGGTTTTTTGTTAGTGAAATGTAGTATTTGCGCTTAATTCTGTATTCTTTGTCTATTTCTAAGTATCACTATTTAAAACTAATTAGCATTGTTGTATGTTCGTAATATAATAATGCGTTAAACATATTTCTAATGGCATAGTTAACAAACACCAGTTGCTAAACTTTTGGTTTTCGCGTAACGTTTATGCTAAACCAAACTAATAGGCGAGCATAAATGGAACTTGAGAACTGACCGCGGCTGGAGGTGGTTAGTTTTAGATTATACATAGGTATATTACAGATATATGTTCATAACGATCATAAGATTTGTGTCTAGTTATAATCCATACTGATAGTATAGGTAAAGAGGTAAAGTTTGTGAACTTGTAGGGGTTAATCTCTGAAAATGAACTGAAACGATTTCGAAAATTCGTTTCGAATGTTTCACAGAATCCTATCGGAACCAAATAATGATGATGCGATGGTTATGTTTAGATTCAAGTCGATTTTTCTTAGACAAGTATGTAGTAACTTGTTCAGGATACGATGGAACTGGTATACGTTGTGCGTAAAATTTCCAAAAAAAATTGAAGAAAAAATAATTTAATTTACCAATACAGTTAGAAAGCCATATTATTTGTGATTGTCGTAGGCTATAAATTAATCGAAATATGATTACCGTAATATTCCACATATACGCTGCCCTTAGGAAAAAAGCTATGTATTTAGAAATAAATAGGTAGAAACGTTTCTGCAGCTGGTTACCACATTACAGGCTTCGCCTAGTTTTGAATCAGACGCCCGTGTGTATGAGGTTATCATACTTTTATCAATTGTTTTTGACGTTTGAAAATAGAATTGATTCGAGACAGAGATGGTCATTGAAAACTGGAAGCTCGTGCTCAAGTAGTAGATATATTTTCTGAACATTAATCTTCATTACACTTTAAAAAGTACTTAAAAAAATATTCGATAGATTTTTGCTTATTTAATACTAGGGACCAGTATTGTCTTCGCAAAGTGATCTTTGCATTTCTCAGTTTCTCTACTATACCTAATATACATGTTCAAAATATATAAACATTTATCTTGAATCACTCTATCTACTGCTGAAAACTGCATCAAAATTCGTTGAGCAGTTTACAAAACATAAACGAACTGACGGCGGAAATGACCTAATGTTATACAATGTAAAGATGAAGAAAGTTCCTACCGCTATTCGTATTAATTGAAATAAGTCATAAAACAACTATTTAGTTATATGTAAACATTGCAATAACTGACTAAACTCCTATTGGGGGACCAACAACTTTGAATAGGCGGCATCAATATTTTTAAATATGTTGCAAATTTAATTTAATATTTTCTACATTTTCCCATAAAAAACCTGGGGCCCTAGTCAAGTAGATGGCGTTTTTCTTTCTGCAGTCGTTAAAGCAGATAGAAAAACTGGATCTGAATAACTGGGGCTGGAACCTGGAGCGATTATTTAATTCACTTACTCCAGGTCCGGCGCTGTCAGTCGATATCATCAAACAAATGTATGAGATAAATAAATATTAATAATAAGGAAAAGTTTTAATATATCCTATATGCGTCTATGTCGGACGGTTTGTGAATGGGTCATTACTATTTATTCTCTAGGTAACTCTAAAAATCTAGCACTTTTAACACCCGACGCGACACAAGGGTGTTAAATTGATAATATTTATACCGACGGTAACTATTTGCACTGAAGCGCTCTTGTCGTCTAGTTATTATTTAAATACACGAAACAAACCCAAAGAAAACCTAGCCAACAATTTGTGGATCACACATAGTGTTTACCCCCCATGCGAGGATTGAACCCAAAACACTGAGTGCAATAAGAAGTTGTGAGGTTACTATATAAACCGCTACGCCAGCCGTGTCTAAGTATATCATACTTTTATCTTTATTCTCTATAACGAAAATTTAATTGTATAAAATTGTACTTACTTGTATAAAATTATGAGAGAAATTTATTTACTAAGTTATTTCTAATAATTGTTTTTAAAAGTTTGTACCGCATCTAACATAATCTTCATAGAGCAGAAAAATAAATGCTACAGAAGTAAGCAAACACCGCTAAGAGTTCTTCGAAATACGCCCACAATTCTAGTAAACCATAGTTCATAAAAGTTTGTAAAATGAAAGTTGTTTGTTATTTAATCGTTGTTAACAGTTTCACAAACTATTCAAGTGCATCGCAACACACTTCACGGGTCCGAATCCTGCATTTTCCTTTGTTTCTTTTTGGACAAATTTTCAATAGTATATTTATTGTAACCAGAGACATTTAAAGACACTAGAATAGTAGAATAATTCTATTCTACAATTGATTATGTTGACCCTAATAGACGTGTATACCTACCTACTAACTATTCGTTTACAGATACTCAAATACCTTACGATTAGTAAATTGAGTTCACATTCAAACTAACTATTATTTGGCCAATAAGAATTATTTTTGTATAAGTAACCATGGTATATAAGCCCTATTAATAGCAAACAGTAAAGTTAATATAATACTATCGTCTATGGAAATCGTCTCCTATAAATTAAAAAGATAAAAAAGCTATTTGAGAATAGCATGCATAATAAAATTGACTTATTAAGAATACAAACGCAGCTTTATAACTTTTTTAAACAAGCCTAAAGTAAATCGAAATGCCGGTAAAAGTCTGGCAAAGTAGAGAATATAATAATGGTAATTATATTTCTTAAACCTACAGTACCTATAAGTTCAAGTTACTTTAAAAAAACTCTTACAAACTTCAACCATACTTTTACACCAAACTATTGAACTTCTATTAATTCCTTGTCATAAAAGAACGATAATGAAGATTTGGGAATAAAACTAATGTAGTCACTCTAACTGGAAACTAAAAATTTAATTAAAAAGTAATGCATCTCAGAGATAAGTTTAATATTTCTCAAAAATAATGAAACACTCACAAAAATAAAATAAATAAAAATGTATCATACCCAATGCATCGTTCCCCTCTCCTCGTATACTCCCATCTGGGGTTCAATTTTTTCGTTTGCTATTTTCGAATGTATGGGCCTCTGCCCCACAACACTGCAGCACTCACTCGCGATACATGCGTGCGTCGCCCGCCGCAACCGATGCGCAACTGACTCCGGCCAAACTCCCCACCCGAGGAAGGTGGGTCTGTTACCGCCCAAGGAAACGCCCCTCCCCACTAAAAATATTTAAAAAAAAATCTGTTTACCAATTTTTTTCTGCCGTTTATAGCGTTTCGGCGCAATAAATGCTTGCAATTTTTTCATTCATCATTTGTACTAAAAAAATTTATAGCTACGTTGAAATAATAAAATTATCATATTATTTGAATAGTTTTATGGCCGATGATTTTATAACTATTTTACTTTTAAATTCATATATATTATTATCATATTTGTGGAGTCAATGGGCGCCGTGTGGTGGTGGAAATTAATTACTATAGTGTAATACACTAATTTTATGTTTGAAATCAGTGCGTGACTCTTAATTGTGGAAAATATTAAGATAGCAATCAACATTTTAATATTATTTACCGACTACCTAAATTAAATCAAACCTTCAACTTGAAAGAAATCTTTATACATTATGCAATTGGGCCGACTTCGCGGTTCGCTCTTTATTAATGAAATACTCCAACTTATTACTTACGTGTAGTGCTTATTGGAACACAATTACACGATTTGCGAATGTAAACTTAATTATAGCCTATTACATTTTGTTTATGGTTTCTTAAAGCTTATTTCAGATGTTCTACCTGTTGCATTGAGAGCTAGGTGGGTTATAGTCGTTTGTGTTCCTCCCCACGCGGGAAATTATGAAGTGTTGCTACGTCAAATTTATTTGGTGAGTTCATGTATTTCTCCCTAACGAGTATAGGTGTGACAATGAGACATGAATCAAATGACATCGATTGAAGAGTGCAATTCTATGTAGCTATATATCATTTAGTTAAATCTCACTGGTTTTTGAGTAAAAATAATAATAATCAAAATTTTATTCATAGTTATGATATCTGCTTACTCTAGATTAAGTTAGGATAAAGTGAAGGTATTCGGCAACTTTGGAGTGACATTTATGGTAGGTACCACAGGCGTAGGCAGGGAGGGGAAGGGGGTTCAAATAAAATGTTTCTGTTCTACACTACTGAAATTAATAATGGAGATAGTTTTTTGTTTTTTTGGAAGACGGTCCCCATTTCATGTCATCCACATTTTATGTATTTTTTATCATTAATTTCATCACGACGACGACTTAAAGAATCGAAGACTTATAATTGACTATAAATACTTGACATTGGCAAAAATAGCTGATCCGAGTGATCCGGCTGGATGCCATTTCAGTTTTTCATTTTATTTCGGAGAGTACACCTTCCTGAACGCCATGCGCCAATCAGCCAAGTTTGACTCGACGATTGACCTATTTTTCTAAGATACATAGAATTACTTCGTTATCTGGGTATCAAGTTAAAATTATTATCAAATAATAATTTTGTGCTCTATTTTTGCCACATATTTTAAGGGAATTTCTTACTTCCCGTTGCCCTAGAATCATAAAATTTGACATTGAGGAATGTCAATTGTTGAATATATACTTATTTGCAGTTAATAGGTACACTTACCGTGACCTATGTTGATGCATGGGGACAATAGTTGTCTAAGAGGAAAGATAAGTTCGTCCCTTGTTCACTAAAATTTTGTATGGAATTCTCAGTGCACGAGTCTGACACGCACTTGGCCGGATTTTTTATATTCATGGAACACCGCCTCCCTCACTTTCCCCGAAAACGTGAGAGCCAAAATGGCGGATATACCGCAGTGAATTAAATTGTACCAATTATCAAAAAAAAAATACTATTTTGAACCTCACTCAAAATAAAATGTATCTCATTAGGTAAAAAACGACGGTCAATGTGGCGGGAGTAACTTAATTCTGAAATAAGTTTATACCTATCTATAATATTCTGATATTTAAAAACTAAAAAAATGTTCCTAAAAAGTATCTCAAGTTAAAAAACCCACAAACTTGGTCAGTTGGATAGTTTACGAAGAATAGGTCAGTCGTGTCTCGTTTACTTACGTTTGTTATTACAATGATAATTTCTTCTATACATATTAGGAATAATAAGCTCCACATGACTGCCTCGTTGGTCCAGCGGTTGGCGTGTGCGACTGCTGGTCATGAGATCTCGGGTTCGAATTCCGAATTGAGCCAAAATTTGTTATTATTTTTATCTAATTATAGAAACGCTTAATAACAGATCGGAGTTTTTTAGCTGGATTCATTGCCCTCGTGCCTCGGAGAGCTTGTAAAACCGACGGTCCCTGGTTACCTGATTTCTCCCCGGTCGTGTCGGACAACCGTCTTATCGTAGTTAATTGGTCTCTGTTGAAACTGGCTGGCGTGGATAAAGCCAAATATATCTATCAATATATTTATATAGGGCCTTTGTCCAGCAGTGGACTACGATAGGCTGATGATGAAGTCGATGAAATATATCTATGCTCAATCAATCAGTGAAATCTATGTTGTGTGAGAATATTAAAATTGTGCGTCGACGTAATGACTGCAATGGCATACGAACATTAAAAACGTATTAAGTAATACAATAACGTTTGAACTGAATCAAACAGATGTAGTTTGCCTGAAAGAAATATCCAAACAGATAACACTTAATAATATATTTTACGAAATCAAAATTATTGTACCTTAACTTAACGTTTATTCAATTAAGACACTAAGTGACAATTATGAACATTAAATTGAAGCTATGGTTAAAAATCATAGATCGACACAAACAGACGCTACAGTAGGTATGTACTGTCTCGTCAAGGTAAATATGGTGAAAACACCAAAATCAATTGCTTGTGTCAATCTATAATTTGCAGTTTCCAAAGTGCGTAGGGTCTTATGAGAAAAATACTGGCAAATAAACTCATCGACACTCTTTTTTTAAAAGTCAGATATTCAGGTACGATATTGTTAGTATTACATGAATAGTAAACAGTATGCAAGCTGTTGTCACCTGAATAATTTTTTTGGATATGCTCCAAAAGATAACGTACCAACAAAAGGAAAAAAATACTCGGTGATATCGCTGAGCTTCAACTGTGTGACGGCGATATAATACATATCCATAATATTGGAAACTATCGTACTCACTGTCGTCGTAATACTGATTGGAAATGTTTTAATGATTTAAATTAAATAACTTTGTAACCAAACCTACGAACTCATTCACAGTAAGTAGCACAATACGTGGTCGAAAATAAAATAATTATTATTTTGTCGTCTAGTTAAATTTAAGATTTATAATTGTCCCTAAAATTATTACTATGTAATGAACGGGCCTGTTGGTCTAGTGGTTAGTGGGTCTGACTGCTAAGCCAGAGATCGTGGGTTCTGAACAAATATTTACATGATGAGTACGATGTTTTGTTTTGTGTCTGGGTGTGATTTATCTTAAATATGTATGTATTTAAAAAAATTAAGACTGTTTATGGATAGCCTGATCACCATAGCATAAGCTTTGCCTAATTTAAAATCAAACAGCCGTGTGTGAAATGTGTAAGGTTATTATTCCTACTATGTATTGATATGATCATTGTCATAATAACCGTAGGTATGTAAACGAGACTTAGTTTATGGGTTTGTTAACGTGAAGTAAATTTTTTTGTGTAATGTAAAGGCAATATATTTTAAGGATAGAAACTTATATACACCTTCGAGGGAGAGCCTCGCTTCGGCATGAATGGGCCTCGACCGGAGTGATACCACGGCCTCACAAAAAAACTAGTGTAAAACAGCGCCTGCACTGTGTTTCACTGAGTGAGTAACAGTGCACATTTTGCCTAGTGGTTTATTTATTCTAAGGAACATCAACAATATACATATACAAGAACGGTCAACATTAGGAGCTTGGAATAATAACTTATATGTATATCTATTAAAGATGTACACAACATTGTTTGTACAGAACAATAAAAAAAAAACAATTTCAATACAAATAAATCGCCAAAAAATTAAGAACTAAATAAAAGCACAGTAAAAACAAAATAAAATAAAAATAAAATAAAGTTTCACAAAGGGTAATCAGATCTAGTGGTTAAGCGGTCTCCACGCCGTTGCCTACTTCGCCATGTGTTGTGGGTTCAAATCCCACATGGGACAACACTTTGTGTGATCCACAAATTGTTGTTCTAAGTCTGGATGTTCTTTGTGTCCGTTTCATGTATGTTTGTAAAGTCCCCCGCGACACAGGAGTTGTCGTTTTAAAAAGAAAAAAAAAAGTAGGGATACCGGAGGCCCATATGTATATATGGTAACACTGTTACAAAAAATGCTTCATTAACAAACAAAAATGTTAATGTAGTATTTATGGTTGATAATGTTGATATACCATTTTATATGACATAACTGCTATTCTTCTTTATTATCTGTGAATATAGAGCGGTCTTTCTTTGTGGTCAGCAAAATGTACCATAACAAAACCATAACTTACCACTTACAATTTCGAAAATTCGAGAACAATATTTATATCTTAAGTTATTCATAGTCATTAGGTATCTATATTCAAAGTACATACAAATTTAACTACCTAACTATTAAAGAAACATCTAACATAATATTATAACCACAACTGTTTATCATAAATTTAAATCTCTATAAAAAGCATTTAGAAAAATTGGGTATATTTCACTAGCCCCATTGTGTTGTCCCATGATTGGAAAATTGGCATTTTTTCATCCCAGTAGTCTCATGAAACAAGTGACAACAGTATTTGAGTCCCATAAGTCCCATTACGGTCTATAGAATGGGACTAGTGGGACAGACAGGGTTTACCTTTAACCGTATCATGCTACTTAGGTATTAAGAAATAATTATTACACATTAAACTGTTAGTAGTAGTAAGTACTAATAGTAGTTTAGTTTATTAATTATCAGTGTGTTATTATATTTATTTATAGAAATGGCTAACACTTAAAGACTATGCCGACACTGAGAACCTGCTAAACACTGGTATTTAACATCAGTCGCACAGAAATACATGTACACATTCACTAATATATATTGTATACAAGCACGAACTCAGACCTATGCACACTACATACATAACATACACACTCACACTCTCACACACACACCACACACACACACACACACACACACAAACACACACACACACACACACACACACACACACACACACACACACACACCCAAGCTGTTTCCTCACCAAATGCAACTACACCATCGGATAGAGCAATATGAAACAGAAGAAATTCCACCCATTACAGAAGATCAGCTGTTCGAAGCATGTTGTAGAGTGGGGAATACGAAAGCTCCGGGCCCAGATGGAATTCCCAATATTGCACTAAAAGCTGCCATTAAAGCAGCGCCTGCAATATTCCTTGACGTTTATAACAATTGCCTCGCAGAGGGTACGTTCCCATCGATGTGGAAACAGCAGAGACTAGTTCTCCTCCCCAAAGGAAATAAACTTCCGGAAAAACCAACATCATATCGCCCGCTCTGCATGTTGGACACTGTTGGCAAAATACTCGAACGCATTATACACAGGAGAATCGAAGCAACAGTCGAACCGCTTCTTGCCAGCAACCAATACGGTTTTCGGAAAGGACGCTCTACCTTGGATGCAATTAGTGTTGTCGTCAATACAGCTAAGGACGCAATCGCCGGAACTAGATGGAAGGGAGGTACAAAGAAATACTGCCTGGTAGCAACTTTAGACATAAAAAATGCCTTTAATTCCGCTAAATGGGATTGCATTATGAAGGCTCTTTATGAAATGAAGGTAGCAGGATACTTACAAAGGATGGTTGCAAGCTATTTTACTGACAGGGTCCTAAGATATGACACAAAGGCTGGTCCGAAAACATACAAAGTCACTGGAGGAGTACCCCAGGGCTCAGTTCTAGGCCCACTTTTGTGGAATATCATGTATGACGGACTGTTAAAACTAGAACTTCCAAAAGAAGTCAAACTCGTGGCATATGCAGATGATGTGGCTGTAGTGGTCGTTGCAAAGCATCTTGAGGAAATTAACTTCGCCTTTGACGCTACCTTCGAAAAGATTAGTCACTGGATGAACACAGTTGGACTGCAGTTGGCGGAGCACAAGACTGAGGCAGTGCTCGTTACTGGCAGGAAGCGGATAGAAACCCTCACACTGCAAGTCGGAGCACATGAAATCACATCTCAGCCGTCTCTTCGGTATTTAGGTGTGATAATTGATGCCCGACTAAACTTCAAACTGCAGGCACAGTATGTGGGTGCTAAAGCGTCGGTGGTCAGAGCGACCTTATCAAGGCTGATGCCCAACATGGGAGGCCCGAAGCAGAGAAGGAGGGCGTTACTGACGTCTGTGGTAACATCCGTACTCACCTACGGAATTCCCATCTGGGCCGATGCGTTTAAAATACAGGAAGCACGAAGGAAAATTGCACCAGTATATCGGATAAGTGCCTTAAGAATTGCCAGTGCTTTTCGCACAGTGTCTGACGACGCTGTGAACGTTATTGCCGGAATGGTGCCAATTGAAATATTAGCCGAAGAACGGAAAGCCCTTTACCTCCGTAAAGTAGCGACCACATTGAGCCCTGGAGAACTTGGTAAGGAGGAACGGTTAAATAGCATACAACGATGGCAATCGAAGTGGGATACCAGTACAAAGGGCAGATGGACCTACCGTCTAATTCCACAACTTGATGACTGGTTAAACCGTAATCATGGTGAGGTCAATTACTACCTAACACAAATGATCTCAGGACATGGGTGCTATCGGGCATACCTCTATAAATATAAGCACGATATATCTCCGATGTGCCCATCCTGCCCGGGAGTTACTGTCCTCGTTTCGTTACGTGTCCTCGTTTCGACCCGTTACGCAGTGCCTGGGCAGAGGCTCTTACGAGGAAAATTCAGCCAGAATCCTTGATAGAAGCCATGCTATCATCGGAGGCAGCATGGCAGGCGACAAGCGTTTTTGCGACGGAAGTTCTTCGGGAACTCCGTCGGTTGGAAAGAAAGCGGTCGGAACCTAAAACCCGTGACATTAGCACGACGGAAGAGCAGTAGCTAGAGCCTCCCTCCACGAAGTAATGCCTAGCGGCAGTTCCGTGGGGGAAGAAGAGGTTGACGCCAGAGGAGGTGGTTTTTTTAGTCGGTATGGGGTAATCATAACACCGAGTCCGACATACCCAGGTTAGACCCTGATGATACGTAAGAGTATTTTTGTCCAAACCTCTGGAAAAAAAAAAAAAAAAAAACACACACACACACACACACAAATACAAACACTAACACACACACACGCACACACACACACACACACATACACACACACTCATACTATTCTATACTATACACTTATATCTTTCTTTTTTCCTAATCAATTAGTTTTAATTTGTTTCATTTTTTCTGTAGTTCTATACATTTGGTTGCATCTAGATAAATGCATCCATTTTCATTGTAATCTTTTGAAGCTTACGGAAGGGACTGGACCCCACGACACAGGGAACCCTAGTGTGGGGACCAGGGATGTTTTTGGTTCAACTTGATTATATTTACTGATAAATTTTGTATATTATTTTGTGAACTTACTTTTTGTGTGAATAAAGATTATTATTATAGATATATTAACACACTGATAATTAATAAACTGACATACATAACATACAAAAATACAGATAATAATAGTTACTTATGTCAGCACATATTTATTTAGTAGGTACAGTTTGTTTCTTGCCGTTTACTAATTCTGTGTTTATTTAACAGCATTTTCGTTTATTCCTCAGTGACGTGTATAACTTATTAGATGCTAAAATCATCTGGCATAATTCAACCTATGATATTATTTATCAGGTAATAAAATCATTTCATTTAAATATATTTTGTTATGTAGTATATACCTAAGTACGGTTTACCAATCTACAAATTTAATTCTAAATTTAACTATAATATTTTCACTTGCGTAGATTTTTGTTTTAGAATTGATATTGATGGTATTATATTAGTGGCGTTTTAGACGATAGTTTCATGCCAAGATCGTTCGTAGTAGTTCTAAACTACGAGTTCATTCCTCTCAAAGAAAACAAAATAAGCAAAATAACATGTAAATAATAACGTTACTTAATTTTAATGAGCGGTTTAACAACAATTTTTGTATTATATTAATACATATTTAGTATCCGACCGAAACTGGTTTTTCAGTCAAAACCGAACCTTGAGCCTTGCTCTCAGTTTCGGCCGATACCGAAACCAAACTATGTACATATCATATATACTTTATAGCTTTGCGAATAATGCAGCACATAATTACAACCTAAATTCATTAAACAGTTACTAGTGTACCTTACTTCATTTATAAGTTGATATTAACGTTAAGGTCACGAGATGAACTTGACTATTTTTTATTTTGCTGAGGGATTGAGGGATTCTCAATAACAGTATAGATCCTACAGTAGCTGTAAATCGGCAACATTCTTCCCATATATGTTACATATTTATTATTTCATTGTTACATTTGCTTCACACATTATCATAAAATTTATTTTTAGTCCGTTATTTTTACGATGAGAATTTCATGATCAAGTCGACTCTATTACCATTTTTATATCTGTTGTAATTACTATATTATTATGTTTTGACATTGTGTTCTGTTTGTATTAAAACAAACTTACAAGAATCTCCAATATGTAATATAATTAACAAAAAACATATATAAAACTCTCGGATTGCTGAAGTTTCTAGTTTAGACTAAACATACCTTAATGTATACCTATGTAATCATACCTGTAGTTAATGTTATAAAAATAACAAAATGTTATAAAATAAATAATTAAAAATAGAAGAAGACGCCAAGTGCAAGTGTACCACTTCTTTGTCCTATCAAGCCCGAAACTGTCTTTGCACTTCCACAGTCTAAGGCATTAAGTGTTAGAGTCTATAGCAAAATTAATAAGCAAATGTCCATATAGAAATTAAATCTAATCAACGTCGAACTAATTTGGCGGCTGGGTCTCGAGGTGGCTCTGCACAAATCCGAGGCTTTGTTTTTTCACGGACCTCGAAGCAAGCCACCTGATCGACTCAGCCTCATAGTAGGAGGCACTTGCATCGGCATCGAGCCCTCTATGAGGAATTTGGGGCTCGTACTCGACGGCCGATGGGACTTCGGATACCACTTCCGAAGTCTGGTCCCCAAGCTGGTTGGCGCAGCGCATGCTTTGGCAAGGTTGCTGCCAAACATGAGGGAGCCCGATGACTCCTGCAGGAGACTCTACGCGTGGGTTTTTTTTTTTTTTTTTAATAATATATTACTCTTCTATTTATCCCCTGCCATGAGAAAAGGCAGAGACTTCCATTTCTAAATTTTGGTAATACGTCATTTTTTATTTTGATTCTAAATATTTGGCCGAATGGTTTTTAAGTTTTTTAATTTATTTAATCATTTTAATTTGGTACCGTAACTGGTTGCCTATATTCAATAGGCAGCAGTATTCGGTCTTCAGTTTCCTAATTTTTATTTCTTAATATAGTTTTATTCCCTATTGTTTCTAAATATTTTATAAAATGCCCCCTGGTTTTCTTGTTTTCAATTAGTAATTTAAATTCCCCTTTTTTAATTTTGACTTCTAAATTTTCTTCCAGGTTGAATCTCTCCATACCAAAGACCGGGCAGTCTGCAACCACGTGCTCCACTGTTTCTTCCTGTGCCGGATCGCAGATGCACGCTGGACTCTCCTTACACCTAAAACGATATAGGTATGCGGAGAATCCACCGTGCCCCGTAAACATTTGGACCAGCACAGGAGTGAGTGCAATCTTCTTTATGAGTGCGTGGGCCCCCAACGCATCCGGAAAGAACAATTTTGTTGTCCCCGCCGTTGTCTCAGATTTGTATCTCCTGTTCCATTCGTCAAGCGTCTCCAAACGGATTTGACGCTTGACGAATGAAACAGGGCATAGATCGTAATCTGGTTTCCTCTTTATGCCCACCGCGGCCTCCTTCGCGAGGACGTCCGCCCTCTCGTTTCCCTCCAACCCCACATGCGCCTTTATCCAAAAAATGTTTACAATTTTTTGTGAATTTTGAGCTTGACTTAAATTCTTTTTAATTTTGATCGCCATGGGATGGAGGGAACTGGGGCCCGCGACCGTCTCCAACGCCGCTCTGGAGTCGCAGTAGACATTTATGTGTCCTTTTTGTTGCAGGGACAACTCCAACGCTCGATGCAGAGCCAGCAGCTCCGCCTGGTAAACCGTGCAGAAGGACTCCAGCTTTAACTTCTGAGTTTTGCGCTCTACGCCTCTCTCCCTTCTCTTCTTATCTTACTGCCGTCAGTAAATATTTCACTGACGGCCGGGTCCGGCTGGGGTAGTTCTGCACGGTTCACCACCAAGCCATACACGAGTCTAATTTGCTCAGCGGGGTGCGGTACGGTGAGTATGCTTACAGGTGCCTCGATCTGCCGGTCTCCCAACACCCGCCGGGAGTGGCCCCGCTTTTAGAGATTTAGAGAGACGGTCCTGTAAGCCTTCACCAACTTTTGCACAAAACCGCGCTGAACAACGTCAAGCTGTTTACGGACCCCTACCTTATCAGCTGCCGGTGCCCACACACTGGCCACATACATTATTGTGGGCTCCACCACCGCGCTGTAAATGGATCTGATCACCGCCGGCGACAGCCCCCACCGCACCTTTGCTGCTCTCGACAATCGACGATAGAGACTGAGGGCTTTGTGGCACACGTTTTTAACGTGGTTGTTAAAGGTTAATCCATCGTCGATTGTCAGGCCCAGCACCTTTACTTCCTTCGATAGGCCCACGGGGACCCCGCCCATGACCAGTCTTGGGGGGTCGAACTTCAGTTTTTTAGTGACCACCATTGCATTTGTTTTGTGGGGTGCAAACCTAAGCTTATTTTCCACCCCCCAAGCCCGGACAAGTTCGAGGACCCCGTTGGCTCTCTCCTGTACTTGGCTGCCGCTGTCACCGGCGACGACCAGCACCACGTCGTCCGCAAAGGCTTGGCAGTGGATGCCCTCGCCCTCAATCTGCTTCAAGAGGGGGTCCAACAGAATGTTCCAAAAAGTTGGGCCCCCTATCGAACCTTGCACGCAACCTTTTGTGGTCACCCTGACGCTCTCTGCTCCGGCGTACCTAAGGACTACCTTCCGGTCTTGCAGGTAACTGTCCACAACTCGCCGCAGGTTGATTGGGCATCCTGTTTCCGCCAGTCTGCACCTGACAGCGGGCCACCAGGCCCCGTCGAAGGCTCCCTCTATGTCCAAGGATATTAATACTGATAGTTTTTTGTTTATTATGTTATTCCTGAGGTGATTTATTAGGACATAGAGGGAGTCCTCGGTGCTACGCTGGGGCACAAACTCAAACTGGCGGGGGCTCATTGTGGGCAGAATATGCCATCTAATTCGCCTGATCAGCATTTTTTCGTAGATCTTCCCAAGGACAGACAAAAGCCCAATCGGTCTGTACGACTTGGGAAGAGTGTAGTCCGTTTTTCCGGGCTTGCGCAGGACAACCACTACTGCCTCCTTCCATCTCGTGGGGAAGTAGGACAAGCTGAGGCAGCGGTTTAGCAGGGCGAGAGTCAGATCTGGGAGAGCGGCTATGGCCGCACAACAGATATCCGCCGTGAGTCCGTCTCCACCCGGAGCCTTCCTGGGGTTAAAACTGGACGCAGACCATCTCAGCTCCTCCGCCGTGAATGGCGGGTCGCACATACCACTATGTTCACCAACATTCACTCTGTTCACACTGTTGGCCATTTCTCTGATGGCCTTGTGGCCCGCGTCATCCTCTTCTGGGTTATCCTCCGGGTAGAACGTCTCCGCCAAGAACTTGGCGGAATCTTCGCCTTCTAAGGCCTTCCCATTTTTTATTAACGGCAGATCTTCCTGTCTTTCCGTTGTGCGGCCTATAACCCTATAAATGCTGTCCCACATTGACTCCCTGTCCTGCCTCCCACAAAACTCTATCCAACTGGAGGTCTGGGCCTTCTGCACCTCCTTTAAGTATTTCTCCTTGTACGTCACATATTGCTCCACCACCCATTCTCGCCTCACTGGTGCTGCGCACTTTATCCTTCTTTTTCTCCTTACCACTTCCCTCTTCATTTCGTAAAGCTTCTGGTTCCACCAGGACAATCCCGTGCTTTTGTTGTTTTTTATAATTGGTATGTTTTCGTTGCAAGTTTTCAAAATTACGTTAGTGTAGTTGTCTATTGTTTCTTCTAGTTTTTGTGTGTTTTCTAAATTGTTTATTTGTAATTCAGTTAAATTTTGTTCAATGCACAGTTGGGTAAGTTTCTCATGAAACTGACCCCAATTTGCCTTTTTTGTATTAAATATTCTAGTTGTCCTTTTAATTTCTAAATTTTTAGATTTTTGTCTATTGATTTCGAACCGGATTGTCCTGTGGTCAAAGCTTGTAAGATCGTCAAGTCGCCAGTTCTCCAATTTTCCCAATAGGTGTGTGGAGCAAAATGTGACGTCGACACTAGTGAGCCGCCTACCACCTCTGACGGTGTCAAAGGTAGGCTCCGACCCTTGGTTCACCACATGAAGCCCAAGATCCTCAATTGCTTCCGCAATTGCCTCTCCCCTCCGGTCCGTGTCTCCACTTCCCCACCAGATGTTTCTTGCATTAAAGTCTCCTCCGAGTATCACGTCTCTCAAGCCAATCCCCTCAACTGCTTTCCGCACGACTTCCAGCTGCGGTTCAATGGGCTGATCCCCTTCGATGTATACCGATACCACCCCCGTCTCCCACGTCTGGGTTTTGAGCTTCACTGAAATCACGTTCTCGCTTGTGACAGTGGGGATCTGGGTGGCACCGATAGTATCATCGAGGAGAAGTATCGCTGCCTTGTTTACTCTGTCCGTCTTTCGACTACATTGCAGGACCCTTACTCCGGCGTACTGCTTCATTTCGCCTATGCTGCCAATGTAGGGCTCCTGGACTAGAGCAAAAGCGATACGTCTCCTCGATATTTCGACGATAAGCTCGTCCGTCGCAGTCCGACAATCTACGCGTGGGTTGTGCTTTAATGGTTAAGGTCGGGAAACCAAAACCACTAACTAATGTAGACGACTGTAAGAATGTATTGAGTAAAGCAGCGGGATGTATGATAGAAGGATGGTATTCAAAGGATGACTGATGACTCACCATATACAAAAACAACACCGGTATTTATACTAATATTAAGGAGAGAGTGAGTCAGGTAGCACGCGTAAATGTAGGCGTATGACATCCCTCTCTGTTGCACATTTACATGTGGTAGCCTGACGACGCGATATATTATAATATTAAGGAGAGAGTGAGTCAGGCAGCACGCGTAAACGTAGGCGTATGACATCCCTCTCTGTTGCACATTTACATGTGGTAGCCTGACGAACTGTTTAGTTTGGAACTAGATGGCGTTGCTTAACACGAAGAAAGGGAATAATGAGAACGCCTGTTTATGTACATGAATCCAGACTATTTTCTTTTCATTCTACTTGGAGGGGCGTAAATATGTAGTTTTAATCTGCATTTGTCTATCGTTTGTATTATTGGTCGTGATCCAAGCAATTGTTTATACTAACACTGGCCACAACTTTCTGTATGTCCAACGTTTCCGCCCGGAAATGTTCGCCAGACAGATGAGGTTTCATCACTTGGATATTTGGCACACGACTACTGTGCGCTTTTGCAAGAAAGTTTTTGCATCGCCATTTTTATATACCGTAAAAGTGACTGGCCTGTACCAGAGCCTATATTTAACTTTGTCAGAACTATACAGTGACGAGGATGTCTTAGCAAACGCTTAAAATTTCTAAACCTCATAAAGAATTACAGATTCATTTTCACGAGAACACATTTTAAAAAGATACAATAAGTTATCAAGTGTCGTTACACTCATAGAACGCATACTCCTAGCGGAGCGGATTTTTAACACTTTTGCAAAATACATTTGAGCTCACAATTAACACTTAATCAAAATATAATTAATAAACTAATGTGTGTTTACAAAACTCCCAAATTAATTCTATAAAAGAGAGTAAGTTTTACACTTAACCTTTCCTTTGTCAAATGCGTTATTCAAACAGAGATAAATAATGGAAGTGGCAAATCCCTTCAAATCTCCGGCTTCGCGGGGACTAAGGAGCTAGGTATGCGGATGTGGCGACCTCCACATACACCGCCATCTACCAAAGATACACTGAACTACGAAGTAACTACACGGAGTAACTATCAATCCTGAATCGCGCAAATAGATGTTCTCGCGCCGATTATCATATATACAACATCCCAACATCGACTGTTGGGCAGTAGCCCGCCAGGCATGATCACCTCGCCTGGTCGGAGGATCCTCCCTTTGTGTTGGGTGGAACATGAAACCCGTTCCCCCACACGGTGAATCCACTAAAACGACCCCGGCGTCCGATCTAAGGCGCCCTGCCTCAGGATTATTGCAGCTTGCGGCCCTGTGACTGACTGGTAAGTGATCGTCAATCAAATATTTTTCTTCAATAGGGCAATGACTTTAGTTTTTTCGAAAAAGTATTGAGATCTCGTGTATTACTTCTGTGAATGTAGTAGTATTCAAAGCCAGAGATTTGTATTCTCTTGGCTTTTTACCACTAAATTTTATCCATGTTTCTGTAATCACTGACATGAAATCCAAAGGATTACAAAATGCGCGACACATTCTAGCTCATCTAATTTGCTAGGTGCTACGATACTTCGAGCATTCGTGTTTGGGAAGAAACGGTAACGGCACCATCTGGAGTAGGATAGATGCTATTGTTTAGATTTACATCTAGTGATCCTGGTTTTTTGAGTATGGGTAAGTAATTTTAGATACTACTTTGATATATTTAGTTATCAAACTCTTATTGCCTTGTTCATGTTCTTGTTTGAGTCGTTCTTGAAGATATTTTAGATATTTTTGCATTTGAGGTGTTTGATCGTAGTAAATTTTGAGACTTCCAATTTGCAAAGTATGATTTGTTTAGTAGTTAGAGCAGTTTCTTTGGATTTAAAACATATCTTGATAGGACGGGTTTTCATAGAGTTATATTTACCAAGACGTGTGACTTTTTTAAGCTCGGGGCAATCGACATCAATATTCTTTAATAGGTACTTGGATAACTTTTCTTTTGTGTTTTTCCCGTCTATCCCCTTTGTTTAACGCTAATAGTTCCAAAATTAAAACAAGTATTCTACTTTTACTTCTAATTTCGCGTTTATAGATTTCTGATATGATAGTTTCACTTGTGTTGGAGGTTTGTGTTGCAGGAGATACAATATTATTGGTGTCGAATACTTATTTGAACGAATCGATTGTACTTACCAGATAGGTATTCTTATTTTATAAGGATGTTATATCTTGTTCCATTGCTTGATGATCAGAAGTGCGACTGTCAACCGTCGATTTTATGCACTACCATACTAATATTATAAATGCGAAAGTAGCTTTCGCTTAGGATAGAATGAGACTATTATGCGAATCCGACGATTCTGCCTACAAACCAAAACTTGTTATAATTTAGGTTGTGAACCACAACGTACTACGCTTGTGGCTTGTGGTCCAGTTGTAGAGCATACCACACTCATGATTGGCGGTTAATCCGCACGTGTTCCTATAATTAACGTCGTCATTAATCACAAATGTAATATATATTTTGGCACTTATTCCACTTGTTTTAGAATTGCAATTCACTTATCGGTTAATTTATATATTTGAAATTGGTTAGCAATACGCATTCCCTGTACGAATTATATTACCTCATAAAGAAGAAAAATACGGGTTTAATAAAACTAATAAAATACAAGTTTAATTTTTTATTAATTTTTCGGAGATATATTCACTGGAACTATAATGCTAACAATACAATTTTGTAACTTAAGGGATAAAAAATGTATCTACGACTCATTGCATTTCGCGATGCGATCGGTAACAGTACACCCTGAAAATAGAAAAACAAATTGAATTTACAATGTCATATCATGACAAGAATAGATGTAGCATGAAAGTTTTCCCCACGATAGATAAAAAATGATATGATCTCCTGGAGATAAGTGCCCCTGGCCAAACTGTAAGGCCTTCAATAGGCTGCATACTCAGGACAGAAGATCAAGGACAATCTGATAAGGTGGAGACTTGTTGATAAGTGCGACTGTGGTGTTGCTCCACAGACAATGAGCCATTTGCTGATATTCCCCACAAACCCAGGATCATGCGCGCTTGACGTCCTATAATAAGAAAAGGCTAACGCCTTACGGGACGCAGAGCACGGCACGTCATTTTGAGTTACGATTTGGTCGATTTGGCACTTCAATCAAAACATGAATGAAAATGAAAATTCAATACATTACTCGGGGGTATTTCTCATTTCATATAATTATATTCCTCTAAAATAATGTAAAGTTTATTAAGAAAATGGTCATCATCTTCCTAGCTTTTACTCCCAAGATTAATTGGGTTTGGCTTTTCGGTCAGAAGTACCTACAGATTAAAATAATATATTCACTAATAGTTATGAGGGCTAAACGAGTTCATTCTCTGATCTAAAACCATGTTTTTAAATATATAGAAGACAAAAGCAACGTAGAGCAACACTAGCGACATCTATTGCACCGAACGCGAACTACACAAAGAAAATCATATTACAAAATTTACGTGACCTGTACACGTAATATTAAGCTATCTATTAGGTATGTGTAGGGGAAACCTATGTACAGTAGTGGACCACAGTAGGCTGACGTAATAAAAATATAGAAGTATTCAGAGATAATTGACAAGGTGATTCTTTCAATATCGAGTATTGGTTTCACTTATTTGTAATTAGCTGAATTATACGGGACTATGCACCTGAGAAGATTAGTTAACCAGAGTCAAGGACAAGTTCTCTCTAGTCTTCATTAATCAGCTTACGAGTTTAACATTAATGATTAAATTATAAAGCTGAAGAGTTTGTTTATTTGTTTGTTTGGAACCCCAATGAAGAATGTTTAAAAAACGGGGGAAAATTATTACCCTACGGGCATTAGTAGACGCAAACGAGATTGAGAAAGTCAGCTAGTATTGAATGTAATGAGTGGATTCTATACATTTCGATCTTTTGATTTTTATCAACCATCCCCACTTTGTCACTTGGAAAAATAAAAACGTTCTGAAAATCTATTTGACTTCAAACAGGTCACGCTAATTAGACGTTCTGCGAATTGAAATCTGAATACTGAATTGATGTTGAGAGACGATTTCGCATTCAATCTATAGACGCGCATATCTAATATATATCGATATCTACCAATTGATCTTCAAATATTTGTTACTGTGTACGAATACTTGCAAAAAATAGTTTATAAATCACACTGATTATAAAGGTGAAAATAAGTTTGTTTGTTTTCACGGGAAAACTAATTAACCGAACATCATGAAACTTTGTACACATATTCTCGGAAGTATTAGAAGTACAACCCGTCTGAAATATCTGCGAATACGGCTTAATGACGTCATGCAAACTAGATAGTTAATAATTCACTGAACAAAGAAACGATTGCACGGTTGGCCGAGTGGTTTCAGCGGTCGCCATGCCGCTTGCTACTGCGCCAAGTGTCTTGGGTTCAAATCCCACGCGGTACAACACTTTGTGTGATCCACGAATTATTGTCCCGAGTCTGGATGTTCTTTGTGTCCGTTTCATGTATGTTTGTAAAGTCCCCCACGACACAGGATGTTTATTCCTAATGTGGGAGTTGTCTTTAAAAAAACAAAAAACGAGAATGATATTACGAAAGCAAGAAGTACTAGATAGGCGAAGGCGGGGCGATGCGAGGGGAAGCGAGAGGTGAAGCGTATTCCAGGTGCGCGATATTCCCGATGGGAATAGGATACTTTTTATTAAATGCGAGCGAAGCCAATCAATCAGTTAATCTAACTGTCATAGTAAAAGCTCTACTTATATTTGTTGCATTGACAGACAATGCAATGCAAATTCGCTATGAGTATGATGACCACTAGTCTTGGATTTTGCTCGTGTTTTCCATCCGGCAGAGTAGAGTCACTTTGGTAGGCTCAAATAGAAAAAAATTAGTATGTTTATATGGCTTTCAGCAGTTCTTGGCAAAGTGACAAAGTTATATGACACATAACACAATAGCCACACATGCCAAATGTGGCACCGAGATACATTAAAGTCTGTAAAAGCTCATAGATTACTTTAAATCTAAAAACAATGGAATGTTCCCGTGGAATGAGTAAGGTACTGTCAGCCTGATATTAATTTGTGCTCTTAAAGTGGTCATAATTAAGTATATGAAGAACATCAGTTCAATTACAATTACGTCGGTAGACATAGCACTCAAATTTTTGTACGCATTCAAAGTGGTCTAAATATTTTAGCTATCAATTGTCGATATTGTGTCAGCATTATTTTGAGGACCACACCACGGGGCGCAGCTAGTCTTACTAATCTTACTTGCTACTTAAGGGGCCGGCGCCGGATGAATTCTCCATACAAATTGAATACCAAAATAATTTGCAGTTTGAACATATTTCCACCGTATTATGGTGATATCCAGATTTAAACAGTATTTACCGAGGCTCCTAAAGGCTTTTTATTTAAAAAAACGTACCTGAAGTAAAGTAAAATCGAATTTAATTTTGCACATTTTTACAGCCTAAATGGCATGTTTTAATTTTGTTTTTTCTATATTATAAACAACAATACTTATTATATTGTTTCGACAAAAGCATAGCTAGTATTATCAAATTACTAATAATCGAAAAGAAAATGAAAAAAACACTGAAATTTCGCTGATCATTTTTGGTAGTCCACAACACATCCACGTTTATTATAAAAACCAAATAGTTAGTAGTGCCATCGCGGCAAGCAGATGTCAACGTGTGCGTAATTGCGTCGGTCTTGACAGTGGTAGCCGGTGTGTGTAGCGCCGACAGGCGCACACACTAGCGCAACATATCGTTTGATAAATTAAATTAACCTTTGGTTTTGGAATCCAGATAAGTGCAAAACTAGGACTTTGTTAACCCCTAAGGCGGGGAAAAAGGACATTAGAGTTTGTGTTGTATGAATCTTTTTATTTTTTTCTATGGATTCACTTGAAAATTTTTCTATAGGTTTCTCAATTGATATAAATAAAGACTAAGAAAAAGTTCACCTTAGGGAGTAAAATTAGGGGTTCGGAGTTTGTATGAAACTTTTTATTTCTTTAACGTTTCCAAGAAAATTGTTTCTAATCACCGAGTGCAACTGGCCTATGAGCTATGTTATTACAAATAAAAAATATAGTTGCAAACAATTCTCGACCTTAATGACATTTCCCTAAAAACGTGATTTTTGGCGTTTATAAATAACGTTGATATATATATTCATGAAATATAGTTTTTTTTGTAAATTATGCAGGTCCATAAGGTCGAGAATTCCTTGCACCTACTTTCCATTGTCTAGATGTGAAAACTATTTTAATCAATAGGTGCAAGCAATTCACGACCTTATGAACTTACATAATATCCAACATAAATTATATAAATATATTCCTGATAAACATCATTTATAAATGCCAAAAACCATGTTTCAATGTAAATATGATTTTAAATAAATAAATAAAAAAGTTAAAAAAATGTCGATAAGGTCGAGAATTGTTTGCAACTATATTTCTTTACTTGTATGTATTAACAATATAAAATATGTGATCTTCATTTGCTTTTGTTTTTGATAGTGTTTAATACTTACATTAATAAAACAATCTTATGAATATATTTTGATTAACATCGAGAACGGATGGGTTATCAACAGGAATAGGGTGTTCTTCGTGATTAGCCTGGGGTAACTACAGAGTGAATCACGAGGTCCACATTACAATGACCTATCTACTAGGTATTTCCACCCTGCAGGGTCAGATCTCGAGATATTCTCATATATTGAGAAATGGGTGCGGTAAAAAGAAATCCAAATAATGCATTACTAGTCTCTACGTTTACTAATGATTTCCTAAAGTAATCGACAAAATACAATAAAGAATGAACACATGTAATTTGACTAATAAAACCTAGCTGAGCCCCTCGGTGTTATCCGCGGTTGTTGTTGTATTTTTACTCAAATTTTCCTCATCCCATCATAGTATTAATAAATATACTATTATTATTAACGCCATCGAGTCCGAAAGTCATATGAGTACGATACAAATATTTGTAGATTATAAGAACATTTGGGCCAAGCTGGAAATCGAACCCCGGAGACCTCAAGCACAGCAGTCCCATACACTACCACTGCGCATACCGAGACAATGTCAAATGTTTTTGCGACTCGTGTCGTATGAACGTCAATAAGGTGCCATTCATTATCCGGTCTCCGGTCAAGCCGGCCCATGTATGCCGAAGCGTAGTTTTTACAATATTAGTGCCTTATGACCAGTTGAAATACAAGGATTTACATGAGGCAAATAGCGAGTCACCTCTGACCCCAAACTAGGTATAAACCAGTGGTTTGTCGCTCTGGCTAAGTGGCTAAGTGGCGAAGAGTTCGTACCTAGTAAGTATTAGGTATATACTCTTAATACTAAATAACAAATTAGGTAAAGTGTATGTATATATATAAATATATATACGTCTTAGTCAGTTACTAATATCAATATCAAAATAATCAGTCGTTACACCAGGCTAATCACTAAGATATATTTATTCCTGTCCGTAACTGTACCGTTCAGATAACATCCGTTATCGATATTAATATAAAAATACATTCTAGAGAGATTATTTTAATAGGTCTTTACCTATGAAATTGCGTTTCTTCAGTACTGGTCATTTCAAATAAAAAAAGTTTGTAATGGCTCTGTATTCTAAATTCAAATTAATTTTGTTTTAAAACCATGACATTCTATTTACAAACTCATTCTTTTGTTTTTTGATTAGCGTTGTATTTTTATTACATTTGAACATTTTTCGTCATAATGGATACTTTAAAAATTCGTGTAATTATGGAATATGAGTTCCGTCGTGGCACCAACGCGACACAAACGGCACGTAACATCAAAAACGTTTACGGAGAGAACTGTACAAACGAACGCAAAACCCTTTATTGGTTTTCCCGGTTCCGTTCTGGAAATTTTGACTTGAAAAATGAAGCTCGTGGTCGTCCGGAGACTTTGGTTAACAATAATGAATTAAAGGCGATTGTGGAAGCTGACGAAACTCAATCTACAGCTGAGCTAGCAGCAGCTTTTAGTGTAAGCATCAAAACAATATTGATCCATTTGCGACAAATTGGCAAGGTAAAAAAGCTTGATAGATGGGTGCCCCACGACCTTAACGATCGCCAGCGCAACGTACGCGTCGAAACTTGCCTTTCGCTACTCAACAGGCAAAGAAATGAAGGAATTTTGAAACGAATAGTTACGTGCGACGAAAAATGGATTCTGTTCGACAATCGAAAGCGCTCAGCAAGTTGGTTAGACCCTGGTTCAGCACCAAAGCAATGCCCTAAACCAAAAATGACTCCTAAAAAGGTGATGGTCACTGTTTGGTGGTCTAGTGCGGGTGTGATTCACCACAGCTTTTTACAAAACGGCATGAGCATTAATACAGATGTGTACTGTGAAGAACCGGAGAGAATGATGGAGAAGCTTGCACATCTGCAACCAGCTTTGGTTAATCGGTCGTCCCCACTGCTCCTCCACGACAACGCGCGACCCCATACTGCGCAACAGACAGTCTCCAAGCTGCAAGAGCTGGGGTTGGAAGCTCTCCCTCATCCGCCATACTCACCAGACCTTGCACCTACCGACTATTACTTTTTCCAAAATTTAGACAACTTTTTAGTGGGTAAAAAATTCAATTCCCGAGAGGCAGTACAAAATGCCTTTGAAGAGTTTATTGCCTCCCGTCCAGCTGATTTTTACAAGAAGGGCATCAATAAACTGCCAATGCATTGGCAAAGATGCGTCGATTGCATGGGTGATTACTTCGAATAACAGAAATAAAAAAGTTTGAAAAAATAAGTACTTTCATTTATTGCATACAAAACGGCAATTTCATAGGTAAAGACCTATTATTATATTACTATAATTATTGGACACTATCACAAAAGGAAATCGTAGAAAAGCAAAAGAAAATAGATAAAAAAATGAAGATCACATATTTTTATATTGTTGACACATAAAAAAATATAAGTACAGTTCCAAACAATTATCGACCTTAATGATATTTACCTAAAATCGTGATTTTTGGCTTTTATAAATGATGTTGATCACGCAAAATCTACTCAATGGAGTTAAATATGACTTTACAGTACAAACAATAAACATCAAATGCATTTAGTGCTATTTTTCTAAGTAAAAATTCAAGACTATGGACTAATATATTGATTCAGGCGCCAACTAGCATATGACAACAAGGAAACGGTTGAAAAATTTTTCAGATCAACAGCTTGTTGACTAGTTTGTTATTGCTGACAAATCAATAATTTCTGTGGATTGTTGTGGTAAAACGCAGCTAACAACAGTAATGAACAGTAAAGAACATACCGGTCACAGAAGTGTTGTATCTGTCAATTCATGCTACTAATTTTATTTCAATGAGCAAGCAAAAAAAAGGGAAATAAGGTGTATGCATGGTACATAACCAGAGAAATGAACTGATCGGTATAGCAGAGTGTATGGATGGTGTTTACAAGTTAAACGTGAAACAAATCGATTTTCTGTTTATGCCAGTGTCGGGACGTGTGTGGCATCGTAGATTTGCGCATTTAAAGAATGTTTGTGTTCCCATGGAGGTCAAGCCCATAGGTGGATCAAGGTATTTTCTATTGTTTGTGGATGACAAAAGCAGAATGGCCTTTGTATATTTCTTAATGACAGAGGACGAAGCTTTAGAAAAATTTACAACTTTCAAGAACATGGCAGAGAACCAGAGAGGAAAACGAGTAAAGATTTTGAGAACTGACACTGGGTTGGCAAACTGCAACAAGCAGTTTAATCAATATTTAGAAGCAGCAGAAATATTGCTTCAGAAAACAAATCCATATATTCCACAGCATAATGGAATGTGTGTTTTTAGTGGTGCCGTTTCTTGGAAAACTAGGATGCTAGTTATTGTTGCCTTACCTAGTATTGAGGCAGAGTACATGAGCATATCTGATTCTTGTAAGTCATATACTTAAGAAATTTGTAAAATTAGATAACAAATGAGCCGTTTGTGATAACTGTATTTAATGACAATCAGTCTGTACAGAAGTTGATAAATAATAATTGTTTGCATAAGAGATCGAAGCATATTGATATCAGTTTTAATTTTATTAGAAAACACTTAAATTATAATGTTATTCGTCTGGATTATTTATCAACTTCAGTGATGCCGGCTGATATTTACCAAGGGATTGAATGCAGTTAAGTATTATATTATTTTAAAAATATTAGGTTTCAATAAGTAGAGCTAAAAGTTAATGTTTATTGCATGTTGTTGTGAATATGGTCTTTATTTTGTTAAGTGTGAGTGTTGGATTAAATTGTCATGTCGTAACAAAATAAACTGTAGCAAGCGCTATCTGTCAGGTTATAGTATGTATGATCACATTTAAAAGATATATATTTAGTTTTTCCCTGACATCGGTCGTATCTTATATGTATCTTAAATATAAATATCTTAAAAGCTTATAAAGATTTGGCAGAATTACCGTCCCATGTTTTGACGCGTTCCGGCACAGTAGAATAAGGGTAGAAGGCGAGGTCGGTTCCAGTGTAATTCTCTTCGTGTGGCAAAAGCCATGACTGCGTCCAGGGACAGCAATGTAAGGCACACTTTGCCGGATCCTCACATGGCAGGTTGTCTGTTTTGTAATGTATCCAACCGTACCATTCTGCAGTTATCTGTTTTATATTAAATAATAGAGCACAACTATAAAAATAAGGTTTTATTAATACGTGACAGCCTCGTCGGCGCAGTGGTAGCGCACGCGACTACTGTGCATGAGGTCGGACAAATGTTTGTATGATCTGCAAATATTTGTTTCGGAATTTGGGTGTTTTGTATATAAATAATGTGTATGGATTTACAAAAAAAGGTATATATAGCACTTTCTTTTTTTTTTTTTTTATTTGGGACTATATGGTGTTAAGTGCTAGATGTCAGAATTATTACAAAATCAGCTTTTGAAATGTATCAGGCAATCATTACAATAACGTCTTACAATTTCGAACAAATCAACACTATCAATCAAAGTACAGTGGGTAGACAGACCAAATATCCATACGCTAAGTAAAACTGCTTGAGTTCACTTCAATAGTCTATCTGGTATTTCACACAAAATAAAAGTAAATGAACAAACCTGAGAAGCGTCATACTCGAATTTAAACCGAGGATTATATTCCACCCATCGGCTACGTCCTATCATGTAGTAATAACTCTCAAAGTACTTGTTACCCCAGCTGTCGGTGCCCACGCACGTGCCGGCCTGATTAAATGAAAAACTGTTAAATGAAAAATATATTTACTAATACCTACCAAAACTTATTAATAACTTTGTTCAACAAACATATTGGTCATTTATCAACAGGTACCTACTATTCAAGTTGTATTGTGCTGACCTGGCCTGAAGAAAAGGTTGCGATAATTTTCCATCAAAATAAAAAAATCAATATACAATTCAATCCGACATAATATACGGGTATTTGAATATTAAGTAAGCGTGTGTACGCTTTTTAAAACTCAAAAAGTTCGGCACCAATTAAACGATACGATTTATTCTAAGTTTGTTTTTATCCATTTTTAATAAAAGAACTACAATATGACAAGTATTTTTTTTAGAAATAATTTAAAATACCAAAGAAACCAAGTTCATGTCAGGCCACGCATAAAATAGCGTTCCCTATTCACCCAAACGGTTTTATGTACTTAGTCACTTATAATAATCATAATTATTCTAACTTGTAGTACATACATAAAACATATTCAGACTCACAACAGAACACGTATATACTGATATATAAATATACATATACAGGTTGACATATATCTACATAAACATTATATATATATGCACTACGAATGTACATTAAGAATGCAGTTCGTTATTTTTATGTAGGTGCCTGCCAAAATAACTCTATTCTGTCTGATGGTAAACAAAAGCAGAATCCAAGAGTGGTGGTCAGGTATAAAGAATATGTACCTTCAACGTTTCCGTTCTCCATATTTTCATTACCGAACCAATTATACCACCGTTAGCGTGTATTAGTTTTATAGCACGAGCAAACTTGGAAAGCATGATGTAGTTATATGCAATCTAAGTAGTAGTTAAATAATTATAATTGATAAACTTAAAATATAAAAACCATTTATTTGAAATCGTTTTGACATACGATTCTCGTCAAATATGTCACCTAAGTCATAGTCAAGTTCGAGAGAGTTTTCGTCCTAAAAGTTTGTAATAATTTATAAATCCCTAAATGTAGTTTTTCAAATAATTGTTACCTGGATGACCAAGCTTTGCTGGGTATTGCTTTTTGGTAGCGGTTCCAAAATTAAACGTAGCTAGACCGATGTATCGCCCCCGAAACCCCCGAAATCGTAGGACTCGTTTCCAGGATTCTGATTATATTTAGATAAGGATTTCTCGTTTAATGGTATTTGATTTATATATTTCATTATACGCTAGCTTTTGATCAAGGTTCCGCCCGTGTGAATGTCGGTTTTCGTAATAAAAGGTAGCCCATGTTACTGAGATACATTTTGTGGTTTCAAGTTTTCAACGTAACAAACCAACTCACATTCGCATTTATAATATTAGTTAATATTATTGTTACAAGTGCAGTGACAAATATATTTTTCTCTTGGCAAACCAACCATATCAACATGGGCATCCGATCTGATTTTTCTACATGCATACGCAACCGACCAAAATCTCCTTGCTAGAGTAGCGATGTGTAGACTGAGACTAAGAATGCTCATTCTATGCCCACTCTATTACATTATTTTAGTTCAAACAGACATAGACCTATCTTTCGTTGTTCTGTCTGCGTTCTAAAGGATTCTATAGAATATTCTAAGAATGCTGGTTCGCTTAATATAAACGATACTAAAGCGCGGGAACAGTTGCTTGGAGTGTTCTTACGTGTTCGGATGTGCTTGCCCTGCGGAGCGATCTTTTCGATTATATTATAAATTATTCTCAAGAAAATTTCTATTAATGTTAGAAGCAAAGCAGACCAAAATTGCAGATGTTTGTGGGATCCGATTTTTGAACACTATAAAAACAACTTGCAAGCATGAAATTTGTCACCCAGGAACGTCTTTTCCTTCTTTTCTTTATAAGCTTTTGAAATAAAATATAAATGAAGCACTTGCAATTACAATACGTATTGCTGTCACAGTCGGACACAGTAAAACCCTACTAATTACAGAATTGACACGATTAAGCAATGAGCATTCGTTCGGCTGATCTAAACATCTAACGGGGAAGAATTCTAGTTCTTGATTCTTAATCTTGCTCGTTGCTATTTTGGTGTAAACGATAAAAACGAGTTTTCGTTTACACTAAAAGATTAAGAAAAACGCTCTTGTCCTTGCTCTAGATCTTTGTTCGTTTAGTTATATAAAACCCACCTTAATAGGTACATTTGCAAATTATTATTAATTTAAGACCATTACGCTCAGTCCATGACTGTGAGCTTTTCCCGAAACTTTCTGCCTCGCACAACAAAACTGTGGAATGAGCTGTCGCCTGCGGTGTTCCCGGACCAATACGACCTTCAAACCTTCAAGAAAAGAACGTACTCCTTCTTAAAAGGCCGGTAATGCACTTGTGACGTCTTTGGCGTTACGGGTGTCCATGGGCGTAGGCGAAAAAAAATAAAACACTAAGCAGGTAAAATGCAAAATGGATACAAAGTGATTTCTTTTATAGATTGGCTTTAAATATACATATTGACTAAAAATAGAGTTTATTGGAATGCATTGTAATATCTACTTTAGCGCGAGCGAAGCCGCAGGCAAAAGCTGTATAAAAATATATAAATACAAAATCGGCAGAGATTAAGATTACTACATATTAATTTTTAGTGTTAATTTAACTGTTTAAATATTAATTTTTAATATCAATTGTTTAATATTACCACGACTTGTGACGCGAGTTACAGTAACGGTTAATCTGGTTGTTCTATGTACTTACGATAAATAAAACTTAAGGTTATGTAGTTTAATTTAAGGTTAATAGATATTGATTTAAGTTACACAAGAACTTAATAAAAAAATATAATTATTCTTCTTCTTTTGATGAAATGGCCACCAGCCGGATCACTCGTATCAGCTATTTCTGCCAATGTCATCAATTTCATCATCAAGTATTTATAGTCTTCAATTCTAAGCCTTCGAGTCTTCAAGTCGTCTCGTCGTGATGTAATTAATGATAAAAAATATATGAAATGTGGATGACATGAAAAAAAGTCTTTCGAAAAAACAAAAAACGATCCTCTACTTTCTGTCTGTTTTGGACTTACCACATAATTTCTTCTACCAGTTTTTTTTTACTTGTTTGTGTCTGAAACTTGCCAAAATGCTAGCATAACTACAAACAGTCCACGCATTCTAAATGGAGACTGACAAAGGGCAGCTTCTTTCATGGCTAAATGCCAGTGTTGGTGATCTTCCAGTAAGCCCAATACTTTGCATGCTGATTGAAAGGTAGGATATGTCACACCATTAACGGTCTTTAATTCGTCGACGAAAGAAAATTGGATCGCGAACTGCGTGCAAAGTTTACGGAGATGGTAGCATTCGGTTGTTTGTATGTATAGTGTACACTCTGCCCAAAACATGCTCTTTTTTTTATACCTGGCTACCCTTCAATATTTACTCCTCTTTTTCTCCTTACGAATTCTGATTATTTCATACATAGAATGCAGGTAATTCAACATATAATAGTGTCTTTGTAAAGTCATCGTTTTGACACAGTTCAAAAAATGATAGTAATGTTGTATATGAAGACTCAATATTGCCGGAAATCACAAAATGATCTCCGTCCTCCATTAGCGCAAGCCTGATCGTGGCAGATAAGGCCATCTATCATCCTAGCAGAAGCACTCCACAGCGCTCACGACCCAGATTTTAGGGACACCAACGGATACATAGGGGGTTCCACACGGGAACAGGCCATCTACAAACTCTAGGTGGCGAGATACGTCGGGATTCTAGGATTTTCCTTTCTAGGGTGCACCTGGTTCCCTGGCTCCTAGTACCCGAGACGGCGTGCGGTTTTAGTCGGTTCGAGTCCGACATGCCACCTGGAGGTGGAACCCGAGGAGATATCAGCGAGAATATAAAAAGTAGGACTAAATATTCTGTCAGTGACATTTTGATAATTGAAATATATCCCTTGACCGTTATCGAGATAAACCGCAAGATGAAACACGGGAAGAAAACGCTCAAGTATTGGCAAGCTATAAATCCTCCATACAGCCTCTGAGCTACTTATGTATCGTCCTCTCTCGTACATTTAGATTTCGTCTTTATAATTTTTAAGAGTAATTCTTGTTTTACGTACTTACGTAAATTTCATCACAAATTTCACACCTTTAGGAGGTAAAATTTCCAAAAACTAATATACTTATTAATTTATTTTTATCAAGCAAGAGCATTATAAGTCTAAAATTTGATATGTTTAACTTCCTAGCTAAGTAAAAGTCATAGAATATTTCAACCCCTATTTTAACGCTTCAGGGAATTTCGGAAAATCCTAAAATATGAAGTTTTACTCAACTATATTTATACAAAATTTTCAACAAATTCATCAAAGGAATTAAAAGTTTTATACAAACTTTTATCCCCTTATTTACCCCCTTAGAGGTGGCATTTCCAAAGTTCCTTTCTCAGTGCAAAATTTCAGGATTCAAGGTCCAGCGTTTTAGGCTGTGCGTTGATCTCTAGATATTTTAGTCAGTGAGTCACCTTCCTCTTTTATATCTATACTAATATTATAAAGAGGAAAGGTTTGTATGTAAGTATGTTTGTAACGAATTGGTTCAAAAAGTACTGGACGGATTTTAAAAATTCTTTCACCATTTGAATGCTACATTATCATTGATTAATATAGGCTATTTTAAACGTAAAAAAAAAACAAAAAAGAAATAACAATATGTAAACTAATAACTGCAGGTAACACCGCGAGGTTCAGCTAGTATATATAAATGTGGCTTTGTCTAACCTGTACCAGAACCCGCCGGAATGCTCTCGCAGCTGCTCCCCAACGTAGGAGGACCGGGGTCTGCCTGCCGCCGTCTCTATGACGGTGTGGTGCGCTCGAAGGCGCTCTATGGAGCGCCTATCTGGGCGGAGGCCCTCTGCGCGGCCAATGTCACCCTGCTGCGTCGACCGCAGCGGGCCATCGCGCAGAGGGCCGCACGGGCGTACCGCACCGTCTCCTACGAGACGGCGTGCGTCCTGGCGGGCAGCATCCCTTGGGATCTCGAGGCCGGCGTCCTCAAAAGGGTGTACGAGGAGGGTGCCCTGATTCGGCGAGCTGGTGGTAGCCCGCCTCCGGAGGAGATCGAGCGCTGGAGACAGGAGGCTCGCGACGATCTCTTCCGGACGTGGGCTGCCCGAATGGGGGAAAGTCCGACGGCGTTCGTTAGGGCCGCTCGGCCCGTCCTGCGACAGTTTGTGGAGGGGGGTGATGGGGCTCCCACGTATCACCTCACCCAACTTCTCACGGGTCACGGCTGTTTCGCCAAGTACCTGTGGGAGGTGGTGGGAGTGGAAACGGAGCCCCGGTGCCGCAATTGCACCAGCGGCGACCCCGACACGGCCCATCATACCCGGGCCGTGTGCGAAGCATGGGACGAGCAGAGAGCGGCCCTGACGAGCGTCATCGGCACGGATCTCTCGCTGCCGGCCATCGTGGAAGCCATGGCCGGCAGCGAGCGGTGTTGGGCCGCCATCGCCTCGTTTGCAAGCGAGGTGATGGCGGCCAAGAGAGAGGCCCTGCGGGAGCGGGAGCGAGCTGGGCTCACTCAACCGCCCCGCAGGCCACCAGCGAGGGGTCGCCGGCGAACCTTGTTCGCCCGCGGCCCCGACTGAGAGTTGCCACGGGCGGTGGGTCGGGGGACCTGCCGCCCCTAACCACGTGGCGGATGCGCCCTTGTTGTTCCGGGGGCGCATACCAACTCTAAGGTGAGGGGGGCCCCAACGATCTGGCCCCCCGAGGCGAGCCTGCAAGGGCGCTCCTAGCCGAGTCGCGGTGAGCACTCAAAAGTATCTCGCGGCTCGGTACTAGGCGAAGAGGAACACGTGGGGTTTAGTGGGTAGTCTGGCCCCCTCTCCCGAGGCCAGGAGTCCCACACGAAGCGGACCCATCGCCCCCGGGGTGGGCGAGTGAAGTGCCTAAATGCATTACCCACGTTAAAAAAAAAAAAAAAAACCTGTACCAGAACCCATTTCTGATAGAAAAAACCTTGTCAGATCCATATAATGACGGCTTAGCGAATCCTTCGAACGAAAACGAATGTAAAAATACTCATTCAAATAAAAGCAATAGACTACTAGTTTCTTTTTTATTACGTTTTTTAATAAGTACTACGTAAGACTACACATGATTTTGTACCTAAAGAAATATCAAAATGTATTTAAGTCTCCTTGCACTTGGCGATGCGGTCGGAAACAGTACACCCTGAAAGCAAAGAATAATAATAATAAATGTTCAGTTGGCAATGCATAGTAATGAATTATCGATTAGCTGTTATTAGTAATTTATGTTAATACTTGGTAGTAATAAATTTCACTTTTTTAGTTTTAAAATTAAAATGATAGTAATTTTGCCACAATTCTCTTCTTCGTGCACTCGGCCTCTTTATGCTAATTTAAATATGTTTGTTAGATTTGAATAAATGATTTATTATATTATGCCCGTAATATTAGAAATTAACCCACTCGGTTCTTTATCCTACTAATAGTATAAACACTAAAGTTTGTAAGTATGTATGGATGGATGTTTGTTACTCTTTCACGCAAAAATACGAGTAACTCAATGGATTTTGATGAAACTTTACAATAATATAGCTTATACATCAGAATAGCACATAGGTTACAATTTATAAAGATACTAGCTTCGCATTACGGCGTTGCCCGCGGAGTTTTATAATGATCCCAGGGTTCAATTTCAATAGACGTATTTTAGAACTAAAAAGCCAGTAAGAATATTTAAGAACCTCCTAAGCCAGAAGGCGCCAATTTCTATTATTTCCAGAAGGTAACAGATCCAAAGATTTTTGGAGCCCTAAATGTGGTGCATGTTTAAAATATTCGGGCTTTACCGTCCCAGGTCTGGATGCGGTCGTTAACAGTGGAATAGGGGTAGTAAGAATGATCAGTTCCCGTGCGATTCTCCTGGTGCGGCTGAAGCCATGCCTGTGTCCAGGAACAAGACTGTATGGAGACCATTGCAGGATCCTCACAAGGCAGTCGATCTGTTTTGTAGTGCAGCCAACCGTGCCATTCAGGAGTAACCTTAAATATTAGATAGTAGAGCTTTATTAAAAAATAAAACAGCTTTTAAACACAAACATTCTGGCAAAGTCTTTTAAATTTACGAATTATAACAAATTATTGTTTACGTCTCATATTAAGCGGCTACTGCTATCCGTGGACACCTTGAATCAGGTGACTATTTTGCCATCTTAATCTGCAAATTTGTTTCTCAACAGTCCAACTATTTTATTTAAAGATATTACTTACCATTTTTACATCCAAATATACTACTTTTCTCAAGTTTTTCAAAGTAGACTTTGGTATGCGTATATGATTTATTCATCAACATCAACAACCAATAACATCCCACTGCTGGCGGCTCGAGTCTCCTTTCAGGAAAGGGTTAAGGCCATACGTCTCTACGCTGGACGAGCGCGCGTTGGGAACAGGCGAGACAACTTTGTGGCTACGTAATCTTGCCGTTGGATGTTTTCAAGGCGCCCGAAGGCCCCTAACTAAACTTCACGACTATTAATCCTATGTGACCGACTGCTTAACGTGGCCTCAGAATCACGAAGACGCCCATGGTATCATGCCACGGTCAACCATCCAGGTACTGACCACGCCGTCGTTGCTTACTATATCTACCCTAGATATTTATCTTTCATTACAATATACATATAAGTAAATCAACAAACCTGAGAAGCATCGTATTCGAATTTAAACCGAGGATTGTATGCCACCCATCGGCTGCGACCAATCATGTAGTAATAGTTCTCATAGTACTTGTTACCCCAGCTGTCGGTGCCAACGTGTAAGCCTTCCTGATAAAAATTAATATCTATACTAATATTATAAAGAGGAAAGGTCTGTATGTAAGCATGTTTGTAATGAATTGGCTCTAAAAGTACCTACTGGACGGATTTTAAAAATTCTTTCACCATTTGAATGCTACATTATCACTGATTAATATAGGCTATATTAATGCAAAGAAAAAGAAAAGCATTAACGCGTATGTTTACTTGAAAGTAGCTGAGCTTTTTGTCTTCAGTAAGAACAAAGGCTTTGTATTTGATCTGAGCATTGCCAGTGAACTTGGCAATTCTGTCAGTCTTCTAGTAACGCTGTCTGTAGGCGATAATGCGCAGGAATTTGAAGATGATGCTCGTATGTAAATATATTTTAATTGTTTTTTATTACCAAGTAATCTTAATAATTAATTGTATCTTTTTTGGTGTGAAGTAAAGAGTAGGTACTTAACTATGTTATAGATGGATCGAGAATCCTTACCTTCAGAGTTTCCGTTCTCCACTTTGTAAGGAAGGAGTTAATAATGCCACCGTTAGCACGAATTATTTTAACTAAACGCGCAAATTTGAAAATCATTACGAAATTTATTTATACATCTAAGTAATAGTCATCAGACTATTACTTAGATTATAGTAGGTAGTGTTTAAACATAAAACATTACAAAAGGCACTAGAGAACACTACTACCAACTACATATTTTCACTATAAAATAAGTGTGTTTTAAACCAAAACTATCTTTTTGTCTACAACACATCCATCCAATTTACAATTAGACGTTGATATTGTCAATAGAGAGTCTTTGTTATCTATGATTAAATATTACCTTCTAAAAGTGATGCGCTATGCTCTATAGATCGTCCTTTTTTGTATAGGAGGGGTGAGACGGGGTTTCTATTTCCTGGTTTAACAAAAAATGCATATTTAAAAGTGTTAATTATATTTTATTATTAACGTTACAAAACAATTTCATAAGCAAATTAACATTTCTCAATAAGTAAATAAAAAAAATCACTATCACCGTTATAGTACAAAATTAGTCCATATCTTCTTCATTACTAGACATGTCTTCAATATCCATATCCTCCTCGGTATCTGACTCGTTTGCTACATTTATGATTAAGTCGTCTATCACATTGTCAAACCTCATGTCGTGGTTGCAATATTGATTCTCAATTTTTGTACGTGGTCGACACACTTTTGCCATTTTTCTCGAGTAAATTCTGAAAACAATCTTGTGACGATTGTAGTTTTGTCGTCCAATTAAGAACTTATATAATTTGAAGCTAAATAGTTCTTTATATCGGTCTACACAAGCTCAATGGGATTCAGGTCGGGATGAATCGGCGGAAGTTGAAGAACGATATGACCTGCAGCCTTTAATGTTTCGTCAATTGTGTATTTTTTTCCGAACTGAGTTCTTTTTATTAGAGAAAAGAATTCGGCTTTAGTTTTGTTTGGTGTAAAATCAAAGGTTTTAAACTTGACGTTATAGGTATTTTTTCAACCTGTACCTACACAATGGCAGGAGGCATTGTCTATTACGTTTACGACCACTGAATTAGAGGCTAGTTTATTTATCAATTTCAAAACTGTTTAGGACCCGTCCGCCATGAATAATCTCTAAACGACGCCCTATGCCAATATCCGCATAAATTCCCGGCTCAGATTCGGATTGCTAACACTTATTGGAATTGTGGCTACTGTTAACGTAGGTTTCATCCAGAAAATATACAGGGTCTGTCGTAAATAATGGATAAGTCGTAAACTGGAGTTGGTCCGGCTATGAGACTATTAGAAAATCGTATCTTTTTGCCAGGGTTTCTAACCGTATGGAAATGGCGTAGACTTTTATGTTTTTTTAAAATTTCGCTACTCTTTGCATTCATTCCGTTGCCATTTCGTTAAATTTAGGTATTTCTGTGTCATTTTTTTTGTATTATAGTCTTGAAGATGTGTATTATTTAGTTTTAGTACTGTTTTAGGCGTTTTTAACGTTGGTCATTTTCAAAATTGTCATTTTAAGATTTTTTATGTTTTTGTTTTACTTAGGGTCAACTTTTGATCATTTACTGTGTAAAAAAAAAGTACGGCGCTATAGCTGCCCATGATCTTAATAAATTATCTAGTATGTGTAGATTCTAAAAAGGTATAACAATGCATACTTCACAAGTAATATTAAGCTACATGAGCGAGATCAATATCAAGGTGAGAAAATATTTTTTTCATGTAATGTTGTAAATGGTTATAAAACTTCGTCATAATGATTTATTTCTGCCAAGATTCTTTACACAAACACTATGGGGTCACTATTAAGGATATTCAAAAGAAAACTAGGTTGTTTTAGTACGTAAAAATATTTATTCAACAACTTAAACTAAATGTTCGAAGTGTCCTCCGCCGGCAGCTATGCACGCTCTACATCGCCTAATAAACGATCGCTTAATCCGGCGCACATAACCGGCTTCTTCAATTTTTCTCGCTGCTACTTGAATGCGCGCACGCAACTCTTCTACAGAACTTATTGTTTCACTGTATACTTTTTCTTTTATACAGCCCCAGTAAAAGAAGTCCAAGGGGTTCAGGTCTGGCGAACGTGGAGGCCATAAAATTGGCCCCAATCGCCGTGTGAAAGGGACGGTGCATCATGCAGTGTGCCTAGTAACAATGTCCTTTTCACGCGGGGAGACCCTTTGTATTGCTGTCTTTGTTCATTTTTTTACCTGATGATCCTTTTTACGAATAAACTTGTAACATGTTTGTCGCATGTAACTATTAGAGCACATCAATTTTTTTGACAAAAAACTACCTAGTTTTCTTTGAATATCCTTAATAGTGGCCCCATAGTGTTTGTGTAAAGAATCTTGGCAGAAATAAATCATTATGACGAAGTTTTATAACCATTTACAACATTACATGAAAAAAATATTTTCTCACCTTGATATTGATCTCGCTCATGTAGCTTAATATTACTTGTGAAGTATGCATTGTTATACCTTTTTAGAATCTACACATACTAGATAATTTATTAAGATCATGGGCAGCTATAGCGCCGTACTTTTTTTTTACACAGTAAATGATCAAAAGTTGACCCTAAGTAAAACAAAAACATAAAAAATCTTAAAATGACAATTTTGAAAATGACCAACGTTAAAAACGCCTAAAACAGTACTAAAACTAAATAATACACATCTTCAAGACTATAATACAAAAAAAATGACACAGAAATACCTAAATTTAACGAAATGGCAACGGAATGAATGCAAAGAGTAGCGAAATTTTAAAAAAACATAAAAGTCTACGCCATTTCCATACGGTTAGAAACCCTGGCAAAAAGATACGATTTTCTAATAGTCTCATAGCCGGACCAACTCCAGTTTACGACTTATCCATTATTTACGACAGACCCTGTATGTAACGGTTTAATTTTTTTTTATTATTATATAAGGGTCAAAAGATCAGACGTATCGCCTGATGGTAAGCGATTACCGCCGCATATGGACACCCGCAACACCAGAGGCGTTACAAGTGCGTTCCCGGCTTTTTAGGAAGGAGTACGCTCTTTTCTTGAAGGTTTAAAGGTCCTATTGGTCCGGGAACACCGCAGGCGACAGCTCATTCCACAGTTTTGCTGTGTGCGGCAGGAAGTTCGGGAAAATCGCACAGTTGTGGACTGCCAACCATCTAGATGATGGGGATGAAATTTCTGTCGCGTAGGACAATGGCGGAAAGATGCGGCAGGGATCAATCCGAACAATTCCTCGGAGCACTCCCCATGATAAATGCGGTAGAAGATGCACAGCGAAGCCACATCTCTACGCAGCGCTAGAGTCTAACCAAATTGGAAGTTCTTGGCAATCGACGATACGTGTCGCCCTCCGCTGAATGCAGTCCAGAGAGAGGAGCTGGTATTGGAGTGCCCCTGCCCAAAGATGAGGACAGTAGGTATTCCATGTGAGGCCGAACCTTTGCCTTATAAAGCCGAAGGCAGTGGGCCGGAGTGAAATACCGCCTCGATCTGTTGCTCTACACCAAGCTTTTTCGAGGCCAATTTAACCTTACCCTCCAAATGGGCACGAAACTGGACTTCGCTCGATACGTCGACACCAAGTATTCCAATATTGGCTGAGGCAGATAGGAGAGTGTCTTCAAAACGAGGACTACGATACGACTCACGGTAGTTTTTAGTGGTGAACGCGCAAATTTGTGTCTTTGTCGGGTTGAATTGGACCAAATTAAGTCTACCCCAATCTGAGACCTTTTCCAAAGTGGTCTCAACTTCAGATACAAGTTTGTTTCGACTCTCAATGACATTTTCCTGAGAAATATTGGCGCGGCCGGTGTAGAGAGCATCGCCCGTACCGTCATCCGCATAAAAATGAATGCCGCTAATTAGCATCATATCATTGATATGAAGGAGGAACAGCCTTGCGGGACACCAGCATTAACAGGCATGGAGTCAGAGCATTCACCGTCGACTACGACCTTTATGCTTCTACATGCCAAGAAGCTAGTGACCCAATCGCATAACTTCTCGGGAAGCCCATAGGAATGGAGCTTTGAAAGAAGCGCTTTGTGCCAGACCCGATCGAAGGCTTTCGCGATGTCCAAACTAACTGCCAAGGCTTCCCCCTTAGTCTCAATCGCCTGAACCCAGTGATGTGTCAGGTATGCCAGAAGATCACCAGCTGATCGACCCTTACGGAAACCGTACTTCTGGTTACTGCTGGTCACTAAGCAGATGATGATCCTCTAGGCACCGCAGGAGTTGATGGTTAATTATGGACTCCATTATTTTCAAGAAGAGGGAAGTTATGGCTATCGGCCTCTAGTTAGTCGGATATGAGCGATCGCCCTTTTTAGGGATCGATTGGACCAATGCTGCCCTCCATGATGTCGGGACTACGCCAGTAGAGTAGGAGAGCCGAAAAAGACGCGTTAAGACCGGTGCCAACTCCGTCCGGCGTCCGGTGCGCACATCTTCAACACAATAGGAGGGATTCCATCCGGGCCACTCGACTTATGAATATCAAGGGACAAAAGTGCTAAGCGCACTGAGCATTGGTGGAACTGGATATCCAGCATACAGCTCTCGCACCGCTGTATGGTAGGCGGCTCCTGTCCCCCGTCATCCAAGGACGAGAGCTGATATCGTCTCTGACGTACACGCACACTCCGGCCTTAGAGATGAAGGATGTTCCAGACCGTACCCAGGATAAGTGAGGTAGGAAGTGTCCGCTGGAGACGATATCTGCGTCTCTGTCAAAAAAAGCAAGGCTGGCTTTGCTGTCTTCGATTTTCGAAAATAAGCAACAATTGATTATTTTTGTTGTTATTGTATCATTTCACAATTAATCAATTGTTAATCGTTAATTGTTAATACAGTTAAAATTTGCCCAACACTGTCCGTGACACAGAAATAATACCTAGTGCGAAGTTGTCTTTTTAAAATACAAAATAATCATAATAAAAATAAACATTATTTTTGACACTGACAGACATAAATACTTTTTAATAGCACTATTTAGTAGTTCCCAAACATCCGAGTCATTCTCCACGATAAATAATTTCGTTTATTTATATTATTACCTACCATATATATTTTAAGTTCTTTTTTATCCAAGAAAAAATTAGAATAACAAAACATTGAATTTGACCGTCTCGATGGCGTTCTGATGTCTGGATATGCGGCTGCTGTACTTGAGGTTTCGAAGTTTGGGTGTTTTATATGTGTTATTTACAAAAAAAGTATAAGTATATGCATTTATATCAGTTGTCTAGTACCCATAATACAGCTGAGCTTAGTTTGGGACTGGATAGTGTTATGTGTCTGTTATCTGAAATATTATTATTATTCCTCAAATTAAGCTTACTCTCCTTAACACATGACAGTTGAAAGGTTTAAATAATAAAACTCAAGAAAGCAACATAATAATTTATAATTAATCACTTGATTCACATACAGATTCACAGCCTAATCCATAAATAGAACGACTTTAAACAGACAGATCTCATGTATTACGACGAAGTGCGAACTTTATACTTGACTTATGTATCCTGCGTTCACAACTTACATGTTGCTTTAATTTTAAACGAAGTATTTTTAGGGCCGGTTCCACCATTTGATTATAAAGTCTCTAACAGACTTGTATAGACTTATCAGCTATCTGCCAGTGAAAGTGTCGTCAAAATTGGTCCAGCCGTTCCCATGATTAGTTTTAATAACTAGGCTGACAGACAGAGACTCACAGATAAAAAAATATAAATTGCTTTTTTGATGTAAGGACCATATAAAATGTTTTTGGCAAAAAACGGTTAATTTGAAATTAAAAACAGACACTTTCTTATTTATTTGTATAGATACATACATATATATTTATCGTTATGGCAGATTTCTATTCGAAACTTATCAGAACCTGGTAAAACTGGCCGTTATACAATTTTTTATTCTATTTGAATCTAATTAAACAAACATGTAAAATGTAGAAAGTCTATTCATATTCTTGAAAAAACTATAGATTTGTATAGTTTTTTCAAGAATATTGTATATGTTACCGTTAGATTGTAAAACCTGTTAGATTATAATCTACCTAGCGAGATTGTAAACTATCGAAAGATTGTAAACCGTAACATACTGCTAACAATTTAATGTATTATTTTTAGTTAGATGATTTATAATTTAGCGATATCCTAATCGTAATACGGTATGCGACGGATCGCATACCGCGCGCTGATTGGTTAAAAAGCATAAGTACACCCCGCGCCGCCATATTTGTTTGTTTATTGCCAAATATAAAGTATTTTTATAATTATTAATTGATTTCATGTTGAAAATATCTTACAGTTTTAGAATTAATTACATAAAATTGTTATGGCAGTAAAATTAATTTGTGATTAATAAAACATAATCTAACCTAACTCTATGGCCATAGAACGGTATACTGTACGACCGACCAATCAATGACAGTTGACAATTTGACGCAATACATTATAATCTAACGAAAAATAACACGTTAAATTGTAAGCAGTATGTCACAGTTGATAATCTTTAGAAAGTTTACAATCTCCCTAGGTAGATTATAATCTAAAAGATTATATAATCTTACGGTGACATATACAACAATAGGTTCGCGCTTCATCGTGATCACAACACTACAAACTCTTTGTAAGCAATATATTCTTAATAAAATAATATAAAGCTATTAAATGGGAAGACCTCCAACTACAGTAACTTAAATTTAATTATTTAATTGTTGACAAGCACTGGACGTATTACTAACACTCGACGTTCATTGTTATGTACATTAAAATTTTGTTTTTCTAAGATTAATAGAAATCTCGGACATAGACTATGACCACACGTTAAGACGCGTACGCCATGAGAGCAAAAAGAAGAGACTTAGCCACATTAATGACGTTTACAATGTGTGAGAGACTACAGCCGTAATTATAACTGGTTGACTGGTTGAATTACTGGTGTAATAATAATAATAAATAATAAACATTTATTTATCCAAAAAATTACAACAATCAGACACCAAAATAGTTTTACAAGACATATGAAGTAAATGGTTTTGGAACACTGATACCCATGGTAAGATCTAACCAGTTCTTCATACAGTCATTCAAAAGACAATGGACCCTTAGAAGTCGTCTCCTAGAAAAACAGTCAAGCGTCAGCAGTGGAACCCAACTTTAATGTTCATAATTGCAAGGCAGTTACGTGCCAGTTTGAGGCAGTTTGAGTTGAATCGAAATCAATCTAAGCTCCGGTAATTCATATCATTTCAGTGCATTTAGTATTAGTACCTTGTATCACTGAATTGATTACTTGAGTTTTGTTTTATATTTTGATGTTTGTATTTTTTACGTGTTCAAGTGCCTTTTGGGGCCTATGGAAATAAATGATTTGAGTTTGAGTTTGCCTGATTTGTATGTGGTATTTCAAAGCACATATATCACATATCCATATTATAAATCTGGTGGTTATCTATGTGTACATTGAAATATCACTCACACATAAAGATGACTTGTGTAATAACTAGCAATATCCTCCAGTAAACGACATACTGTCAAGTGGCTGTCAACATCAAAATACAACACAGAGATATGTACAGCACACCGTCTAAAAACGGTTAAATTAAGTTGTACTATAATTAAAAAGGACCAAATATTAATGGCACTAAAAATCCATTATATAAACAACGTTTAATCAAAATATACATTTTTAAAACTACTAATTAAGTACAGAATGATCTAGAACAGTTGTTAAAAAAATCACAATTACAAAGTGCACTTAAAAATATTGCCATTATCAAAAATGAAAAAATACTAAGTTATATTATAGTTATATGGCAGTTTGTCTAATTAATTATAACGTAGGTACACTATTCAGAGAAACCAACTGATAAGAAAGTAACGCAAACAAATCTGTTTGCATTTAAGACCAATCAGGCTTACTTTCCTATTTCTCATTTAGTTTTTGTATTTTTGTATGTATACAATAAAGATATAAATGATCAAAATATTTCGTTATTTATATTTAAAAAAACCGATATCTATCATTTGTTTTGTTTAAAGTTAATCTATTTAGACAAAATTAGGAGATAAGAATACGTCTAATGTGTTTACAATCCAATCTAAAGAGTTTGTTTCAATGGTCTAAATAAGTAAAACAGCGAATTGGATAAAAATAGAATTGGAAAAACCAATAGTACAAACTGAAAATTATACAAACTACGAATGGCACTGGCAGCCAATTAGGTGGCTACAAGCTATATGAACCATATTCGAATTAGACCATAAGTGCCTCAAGGATTTGTAACTTGTATAGTGTAAATATATCAAACTTGAAATGATTCAACTTCTTAGGAACACAAACAATAGTTATTTATGTGGTGGCAAGTAGACAGAATCACATGGATAGAATAATTGAATTTAGTGTATGTATAATTTATATCGTTATTTGTAATTTTTGGATTTTTTTACGAGAAAAGATTATTCGCGAACACTCGAGACATCTACACACATATAGAAAGTTCTTGCCAATCTTCTCAGGCACGGAATAATGAACCTTACATCGATATACATAGCGTCGAATATCGATTGATTATCGTGCCGTGGTAACACTCCGGTCAAGCCTCCCACGGTAAAAGGTCAGAAGGTTTATTGCTCAAATCCATCGAGTCCTAACACGTAACAATTTAAGAAATCTATTAGATACTTGATACAAATATTAATACACAGTTTCAATGAATAGCGGTCCTATGTGTCAAGAGTATGGAACGTACTTAAAAAGATATGATCAACATTTTTTTTCACACAACTTTTTTAATTTACTCTCAGTCAACTACATTGTTTTTGTAAGGCAAACTCGCTAAAATTAACCACATTTATGTAAAACTAGCTGCGCTTTGCGGCATTGCATGCGATCTTTGTTGTTTTTTAAACTAATCTCTTCCTAAAATAAAATTAGCCTAAATTGTACCGTAAAAATACCGTACGTATTTTCATACACACAATATGTTTATTTGTATATATGGTGAATTTAATTGTACGCTTGTAACCTAAAGTAGTAACAGTGATGCGTTAATAACCTCAGTGTTTACTCGTAATAAAAAAATACAAAACTCATTCTATCTGCTCTCGATAGCCCAAATTTTATAAAATAAATGTCGTAGTAATGTACAGTCACTTGAAAACAAAAATTTTAACAAAAAAAACCGATTTCAAGGACTGGACCAAATTGAAATGACCACACGGAGAGCCCCAGCTTTTAAATAAAGAAAAGGAATCATCAAATTTCGACTGGGTGAACCGATTCACCCAGTCGAAAGTTTAGAGGTAACAAGCATAAAAAATATAGTCTAATTGAAAACCTTCTCCTTTTTGAAGTCGGTTAAAACCAGGCGACGTTGACTGTAATCTAATGATACCGTATTTTGACAGAACGTTTACAAAGTGAAAGCTGTATTATGGTGGTCTTAGTGATGCTATAATACGAGAACAGCTTTTATCACATTTGTGGAATCGAGACTGCATTCTGAATGAAATTGTTTTACGAGTATTTCTACTACGTATCTGTTCTAAGGTTGTCATTGAGGCGTGTTCAGTCTAGCTGATTGTGTAAGAAAAAATAATAAGCATGTTCCATACATCTCAACAATTTTTAAAATGTAAAGAAACAGCGAAAAATCACACTAAGCGACCGATACAGAAAATGCATTAATTAACTTATATTCTAAGACCAAAGTACCTTAAGAAAAAAGTTGTGTATATTATATAGTGAACAATAAGTCCTGTCCATCTAAGGTCTGTATGTGACTAAAAGGTTTTTTAATAAATAAGTTTCGATTAGGGCTGATTGCTTTGTCACTGAAACTAATGTTAGAAAAACAGATTTAAATTTGGAACCTTACGTCACGTAAACATGACTGAATTTTAAAATACAACACCTACTACATTATGTTAATATTACAAATTAAATTCGCATAAAATGATAAGAGTAACATTTGATGCAAAAAGATACCTCTAACGTATTTTTGAACGCCAAAACATACCTTACCCAATTAAGAATAGAAGCTATATTCTCAGTGACAAAACAAAGGTTAAAAAAACATATACACATTTTATATATACTTTCTACAACTAGCGTACTTGTCTTATAAATCTATATATAGGTAAATATATTATATCTCCACTAACACATACTACAAGATATACGAAGTATCATTAAGGTAACTAATAAGTTTTATGATAATATAAAGGCAGTTTAAACACCAACTATTTGCAGGGTTGTTGGTGTTACAACGTCTTATGTACATTTTATTAGCCAGTTGAATATCACTTTTAAGAACTTGAACAATTAGAATTCTACCCTCATACATTCTTAAATTAAATCCGTTTATTTTTTATGCATCGTGCTATTACAGATCAATTACTGACCTTATTTCTTTTGAAATAAGAATGCATTTGGCTTCCCTATACTGCTTATTAGTATTATTTTTCACAATGAATTATAAGTGCCCGTGTTTTAAATAAATAATTATTATATGAATGTATTGTACACTTTACAAATATGTATATTTGAAAAGTTCGTTGTATTATAAGTTTGAAGAGACACGAACCTATCATTGGTTTTTTCAGATCAATATGTACTTTTATTCAGTAAAAGTACCTACCCAGTTTTAAAACACGAATCATGGAACAAACGAAACTGCTTCGATGGAATAAACGTTTAACATGTGATGTGAAAACTGTGCTTGTATTCCAAGTGTGAACGATAAACTAAATATTTACAACGTTAAGGCAACACAATGACTAACTTCTTTATTCATACTGTAGATAAATTTACTAACGGATAATAGTTAAAATCTAATTTCTATTTTTTCTAATTTTGAATTAGAAAATATTAAACATAGTTTAATATTTAAACCGTTTTATTAGTTAATTAAGAAACTCAACTTTTATTATTTATTTTGTGCCAAAACAACCACGATAGAAAAGAAAAAAAATTGTCAGAGTGTGTTATCAACTCCTGACAGTTGTAAATTACCATAGTAGTTAAATTGAAGGTGTCTCATTATTATTAGTTTAATTAAAATTAAATTGTTTAAAAACAAAGATATACTCGTATATTTCTAAGAACTCAAACAACCATTCATCATCTCTACCAAGACCGGCCAGCCTCAACGGGGACCAGATATCATATTGTTGAGAAGAATATTCCAGAAGGAACTAGACATTCGGCTTGACCGTGAAAGTTCTAGATGGTTTCTAATAATAATATATTGCGGAACAGAACACTGAACCTTATAATAATATATATTGATTGTCGCGCGGTTAGATTATTTACATTAGACAGCGTATTCTCGGAAACGGTCAATTAGGAGATCGTTGATTTTTTCCAGAATGTACTAGTAATATTGGTGACTAATATAAAAATGCGTCTCGCAGACCGCAGTACAGTTTGAGTTACAGTGCGACCAATATGTACCTATTATCTCTTCCTAAAAGACAATCCAGATCCAATATCATACCCAATAAAGAATAACAGACAGCTGCCACTTAGTATCATCCTCTCGACTAACTTACTAGTCTACAAGTTTACAATAACTTAATTAAATGAAATAAAGGTATTAAGCAGTACATTTTAAAAGTTCAATGCCCTAAACATTAAAATAAAACGTAATTTCTGAACTATAACTTCGAAATTCAACTCAACTTTGTATATTAAACACTTTGAAAACCCTTTTGAAATGCAAAAACTACTAGATATTTTCATAATCTGTACTTAAAGCACTGAATACCCTTAAATCATCGCCGCTGTTAAGTAAGTTAATTATGAAACTATATAAAAAAAACACTAAATAAGGTAAACTGTCTAATGGCTTTAGTAGAATTTTTGTAAATAATTTAAAATTAATGCCTAAAAAGTTCTCTCGCAAACTATATATTCTTATCAATATATCAGACCAATTATATTATTGCGTTTGATTAATCTTTCGGATGCGCGAACGGGTACTTCCGGTTACATGCACCGTGCGGCGAAATTGCAAAATTTTGCAACACGGTGCATGGTGTACGAAAATGATTAAATCTTTTCAAAAACAATGCTCGGTGGTTATAAAAGTGATTATTTTTCAAAAGATGGATAACAAGCGTACATGGTTATGCCATATTTTATTACTAAACTAATGTTATCGCTTTATTATTTACTCACAATTGAGCCAAGTATTAATTTACGCACCTATTGTGTTAATAAACATGATTTTAATATTTTATGTGGTTTATTATTCATTTTACTTATTATCCTCATAAAGTTCGATAACTAAGCTATCTACTGATATAAAAAACACTATAACTGCAGTAAAAATTCATTGAGAAACATATTTGTAAAAATCACATTTCGCTGTCGAGATATTCGCCATTTTGTCACTTTACAATCAAACTATTATTTGCGCCGAACACCAAATTACGTAGTATTTATATGAAGAAATAGTGTTTATTAGTTAAATAATTTATTTTTTTAGTTAACTAGTGCAAAAGACAGGAACAATACATAAAAAAAACAACCTATTTATCAAGTTATTTAAAAAAAGGACTCGTTTGCTAGACCAGTTTTCATTTATTATTTTTAAGTTCTGAGAATTCTCTAAACTCTATGAAAATGACTGAATGCTAAAGAGAACAAACTGATCGTTCCATTATGTGACACACAAAGTCTATGGTCAATACAAAATAATTTAGTAAAACATAAACAAAGATCAGTTTACGTCTTGTTCATTGTCCGTCACTACTGTGTATGTGTGGGTGTTAATAGTTCCGGGACTTCCCGCTAGGCTGCGTGCAAACACGAATCAACGGCGATATACAATTTTAAGTGGCGTGCTATTGGAGAGGCCTATGTCCAGCAGTGGACTACGATACGCTGATGATGATGTAGAACAGTAATGGCGTGGGAGCCCTTTGTATGTGTGCGTCTAATTTCGCTCGTCAGGCAAAAAATTAGTGTTTATTTAAATATTTAGCTTTTCTAACACATTTTTGTTGCTATTCTATATTCTATATAAGATTCTCATCGCAATTATATCATTTTATCAATAAAAACATAAGAATAAATGCGTAAAAACCTTCAAATGAGTAAGCCCTTTTCAATAGGTAATAGACTCGGTAACTTTTTGAGTAACACAATTCAAAATTACGCATGATTTATGCCTCAATTCGTATTGATAGTGGTTCCTAAAATAAGTATAATAAGTAAAATATAACAACAAACTACCTTCAAAATCACCTTATCGGCAAAAAATCAGTTTTAAGAGGCACTTGACAGATCGCGTTGCGTCATCGTCAACTTTGAAATTGGAACTCGTTTTTTTTACGGCTCTTGAAGCGCACTTGACAAACGAATGTTTTAAAATGTTGTTCGTATAAAGCAAATGCATAACAAACCTTTCTAGACTTCGTTATAATAACTTTAATACCCAAAATTAATTAAAATGCAAGTTAACTGCGAAAAACATGGATCCGTGTGTGCCGCACCGACGGGACAAACATGGATCCGTGTTGCCGCACCCGAGAGGTTAAAGAATATGATTCTAATACGTACAGTACAGTTTATTAATATTCATTTTTCAGTAAAAATTCTCAAATATCTCGATAGTATATATCGAAGGTAATTTATTTGTGATTATATTTATATCGTTGTGTTAATTATTATTATTTTGGCACTATTTTATTACAAGATATTATTGGTATTGAATACTGGTCAAGTAATCATATGGCTACTATTTAAAATAAAATCCCATTTCCCGAAACAAATATAGTTTACCAAATCAGATCCATGACGGTTAATCGAAAATCACAAATTGAGGTTATGGCAATGAGTTATGACATTTAGATTTCGGATTGATTTACAGGATTTTGGGATTAGGGTATTGAATAGTACCGAATTTAGGCACAGGGTAAAATACATGCTACATTCGTACCTAGGTTTTACCATTACTGATTGGAGAGACAACGAATAAGATACAAGGTAATAAACACAGAAGTACACTAACTTATTTAATACCCATCATAATTTTCTTTTAAGCCAAAAGAAAATACGTTTAGATGCAAACTTGTATTGAAGATATTTAAAAATGTTTGTATCTCTGTTTTCTGCGTTATTTCCTTGTATATATATATTCTAAATAGTATTTCTCTTGAACACAATTGGGTAAATTATTACATTTATATCAATGTCTCTTTCCAATCAGCAATGAGAAAATATTTTTAATAGACATTCATTAATAAATATATAAATATAAAAACAGTAATTTCTTGACACGTCTAGTCTAATGTCTGAACGAGATTGTACATGTATTAACCTTTATATAATGAACAGACTTTATTTGTGTATTATTTTGGGAAGTACTTATAGAATTTATGAAGAGATGAATGATACCAAAAATAATCTTCATTTTTATTTTATTCTTTTTTTTAAGAAGAAATTTTATAGTTTTGTGGTGGATAGATAAAAAAGGAAAAGGTTTCCCTTAATGGCATAAGATAAACAACTTTATAGATAATTTTGTAGTTATGAAAAATAGTATTCTTAATTAAGTCATTGGCATCTACATTGGCAGAATTCGGTGTAAATTTTTTCTTGTAAATTTAATACCTTTCATTTATCATTTGAAGGGTTACATACTGCTACAATAATTTCACAAGTAGATAATAGTTCTTTTAAGTAGCAACACTATCGTTTAAAATATAACAATGTGTTCTCGATGTAATTATAATATTTATGGTAAGTATATTTTACCATGGAATACACAGGCTAACAAAACTAAGTACAAATCTATAGTAATATAATAAAAATTAAGTTTTTATCTGACTGTTACTCTGTTTAAGTCTGGTGTTTTCTCAAACCATCGGTGAAATTTGATTATTTATTAGTTTTAGATGTTAATTGAAAAAGTCTATGTCATTACGTCACGTTTCTAAGGAGCGAAGCAGTGACTAGAGGAATCATTATATGTAAATTGGTATATCTGTTTTAAGTACACATATTGAGCATTGGTTGTATACGCATTGTATAATGTGATTAAAAAGTAAAAAAATAATAATAACAACAAACGTAATTTCATTAGTTCACCAGTTTGTATACAATAAAGAAAGCCACATTTAATGTGTTCAACCCTTGACAATCAGAAAAATAATTAACTATAAATAAACAATCAAGATTTTGAATAATGCTTTTAGACATTAACATCTGTGTAACAGGGGTGGGAAATAATTATAAGCGTAATCTTTAAGAAATCATTACATAACGTTTAAAGCAATGATAAAAGTACTGCATTGGTTTACAGTAGTGGTAATATAATTATTTTCCGAAATAATCAATATACATTGGGGATATTTTCGTATTAGGCAGCTATAAAAAAGGACATTAGTTATTTTTTTTACCGTAGGAAATTACTGATCTTATGTTTGTGTAGAGCCGTATGTGCCTGGTGGAGGTCTGTAATCTGGTGGTAAAGCCATTACTTGTTTTTTGGTGAACGCGTACTTTCTTATTCCTATGTTCTTGAGTGTATTCTCGCGGCGACATCCCTCGCTGTGAGCAATATAACAATAAAAAGTATAAAAACTACAACCCAACTATGCAAAACTTTGATAAAAATCTGATAATAAATCGATCTAGATAAAATTATTTTTTGAAAAATTTACCAAAAAATGAACAATTCGGTCATCCAAATACTTTATGGCCTATGTCACCCAAGCCATTATTACGTATCTATTGACACCTAGATATAAGTTTATCGGTGATCTGGCTCTGTTTAAGATCAGACAGTCATGTGTGAGATACGTGAAGTTATTATTATTTATTAATAAAAAGAACTTGATATGAATGAATGACAGACAGGATGTATCCAAACTGTGCAAAATTAGACCCAATAGTTTATATGAAAAAGATATCGACTTGCGCGTTGTAGCGTGAAAGAAAGAAAAATTGCTACACTTGGATATGCTGATTCAACATACAATTAGCCATAGCATAATAGTCCACTGCTGAACAAAGGTTTTGGCCTACTATAATAAACTGGCCAGATGGTTTGTTTTACATTTTTATTCTGTTTGCAAGCGCAGTTTCATTTCTTAGTCGACTCTTAAGACTCTTGCAACACCCACGTGATGAACGAAGTATAACTTACCTCCTCATAATGCTTAAAGCTTTCTTCATCTCATGTTCTGCTAAATGGTACTCAGAAGCAAGAATTGAACACTGTTCCAACGTTACAGACATTCCTGTTCGGTCTTTGGCGCTTTTGCAGGACGTGAATCTCACACCTGGAAATATTTTTAATATTTGTATACAATTAATACTTTGCCATGCCATTACACAGTTTAATTCATTTCTTCCCGTCCGCCCGTCGATCGAAGAATGGTATTCCATCTCCTCTATTGTTTTCAATATTCAATCTTTCAGTGTGTGTATCATGTACGTGTTGACAAGTAGCAGATACATCAACTTGCTAAGGTTCCATCGAAAAAATAAACGAAGATCTCGGATTTATATATACAATGCTGAATGGCGAACGTTGAAATGGGTCACCGACAAACAAATTATCAGTAAACCCTACTTACTAACCGTCAAGTAATCATTGATGGGATAAAACGGATGATGAATAAATTAGATCCAGTCAATAATATGTCCTGTATCTTTAACGTGTCTACTATACCTCTATCCAGCTGTTAAGGGTCTGAGATACATAATGACCCAAAGCAAGCCCAAGTTTTCTACCCATCTAAACTTCAATTATGCCTATACAATGCTTAGTTGTTTTATTAATCTATGAGGTATTAGATAAATACATAATTAATCATGAAAATTATGTTAGTTACTCACCGTTCATGAGTCTGGTAGCCAGCGACGCGAGATGTAACACTTCAACATTTTTTGGAACCTTCTTATGAACTGATATTCTCAAGTTTTCCATAACTTCTTCAAGGGGTTTTGTTCTAGATGAAGCTGAAATTTAACACTCCTAACGTTAATATGCAAGGCAACTGTAAAATCTATGTAATCACTGAGTAGTGAGCTGAGCAGTGTATGTTTTAGTCAAACTTGAAGTCGAAGTGATAACAATTAAACTCTTTGAATAGACATTTCAAATACTTATAAATAGTAAGTAAGAACGTTTTAAATACTGAAATAAATGTATTCTTTAAAATAGAATACATTTCTTTCAGAATTTAAAACTTTCTTACTTAATAATTTATTGTAAAAGTAAATTTTACAAGAGTAATTACCATACTTGTTTGTATTTATTTTCATTTACACATGTGTACGTCTGATACATTATATTTGTTTGTAACCGACTTCTGTAAGCGTTTTTTTACAATATATCTATCTAAAACCTTTAAACAAGCAGTTTTATGGTCGCTATGCAACAAGCTAGTCCAAGATCCCAGTCATCATGATGCAGATATCTGCCGTAAATATATCAGAAGCGTTAGTTCCTATAAACTTTAAACTAGTCTGGGACAGTGAATGGCCCGTCAGATTTGTCTGGCTCATTGGAGAATTTTTTAAAATATGTATTATAGTTTTTCTTTTTTCAAAAAGACAACTCTCACATTAGGAATAAACATCCTGTGTCGTGGGAGACTTTACAAACACACATGAAACGGACACAAAGAACATCCAGACTCGGTACAACAATTCGTGGATCACACAAAGAGTTGTACCGCGTGGGATTTGAACCCAAGACACTTGGCGCAGTAGCAAGCGGCATGGCGACCGCTGAAACCACTCGGCCAACCGTGCAGTCGTTAGTTAGTCGATAGTTAATGATATATATAAAATTCAGGCTTAAAATGACGGAAGTTAGGATGTTTTTTTCCACCTTTGATAACTGTTAACTATAAAACGGCCCCGCTTTCAGCTATGCGAGTATGTATTCCTTTCTGAGTATATGTTAGACTACCGATCCTAAAACTTTCATCTCTCCTAAAATTACGTAAGTCTGGGCTGACTGGGATCTCAGTCTAAACAGTGTACTACGAATAGCAGTAGATAAACAAGGCGTCCTACCTCTACTTGCTGCCATATGATCAGTGGGGAATATCTTGCTATACTTATGGTAGTATTTATTCAGCCTGTCCAAATTATCGCTGTTGGAATGATACTGAGGCGTAGTTTCACCCAACGCTTCGGCTAACGTGGCCTTCTCATTAATGCCAATGTTGAAGAACACAGCTGTTAATGTGAATGAAAGGTGCTGGAACAAGGATTTTTTTTTTTTTGACATCTGACTCATAACGCCATCTTGTGTAGATGGCGGTCTGTGTCTTATGTGTCAATAATATTAATATAGTGTGTGTTGTATTGACTGCCTCTGTGGCACAGTGGTAGCGTATGCGACTGCTGTTCTTGAGGTCTCAGGTTTGATTCCCGGGTCGGACCAAATGTTTGTATGATCTACAAATATTTGTTTCAGAGTTTGAGTGTTTTCTATGTATTTATAAAAAAAAGTAGATATGTATTTATATCAGTTGTTTAGTACCTATAACACAAGCTCTGCTTTTTTTTTTTTTCTTTTTTTTTTTTTTTTCATTTATTTCCATAGGCCCCAAAAGGCACTTGAACACGTCAAAAATACAAACACAAAAACATAAAACAAAACTCCTAATACTAAATGCACTGAGATGATTTGAATTACCGGAGCTTAGATTGATTTCGATTCAACTCAAAGGTTTAAATTGAAATCAATCCAAGTACCAGCTCCGATGGGTATTGCATTCATGAGAAGAGCTGGTGAGAAACTCATGTGCACCATCTTTTCAAATAATTCATACAAAGCTTGTTTGTTTTTGACAAAAGTATTTCTATGTGCAAGTTAAGGCAACCAAAACACAAAGGCTAGAAAGCGGTCTAATAAGATATTAAAGCTAGGAAAATCAATTTTTTGTCTAATAAAATAATAAAAATTAGTCCATAGCATATAAGGTTGCAATCACTTACACATCAAGGAGTAAAAGCAATGTGTGCATACATACTGGTCCCAGAGAAAAAGAAAAAACGTTCAAAATGTAATAAAATAATAAATACAAATTATTTACGCTCCAACAATGTAAACACAGATCGCCTTAACTTAACAAAGTTCAAATGTCAGGTAATAAATGCAGAATAAGATGTCAAGAATTAATTACAATCAATTAAATTATATTAAGGATTGTAAGTAAATAAATACATTGCGTATAAAAATAAATCACCCCAACCAGTACATGAGCCAATGCCAGACTCTCACTCACATCCAAGGCACTGTATCAGTTAAGAAATCGTTTATCGTATAATAGCCCCTTTCCATGAGACGATTCTTAACGGTACTCTTGAACTTATGTAGGGGTAAGTCCAAGATTTCGACAGGAATTTTGTTATAAAAACGCACACCGAGTCCTTCAAATGAATTGTGGACTTTGTTAAGGCGATAATATTGGCCTACTAATTTGTGCTTATTCCTTGTGTTTAGTGAATGATGATCACTTTTGCTACTATATTTATCTATGTTTTTTCGTACAAACATAATATTAGCAAATATATATTGAGATGCTACTGTTAAAATAAAGGTTAGGTAAGCTTAGCTTGGGACTAGATGGCGTTGTGTGTAAGATGTCCGAAATATTAATTTATTTATTTATTTCTATATTAAACACATCTTATTGAACTTCTAAGAAAGATGGAAAACCATTGGTTAATGAATTGTAAACAGGAATCAGTTGTATGTTAACTTAAATAAGCTATTACAAACAAAATATTATAAAGTCATATATTTATGATTTGGTGATGACTCGGATGCACGGAAAAACTCAAATGAGTTTATGTGGCATCTTGTATTAAATTTCTTGTACCTTATATTGTTTGAATAAATAAATAAATAAATACATTCATGCTGTTTGAAAATTTACATACATGATAATATATTATCTTGATTTGTCCTTCACACCTAATCACTATACAGAACAACTCCTACTAATATTATACAAGGTATATCTTAGCGAAACCACGGCTATAGATCATCGTTCCGGACTATTTTGCCAAAGAAAAGATTAAAAATTCAATTTTTCTTACAATACTACCAATCCTCTAAAGAGTGTTTGTGTGAAGTCGGATCTTCGGAAAAATTACTTACATTGATGAGGAAAGTAACTGTGTGTTACGCTCTCACGGCTTAACCGCTGGACCGATTTTAATGAAATTTGGCATTAAACTACCTTTAGTCTATAGAAAGGAGATAACCTACTTTTTAACGTGATAACCAATACACACTGGATGGAGACACGGACAAAAGATATGAATAGTAATGATGAATAATTAAACTATTAATAGAACGTTAAACACTCACTTCTTTAGTCGCAAACTTCGTGTACAGAGAATCAGATATAGGTATGTGAACAGTCAAAGCTCCTCTCGTTCCCATTACTTGAGGCACTGAAGAATTGCTGAAAAGTTTCAACATTTGAAAAACTTAACATAAACAAGTGATTAATTTTTTTTTCTTTAAAACAAGCTTTTATTATTGAGTGGCCGTAATTTTTTTACGTCGACCATTTTGGATTAATAATAATACCGATTATATATAATTTCATCGCCATCAGACCTAAAGGTATATTTCAAATTTCAGCTCAATCGGAAACTGGGCAGTGGATTAAATTTTACTTGCAAGATTTGATTACAGTCAAACATTGGGACAGGTGAAACTGAATAAAAGCTTGTACCAACAAGCAGTCAGTTACAGTAACGTAGGAGACTTTTTTTTTCATGAACACCCACCACACCAGATGCTTCACAAATGCGTTGTCGGCCTTTTAAGAAGGAGTACGCTCTTTTCTAGAAGGTCGTATTGGTCCGGTCGTATTGGTCCGGGAATACCACAAGCGATAGTGTATTCCAGTTTTATTGTACGAGGCAGAAAGTTTCTGGAAATACGCACAGTTGTGGACTGCCAACCATCTAGATAGATCTAGATTTTGAGTGATTCTGTGTGGTAAAAAGAATAATATAGATCTAACTCGATATAGATCGACTAGCCCTGCCAAGTAGACATTATATAAATCTAAAGTTATTAGAAAACAGGGAATGAAATCATCTGAATGCTAAGTCACGTATTCAAAGGGAAATATTTACCAATTATACAAGACAAATAGAGGCATTAGCGGTTCTAGAAAGAGAATCGTCGCTTTTGCGTCGATCACGACAAAAGCATCTCAATAGGCCGGCGGCATATTGTGGGTCACAATCCACCATTGTCTGCAATGAGTACCATGACCACCACTCTTGGATTTAGAGTAGTGTCACTTTAGAAACACTTGCATTTTGGTTAAGGAAGCAAATTCAACAAGAGTGATAAAACGACCTCAAGGAGAACTTCAGTTCTTTTGTGGTATTTCACCGAGTTATTGACATTTTCGAAACCCAAAACATTTTTGGTCTTGCTAGATCAAGAAGGTTATGGGTTTCGAAAATGATCTGCAAAAAAATTTGAAAATGTGTAATTGCACATTCGTGACTCATGGACTGTAGATATTCGAATGCGGCCGAAGTCAGTTTCAACGTAGGACCGAACCAAGTGGCGTGAAATTGGAGAGGCCTATGTCCAGCAGTGGACTGCGATAGGCTGATGATGATGAAGTCAGTTTCTCGTTTTTCTATCATCCAAAGAATTAGATATAATTACTAGGTGACCCACGCAACTTTACCTGCGTCTCTTTTCAATGATGTTCAGCTCCTATTGGTCTACGCGTGATGGTTAACTATTCTATCTTAGGCACACCATCATCACATCATTAATAAAAAAAAACCGTGAAAATCTGTTATAGTCGTTCCAATACTTTATTTAACTTTTGACAGATCACACACATAAAGTTTTGTAATAATTTTTGATACAATGTACTACAGATAATACTGTACTTTATGGGCGGGCTCCGCCTACTTAGGGATGTGTCATTCGTAATTAATGACCACAGACTATAAAAACGGTTTTGAAATAAATCGATTATCGATTATATTAATAAAACATACAATAAAATTATTGTGATTATATTTTATATCAAATCACGTAAAAAGCTTTATTATTTTGCATTAAAATGCCCTAAATGTCTCTGTTTCAATGCATAAATAATTTGCGTAATGAAAACAGTTCCATCGTACTCGTACCTAGTAATGGGATCGAATGTATTCGCCGCAAATTAATGAATCTAAAATAATTGTTTAGACTTACTATAGTTGGTTCAAATAAAAACTACCTGCGGTACCTACTTGTAATGAACAGGTACAAAATGTTGAAATTCGTAGTAATTTACGGATTAAAAATAAAACAACCAAAAGAGGTACTGTAATACTAATTTTAATTATAAAGAATCGTCTTCTTCGTATGACCAGGAATCATCATCACTTGACAGTTGTTTGTCCTTTGAGTACTTTCTTTTTTGGCATTTTGACAGTAACGAAGGCAGGAACGATACGCTCAACTCAACCAAACGTGAGAATTCACAAATAAATCAATACGGAGGAATATAAATACTCAACTATATTGAAGGTTACTCATTGAAATACTGTAGATTATTTTAAAATAGACATAGAGAGATTTAATAAAGATCATCAATAGTTTAACAAATACAATATTAACCACTGAATTACAACACAATACAATAATACATTTTGAAAATTCAGTTCCTTTTATTATATATTTTTTCATGACATAGAACCGTCATATTTGAACAACATTCTTTTAATCCATTTCTTCTTTATTTTGACAAAGGAGGTCGCACATTGAAACACATAGAAATATGAAGTACGAAATTATCTATAAAATAATGAGTTTGTTAAATCGATTAAAACTTCTTAATGCATAAAATCGATCGATGAAAGAAATCGAATAGGTAACGGGTCAGGGTATCACTATTTGATTAAGTATTAGAGCTGTCAAAAGTTAAATAAACTATTGGAACGACTATAGATAGTTTCGGAATTCATCATGAACAACACCATGACACAAGAATTATATCTATACTAATAAGAAGAAGAGTTAGTTTGTTTGTTTGTTTGAACACCCTAATCTCAGGAACCGCTGGTCCGATTTGAAAAATAATTTAGTGTTGGATAGTCCATTTATCGAGGAAGGCTATAGGCTATATATCATCACGCTACTATTAATAGGAGCGGAGCACCAATGAAGAATGTTTCAAAAACGAGGGAAATTTTCACGCTACGGGCAATATAAGACGCAAACGAGGTTGCGTGGGTCAGCTAGTATAATATATATCTTAAGGAATCATCGATCGTCTTAGAGCACTCATGTATTTATGCACTTCATTCTTTAAAGCTTATAGCAGATAACCACAAAATAAGTACTTACCTATGGCCAACCTTAGTTAAGGTAAACACGACAGTCTGAAGATCTTCAACTGCTACTACCATGTCACCCCACATAGCTTTCTCCGTGGAATACAGACTGAGTAACCCTTCAAATGAACAGAGCGGGCCGAGACCCGAACTGAGCAGTTTCACTATAGTATCGCCTGGGATAGAACAAAGCCAGCAGAGAAGTCCGGTAGTCACTGTCGTCAACTGAAACAGTATGGAATCCAGCAATCAATAAGATTTTTAAAAAAACTTCTATTAATAACGATTTAGAAGCAAGAATAATAATTTTGTCTACTACTCCAGTTTTAAGCACACTGTCCCTTAAACCTAGTATATGTTATACTAAGTATACTAGGTAACACAAAACCCAAACCAATCATATATTTCCTTGAAAGATCAGATGACATATACTTATTTTTATTGTACTCATTATTACGATAAAGAAACAGACAGACTTTAAAAAACACTTCTAAAGTACTTACATATAGAAAGAAGGAATTCCGTACCGAGAGTGAAGAATAGAGCATTTCTGATTCCTCGATAATACGATTATTTCAATGCTTAAATATACTCAACACTAAGTGATTACTAACGGTATCATGTAATAGCGTGTACTTAAATCTATACTTATATTATAAATGGGAAAGTAACTGCCTGTACTGCTTTCACGGCCAAAGAAGAAAGCTGCATCGATTTCAATGCAATCTGGCATGGCATGGAGATACTTTGATTCTTGAGGAAGGACTTAGGCTACTTTTTACTGCGATAACCGACACACACGCGGGCGGAGACGCGCGCTATGACTAGTTTTTAATAAAAAAAATTACTGTTTTGTTGTGGCATTCCCATAGCCCATGTAACAATAAGTAATACTTTGCTGTAGTTTGTATCCGTGTTGTGACGGATAAAGAATACAGAGTGTAAACACCCATGTTCATCCCCCGAAGGTCGTGTATTAAGGAAGTAAACGGCGCAGGACCACAGCATGGCAAAGCAGCAAGAAAATCTTGACACAATATCTATACATACTCGTCTAGCCAGCGTGATAAATACATTTATGTCCAGCTGTGGACTTTTAGTAGCTGAACTTACCGACTGTGAAAAGCAAGTGTCTCTTCTAGTCTGTAAGGCGCTATGCTCCCGTGCCCAGTGTGGTGATTCGCAGCGTAATCGTAAAGCAGCGTGTGAAACTCGCATCCACTTAGCTGTATCTTCTGTGCTGGTCCTGACACCGTCCATCAAACTCTTTAAAGTCTCTAAGTCTTCTTCTGTCGATTCTAGAAATAAAAACGTCATCATCATCATCATCATCATCATCAGCCCATCGCAGTCCACTGCTGGACATAGGCCTCTCCAATAGCACGCCACTTAGTTCGATCCTCGGCTTCTCGCATCCAGCTCCTGCCAGCCGTCTTGCGCAAATCATCACTCCACCAATAAAAACGAACAAAAACAAATTATTTAAAATGAAATGCCACTTCTCGATCGCAGGGTTTTAATTAAGTTTTAATATAAAAACACATTTATCACATATTCATCTTAAATTACTACTAAATCTATTCAGTGGCAATAATTAATTGTTACATTAAATAAATTTTTCTCTATTTAAGTTATAATATATATGGGATATTAAAATCATATTTGTATATGATCATTATTTAAATCAAATTATCATAAAACACATAAATTTCCCATAAAATTCCGTAGAAATCACTCATTGAGGGTAGTTTCAGCTTGTTTCACATTTTTAATTTGTCTACGAGTAGATAGCAAGAAGCAGTTTTTACCATGGGAGAGCTACGCTTCGGCATGAATGGGCCAGCTCGACCGAAGAGATACCACAGAAAACCGGTGTGAAATAGCACTTGCGCTGTGTTTTACCGAGTGGGTGAGGATACCGGAGGCCCATACCCCAACCCCTCTCCCCATTCCTCTCCTCATCCCTCAAAGGCCGGCAACGCACTTGTGACGCCTCTGGTGTTGCGGGGGTCCATGGGAGGCGGTAATTGCTTACCATCACGTGAAACGTCTGCTCATCTACCATCTAATCCATACAAAATAAAAAGTACCTTTATTTTTTGTAATCATGTTCAATTCCTCCACTAGGACAGTAAGGGAATCTTCGACTGCAGTACCGATCTTCCTTAGGAAGGCCAAGCTGTTTTCCCGTGTTGCCTGGTCCACTTGTCCTACATTAGGTAGCGTCGCCGATTCCCGTCTTGATTCTAGTGTCTACAACAAATGAGAAGACTAATATGTACTACGTGTTGTCATTTCTGTAAACACACACAGATCAAAGGTAAGACAGTCTTATAACTAGAGGGTCTAGTGTGAGTTTATTTGACAACTCGATCATTGCGGTGACTGGTGATTGCTTTGTTCGATCAAGAGTTTAGTGCGGGCCAATCACAATGCCGCACGCCACACTACATTTATTTAAATCGGTTAAAATTTTAATAAATTTTAGTCACAAGCGTTTATGGGGCAGTTTTAATCAAATTTAGGTAAAGTTTTCAACTAGCAATAATCGGATAAACCTGATCAGTTGCGATGTTGCCACTACGCAAAGCAAATTTAGATAGGCCGAAAATTCGCAACGTAGCTACATTTACTTAAAAAATCGAAATGATTTTTTAAAATAGTTCTTGTTATAATACACGCACATGCTTACAGATGTTTTATTTATCAATAATATAGCCAGCAATCGGAATGATGAATTGTTACTATGTTCCCACAGTAAGAATTCCATTCGCTTAGATACGGTGAGCATGATCGCACCGGCATCTCACGTGCGGCAAGCCGCCACAAAATCAAAGAGCCCGCCAGCGACGTACACCCACAAGCAAGTATGATTTGTCAGTTTACATAAGTTTAATTTAATCTTCAGTATAAAATGAAGTCGCTTACGCTGTCTATTCGCTTAGATCTTTGTAACTATTCAATTGATTTTAATGTAATTTGCATCAAATACCAGCAAAAGAGAGAGTGACTCAAGAAGAAGGTTTATATGTGTAATACATAAATATTACAGAGAAAATCCGAGAATTTCTGTGCGAAGCCGAGCCGGGTCGCTAGTTACAATTATAGATTTTATTCATATAAGAAATAAGAAACTAAGGGGAAAAACAGTACATGAATACATATAATTGGTGAAATGCTTACTCTTTTTCTGTACAGACCAAGTTGTTTTTTTTTAATGTCTACAAGTACATTTAAGTTAAATGAGTGGTTTTTACAAGAGAAGTTTTTAATAGAGAAACACACAGCCAATCACAAAAATTGCAGTTACATAAGAACCCACCTTTCTTTTATCATTCCTTAATCCGTCCACTAAACATCTGTAAGACACTTGTTCCAAAGACGCGGAACTTTTAAAATCGTGCCTCAAACTTCCGTGTCTCTTTGTGCAATCAAATGATAAACTGTGACCATCCAACTTTGGTCCCGTCATTCTCACAGATCGAAACGAATAGTTCAGTCCTCCTCTTTCTATATTATCTGTCTCATTCTTGAAGTAATCGTTATGAAAATGGAGTTCAGTTTCCAGAAGCTTCTTTGCCGGATAGTTGGAAATGTTTGGGACGCTTGATGACAATGTCGGTGTTTCTCCAGTAGGAGACGTTTCCTTGGAACTTGAACTTGAAGAGGCATAGGTATCGCAATCGGAATTTGTTTCAAATACAGCTAGCTGTTCCGTTAACCGCATTAGTGTTGATATAGCCTGTGGAGAAACATGCCATTTATATATAGAACTAGCAAAAAATAGTTTCAACTAAGCCTAGGTTCAATGTTTAGAATACTAATATGAAGTTACAACTTCAGAGGTAAGATCAGCTTATGAAGTTAGACCATAGTTATATTGAACAATATTTACGTAACTAAGCCTATTGTGAATCTATCCTTCGTTCAGTCAGCAACGGTGATAAGTTGATGAATCTATACAAGGTCCGGACACTGGGAGCTAGCCTAGCCAGTGAGTGATTGGTAATTGTAGGAAGGTATAGGCAAGTCGATAAGGGTTTGCTTATTGTGATGGATTACAATGCCCGCAATAAGTCTACTAACTTCTTGCCAGTAAGTTCGTATCCTTAACCTATTTTATTACTACTATAGTCGTTCCAATCGTTTATTTAACTTTTGACAGATCACGCACATAAAGTTTTGTAATAATTTTTGATACAATGTACTACAGGGAATATTGTACTTCATGGACGGGCTCCGCCCACTTAGAGATGTGACATTCGTAATTAATGACCACAGACTATGAAAATGGTTTTGAAATAAATCGATTATCGATTATATTAATAAAATAGGTATATTATTATACTTTATTTTTTGGCATTTTGACAGTAACGAAGGGAGGAACTATACGCTCAACTCAACCAAACGTGAGAATTCACAAATAAATCAATACGGAGGAATATAAATACTCAACTCGACGTATGAAAATGTGGATTAGCACTGACAACAAAATGGCGTCGCGCGTCGGATCCGCGTCCGGTGTTGCCGTTTAATAATTGATAAAAGTACGAAATCATCTATAAAATAATGAGTGTTTTAAATCGATTAAAACTTCTTCATTCATAAAATCGATCGATAAAAGAAATCGAATCTGTAACGGGTCAGGATATCACTATTTGATTAAGTATTAGAGCTGTCAAACGTTAAATAAACGATTGGAACGACTATAGTGGTCGATATTCGACTATAATTCATTTTTTCATAGCTTTCAGCACTTCTGCTTCATATAAACTTTAACTGTGCCATATTTTATGCCCCTCCCTTCTCATAATTTTCGTACAAAGCGATACAAAGTTTTACCTTCACGTACTCGTATATATAGATATAATGAGTAGTCATAAACTTAAAATGTTAGGCGTACAAACGTGCGATATTTTTAGCTAATAGTCGATGAAGATACGAATTACATCAACCGATGTGCTTATCTCAAAATGATACAGGTAAATTAACAAAACCCGATAAGTACAGAACATAATAGACATAGTATGGATAAGATTAAAAAGGACCATCTCAGTAATATATGAATATTTAATACATTTAACTTAAATTACAGTTAAACTGAATTGTGGATATTCTATGGCTTTACAAACTCCCGATGCTCGTGCTCGCATTGGCCGTCACAAATGAAGAATATACATTAACAAGGAACTTAACATATTGTTACGTGTTAGAGTTCGATGGATTTGAGAAATAAACCGTCTGACGTGCAAAAGAGACTTTATTAAAAACATTCTTAAAATAATGATGTCGTTCGAAGTCGTTTTGCGACAAGTAATCGATATTCGACTCTATTTATATCGATGTAAGGTTCATTATTCCATGTCTCATGAGATCAACGAGAACTTTCTCGAGCGTTGTTCGCGAATAATCTGTCTTCGTAACAATATTTACTATAATTTAACTATTGCTACTATTTCCGGATAGTGGAACAAGAATACGAGTGTTATCACAACCCTACATCACATGAGTCCTTATTGTAAGAGCTGACTAAGGGAGCATAACTACGCTGGATAACAACATCAAGCCAAAAGAACCTTTCTGAGGAGCAGCCGTTCTAGCATGCTGTGCTGCAAAAGTAGCTAATTCTGCTGCAAAGCCATTAAAAAAACTTTTAAATTTATCATATTTTTGTAAAACAATTTCCAAAATGCTGTTCTTGTGTGTGTGTTTATAGAAGACGTTTATTTTTATTGTGTCATATCTAATGTTAGTTAATCTTCGGTATTTAGAACGTCATTTAACAGGACAAAATTAACTTTTAAGTGATTTTCAGTTTAGAGAGTTTTCGAACAACAGAATCTGTTCGTCCGCCTAACAAACTTTAGGTGGACCTCTTGACAACAAATCGTGTCTTCTTTAGTGCAACATACCTGTTGGTCAGTATCTTCACAATTATTCTTCGGCCATCCGATGTAGGACAACGACTCTTCAATGACTGCGGGTTCGAATTGTGCTAGTATACTTTTCACTTTGCTTTTGATACCTGTAACGAAATTAATTTATATGAATACTCAATAGCCTGTTAGTGGTTAGTGAACCTGACTTTTAACCGGAGGTAGTGGACTCGATTTTCGATTACAACCCAGGACAAATAATTTGGTGATAAGCACAAGCATTCATTATTTCCAGGTGTAATTTATCTATTATGTAAATGCTCTAGTTTTTACCAGCGGCTCCGCCCGCGTTTTGAAATGAAATGAATTATCGATTGAAATGAAACAAACACTAAATGCTTAGTGGAGCAAATCGTAACGCATTAGTGAAAACCGCATTCAAATAGGCTAAGTGGTTTCTGAGGTTAGCGTGCAAAAACGTACAGATACAACCGTCAAAAATTCTAAAAATCATTGCGTTCATAAAGCCCCCTATTTACAGCTACAGTACAGTTACATACAGTTTTTCTTATATATATTTAATGTACAGATAGGTACCTGTAACGGTTTTATTGTATGTTATGACGGTTTAGAATTATCTAAGTGTGTTTATCAGTAGGTAGTCTAATTACTATGGTAAACACACAGACTCTCGATCTTTTGGAATCAACCTCTTTGAGATGTGTAGATATTATTATTCATAAAACACAAAATTGTAGACAAAAAAACATAAGACACCTCTTTTGTACTTTTAGGTGGTGATATTTTTAAATGAATTCTTAAGGTTAGTTGAAATATTATACAAAAAACGTAAACGTCATTATCATGAAGGTACAGTCAGCCTCGAAAATAGCTGACTATTTTAATGTTTCAAAAATTGATATAAAACCGTAACATACATAAATAGCTTATTAAGTTTAGCGCCAGAATTTAACGATCATCTTAAAAGTTCAAAATTAGCTGAACAACACAATACCAGAAGTAGTTGAACGCTAAAATGTCAAAAGTGATTAAACAATATTACTCATATTATGACATTCAAATTCATTGCGCTCTACGCCGCTCTGATACATGCAGCAAAGATTGACGTATATTTTTTTTGCAATTTTTTTTTTTACAATCACGATCAATTGAATTTCAAAATCGGTAAGTAGTTAGTGTTCTTGTTTTGAATCCTTTACAAATAGGTTAATAATAAAAATGTACTAAAGTATAGATACATTGTTAAAACGAAGAAGTGTTAGTAAGAAGTTTTTAAAAGTTTCAAAACGCAGACCATTCGATTTTTTTCATATTAAAAGCTAACACATATTCACCTGTCCGTGTGAAGACGCTAAGAATATTGCACGTTTAATAAAATAAAGATATAACTCAAAAATAGTAATTTGTGGGAATTGAAGTTTAAAGTTTTGCACTTTTCTCGAGCAACTTTTAATTTTAATTAACAAATATCTGTTTTGTTATCTAGAAATTTTAACTAATGATAACATGTTATGTTGAATGTGCTGTTGATGATGAAATTACGTAAACAGCCAATTTATTGACTAAATGAAAATCGAGCAATACGGTGATTTTCTCTAAAGAGGTTTCGTTTCAAAGCTAATTCAAAAGATTTTATCTCATTGAAATACCTGCATACATACTCTTTTTCTCATCAAATATTCAGAATACTACACTCCATATATATTTTGTACAAAAACTAATCGAACAAAAGAAGAGTCAGTTACGTCATACGGTACGGGTATTCAAGGAAAAAAAGGGATAGGAAACATTTATAAACAACTACTAAACACTAAAGTATACTCTATCGATACATTAATTTCGACTTTTAATGATGATCATTCTGGCGCTAGACTTCGTAAGCCATAGGTATATGTGCGCTAAGTTGTATATCAGTTTTGGAAATTTGTCATGGTCAGCTACTTTTGAGCCTGACTGTACATAAAAAGGATTGAAAAAACTCATTTCTATGGTACCTTCAACAACACTGATGATCTCAGGGTACTGCTTCGCTTGCAGCAACATGACAATTTTCTCCATATCCTGCGACACGTCATCTCGCAAGCGCCTCACGGCAACAACATTATCATATTCAGTCTGTATCTTATTAGTAATAGAACTTAGTTCCGCCTTCGTGCTGTTTATATCCTTCACTTGTTGTACCAGTCTAGAATAAAAGAATTGTCGACTTTTTAAAAGACGATTATATATTACTACGTTTATTTCTAGACTTATTTATAGACAACTAAGAAAACCAACTTGGTTGAGATATATTACACTAGTTTTTGCCCGCAATACTCCGGCTTCGTATGTTGTGTTCGGCTCTTTAAAAATCAAAGTTTTGCCATGCCAAATATCATTGAAAACGTACGTGCAGTAGTTTAGCCGTAAAAGCTTTTGTAATAAATCGAAATAATTACTTTCGAATTTGTACCGTGGGAGAGCTATGCTTCGGCATGAATGGGTCGGCTCGACCGGAGTGATACCACGGCCTCACAGAAAACCGGTGTGAAATAGCGTTTGCGCTGTGTTTCACCGAGTGAGTGAGGATACCGGAGGCCATACCACAACCCCTCCCCCATCCCCTTTCCCATCCCTCAAAGGTCGGCAACGCACTTGTTACGCCTTTGGTGTTGCAAGTGTCTATGGGCGGCGGTAATCGCTTACCATCAGGTGATACGTGTGCTCGTTTGCCCACTATTCAATAAAAAAAAATAAAAAATAAAAAATTATAATATTGCTAGTATAGATAGTATGGACTGCAGAGGATGTTTATCAATCTATGAAAATAAATAAAATTTGGAGTGTCTGTTTGTAATATTAAAATAACCGCTTTCTACTACATGCATATGAATGTATATACGGTACACATACCAAAATATATATTTTTAAAATTTTTGTCTGTCTGTCTGTCTGTTTGTTCCGGCTAATCTCTGGAATGGCTGGACCGATTTGGACGGGACTTTCACTGGAAGGTAGCTGATGGTACAAGGAGTAACTTAGGCTTACATTTTTTAGACTAGCTTCGCCCCGCGGCGTTACCCACGATACGACAATAACCGCGGGTATATATGTATACATATATTATCAGAACCAAAACGAGGGCTATGAAGTCTAAATTTTAGAAATAACGAAACCGTCGTCTTCTGTGATAAAGACATAAGAATCTCATTTCAAAGTGTTTGTGATCGCACCGACAACAACGGCTCGACCGGTTCAATGCTTTTTTTTCATATACATATTTGGTAGTGAAATTTAAAAAAACAACTGGTCCTCTTCATGCTTGCGAAGACTGACAATTTGAAAACAAGTAACTAACAATATTATCACTGTCTAATATCTGGAGACAAAAATATTAGCTATAAGAATTTTGTTGTAAGATGTAAAAGATGGTTGAGAAATGGACAATTACGTTAACTGCAACAGAAATAACTTAAAAAGTGTTATAGTGAATAAATTGCAACTGTCTGCTTGTAGCAAAATGGTTTTAACCCGTTAGATAGTTAGAAAAATAACGATACGCAAAAAAAATACAGTATGAATAAATGTATCGCATTAATTATAGTGTCGATACTTAAATATTCTATTGTTCTAAACTTATTATTGAATCTAGTGACGTCAGTGATTTCTGTGATCGAACAATAGAGATAACGTGTTTATGACTTCCTTACATTTTAAATCAGGTGATTTAAAATTTGAACTGCTGATAATCTAACATATAAAATTCTCGTGTCGTGGTATTTGTGGTTAAACTCCTCCGAAACGGCTTGACCGATTCTCATGAAATTTTGTGTGCATATTGGGTAGGTCTGAGAATCGGACATCTATTTTTCAACCCCCTAAATTATAAGGGTAGTAAAACCCTAAATTATTATTTCTTAATTTTTAGATATTTTTTTATGATACAGCATTAGAAAAAAATACAAACAACCCTGAATTTTCAACCCTCTACGTTCAACCCCTATTTTTCCATCGCGATTTTTATTGACCCACTCCTAAAATATATATTCCTTTTTATGGCAAAGCTCTGTATGTCTGTTTATCTGACTGTTCCGTCTTTCAAGACGAAACCTCTGCACAAATTTCAATGAAAATCTGCATGGAGATACTTTGAATATGAATATGCCGGACATCGCCATCTAGTCCCAAGCTAAGCAGAGCTTGTGTTAAGGATACTAGACAACTGATATAAGTACTTATTTACTTTTTTTTGTAAATTCATACATATTATACATAGAAAACACCCAAACTCCGAAACAAATATTTGCAGATCATACAATTATTTTGTCCGACCCGGGAATCGAACACGAGATCTCAAGCATAGAAGTCGCATACGCTACCACTACGCCACCGAGGCAGTCAACTTTGATTCTTGAGGAAAGACATAGGCTACTATTTACCGCTATAACAATTAACAGACATACATGCGGATAGAGCCGCGAGCAAAAGCTAGTACTCAATATATAGTGTAGATAAGGTAAGTAATATAATACAAGTAACTAATGTGACAACATATTCTCTCAAGAATATGCTGTTGTAATATACGGTGTGAACTCTACACTTTGAACGATATAAATCGATGAACTGTTTTCTAACAATTACACCCGTAATTTTTTGTGTATAATTGTCGTTTGACGCTCTATGACATAGAATAACGTGGTACATACACCGAACAGTACGAAACAGTCTGTCAATTTATGCGAGAGGAAATCTTCACACATAGGTACGCAATTTAAACTTACAAAATAAATCGCTTGTCACTACGAACTCACACATAAAAAATTAAACAAAACATTCAGAATTTCACGCATACATAATTGATACCTTTTACGTACTAGGGAAAAGAGCAGACGTATCACCTGATGGTAATCGATTACCGCCGCCACCTCATAGACACTGAGGCACATAATAATAAACCTTACATCGATGTACATAGCGTCGAATATAGATTGATTGCTGCGCGGTTGTTTCAAGCGCATTCACCGGCCGCGCGTCATTGATACCGATCCACGACCTTGTATGTACGAGTGGTTACTAGAATGCACTAGTAATAATGATATGGTTATAAAAAACACGTCTCGCAAGCCGCAGTTCAGTTTGAGCTACAGTGCGATAAATACCTCAATGATATCAGTGATTAACCTAGCGACCTCGGCGACAACTAAGGACTGTTATTCTAAGTGATATTGTGATTTTAGGAGTGTTTTTAATAAAGTATTTTACACGTCAAAAGGCTTATTTCTCAAATACATAGTAACTATATGTATTATACACATTAGTGTCTGACCTGATAAGTCCACCCGTCCTCTCAGATTTGTGCGTGTGTGCGGCAAAGGCACCTGCGGTCACTATATCGTGGAAGCCAGTCTTATTCAAAGTGTCATTATGTACCCACATGCGTTGAAGATGCAGATTTATTGGAGCAAACTCCAGGGCTGCATCCTCTGAAAAAAAAAATAAGGGGTTTTTCATCATCGTCATGAGCGTATCGCAGTCCACCGCTGGACATAGGTCTCTCCAATTGCACGCTACTTGGTTCGATTCCCAACTGCTCGCATTAAATATAATACTTAATTTGTAGATCACTACGGTAATATTAATTTAGAACAATAGTTTTTTGAGTCATTGTTTGAATTATCAGTCTATTAATGTTGCACTTTAGCGAATACATAATCTACCCGCAAGATCGGTTCATTCTGGTTGATCAATTGACCAGATCCGTGATGAGTGTTTTTTGTAAAAAAGAATTATTAATTTCATAATCATTGAATGCCTCATTAATATAGCCATTGGATTCACTGATTGTACGAATAAAAAAATCTGAGTCCATCCTCATCTTGAAATCAGGATCTATTCAATGGTAGATCTGGTCAATGGATCAACTGAGAATAAACCGCAAGAAATAGGCGCTTTACAGTCTTCTAGTTGCGGAAACTCGGCCCGCGAGCAATCAAACCGCAAGACCAACGAAGCAGTCAGAACGTTGCTACATAGCGGTTCTCAGCTAATACATTCAATACGTTGCGTCCGTTAGGACTAACCTCGTACCATCTTCAAAATTTGAAAGACCATTAACAAATTACCATTTATCTTCAGATTGCTAGTAGTTTCGAAACCAAAATAAATAACAGAATGATACCTTTCCGACTACTGGCTTTATAGAACTTCTGTTCTAAACTGTTCATAGATCGCCGACAGTGGCAATAATGTTCGAGTAGCATGACATGTATCTTAACTAACTCCAACTGTCGAGACTGCCACTGTCCACAAATCTCGCCCACAGATAACAGCTCCTCTAATAGCTCCCTCTCTCTCTGAATATAAATATCTCTGGAACGAAAATATAACATTGAATATAGTTCAGATTTTAATACTTAAACACAGTATGTGACGGATTAACAACACAGAGTCAACACCCTTATTTACTATGGGTGTCTTAAGAGGCGATTAAGATAGAAAACTTGAAACAAACAAAACACAAAAAGTAGGTCAAAACTTCCTTTCAATTCAGCAGTGAACTATGAAAATCTGTCTATGTGATACTTAAATATGTCAATCACTTCTATTTATACTTTCCTGGTAGTTTCATGCCTATTAAGATATCAAGACCACAGCAATCATACGCCACTTAAACTACAGTTAAATTTCTCATAATCATACTTACAGCAATTGTATGGGCATTAAAAAACAAAGCTTTGGTTCCGCCATAATTTCGTGAACAGTGATATCGCCGCCCAATCCAGAATGAAATCGGTACGTCACTTGGTGACTATTGACAAAATTCTGTTTCAAAAGACTTCCATATGACGGAAATTTCAATTTCAGTCCCAATCTCGGTGGTAGAGACTGCGATCGACGGTGGCACATTACTTTCTGTGGTATATCTATGCTATTTCGATCGTTTGTATGACTTGGACTCGTCCCGATGTAGGAAGGTTCTAAACTCCAACCGTTGATTGTGATAAATCCCACATTTTTCTGGTCCCGTGTGACAATTGCCACGCGCAGGCGTTGGGCTTCCTAAAGTAACATTCAAATTATAATTCAATCGGGAACAGTACGACAGCACACAAATGAGATTAACTGTTTAAGGGATGTATTTATTCTACCATTGTAAAATATGAATCATTATATGTGATTGAAATTATGGGTATACCTATGTAATAATTTAAAGTTTGTAAAAAATAGTTCTACTAGGCAATACAAACCTGTATAGTACTAAGCAGCATTGAAGTGTATCCTATTGGTACTGAAGTCTCCGAGACCCGCTCTTTGACATCATACACAACTATACGTACGATCGCAGACCCCGTCAGGCCATCACTAGCGCGAAACAAAATCGTCTTGGAAAAGCAAGGATTACTGCAAGTCTGTGGAATGTAAAAATACATAAATGCAAACGGATTACATATATACACATGGTTTTGGATTTCTTTTTAAAGAAGAATACCTATTTCAGCTTCTAGGATCCAACTTTACTTAATAATTTATGATGAACATTTTTCTTAAATAGTAAAATATTTTTTTCATTTACACATTATTCCTTACCTCGACTATCTCCGTAGCGCCGTATCTGACACATAGTCCTTTGTCATATCTGACATATATAACTATAACCGGTGACGGTGGCCGACCATGTGTGTCACACAACAAATTGTCGCATGACAGAGCCAACTCGCATAATGGCACTTCGTTCATGTCTTAAAATAATAAATTAAAGTTATAATGCAACTAAATTGACTAACTTTGAATCTTCTTAATGGGACAAAATAATTACGAGCAATATTTTCTTAAATTTATCAATATATTTTGGCCAATAAGAATGTTACTCTGTTGATTTATATATTTATAATATGGTATACATTTGAAAGATATTAACATAAAAATAAATAGTAATTGGAAATGTATATTGTCAAAAAGTGTAAATATAAATCTGAAAGATAGGATAAATTGTCTTCAAGACAATTGTTAGTTATGGTTTTAGTGGAGGTACCTGGGAAATTGGGGAAAAAGCCCCGTATTCATGGTAAACTTTTGTTTATAAACAGAGTTGCACCAACATGTTGCTAACAATACTGCGTGTTGCAGAGTTGATAACGGCAGTTGACAAGTTCTCGCCTGACCAGCGACAACATCTGTTTATTAACAATTGTTGACGTTTGTGGGCGTGTTTGCGACCTTTTATAAACATGGCAGTAGTGTGGAGCAATGATAAAATAATTCAATTAATACAACTAATTATTATATGATTCTTCAATCAAAAAATACAAGGCAAGAAACAAAATAAATGATGTATTTGTAGAAATTTCTCAAGCCTTAATATACCCAAAAAAGACGTGAAAACTAAAATACATGATTTACTAGAGAGAAAAAAGTCACGCATCGAATTTCTTTTTTCACTTCCATTTTTTTTATTAGAATACTTACACATCAGATACAGAGAACACAACAACGCTACTTCCTCGGGCATTATTTTAACGCAGACTGACGTGTGGACAACCTATTTTGATTTAAATAAAGTACCCAGCAACATTCCCATTACTCATCCAAAGTGTTGATCAACTGTTGCTAAAGAAATGTTTGCCACGAATACGAAGCTTAAGCCTTTATTTATTACATATGTTCTTAACGACCTCTAGTGGTGGTGGTTGGGAACAGATGTAAAATGTTGTTCCAACCACTAACATAGGTATAATAAGGTTTGTTTTTTTACATTTGCGTCCAACTGCCTCCGGAAATGGTGGTTCAAAATTGTCCCAATGACCACCTGAGGTAGCAGTTCTAGAGGTGGCCGTTGGGCATAAGATACATAACTGATGTATTTATATGCAGAAATTGTATAAATAAATTTACCATCAGTTACTTTACAGTTTAGTTAAAGTTACAAAACATACCTGTTGCAATTCCTTTCTGCAGTCTATAATTAGTTATGTCTATATTGGGCCTGATTTGAGTCAGTCTTTCCCTCAGTGCCTTGGCTTGTGTTTGAATGTTGTCATACGGCGCCAGTTCTATTGCTTTCAACCACATGGTTCTCTCAGACTCATGGAACGTCGCCATTTTGTAGCAAACACCGTTTTCCCATGCTGTGTATAACAAGTTACAAATAATATATCTAAACAACGAACCACAGACGTTATTTAGTAACTCCGAGGGAACATGCTGTTCTCATAGTTTACAGGACAAAGATCGATAACATCCCTAACAAATACATGTGAAGTATTATCAATGCATACCTACATTAGCCGCTGACCCACGCAACTTTGTCTGCGTCACTTTTTAATTGTGATCGGCTCGTATTGGTCTAAGCGTGATGTTAACTATCCTATCATAGGCATGCCAGCAAAACAGACATTTAATAAAACGTGAAAATCGGTTAGATAGTTTCGAAGTACATCGTGAGCAATAACGTGACACGAGAATTATATATAACTAGCCGAACCCCGCGGTGTTACCCGCGTTTATTGTTGTAAAGCGGGTAACGCCACGGGGCCAAGCTAGTCTAAAAAAAGTAGTAGTCTAAGTTACTCCTTATATCATCAGCTACGTTACTCTTTACGTTCTCACCAGCTCTTCTCATGAATGCAATACCCATCGGAGCTGGTGCTTGGATTGATTTCAATTTAAACCTTTGAGCTCCGGTAATTCAAATCATTTCAATGCATTTAGTATTAGTACCTTTTATCACTGAATGGATTACTTGAGTTTTGTTTTATTGTTGATGTTTGTATTTTTGACGTGTTCAAGTGCCTTTTGGGGCCTATGGAAATAAATGATTTGACTTTGACTTTAATCTAAAACAGCTGGTTAAATAATTAAATAATACACTTCCTAAATTGCTTATTGTTACAATACTAGTTAGGCTCATGTAGTGTGTTTTCTTGGACTGGAATCGGCTCAATTGTAATCGTATAGTTATCTAACGTATCGTATACCGACGGGATTAGTTAAAAGATTTTCCGAATGAATGGTGTTAAAAGTGATCTCCTACCATTTCGAACTTTTGTAGATTCGATTGTACGATTTCGCTTAAAGAGCCTAGTTTCACCTACGCCGAGTGACGACATATACCTCAGCCTCTTAGCTATCAGTGAAAGTACCGTCAAAATCGGTCCAGCGGTTCTAAAGATTAGCTGGAACAAACAGACAGACAGACCGACAAACAGACAAAAAATTTAATAATGTTATTTTAGTATATGTACCGTGTATAAATACATATGCATTTAGTAAAAAACGATTTTTTTTTTTCATAAGACAACTATTTTTTTTTTATTATTTTAATATTACAAATTGACAGATATTACCTACATATACATATATGTAAACGATATTGGCAGTTCGTTACAATTCGTTTGAGTTTATTTTTTCTATTTCCGATTCTATATAAAGTAGCGTAATGTTAAGTAGTCTATAGTTCTATACCTGTTCATATGGCTATCAAAAGCAAAAACAATTATTCAAACCGAACGTGTGTATTCAGAGATTTGCTGTTTAAAACTGTTGTTTACTATTTTATAACAGTTTATAAATATCGTGGTATAAAACTACCCAACCTACACGTTTAGTTAGTCCGACGTTGTTAAAACAAATAATGGATTTAAAGCGAGGTCATTATGAGATCACTCGTATTTGAAAACCAAATATGCAACATGTGTTTAAAAAAGACTGGTTTTAAAACAAAAAATTATGTAAAACTCTTTAGGAGTTTAACAAGGAATGTGTTACTAGTTTCTGCAGTTTTTTTTTTGCATTTACTTTACATCTCGTATAAAGTAGTTCACCTTATCACTCATTTCTAACGCAGATTTGCAGAACATGCATTAGGCATTACTTTACTATTATACCTTTTTCATAAAACTTAATGATGACGATGTTCTCCTAGCCGATTACGGCCACGGCGGCCAGTCTCAACGGAGACCAACCAACTAAACGCAGGAGATATTATAGTGCACAAGTGTGTGCGCAAACACAGGTGCACTCTCTGTTCCCTCTCTCTCATAATCCGATGGGACGGTTAACCGACACGACCGGGGAGAGATCAAGTGCGGGACCGACAGCTTTACGTGCTCTCCGAAACATGGGGGTTCAGACCCCAACTTCCAAACTCCGAGCTGTTATTAAGTATTTCCATGATCAGAAAAACTCAATAACACTTTTGACCCGACCCGGGATTCGAACCCGAGACGCTAGACCAATGAGGCAGTTAGACAACTTAATAAAAATATAATCAAAGCTTGAATAAAAATACTATTCATTAAATTCATTTTAAACCTATATAATATATAACAATGGTTAAGCGCACTTATCTTAGAAGCTACTAATGCGATTTGAAAAATTATTTCGGTGTCACATAATCCATTTATCGAGGTAGACGCTAGGCTATTTACCATCACGCTACGACTAATAGGAGCGGAGCATCAATGAATGTAGCAAAAATGGGAGAAAATTGATCCTTTTGAGAGCTTTGATTACTTGAGCTGCGTAAACGTTTAGGCTCGACCGGAGTGATACCACGGCCTCACAGAAAACCGGTGTGAAACAGCGCCTGCGCTGCGTTTCACCGAGTGAATGAGGATACCGGAGGCCCATACCCCTCCCCTCATCCAACAAAAGCCGGCAACGCACTTGTGAAGCCACTGATGTTACGGGTGTCCATGGGTGGCGGTAACCGCTTACCATTAGGCAATACGTCGCCTCGGTTGCTCACAATTCCATAAAAATTATAGAAATGGTGCCCTTTAAAAGTTTAAAAAAGTACGCTTCACCATTATCTTTTAATTTTGGATTACTATTACCTTTTTATGGTAATCAAATTCGATGACGCTGTACAACATCACGCCATGACCAATAGGAAACACAGACGAAGTTGCATGAGTTAGCTGGATTTCCCGCACGCCTCGCTCGTCGCCAGTGTCACGTATGTGCGAATGAAACGACAGGTAATTCAGCACTGAACCATTTATTGAATATAACAGGCGTGGGGTCGCAGCCTGCACGTGGTTATGTATGTATATGTAACTAGTTACATTTTTAGGAAAGTCATTTGTTGCATTTGTCGCACTATTAACCAACATAGAGACTGGTTAAAAATTATATCTATGAAATACCTACTTTTAAATGCTTCGTTTCGTAATATAATCACTGGTTTTGTTATTAATTTTACCGAACTGTGTATTCGGTATCCTTAATATGTGGTGATTTAAACGACATTTTTCAACGTCATCGCGTGAATATCGTTACACTACGCAGTAACTATTTATTCAACATTGAGATGTGGAGTAGAATAAAATTTAAAAATGACAGATTTTTTGTAGATCTAAAACTTTGGCAGATTGTCTTCCTTCCTCCACGATGAATAGTCTGATTAAAAAGATACCAAAAAAACTTACTGATCTGAAACGGCCAGTGTCCATTCTCATCTTGGGACTGAACCTTGATCTGATGGTGGCCTAGTACTATGACTCCTATAGGCTCGTACCATGGCTCTGGCCCTTTCAGGTAAAATAAAAGGTTACCTCGCAGTCTGAACCACCTTACAGAACAACCTGAAACAATTTAGTTTTATTAAAAATTTATTACAATGGCTAGTTACAAAATACTCACTGTTAAGAATAATTTGCTATTACTCTTTTTAGCAGTGTAAAAATAATCATGAAATGTACGAACTTGTACATAAAAATGCCTTCTGTCTTTTGTGTATAGAGTACGCAAAGTTTGTGGGGAAAGGTTAAGGTAAAATAGGTCAACTATATGTTGTAGGAAACTAATAACATCTATTTATAAAATAACTGACTGGTCGCCACTTATGGATGGCGTATGATGAAGACGAGAACGACAGTAAATATATTTCATTTACTCTAATAGCTGTTTTACATAAAACCTACACGGTATAAATCAAAATGGCAATTAGTTATGATGGCGCTTTCCCACTATGTGTCGTGGCTTGAGGATATTTAGGTATAGGATGCAGTGACAACAGATTATCAAGTCAGAGCTCGTTTTCACTTGACGGGTGTCGGGCCTTGACCACCATTTTCGAAAACCGATTTTGTGTCGGCGCTGACAAGAAATGTCGGGTATTTTGCCAGCCCTCTACGCTCGCGAAAATTCGTGTCGGATCAATGGGAACTGCTGACAGTCGTGTCGACAGCGATAGTCGAGAACAATTAAAAACGTTACGACTTATAGTGACGGCGAATACTATGTCGTTAATAATAATAATCTTTATTACGGCAGAAAGTAAGCAACACTAGTATTTGTAACAAGTACAATACATTAATAATGTGCACTGATTCCCAAACTGAGTCTGGCTCGTATTATGGGCATACGAGGTTCTCTTTGAGCAATTGTAATGTTAACTGGTGTGTAGTTTACATGTTTCTTATTTAAACTAAAACATACTTGAAGGCAAAGATAATACATACTTTGATATAGTTTACAATTATTCTCATTCAGTTTATTTAACAATAGTAATAAGTTTTGCAGTCCCATCATAGTCTATATTATGCAACCAACTAAGCAGTTTGTTTTTGACATTGTATACATTTAATCTATTTATAGACAATTGCTTATTAATTTTGTTAAAGAGCCTCACACTTAATGCCTTAGTCTGATGGACAAAGGCAATTTTGGCCCTGACAGGAGGACTAACAAGTGCGCCGCGTCTTCTTCGTCAAATTTAATTTAATGCCCTACATTTAATGGTAGTTCCGAGTATAGCCGCAGTACAAAGAGCAGAACAAACTACTGCCTAACCGTAAGGACCTGACATTCCTTATAAAGTTTAAAGATTGGGTAGTCACGTAGCTTGTGGTACATAGTTTTGAGGATAACCCTTTGTGACCTCTCCAATTGCAGAAATAATGTTTTGAATGTTCTACCCCAAACAAGAATGTAGTAGGTAAATTAAAATAGATTGGCATAATCCAACATATGCCTTATGCATCACCAATTTATTTGCAGACCGGCGTAGATCCTTAAAACATACAGTTATCGAACGCTAGGTTAGGCGTTCATTTACCTGTACACCAAGGTATCTAATACCAGAAATGTTAGATAGAGCATTTCAGACCTCAAGTGTTGCGATTGTTAGCGGTAAGAATTTCGTGTTAGGAGGTGGTGGTAGCAAGTTAAGTAAATAGAAACAGATGAATGTCGTCTTTTCTACATTTAGTGTTAATGGGTGCGATGATAACCATAATGCAATAGCTTTTATGGAACTTTCAGCATAGCATTTCGCTTCTTTCCAGCTCTTACCATGTACCATTCAGGCAGTATCATCTGCGTATGTAAATATTGCGCAATAGAGGCGACTGATAAACAAACGACAAGGCGACTGCCGTAAACCGTTAAAATGTCGTCACGACCCAATGGGAATAGAAAGTAAAATCGGCCAAGGTCGAGTCGGACTTGCGCAGGAAGGTTTCCGTACCTTACCTATTACGAGTTATACATTTCGAGCACCTACCAGTTGCAGTTATCAATTTCGAGAAAAAATGATCAAAATAAAAGAAAGTTGCGTGTACTAGCGTACACTCGTAAGAAGTGAAACTTCTTTATGACGTTATTTTTCAAAAAATAAATATCATATGTCGACGTAAGGTATAACGACAAAAGACTTATAGACCAGCAATATTCGTGACAATTCTTATTTCAAGTGCAATAAAAGTTAAGGAGCGAGACCTGAGTAAATATTTCGCGATCTGTGGTGTGAATGAAATAAGTTTGTGGAATGTGATGTGTGTAGTTATTTACATTGTGGATTAAATAAAATAATATTGTTTGTAATGTGATATTTCATTGTAGTATTAATTTGGTCCTGTTTGTGTTTGAAAATGTTTTTTGTTTTATTTTATAAATTTGACGCGTAACGTAACGGATAAATGTTACACGTAACGTAACGGATAAATGTTACGCGTAACGAAAAAATGTTACATTACATTTTTTGACAACCCCGATAAAGAAGTTTCACTTCAAAAACCACGTTTGTTGTACGGGAGCCCCCTTAAATATTTATTTTATTTTGTTGCTTAACTGACTCTCCTGGTAATACATAATTAACTAACTACAACAGTAGTATAATGATTTGTAAAAGAACAATATAATTTTTAAGGTCACCCAGATGTGAATCAAAAATCTTTTATTTATACTAGCAGCATTATCAACAATATTATTGTAAATGTTCTTACAGCAATGAGCTATTGTCATATCACAACTAGCATGCACAGCCCCATCAACGATGACACAGTGTCTCTTATACAGAGAATTAGGGTGTGAACTCATTGAGATATACCGATAGAGTATATAGCCAACTTCATCACCACATGTCGCAAGAAATGTAACAACTTTAAACTATGACTATTTAGCTTTGAAACCATTAGACATTTAATAGTAGGTAAACATATGCATGTCTTACTTACAAGAACAATAATGTCACTACGATTAGACAAATCAATGGTGGATCGAACCGGACCAGTATTGAATACTCAATGACAATTATTTAAAAGTAAAAAGTTTATAAAAAAAAGCACCGCCGCAAAGCATCAGCTTCGTAAACAATTCTCTCTTTTGTATGTTTGAGTGAACAATTTATCTTTATGATACAATTTTATTTCTACGTAAATTTTTTTTATTATTATATAGAAGGCAAACGAGCAGACGTATCGCCTGATGGTAAGCGATTGCCCATGGACACCCGCAACACCAGAGACGTTACAAGTGCGTTGCCGGCCTTTTAGGAAGGAGTACGCTCTTTTCTTAAAGGTTTGAAGGTCGTATTGGTCCGGGAACACCACCTTATTGAAATTTCTGTCGCGTAGGACGATGGCGGAAAGATGCGGCTGGGATCAATCCGAACAATTTCTCGGAGCACTCCCCATAGTAAATGCGGTAGAAGATGCACAGCGAAGCCACATCTCTACGCAGCGCCAGAGAGTCTAGCCGAATTGGAAGTTCCTGGCAATCGACGATACGAGTCGCCCTCCGCTGGATGCGGCCCAGAGGGAGGAACTGGTATTGGGGTGCCTCTGCCCAAAGGTGAGGACAGTATTCCATGTGAGGCCGAACCTGCGCCTTATAAAGCCGAAGGCGGTGGGCCGGAGTGAAATACCGCCTCGATATGTTGAACACACCAAGCTTTTTCGAGGAAAATTTGACCTTACCATCATTATGTTCAAATCATAGCATAAATGTATAGCTTCAACGTATGAGTAATGAAAATTCGTTTAAGTAGGTTTTAATTCATATGTTCATGAAATTTCATGACTACAATTAATTTGCTTATTTAACAATTATTAAAAATATGACTGTGATGACTAAGAAATGTAATGCTAGTTCTTATCATGTTAATATCAATATGTAATACATTTATTATATAAATATTTTTATTTTCATGAATAAAGCAAAATTATTTAAATAAATACATATTCTCCCACTAATTTGGGAAAAAAAAAGATGTGTGAATGGCAACACTGTATTATTTTTTACCTTAATTTACATTATTTACCTTAAAGACTATATTTATATGTTAAAAGTATATTTGTATGATTTGTTACAGTTTTTGACCTTGTATCGCATTCTTTCACTATACATTTGCCCATTTTAATGGTTTTTTCTCACATGTCACTATGGTAATTTTGGTTGGTGCGATATTGAATACAAAATGATGTTTGCCTCGATTAAGAGAAAACTCTAAATGTAGGCCTGTGCAGTTTTCGTGTGTAGTTGCTAATCTCATCTCGTGTATAATAGTGTTGTAAGACTACGATACCTACAGGATGAAAAGGGATGGTGACACTACATAGTCTTAATCTATCACAACATGAACATAATATGAGATTATTATTATTTATATCAGTTGTCTAGTACCTATAGTACAAGCTCTGCTTAGTTTGAGACTAGATGGTGTTTTGTGTCAGATGTTTGTTTTTTTTATTTAACTAGTAATATATACATAAAGGTATGCAACTTATAGAACTTCTAAATTATTATAAGACTAGGAACAATTAAACATCCTATCAAATCTTGAATAGACCAGTGTCTAAACAATTTGGGATAAAAATCATAATAAGCCTATTCAATTCATACTAGCAGTACTTGTAAGACAATTTTTTTTCAGTCAAGATATTTTAAGTAGATTTTTCTGATTATTTTAATACTTAAATAACTATCAGCCTTATTTGTCTTAGAAATTACTAAACATAGGACACTCTTTATTCAATTTAATTTATTTTGCATACAGTCAATTTATTGTATGCTAATGACATAAAATGAATAAAAATCTATTGAAGATCACACCTGGGTCTGTGAATGTGTTTCAACAGTCTATTAAGAATTCACTTAGAATTTTAAGAGTTTAAGTATATTATTAGTTCAATAAATCATAAATACAAATATGTATATGTAAAACTAAATGAATATCACTAAAACAACTAAAACCTACCTTCAGATCTCCTAAAGAACCCATCCTGTCTTTCTTTAAGTACAAGAACACCTTCGCGGTCGAAATTCTGTGCTGTTTGAGATGCTAACGCAACTAATTCTTGTTTATTATATCTCATATTTAATATAATATTACAATTAATATCATCACTTGTAATTTTGTGAGTTTATCTTTTAGAGCTCGAACGGGGAAACAAATGTTTTCCTAGGAATCTGGGATTTACGCCATATGGTCAGTTGGTTATAGAATAGTAGACTACAAATAATTTTACGGCATCCTGCACTGTTATATTTTATTGTGTTTTTATATCGGTCACTAAAATTTCTACGAATGATTTGACTTCAATTGACTTTTTGAAATAGTATACACCTAAACTCATAGACAGACTAGGCTTGTGAAAAAATAATCGATTATTTTAAAAATCGATTAATAATCGCTTATTTAAAAATAAAAATCGATTTTAATACGTGATTTTATTTTTAGGAATAATCGATTAATAATCGATTTTTTATAATAATTCATATTCATCTGTAAGCTCCCGACTTATGTTTGGTTTTGGCCCGGAGCCCGGAATGCGAACTGCCAAAGAATATCATCTCCATAATATTACATTAACGCCATCTGTGCATCTATGATGGCATTCCTTCTGTTCTTTTGAAACTGTTATTTCTAAAGTCGTTGCCTACTGATTTGTAGTTTCAATTAATCAAAATTTAATTTATTTTTTATTTAGTTGATTATGCACTAAGTCTGATTAGCGCGTTCAAAACGCCTTCGCCTGCATTAGATTTTGTTTTGATGTTTCGCCTAGAAGTCACATTTCACCGTCCATTAATCAAGCCATAATACTCAACATGACTTCTAGAAGATTCATTTAGTTTGCTACTGTTCTATTTGGCAATATTAAGAACTCCAATCTCCTTTACCTTTTCAATAAACTTACTTGGTCATCCCGTAAACGATTTGCTATTCTGTCTATCCCTTCGCATAAAATCACTGCATTCAAGGGTTTAACTATTATAAATTTAATTTAGTTTAACTATTATAAAGTAACCAAATACTTTTTGTTATATTGCTATATGGGCTTACCAAAACCGGCTCCAGCTAAAAATCAGCGTCTCAGCTCCGGCTGAGGCATTTATGCTGAGCTGGACACCGTTTCGGGTAAAAAAAATACATCAATTTGTTTAATTGTGCTTTATGTAACTATATAATATATACTATTCTTAATGTTAACCTATGGTTTTCACTCCGAATAAATATTTTCTATTCTATTCTATTTATGTTGGCCCAACATACCCTAAAGGGGTGAAAAACATTTTCATTTGAACCTTTTGTAATTTGATTGTTCTAAAACTTTAATTTGTGTTGATTATATAAGAACTTACTATTTCTGTTGTTTATTTGTAATGAATAAATCCATTGATATATTATTAATGGCGTTTATTTTGAAATTAAGGAAAAATCGATTAATATAAAAAATCGATTATTTTCTTGAGAAATATCGATTATTTATTAATCGATTTTTCATGCCAAAGAAAAAACCGATTTATTAAAAATCGATTTTTTATGTACAAAGTCACATCCCTAAGACAGACACCCACAGACACACAGTCCAGTCCACAGACTCCACCGATTCCACAGATTACTAGAGACCGCCAAAAATCTAGACCAGTAAATCTGGCCAGATGAAGAAATAGGAAAAAACCATGCTATCCAAATACACGAGTTTTATCATGATATGGGTGAGAATCTGTTCTAATAATGTGTGTCCGTCTACCCACAACCACTCCAGTAACAGTAATCTATTGAGTACAGTTTGAATTTTTTAAGCATTCAAAAACAAATTTCAAATTAATTTTCGATTGTATAGAGATTTCAATCTGGTTATAGAGAGTTCACGAGATGAATATTGTATTCTACTCGTTTTTAAATTTCTATTATAACTTTAATTGAATAAGAATGAAAACTGAATTTGTACATGCATTTACATTTTGTAGTTATTATTTTTGACAGAGTTGACTCGTCGTGATCTCGTGAGTCGTCGTCGTCCTAGAAAAAGAAGAGCAATAACAGAGATATCAACTGTGCGTTTGTATCAAAAAATTTAGGGAACATATATTTTGAAGAACTTATTTTAGAAAATCTTTGAAGTAAAACAAAAAGCAGCAGCTTTTAGTTTTACTTCAAAGATTTTCCTATTTACTATAAAAAATGCTATGTTCAAAACTTCAACAAACCATTACAATGTACATATAAAGTATATATAAGTATGTATATATAAAGTAGTAGGTATGTAGATTTCGACAAGTGCGTGTATACTTTAGTAGGTACAATATAATTCTTCAATTTATTGGTAAACTACGAAAATTTGAATTTAACATGAGTAGTAATATGTATTATATTGATTAAGAAATAGATTATTACAACACAATATTACAACAACGAAAGTACAATTATTTTACCTTCAAGATAAGAGCGTACTCCTTCTTAATAAGCCGGCAGCGCCTCTGATGTTGCAGGTGTCCATGGGCGGCGGTAATCGCTTACCATCAAGCGATACGTCCGCTCGATTAATTAATAAATAAAATTAATTGAATAGGGGATTCAATAAAAAATGAAAATTTCAGAACCATATGCGATGATGTGGGCTAAAGATAATTATAATTAAATATTTTTTGTTCTAACTATACTATATAACTATATTTAATATTTATTACATAAGAAATCGGTTGTTGTATTTTCAACTTGTTGCTTCGTGAATGGCATCTCCCTAGATCACGTGACACATCTACCATAGACAATCTATCTTTTATAATACTTCCACGCCCGGCGGCAGCTTGTGCTCTCGCTGAAGAAATATTTATATTTTAATTTAATGTTAACTACCTAAAAATGGATACTAGAAAGCTGACTGAAATTTTGCGTGGAACCATCGATCCAAATCAGAGGCTGCAAGCTGAAGAACAGCTCTCAGAAGTGAGTTTTTATTTCTCTTCATTTACCACATGCTCGGGAATTTTATAATGCTACCAAATTGCATGACTATAGGTAATTCATACGTTTTATTGTTTGTGCATGACTTCTGAATTTTGGCGGATAATTGCATGCCGCGCTGGTATGAGATCCAGCACCATGTTTTAGCTCTCATAGTCTACTTATTGATTTTTATTTGACGGCGTTACACGCTATTTGCCGTATAATTCTATCTCTATCATCGTAAAAGATAGCTGAGAGCGCATGCGAAAATTTTGTACGTAGGTTTTAACCACATTTGTTCGATTCATTAGAAACTGTTTAGGAGTTGCTATAAATAGAAAAATTAATGAAAAATCGACAAATTTCTGCACATAATGGGAATATCTGCCAATTAATAAGTTTTGCTGGTAAACAATGCACCAGAAACATATAAATTTTTGACTTAAAATATTGATTACTGGCGCTTGCAGGTCTGTTGTTCTAGAAGAACAATACACAACAGAACTACATTGTTTAAATTTTAATTTTACCTATATTTGACTATTCTCAGTATTTTTAAACCAAACATTTACACACCTACCATAAACAAGTGTACCTCAAATGGCTTGAATATCCTTTTAATAATCACCTAAGAACTGGTAATTAAAAATACTGAAAAGTGAATCGAGTTATCCATTAAATTTAAAATAAAATCATTATCAATCCATCTGTTTAGATGCTTTTGATGTGTCAGACACAGTGATACTCTATCTCAGCTTATCACCTTTACCACACATACCTTCTCATAACACTACCTTTTTGTCATAGAGATTAAAAATAAACTGTCTTCCACGGTCTTGTCTGTGGGTTAACATGCTTTTGTATATTACTGTACAAGAGCTCTTAAGATATCTGGATAGATTAGTAACAATTTTATTGTTTTTTTAATGGAATAAGGGGCAAACAAACAGACATATTGCCTGTTGGTAAGAGATTACCGCTACCCATGGACACAAACAACACAATGCAACACCAGAGGCGTCACTAGGCGGCTTTTGGGGGATGGGTATGGGCTTCTGGTATCCTCAGTCACATGTTGAAACATATCGCTGTTTCACACCGGATTTCTGTGAGGCTGTGGTATCGCTCCGGTCAAGCCGGTCCATGCATGCCAATTTCATGGGATGGTATGTTCACTGGCAGATAGCTGATGATATAAGGAGTAACTAGCTTCACTATGTGGTGTTAGCCCCTGTTGTAGTACCTTTACAACTAGTTCAAAATAAAACTGAACTAAACATTATTTTATATCTATTAAAATATTGATCACAGTGATCAAATTGTTAATATAGAGTATTGCTCTACTATAATACAAAAGTAATGAATTGGATTTGTATTTATTGAGTCTAAAACAAAGTAGCCTAAATTATTTGTTATTACATCAGCTATCTGCCAGTGAAAGACCCGTCAAAATCGGTCCAGCCATTCTAGAGATTAGTCAGAACAGACAGACAAAAATTGAAAAAATGTTATTTTGGGATATTTACTGTTTATACCTACATGCCAATGCATTACTTAAAAAGCGGTTATATTAATATTACAAACAGATACTCCAATTTTATTTATATAGAAGATATCAAAATCTCAATGTATAGTAACACCAAGTGAATTTAATGAACATTAAAATATCTATCAGACTATAGAGATTTAAGTCAGGGGTCTGTTATCATGGATCAGGAATATTTCCAACAGAAACAATGCTTTAATTAAAACTACTAAACTAAACTACTAACTAAATAAACAAACCAGCTACTAGAATTGGACTTCAAGAACTAGACCAAATTAAAATGGACCACACTGGAAGCATCAGCTTTCGAATAAAAAAATAAACGTCAAAATTGCTTCACGCAGTAAAAAGTTCTGAGGTAACAAAAAAAATACAATTTAAGTGAAAACCTTTTCTCACTTGAAATCAGCGCTATACACCAGTGTAGAATGTATTTTCCTGCTTGTTTAGGCTATTTTAATTTGACATGTGTGAGGTTATTATAATTAATCAATCATGTTTTATATCACAAGCTTCATGAGCCCTAAGCTTTAATTTTTTTTTTCTATTAACTGTAGTATACAAATGTATAGTGCATGTTATAATATAAAGTGGTGATGAGAAGCCAACTTCCATCCATAGATTCATGAAGAAACATGTTTTATGTTAAACATAGTAAATCATTCTGATAGTAATGATGTATAAAAAATTTGATAATTTAACACAGCAAACTATTAATTTTTATGTGCTTTGTAAATTGATAACAAGTAGTATATGTATCATTAAAACTGATTCACAGTTATGTTTGTACTTTGTGCTTTAATATGACCTCTTTATCTCGTAGGATCATCGTAGCGCTTAATTGATTTTCTGTCTTTTGATAAACACTGCATGAGCATTTACTGTGTTATATCTTATTTGAATGTAAATGGCTTGGATATGACAACAAAAAAAGTTGTAAAGTAAAAGTTAAATCTCTCTTCAATCTTAATTATGATTTTGTAGAGTCCATAATAATACTAAAACAAACCAACTTTATTTTGCTAGGTTACACAGTTTTTACATTTGAATTTTTTATTCACTATTCAATGCTTTAACAGGATCAACAGTTTTACTGATCAGTATTTTCTAATATAAACTTGTGAAAAAAAAAAGCGTACTTAAAGTAGATCCTTTAGACATGCAAAAATATTGATATAAGTATCTATAAATTGTTAGGTATTTTATTTATTCTATACAAAATGTTCATTTTTCTATTAAAAATATTTTTAAACTTAAATATTTGTAGTTAATACTGTATTTTTGACTTGATCGCAATAATATAACAAAGAAATAACAACCTATGGTTGGTATATTTTTATCTATACTATTGAAGGGCTGCTGATTTTATGATGAATATTATAATTGCGACAGGTATATAACTGAATGGATCTCTATATTTAGCACAGAGATAGATTATAGTTTGAAATAGCACATAAGCTACCTTTTATCCTGAAAAATAGTTAAAAATGTTTACTTCAACTACCTTAGGGTGGGGGGAATGTTGTCTCTGTCGACATAGAAAACAAGGGTGCACCATTTTTTTCGGTAGCTGTGAGCGTTAAAACACGCATAAAAATATTCATTATTATTTCCAAAATTGAGAGCACAATTTTTATTTTATTTTGAATTACATGTAATATACAAGTATACAGTGCAGTTGTGAAGCAAATACATTTAACAATAGCAAAGTCACTTAAATCTCCCGGCAATTTAAGCGTCACGGATCGAGCGTCACCTTGCAGAATGGCGGCTCTTTGAACAGTCATTAAGCAATTATTTGAATATAAAAGAGAAATAGCAATACTGTTGACATTGAATGTGGATTACAGTGTAAAGATTTACTACAATTTAACGATAAGATTTTTTTTGGGTAGGTAGGTAGATAGTGTAGAAACGTTGTTCATTGTTCTATATCCATAGTTACGAGTATATTTTAAATTCGAAAGTTTCACGGCTAAACCGCTGCACCGATTTCAATGAAATTTGACTTTGAGACACTTTGATTTTGAGGAAGGACATAGAAAGGCTACCCTTTACCGTGATAAACGATAGCACTCAAGCGGAGCCACCGGCATAAGGAAGTAGATAATTAAAACTAAGTGAAGTACCAACTATTACTTTCTTACCAAAGACACCGGCAAGACGTCGTTAATGTACCTAAATCTCGTTTTTCTGCGAATAAAAAGTCTCTATTGTTTATAGACAAAGCATGAATTTATACAACAACTGCTTTAAAAATGATTTAATGTGCAAGATTAATGAAATTTCTATATCAGTTAATGATTGAATGCTTTAGTAAATATTGATTTAGTTTAGAATTTTTGAAAGTTGTAGTAAGAACATCCAGCATCAAAAGTTCGCAATTTCGTCTACGTTTTACAAAATGTGTAACTTTTCGTAACAGTTTTCATTGATGCTCTGGTTGACTTTAGGAACTTGATCACAATAGAGTTCCGCGCGGCGACCATAGCATCGTAACGCTGCCTCTACACCGACCACTGATCATAAACATTGACTGAACTAGATAAAGTATCTGTATTAATGAAGTTGGTTAAAAAAAATCGATTGAATGACACAATCTGTTGCTAAGTTAAATTTTATTCTTTACAGATTCAACAAATCATAGGATTCGCACCAACCCTTTTACAAGTGGTTATGCAAAATGATGTACCTATTCCAGTAAGACAAGCTGGTGCAGTTTACCTGAAGAATCTTGTTACCTCAGGATGGGTGGGCAAACCAGAAAGAGAAGTGCCAAACCCCTACACTATTCACGACCAGGATCGTGCAATGATCAGAGATATCATTATAGATGCTATAATACAAGCACCCGACCTTATAAGAATTCAGCTTTGTCTTTGTCTCAAAAACATGATAAAACATGATTTTCCTACACGCTGGACACAAATAGTTGACAAAATTCATATATACCTGCAAAATCCTGATCCAAACAGCTGGATGGGAGCTCTGTTATGTCTATACCAATTGATAAAAAATTATGAGTATCATATTGCTGAGAAGAGAATGCCACTATTAGAAGCAATGAACTTGTTGCTGCCGATGATGTATAATTTAATTGTAAACCTCCAAGCTGACCCATCAGTGGAATCTGTTCTAATACAAAAGCAAATTCTCAAATGTTTCTATGCTCTAATAAAGGTAATATATTAATGTTGCTTTAGTTTAAAACAAAGTAACTGTTAAATTCAGACAGTGGCTTATAATGCACTATGTATTTCAGTATATACTGCCCATGGAGTTGATTACTAAGGAAATCTTCACAAAGTGGATGGAAGTTCTACGATTGGTGATGGAGCAGCCAGTGCCAGAAACAACCCTACAAGTTGATGAAGATGAGAGGATGGAACTGCCTTGGTGGAAGTGCAAGAAATGGGCTGTTCATACTCTCTATAGATTATTTGAAAGGTTACTTTTTACATAATTTATTTATTGACTAGAATAAATAATTACTAAAAATTGAGTTCACAAGAACTTAACTTATAAATATGATGTAATTAATCTGTTTAACAATTTTGTTTCTTTAGATATGGCAGTCCAATAAATGCCCGTGAAGAATACGTACCTTTCGCTGAATGGTATCTCACAACTTTCACCGGTGGCATCTTGGAAGTTCTACTAAGGATATTAGATCAGTACCGGAATAAGGTCTATATCTCACCAAGGGTACTCCAACAGAGTCTTAGCTACATTGACCAGTGGTAAGTAATTAAATTATGAAAGTTTTTAATGTGGCAGGGTAGCTTGTAAGATAGGGAGATTTAAGTACTTTTCCTGCAATTTAAAGAGAAAATTTGTACCAATTTAACCACCTTAGGAGCAGGAGCACTGTCTTATATAGTGAATAATTTCTAGTACTCATCCAAAAGTTACAGAAATATTGTTAATACATTTAAAAACAAAAGTATGCTTTACATAGAGAAGAGGCTCTTCCTTTCTAAAAGCTAAAAAACATCTTAAAAGTTTAGATATTAATCATGAGAAATTTTCAGTGTATCCCATGGACATTCCTGGAAGTTGCTGAAGCCTCACATGCTTGCCATCATCCAGGATGTACTATTCCCACTAATGTCGTATTCCGAAGCAGATGAAGAACTTTGGGCAAGTGACCCTCACGAATATATTAGAATTAAATTCGGTAAGTTATCATTAGTATTGCAGTTATGAAATGAGTACACAGAATAAATTGTATTTATCTCTAATTCTGTAAATATATTTTAGATATATTTGAAGACTTCATATCGCCTGTAAGTGCAGCGCAAACCTTGCTTATTAATTGTTGCAAGAAGCGCAAGGATATGTTAGCACGAACAATGAATTTTTGTATGCAAGTGTTGACAAGTCAGAATGGAGAATACGGTTCTAGGCAGCGTGACGGCGCCCTACACTTAGTTGGTACGCTAAACGACATTCTTATCAAGAAGAAATTCTACAAAGACGAGATTGACTCCTTACTGAGCCAATATGTTTTCCCTGAGTTCCACAGCCCCCTAGGCTACATGAGAGCAAGAGCTTGCTGGGTACTACATTGCTTCGCTACCGTGAGGTTTAAGAGTGAACAACTCCTTGTTGAAGCAGTTCATTTAACGGTCACAGCGCTCCTTACCGATACGGAGTTGCCTGTTAAAGTGGAGGCTGCAATTGCCATTCAGATGCTCCTGGCATCGCAAGAAAAAACACACAAATACTTAGAGCCTCAAGTGACTGCAGTGACAACAGAGCTACTGAAAATTATTCGTGAAACTGAAAATGATAATATTGCAAATGTTTTGCAAAAGATTGTACCTTTATATACAGAGCAGTTAATGCCGATGGCATTTGAGATTACAGACCATTTGGCAACCACATTTAGCAAAGTGATTGAAACTGACTCTGGCACCGACGAGAAGGCAATCACGGCTATGGGCTTGCTGAATACTATGGAGACAGTTTTGACTGTGATGGAAGACAACCCTGAAATTATGGCTCAGCTTGAGAAGACTATACTACGTGTGGTTGGGCATATACTGCATCATAATATCATTGGTAAGAATATACTATATATTTTTAGCCTGAATAAATTTACTTTTGAATGTATATTTACATAATGAAACTGAATTTAAAAAGTTTGTGACAGAGCTACATATGTTTAAATCGACGTCACAATTTTTAGGTTTGTAGAATCTTTATTTCTCATAAGAACAATTTTAGTTTACTCAAATGAAATAACAATGTTTTTATGTAACATTTAATGTCATCTTGTGACGAAGCAAGCATATGCTATTTAAAAAAAAACAAATTATACACAGAAAAATTTAAAAAGGTGCAATATTTAGAAATAATGTAACGAAAATAACAACAAATAAATAACAGGAAAATAATATGTTAAGTAGTACAAATTTTTTATTCGTTTTGTTAAAATAGCTGGAAATAAAATAATAGAACTGGCCAGTCAATATCACTAGGACACAATTTATTTGTTCAAATTGTTTTTTTTTTAATAACATTGTAATTAAATTATTATATATTGTGTGATGGTAATGGTTAGTAATTAAGCAGGTGTGAAAATTTCGGCGTATTCGTCAGGGAGACTGCTTGTGTGTAAATGTGATATGTTTTTTATTGGCCAACAATAATATTTTTTGAGTAGTGTACCTTAATAGTCATTTTTCGAGTGTTCTATTCTACTTGAGAGGAATTTTTAGGGAAATAAAATCCCTAGTTTTTATGTGAATACTTTTAAACTCTTTTATTTCACTTGGCAGTTTGTTATACAACTGAACTCCTTCATATATATATATATATATTTTGCCATAGTGTTCTGTTCTAGGAGACCAAAAGATTATATTGAAAGAGCTTTTTGTTAAGGTAATATTTTTTGGAATGGTGTTGTCTAATATATTTTTTACTAAAATTCATGTATGTAGGTGTATAGCTATAATTCTTAGTGGGTGTTTGGAAGTCATGGCCATATAATCATTTGATAATTTTGTTTTGAGTTATTTGTTAGTCTTTAAGGGTAGTCTTTGGAGCTGAATCGCAAATCTCGATCAGAACCTCGATCTGAGGTTTTAATAAAGAATTATAGATGACGGGTTTCACAGCAGGCGGTAAACAATTGCCAATTTTACGAATGGCACCAATTAAAGATATCAGATTGGTTCTCACGCGATTAATATGCGGCTTCCAAGACAGTTTGTCATCTAACAGTAGGTTTAAATATTTTTCGCCATCAGATTGATCAATAATATTGTTATTTACTTTAAGAGGAGCATGAGGTGGTATATTTTTATTTTTAGCTGTAAATATCATATATAAAGTTTTAGATTTTTTTAATGGTAAGCAAGTTATATAAGAACCATTCTTTGATTAGGTTTAGGTCCCGTTGTGCCTGGTAGATAGAACTACCAAAATAAAATAAACTGGTATCATCTGCATAATGTTAAATAACCTGTTAGTCCTATTTGATTAATATTGTTAACGTAAATAAGGAATAACAAGGGCCCAAGAATAGATCCCTGGGGCACCCCACATGTAATCTTTTGCGGAATACTTTTATGGCAACCAATTTTGGCAATTTGAATTCTGTTTGCCAGGTATGACTCAAACAAATTATAAACTGTTCCAGTGATACCCAAATTTTTCTGTTTTTGAAGGAGCTTACAATGACTGATTGTGTCAAAGCTTTCTTTAAATCTATTAAAATACCTAAACGTAAATCTTTTCCGTCAAAACTGTTTTTTATTTTGATTACAAGGTCAATTGCAGCTGATAAGGTATTTGAATGTTGCCTAAAACCATATTGTTGATCTATTAATATATATTAAGTTTTTTTCGGATAGATAATCACTTAAAAGTTTTTAAATTATCTTTTCAAAGACTTTGCATATGCAAAGTCTTTGAAAAGATAATTTACAAACTTGATCCCAGTTATATAACTGTGATCATCTTTATTGCCTCTTTTGTAAATAGGACATATCTTTGCGATTATGAGACTATCAGGAAATATGTCAAGTTTCAAACATTTGCTTAAGGAATTTACTAATGACGTAACTATAACACTCTTAATGCATCGTACTAATACCGTCTACCCCTGTACTAGTATTAACATCTAAGTTGTCACCTATTGATTCTACTTCTTGAACTGTACATGGCTTTAATTTTTAAGTGTATTTGTGTGTAGGTGTCCATGTTTATACATTAGGACAAGTTTTGATGGCCTAATATTACTTTTAGCAACATTCATAGCTAGGGTATTTGTCGTTTTCCACATTTCTTTGGGGTTTCTTATACATTTATCAAAAAGTTTATGATAATGTTCCTTTCTGTTTATTTTTTTCGAAGATATGTTTTTCGCTGCTAAAATTTCGTTCTTAGACTTTTCATTATTGATTTATACATTTCGTTAAGTATAATAGTATTTTGTCTCCTCGACTATAAGCACACTTGAGTATATACTTACATTGCCACCTACGTCGCGACGTAAGAATATTGATCGCATTTTAGTTAATTATCGAAATACACTTCAATCACACTTTTTAGAACTTATGTTACAAAGGTTACTAATTTACTAGTATTATAAAATATATTTTTTATTTAATGAGACATTAACACGTCCGATACCTCGACACGCGACGACGAAGAAAATGTTGATATTTTAATAATGATACAACTACTTTTTTAATAATGATACTTTATTTCAATATGACTCTTAGTAACAATACATTTATTTATTCATTCAACAAATATTTTTTTGAAGTTCTGAAAGCATCAAACATCATTTTGCAGTTAAAATTAAAGCCAGTTATCCCTGATACACATTTGCGATTAAATTTTCTAACATGTCACAAACATGAATATACATATCATTATAAAAATTACATTTCAGTATAATAATAATGTTATTTTTCTATTTAGAATATTATGAAGAAGCAATGACCTTACTCTGCAACCTGACAGACAAAAAAATCTCAGAAGATATGTGGAAGGTTCTGGAACTCCTGTACCAGGTGTTCGAGAAGGAAGGCTTTGATTATTTCACTGATATGATGCCCGTATTGCACAATTACATTACGGTTGATACAAACGCATTTCTATCAAACGAAAATCACATACTCGCGATCTTCAATATGGCCAAAACTGTAAGTATCTAAACCCACATAAGCTATGTTGTAGATGTACCAAAATATTGTATTCTGAAATACTAACAACATATTTATTTATTATTACAACTATAAAGGAAAGTAACAAATTATATTTTATGTTTTCTTACGGCTTCGTAGATAGCTGAAGATCTTATAAATATAGAATTTATTAATGTAAAAGTTGAATCAAGTTCTCCTTATTAAATGTCAAAACAATGTATTTTATGGAAACTACTATGACGATTACATTTTGTTTTGGTACTTCACTGCAAATATTATCATAATATATACTCTAAGCTAAAGCGATTGCTTATGCCATGTATTGACTAGGACTATGCTAACTTTGTTCAGAATACTCTCATACTGAATTCAAATAAATAACAGCAAAGAGTTATTTTGTATATACATAATTACATATGATCTGTATATGTTAATTAAATAGACTGCCTCGGTGGCGTAGTGGTATCTTATGCGACTGCTAAGCTTGAGGTCTCGGGTTCGATTCCCGGGTCAGACCAAATGTTTGTATGATCTGCAAATATTTGTTTCGTGGTTTGGGTGTTTTCTATGTATAATATGTATGTATTTACAAAAAAAAAGTATATATGTATTTATATCATAACACAAGCTCTGCTTAGCTTGGGACTAGATGGCCTTGTGTATTAGATGTCCGGAATATTTATTTATTTATTATTTAAATTATAACAACAGCAGTGCTCGCAAAGCAACTTATGAGTGGCCCATTGGGCTAATGCTTAGTATTGTCTTGCTTGACTGTTAAACTTGAAGTGGTGGGTTCGATTTCCACCCAATACAAACAAATATTTGTGAAATAAAAAAGATCAAAATAATGCTATTAAAAGTATGAACACTGTTAGATCTTTTTTACCACCTTTTTTACGAAAAAGTTGTTTTATACAGTGTTTGTAAAATTTATGAGTATGTAATGACATAATTTTTCTATTTTATCTATTGTTATAAAAAAAACATTAGATTGTGATTGGTGCATTTGTAAAGAGCTAATTGCGCAATGAAAAGCTTGCGAAACATTTGCTAAAGTACTGTATTATGTTAATCGAAATTACAGACTTGTTAAGTGAAGCATTTATTTAAAAGTGCTGCTGTGTGATTGACCATTCTTGTGCTTGCGTTCCGAAGCAAAAATAATCTAAGCTTAAAAAAAAATTAGACAGAGACAGAAAATAGAATAAAATATAATATTTTGTTAAATAAATAAACGACTTGTTTTTTTTTCAAAAGTAATCAACACGTTATTCCGAGTATATCTTTACCTAAAGTCTCGTTTTCACTAGCGGTGGTATACTTTGTGTCGTCCAAATGCTTTTGATTATAATGCTGTTGCGTGAAGCATATTTCATATCAAACCAATTCCTATTAATAATTATAAATAATATACCATAGCAAGATGCCATATTTTCATTGCGAATTAATTAAAATCTCGTCTATTAGCATTTAACTGTAACTAGAATGAGCTGTAGAGCTGCGAGGCATTGCACCCAAAAGCTAGTATCATCCATTATCCACATTCATGATTGTTCTGTAAAGTTTTTATATTCTTAATTTTTATCGACAGGTCCTTACCTCAGAAATCGAAGATGAATCGGAGATTTATGCTGCTAAACTACTGGAAGTAATGGTTCTCCAGTGCTCTGGCAAAATTGATAACTGCCTGCCATCATTTGTGGAGCTGGTGTTGAACAGGCTCACTAGGAAAGTGAAAACATCGGAACTGAGAACCATGTTGTTACAGGTAGCTTTCATTTCGATAATTTGTGTGGCGTGTTTTTAAAATATAAAGTAATCATTTTATTAGATATAGGTTATAGACAGATCAACAATATGGAGTGTCACTATTCCTATTCATTCCATGATAGTTATAAGAATCCATTAAGGGAGCAAACTGTACAGGATTTAGGGAACTGTAAAGAGAAGAAAAAATTTAAGACCTGTCTGACAAGTATGTAAGGCAAGAACCATTCTAAGGAGAGGCCCACGTCTAGCACTGGACTATAAAAGACTGTTGATGATAAGGTTATAGATTCCTTTCTTCGTTTTCACGTTATGTTGACAGCTATGATTTAAAGAGTGAACATTATTCATCACTATCTTATTCTCTATCTGCTTGTGAATTAAATTGCCTTCAATCTTTTACCATCAACTTCCTTGTGACGTTTTTTGGTTACTACACTATATAATACAATAAACAAATATATACATAGCGCTTTTTGGTTATTTCAGGTTCTAATAGCAGTGGTATATAGTAATCCACACTTATTGTTCTCCATCTTAGACAAACTGCAGGAGTCTGTTCCGAATGCATCCATAACTCAACATTTCATCAAGCAATGGATCCATGATGCAGACTGCTTTATGGGGTAAGTATTTATAATAGCTGATCCAAACAGAATATGGAATTATTTTTACCTAAAAGCATAATAAAGCTTGGTTTGATACAATTAAATACAGATAATCTGGAGTTGCAGTAGAGCCACCTCTTTTTTTTATATACATGCAATCTCTGTATACCTATATTTCACCTTAAAAGCTTTTCAGTTCTACCAGTTGTTGAATTTATATTGCTTCATTTACAAATCATTATTTTTTTACAGTCTGCATGACAGGAAATTATGCGTTCTCGGCATATGCAGGCTTCTTGAAATGGGACCTCAGAGACCAAACCTCGAGGAAATCCTGCCAAAGATACTACCATCCTGTCTAGTACTATTCGAAGGATTAAAACGAGCTTACGAGCTGCGTGCCGAGGCTGATGAAGATACCTCCTCTGAAGAAGACGCGGAAGAGGAAGATGAAGGTACCACTTTTTTGTTCCTAAAAAACATAATGAGAATGACAGTCTTTTGTTTGTGAAAGTTAATCTATTTAAGAATCACGATAACATTTTACCTAAATCTCAAGAATTCATAAAACATATTTACACTGCCTTTGACTACTTGCATTTATAATCTACATATTCCAATACAATTAATTGTTTTGATCATAATTTAGTAACTCACTTGACAATTATATAATATTTTCAGAGGTATTATCAAGTGACGAAGATGATCTAGAAGAAATCGACAACGAATATCTCGAAAATTTAGCGCGTATGGCAGTTAAAAATAGCGCGCAACAAGGCGTGACCATGACTGCTAAGATTGAAGATTATGATGAGAGTGACGATGTGAGTAAGCTTGTTAGTGTGCTTCTGCTTATATCTCAAGTCAAGATGATACTTTGAGGAATATTTAATTACGGTACCACTTATGATTAAAAAGTATGTAAATAATTGGTGAGGATAGTGGTGGTACTTGTTAATATAGTAATAAATTTTGACTGCCTCGGTGGCGCAGTGGTAGTGAATGCGACTGCTGTGCTTGAAGTCTCGGGTTCAAATCTTGGATCGGACCAAGTGTTTGTGTGATCTATACAAATATGTGTTTCGGAGTTTGGGTGTTTTCTATGTATCATATGTATGTATTTACAAAAAAAAAGTATATATGTATTCATGTCAGTTGTCTAGTACTCATAACACAAGCTCTGCTTAGCTTGGGACTAGATGGCGTTGTGTGTTAGATGTCCGAAATATTTATTTATTTATTATTATTTAAATAATTAATGATATCCCAAGTCTCTTAACAGCATTTAAGCAAAGGTTTTTTTGTAAAGAGTTGTAAAGAAAGTAAATTGAACTAACCTATACCAAAAATATATTATATTACTAATTAGTGTGCTTAGCTGATCTGATGCTATTTTTATTAACAATGAAGTGTTGACTAATTGCATGTGGGTGACTAGGTAACTGAAAGAGTTAACAAAAGTTAAATATAGGCCGACCGTTTAACTAAGTCCCTGCGCGGTAACAGGGGCGCGGGGGTATGACGACAAAGGGGACTGAGACAGGTGCGGGCGGCGGGCGCAGGCGAGGTCTCAGATAAACGGTCGGCTTATAATTTGTTGAGTTGTTTTAAACTAAAGGATAATGGAAAGCTTACAACTGAATAATCCTATGGTCAATACATATAAGTATAAAGAACGACTTCATCCCTGAAGGAAATGCCAAGCATAAATAACAGCGCATCCTACCGCTCGTGTTCACGTCTCAGCACCACATACTAAACCAACTTCGGATCTCCGACTCCTCTCGGCCAGTCTCAGGCGCCCTGCTCTGAGGAGGACCCGGACCTGTTATTTCAAGTCCCCCCCCTCCTAGGAACAACGCGCGTCTATCCAGACTCTATCTTGGGAAAAGCCTGGGCTTCCCCCTGCCCGTTGGCCCATTCGTTATAATGTTTAAAGAGACATATGAAATCGTTGAGCTTGGCAACATATTTCATTGATGTAAATCAAACTTACGCATATATCTGTTTGAATTACCTTCAAGGAAATACCTATTTGTACGATACTATTTGAGAATACTACTGGTATGGTGTAAATAGCTTAGACGGTGCTAATAAAATGCTGAAACATCCCTGAGAGATACTCGAACTTTATCATGGTTTATCTTCTGATCGTGGACCACCTCGATGTATCATTGGTTCATTTCTTCGCAGCCCTTGTCCGGACGTTATAATGACCACTAACATAATCTGAATTAGTGGCACCAGTGAATCAGCCATTGTTGTGGCTACTTGTCATTTCTGGTTGGCAAGCTTGGTTGGTTGTAGGTATTTTAGGGTTATAGTCTATCGGCTTATATTACGCTTATTCTCGCCCCCTTGCAACACCATTGGAATGTGATACACTTGAATTATATACTTTTTGAGGCTTGTTTGGCATTGGAGAATAACATTAGAATCTTGTTAGCTAACCATATGTATATTGATGGCAGGACGAAGATGACTATGAACCAGAAGATACTGCGATCGAATGCTACACAACACCTATCGATGAGAAGGATTGCCCTATTGACGAATATATTAAATTCAAGAGTACTTTGCAAGGTAATTAACCGAACTCTTTTCTATATTTAGCCATTCTTTCTAAATATGTTAAACTGTGTCTGTATCTATCTTTGATTGGTAATTACTTAATTTTAAATGCTAATTCACCATTAAACCATTTTTATTTTACAACTAACTGAACCCCGCCGTACGACAATAACCGAGGGCAACGCCGCGAGGCAAAGCTATATCTTTATAAATTGTAGTCTTTGTGTTATTCTGATGTATAAGGTATATTATTGTAAAGTTTCGTCAAAATCCATTTAGTAGTTTTTGCGTGAAAGAGCAACAAACATATGCACAATAAAAATAAAGTAGATAAATTGTTTTATATGTTATAACTATTTGTGATTGATCTGTTTCTTACTTAATGTGTGCTAGCTGAGCTCCGCTGTGTTACTCATGGTACAACAATAAATGCGGATAACGCCGCGGGGCAAAGCTAGTCAAAAAAAGTAGCTTAAATTACTCCTTATATTATTATATATATATATTCAGCATCCCGCTAAAATCGGTCCAGCCTTTATAGAGATTAGGCGGAACAAAAAGACACAAAAATAGTAAAAAAAATGAAAATTTGGTATATGTACCTACCTACACGGTCGATATACCAAATTATCCTTTTTTTTACAATTTTTATTTACATACGAATTTAGTAAAAAATATTTTAATATTATAAACAGACACTCCAATTTATTTGTATATAGATGTGTAAAGTAATTGTTATACGTACAGCTGTCTCCACTTCTGAGCCGGCGCTGTACCACGCGCTGATGAGCACGTTGACTGAGCAGCAACGAAAGCAGCTGAACCAAGTGTTAGTGCTTGCCGATCAACGTAAGGCACAGCAAGACAGCAAGCGCATCGAACAAAGTGGCGGTAAGTAACAGGGAAATAAAATGTTCCATTAAATTATCATACTGCCTTTGAGTAAAGGCTGTTTATTGTGTTCCTAATAATTTCACTGCTTTTTACTTTTCAGGATACATGTTCACAGTGCCAGCGCAGGTCCCTACCAAATTTAAATTCGGGTCGTAATCTGGTTAAAAGTTTGACAACCTATCATCACACTTGTAGAATATATCCTCCTAGGCGTTGCAGCATACCAATCGAATGCTTAAACTATAATTTTTTTTATTTATTTTGTACAGATTACCAATCAAACGGCCTGGTATAGAATAAGTTAATAAGGAAATTGAATGGAATGTACCAGCAGCGTATGGTCCGCCGGTAGCCAACAGTAGTCAAATACTGGAGGTTATTTTGAATTTCTTTGGCCTTGGTCTTGCAGGAGTATATATTCAGAGTGTGCTTATCTTTAATAGTATATACATGTAACATACAAATCGTCGAATAATTATAAATTTAGGTACAGATTGATCTGGAGATGCATCTCAAAGCTATCAATTAAAAGACTGTACTCAATTTTGTAATTATTTGAAGCATTTCGTGAATGGTATTGTATTTTAAAATATTCTATACAATTGATGTTCTCTCGTCGTATATCTTAGCAGTTTAACAATAGACTATGTAATCATAAAATAATATATGTTAGGATACAATACCAATAGTTAAAGGTAAAGAATCTTGACATTGCATGCGCGGCCTCGGCCCATCATAACACATGTTGTTGTTTAAAGCACTGTTACATGAATAATCAATAAAATATATAAGTATATATGTAACGTTTATGTCTATTTGCTAATGTTCAATAAATAGGGTTCCGTATTCAACAACTTTATGCGTCAGCTGATTTATCAAAAGATGTTATCTTAGACGATGTTAAACATTACTAAGGTAATTGATATAATAGAATGAAGAACATACGTACGTACAACGTAAGTCACTAATTTTTTTGGGTGTCGAAGAGGCTCAAAAGGAGGACTGCAAGGCTGTCGCGCTGCAAATCATCAACAACCACTTAAGCCTCAAGAGCATAACTGCTTCATCTATCGTGCTCTGCCACCGACTTGGAGCGGCGAGTGGGGAGCGTCGGCGGCCTATATTAGTAAAGTTTTCAAGTGTGGACGACAGATCATCGGTATGGAATGCGAAATCAGGGCTTAAGGCTTCTTCTATCAGTGTTAAGGAGTTCCTCACAAAAACTAGGCAATCCATCTTCGCCAAGGCTAGGATTCATTTTGGGGTCTCTGCTAGCTGGACTCAGAATGGCACCATAGTTATCAAGGTCCCAGGTGGTATCAGACATAAAGTCACGACCATCGACGAGTTGAACCCGCTACTGACGAAGTACCCAAAGCCACAATCGGCTTCCGCGGGTCCCAGTGACCGATCCGCGGGAGATATCAGGTCTCGTAAACAACTAAAATAGTTATTCAAGTTTTCTGTTTTGGGTATTTCAGTTCATTTTATTTATTTTTTCTTCTTTATTTTAACAATTTTAATCCTAAAATCTCCATGTAAACAAAACTCATACCTAAATTTATGTAACACACTATCACAAATTGTGTTGATTTCTGCACCTTTGTTTTGATTGAAACGACAAAATATTAATATACCCTCTCTGTTTTTATGTAACTTAGCAATTGTGTGCGGAGCATTATGAGTGATATCATAGATTAAAGATGCAATCGTTCACTCATTTTACTCATTACAGTTCGGATACGCTGCACCATAAATATTGTTTTGCATTCGTGTTGAGAACTTTTATAAAATGTATCCTGTTTAGTTTTCTGTTTAATTTTCTTATATATATTTTTTTTCTTTTTCTAGTGATGTAAGCTGGCGGGTGGTGCAGAGATACAAACGGTGTACCAGAATATTTGCACATTGATAGGTATACACATATATTTTATTAATAAGTTTTATTCTCCTAACTTTTATTTTATTATATATTTATAGTTTATTTATATATATGTCATCAGATAGTGAATGTTATGGTTCTGCATGTGGGTCCGAGATCGGCTTAAGCGATGAAAGCTTCTCCTCCTTATCAGGTACTCTCGGTGGTGTTCTACGCAATAAATTTAATTTTAATAATAATCATCTATTTAACGTATGTCATTTAAACGCCCAAAGTGTTCCTAGCCACTATTCTGATTTGTACGAGGCGTTCAGTGATGTTAATGTTCATGCCGTCCTGGTTTCTGAGACTTGGCTCAAACCACATCTTTTATCTACCTTTTACTCGCTCCCTGGCTTTATCCTTATCCGAAATGACCGGATGGAGGGAAGAGGGGGCGGCGTGGCTATGTACCTACGCAGTGATTTTTCTCATAAAATTATTTCATCTTCCTCTTCTGCTGCCGCTGCTGAGTACTTATTCTTAGAGGTTTGTGTCGGGGGCGTTAAAACTGTCCTTGGTGTTACCTATTGTCCCCCTTCTGTTGACTATTTCACTGAATTCGAATCAGTCCTTGAATCCTTGGGTACAGAGTATGCTCATCACGTCATCATGGGTGCTTTTAATACCAATCTCCTAGATCAAACCTCCCGTCGTTCCTGTAAACTCCAACTCCTTCTTGAGTCGGTCAGCCTTAATGTTCTGCCACTACATGCCACTCATCACAACAATAACGGCGAGGACACTTGGCTCGACCTAATCATCGCCTCCAATCCTTCCCTTGTTTCCTCTCATGGGCAACTAGATGCTCCCGGATTCTCATATCATGACCTAATTTTCCTCTCCTATATCCTCAAACCCTCTAAACCCAAACCCGAAATCCTATACAGGCGTTGCTTTAGGAGAATGAACATCGATGAATTGAGTGGTGATGCTTCATGTATTGACTGGACACCCTTGATCGACTGTTCTTCCATAGATGACAAGGTAAACATATTCAACGAACTAGTCACTAAGTTGTATGACACTCACGCTCCAATTAAAAAGGTTAGGGTTAAACGACCGCCAGCGCCCTGGATGACCAGGGATATACGGACGGCCATGAAACACCGAAATCGAGCTTTTAGAACTTTTAAGAGGGACCGTGTAGAAGTCAACTGCCAACTGTATAAGACTGCAAGAAATCGGTGTAACCAGATGATACGGAACGCTAAACGCCGCCATATTCTAGATAATATTTCTTCTTCTTCTCCTGCCGACGTCTGGAAGTTCCTTGGAACTCTTGGTGTCGGCAGATCGCGGCATGTAGACTTTCCACAATCAGTAAGTCTCGATTCCCTGAATCAACATTTTACTACATCTTTTATTATGGACAGTCTGTCTGAACATAATACCCTTAACTACATTAATAGTCTACCGCGCTCTAACTCAAGCCCTTTTCACTTTGCTCCAGTCGCGGAAGGAGAAATTGAGAAAGTAATCCTATCCATCAAATCCCAAGCGGTTGGTTGTGATGGAATTAGCCGGAGAATGATCACCACATTAATAGTTCACCTCCTCCCTGCTATTTCCCATATTATTAACTTCTCCCTTGTGTCCGGCACATTTCCTTCTCTGTGGCGTAAAGCGTATGTACGCCCATTGCCTAAAATTCCTAATCCGTCTCTTCCCAGTCATTTTCGTCCTATTTCTATTCTTCCTTTTCTCTCCAAAGTGCTAGAAGCCTGTGTCCACAAACAGTTCTCTCGCTTCATATATTGTAACAACTTACTCAGTCCTCTTCAGTCTGGATTTCGACCAGGCCACAGCACAGTTTCTGCCCTTCTTAAAGTGACTGGTGATGTTAAGGCGGGAATGGAGAATGCCAAGGTTACCACCGTGGTACTGATTGATTTCTCCAATGCCTTCAACACTGTCAGTCATGAACTCCTTCTCGCTGTCCTATCCAATTTCTCAGTCTCTCAAGAAGCGCTGGACTGGTTCTCCTCTTACCTTCGGGATCGTCAGCAGTCAGTGAAGATGGAAGATTGTTCCTCTAGCTGGTGCCATCTCCATGCTGGCGTCCCCCAAGGCGGTATTCTTTCACCTCTTCTCTTTTCAATATTCATTAATCTCATCACGTTAAGACTTCGGTGTTCCTATCATCTGTATGCTGATGATTTGCAATTATATTATCAAACTGATTTGTGCGATGTATCGTCCGCGATGTCGATCGTAAACAGTGACCTGGGAGCCATTAAACACTGGTCCGATATGTTTGGCGTATCGGTAAATCCAAATAAATGTCAGGGTATCATCATCGGAAGTAACCGTCGCATGAGCCAGTTAGACTTTGATTCGCTTCCACCACTTACCTACGATGGTATGGTTATCCCATACTGTGAAAATGTGAAGGACCTCGGATTGTACATCGATACAACACTCAGCTGGCAAAAACAAGTTGCATCTGTGTGCCAGAAAGTCACGGGCTCGTTACGAACTCTCTATAGGCTTAAAAACTTTCTGCCAATGAAAACTAAGGTAATGCTTGTCCAGACCCTAATATTCCCAATAATCGACTATGGTGACGTGTGCTACTTTGACCTGAATGCAGATCTGCTCAATAAGCTCGACCGTCTTCTCAACAATTGCATTCGATTCGTTTTCAACTTACGGAAATATGATCACGTGTCCGAGTATCGGTCTTATTTGAAGTGGCTTCCAATTCGCCAACGTAGACATATACGGGCATTAACTACCCTTTATTCTTTACTCTTCTCTTCAAGCTCTCCTTCCTACCTAACTACTCAATTTCATTATCTAGGTTCAAACCACGATAGGAACCTTAGGTCTTCCAACAACTTGCTTCTACAATGTCCCACTCACCGCTCTGATTTTTTACACTCAACCTTCTTCATACAAGCTGTCCTACTATGGAACGAGCTCCCTCTCACAATCAGGATGGCTAAAACTAAACAAAATTTTAAACACTTGTTGCAGAGACATTTCTTGAGCACCCTATCGGATCCACGCTGATTTCATCATACTCTCTCCCCTTTTAGAATTTATATTATGTATGTATTATATGTTTGTGTGTATACATGTATATATATATATATTAGTACCTATGTATGTATAAGTATTTAATACGTATATGTTATGTGTATCTATATAAATTATTACTAATTATTGTTTAATTTATTATTCTTAATCTTGTTGATTTCTCGATGAGAAATTTATTATTAATTGGTGAATTCCTTGTTGAGAAGTCGGTATAAATTTTTAGTTTGTGCATCTACCTTGTTTGGCTCTGCATCGCCCTAAGGTCGACTGGTAGAAAATGCCTACGGCATTAAGTTCACCTTTGTTACTATAATGTGCATAAAGTATAAATAAAAAAAAAAAAAAAAAGAACATCGGTGCAAGGTTTCTTACAAAACGTGTACGTACGTGTATTGGTTTAAATATACGGAACCCTTCAGAAAGTTAACCTTTATTCCAGTTAAATTAAATGTTGTCTTACCATATTTACAGAAATATTTCAATTAGTAGAATAATCTCCACTTTCTTATATACTTGTTAAAGAACTTTGAAAAATTACATAAAAAATATCGATCATTTGAACCGATGATTAACGATTACTATATGTATTAAATGTTGTTGTCGTATGAATGTGCATCACTAGTTACGAACTCATTTTAGTGTCAATACACCTAGAATTAATGTATACTCTATGTCCGATTTGAATAAACGAAAAAGAAAGGAAATTTCTATCGAAAATTATTGGCTATGTAGAAAATATTGTAACTGCACCACCACCACCTTAAAAAGCTGTCGATGTTGCAAAACCTATTTGAGCCTTTGTAATGTTGAGCAAAGTACTCGATTGACACGAAAGTAGTGTTTCACTTAGCTAAAATATTCATATAGTCACGATTGCTATTTCTGGTTACAATGTTTTCTACCCATGACCTTTACGATTCCTTTTGTATGTATCGCACAGTAAAAATACAGACTTATCATATTTATGCATATAGAATATGCGTTAACTTTTCTGGCGTTGTCCTTCCTTGTATCTATTTATATTAAGTTTTAAAAATTTATCTAGTTGTCGAAACTTTGTTATTTCTGTATACAATTAGCTGTAAATTTTTATTTATAAACAAACCATCAAGAAACAAATTAATATTTTCGTCGCGCGTAGGATTTTAAAATAGGCGTAACATAAATATTGCTCGTACATTTTGATGTTGTCTAAACTTGTTTTAAAAATAAATTATACACAACAGATACGATGTATTTATCATTGTATATTTTTTAACTTCTGTATAAATTAAGCGACAAATTTCCTGTGATTTTAGTGAAGTTATTTTCTTAGGAAATCAGCTCTATTCATACTATTTAATATTTAATCGGTGTTGTCGTACTCAATAGTATCTATAGTAACAAAATGAATCACTAAAGGACGATTTACTCTTTGTAGCGTAGTTTAAATGTTTCGTCAGTAAGTCTATTATTAATTATAATTCATCATGTAATCAGCTGTTGATAGTACACGAGTTGATGTTCCGATTATGTTTGTTACCCTTCAAATTCGTTATTTAATTCGAAATACTTTGTGTTATTATTTAAAGGCACAGACGTGCCCATGAGAACATAAGCATTAAACTATGTACTGGCTACAGTTACTCTGCAGGATAGAGGTGCCATGAGACTGGTTTAACAAAAGTATATAAGTTTAACAAGTGGAAAACTATGTAAAATCTCACAGATTCCACGAAGATCAGCAACAAGGACGTAATACGTCCTCGTAACATGATTGACTGGTGATTAGCATATAAGGCACCGGAAGACTACAGATGTGGGCCAAGCTCGTATATATTTTTTATGTATTTAGTCTTATAACTAAACAAAATTTGTAGCAATCGAACTACACAAATATTTTTTGTTTGTCTATTTACTGAGATCAACGAGTTGCAAAAAAACCTCTGAACCTAATAGAAAACGAAGTCAGAGAAATCAATAATTTGAGAGGCATTAAAGTGTTATTATTGTACCAGTATCAATGCATTTGTGTTCAAAGGTTTTTTTGAAATACGAAAATATGTTTTCATATTATGTTTATAGAACTGTGCGTACCCTACAGTACATACCACAGTTTGCTGCTATGATTCGTCGTTCAAATGTTTTATCGACTAAATTATCTTTCTTTCAAGATTTACTAAACTGTGTCATTATTGAATTGCCTGTGTGATTTGTATTAATATTATATCCCAGCTTAGATGTATACATGATTAAAAATAATCTGTATTTTCTAGGTATTCGTCTTTTATTTATCGTTTCCCACTAAAGCACAAGATTATTTTCTCCTCACTTTATGAATTTATATAAAAGAAGCCTCTAGCTATCCTATAACGTTAATCTGCAAGGCGGGGTTAACGTTAATCTGCAAAATTTGGGTCCTGTTTCAGCAGTTGCAGATAACTTTCAGAGAGCTTATCCGACATAATCTGAGCTATCCGTAATTTATCTGTAACCGGTGAAACAGGGCCTAATTTTTCAAGTTAGCCTAAGATTTTTTGACTAAGGGTTAATTCTTACTAGCACATTAAAAAAAATCTTATAAGATAAGCACCAACTGCAAAAAAAAAGTTGGCGTCGGCAGTTATGGCAAGTAGTTTTATTGAGTACTAGCTGACCGACGCAACCTCGTTTGCGTCTTTTATTGCACGTAGCGAAATATTTTCTCCCGTATAGGGTTGATTTTTTACACCTTGTGTCCGAAAAACCCCAATATCTTACGGAACCCTATTTTTTTCCAAAATAAAATATAGCCTATGTTACTCGTGGATAATGTAGCCTTCGAATGGTGAAAAAATTTTTAAAATCGGTCCAGTAGTTTTAGAGCTTATTCATTACAAACAAAGTTTTCCTCTTTATAATATTAGGATATCGTGGTTTCCACACACGAGGTGGTCATCTACGAACCGTAGACGGCATAGAGTCCTCCGGGTATCAAAAATTTCGTTTCTGGGGTGTACCCGCCTACTGGTGGTACCCGAGACGGCGTGTGGGTCAGGGGTACCAGTCCGTATATTCATCCAATCACCGGTGAGTGGTATCCGATTCCGAACTGAAAAAGTGTAAGTAGTTTTATTTATGACAGATTAGGAGACAATGTGCATCAAAGTGCAAATTAAAGTGTTATAACTTAAACACTCATTATATAATAATATATATATATAATAAGGACATTCTTTTTTTGTTCATGCTGAGTTGCAAAATAGACTAATGATGTAGATGCATTAACCTGAGCTCGTCACTTGAATAGCAGCAATGCTAATTAAAAGCCGTCAGAACCCGAAGTTCGGCCAGTATCCCAAGCAACCGCGATATTGTACTGTCCCTTGATCAGCTTGAATCCATTACTAAAGCTATAAAGTACCTTTAACCTTTTCCCACCAACAAAAATTCGCCACTTCATCGGTGCACAGCTAAGTGATTCTGAACTACAAGTTGTTTATTCACTTGTTTTTATGATCCTGTGCACAAAAACCAAGAAAACAAACAAAGAAATCGTTTTACCAAGCCATCCAAATACTTATAGTTTCTCACTATTAAAAATATGGCAAAAAAACAATTTAGTACCTAACATGTGGAAACTTTGACTTGGCTGAGTAGGTACCTTTATAAAAGGGCATTATAGGCATACATACATCATTTGTCAATTGATTTAGACTGAATTCTCTTCCTGCCCGCGGAAGCAGGGGTCATACTGATTCTCTTCGGAATTAAGTGATAGTCTGGCATGACGGACCCCACCGTTTGATTGAAATGCATTCTATCAAGGCCCATCAATTGAAATGCAACAGATTGCAATTGAAGGTCAAAATGGTTATCATAAAACATATAGGTAGATTGTTAGTAACATTATTTATCGACAAGCTTCGTGGCCTGCACCAGACATCGTAGAAGACAGAAACAATCCATCACGCTTATAAATATATCAGAAATTGATTAAATATTTCTTTGTGAACAACATTCTTAGCTACCTTAAATAAAATTAATACACCCACCAATAGAGTTATGTAGGTACATATATGTTATACATGCAAGGGTCATTAAACTTCATTGTATAGGTAATTTTTTCCCGATACATATTTTCAATGATTCTTGTAACTAATTGGATTCTTTTTTAGAATACAGAACTTTGACTATAAATTTTCATAGTGTAACCAGCCTGCCTTAGTATAATTTGCGTGAAAAAAATATTTAATATGTTTACCAAGTTGCGTTGCTTTGTTAACTTTTATTGACAAATAAGACTACATTATAGATATTTTACAGTAGGTACTATGACCATATACTTATTTTAACATTTACGACCTCTTTAATCAAGTGTCACACAAACTTTAAATCCTTTCGTTAATCCCTTAGATATAAGTTAAGGTATTTTCGATCATGTGTTTATTTGTAATATTATTGAAAAGGAATAAGTAGCCCCAATAAAATATGCATATCAGGTCACCCATGTGGTGGTTTACCTCCTTATGCCATAAAAATATGGTTATCTGGAAAAAAATACCGTGAACGTTAAGATCGCCGATTGTTACATTTACATATTTTGCAACTCCTCTTGTCTATTGTTATAATATATGTATACCTACACAGATTTATAAATAAATACAAATTAGAAGAAAGATCAACAATAAAGGAACGCATTGTGGTGGAAGTTAAATTGTTTTTGTATTCAATGATTCTTATACAAAAAGCCACACCTTTAAAAATAAGATGAAAACTAGATTATGCATTTATTGATTTTCCTAGGTATCATGTCACCCCTAGATATATATCATTGGGCATGCGTCAAGCCCTGTACACGGGGTGGATGTTAAACGCCTATGACGCATGTCCGGTAACCGTGCAGGATACCTAGACATATACCTATTAGCAAGTTATTGATTAACAGAAAATTTATAGGTAGAAAGTTCTGGATGCAGCGCCGTTCTCATTGTACTGAATGTATAAGTTTGAAGGATTGCTTTTCAAGCTTCGGTATTAACTTTATATTACAAATCTAAGTATATAAATTAATTAAATTGAAATATCTGTTTCTAGTATCAAATTAACAATATTGTATATTATAAATTCATTATAAAATATACTTTCATACTTTCGGTTGTTACTTACAAAAAGGCGGTTTTAAATCTTTTTGTCTCGTTGTTGGTAATGTTGGGAACGACTAGACCGATTTTGGAACTTTCGCTTGTAGATAGCTGATGATATGATTTACCTAAAGAGTACCTAACTACGGAATTTTTTTTAGACTTGCTTCGCCCCGCTTCGTTACTGTAGTTGTTTTTGTACCGCGGGGTTCCCCTCAAAATTTCCTTAAGAATTATTTTATATTAGATGAACCCCGCGGTACGACAATAACCGCGGGCAACGCCGCGAGGCGAAGCTAGTATCTTAATATATTGTAGTCTATGTGTTATTCTGATGTTTAAGCTATATTATTGTTAAGTTTAATCAAAATCCATTCAGTAGTTTTTGCTTGAAAGAGTAACAAACATACTCACAAACTTTCCCGTTTATAATATCAGTAGGATTTTATCATACACACATCATATTATTAAATAAGAAAAAAAAATCTAAATAAATGTTTTGTGCTCATCCAATTTATGGGCAATCTGAGCTAACAAGGGAAAACTTGTATCATTTGAAAAGGTTTTTCTTTAATTACCGAAACATAACCATATTTCACTACACCTGTTACTGATGTTAAATTACACGCATGCCGCAATAAAAACGTTTTGTATGGTACAGATTAAAAAAATTATTGAATAGTAATGTTAGATTCAAACAAATAAGGTTGTAAGTGTTTTAGGCAGTTTTATGGGAAAGAGACGATGCTAAAAGGAAATTAATATAAAAAGATAAGGACATCTTTCAACAAAAAGTTAAGTGAGAGGCTTGTTTAGAATTTATGTACCTTAGGCAAAGTATATTTTATATTGGTAGATACTTTTTACCTCAATATAAGTTCACGTTATTTTTTCGAGAGGTGTTTTTAAACGAAAAAATATTTTTGTCGATTTCAAAACACATTAATAAGGGTCGAGGAGGGGTACAAAAAATGAAATTTTAGATTTTTTTTTAAAAGACGTGACCTTAGAAAAGAAGTGACAAAAAGCCCTGCTTATACAATGAATTCTGATAAATTAAACCCAGACTGGGTTGTCTGAGTTTAATTTAAACGATGGCTTGGCAGACAGGGTGGGAGACAAACCCGCGACCTTTGGCTTTATAGACGGGGTCACTAACCACTTTTACGCAAACATATAGAAGAACACATACAAAGAGCCTCTACAATCTCTTTAATGGTTAATATATATATGTAATTTATTTTAAAATTAAGTATTGAACCATCATCATCTCCTCTTTGGGATTTAGATAAAGTCTGAACTATTATTTATGAGTAGGTAACTAATAGAATGTCAACGCATTACATACACAAATCAGCCTCTGTGTATATATTCTGTAATTTTCAACAGAAACAAAACAATAGCTATAGTCGTTCCAATAGTTTATTTAACTTTTGACAGCTCTAATACTTAATCAAATAGTGATACCCTGACCCGTTACCTATTCGATTTCTTTCATCGATCGATTTTATGCATTAAGAAGTTTTAATCGATTTAACAAACTCATTATTTTATAGATAATTTCGTACTTCATATTTCTATGTGTTTCAATGTGCGACCTCCTTTGTCAAAATAAAGAAGAAATGGATTAAAAGAATGTTGTTCAAATATGACGGTTCTATGTCATGAAAAAATATATAAAAGGAACTGAATTTTCAAAATGTATTATTGTATTGTGTTGTAATTCAGTGGTTAATATTGTATTTGTTAAACTATTGATGATCTTTATTAAATCTCTCTATGTCTATTTTAAAATAATCTACAGTATTTCAATGAGTAACCTTCAATATAGTTGAGTATTTATATTCCTCCGTATTGATTTATTTGTGAATTCTCACGTTTGGTTGAGTTGAGCGTATCGTTCCTGCCTTCGTTACTGTCAAAATGCCAAAAAAGAAAGTACTCAAAGGACAAACAAGAGAGTTTGTCTTGCGACTTCGTGAATACTTTGAAAAGGAAAGCCGTAATGGTGGGCCTCTTATACCAGTGACTCAAGTTAGAGACCGTGTTGCAGCAGCATTAGGTATTAGTGCTCCAACAGTGGCAAAAATAACAAAAGAAGGCTACGGCAGCAGTGGCATGGAACAGAATAAGCTATCTACACCTAAGAAAAAACGTCCGCCTAGTAAAGTTACAGCCGTTGACAATTTTGACGCTGATGCTATTCGTCGTCATATATACGACTATTACCAAAGAAAAGAGATTCCAACATTAAAAAAACTAACACAATCTCTTCGAAATAGTGGTTTGTTCCGTGGTCAAAAATCTTCTCTGACAAAGGTATTGAAAGACATTGGAATGTTATTCCAAAAATGTGACAAACGAAAAATTTTAATGGAACGCAATGATATTGCTTTGTATAGATGCGATTTTTTAAGACAAGCAAAAAAAATAGAAGATTGGTCGAATGTTGTTTTCACAGATGAAACTTGGCTCAATGCGAATCATACGCTGTCAAAAACTTGGACTGACAACACCGTTGGCTCCACTTCTACAGTACCAATGGGAAAAGGCGAACGACTGATTATTTGTCATGCAGGAACAGTAAAAGGATTTGTGCCAGGCGCTCTATTAGCTTTTAAATCCCAGAAAACAGGAGATTATCATGAGGAGATGAATTCGAACGTGTATGAAAAGTGGTTCAGAGAAATGCTTACATCACTCGAAGAGCCATCAATAATATTTATTGATAATGCACCTTATCACTCTCGTCAAATTAATAAAATACCAACACAGGCCAACAAAAAACATGAAATTATAAACTGGCTCCGTGACAATGGCGAAGAGGTGAATGAGTCCCTACTAAAAGTAGGGTTAGTAAAGATATTAAAAACAAAGAAGCTGCCAAAACGATACGTCATAGATGAAATGGCAGCAGAGCATGGGCATACCGTCCTCAGAATTCCCACATATCACTGCCAATATAATGCAATTGAAATGATCTGGGCACAAGTTAAAGGATATGCTGCGAGGAACAATACAACTCCTCCTTTCACCGCAAGAAAAATGCTGAATTTACTGAAAAATGCGTGTGAAAAAGTAACTCCAGAAAACTGGGCGAATGTTGTAGAAAAAAACAAAGAAGGTGATAATGTCGGATTGGGATCGGGATGTTGCATTCGACAATTTATCTATCCAAGAAATGATAATCAATATTACTGAGAACTCAAGTGATGATGATTCCTGGTCATACGAAGAAGACGATTCTTTATAATTAAAATTAGTATTACAGTACCTCTTTTGGTTGTTTTATTTTTAATCCGTAAATTACTACGAATTTCAACATTTTGTACCTGTTCATTACAAGTAGGTACCGCAGGTAGTTTTTATTTGAACCAACTATAGTAAGTCTAAACAATTATTTTAGATTCATTAATTTGCGGCGAATACATTCGATCCCATTACTATCTAGGTACGGGTACGATGGAACTGTTTTCATTACGCAAATTATTTATGCATTGAAACAGAGACATTTAGGGCATTTTAATGCAAAATAATAAAGCTTTTACGTGATTTGATATAAAATATAATCACAATAATTTTATTGTATGTTTTATTAATATAATCGATAAACGATTTATTTCAAAACCGTTTTTATAGTCTGTGGTCATTAATTACGAATGACACATCCCTAAGTAGGCGGAGCCCGCCCATAAAGTACAGTATTATCTGTAGTACATTGTATCAAAAATTATTACAAAACTTTATGTGCGTGATCTGTCAAAAGTTAAATAAAGTATTGGAACGACTATAACTCAGATCCATCTCTTTCTGCGCTCAACATCACATTATACTGCGATACTCGTAGTAGGTAGGTACAGTTAATATACCTAATGGTACTCTATATTTGAAGAATGAAAAACGCGAGATTTTTTAATGACTAGCTGACCTACGCAACCTCGTTTGCGTCTTCTATTGCCCGTAGCGTCCAAATTTTCCCCCGTTTTTGAAACATTATTCATTGGTGCTCCGCTCCTATTAGTATTAGCGTGATGATATATAGCCTATAGCCTTCCTCGAGAAATGGAATATCCAACACTGAAATTTTTCAAATCGGTCCAGCGGTTCTTGAGATTAGCGCGTTCAAACAAACAAACAAACTCTTCAGCTTTATAATATTAGTACAGATAGGGGCAAATAAGCACAAGAGTCTAATGGAAAATGACTATCGACGGCCATTTTATGTGTGCGATACCAAAGTCTGCAATTCAAAATGCACAAGCTCGTTCAAAAATATAATTAGCTAGGTGATACGTTTAACTTCGTCATAAAAGCGCTCTCTCAAAAGGAATGAATTTGACAGGAGAGGCAATGCACCCCAGCGTTATTCCTCTAAGTAGTTCAACTAACATTAAATGTTTATTTATTATGAACTGCTGCTACAAAAGATACCTTTTTAACACAACATATTGTATTCCCAAATGTTCTGAGTGTAGGTGTTCACTTTGCTCGAGTTATATGTTTATAAAGTTCTTCGCGACTTACGATAATATATGGAAAACGCTTTACGCTTGGCTAACGTATAGTCAGACGAAAGCCTACCCGGGCGCTCCCGTATACCCTCTAGTTATTGTATCGTTTTAATGTATTTTCGATAAAAATAGCAACTCTAACAGTTAATCGACTCTTAAAATTGGTATCCAATTGCTTTATTTTGTCATTTTTCACTGTAGGTATGCCCTAAGATAACGTGCATTAATATTGTGCAGTGTGCATAATCGAGAGCTATTATTATCTCACTTCCGACAGAAAACTTGAAATAGCTTAACAGGTCTTTTTGCATTTGGTGTCTCTCGAACAGAACTCATGTAATTGGATATATAAGTTATTTATTAAATAAATAAATATTCCGGACATCTAACACACAACGCCATCTAGTCCCAAGCTAAGCCAAGCTTGTGTTATGGGTACTAGACAACTGATGTTAATACTTATATACTTTTTTTTGTAAATACATACATATTATACATAGAAAACACCCAAACTCCGAAACAAATATTTGCAGATCATACAAATATTTGCTCCGACCCGGGAATCGAACCCAAGACCTTAACCTTAGCAGTCGCATACGCTACCAGTATGCTACCGAGGCAGTCAAATATCTAATATTAATATCTCACTTCCGACGGAAAACTTGGTATAGCTTAACAGTCTTTCTGCATTTGGTGTCTCTCGAACAGAACTCATATAATTGAACATATAGGTAAGTTATTTATTAGAAACGTACGAGTAAATGCTGCTCTTAGGTAATCTTTAGCAACAAATTTCAATAGTCCACTGCTGGACATAATTATCTTCATCTCAAGGAGTTTTTGGTCTAAGTACTATACCTACCTACCACACCGGCCAGGCAGGTTGGTAAGTATAGTTTTATTTTCAAGTTTGCCTAGTTTTTGCAGTGATGGTATTCTGTGTAGTTTGTTCCCTTAAATAGCCACCTCTTACGACACCTATGAGATGAATAGGATTGTATTCACCACACGGACATTTACTTAGGTTAATAAGACTATGTTAATATACTAAGCCTACCTATAAATGCGACTGCAGCGGCAGAATTAAGGCTAACCAACCACTTCCGCTGTTGAGCCATTGTGGTTTAACAGAATGACAGAGGAAAGATGTGGATTCGCATAATGGACAATACATACACTGAGATGAACGACCTTAAACAGCTCTCCTTTGTACTTACCTACTCTTGCAAGTACAAGTGAGTTTTGTTTTTAATAATGTTACAAAAAATATCTATGTTTAAGTTTATATCTATTGTTTAAGTTTGAAAATCCCAAATCACACATTTAATTTTAACCATCTAGTTGTAATTGTAATATAGTAGGTACTATAAAGGGCACCAATTATTAAATATCTCGAAGTGATTGTGAAAAAATAACATCAATTGAATACAACGAAATTAAATAATAATAACTTCACGCATCTTACTGTCTGATTCCACACTTGGCAGACTGTGCTATGGTATGGTAACCGGACTGCTGATAAACATACTTATATATTTCTAAATAATATCTTTATTTAAGTAATTTTACAAAATTAGTACATAATGTCTAGTAGAAATACAAATATTTACACGGGGCAAACTGCTTGCCGTCTCTGTCCTCAAGTTATGTATAAACCTGTGTGATGAATCGTCAGTGGTTTGTCGCTCTGGCCGCTTACTAGGTACAAACTCCTAATTTAAACTAATATTATAAAGCTGAAGAGATTGTTTGTTTGTTTGAACGCGCTGATCTCAGGAACCGCTGGTCCGATTTGAAAAATTATTTCAGTGTTGGATAGTCCATTTATCGAGAAAGGCTATATATAGGCTATAGCACAAACACTAGGAAACTGCAGACCTTCTTATACTACACCAACATGCATCAAATAGTTAACACTCCAACACATTTCACAGAAAATAGTAGCACATTAATAGATGTCATATGTTGGTGCACGATTGTTGGTGTGAGAATTGTTGTGGTGACCCCATGGATCACAGATAATATTAAATTAATCTTCCACTTGAGAGATCGGGCTAAGACTGCATATCAGCGAACAAAATTCTCATCAAAAAGGAAATATCTTGATTTTAAACATCAAGCTAAAAAGCGTTATATAATGAGAAATATGTATACTTTTCAATGCACATTAATAAATAATAACATTAATAATCCAAGAACTTTGTGGAACAATTTAAAAAACAAAGTATTTCCATCACATGGGCCTAGATTACTGCCAGACCACTTTAATCATCCGGATAGTATTAACAGGGATTTCCTGGACGTGCCAGGTGACTTTGGGGTGACCATTTCCAAGCTAATATATTATGAGTTTCATAGACACAACCTAAATTTAAATTTCACACTGGACTACTATCCGGATGGCACGCAAGTACCAAAAGTTAATGAATTTCGATACCTAGGCTCCATAGTAACGCGAGATGGAAGTGTCGATGCAGATGTACCTATCCCATAGAATTAATGTCGCGTGGCAAAAATGGCGTACTTTTACAGGAGTTCTCTGCGACCCGCGCATGCCCATACGCACTAAAGGGAAAGTGTACAAGACAGCGGTAAGACCAGCGATGTTATATGGGGCTGAATGCTGGACAGTGAGGGAAGTATATGCGCAGAAGCTACACGTGGCCGAAATGAAGATGCTCAGATGATCGGGCGGAGTGATGAGTCTAGAAAAAATTCAGAACAGATATGTCCGAGGTAGCTTCAAAGTGACTCCCGTGCAAGAAAAGCTCACTGAAACACGCCTAAGGCGGTACGGCCACGTCATGCGTAGAGACAGCGAGCATGTCGTTCAGAAGGCACTGGCACTTCCTGAAGGCAGGAAAGGAAGAGGACGGCCGCCCTTGACGTGGCCAATCTCATGAAGAAGACCCAATTACCAGACCCGATAACCCAGGACAGACTATCTTGGCGCCGAAAGATAAGGAAAGCCGACCCCACCTAACGTGGGAAGGGGCAAAGGAAAAGAAGACACTGGAACCAGTGGACCACAGTACTGTACTTAAAATACTGAACAATATTAGAACAAGTGCAACAGGCATAGATAAATTAAACATAGACATGATTACACTCACACTACCAAACTCACAAGACATTATCACAGACATTGTTAACATCTCTATAGTCACTCATACATTCCATACATTCCAAGCATGTGGAGGCATTCAGTTGTCCGCCCTATACCCAAGACAAGTGTTCCAGGCACTACAAGAGATCTACGACCTGTCAGCATACTACCCTGTTTGTCAAAAATACTGGAAAGAGTGGTTTATTTACAGGTCAGAAAGTAGTAGTAGAGTAGTAAAAGTAGTCTCGAAGACAATGACATCCTTCCGGAGAGACAGTCTGGGTTTAGGAAGGGACGTGGAACTGCGACGGCCTTGTGTGATGTGGTAGGTGCCATACTGGAAGCTAAAGATCGTGGAGAAGGAACGATACTCGCATTGCTGGACTACTCCCGTGCATTTGATGCTATTGATACGTCTCTACTCCTGTCTAAGATGGCGTATTATGGATTTTCCCCCGGTTCAATACAGTGGTTTCACAGCTACCTCTCTAACAGATTACAACAGGTAGAAATACACAGGGAGGATGGATCGGTTATGTCTTCCCCCAAATCCAGTCTGTTCTACAGAATGACCCCAAAATTATGATAAATGGACAAGCAATTGCAAGGGTATAAATGAAGCCAATAATCTGGGACTGTTAATGGATCCTGAGTTCAGATTTGAAGCATACATAAATAATATTGTTAGAAATTGTTTTTATAGCCTTAAAATGTTATATAATATCCGTAACTACCTCAGTACAACTTTAAGGAAACACTAAACTAGTAGACAGTCTAGTATTGTCCAAGTTTAATTACCGTGATGTGGTGTATGGTCCCTGCTTACTAGCCAGAACAAAAAACTTAATACAAAGGGTACAAAATGCTTGTGCTCGCTACTGTTTTAATATCCCCAGACGTCATCATGTAACACCATATATAAATGACAATGGCATTATGAAGATGGAAGCCAGAAGGAAACTGTATTTAGCCAGCTTACTTTTTGGCGTACCTAGTCAAAAAAGGTAGTCCTTCCTATTTGCATGAGAGGATAGACTGGAGGTATAACCACTTTTCTTATTCCATCAGACCATCAGCTAGAGCACTCAGTATACCGGGACATAGAACTGCTGCATTCCGTGATAGTTTTAGATATGCGGCGACACGATGCTGGAACTGCATACCGCCGCCAATTAGGGATCTAGAATCAATGTTTTTTTTTAAATTAAAATTTAGAAAATACCTACTCGTACAACAGCAACAATATATGACCACTAGTACTTAACCTTATGTTTGTGATCCACGGACAGTACATTGCTATCACAGGTAGGGTAGCATTATTTTTATGCCCACATGTAGCACTGTCTTCACAGCCTGGTATGCCCTGATGTGATAGCAGTTTAGATTAGTTTAGTTTTGTGTGTTAATTTAATGTGTATTTATTGTAAAAAGAAGTGAGATTCATCAGGATTAGGGTTATCAGATACTAACCAATTCATTTTATTATTTTAAAGTAAAAACGCAAATATAACGATGATAGTAGCTGCGGCTATCGGCGTCAAATCGAGTGTTGCGGTAGACACTGAAAATCAGTACTGGGATGGGTTACTTACACCCATCTATGGAGGGTAGAGACACCTCCATACACCCATCGCAGTGAATGCTGAGAGTCCGCCATTTTGTTGGACACGGTTTACAGCTATACTCGTATATCATCACCTTACCTTACCAATAGGAGTGGAGCCCCAATGAAGAATGTTTAAAATACGGAGGAAAATTATTACGCAACGGGCAATAATAGACGTGTGGCGGCCTCCACATACAACATAACACACTACAGCGCCATCTACCGAAGATACACTGAACTACGAAGTAACGCACTACACGGAGTAACTACAAATCCTGAATCGCGGAATAAATAGTTCTCGCGCCGATTATCATATATACAACATCCCAACATTAACTGTTGGGCAGTAGCCCGCCAGGCATGATTACGTCGCCTGGTCGGAGGATCCTCCCTTTGTGTTGGGTGGAACATGATACCCGTTCCCCTACAGACGTAAACGAGGTTGCGTGGGTCAATTAGTAATAAATAAAATCTTTATTTAGGTAATTTTACAAAATTAGTGCATAATATCTAGTAGAAATACAAGTATTAGGGGCAAACAGTGAGCCGCCTCTGCCCTCAAACTATGTAGGTATAAACCTATGTGATGAATCGTCAGTGATTTGTCACTCTGGCCGCGAGGTACAAATTCATAATACTAAATAAAAGACTAGCTAAGGGAAGGGAGTTTAAATATCTTTTTTAGCTATTAGCTTTGCGGGACAGTCACGAGCTCTTGATTTGGCTTTTTGAAGTGCAGGTAAGTAACGCATTTTTTGTGCAGTCCTTCAGCGATAATCCTATCTCTCCGCAGTTTTATGACGTCTCTCGACACGTTTTGGCTGCGTACCCTAGTTGCTGGTTTGTAGGTCTCAGCTTCTTTCATATCCGACTTGTGGCTTAACCTGATTGAGGAAAATGCCAAGTCCTGCAGTTTATTTGCTAGGTTCTGGTAGTAAAAGCAGGTAAAAACTTCCTTTTCCTGCATGGTATTTGGTACCCCGATAACTATACCTATACCTCGGTTTATTTTTATGTTTGTCGTCAATGATAAGACCGGAGTTCTGAAGCTGGGCTGATTTATTACATTTTACAATGTCTCCCTTCGTATCTGTGTTGATTATTACGCCACCATTCTTTGTTTTTAGCAGCTCTCTCACTTGCAACTTCATTTGTTCAGAACAGATATTGTTTTGAACTAATGACTTTGTATCATCGCTTAAAATACCTTCACTGTTGGAATAAATGGCCACTGAATTTAATTTTGCCTTTGGTATAAAATTGTTGGTACCTTTTTTAACCATAGAATGGTCCGGATGTATGTTTGGATGATTCAGTAATGGTGCATTTAAAGTCGTAAAGGTTCTTAAATAGGTCAAATTGGTCCTTTAAAGTTTGGGTAGCTGTGCTAGCCTGCTAGCTCTAACGGCTTTTGGTTTGGTTTTCTACGGCCATTTGGGAAGTATACCTATGCCATATATGCCACTTTTCGATACAATGTACTTATTCATTACTTCTGCGCAGAGTTTAATTTACTCTCCGGAGTACATACCTCATTATGGGTTTTCTCCATAAGGGTCATCCAGTTCTGAATCTCAGGGGTTGAATCGCTTCCAATCAGTCTTTGGCTTTGTACATTACGGCGTGGTGTAGGTATATGCAGGCATCAAGGCGGTTGAAGCCGCCGGTGCGGGTAAAGTCATTGGCGGTGGTGTGTGGGTGTTTTGTTACTCCTGTAGACCTGCCAAGTGGACTACCGTTCATAGTTTGTTATATTATTATTATTATTCTAATTAAAGAACATGATCTCTAAAACGATTTACACAAAATTATGTACTAAGCATTTGACACACTTTCCGTTACTACCAGTTATTGGCAAAAACAAGGTCACGTCTCAGCTAATTACTATTGTTATTTTAATATTAATTAATAGAAACACATGTCAGATCACAACGAAGAGCTAACCTCCTAAAAACCTACTTGTAGAGGCCATATAAATATAAATATTGTGGCTACTGCTTCTAAAGCAAGGCAACTTATTTACGTTGTTAGACAATTTTCAGATAATACTGGGTTTTATTTATTAAAAACAATATACTATCATTTCTTTATGTTAATATCAGCTTGACTTACTATTTAAATTTTAGCAGAGTTTGTATTGCAACACATTAATTACTTTAAGACTGAGATGTGTTAGAAAAAGTAGAAGAAACCATCGAGGTTCCCAACGCTTGAACGCTTGAACTTTATAAGGTATAATTTCTCATAACACTACACCGCTCCAACACCTCCTGGTTTAAAAAAACAGGTTTGCGTTGACAGTGGGTAGCGACCCACTCCGCTAAGGAGGCACTTAGCGGTTAGCTAGAGGTAGTGACATAGTGAGGTGTCTGTGCAAAATTTGTCTTTTATACGTAGCATTTAGGAACATATAAGTGTTTATCAACAGATTGGTTGGTTAATATAGTAGAAGGTCTGGAATCAGAAAGCCGTATTTGAAAAGTTTCAGACTCTGATGTTGCAGGTGTCCATGGGCGGCGGTGATCGCTTACCATCAGGTGATAGGTCTGCTCGTTTCCCCTATTCAATAAAAAAAAATAATGAAAACTTCTAAATCTATAAAAGTGCCTTCAAAGACCACAACTTTGTCAATGATTACAGACCCAGTTCAGTCTCTACGGTAAATAAAAAAAATACATTTATTTTTAATTATTTATTACCACATAATTGATTGAGTATAATGAGTTACATGCATTATCATACGAATAATACCATCACCTTAGACACAAGAAAATCTAAAAATTAGTAAACAAAAATTTAATTTCTTGATGAAGTAGGTAATACCTTATTAAATGCATATCTTCCAACCTTAAGAAACTGTGGCCCTCAGCTGAATTCTAAGTCTACTTGAGAAAGTCTATGTCCACTATATGAAACATTCTAGAATATTTAATTATTTACAAATTACAATTTTCATTCCTCCAAGCCATCATCTTAATAACCATATATCTTTCAAACATTGCAGGAAGAAAATTTAATCTGCTGTCTAGTCTGCTCCACAATAGATATGGACCTTAATTCTCATACCAGAATATAATGTCTATATATCAAACTTAATCAGGCCTTCGGCATGGTCCGCTACTTGAGTTAGGCCACCCTCAAGTCGCGCCAAATCACCCCAGGTTTAAACAAAGCGCTGCATCCCATAAATCCTTCAAGTTAACTGTTCACAATAAGATGTTTTTGACTTTGAATTCTAAAGCAATTTACTTGCAAGCCACAGTTCGGTAACTACATTTTCTTTGGCTCAATTGTCATGTTTGGCCAATCAGTCTCTCCGTTTACATCATATTTCAAAACTAAAGGCTTCATTAAACTATTTATAGGTAATGAATGCCAATATAATTGAATAAGTCAATTTCAAGTTGTTCAACTTATGATTTTTTAAAATTTCATCCAATATTCACTCTTTATAGAAATATCCAACAAGATATTTTATTCTTATTTATCCTAGTAGGTACCCTGCCTGTAATTTTGAGCGTTCCGCTGATACAAAAGTTTTGCCTGATATCATAATATGAGAATATTCTTGCCTAATAGTTTACTTAACTGTTTTTCACCCTAATAGGTTTATAATCTGCACAAATCATAAAACTAATATTCAATAAACAGGAACCAAATATACCTATCATAACACATTACAATTCACTGCATACTTGATTTGTATGATAATACCATCCCTTAGAAGTATAGTATGCTACTCTATATAGTGAGAAATTAGATAGAATCAATAAAGTAGTAGAAAGTTCCCCAGATCAAAAGTTGTCAAAAAGGGATAAATACATTCCCAATAGTATTACTAGAATATGAATAAGTAGAATAGACACAAGTCATATAGATATATTAAATATGACCAACACCTAGTCAATATATAATTGAATGTTGATAAAATTAAATGGCTATGCCTCTGAAGTAGTCGTAGCGGTTGCGGCGTTGATCTTGCAGCTGTCCAATCCTGGACGCAGTGTCGCAGTCACGGCATACACCACAGAAAGTGCTGGTAACAACATGGAATGGGCTCCGGTAGTAGAGATTGGGATCCTTCAGCAGCTTGTTTTTCTTATGGCAGCGAACATGAAGGAAAACCTCCAGCACCATCAGAACCACACAGAACAGGCTCGGAAAGACCATCAAAGTTGGAATGAGCAGCATGCGGTGGCTCACTTGATTCGAACCAGCAATTATGTTCGCCTTCAAAGACTGAAACTTCTTTGTCTTCGAAATATGACCGCGCGGAAAATTCATGTACTTCTCTACAGGAGGCTTCGACACCTGCCTAATGGCAAAGTTAATAGACGGTGAAGTATCTTCCACCAACGGTTCTCCCGTTTCCTCGTTGATAGTGTAAATGATGGTTTCTCCCGTTTCGTCATCGTGAGAAACTTGGTTAACCGATACCGGTTTATTTCTTATCATTTCTGTAACCAAACGCAGGGCTTATAACGAAGTACTATTTGGGTATTAAGTTATCATAGACTTTTGATGAAATTCTTTTATCTACTTACTCGACAAAGATGCACTGCTCCTGGAACTCACACACTCGGGATATAACTGTATTTTAAATGACACTTATTTAACTGATTGAGGTGGTGAGGTCCGCACTGAGAGAAATCTCACGCACTAATGCTGAATGCAACAAGAATCTGACGCGTACTTTTATTAACTTCTACTTGTTACTGGCTCATATTTCCTAAATCAATACAGATTGGTATTGATTTGTCGTAGGGTTGTGCAAAAACTTGTAGTGAGAAAAAATCTTAGTCTATGGATTTGCCTTTTGCATAAAGCCGCCATACAATATCCGACTTGTACGTTCTCAATGATTATTTTAAATTTTGTTTTTTGCAAAACCAATTACAAATTTGTTCCTCTACTGTTATACTTTGTGGTTTATAAACATAATATCTTCTATGAAATCCCTATGATAGCCAGTAAAGCTGTTTAAGGCTATAATATTTAAGAATTAACACTGACAGCAAGTTATCACATAATATGCATGTTATACCAGCTCCTTCCTTTGGACTGCATTCAGTGGAGTGCGACTCGTATCATCGATTGCCAAGAACTTTCAATTCGGCTAGACTTTCTGACGCTGCGTAGAGATGTGGCTACGTTGTGCATCTTCTACCGAATTTACTATAGGGAGTGCCCCGAGGAATGGTTCGGACTGATACCTGCCGCCTCTTTCCGCCATCGTCCTACCCGACAGAAATTTCATCCCCAACATCTAGATGGTTGGCAGTCCACAACTGTGCGCTTTTCCCAAAACTTTCTGCCTCGCACCACAAAACTGTGGAATGAGCTGTCGCCTGCAGTCTTCCCGGACCAATACGACCTTCAAACCTTCAAGAAAAGAGCGTACTCCTACTTAAAGATCGTCAATGCACTTGTAACGCCTCTGGTGTTGCGGATGTTCATGGACTGCGGTAATCGCTTACCATCAGGCGATACGTCTGCTCGTTTGCCCCCCCATACAATAATAAAAAAGTAAGAGCAGATAAATACAACATGTTTTTTTAAATTAAAATTTTTTTTTTTCAAGATATTTTTCTTTTTTTCATTTATTCATGTTTTAAAAATTTAGTTTCTGTTAACATAATATGACATTTCGGCGTTGTTGTTTCGTTGTCGACGTTTAGGTACGTAGTATGCTGTAAATATTAAAAAAACCATAAACAAGAAAGAATTTTGAATGGCTTTAAAGTATCACTCCTGTGCCACTAAGTTAGGAAATTACTAAAAACGAAACAGAAACAACGCTCTTGCTCTTGTTTATGGTGGTTGTCGAAAAGTAATGTCACGTTTATTATTTTTGAAATGCTAAATTGTGATAAAGTTATAAATTAAGTGAACTATAACTAATAATAGTTAGTTATAACCTTTAGTTTTTTAATCATTAACAGTAGTTTCGAATTGCGTTCGGTTAAATACAATCCTACATTACTTTCTTCAGGTGCTGCCGTAAAGTTAGGTAAAATGTTTTAGACAAATTCATGGTATTTGAAATATAACACGTAACCTAAAGAGTATATAATATGCATATTATAGTTTAATTTTGATGCATCCTTAGTCTCTAGGAAATATTAAAAAAAACAGTTGTTAGTCTGTTATAGTTGCATGTATATTTTCACTTAGTATGACATAGTGGTTCATACATTTGTTAGAATCTATGAGTTTCAATACTCAAATGTTCGTTATCAATATAATTCAGAAGTAATTGTTAATGTGATAATAATACTTTATAAATATATTACTTAACCAAACCAACCAAGTTAGTACACAATAACCCCACATTTGTCATTTGCCTGCCAAGCATGACAGTAATGAATAGAACATAGTTATTTCTTGACTACTACAATCCTTGATTCTTAAATCTGAAATAGATTGGGATAAGGTTTGTGTCAAGTACACAATAAACCCACATTTGTCATTTGCCTGCCAAGTAGTCATACTTACACATTACTGTCAAGTAATGAATAGAATATAGTTATTTCTTGACTACTAACTGTAGTAAGTATTGACTTGATTCTTTAATCTGAAATAGACTGGGATAAGGTTTGTGGTGCCACTTCGTATTCTAAACTTTTCAGCACTTCAATCAAAACTGATTGCGAATGAATTGCAATAATGAATAAACCCGAGTAACAAATAAACATTGCACACTTATATTTAGGGAGAATAATATATACTAACTAGATATGGCGCGCAGCTCCGCCTGCATGTTTATCGGCCATCGCAGCCTAGAGTAGACCTGGATAAGTATCTCATTGCCAAATTTCATTGATATTGGTGCAGTGGTTTTGCCATGAAATCAGGGCAGACGCAAAGAGTTACCTTCGCATTTATAATATTAGTATGGGTATTCTTATTAGAGAGGCATATTTCCAGCATGGGACTGCACTAGACTGCCTATTGCCTAGTAAAAAATGTATGCATGTAGCTAGCATTCAACATTTAATTATTGGGAGCAATTATTTGCTCCTGGTATATAAATTCCAGTCTCTTGCCAACCTGATAAAGAAAGATTTACTTGACAAAATATAGTACTAGTAATATAATAGATGTTATCACATAAAATACACCCCTGGCACTGCTGGGTCAAAAAGCAAGTACAAATGGTCATGAGTTAACCTTGTTGGAGATAGTTGTCAGCTTTGTTATAATGCTGTTCATTTCTAAACCTGCCTCATTCCTTTTATCTGTCGTGTTTGAATCACCGCTCATTACTTGGTTGGGTTGTCCGCAAATCTTGTAAGGTTTTAGCATCTGCCACTTTTAATTTTCTAGCTTCATGCAGTTCTTAATTGTTGTGTAATTTTTTGACCATATCTATCTACCACCATTTTCAATAACCTGTCTCTAAAACTAGAAACATGTTATTGAAAACGACCAGTAGATGGTATACAATATATAGCGTCTCTGAAGTTCATTACGTTTTTCCATTAAATGTTTAACGTCACAAATGTCATTGTTATACTGTTTTTTCTAAAATATTCTATCTAAAATGTTCGTGATACTTTTTGGAATTGGGACTTTGCATTTGCAATGAGACTTATGGGCCTTTAGTTGTAAATTACTTCTGTGGCTCCTTTGGCATATGTCCGTGTGTGACAGATTATGCATGCTCTAAGAGTCTAATAAAGGATGTAGGACAATTTCCCTGCAAAATGAGAAGTAAAACTTGAAATAAACTATCAGCCTGTCTGGCCAGTGTAGTCTAATAGGCCAAAACCTCCTTTCTAGGGAGACTCCTATGTCCAGCAGTTATTTCTGTTAAAGGCTGTTGATGTGATGGTATGAATGTTCTGAAATGATACCGGTTTTGAATATGAATATGACATTAGAATATAAACGTCTTAAGAAATAGACTCTCTTTGAATGTTTTGTAGAACTACTCCTATGCATTTCTGAGGTTAGCATTGAGGGAGTACATCATTACATCCTTCATCATCAGCATCATCAGCATCATCAGCCCGTTGAAGTACACTGCTGGAGATAGGTCTCTCCAAAGGAACACCACAGAGCCTGGTCTGTTGCTTTTGCATTCAGATGCTGCCAGCCCTCCTATGCAAGTCATCCCGCCATCTGGCCAGAGGGCATCCCACACTATGTTACATCCTTGCATTGAAATTATTATAAATCTTGGTCACCTTTACTTTGTCCATTTAGAATACTTTTTAGTTTAGGTATTAGTATTTATTTTTAACATTAATATCAGAACGGATTGCATGATGTTTTTCCATGGTTTACCTATATACTTTGTTTGTGTTCTGATGTCTTGACAAATTTTGGCTAAAAAATGGTTAAAATATTATATTGAAACTACAGAACCTTCAGAGAATTCAGTGGTTTTGAAGTGAAAACTTATTTAGTTCTGTTGAGCACTTTTTGGTAGAAGAGAATCTTATGAGTTTGTGTCACCGACATGCTGACTTGTCATTTTCGAAGTAAAATGTTCTTTGACCTCGTTGAGCCCTTTTTGGTAGAAAAAATCTTATGGGTTGGGCGTCACCAACTTGTTAATGTTTGATGTTGATAATTTTAATTCAATAATTACGAAATTTCTAATTTTACACATAAATTTTTCAAATAACATTCTAAGTTATTAGTTTCCGCTTCTATCGGCAGTCTGTGTGACTGACAATTTTTTCTTATTCATGCACATAGGGTTGCATGCAGAATAGCAATTGCAGTCCTTAACTCAACAGTATAAAATTTTAATTCACTTTGTTTTGCGATTCAGTAAATCATTTATGTTTAAGTCAATTAAGACATAAGAATATCTAAAAAAAAATTGATATATCTGGTTGTAATATAAAAATAACCGCTTTTTACTAAATACATATGAATGTAAATATAATTTTTTCAACTTATTTCTGTCCGTCTGTTTGTTCTGGCTAATCTCTGGAAAGGCTGGACTGATTTTGACGGGACTTTCGATGGCAGATAGCTGATGATATTAAGAGTAACTTAAGCTACTTTCTGAAGACTAGCTTTACCCCACGGTTGTGTTTTTTACCGCGAGTACCACTGTATGCCAGGCTCAGCTAGTACAAAATAATAATATCTGACTCACAATTTCATCTAGTCCCTAACTAAGCAGTGCAATAAGAAAAATGTAATATTATTTCAATATTATAGTGATTTACATGTTACTTCGAGACTATATGGTATTGAGTGACTATGGCAGAATATTTCATGATTATATAGGAAACATAATGAAATTATTAGATGAGCGAGTGATTTTCAGCTCACTCCATTACACTGTAACTGCATTTGCAGTGACTATTTTGCTAATTAGTTGTGTTATTTCTTTACAGGTCTTCAATTACACTGACTTCGACAACAAAAATGGGAAAAGAGTAAGTGATCTTAATATAGTATACAATCCAAAATGTTGGCATTAGCCATATATATATTTTTTTTATAATAATAATAATAATAAATATTCCGGACATCTAACACACAACGCCATCTAGTCCCAAGGTAAACAGAGCTTGTGTTATGGGTACTAGACAACTGATATAAATACTTATATACTTTTTTTTTGTAAATACATACATATTATACATAGAATTTAATGTATTTGTTATTGTCAGGACAAGGTTTGTATAGAAGAAATTTAAAAAAAGTATTATATTCTCTTAGTCCGCTTAGTTCTATTTATTGCAGCGCTGCGGGAAGTTGACACGGGCTAATTGAAAGATTAATAGGTGATACGAAGGTCAGCTAGTTTTTGATATTATTCAAGTCTGTATGGAGGAAGACAATATCTTTATTATTATATTTATATGCTTTATTGAAACAGTGTGCATAGACACACAGAAACCTTTCTTTAATAATATTGAAGTAATTACTTTGAACACAGTCATAAAAATATTATATGTCAGTATAGCGGGTTCGATTCCCAACAATTGCAAACATGAAATTTTATGATGAGCATGATCAATGATTTAGTGTATAATAGTACTTATACAAGTACTAGATTTTGTGTGGGGAAGAACATAAACACTATTCTATATTCTTTGCCAATACATAAACTATCTTCATGACCAGTTGCGCTGGTAGCTATATCCATGTCCCCGACTAGAAATTGAGTGTGGCATGCCAAAGAATCAGTTCGGGCCGAACTTGGCTTTGGCTTGGCTTTCCTAACTTAGGCCTGCCTAATTCGTACTTAATTAAATTCATATTCGGAAAGCAAAATGGTGGCATGTCGAAAAATTTCCGAATTCCGGTGTCATTAGGAAATTCTTCGGTACTGCCGAAGTTCAGTATAATATAGTGTAATCGAAGCTGTACCTAAGTTTGACATGCTAAACCCGATCCTAACTAGGAAATGCTGTGACATTGCCTTAATTTGGCATGCAGTACTAACTTGTGACCCCCTAAACAGAAAGCCAAGTTAGAAACAAACTCGCAACTGCGTTACTTTCGATATAACGGCGTAATTCGGCCCAAGTTCGTAATGAGGCATGCCAAGTTTGCGCCTAATCACAGCCGCACTAAAATTTCTGGTCGGGTCTATGTCGCGGATTGTAATAGACTGATAGTGATTCCCTATTCCAACTTCACTATTTCCACCCCTTTAAAAGATGATTTCGGAGATTAAAACAATTCTGTGTTCTTTTCCAAGACTAGGAGTCTTGGATTCCAAGTCTTCCTATACCAAGTTTTATCTAGTTCAGTGATTTAAGCACAAAGAGGCAACAGACATGAATAAGTATAGCTGTGTCATTATTTTGGTTTTCAAAATGCTGATAATTACATTTACACAATTTCCGTAAAAGTTTTTGTTTCACGTATTAATATATATATAGATAACAGTTTAATCAAGCCTATTTGTCGTATTGTTCTGTCGTCTATGCCTATATTATTTTCGTCTATTTTCACGTACCTTGACATCTTTATTGTCAACCTTCTTGGTTGTACTCCAAAATGTCAAATCATAAAAAATGGAATTGTAATGGATAAGTTTATAAATAACTTAATAAATTATTTTCAAACATGATTAATTTTCAATAAAATTTCACACCGCAATTATGAATCGTTCTCATTTCTCTATAGACATCACTATTAATGTAATAAATTCATTTGAATTGAAACCAAGGTTTGTATGTAAACTGTATAGTTTGAATGATGGTGACATGCAATTCAGGGTTCTATACCTACTCTTAAATAAGTAGTGTTATGTGAAATTGTGACTTAATACTTAAGAAATTGGACGTTCTAGCATATATTTTCTAAATGTTCTGTTGGTAATACAGCAAGTCCTCGTTATTTTTACCCGTATTGCATTGTCACCTTGATAGTATATATTTCTCCAATTTCACTATCACTGATCATGTCGTCTAAATTACAGAATTGTTCATAATATTGTGAAGGGAAAGGGCGTTGGAAAACGTACGAGGAAAAGCAATTCAGTAAGTATATGTAGATTTGTTTTGTTTACAGTATTGTCGATAAGGGAAAGTCTACAAACGGCGATGAAGTTGACGACGAAAGTAAAAAGAAGAAGAAAAATAAGAAGCAAAAGAAAAGTAAACGCGCTGAGGATAACAATGAAAAGGGATATAAAAAGAAAAAGAAATCAAAGAAAGAAAAACAAAAAAGTCCCAAAATAGAGAGTGAGACTTCTCTTTCGGACGTAGAAGAATTGATAAAGAAAAGTAAAAGCATGAAACAGACAAACAGGTTTACGCCAGAAAATATAAAAACTAAAAATGGTGATGCGTCAAGCAAATCTTACAGCAAAAGTAACCAAGCCAGAAATGTTGACAAAGAAGACGCTTTAGAGATTATTTCTTCAAACTCTGATAGTGAAAATTACCAAGAAGACTGCGGGAGCCCTGAACTGAACCTAATAGAAGACGATTTGAACCTCGAGGACCTAATGAAACAGAAAGAGTTGCTTCAAGCACGTCTTGTTGCTTATTATTCAGAAAAAAGTGATGATGATAGCGCTCATCCCAAAGGTAGTAAATCAGGTGACATTATATGCATAAACGATGATACTAGATCACCTATTTCAAAAAAATCTAGAAGATATAAGGATCATGACAGTAGAAATAAGCATAAATCAAGTAAAGATCGTTCATCTGAGGGAGACAAACATAAATTGAAAAAACACGAAGAAGACTTAAGAGAGATAATAAATAGAGAAAGTAGGAAAGAAATGGAGAAAAAGTTAGAGGAGAGAGACAAAAAAGAAAGGGGACGTAGGAAGCTGGAGGAACGGGAACGAGAAAGGAGACGAGACCGGGAGCGTGAGAGGGAAAAGGAAAGAGAGAGGGATCGTGATCGTGAACGTCGGTCATCAGAATTGCGGCGCAGAGACAGGGACAGGAGTTTTCGGCGGTCTCGGGAACGATCAGCAGCGTTTGATCGGAGATTGTCCGACCGTGACAGAAGGTCTCGAGAGCGGTTCAGAAACCGATCAAGGGAGAGAAATTCCAGGGCAGACCACTGGTCACGGCGTAAGGTAGTATACTTTGTAAAATACACCTCAGCTTTCTTATCTCTTTATCCATATTCATCTAGTGATAAGGGATATTACTACTGAGGCATAGGTGGTTGGTTCGATTCCTATTCTGAATTATTGATTGTGTATCGAGTATCGTTTATATCCAGACAATAAAAATACACTTCTCTACAAAACAGTCGTACAAACTTCTAACATACAATCAAACAACTCAAATAATGCAATAAAATAACAAAAAAAAATTGAACTACAAGAATATGAACTTAGATATTTTTATGTTTTGTATTTCAGGGGTCAATAAATGAAGTAGCACAGATAGTACCGAGCTCGAGTGAAGAGGAACTCAACATATCCATCAACACTGACGATGACGAGGAAACAGAGGAACAAATTATCGAGAGGAGACGCAAACAGAGAGAACAGCTTATGAAAGTAAGTATCGGAATGTTTATAACACGTGTACGTGGGCGTTCAGAAGGGAAAATATGCCTATGTTCCAATATAATAAAATATTCTTACTAGTGGAATACTTTCAATTTTTCCAATCACGCCACCGGTTCTATGGTATTTTGGTTCAATTTATTACTAATGTTTTGACACATTTATGGAAGTATATATTTGAATTTTTTTTCCACAGCGACTCGGCAGTGACAAACGTGAAGATGAGCAGACACAAGAAAAGGTGGCACCGTCCCCGCAAACGCCTGAGCCGGTAGCCATTTTAGAAAGCCAGGTCAGCTCTCGAGAGGATTCGACGATGGATGTCAGAAACGTGGTGTCTGAAACTAAACTTAAAGAGAAGCCAGCAGATACCACGTCTGATGCCAATGTGTCCGGATTAATACAGAACATCGAAAATGAAACGGAAAGTGATCTAAAACTGGAGAAGTCAATCAAAAGCGGGGAATGGGATATGTTCGCTGATCAGGACAACTATAGTTTCGATGTAAGTTTGATAATGTATTGTGTAAGCACTAAGTATCAATTGAGGTGTCTCACTCTAATTTTAAACAAACGAATGTCTTAAGGAAGTTCTCTGACATTATCCGTTTTCCTAATTCCAATTTCTTTTTTCTTTTATTTTGTCAACTAAACAATAAACATTGAAACAGTAATCTGCTATATTGATATACATATGCCAGTATTATAAACGCAAAAGTGTGTGTATCTTAACTGTTTGCCTAATTACCTGCCTACTAGAAAACTATTGTTCTTTTCTAATATCAAATAAGTTGTGCTTGCGAATTTAAATATTTTCAACTTCATTTAATTTCCATTTTAAGCAGACACCAATAGCCGGCAAACCCAAAACCAAGACTGCTGTCGAAAATCCTTCTTTGACTGACAACTGGGACGATGCTGAAGGATATTATCGGTAAGTATTATCAGCGTTATTTGCTTATTCCACATACTATATGAATGTTATATTTTTGCACATATCCACTAATAACAATTTTAAGATCCCACTGACCTCAGTAAGAGATGCAATCCCAGTTCAAATAAAGATATTGAAATCATGTTTTCTTAGTAATCTTCTAAATTTTAAAACTCCCATTTTAATAATGCTAGGTTTATAAAAAAGATACAACAAAAATGCGGGCATTGTGTTCAAGACAAAACTCGACAAGCTTAACGAGTAAAATGTACTGCCTTATGCTTTTTACTAAATTAAACTGCGGGTTCCAATGGGGTTCCCAAGTTCAATAATCACTCCTTTTTTCCCATCTCTCCTTTACAACTAATTAAGCATTGAATTGAGTAACGTGATAGGCTTTTTTTGTACTTGTTAAATACGAGTGAGAGTTAGCACGTCGGGTAATCGGTAGTTTTGATTCCCATTCGTAAGATCATAAAGATATATAAATATAAAAATTTAATAGATATTACATACGGTTTCCTGTTTTCATTCCTATATTTTTTAAGCACGCAATGTTTGGTTTAAAGTGGTTGTACTTAAGCCTAAATTTTAATAGATGTAACCTAAAGTAAATAATAATGTTATGACTTTAAGCAAACCATAAATAAATAAATCATTCACAAGATTTGATTGATAATATATGCATCCTCATACAATACACCATGTCTATACCATCAACAGCATTTAAATCAAAATTAATAACTTTTAAAAACTTTACTTTGTTTTTGGTAAATAATGGTGTACAGAAATAGGCAGGGTATATATTTTGATAGGTAGACTATATAATGTTAAAAACACGAAACAAATACAAAGAGGAGAGGGCGGGCACAAGCGGACAGGCCCTGATGTCATCGCAGTTACGCGGCTCGTGATTGAAGACTGTCAACGTTAATCTTCTAGAACTGTATCAAACAATCGCAAATCTTAATATTTTCTCGGTATGAAAACAGTTAAATTGAAAGTGCTGTATTTTATCACATATAAACTACTCGGATATACGTTCTGGTACCATGAATGACATAACATTTCATTTTAAAGAAGTTTTATAGGTAATTTCTTATAAAAGTTCTAGAAAAATCTCTTAGTGATTTTGAAATGTAATTAAATTTATTCGTGGCGAATAACATACACAAAAACAAAAGTACGTAGAGCTGAGTATTGACAAAATATACTATATAAACTGTTGTCGGCCTCGCCTCCGAATATGTCAGAGAAGCCCGGAACAGGAGTTTAATAACGAGTTTTCATTTCCGGCCTGTTGGTCCGCGTAAGCTATTTTATTTCACTTCTATCCTCCTGGTGTCTCTAGGATGGCACCAGGCGGGCGTTCCACCATCCGCCACCTGTGGACGCGTTCCCTAGGGGTGAGGCCCCCCGTGAATGATTTCATCTCTCCAATTACCAAAAAATTAAACACATTAATAATAGTGTAATGTAACATAATTAATTACCCTCAGCGGCAAGATGGAGATAACTTTGTACTGTCGTCGTCAAAAAGCCAAAAAGATACAAACCCTGTTAACCTTATTATCAGGTTGTGACCTCTTTGCTATAAATATAATTATTTATATTTTTAATTGTCAAGAGAATATAGTTATAAATTGATTTATGTCAATGTGACATTAATTTATCTATTTAATTAACCGACTTCAAAAAGGAGGTGGTTCTCAACTTTGTATTTTTTTTATAATAAATAATTTATAATGTTTAAATTATTTTCGAAATGATAAAAACGGGTAGGTTAAAAAAATGTTTACCTTGTACTCCGTAGAGACATGAATTCTGCTGTTAAACTTGCCATTGTCTTGGCAATTTCATTAAGTGAACTATTTATTATAAGCAGACTTGAAATGGTTTTAACAAATTGTATATAATTTGTTTTTCTGTAGATTGCAAAGGGCGTTTTGTACGTTTAAGTACAAGAGACATGTCTGCTATGACTCCTGAACAAACGATATCTTCAGGTTCACTCACTAAAACACGTTTGACGCGCTGGTAGTCGATGGCTCAACTGAATATACATGTAATTACAGCGTCTGTGTGGAACGGATTTTGTGACCAATGGAAACGCAGTCAAAATTTTTGGTACTCGTTGGTTAAAAAAAAAGGACTATAGACTCTCATGAAATACGAGGTGTAAAATATGTTTAGTACACTTAATTGTAAACTTTAATGCCATTATATTAGATTTTTTTCTGATACAAAGATTTTTGTGGCGATACTTAATCCACTTAGTAATAACATAATTATTTCACAGAGTGCGTATAGGCGAGATTCTAGATAACAGGTATTCTGTGTATGGATACACCGGACAAGGTGTGTTCTCCAACGTAGTTCGCGCTCGAGATCAAGCCCGAAGCAATATTGAAGTAGCTGTCAAGATAATAAGGAATAACGAAATCATGTAAGTCTATCTTATTACATAACTCTGAACCGATTATTGAACGTTTATGTCGTGGTCAGATCTTAGACTTGATCACGTGACGTGTCAACCACACCATTTCAGAATAAGTTTGTATTCCATGCTATATATAGTACCCATTGTAAACATAGCAATATCATCATCAATAGGGAATAGATAGCAATGAACGAAAACCTAAACGCTATAAAGATATGACCAAATCTAATTTACCTTATCATTACGTGTTACTGTCGATTTTATAAAGTGGTAAATTTCAAGAACTGACCGCGTCTCTATATGAGCACCATCTGTTGTCTTATATTGATCTTGAAGAGTTATTTATTTATGTGTTACATCACTTACACTGAAAATAAATATAAATAAAATAAATAATATAAAGAAGATAGATGAGGTAGGTATGTAGTTTTTTTTTCAAATTGTCTTCGATCTCCCCTCTTAAAATTTTTGTTCTTGTAAATGTGTCAATATTGAAACTGTATTTTGTTGCAGGCATAAAACAGGTCTTCGCGAATTAGAAGTCCTCAAGCGTCTTAACGACACTGATCCCGAAGACAAGTTCCATTGTCTCCGCTTATTCCGCCATTTCTTCCACAAGAGACACTTGTGTATGGTACTAGAACCTCTTTCCATGAACTTAAGAGAAGTATTAAAGAAGTATGGCAAGAACAGCGGCATACATATTAAGGCTGTCAGAAGTTATACTCAACAGATGTTGTTGGCGCTCAAATTGTTGAAAAAGACTGGCATTTTACATGCAGGTTAGTTTCTATTGTTGCAGAAAAATACCTTCTATTATTTAATCTCCAAAGTCTCATCATCTCATACCTTATATTAATTGCTTCAAAAAATGGTTTATTAAGAATGTCCAAAATATATAGTAGTCTTCGTTAAAGTCAAGCTTATCTCTTAACTTAACTTAAATCTTCTTTTCAGATATAAAACCCGACAATATTCTCGTCAATGAAACCAAATTATTGCTCAAACTGTGTGACTTTGGTGCTGCAGGACATGTGTCAGATAACGAAATCACTCCTTATTTAGTTTCACGGTTCTACCGCTCTCCTGAGATCATTCTTGGATTACCGTATGACTTTGGTATAGATATGTGGTCGACAGCGTGCACTATTTATGAACTGTCTACAGGCAAAATTATGTTCAGTGGCAAATCTAACAATGAAATGCTAAAATACTTTATGGATTTAAAAGGAAAGCTTCCCAATAAGATAATAAAAAAAGGTTTCTTCAAGGAGCAACATTTTGATGCGAATTGCAACTTTTTGTATCATGAGCTCGATAGGATTACTGAGAGGGTAAGCTTATATTTAATAATAATCTCAACATGATGACAATGAAACTGTTCATATAGCACTTTGAGAGTGGGAGTCCCACCGCACCTATTCCATCCCCGAGGTGTCGTAAGAGCCGACTAAGCAAACAGGACAACAGCACTGTAATGAGATGTATAACTTGACACAATGCCAATACCAACCCGTTTGGCCAGTGTGGTATAATAGACCAAATCCTCCTGTCTAACAAGAAGCCTATGTCCAACATTGGAATATTGTTGATGATGCCGACTGTAAATGTGACTGTTACTTGACTTTGAAATCTATTATTATTCATTAAGGTTTATTACGAGTAGTTCCATGTAACCAGTTCCATATGTAAGTTTTGTAACCCATTAATTCCATACATATAACTAGTAGGAATAGATATTTTTCCCAGTATCTCGATGAAGCTAGTTTCTTATGCATCTGATGTAACGTTAAAAATATGATTTCTCTCATTTGTTTCATGTAATGTTATTCTACTTTTAAAGCTGACTTTGCTTAAATCTTATTTAATTATTGTTTTGTAACCACCAATAACCATATGGACCTTTCATACACATTTCAAATACTTTCACTTCCTTTAACCTCTCGGGTGCGGCAACACGGATCCATGTTTGTCCCGTCGGTGCGGCACACACGGATCCATGTTTTTCGCAGTTAACTTGCATTTTAATTAATTTTGGGTATTAAAGTTATTATAACGAAGTCTAGAAAGGTTTGTTATGCATTTGCTTTATACGAACAATATTTTAAAACATTCGTTTGTCAAGTGCGCTTCAAGAGCCGTAAAAAAAACGAGTTCCAATTTCAAAGTTGACGATGACGCAACGCGATCTGTCAAGTGCCTCTTCAGTTCAGAAAATAAAATCACTCTAGCTACGCCTTTTCTCATAATAACTCTTTAAGGTTATATTTACTACATTATTTTGTAATACGCAGTAACTACTTTAGTCGACAATAATGTTAATTTTTTTAACTCGGCGTACTTCAATTCGTTAAAACTGATTTTTTGCCGATAAGGTGGTTTTGAAGGTAGTTTGTTGTTATATTTTACTTATTATACTTATTTTAGGAACCACCATCAATACGAATTGAGGCATAAATCATGCGTAATTTTGAATAGTGTTACTCAAAAAGTTACCGAGTCTATTACCTATTGAAAAGGGCTTACTCATTTGAAGGTTTTTACGCATTTATTCTTATGTTTTTATTGATAAAATGATATAATTGCGATGAGAATCTTATATAGAATATAGAATAGCAACAAAAATGTGTTAGAAAAGCTAAATATTTAAATAAACACTCATTTTTTGCCTGACGAGCGAAATTAGACGCACACATACACAGGGCTCCCACGCCATTACTGTTCTACATCATCATCAGCGTATCGTAGTCCACTGCTGGACATAGGCCTCTCCAATAGCACGCCACTTAAAATTGTATATCGCCGTTGATTCGTGTTTGCACGCAGCCTAGCGGGAAGTCCCGGAACTATTAACACCCACACATACACAGTAGTGACGGACAATGAACAAGACGTAAACTGATCTTTGTTTATGTTTTACTAAATTATTTTGTATTGACCATAGACTTTGTGTGTCATAATGGAACGATCAGTTTGTTCTCTTTAGCATTCAGTCATTTTCATACAGTTTAGAGAATTCTCAGAACTTAAAAATAATAAATGAAAACTGGTCTAGCAAACGAGTCCTTTTTTTAAATAACTTGATAAATAGGTTGTTTTTTTTATGTATTGTTCCTGTCTTTTGCACTAGTTAACTAAAAAAATAAATTATTTAACTAAAAAACACTATTTCTTCATATAAATACTACGCAATTTTGTGTTCGGCGCAAATAATAGTTTGATTGTAAAGTGTCAAAATGGCGAATATCTCGACAGCGAAATGTGATTTTTACAAATATGTTTCTCAATGAATTTTTACTGCAGTTATAGTGTTTTTTATATCAGTAGATAGCTTAGTTATCGAACTTTATGAGGATAATAAGTAAAATGAATAATAAACCACATAAAATATTAAAATCATGTTTATTAACACAATAGGTGCGTAAATTAATACTTGGCTCAATTGTGAGTAAATAATAAAGCGATAACATTAGTTTAGTAATAAAATATGGCATAACCATGTACGCTTGTTATCCATCTTTTGAAAAATAATCACTTTTATAACCACCGAGCATTGTTTTTGAAAAGATTTGATCATTTTCGTACACCATGCACCGTGCTGCAAAATTTTGCAATTTCGCCGCACGGTGCATGGAACCGGAAGTACCCGTTCGCGCATCCGAAAGATTAAGCAATAATGTAAAAATATGTATATTATTTTTGCTACACAGGATCACAGTAAACACAAATCCAAGGTTCAGACAGACGGACTAGATTTTAAATTGAATGTTATTTGTGGCATCTTCAGCTATAAAAGTAGTTTAAAAATTACATGGGACTGGTTGCGAAAGTTCAATATTGAACTGGCTACTGGGAATAAACTGGTATTTGAAATAAGACCTCATTACCTAACAGTGTATAAGTGTTATTATAGTTAATTTGTATTTCTGTTTTATAATGTTAGGTTATACAAAATCTTTAAATGTAAAAAAAACTTACATTTTCAGGAGAAAATAGTAATAATGTCAAGTATAAAACCAAGTCGAGAGTTACAAACCGAACTGGCACCATCACATCATAGATTACCAGCTCCCGAGGCGAAGAAGATGACGCAGCTAAAGGACCTTTTGGAACGAATGCTCATGCTCGACCCAGCCAAGCGTGCCTCGGTCAACCACTGTCTCGCTCACCCTTTCATTCAAGAAAAAATATAGGACATAAAAACATTTTTTCCTTTCGATATTATTAGTGTTTCCGCGAAAGACAACATGAAGTACTTCGTGTATTTTTAAAGCACTCCGTAGTTATTTAATTTAAGGCGCTTGTACGTGCTAAGGAAATACTGTTATTGACGATTTAGAAACCAGTAACATTTTTAACTGGTCTAAATTAAAAAGTTTTGCTTAAATCATTCTTTTAAATTTTGCCCTATTTAGTTGCACTTTATTTTTGTAGCTTTTTACACGAATATACAATAATTGGCTAGAAATTACGCTATAAAAAAAAAATGAAATAATCATTAAACTAGTCGTTACAAAACATTAACTTTGCGGCCTTATTAAAATACTCGTTTAGAAACCCTGAAAATGTTAGAAGTCTTAGCCCAATAAAATTCATACACATGAAATGTCAGAATTGTATTTTTTTTTTCTTTATATTATTTTTAACAGTCGGTTTTTTTGGCTAGTTGGAACAGTGATTTCATCATTTAAACATCTTTTTATTAAAATTGAAGAGACTCTTGTAAAGATATAGTTTTCTTATCGCACAACACAGATATGTGAATAAAAAGCTATAACAATTGGGTAGAGTGAAGTTGTTGTGAATTTATTATATGCTTTGTGACCAAATATAATTGTTCGACGGTGTGACAAATTCGAAAAGATTTACAGTGTAACCAATAGCTACAAATTTGAAGTGTAACTGAATTGAATTTCAAATGTATTGTATGACAAATTATCTAAATGTTATGTAAGAAATTGTACTAATTCAGTCAATTGTATCTATTCAAACAATAACAGGATGTACTTATTCTATCTTAAACTCACTGAGATTATAGAGTATCCGAATAGGAAGTAGATTGAAGTCTTAAATAAGTCCTACCGTCTACACATGTATATGAATCAGCACTTGAACACAAGAAACAGTACCATGTTTAAATATGTAGTTTTACATCAGTGTTGGTATGACATATCGAATGGCTTATTAATGTTCTTAGAATGTACTAGCGTCTTAAGATTGTTTACCACACTTTAGTTGTCATGAAATACTATCCGATTGTTTTTTTTAAATAGTTTATTAGGGGCTCCATATCATACTTATATTTTCTATTAAACAATAGCCAAGCCTTTAAATTGAATTATCACATATCGTGTTTTTATAGTTTTTAGAAGTGAAAGTGTTCATAATATATGTTACAGCTTGCAACGAAGAATATACAAATAATTATTTCAAGAGTATCTTCGGATATCTGTTGTTTTTTCAAGTGTTGTGCGGTATCATACTTAATTCTAAATGTACATAATGTGTAAGTCTTATTACCAAATTCTTATGTCATATAACACGAACTTCGTGTTATAGAAATTGGAAAGAAACACAGCATTTAGGTGCTAGATGGAGCTACTTAGACGTGGGATCTGATAGTTCATATATAATCTTTTCCATATATCTAATTAATGCTAAACTTAGAGACGTAGTCAATATGATCTCATCGTCCAAGCAGTATCATCTGGCGATAATCACATCCCAAATTGTCTTGTAAATATTTGTACTTTGTATCCTTTGAAAGATTTCGATTTTCGAAATAGTGGTTTTGAATGTTCTAAGAGTAATACCGTTTTATTTACTCTGTTTTTTTAAATGTTGTACAGATTAGGCAATGTACTTTCATACTGCCCTACAAGATTGTTGAACTTTAGTGTCAATGTTGAGAATAAATTATTTAGATATCAATACGAAATTTTATTTTTACTAGCCAGTCCAACCTATGTTTATGAATCATGGCTTATTAGGCTCGACTTTATGCTAGTTAAGTCGTTACACCTTTTATGTTTTATCTAAGACTGATTGACTGGCCCTTTTTTTAACTGTACAACAACTAAATACATCAATTTGAACATAAATAAACTATTTTAAATATTCTACTCTTTTTGATCTGTTGATGATTTTCATCCTTACATTCCGAATATTAAATGCCTAAATAAAAAAGTGCTCGGATAGCAAAGATACCTACATAGACACAAGTTCACACACACACAACCCATTTAATCGAAAACTCGAGACAGTTCTGCACTCAATTCAGATTTATTTCCTTTATTTGTCGTGGTTTTATTTTCTTAAACATTAAAAAATACTTTAAAACCATAGGTATTAACTTAAAAACTAATTAATTTAATTTTTAAGTAATCAACATACTTCTTTCTTTCTTCTTATATTTGATTCTTGACTTGAAGAGGCTGTTAAGTATTCACGGACGGCGGCAATCCTAACTAATATTATAAATGCGAAAGTAACTCTGTCTGTCGCGCTTTCACGGCACAATTACTGAACCGATTTAAATTAAATTTGGTACACAGATAGTTTAGAGACTGAGAAAGGACATAGACTACTTTTTAATGTGAATAATGTGGATGCTGTAAAACGCGTGACACATACTTACTCTACAGATTCTACTCCTAGAGAGGTACAAAACTAGCATTAGTAATCTCGCGCTAAACGATTTAGAACAGCGAGTTGTACTGACACAGATAGGCATAATAGATCAAATGACACAGATGTTGCATCCGCAGAAAGCCTGGCGGTGTTAATAACATAATAATAAGTTGAAAATACACTAATAGAATCTGTTCTCTTGAAGTGAAACATTTGCATTCTCAATTGTACGTATTTTTTCATGTATTTATGTATCATGGGGTTGCTCCAAGTAATATTCGGGACTAATAGGTACTAGCCGAAACAAGTTCACGTTCATCTTCAAGAAGGTAGGCAAAGCGCTTGCGGCTGCTGTAGGCGTGGCACTACAGCAGGTGCTAATCTGGTGTGCTCGTTATCCCGCTGTATCATAAAAAAGTATCGCCACGATATTTTTTAATAATTGTGATGTAATTGTGAATTGTGACCTCTGCTATGCGTCCCGAAACAGCATTTTTTTATTTATGAGTAAAATAATAGGGATTTGCTCGTTAAATTTTCAAAAGATGTTTCGGGACAGCTGTGAGGCTTGCTGACCCGTGGGGTTGTGTACTGACCCGGCCCTACACTATGCCAGCTGGCTTGAATACAGCAGATACTGGGATAGGTATATTGGCCGGCCCAGCTGATTAGCCTTTGATCCGTAGCCTTAATACCAGGGAAAGGTGGTAACTATTCTAACCGGCCCAGCTGTTAGCCTTCGTACCGTAGTTTGAATAGTAGTAGTGTGAATACTCGGAGGAGGTTACGACTTATCAGTTTTATTTACAAAAATGCATTTCCTTATAATTAAATTTTGGCAGACAACCCGCGGTGGGTTTAGCGAGCTAACTAGACCGCACATTCGAGTCGAGAAAACCTCGATCAATCAGAACGAATGATACTTACGTAAATATGGGCGCGCGCTGAGAATCCGTTCATAATTTCTTAGCGACGAGCGGTACGGCGCATTCTTTGTGACTGGAGGGGCGGCTGGCGCGACGTGACGGCGCGGGGGCCCTGTCGCCACAGATGGAAACGCTACAAGTAGAGAATAATTTATAGTTATTTCGGAATGCATACTAGACGTGTAAAAAGTTAATATTTTAAATTTTATTGGCTATGAAACTATTTCAGTATTTGAATTTATGATATAATTTAGGATGCAAGTTACAACGTATTTTTGTCACATCCCTATTTATAGTCAATGTCATGTCAAGTGTCAGTCAAGTGTCATACCGTTGTCATTGAGGCATTGTGCAAGGGATTTATGATTTTTGAATATAAACACCGTATGATGTAAGGTGGTTATGAAATTAAATTAAAATTCTGTAACGTGATAATTTATGCTAGGTAAGACCATTAAAAATAGGTTATGTATCTCTTATTTATGAAACACCGTTCATATTTAGGTAGTAACCAAAATGTTTATTAATATCTTAAGTATTTGAACTAATGTGAAAACTTACCTGAAGTTTGTGATTTTTTATATATTAAACCTTTCCAATTTTATATTACAGAATGTCAGGACCAGAACACATATTGCGTGTTCGACGCTTGTATAAACTAATATTCCGGATGCATAGGGCTTTGCCGCCTGAACTTCGCATTATGGGGGATAACTACGCCAGAGATGAGTTCAAGCGACATAAAAAGTGTAATCCTGACGAAGCAAAAATATTTCTCACGGAATGGACTGTATGTTATGTTGATTCTTGTGTGTGATTAGCTAAGATAAATATTTTTAGTTTAAACTGACTCAACTCCTTATGAAGATTGTTTGGCATAGATTAATCTATAAATAATAATTTCACATCTTAACTATGGCTACCTGGTCCTATACCAGACAGAGCCTGTACTATGGTAACTATCATACTTACAATACAAGAACAAAGAAAATGTTGCAACAATATAAATATGGAGATAGTACCTATTTTAATATTTTATAGTGAATCTATACTAATATTATAAAGCTGAAGAGTTTGTTTGTTAGATTTTTTGTTTGTTTGTTTGAACGTGCTAATCTCAGGAACCGCTGGTCTGATTTGATTCTTTCAGTGTTGGATAGACTATTTATCAAGGAAGGCTATAGGCTATATATCATCACGCTAATACTAATAGGAGCGGAGCACAAATTAAGAAGAATTCTCTATGGGCAATAGAAGACGCAAATGAGGCTGAGTGAGCTGACCCACTAGCTAGTTACTGCGAGCTAGTAGTAATATATAGTAGTATTTATGTACTTACTTACTTCAGTTTTACCTGAATATCAGTTTTTCATGGAGCAACTGGCATCAGACTCGTGCAACTCTGAGCGTGAACTGTTTTTCTTTTCTTATTGAATATGAAGCAAACAAGCAGACATATCGCCTGATGTTAAGCGATTACTGTCGCCCATGAACAGACACTACACCAGAGCCATTACAAGTGTGTTTCGGGCATTTTAAGTAGGGGTACGCACAATATTACTATTGTTATAAAAAAAATACATGCACTGAAATCTGGGGGTGCAAATCATCTAGGTGGTTGGCAGTCCACAACTGTGCAATTTTCGCGAAATTTTCTGCCATGCACAGCAAAACTGTGGAATGAGCTGTCGCCTGCGGTGTTCCCGGACCAATACGACCTTCAAACCTTCAAGAAAAGAGCGTACTCCTTCCTAAAAGGCCGGCAACGCACTTGTGAAGCCTCTGGTGTTGCGGGTGTCCATAGGTGGCGGTAATCGCTTACCATCAGGCGCTACGTCTGCTCGTTTGCCCCCTATATAATAATAAAATAAAGAAACTGAAAAAGTTGCACTAGGGCCCTCATACAGCATGTTTTAATAAGAATAACATAGATTAATCATGTGAAAGTTATTCTATAGAGTCCTCATGTTAAATCTAAATAATAAGTGCATAATTATTTTTGTATATTTATTTCAGGACTATGCAATAACATTAGCAAAGCAAATGAAACCATTACAGCAGGCGAGAAAGAAGGAAGTAGGTAGTTACTTAGACCCTCAACTATTGAATCATATGACGGAAGATCAATTGATACAGTTATATGAACTACATAGGGCTGCCACAGACTTAGATGACAAAGGACAGGAGCAGAAATGAGTATAGTGGAAATTATTAATTTACTTAATTGTTGTTAAGGCTGGAAAAGTTAGGGACAGTATTGCTTGCCTTCTAATATGTTTTAGTAGACACTATCTAATCATATTATTATATCTATACTAATAATAAAGCTGAAGAGTTTGTTTGTTTTTTTGTTTGTTTAAACGCGCTAATCTCAGGAACCGCTGGTCTGAGTTGAAAAATTCTTTCGGTGTTGGATAGTCCATTTATCGAGGAAGGCTATAGGCTTTATATCATCATGCTAGTACTCATAGGAGCGGAGCACCAATGAAGAATGTTTCAACAACGAGGGAAAATTTTCACACTACAGGCAATATAAGACGCAAACGAGGTTGTGTGGGTCAGCTAGTTATTCCATAATATGTAGATTAGATAATTAATTGAAGTGTATTTGTACTATTATCATCATCATCAGATCAGCATAGCTGATCAATTTATTTCATAAAACAATATTATTTACAAAATATTCTGCAAAACCAAAGTTGTATGTAAATAGTTAACTTTTCATTAATTTTGCATAAAAGTATTATATGATAACTAAATTATTTAATATCTGTATTTAATTCAAAAGTAGAGTTGAAAAATGTCATCAATAGTGTACCCTATAAAGTTGACATATTTAAATAGAGTCAATTAAGTAAATATCAAATATGTATTATTATAATGAAGGTTTAAGAAATATTTGTTGAATAGAATGAAAATAGCTAGATTAGGTTTTGACAATATTGATGTTATGTTATTTAAAAGGTTCTATATTTTTTATTTAATCGAAATTCCATATTTTCTTTGGTTGTAAGGAACGCTAAAATGCAATGAATAGGAATAAGAAGCATTGATTAAATCTATTTTAGAGTTTCCTGACTATAAAGTAGGTAACGATTCAGCTAGCACAAATCGAATGAAACAAAAGAAGTATGTCAGGAACATATTAAGTGGAGATCAAATTTCTCTGCCTACCCCTCTGGGAAATAGCAATAACTATGTTTATATTATTATATTTATATTTAGCAAGCTCAAGTTTCGTTTTATATGTCACTTACCATGTGTCATGCCAAGACTCACCTAACTCTAGGCTAGACTCTAAAGAGAATATAATTAATTGCCTTATTATAAGGAGTAGTATAAAGTGTCGATAGGACAGTATTTTTTCTGGCAAATAAGTATTTAATACACATTAGGCTCACACTTATTGCAGTCATGTATAATTTCATTTTAAATGATATTTATAACTATTAAAAAAAATGGCTCGAAATGGTGCGATGGATATCATTAACCTGTAAAAGTGCGATGGAATTAAACGCTAAATAAAAAACAAACATTATTTATCAAAACAAAATTTTTATTCGACAAACAAGATATAAGTATATCACTTATTACAAAACCAACAATGCAATTCTCGACATTCAATTTCCGTCAATTACAATAAACTAATGTACCGACTCGGTGGATTTACAATTCTATTATTTACATCGTAATAATATCATATAATTAGTATTATTTTGAGTGAAGCGAGATCGTCATATAATATAAGAGTATAAGCATATGTAGCGCCCTAAGGCCATTTAGTAACGTCATATTTATACATATAACTTTATATTGGGATGTTTTTATATCTACTTGGACTGTTTTTGGTCAATTTATATTTCATGTTTACGAATTGTACACAAAAAATGATGCTTTTGATTTTACAATACAAAGATTAGAGAATTAAGCTTTCTTTTTTCATCAACATACAAATATATCTTTTTAAATCTATGGATTTAGTAGTATCTACTCTTGAGAACTTAGTGAATCTAGAACAGATATAGACGCATCTTTCTTTTTTACCTTGCACTGACTTTATAAAAGGCTATTTACTACACTGTTCTCAACTAATCAAACCAGTTATGCTCCGACACGGAACCTGGCGGTTTAGGACGCTTCACTTATTGATGTATGTACCTACTTCCACCACTTTTAGGTCCGAACAGACATCCTTCATGGAAGCTCACTCACAATAATTTTTATACAAATTATCTTAACTTTACCTTAACATTATCAGTTAAATGCATCGAGTATTTATAAAACGCGTTATTAATTCCTTTAACAGTATCTTGCAGTTAAGGTATGAATTAAATAAGGATTGTGATATTATTTATCTGTAAAAGTAACAAATATGCTTACTACAGTAAACTGTTATCAATTCATCATTCCAATCTGGACCCAGTCTGGTCTTAGGACGTGGGTGGACTTATCCAAACCGGCTATTGGCCATTTTATTTGTATTAAATACGAATACGAGCTATTACAATCAAAATGATCAGAAACGCAATATTGTCATGTTATACTCATTATGATATCTAAGTATAGAATAACACAATAGTTAAAAAACAATCAAGATTGATTTATTCTTAGAAATAAAAAATATAAAACATTTTATTTACTATCACTTCATTTTACAAATTTTTTGTTATTTTTTATTTTGATGCTCGTAAATGTTGTTTTTTTGAGTCTAACTAAGAACAGTATTTTTAGAGAAATACTCCTGGTATATAACTACATAGGAAAACATTTATCCTCACTTTAACACTCGCTTTTATTCGCCTGGATAACTAGTTAGGTATTATTCGTAATATCCAAAATATCTAACAATCACTATAAACGTCTTGTATATGTACTTGGCGGTTAGCACATAAAGACGTTCTTCAGCCACTGTAAACAAAAAATAGAAGATTAAAGGTAAAGTATGTATGTACTTTACTAAAACTTTTACCGTGGGAAAGCCACGCTTCTGCATGAATGGGTCGGCTCGACCGGAACCGGCCTCACAGAAAACCGGTGTGAAACAGCGCCTGCGCTGTGTTTCACCAAAAGAGTCAGGATACCGTAGGCCCATATCTCAACCCCTTCCCCTATCCCCCTCCCCGTCCTCCAAATACCAGCAAAGCACTTGTGACGCCTCTGACGTTGCGGGTGTCCATGGGCGGCAGTAATCGCTTACCATCAGGCGATACGTCTACTCGTTTGGCGCCTATTACATAATCTTCCATCTAAAGATTTGTTGGTTACATTTGATCACATAATGTGGTTTTATAAAGAGCTCATTTATAATTACGTGTTCTTTTTTAAGAATTGCCTTACCTCGGTTAAATTCATTTGAACACCCTCCGTTCGAAGACTATTGCCTTTGTGGAATATTTCTGTAAAAAAAAAAATACTGGTGTTGTGAAATCAAGATAAATGAGAGATTCAAAACGTATGAAAAAGGTGAAACGGGTTTGAGATTATCTAACTAACGTGCGTCTGTAAATATATAACTAACTTCTTTTCTAAATTACGAAGTAGGTTTGCTATTAATTATTAAACTATACCTACTTACGAATTGATACTAAACATTTTTACGTAGTTTTCGTAATCCATAGGGAGTAAATATGGTTCCGTGCTTAGATTCATTTGGATTTTTTGTCACACTACCCCCAGGGGATCTTTTGATTTCTTTTCAATTTTCATCTCGAAGGATTTATTTATATTTATTTGGGACTATTTTGGACAAGAAACATAAATGAATCTCCTAAGGATCTAAGCTAAGGATCCTCGTGAACTAGAGTGATATCATGACATACCAAATGCACGGTGTAAATGCATCACAGCCGAAACGAAGTCCCCGAACCTTAGCATGCCGTCCTTCCTCATATACCTGAGGACGAGGAGGTTCATTACTTTCTCGGGCACAATAAACCCGACGTCTCGAAGTGCATCTCGAAACCTTTCAGCTCTAAGAACACCCATCTTCTCTCTAGCGTGGGTTCTAAAGACCAGCTGCCAATGTTTCAAGCTGCACATGAGGTCCTTGAAATCTGAAAGTGAAATGCGACCCGTGCCTTTCTTCTGAGGTTTATGCTAAGGATAATATAATGTGTTTTTAATGTATGAATCATGTACAGTATCTAGTAACTATGCAGCATGTTAACCCTCACTATGGCGGCCTATTGAATTGCTTCTGCATCATTCACAACACAACATCAAATCACAACTTAAAATATGAATTTTGAATACTGTGGCTCAAAGTGTTACGACATTAATTACTAGAACTAAGTTGACTTTCAACGAACTCGTTAATGATAGTGATAAACTTCTTGATAGATGAATCCTAACGATGAAAATCTGCGATCTGCGCTCGAGTAAAGAACAAGCTTTTTAATGCTTGAACAAAATAGTTTTAAACTCTGTAAGCTGGCAGTTGATGTAGGGTTGGAATCGTGTAAAATAATGTATGTTAAATATAAACACTTTCTTTCGTAATAATTATAGATATTTCAAAAAAGGATACATCCAAGGATAAAACGATCTGCCGGCAGGTGTCTATCGATGCACAACTCTTGATGTAATCATTTGGAAGACAGGCATCTAATAACTCTTGTAATTCGAAAGGATCTATCGTTTTATGTTCATCCGCTAATTGCAAAAATACAGCTTCGTATTGCGCGAAACTATTCACTTCCACAACTGGAGGTGCTTTTACTAAAGCTGTTTTTGTCATCTTAGGAGGATTATCCAATATCTTCATTTTGATAGGTTTACTTGAGTATATTCTAAGGGTGAAGTTGGCTTCGTCTCGAGGTTCAAACGTCGTGGGCATTACGATATATGCACTGGCTTCTAGAGGAGATCTGAAAATTTAAAATATAAGACCCATGCTACATTTCTTTTCGTAGGTACAGATTTGTTAGTGTAAATATATTCGCAATTTGCAGATAACATTATTAAAGCCATTCGCATAAAAAAGTTTCTCATAGCTGTAAACAGAGAATGAATTAAGATTTTAGTTTTTATCACATATGTTCCTTGGCTCAGAAAATTATTCTTGGCTGCGGAAGGTTATAAAAACAACATGAGGTACATCATAAGACGTCAGCTGGAAAAGTTAGATGATTGAATTATCTTCGCATTCTGCATTATTATATAGTGAACATTTTAACATACCTATGTGTGACTTGTCGACTGTTTGTGTACTGAGAATTTATAGTGCTCTTAACTTTTCTGAAGAAAAGGGCTTTAGCAGTTTCAGTAAAAGGTGAAGGGATCTTGTAGATACTGAATCCGATAACCTTAGGTTCCATTATGCAATGCTGGTTCAATGATATAATTACTGTATCTGGTTCTGTTAAAACTATTTGTATTTGAGGATTCGTGTGGAAGAAATCTGGAAATAAAGATATATTTTACATTTACTTACATCTATGTGATTTTCGTAATCGATCACTTTAAACAGTAAATTCAGGTATTTCGTCTTCTTTTTAGTTTTTTAAGTTTAACACAATGGGCATATTGCAGTAAGAAATAATATATGTGTAAGTAATTTAAAAAAAGAATTTATAAAAAATGGTTCTTTGACCGATAGATCGATGTTGGATTCTGAAGATTTTCGGAACAAAAAGTCATTCAAAATTCAATTCCGACTATTGCTCTACTCTCGATCTCACAAATGTCTTTAAAAGGTACAACAATTTGAGAAACGTGCAAAACCAGAAGGAACACCAAGTTTAGCGCGGGTTGTCTATAGTAATAATAAATTTTCACCAAAAGTACTTACGGACGTAATTTCGACATCCGCCTGCCGAAACTCCCCTCTTCCACCCAGCTTGATGCATTTTCATTTGCCATTTGAGTTTGTCAGCTAAGAACGGTTCAGCCCAGCAAGTCTCCAAGTCAAGGTGTACTACTTCGACGCGACAGAAGGCTCTTTGGAAGTCAGAAAACAACATCCAGGTTCCTTTTGATGTGGATACAAAGCGATCTTTCTCTTTTTGGGGAATTGAATGCCAACTGAAAATAATAATAATATTCTTCATGTAAATGATCAGAAAAGTTATGACCTTCTGTTGTGTACTTATATTACAACGATACATATAAAAATGCGCAAACAAAAATTACATATGAAGACATCCTTTATTGATACATATTTGGTGAATGCACCTACCTATTGTTTTTTTGTCTACGAGTACTTTGAGCTAGTCAAAAACTACTACTGGATACCATTAATATTACTACGATCGTCAATAAGATAGAAGAATGACTCGATCTTAGTAAACTATGTGCTTTTTTACTACTTGTCTTCTAAGGAGCTGCCGAACAATACCTCAAAACTCTCGGAAAAATTTTCTCGAGTTTTAGAGTCCCTGCAGACTATAGAAATTTAATCGGCCGATAGTTTAATAAGGCTGATAATCAGTATGAATATGATAGGGAGCACACTACACCGTTTTGGTTTCGGCCTACAAATAAGCCAAAAGCTAACCCGATCAAACTATCGACCGACTGACATGACTCTTATGGCATTAAAACTGGTCGTGCCGCGACTTGAAGTAGAAGGTTAAGTTATTTAAATGTATTTTCTAAATGATCAAGCATTATAACAATGCCTTAAAAATTAACTTACGACTCTGGATTCAAAACGATGTAGGGCACAGGAACTTCTCCAATACCAAGCGGTCGGCGCAAGCGCACTACGTACGTAGGACCTTTTGTACTTTCAACTTGTTCCACATTCATGATGACGTAGTTCATTTCGGTTTGAAGTTCCGGTATTTTGTCTTCAAGGGTCTAAAGAAGAGTTGATTAGTATATTATTAATAACATAATGCGTAACTTGTTGTAAGATAAAAGTTTTATTATCTCTTGCTGTTGTTAATTTTAAACTGTTGCTGTTAAGTGAGTAAACTGATTTATTAGTTGTATTGTATTTTCGCGGATTCGGATCGTATTTTGATCGGACGTTCGGTAACACCGCTCTTAATGTCAGACCTATTTCGTCAAACTACAGATTGCGTCTGGATGACCGAGCTGAAATACCTACCTTTCATGAATAACCTAGTTACCAATAACCTATCTCTAGTTAAAACTGAAGGTTATTGAAGTCAGTCAATAGTCGCTAAGATAGGCTTAGTCAGCTTTACCAACAATAACTTACAGAGGCGACATGATGTGCAGTGACGAGACTAGTGTACTTTAACAGGTTCCTTAAAGCCTCGCCATCACTCAAGTCGGTCATCTGTATGGACTCTGTTATCCCTCCTGTGAGATCCGCTAGCCCATCAAGCAGACTGCCGTACTTTAAAGCTTCGTATGATCCGTGGAGTCTGAAATGAATGCACCCATGTTTAACAATTTCGTACTAAGGTATTGTAATGTAAATATATTTGCCTAAACAATTGATTTTGCAAACATTTATAAATTATATATTTATCATTATCAGCCCGTTGTAGTCCACAGCTTGACATTTGACTGCCTCGGTGGCGTAGTGGTAGCGTATGCGACTGCTAAGCTTTAGGTATCGGGTTCGATTCCTGGGTCGGACCAAATGTTTGTATGATCTGCAAATATTTGTTTCGGAATTTGGGTGTTTTCTATGTATAATATGCATGTATTTACAAAAAAAAGCAATTAAGTATTTATATCAGTTGTCTAGTACCCATAACACAAGCTCTGCTTAGCTTGGGACTAGATGACGTTGTGTGTTAGATGTCCGGAATATTTATTTATTTATTTACATAGGTCACACACTAAGGTACATCAGAATTAAACATGACAAATGTTGTGTTTGGGGTGAGAGTTGGACATTCTAAACAAAGACTTGGTAGTAACTGTATAATGTATGTATGTAAGTAATAAGTACTAACTAGGAGATTGTTTTATCATCACATCTACATTTTGGTGATAAAAAACCAATCTAAACACTACGAAAACGTGAAGACTCGAAGACTTAATTTCGAACCTAGCACATAATATAATTGTGTCATAAGCGCGATCGTTTGTTCCGTGTCTGGGTGTATGTAGGTACTTATTTATTGTTAGAGTAATGTTAGAATTAAATTTAGGCATTTTTCTTAACCAACAGTTCTTAGAATTTTTTTCAGATGTAATTGATTCCATTTGGGAGGCATGTATCTGGCTCTCGTGTCGATATATCAACACAGACTTACGGATTGTGTAGAAACATTGTAAATATGCGATACCTAATAACTGTGTAAGACAATACAAACCTTAGAGGTTTGTCGTGTTATGGCTTATTTTATATCTCGTATTATTGTTTTATGTGATTAATAAAAGAAAAAAATTAAATATATAAGTATGTTTGTTACCAGTCTGCCTAGTTATGGATCAGAAAGCCACGGCTTTCTGTTAAATATATATTTTTTTCATCTCGCATTGTACTGTAAAAGTATATTTTTTTCTGCCATAGGAATTTAAATTTAGTAATTATATAGATAGCCTTATGTTACGCACCTATTTGATAATAGTTTTAGGTGAACCTGTCGTATGGTAAAGGTGAGGTAGAAATATTTATGCACTACATGTGTAACAATTTATTTAAATACGTACCTACGTTTAACTACATGAGTAACAATTTGTTTAAATAGGTTATATTAAATACTCTTAAATTAAAATTAAATACATTAAATTAAATTGCAATACTTGGAAAGGCTTTTAAGTTGAGAGAAACTATATTACCTACAAGATCACTTCTACACTATTTTTAGAAATAAAGATTTTTGAGTTTAATTTTTGATTTTCTGATTTTGATTTGAATGGTTTTTTACTATTTATGGCAAAAATCAGACCCGAATCGATTCCTATCATAGGGTTTTGTACCACACCCGTACGGGTAATCAAAAATCCAAAGGAAAACCTAGGCAGATTAAACAAAAAGATAAATAGAAGATAGATATTTTGTTAGAAATCGTATTCATGTCTTCAAACATGCATTGTTGCATCAAAAATGTATTGATGTTTTGTACTCACTTGGCATATGCTTTTTCTAGTAACGCCGGCCACATTTGCTCTGTATTGTTGCTCTGTAGGAAAGCCAGCTTTCCGTTGACGGTGGGGAGTCGATCGTCTACCAGCACTTCGAGCCATTGCCCACACCACCATAGGCGGAACCTGAAATGAAATAGGTTTTAAATTTAATTTTAAATTTGCAGTTTTGATAGGAGGTAAACAACATTTCGCCATAGTATAACAATATTACAGTACGTATTCTCCTTACGAATAGTGGTGTTTTTAGGCCGTCTACCTTTTATATTAAAATGGTTCTAAACATTTTTTTCTCATTAAAACTTGAGAACAATGAGATGTAGAGGACTTAATTCAAGTGTAGTGTAGGAGTGCAGTTGCAAAGTATTTTTACGTGAATTTTTCATGTACATTTTATTATCATATTTCTTATTTACTCTTGATATGAGTATATAAATCTTTTAAATTATTTGGTAATCTGTTATATAGCTGGACTCGCTCAAAGTGAGTCGTTTACTATCCAGGGTTATTTTATACATTTATTAATTTTAGTTATTTTTTCTTAAATTGTAAGGTATTGTTTTTTAAATAATTAAAACATGTGGTCTGAAAGGTTCCTACCTCAACGCGGAGGTTGAAGCACTCGTAAATTAAAACTAGTGAATGTAGATGTGAATCGCTGTAAGAAGTAGTCGTTGTGGAGTTCAAGAAGACTATGCAGAAATAAAAAGAAAAAATGTCTTGTATCCACGTTCTGACTAAGATATTAGCACTAAATTAAACCTTAATTAGGCCATTGTTGTGTCATCGTTTCTCTTTTCTCGCTTTCCTCTCCACTCTTTATCTAGTGCTAGTTATTTCGTGAAAAAGAAATAGAAGTATGTGTCAAGAAGTAGGCGAATCTCGCGCCATTAAATTTGAATGATGAAATATGTGATTATTCCAAGACTGACTACATTATTTTCGAGTTTGTTGTTATTTGATAAATTACACAAGGTGTAGTTAAGTGCACATACCTGAAAACGCCAGCATAAGCTTCATCAACCCTCTGGTCAGCTGGCACCACCCGGTAGAACAGTCCCTTGGTGAGGTAAAGTACACCGAGACACGACACCATCCATTTGTCGCCTGCAACAAACACTCACATCAACGCGACACAGGTAAGACTAGGTTTATATTATATTCATACCAATAGCATACCTACATAATGTTTGTGCCACCTGTTTGTAATCGAAAACAAGAAACATCAGCCCTTCCTAACTCAGCCAGTTCTTTTTTTCTCAGTCCATAAAACTGTGTTAATATCTAGGACTCGTTTACTTCATTTTTATTTACAATGTTTTATCTATGATTTTATTAAAATGACAGTAGCAAATCTTCAATATTGCTACTGTTAGTAGCAATATTTAAGATTTGTGTAATCTTATACACCTTTCAGTTTCCATATAAAATATATTTGTTAAAAATGTTTTGGTAGCTTACTACTTCAAATCTAATTCATAGATCATATTACAAGGAGGTACCTATATATATTTCACTTAGATCAAATAACCAAATCGAAATGTAGAAATAATAATATTGAATTATTAACGATTCATAAATTAATCTTACGTATCACAATGCAACGCCATTTAGGCAGAAAACAAAAAGTAATCGCATAGCAAAATAACAATCATTATTTTTTTAAACCAATTAATTAACCAATTAATTTATAGTTACAAAATATAGTTACATATAAGTAAAAATAATAATTAGCTATTTAAGATTATTATAAACATTAGTCTGAGAACAATCTCTTGTGAATACCTGTATTTCGAGGTACAGTGCTCTCGTTAGAAGTCCATTTTCAATACAAGATTATGTGTTAAAAGCTAGTAGGTACCATAAATTGAAAATGATATGTCAATTTGTTGCACATATGCTCCAAACCCAATACATAAAAGACATAGATAGCTTAATAGGTATAGACATATCTTACAATAGATGTGAAATATATGTTAATTTCTAAATTTTAAAATATTACTTTGACATATAAAATGGTCTTATAAATGACTCGTGGCTCATGGTTCACCAACCACTTTCTTTAAATTTATGTTTTGTTTTTTCTACAAAGAAAGTGACGCTATGGCACTCCTTAAGATGTTCGTTTTATGACAAAATAGATAAGTATAAGTTTTAATGCGGTCTTAGTCACATTAGACTCGGCAGCATTGTCATTTGTCGGTTAATACAAGTTTAATACAATACAAGATAGTTTCTTTTTTTTTATGGAATAGGAGGCAAACGAGCAGACGTATTGCCTGATGGTAAGCGATTACCGCCGTCCATGGACACCCGCAATACCGGGGGCGTCACAGGTGCGTTGCCGGTCGTTGTGGGATGGGAAGAGGGATAGGGGGAGGGGTTGGGATATGAACCTCCGGTATCCTCACTCACTCGGTGAAACACAGCGCAAGCGATATTTCACACCGGTTTTCTGTGAGGCCGTGGTTTATCGATATTTATATAGTAGATATATGGTAGGTAGGTAGATGTAATGCAATTACTTGAAGTTTAATCTTTTCTTTTCGGCACTTTCAAGGAAGCTTTCACGCTAGCCTCCTACACTATTTCTTAAATCTTCTAATACCAATTAAAGATTATAATGTTCGTAATATATATTTATTTTAAAGTGTCAAATAAAAGTGCAAAGTGTGCATTGTCAACTTAAATGTCGAAACTCAAATATATTATAATGCTTCAATATTTTATTAAGATGAATGCAGCTATAAAAATAAAACGTCCTCGGCAGGGATTCGAACCCTGGTCTCCCATCGCGATAGTACACACGCGCATATTATACTGACCCAGTGGTCAGTTCGTTAGTATAGTTACTACCGAGGTTAGATCTTAGGCTTTCAATCAGCCGTTCCCTCTCGTCACAGAAACGCTGAAACCTCAACTATCTCATAACCTCTTATGTATAATTCGGAAACAATAACTTATTATATATATTTTATTATTCTTAATATTTTTGTTCAATCACTAAATACTTTCTTTAGATAACAGCGGTGCCATCAATAACTAAAGTTTTGCACCAATGTCGTTATGCAGCATATTACAAGTACGAATGTCGGCCGCAAGATACGACTTATTTGACCTTCGAGAACCTATTTTATTGATTACTGCGTATTTATATAATATATTCTTTAAATACTAGTAATATAATATTATTTAGTTGATAAAGAAATTTGAGCGGTAATTGCTATAGACACTTCAGATATACTAAGGCCCTTCAATGATGGAGGCAAACGCTGTTGATGTATGTTTTCAAGGTCGTGACTAGCTGGGTCCCTTACGAACAATGTGGCATAGTTTTCGTCGGGGGTGCATTTTTCCAAAAAGCTTCCGGAAAGGTGGACAAAATGCGTAACTAGTGAGGGGTAGAACCTAGGAAAACTATAAATTTTTGCATTTTATTTTCGATAGTAAGTTAACATGTCAGAGCATTTGTCTTGATCATACGAGTATTTGAACCGTCTTCTTATTTTTGACAATCTAAGTAACTGAAGATTAGTTTTAAGGTTTTAAGTCACGTATCAAGTGTGTTTGTTTTTTCAATGGTTCTTAAAGTTACAAATTACTGCTTTTGTGTATTAAAAAATATATCAAGAGAATATGATTTTGACATTTTAATAGTAATATATTACCGTGGGAGAGCTATGCTACCGTGGCAGAGCTATGCTTCGGCGTGAATGGGTCGGCTCGACCGGAGTGATACCACGGTCTTGCAGAAAACCGGTGTGAAATAGCGCTTGCGCTGTGTTTCACCGAGTGATTGAGGATACCGGAGGCTCATACCCCAATCCCTCCCCCATCCCCTTTCCCATCCCCCCAAAGGTCGGCAACGCACTTGTGACGCCTTTGGGGTTGCGGGTGTCCATGGGCGGCGGTAATCGCTTACCATCAGATGATACGTCTGCTCGTTTGCCCACTATTCAATAAAAAAAAAAAAAAAATTAAAGAAAATAGTGTTTTTACCTGCAGCCATCCAAAAAATTTTAAGGAAATTTTAGATATGTCCTTTTTTTAGTATTCGTCGTACAAATGTTGACTACAAATCCCTCTTTTTTAACCGACGAAAAAAATGGTGGAGATCCTCCAGTCAATGTACATTTTTTTATGTATGACCACGCATAAGTGTTTACAGAGTAGCCCGATTTTTTAACTACACAAATTATAAGTTGTGCTAGAACTATTGAGCTAATAATATCTGGCAGTAACTAGAATTATTTTTTATAATAATTACTAGATTTTGCCTAACACCGCTAATGATTAGTACTTTGCCCCTTCATAGCGCTACAAAAAAATTTTCGTCGCTTCTAAAACTATGAAATACCAGTATAAGATTTAAAATTTTCAAACCGTTATAACTGTAAAAATATGATGACTCCTCCTATGTTACACAATTTTGACTCCTCATCGTTTCCAACACTATCGTTTTCCAAGAGTAGCTTTGCATGAATAAAATAAACATTGTCCTGATTATCAAAAAGCATGACTATAAATATTTAAGAAAGTTTAAATACTCCAGTAGACTGGAAAACAAGGCTCTATTTTCAACTTTCTACACTAAATCGGAGTTACAACATTACTAAAATAAATGTAATAGTAGAATTCGCCATGGTTCCTCAAAATAATTGCACAATTATTTTATCCTTTGGTTAATTACTATTTAGTAACGGTATTATATATTTTTTTTTATATTTACGCAAGCACGCAATACGTGTAATAAAGTTTCGCATGGGATTGCTTTGCATAAATTAAACGCAAGCTTTAGCTAATAGTTGCGCTCTTTACTTATTTGGCTGGCTCTAAAACATAACAATAAATTAATGCAAAAAATGATACACAAATATTAATAATTTTCTACCATACCTCGTCGCTTCATTTATTTTAATACATGTATAACTCAATGGGAACACATTATAATATGCATGAATTGTAATAAAATAAAGACAATTGTTGTTAAGTTAATTTTTACAACGAATGCATATTAATAGTCAAAAGGGTAGTATCTAAAAGCCAACAAAATAAAAAGTAATTGCATTTCCTTACCTAATTTCCCAGGTATGACGTCGAAGACTTCATTTCTGTCAAGTATGAAAGATGGATTTTGATATATTTCCTGCAGACAAAAAGAAGTTCGTTTAATATGATTAAAGTTAAAATTACTTGTGTTGTTTAGAAAAGTGTGTTAATTGCCCTCTTCACGTTGTGTCCCAGAATGGTTAGAGCCAGAGGTCACAAGTGTGAGGCACGAGGTATCTACTATGGAACGTGTTTAACTGATAATAATTTTAGCAATTAAGTGTTATTCTTGAGGTATTAAATATATACCTTGGATTTCTATGTAATTATTTGGAGGCATAATCAAGACAGTCCTATTTAAGAAATATACGCTCGTTTAATTTTTTATGTTACACTGTTTAGTAATATTTTCAACTTCTCCAACTAATTCTGATTGGGTTCCTTGTGGGTTTCAAGATAGTTTAATTTTTCTTGTCCAGTGTCATCGGTATCCAGGTGTTCCAGTAGCTGGTGTATTATAGAAGAATAACTACTATGATAAAACATGTTTAAATAAGTATAAAGCACAAAGCGTGCTTTGATCTACAAATTATGAAGTACCAAAAAAATTTATCTGCAAAGCAATCAACGCTGTTTTTACTATTGGATTACAAACAAAAGTAGAAGATATTGAATGAATGTGAATTTAATCTTAAAACATTAACGCTTATCTATATTATCCTTCGCTATTAATTTAAGACAAAGTTTTTGTATCAAGGCAATAGAATGTCCGACTTTTGTACGATTTGGCGCTGACTACTTGCTAATATTGGCAATTATCAACGCTCACGTACCGTCGTTGTATAAGTAAGTTATATGTTTAAGCTTATCTTTATTAACATTTTTTCTTTTATTCGAATTGTTTTATTTACTAGTTTCCATTTTAAATCTTAGTTCTTTTATTTGTCAACTAGCTGACTCACGCAACCTCGTTTAAATCAAGAGTAATAATCCCTCCCCCCCTTCCCTTCCTTCTATCATTCTTCATTGGTGCTCCAATATATAGTAGTAGTCCGCCTTGTGCAACATGTTTGCAGGAAGTTTTAATAAATAAATAAATAAATATATAACATATAGCCTTCCTTGGTAAATGGGCTGTATAATACTGGAATAATTTTACCAGTAGTGCCTGAAATTAGCGCTTTCAAGCAAATAAACTCTTCAGGTTCATATACTCGTATTACTAGCTGACCCACGCAACCTCGTTTGCGTCTTATATTGCCCGTAGCATGAAAATTTTCCCCCGTTTTTGAAATATTCTTCACTGGTGCTCCGCTCCTATTAGTAGTAGCGTTATGATATATAGCTTATAGCCTTCCTCGATAAACGGATTATCCAACACCGAAGGAATTTTTCAAATCTGACGCTGGTCTGCACAACAACAACAAACAAACTCTTCAGCTTTATTATTAGTATAGATTATAGATACAGACAAACAAGTTAAAGATCTTATTATATTTATTGTTTGTTAACTTTTTATTTGCTAATAATTGGTTAATCTAAGAATTCTTAATTTTTGTATAAGAATCGCCAGTATTATTAAGTAAAACGAGTTAATTCAAGTCATTTGTCAACTGTTACCAGTTATGGTCTAGAGAAATTACTTCGTTTACACTGTTTAAGTCTTGTTAGTGCAGTTAGTTAACTAAAAATAAAACACTAACAACGAAACGAACGAATTACTATGACCAAATTGTATACCGAAAAGTTGTTCGTCTATGCAAATGATTTTATCGACATTTATGGATCGTCTGTGGGTGTTACAACAATAAATGTTTTCCGCAAAAGATTTTATTCGATTTTTGTTACTGACTATTATAGAAACATGTTATTTTTATTGAATGTTATACATAACCAATTAAACTATCTATCTAAAAATATTTTTTAAGAATAATAAAAATATTATCAATATCTTTGTGTGCAATATAGTATTTTTTATATATTACTAGCTCCCCGACTGACTTCGTTCTGTCAATAGTTATTGGCCTGACGCAGTCAAACAGAAAAAAATATATAAATGTTGTTTTTTCTCTCCATAAGAACCTTCCTTGTGCCTTAAATAAAATATAAAAAGAACGAGTTGGTCGAGCGGTTAGGAACACATTTGGCGATTCATTTATATTTATATAAATGTGGTACCTACTCTTTTTACTGTTAACGTTCTATTGTGGTCTAATAGCACTGCAATCGAAGTAGCCTACAACCAATGAACTTTCACTCCTACAACGAAAATGATGGCGTTTCGATCTTGTGAAGTTATTAGTGATGTACTCGTATTGTTTTTACTAAGTCTGAAATACAATATTGTCATCTGCCTAATCGATCGATCGAACTATCTAATGGGCTTTAAAACACAAAACGGCAATCCAGCCCTCTTAGCCGAAATGAGGGCAAGGTCATACGGCGGTCTGCACTTAACGACATGGCTGCATAAGCCGACCAAGGTCTTTTTTATATCTAGGTCTTCTCTCTCTCTTATCTTGCAAGTCTGCCAAAATTATAGGGTTTTACCGGCTTTACTTGAATATCAGTTTTTCCACAGAGCGACTGGCATCGTATAAAATTCCCTAAGCCTTCGTAACCTGGGCGGAAACTTCGAAGGTTGAACTAGTTGTCATATACGAGTATTTGAGACCACTGACTTCCCAACAACGATTGCCATAGATAACCGGCACCGATGGCTTAACGTGTTCTCCGAGGCACGGGCATGCAACACCGCCATACCTCTATACTATTGACTGTTATTAATAGTGTTTTTTTTCTACTTCATGCAATAACAATGTGCCAAGCGAAGCGTGACAGGATACAGCTTGTTATTTATAAAGACCATGTCATATTGTCGTATCTGGTATTTCTAGTTGATTGTGTGATCTTTGCTAATAATAGATCACTGCATTACTTCTCACAGTTATTGTTCCCTAGTAGGTGATTATGTCAGTTGGATGGAAAACAGCTTTCGCTGCGTTAGATAGCAAAATCTAGACTCTGAACATTAGTCTACAACAACTAATTTGCAATAAAACAAACCAGCGTTACATTAGAGACAGATGAACTATAATATTTTAATTTAACAGATTCCAACCCGCACTCGGCCAGCGTGGGGACGTATGGCGTACGCTCCTGAGAGGAGACCCGAGCCCAGCAGTGGAATATTATGGGTTGTTGATGATGCGCACATTAGATAAATGAAACAGAGCGTGTTTTGCCCACCTTCTTGTTATGATCTTCCGCCCCCTTTGCAAGAAAGCAAGCGGCAAGATGTTACACATCCAAAATATATTGAATCGTTGATAGGGTGTAATTATAATGTTTTTATATATATGTACATATATGTCTGCAGCTTTTAAGGTTTCGTAAGTTCACAATGTTCAGAGCGACGTCTTCTAGACAATACAGTTTTATAACTAATTAAAGAGTTTTAAAAACTACATTTATTTGCAATATAGAAAGAAAGTAATGTGCTACGTCTGGAAAATATGAACCTGACTTCTTTAGAAGATTCTTAAAGTAGATATTAGGCTTTTGGACGACACCAAATGATTTATAATTGCTGTTAAGATAATAAGGTGAACTGGCTTTGAAAAAATATGCGAATACAATACGAATGTCGATTATGAATATTGTAATGAAGTTGTGTGACAGGTGAGTGTGGGCTGTAACGAGAATTGGTGGTACCTACGCATACTATGCGCAATGAAAAAAATACAAAAAACATTCTCAAGCAACTACCAAGAGAAGTTGTTTTCACTTTCTTGTTTTATTTTTCGTATTATTTATAACTGAGTTTTATGTTTGTTGTTCTTTATCTTGCTTTTTACTTCATTCCACATGCTTGTGTTTTAATGAATATTTATTAGTCAATCACGCCATGCCTTAATTAATTTTTGATAAAATTCCTCAGAAAGATAGTTTTTTTATATGGTATAATTCTTCCAACACATCTTTAATTATAACTCTAGTACACAACGATAAAAAAACACGAATTCCCCGTGTTGTGACACTCAAGGCAACTTTTTCTCGGGAAATCTTTTAGGAAACCTAATTAGGAATAAAGTGGAGAAGTGCAAAATATAGGAAAGATAGATAGATTACAGACTGGATTCGCGAATCAACACAGAGCTACTTCGATCCTTGAAAATAGAGAAAATAAAAGACGAAATTAACGCGAACGAAGACGCAAACAAAAGCTAGTTTAACACTGTTTGCAATTTCAATTTTCATTGCGTTAATGATAATGTGGTCGTTTAGTTTTTTTTATGCATATTGTATGTAAAATAATTGCATTCCAAGAAAAGTTACGCTTTGGTATTCTTAAGTGTCTAGAGAGCATCTAGAGTTTTGAGAGGGAAAGTGTTCCTAAATTAAAATGAATAAAAAGGCTATAATACTACACCACGCCACAGTAATTTATTTTTTAAATTGTTCGAATGACATATGTACGAGATTTGCTTAGAAACTATAGAGCAACACGATCGGGACTAACCATACGTTCCCCTCCGTTAAAGTATAAGTACAAATGGGTCGACGCATTACACTGTTTTGACAAGATTATTTATGAAATTCTGAACGTTCTGTTTTAAACGTTATGTGTAAGTTCGTAGTGATTGCCGTTCTTTTTGTGTGTAAATCTAAAATGTAAAAAAGAAAGAAAGATCTAAATGTAAAGAGCGTACTCCTTCCTAAAAGGCCGGCAACGCACTTGTGACGCCTCTGGTGGTGTCCATGGGCGGCGGTAATCGCTTACCATCAGGTGAAACGTCTGCTCGTTTGCGCCCTATATAATAATAATAAAAAAAAAAGTGTCTGAATGTCTGAAGTATTCCCCCGCAAAAAACGAGACCACAGACGCTGTAGGTTCTCCCTTCCAATCGTACCGCTAATTATGTCTTATTGAGCGAGCAAAGAGAAAAGAGTTTTACATCGATAGTAGTAAATTGGTTTTTCTTTTAATTAATTTTTGGATAACTACATAAATCTTCGTTAACTGGAAGTTGACGTCACCTGTCGTCGTGTATGGCGTTAATTTCATAATTACAATAGTTCGTATGAATGAACTGTCTCGATGAGCTGATGTAGGAGTAAGGCAAGGTCATCGCCTCCTACGGCATCAATTTACCTCTTACTTTTGCATTGGCATTGTCGTAAGAGTATCACTTTTAAAATATAAATATGATAATTATTTGTGTTACACACACATACACAAAAATATAATTAGTACTGCAAGCTACGTACCTATTTGAAAATTTTATAACGACTGGTTTTTTGATTTCGAAATTATATATATTTTCTAGTCAATTTAAAATATGTTTTAAATAGAATGTACGATCCAGACAGATTGTACAGCCTTGAACAAGAAATTCTTGTAAGAAATAGGAGGACGATATACTTATAAATTTATAAATATATTATACATAGTGGTAGATATATGAGTTTAACAAGATTCATTTTGTTTACACACTCAATAGGTTTCCGAAAAAGGAACCTGAAGTTAAAAAACATTCCCTTTATTTAGTACGTACACATATCCGTCACTGTGCTGTCAAAATCCGCACTAATGTTACTTCATTTGTGCGGATTTTGAGTACAGATGTGACGGATATCCTTATCAGTATACGTAGTCGCGGATATCCGAGGGGAAAAAAGATCCATATCCGAGTATCCGTGTCCGCATTCGTTACTTGTGAGAATTCAATATCAGCCGGACGGAAGTATTTTTTAAAACTGTAACTGTATGTAATTTATAAATGACTAAAATCGATGAAGTAGTTTAGGCCCTACTGACTGCCAAAACTTCTTTTTGCCTTCGCCGTAGTCGGGTAAAACGGAATTTACTTCGAAGACCAGCATTGCACTTGTGACGCCTGATTTTTAAGTTTCGATGAGCCCAGGTAGTTCTTTACTGTCAAGTGACGCCTCTACAGGTTTGTCTTATGTAGTCCAGTCCCCTGCTGTACGTAGACTTCATCTTAACTAAGAAGTCTTGGCATTATACCACGGTGGCCAGAAGTTTGTTAGGTTTTCATAACTGAACCACTGCACCGATTTCAATGAAATTTGGGATGGAGATTCTTTGATTCGTGAGGAAGGTTACTCTTTCCTGCAATAACCGACGTACACGCAGGCGGAGCCGTGGGCAAAAGTTTATATATATATATAGATATATACTTACGTATTTGCTTGTAACTATAGTATTATTCTGTGCTATTGTATTTGAAAAGCTCATCCTTTTGAGACTTCACGTGGGCTTAGTCAGTTAGTATAATCGCAAGGCGAAAGTTTAGGTTATTTTGCCTTGAAGGCTATTGATTTGACATTGTAGAATCATACAATCTCTTACCCTGGGTGTCGTACAAGGTAATAAAAATGATCTAATTTAGTGGAGAATAGATGATTAGCTCGCTGATTAACAGCATCCTTAATGATTTATTAAAATAATAAAAACATAGGCTTCACGATTCGTTAGCGTAATTTGTCTTTTTTGTGGTCGGGGGTTCTTTAAACTATGCTGTTAAAAGACAAATTTCAAAGGAAAAAAGTAATACGGCCTACGTATAAACTATACATTGTGCTTGCGAATTGACATATCAATAAAGGGTATTAATTAGGCATATTTGTTTGTTTATTTTTTTTTATTTAATAGTGGGCAAACGAGCAGACGTATCACCTGTTGGTAAGCGATTACCTCCGCCCATGGACACCCGCAACACCAAAGGCGTCACAAGTGCGTTGTCGAGCTTTGGGGGATGGGAAGGGGGATGGAGGAGGGGTTGGGGTATGGGCCTCCGGTATCCTCACTCACTCGGTGAAACACAGCGCAAACGCTGTTTCACACCGGTTTATTGATACACGCTAATGTAATTAATTTTTGTAATTGTAAATATTACAATGAAAACAAATGTTAGGGAGGTGCCAGCTTCTAAATTTCATTTATGTTAGACGTTTGAAAATAAAATTTTCATCGATACGAACATTATACCAATAAACAATATTATAAATATATTATGCATATTATCAGAATAGTAATAGTCCCTCAAACAACACATTCACAAGCAGAAAAAGGATATCTTTTGTAGCTTCGATATAATTTTAGTATTAATTATAGTATCCACGCTATTTTAACCCACACGCCACTTTTTAAATATGCAAATGACTAATGTCGATGATAATTACTATTGTCCACTTAGTCGATATACGGCAGTAGTCTACAAACCATTAAAACTTGTTTTGGAAAAGAATACTGTGATGTATGCTATAACTGAGGCTTTTAAAAGTTAATCAAGTATCACTTAATATAGCACGAACAGTTTCCTAATATTGGAGGAAAAAAAACTTGACTCAGAGAACGGTCAATGTCTGACAATCGTTGATTGAGTTGACCTTGAAAAAATAGATTTGTTCTCAACGGTTATACCTTAGCAAAAAAGGCAGGGCCAAAGGGTGGCTGTAAATTAAAATCATACTGCGTTTAATACGAGTAATACCCGAGTTTGTCTAGAAAGCTGGCATTAGTTTTATTGTTGGCTTTTTAATATGTATGTGTTAATAACCGTGAGAACTTTGATACCGCGTCATAGGGTCATAAGTTATATATTTTTTATTCATGTTGTCTTGCCAAAGTGACTGTAATATGCCTGATGAAAAGCATGAGCGGGATCCAAGTATAGTGGTCAGCATACTCATTGCGAATGCAGACAATGCCACGATGCAGCTTCGTGATCCACATGAGGGCACAATGGCAGTTTATTTCTGGATCAATGGGCCTCCGGCCTCACACTAACAGCAAGGAAGTTGTAATTTTAGGTTGATCTTCTGTGAGAGGATAGTACTCGTGGCTCTACTACCTTTAAATTCACAACCTCAACATATAGTACTGCTAGATATCTTGGTTGTCCACAACCCAAAGCTGGATATTGGGCAGTTGTAGAAATACTAAGCACAAGAACTTTAATATTGCGATGTAGGATCACATTATTGCAGAGAAACCAAGTCATACAATTTTATAATTTGTGTACACAGATAAAGTCTAAAAGGAAGTCCGTCAAGCGAAAATATTTGGGTTTTAATTACTACAAGGAACTGAAATAAAATAATTTTCATTTGTTTGTATATATTTGTTTTATATGAAGGACTGTGAAACGGGCTTATCTTTTACCTTGCAGCTGGCTAACCTTTGTTAATTTGGGAAAATAATATAATTGTTTTTATAAGTTACAAACAAATATGGATTTTTTAATGATAATGTGTAGCTGATTTGACGATTAACATACACAAAAAGTATGACTATATATCAATTAAGAATATTAACAGATTCAAGGCGGTATTCTATCTCTCCTATTATTCTCTCTACGTATCAACCTCCTAATTCAACACCATCAGTGTGCGTATCACCTATATGCCGATGACCTGCAGATTTATTCGCAGGAAAGAGTGGAGGACATATCGCGAGCCATCGACAATAACAACAAGGACCTAGATCGCATAAACTCGTGGTCGATGAGGTTCCCACAGCATACGATTATTAAGTATATGTATTATGTATCTATATTTATTTGTGTATGGATGTATGTATATATTTATTTTTGTATTGGTTGGTTTAATTCAAATAACAACTATATCTGTTGCTGATTACAACTTATACCTCGATGCACCTACCTTACCAGATCTCTACACCCCCAAAAGTTGGCTAGAGAATGCCCTGAGCATTAAGTTCGTCGATGTATATATGTATGATGTTGTTAATAAATAAATAGATATATTCAAAGATCACTTTTTAAAATTGGCCTATTTTTGTACACATTGGTTAACTTGAAATACAAGATAGAAAATACATTTGATAAAACACTCCTGTGATATTATAGTCAATGTAATGGTCAAAGAAATCACACAAAATCCGTACACCGTAGGTACTGTACAATGAAAGTGATCACCGCGTAGTTCTGCGTACCGGAGTGTAAGACTTATTTGATTTTGTATCGTTATATCAGTAACGGTCCAGCGCTTTCGATAAAAGTTTTAATTTCTGCAGTGTTTTATGATAACAGTATTGTAGTCTTAGATTTCTAACTGATAAACAATAGAAATAAAAATAATCAGAAATTAAATGAACTTTAATTTTTGAATATTGAAAGTTTTTAAATGTGAATCGTTTTAAACTTTAGCCCGGAAGCTTATTGGTGTAGATTGTAACCTACTGTATCACAGCGTCGTCATGCTCGGCGCTCAACCTTTGTACATTTGAAACGTTTACGGCGTTGTCTTTTTTTATGTGTTGAAACTGCCATGTCTGCCTCAGCCGTAAGGCCCCGTAATTTTATACCTATGCATTATGCTTTCTTAAAGGTTATTATAACGTTGGGTCTTGATATTGTTTGGTGACTGCGGCAGCTGGTTAGTCGCGAATTTTAAATATCGCATTAAAACGCGTTCTAAGATTAATCGCAGATGAATGTAGTCTTTCAATGTAGTTCAATGTATCTACTTCTGATAACAGAGTTATAGCCAAATCTGTACCTATCTTGTCAGAGCCTATTAAAACTTCTGAAGGATTTTTTAAACTAAATGCTGTTTAGATATTATCGGAGCTGATTTTCTTAGTTAAAATTAGAAATACAATTGATTAGAATACAATCTTTTGTGAGGCACCTAAAACTGACTAACGTTTTATTTGCCTGTGTATTCCGGTAATGGTAGTGACAGTACACTGACTCCGACGTTGATGGTCACTTCAGTTTTTATAGAAGATCCCCGTCGCTCGGGTCAGAATCTAGTAGGTCATTACCCGAAATACACAACTGAATAATATTATGCGTCTTTAATAGATAAGCTTTTTCACGTTATATTTTTTTCCTTTTTTAGTTTATTAGTATTACTTAAGTGAGGACTAAAGTATGTTCAATAGCAGTAATCACATAAATATAGATATTTACGTACAACTCTTTAAGATACTTACTGATACATATTTACATTAAATAATAAAAAATAACAGAATAAAATCAAAACCAATATGTGAAACATTGTAAATTTACTTGAAATAAAATATTTTATTTTTTAATAGATAATAATGCAGTAGATATATTTAACCTAACACAAAAACCGTGCTTAAGTAAATAAGAGGGTTAATCATTGGCAGAGCTTAACAAACAAACAAAATGAGCATATATTTATACTTTATAGCCACACTTTTTAGAGTCAGTAATCGCTCGTTGATGAAGTCTCTGATAGTATATTCTGAACTTATTTACAAAACAACTACAGATTATGGTTTCACAAGTCGTGCATAGAAATATAGATGACAGAAAAAACATATTTGTACCAGAAACCTTTAAATGCTAAATAAATATTTGAAACTATATCAGTAACTGATTGAACTGGCCCTTAATCTATTAAATGTTCATATTTATTGTTCACTATATATAGTTTTAAGTTATGATGAACTCTGAAACCAACCGATTTTAACGTTTTTATTAAAAAATAAGTGTTATTTGTGGTTGATTCGAAGATAGAATAGTTAACATCACGCTTGGACCAATAGTAGCCTAGCCTGATTGAAAAGAGCCGTAGACGAAGTTGCGTGGGTTAGCTAGATTTTTATATTTTTTTTCTATGATGAAATTTGTAATGCTACTCAAGGTTCTGATGGCTTTTCACCTGCCCTTCGAAGCATGAAGAAGGTAAGTTCAAACATCATTAACCAAGCAGCCAACCATATTGTTTGCACCGAAGATTTCTTAATCTTGATTAGTCACAAAGTAAGCAAACTGAGCGCGACTCGCCGTATGCAGCTTTACAATGCTTTATGTGGAAATGATAGTATTTTTGAACTATTTCGGATTATCCGATAGATTTATTACATATATAACTTTTTAAAGAGTTAAAAAATAATAAAAATAATGTATCTCTTTCAAATTCCATTCATATGCACAGAATTTGAATCTTTTATGTCGCATCCCTTAGATTTGCTTACGGGGCGGCGGCTTAAATATTATAAGAGTGAGTGTTATAAAAAGTGTTATAAAAATAACACTCACTCCTATATTATCTTATCTAATAACATTACCATTCATTGTTGTGTTATGGTAAACAGAGACAATAAAATTCAATTCAATAATGGACGGTCTTGTGAAGTGATTAAGGCACCAGACTTTATATCGTTAATTTTCAGCCTTATAATCCTAAATATTGCACTAAATGTATGTACAGTATGTCGGATACAAAATGGGCTTGCTATTTTTTTACTTAGTAGCATGGCCTGGGCTCTATTTCATAAAAACTGACAATTCGACATTATGTCAAAACATACGTAATTTGTCGGATTGTCACAAGAAATCCCGTTTCATAAAACCTGACAAATAAATAATTGTAGACGGAAATGCAATACAACCATTTTCCTTACAATTGGTAATAGTACTAAGTGTTTATTACCAAAACAAGTTGTCAGTGACAGGTGACATTCCTATTTTACTCACAATGTATTTTACCGCAGATTTATATTTTTCGAAATTTTCCATTAAAAGTAAAGTCAGTAACTTCAAAACAAAAATCTATTCTTTCCCCAATTACTCTGCTCTGATAAGTTTCTCCTAATTAATACTCTGTCACTACTGTTATCACTGCTAGAATTTAGCATTTTGAAGATTTATTAAAAATTATGAACAAAACAATGAATTTCTTAGTTTCTTGTCACTTACGATCTATTCCTGGCACACGTCGAGGCCTCTGTCAAAAGTTTGCGACAATTCCGATTGCAAATATGTCAGAGCAAAAGTTTTATGAAACGGACAATTGTCAAATTGTAACCTCTCACTGACAATTGTAAGTTTTATTAAATAAGGGCATGGCAGAAAACCGATAAAACAATACGTTTTTTTTCTATTTACCAAGTAAATGAGGGTATTATAGTAAAATTACTGTTTTATTGTAAATGTCATAAAAGGAATTGTCGAATTTTCTTTCATTCCTTACAAGGAATTTTCTTCACGAATGATTTTGTAGATTTTTACTACTAATATCACTTTTAAATAGACAAACCACTTTCTTGACCATTCACTTTGTGTCTCCCTGAGTCAACACGGTGCGTAAATAAATTCTTAATACAGACCTACAACGTAGTCCTTGGCGGCGTGAACACTTTCACCTAACAGTTAACGTAAGTGGAAGAACTGCTTAAAACAGTACTGCAGATCTCCCCTTTCTTTGTAAAAGACTACTACTGTATTAGGACTATATTCTGTGTGGAATTTTACCTACATTAATCAAATGGGTATGAAGAATATCCAGACTTAGAATAATGATTTTTCTATAACACTTAAGGCAGTGGGAAGCGGCGTAGTAACCGCTTATACTACGACACCATCTGTTCAGTCGATAATACTACCGACAACCTCAAGTAGGGTATAATTAGACATTCTTCACTTTCTACGCCTTACTAGCATATTTACCCCAGGGCCAAAGAGGCATGTGCTCGGGGCGGTAGGTCATAACGTCAATTTACGAGTAGTTTCGTCAGCAGCTATTCGCTGTTCGTTATCGAAAGTATTATTGTTTTGTACAGTATTTTTAAAGGCATCTTCCTCACGTTATCTGTCTGACATGTTCCACCCTACATAGGTTCTATTACTGAAATAAAGAGGTTTACAAGTAGGTCTTACTTATTCGTTTTTTATTTATACGTTTTAAATTTATTTATTTACGTGTACAGTGTTTGAAACCTGTAGGTTTGGAAAGCAACAGGTATAGTTATTATTTAAATTAAAGTACGGACCGGCTAAGTGCTAAAACAGCCTCTGGTTATTATAACATCATGCCAGTAGCAACAGGTTTTTTAGCTATATGTAATGCATACATGTGCATTGGTTTGGTCTCGTTATTTGTGTCAATTCAGTAATATTTATTATGTATGCATGTTTTTTTAATTCAGACGCAGAGTAGAAGGTATGTTAGTAAATGGTAGTCTTAGATTTTTGTCATTTTATATAGTAATGTTTAATACTTTTGTTGACTTGCATAATATAATACTACTTAGTAATTGCTCATATTTATTGTAGTCCGCGTGTGACTGGTGCAGACTGCCCAAGACCGGGATAGTTGGCGCTCCTTGGGGAAGATCGTCATTCAGTAGTGGACGGCAATAGGTAGATTTGTTATTTCGTTCAATCTAACTCACATGTTAATACATGTTACAAATCTACCTTCTTTAGTGCTCCGTGTTACGGGTTCTATAAAGAAACTGTAAACTTTTTACGACACCTTCAACATGTGTATTTTACTAAGACCTACTTTAAGTACGAAAACTACTATATAATGCGAAACACGAGTATCTCATTTACTGCGCTTTGCAACTTATATGTAGGACACACACGTGTTGCGGATTAATAGCTGAATTGTACGTGGAAATGGAAATTGTATAAACGAAAGAACTTAAAATAACGAATTCAAAGTTCCATGTTCTCAAATGATAGCATATAACTGAGAACATCAACAGTTTTTATTTTTGTTTTGTTTTAATGTTAGTATACCTCGTGACATCCTTCGATAAATAAGTAGTAACCCAATGCAGAGTATAGGACTTTGTTAAGGAGGTATTGGCTTACAATATAATGCTGGCCAGACAAGTTAGTACAAGGTTTGTTTAGAATTTCCCTTAATTTTTCTGTTGTGTTACACAGTTTATTTTTCTTAGTCTTCTAATCCATACTTATATTATAAATGCGAAAGTAACTCCGTATGTCTGTCTGTCTGTCCTGCTTTCACGGCCAAACTGCTGCACCAATATTAATAAAATTTGTCATGGAGATACTTTGATTCTTGAGAAAGAACATTGGCTACTGTTTGCTGCGATAACCTACAAACACGCGTGCTATACTTAATAATACATAATTGTAATGTAATCGATTATTGTTAAGAAATACAATACCAAAATAAATGTAATCGTATGTAGTCAATGTAGATAAGAAGCGTTGATAGTGGTAATCATTTGAAGTCTAACGAAGTTTTCATGAATATATAAGCTGAAACCCGCGGTGCTACCCGCGGTACGACAATAACCGCAGGCAACGCTGCGAGGCGAAGCTATGTCTTTATAAATTGTAGCCTATGTGTTATTCTGATCTGCAAGCTATATTATTGTAAAGTTTCATCAAAACCCATTCAGTAATTTTTTGCGTGAAAGAGTAACGAACATCCATCCATTCATACTTACAAACTTTCGCCTTTATAATATTAGTAGGATTAAATATTCAAAATGCATAATTATGTCGAAAGGTGAAGGTAATTACTTAGAACAAGATTGTGTGGTCAATTGTTTTGTTGAACCGAACAAGACAGGAATGAAACAAATGAATAAATTAAAAATAAATGAATGCTCTGAACGCCATCTACCCGATCAAACTTACAAATATCCTGCAATTTAGAGGCATCGATTGACGTATTTATTACATTTTTGTTTTAGTTTTTTGGTCGTTTTGTTTCATTAATTCTGTGATTTACTAATGATTAGATAGAAAATTTATTTAAGTGGCTGATTACTAAATTATTTAACTGTTTCTTGCGTTTTAGTTTTGGTAAGTTATACTTAAAAAAAAAATTAATAAAAAAAAAAAAGTTTTGGTAAGTTGTGTTACTTATGCTTACTCTGTCTTTTCTCTTTTTAATAGATAGTAATGAAGGAAAATAATAAATACCTTAGATCTCTTCCAGCCGAAAACGAATGATGGTGTTTGGTAGTAGAAGACAGAAGACTGGTTAGCGGGAAAATCGGGGTCTTCCCAAAGTTCCCCCTTCTCTAGGCACGTCTGTTTGATGCGCTCGTAGTCTGTCATCCTTTAAAAAAACACATTTTGGTTAGTCGATTAATACTTATATAAACAAACATATTCATATAATTGATTAATTTTAGAATGAAAATCAGAAAATCAATTCTAGTTTAGCTATTATACACAATTTCTGGCTTATGAAAAATGCAAGTATTTTTGGAATGCGCTCAATGTTGTATTCGTACTGGTTATATATCCCATATTTTGTGGCTGAATGTCTGTGAATTATTTTCTATTTCATAGTTCATGTATGTTTAAGACTATTCTTAGAGTCTCTTAACAGAATCCGCCCATTCGAACAAACTTCACGACTAACTTAACTAATATCTATTTCTGATAAAAATAAATACCTGACATTGAAATCCATCAATCAATTTGCTTTGATTATCCTAATAATTTCTTCGAAACAAAAGAGCACATCAAAGTTTTCCATCGAAGTATCACTTCAATAAGACCAGTATATTCTTGAATATTTGTTTCTCAGAAGACATAGTAACTAATGGATATATAATAAACAAATCTGTATGTAACACGTAATAAGAATAAATTTGTACTTATTACTCAATAACTGGTATCTGCTTCTTTAGAAAGCTCTGAAATGAGGATATTTACCTACTCGAAATAGACAGAAGTTACTTCAAAGGTGGGGCAAACTTGACGCACTTGAAATACTATCACTAACTAAAAGAAAAAGATGTGTTGATGATGAATTATTTATTTATATAACAATTAGAGTTTTATATGTATAATAGGATTTTAATATGTCTTGCTGACGTAAAAAGCTTTAAGTTACCTCTGAATATACCTTCTTTTATTTAAGTCGATTAAAGAGAGAGGGACAGATGTGTGGTTAATTGAAATTGGTTTGCAATATTTTGTTATGAACAAAAAAGTTTTTTAGGACGACGAGAAAATTAATACATTGTTAAATGTTACAAGTATTTTAAGGAACAGCCTGGACGAATTATTTTTTTTATAATCTCCCAGCAGAATGGTGAAACTGTAGCCTGTAGCCATTAATTCCTTGTTAGATTAATAATTAACGGAAAGAATAAGTGCCAATACATTTATTGACGTTCCTACTCACTGGCGTACATATTGTACTACATCGCATCGCAATAGTCCATTTTTATGTTTAGCTTATTGGCGACTATTGGCTTCAGTACCTGCTACGCAATACTTTATCAACTATACATTTAATTATAAGTATATATCAAAATCCACGATTGTCCTAATTCTATTACAGCACCTTTCTCTCAAGTCCCTACACCGGGTAGTTGCGTCAGTTGTTGTTAAACTAGTTACAGAATCCAACACAGTGCTGACAATTTAAACAGAACCAGTTTATTCTATAAAAGATTTATACACGTAGTGTCTAGCCCGAGGCTGAGTTAATATTAATAAAAAAAAACTAACGGGTTGATATATTTTGACTTTATAAAAGACGCTTCGACCCGAATAGTTTTAGTTTTGATTTGTAAAATATGCAGTCTTTTTTCTTACGTCATCCACGCATTAGAAATTGGTCCACATGATACTAAACCAGTATCGCCCCACGAGACGACATCTAGAATAAAATATGTGATAAAAGAAGTTTTGTAAATTACCTATTAGATAGACTTTTAAAATCATCTGGGTCATGATAATTCATGGACGTTGTCGTCGTGAATAACAGCTTGTAATAGGCCACTGCCGGACATAAGTCTCTTCGTAGGAAAGACATATACATCACTAGCTGACCCACGCAACCTCGTTTGCGTCTTCTATTGCCCGTAGCGTAAAAAAATTCCTTCGGTTTTGAAACATTCTTCATTGATACTCCGCTCCCCTCTTTCAGTATTAGCGTGATGATATATAATCTATAGCCTTACTCGATAAATGTACCATCCAACACTGAAAGAATTTTTCAAATTGGACTAGAGGTTCCTGGGATTAGCACATTCAAACAAACAAACTTTTTAGCTTTATAATATTAGTATAGATTATACGGCACGAATATGTTTCACTAATGTAGTTGAAGTATAGGTAATTATCATAGTAACCAAATTTGAAGGAAAATTGTGTCATGTTACGATACGAACGGTACGATATCGTATCGTTCTAATGCATGTTAGGCATTCTTAACGAAGTCGAAGAAGTCATTATACAATTGACACAACACAACAACTGCCACACTCCAGTTGAAAGTGAACAAAAAACAGATCACATTGAATTGTAATAATTTTATATGCATTTTCCATTGTACGCACATACAATAAGATTTCTAATTGAATGAGAGAAAACTGTGGTTACATTCGCTCTTCAAGTAACCGCAATTTTTTTATGTATGGGCCTGCCAAAGTGACTCAATTCTTTCTGATGGAAAGCATAATCAGAATCCAAGTAAAGGTCGCCATACTCATTGCGAATGCAGCCAATATAACAAATCAGCATGCATGGTGTTGGTCACCCACACCATGGCGGCCTAAGGATGCTTCTGCATCATTGGGCACGACAGCACGAATGCTGTCATTTTAGGTTAATCTTCTGTACGAGGATAGTACTGCCACGGTCAAGCCGGCCTTTTTGTGCTAAAATTCACGTGTTATACCTTTGAAACACATATAAACGATGTCATTATGTTTTAAAATCCATGTGATTTATTTTCACGCAACCACCCTTTGCAGTAGTCACGTTACACCTTATGATATATTTGCTAATCAATAACATTAGCAAACATTAGTAGTCTAAAACGTAGGTAAAGTACAGATTCAAAGATATTCATCTTCATCAGAAGGTATGGTAAAATGAAATAAAACAAGATTTTGCAAAGATTTGTATAAAAATTTAAATAAATCCATATATGTGAAAAAAAAAGAGTATATCAATAAAGATAGTAGCGTAGCTTTGCTTAGCCGTGCAATGTGATTGAAGATAAATATTATTTTGATGTCCATAATGTCATCACGGTACAAGAACATTATTATCAATAAACTGTTCGAGGCAACCGCGCGCGTTCATGTCTTTAATAGCTAGTCACCGTGACTCATAGAACATACATTGTACGAAGTAGTTGTGACATATTAGTATCAGATTAACAAATCGCACATTACTTAGTCACTGCAATGTATAATGATATAATTTATATAACCGTTAATATAGTATCATAGATTTCAGTGCATTTATCTATACTAAAATATTATAAATTCAAAAATAATTTATGTGTGTGTCTATTCTATCTGTGTCTGTTACGCTGTCATGGCTGAACCAGTGCGATTAATGATGCGATTTAATTGAAACTTGGCGTGTAGATACTTTGATTATTGAGGAATGATGCTACTCTTGTCCGTGATAACCGACGATGACGCCGACGATGGAGAGATTTTGTGAATAACGTAAAATATAAAAAAAAACTTTAAATGATTTAGTAACATCTTCTTTACTTACTATTTACAACATTATGTGAAGACTCACGAATATCGATTAATGTTTAATTGTTATGGCGAGGATCGAATTAGATAAACAACAGCTCTAATATTAAATACGTTAGAACCATTTTATTTCTACGCTACGATAGAGGTACCGACCGATTGTGGAAGAACCTTGATTAGATGTTCACCTATTGTTAAGTGTAATTGTGTCGTGTGCAGTGACTGAGTTAATTTTATACCCATTTCATTTGGTTTCACATTTTACTATTGGCCATTATTCGTATGTCAAGTGAGGTCATATTGTTTTGTGATTGGTGAAGATTTAGTTACTGCGACAAAACACACTGGGCCCTCTGTTTGATAAAAATAAAAGTCCTTCCCAACGTGTTGGTAAGCGTTTGGGTTATTAGATAAATTGAACGTGCGCTGAACACTTATTAAAGCGCTCGCAGAACGTACATGTATCAACAGCGCTAGTACCGTAAAGTGTAATTGAGCGAGAACATTTGATGTCGAGATTATTCAGCTGAGGAATCCGGTATCAATTGTTTACCAATTGGGAACTGCGGGTAACGGTGGTTAGACGCTTAGTTGGACTCGGTGGTTGAATGCACTGGAGCAGCTGCAGTTCAAGAGATACGAAAAATAGTCTTTTGAGGTATTCACGATCATTTGTACATGGATGTTATATATCTACGAGTATAATACGTATGTATTAAGAAATATAAAAGTAGCTTTATGAGCGGGCTGATAATCGTAATACAGGATTTGCTAAGTTGAGAATCAGACTACCGTATGTGAGGTTAAATACGTGATATTATTATGAGATAGGTCATTTTGACTGACTGCATGCTCTCAATTTGATATGCGACTTACGGTTTAAGTATTTTTAATGTATGTGTACGAAAATTAATGTATAATAGCCTCTATAACCAAGTAGCAAGTGTGTCGCGTCGATTTATTTTTCCACAATCGCTAATACTTCTATTCTCTTGTATTGTTGGCTAAAATTTTGTTGAAACCACGTGACTTTGAAATGACGTGACGTCATCTTACACATTTGTTAATTTTCTATGACAGTTTACATTTGTAGATTGTTAAGTTGGCAAGGGGGATGGTATAAAAATTGAAGATTATAAAATTGAAATCTTTAAAATCTCGGGTTTTTTTTTGTGGAATAGTTGGCAAACGAGCAGACGCCTGAAGGTAAGCGATTACCGCCCCCATGTACACCCATAACACCAAACACCAGAGGCGATACAAGTACGTTGCTGGCCTTTGGTGGATGAGGAAGGGGATGGGGGAAGGGGTTGGAGTAGCGCCTTCGATATCCTTACTCACTCGGTGAAACACAGTGCAGGCGCTGTTTCACACCGGTTTTCTGTTAGGCCGTGGTATCATTCCGGTCAAGCCGGCCCATGCATGTCGAAGCGTGGCTCTCTCACGGTAAATTAGAGAAAAATACGGGATTAGGTTAATCAAAATTTAACAAATATTTAAAAGCGTTTTTGTGTTCGCAAGCTAAGCATGTTTGTACTTTTATAACAGCCTACTATTATACGTACTATTCAAATCATTAACGTTAATACGTACAAATAGTATAAAAACGTCAATTGCGTGACAATAAATCGGAGATTATAACATTTTCTGAGAACATAAACAGTGAACGTAAATATTACAGCCATCTAACAAAAATAACTGAGCTGAATAAAACGCGATATGTTAAATAATCACAATTACTTTTATAGTTATCGTACTTTCAAGTTACATTCATCACAATAATCTCGAGAGTTTCTAGGAAAATTCGAGTGTTTTGTAGACTGAATTACCGTCGAATTCGAGATGTAAGTTATTGCGCAGACTCTTGCATCATGAGTGCCTATAATGCAAGTTCTGTCATCAATTTGTCGGTGATCGTTGTGAAAGTATGTGTGGACTAATTTTAAGAAACTACCACTTACTTTGATCAGGTTGTCCTATAGTTGGCATGAGTCACCTACATCTTGCGTCAATTGCTTAATATCTTGCCGGTTTTCAAAGTTATTGATAAATAAACTTGTAACTTAACTTCAAAAATTCGTCTTCGAAATTCGACTACAGAAAAGAGATCCGCCATCAAGGGCCGCATTTGCATATATGTTAATCAAGATCTTGAATTTTTGTGGACCAGTGTTATTAGTAATTATTTTAAAAAAAAATTATATTGCAATTGAATTAGAGGAATTTTATGCCAGTCCTAAATAAAATTGCTTTTTTTCGTCCTTTTTAAAAAAAGATAAATACTTTTATGTTTTTACTTCGACCGCAACAATCGTTTTAACTTGTATCTATTATATTGTACATCCTAATAGTCAGTAAAAGAAATAACACCAGTTAAAAGTCAACCACCAATTGGTAACGGATAACTTTATGGTGACAGGTTAATGACCTTTTGAAGAGCAGGGTTTTATTCTGTACGCGTCTAAGTTACACAGTCCGAATCACAGAACGGAGAATACTGTTCTATGGTCCGAATAATAACATAAGTTCGACACTGATTGTAACACTTTTAGCCTCCTTATTGAGAATTTTATATGGAATGTAAAATTTATATAGTGCTTTTGCTTTTTAATTTACTTAAAACTTAATGCACATGTGGTACAAAGGTCCACCAGTCAAGTGATGTTTTGGGTTTATTTATGTAGAGAGTGCGGTCAACTGCACACACACCTTAAATAACACATGGCAGAAATATATACTTGATTGTTTTAGTAAAAATGCCAATAAATTATTTTCAATTGTATACTACACATAATTACATACACAAACACTAGTCTATTTTCAATCATGATCGACTTCAATTGGTCTAAGCGTGATTTTAACTATCCTTTCTTATGTACGTCACAATAACACACTTTAAAAAAACGTGAAAACTGATGGATAGTTTCGGCGTTCATTGTGAGCCACAATATATGATACAAGAATTATATGTTTTTTTAAAATTATATATAGGGGCAAACGAGCAGACGTATCGCCTGATGGTAAACGATTACCGCCGCCTATGGACACCCGCAACACCAGAGGCGTTACAAGTGCGTTGTCGGCCTTTTAGGAAGGAGTACGCTCTTTTCTTGAAGGTTTGAAGGTCGTATTGGGTATTATTATTATATGTAACAGATTAGTGACTTTTCATTGTTTATATTTTATTAATAGAAAATGATTTCTTATTTTTGCCCATGTATTGGCTCCCCCAATGATCAAACAAAATGTAAGTTCTAATTTTTTTCTACGAAGAATTTTCAACATTTTTCAAAGGTGTATAATTGAATATCTTGCGTCACAAAAACATCTCATCATAATAAAAATACAAAGACACATTTAAGCCAGCATTTCGTGAATCGCATCAACATTATTCGAACGTAAGGCAATCGTTGCAACTGCAAGGCCATCGATGCAGTCATTATTCAACCAAGTTTATAATATTGTGTCGTATCGAATCGGAAACACGACACAATATGACACTAGCCTATCCTAGCTTTTGTATCTTTCAATAATAGTTGTAATATCACGCGCGTTAGTTAATAATACCCCTTTAACGTTTAGGCTTCTGTAAGACAATCTCTTGCCTTTTTCCAAGGGAGAGCCAAGGTACTTGGGAAAAATACCTGCTTCACAGCATTGGAACTTATGACGCATTGATTTAAATTAGCCCTATTCAATGTCTATCAAACAATACCTTTTTTAGATTTGTGCTTCTTTTATTGAGAGTTAAAAAAATATTTTCCTTTGAAATTAACTGATAATACCCTGGCTTGGCCATTTTGTTCTTTGTTCGTGAACAAATAAGCGTCATTTTTTAAATTTAGCTAAATAATTGTTATTTTTAGAGAGCGTTTATATTTATTGTTATATTATGTTAATTTTTCAGACACAGATAACAAAAAAAATTTTTTTTGCTGGTCCGCGTAATGTTAAATTATTACTTTCTTATGATGTTACGCATGCTTACATACAAAAATAATTGTTGTGATATTTTTTGTGATATTATCATTAAGCATTGGGATTGAGTAAGTATAATTTAACGTGTGTATAAATTAATGAAGAAATTTGCGAAAAAAAATATAACGAGATGAAAACTCTAACCAGCATAAACTTTCTCATTAAAGATTATGTTATTAAAATGATTTTCTTTTGTATATGCAAATCAAAACTCATAAGCATACAGTATAAAAACGGAAATGTTGATTTTCTTCTACTGTTTCGTCGATTATGAAAGTTAAGGAAACTATAACGTCCGGTGCTGACGACCCACTTGTTCAGCTCTCCACCGCATATGCGTGGCCTAGGACGTGGTGGATGGCATAAGAGATAGCCACAGTAAGAAAATATCTTATTAAAAAAACAAAATGCTATGCTTTAGTTTCGTAATTAATACTTCAAAACTAGCACAGAATCCTGGTTGGTAAGATTGGTGTGCTTCGGTGTAGCCATAACAGCTCTGATAAATAACAATTAATAGTGCACTAGCAAATCATGCCACAAATAAAAACCACACTACTCGAGCTGTTTAATTGTATATTTTTGGGCACAAACATAAAAACAGAGTTTTATTTATAGTTGTTTTGCAATATATTTTATTATAAACCTTCGAATGTGCAACCTACAATTAATTCTCGTTATTTATGTTTTATAAATGTTATCTTTAAAAAAATGAACCGTGTCTTAAAGTAATTTAATAAAAAAGTACTTTCATTAATTATTATCCATAAATACATTATTGAAAACTTCACACCTCACAAATACGGCAGACGTTCCTAATTAGGGCGAATGGTATTATGATTACTAGACTACTGATAAATATACGTCTATATTTCTGATACGTACATAATTGTAATGTAATTTAATAATTACAGCCAGATATGGAACTATTGATCGTTCTCATCAAACAATCTTTGGGGGAAATTGAGACGACGGTTGAGATTAATAGTCAAGGCAATTAATAACAGGAATTCATAAACTACATATAAAATGCCCTCCGAATGTAGTTTCTTTACCCGCTATCTTTTGTCAATTATACCACACGGCTAGATTGTAGTACCGGATGTGCGCTACGACGTGAGACGTCACCATTCATGCCACCTGTGAACTGTTACACCTTTGTGTTTACCTTGATTCAATGTCAAGGATCACTCAGTTTTATTGCCTTTTTTATATTGTCGAGGGTAGCGATTATTTTGTTTTGACGTAGTCTTTGTGCCCGTAAATCATGGAGATACAGTGTGGTTGTTCTACAGAGGACAACCATGAGGAAACGACGTCCACGTGTGCCGAATGTAACCACGTATCGCCTAAATCAGTGATTTTAAAAGAACGTGGAGCTCGCTCTGTTATATCAAGCGCTAAGAATCCAGAGGGTTTCATAATAACTGTTCCAGAACCATCTCTTTTTAGATGCATAAATGCAGGCTTATCGTGTGGGTTTCACTCCAAAACCGATACACTGCGAAGCACCTTCACAATCCTTGCTGGGATGATGTACACGTAAAAAATGAAAGGCCTAGAAGAGCTAACTGAACAAATGGTAGGTGGTCGCAGTAGTGTTCTTGTAGCAATGATATTTTCGACGACTGCTAAGTATTTAATTGTAGTTTGGATTATGACCATGTTATATTATCATTTGATTTAATGTTATACCAAATTTCGTAAGTTTTAATTAGTTACACGGTTGCTTGTTTTTTTTTATGTATGTTTTCTTTTTTAACATTATATCAGAAATATTTATAAATTCAAGGAAATAATAATTGTTGAAAAAAAAAACAGCGGAAGTAACTAAAAATGCAACCTAATGCTTTACAAATTACGAATGAACTTTAAAGAAATATTGTTTTTTTTGTCTGGAATTCGAGAAAGAGTGAATTATGGCTGTTGCTTACTGAAACTTGATCAAAATACTTTTTTTTTAATGCTATTGTTTAGCATATAGTACACACATATCAACACTACACTTAAGATAAGAAGAAGTTGGAAAAGTCTTTGCCAAAGAAGACTTAAGAAATTACCTAAAGGCGTGCGGACGCGGGTCTCAGGGCATCAAAATTAATAATCGTAAAGTTACACAGAATGTTTGAGAATATACAATGTTAATATGGCGTATAATTCTTATAAAGGTAAATGCGAAACAGCAGTGTATGGCTAATACTTTTTATTAGAAAGTTATAATTGCTAAAAACCAGCTATTGCAAGCCCTTACGCAATACCCATATAATCGACAGTCGCCTTAATTATATTACTTCAAGGAGAACGGCCGTCGAAAACTTCAGTAGCGGTATCGTAATATCCAATCACTAATACAATCTGATCCATTTAAAAAGTAAAGATTATCTACAAACTTACTGGCGATTACAGTTAAATTTAATTAAGTTTGGCATTTTTTTGTATTTAAGTATTCGGAATGTCACCTTTTTTATTCATCCCGTATGTTTTTTATGGATTAGAGAGCAAACGGGCAGACGTATCGTCTAATGGTAAGCGATTAGCGCCGCCCGTGGACGCCTGCAGCACCAGAGGCGTCACAAGTGCGTTGCCGACCTCTTGAGAAGGAGTACGCTCTTTTCTTGAAGGTTTAAATTAAACGACGAAATGTATTCTATCTCGCACTTGAACTCTAGTAAATATTAGTCATAATTGTAACCTAGAAATAGTTAAATATACAATTACGGACTTCTATTGTTCACGAGGGCAATAATTAACTCTTTAAGCGAAAATTTACCATCGTTTATATTACCTGTGACTTGATTTGAACAAGTATGTTTGTCTTACCTGATTATATGACGTCTTCTAATTTTTCTATGATCACAATTGTGTTATTATTTGAACTAGGTTTGACTTAATGACACTTATTATTACAATAACCACCGGTAAGAAATATTTCTTGACATGTTTTTATTAGCTTCATTTAAATGTTTATTTGTTTGTAACTGAATTTAGTAAACGTGTTTTTTTTTTAAGTCATGTTTATTGTAGTTTATAGTATAGTATAATGCGAGTTGCAGTCACGAATATGCGAAACATTCTGCTAGCTTAACTATTTGCTCTCAAAATTTAAAGATAAAACAATAGGTAATGTCTTTGGTAATTTGGAAATTGTTTCTCTCATTGTTCAATAGTCTTTAGGCCTTGTCTATTGTTTCACAATAAATTCAATGCTTACACCAATTATCTTTTGATTGATTATATTATTTGATATAATTACAAGCCCTTGGGATTACGAACTCTTGATATCATCGTTGAGTAACGAACATTTATAACAATAACTGGACACACACATCTCACACACGTCAGTCTCATCGCAAACTAAGCAGAGACTGTACTATGATAACAAGACCGAAGACAAACATATCTTTTTCAAATTTATCTATATTCTATAGATAAATTTGAAAAAGACACAGAACAAACGATCGTGCTCGTTACCTCGAAGTGGAACACAGGACCCCCGTCTTAGCTGTTAGGGTCACTTAACACTAGACCAAAAAACTTACAGGCCAGTCATTAAAATCACTTTGTAAGTTGGTGTTATAAAATTTTTCACCTTATTCAATATTTGCAAACTTCAACGATCTAGCCTATGTTCAACTGCGTTTTGGTTCCCGTATTATGCTTATTAACCTACATAACGATTTCATAAAAAGGTTATTTGTAGAAAATAATAATGGCAACTCAAAAAATTATAATAAAAAAAAATGATAATTTTTTCGTTAGTCTAGTTACCATATTATCGACTTTGCTCAGTTTCTAGTTCAACGACTGTCAGTATGATGTGATTGATGATTTATAACCTACTTATTATAATACCTGAAAAGGCAACATGGTACAATAAATTATCTACAGGAGGGTCATAATTACATTAATGAGTATATGCACAGGTGACATTAACAGCAATAATAAGTTTTGGGATTAGAACAATACGATCACGATTGTAACTATTACTGTGCTTGCTCCGTATTTACTGTGTATGTTAATGATTGATTGTAGTTTAATTCCTGTTATATTACTCACAATTTTGTTTATGGTTAATTTACGTAAAGATATAGTATTATTTTACGTTAAAAATAACTTTCGTGTTGCCCAAAATAGCTCATTTTAGTTTAAAAATATTATATTTTGCTGTCTTAATAACTAAAATAACTCGCAAACTAATCTTATTAACGCTAAAAATAGTCATTGATCACTAAAATTTCAACCACATTTTAATTGAATATTTATTATTTTGTGGCCCTGTTATTTTGTGGTTTTCAATAAATTTCTTAGGGTGGAACTTTCTTATAGTATTATTTTTGCTACCAAACCTGCTGCCAGCTCGATTAAAATGAAATACCCTAGAACTTAACCTGTTCATATTGACCACAAATCTTAGATTTTACTCTTTTTTTTGTCGAAGCTGAGTAGAGATACTTTAACAGGTTTAAATATTAAAAGAAAAAGTGTAATATTTCAAAAACAACTTATACATTATTACTATCATAATCTTAACTTATTTGGTTTAAAAGATGTTGTTTAAAGGTAGATTTAATACCATATTTAATCCGCCTTTAAACAACATGTGTAATAAAAATTTTCTGAGACGTCAAATACTTCAAAGCACAATGGTTTCGAACCGTCCTTATAACAAACGATTAATTTCTTTCCCGTTTGTTCAGAAGTCTTGACATTTAAAAACTTGTTTTAATCCTCAATAATGTTAGAAACCTTTTTTCTGTTAATGACTGACCTAATAAAAGCTGGTTCTTACTTCTTACTAAGCACCTATTATAAATAACTATCCTAGTTACGCGAAATATACTATAAGATGTAAGCTAAAAGTAGGTTACAGTTTTTGTATTACAGAATTCATTCACGTTATTTCTTGTCCCCGATATGCATTTCAGAAGATATCAAGATTGCGTTTAAACAATAAAACATGTGTACCAGTAGAAACTGAAAGCGTGCTTAAAAGTTTGTTACTTAATAACACCGAAATAGCTCAACTAAATCCGGTGAAACTTTTAAGTAATGACTCACGTGTCGAGATTTAGACCTTAACCTAGTGCAAGATTCTTTTTTGATTATATTATTACGTATACATGTCTAAAGTCTGCGACGAAAAAAGCTGTAGGTATTTCATTTGGTTTGTGTTTATCATTTAACTTTTTTATACGAGATGTACCGTTATTCTAAAGTTACAGCATAAACTTTTCTTCCAAATACTACCAATGCACACCTGTATTCATTTTGACAATAAATAAATACGAATATGTCGTCACCCCCACGCATCGTCTCACTTTCGCAAGAAAATACTATAAAGGTCTTAATAGAAGTCTCCAAAAACATTTTTCGCATGAAAACGGTACCAGATTAAGAAATAGGTTTTATAATGTTCGTAAGTAAATATAGCGAACTTAAAACCCAGTAGTTGTCTAACTCGGTCGAGCCGTAAAAGTGGTTTATTACTCAACCGGTTTAACTCGTATCACAATGTAAGAAGAATACCTAAAGTTAAAGGAAAAATTTCAAAACATTACTTATGTTAACAAGGTACAAGTAAAGAGTGTGAAACTAACCTGAATAAAACATGGAAATGATCACAACATTAATAAATCGCACTTCGGCGCACGCGCATTCAAGATGGAGTCTATCGCGGTACTGCTTGCCCCCGCCCCGCCGAGCCTGCCCCTCTACTCTTAAGGCTGCGCGAGTGTACATATGATAGCGGGAAGGTTTTATCTTCTAGATCTGATTTGTAAAAGTGTTAGCATTGTATGCAGTTTGTAGATCTTAGAAAATTAACCACTTTCATTCAGAATGAATTTGTTACTGCGCAGCGAAGTTCTGCAGTAGCTTGTGTGTGTATGTGTTTTTCATGAAATATAGTTATTACATATCAGATTTTACACCGTTTTGTGATACACGCGATGACGGAAACATGTGTTTGTGTTTTAGTTATTGTTACTGAAATAATAATATATGAAATTGTAAAAGAACGAATAGAATAAAAGTAATCGAACCAAGCGTATTCTATAAATAGTCTAAACAAGTAGGCGATGTGAATTTGGTTAATACTCGTACTTCATAATTTTTAATATGCGGTCGATCTGATAGAATATAATGAATTTCGCCTTCAATGTTTGAAGAAAAGAGCTTTGCTTTACTGAACTTTCTAAAAAAAATATTATATTTATAAACAAAGCCGTTGTTATTGTAAAAAGTGGCCATGAGTTTCTTTGCCAGTATTCTTCTCATAAGGCTCTACGCATTTTGGCAACTGGAAGTTATAGATATGACACAAGCGGGCAGTTTGTCTCGATCTTTGATTTTTAACTGTAGCTTCAATTTAAGGTTCATAAATGTTACTTAGCGTCTTAATTGAATAAACTAATTTTGAATTTTAATTGACATTTAAGTTACAACGCTTGTAACTTAAATGTCAATTGAAATTCAAAATAATTTATTAACTTCTCAATTGTTGTTAGTGACTTAAATGTCAATTGTTTCAAATAAGGTATTTGACGGTCAAATCTATTTCTATTTAGACTTCTAAATAAACGTTCCGTAGAAATTCATACAAAATAATAATTTATGCTGCCATATCTTTCTGATTTTTTTTTCTAAAACTAAATTAAACAACATAAAGCCACTATCCAATATAGTTTCAGTTTTATTTATTTTTTATTTGAAGAGGACTTGTATACATTCTTTTCAACAATAGGAAACTATTGTAATATTTCGAAATAGTGATTGTAACCTAGCATAGTGCATAATCAGAATTCCTGGAATCCCTTTGAGGGTTAGCGTTGCGATTTCTAACCATGTATTTATTTTATGTTATTCTTTGTTCCAAACAGCAAGATGCACGAGCAAATACGTTGAGCTTAACTTAAAAGGCTACCAATAAATATTTTGCTAGTATCTCAAAAAAAATATGTAGAAATTTTGTGTCATTAAATACTAAAGTTTGGCGGTTATGGTTCGAGCAGAAAACTGTGGTGGTTGTCTTACGTTTACGTACTTACGATTTTCTCAGTCGGCCTTTTTTCGCTGGATCTAAAATTAACAAAGTGATGAAATAACTCTAGTTAGCAACATTTTAAGCGCGTGTATAAAAAATTAAATTGTAATTGTATGTATAATATCCATTTTTTAAGAATGTGAATTTTATAAGTAACAATTTGTAATATCTAGTTAGAATTTAATACATAATGATTATAAATGTGCGGTTATATATATGCGTGTCGCGTTACCAACACGCTATTTACTCTTACCACCTTAGTTTTCCGTTATTTATATTAAAAAACTAACCGCGGTATTTACAGCGGGTTTTGTTTCTTTTGAATCGGATACTATCTGATTAGTTTTAATTTTAACCGAATTCAAAAAGGAGAAGGTTCTCAAGCCGACTGTATTTTTTTTTGTTTGTTACCTCAGAACCTTCGACTGGGGAATCCGATTTTTATGATTAATTTAATATTTGAAAGCTGGTGCTTCCCGTGTGGTCCCTTTTTAATTTAGTTCAGTTCTTGAAGTAGTTATTTTTGTTAAAATTTTGTATTATGTTCTGAAATAAAAGTAGTTACTCTTTATACCATCAGCTCTATAAGATCCTAATATACATAATATAAATAAATGGTAAAAGTCCCATCAAAGTTGGTCAGGCTGTTCTAGAGATTAGTCAGAACTGACAAACAGAAAATAAATATATAAAAATAATACATACTTTCATGAACATTAAGTAACAAACTGTTAATTTGAGGTTACAACCAGACTCTCCAATTTTATTTGTTTTGTGTAGATATGACATTTTTCATGTAGCTGAAACTAGACATAGATCAACCCAGGACCTACAATTTAATAAATTTATCAAAAATAAAGACAAAACCTTACTCACTACTGACGAAGAAATAAATGATAGATGGTATCATTTTTATAACGAGCTCAGGAACGAAGAGTTTCCTAGTCAATACCGTATATTTTACGAGCCTGTTGGGGGACCGTTGCATGAAGTTGGATGCGATGAGGTAACTAGTGCAATGAAAAATATGAAAAATGGCAAAGCAGTTGGGCCCGATGGTGTACTCTTAGAGAGTAACGACTGCACGTTTGGCTTAGTGTTAAGCGGTTGCCACGCCGCCGTTCCCTGCTTGCGATGAATACGAGAGCGTATGTCTACCACTCTGAACCGGCGACTTCTAAGGCCGTGTTGTCCTGTAGAGGAAGGGAGAGTGGGGATCAGTTGTCGGTAGTCACTTACCATCGTGTATCGTTCGTCGTTTATCATCTGCCCGTTTGTTCGTAACGAACCAAGAAATTAATGTGTCTCCCATTCACGATGTTTCTCGCATTCCTCTGAAATAAGACTGTCGTATTTGAGTATAAAATTTTTATTAAAAGAAAGTTCACTTAAAAAACAAAACAAACAAGTTCTTAAAGTATAAAATATTAAATTTAATTAATTAAAGTAAGTGTTTAGAAATTTTACGTAAGCATTGCAGAATACTCCAGTGATAGTAGTGCATAATATATATTTAATCTGCTCATTTAACTTTTTTTTTTACTCAACAGAGCACTTTCACAAATGTCTCGCTTAACCGAACCTTTACGGTATTATTTCAGGCTTACGTTCTAAATTTATTTTAACAAATTAAAGTAAAAAGTATGTTTTTCATATTTATAACTTCCTAGCTTGCACCCGCGGCTTCGCTCGCATTTAAAAAAGTATCCTATTTTACTTCTAATACCTTTAAAAACATGTGTACAATGTTTCATGATGATCGGTTAAGTAGTTTTCGCTTGAAAGCGTAACAAACAAACATTCATTCACATTTATAATATTAGTATTTATATTAAGTTCACTTTTTCAGTCACAGTTAGTCAACTTGTAATATAATATTAGGTATAACGTATACCGTAAATGAAGGTATGTATGATTGAAAGAGAAAGGATTATATATGTCGTCTCCTATTTGTTTTCCGACCGCAAAAAAAGAGGAGGTTCTCAATTCGACTGTATTTTTTTCCTCATTCAACTGTTGAGATTTCTATGTATATGTGTACCCTTCAATACGGTTTATAATTCAGTTATACAAACTTTCTCTTACATTTGGTTTATTAACACTCATTTGTCGGTGTAATTTTTCCTTCCTTTTTCGATTTCATACCGAATGTACATAATATAAACAAATATGCCAGGCTATCGTCTTGGGCAGTCAACGTATGACCAGAAGGCTAGATCCAGATACACTGCCACCCATATTATTTAATGGATTAATAATCCCTCTGAGCTCCTCGGTGAAAGATCTGGGCTTGTTTATTGATAATAACCTTAGTTGGCAAACCCAGGTTACCAGTGTGAGTCAGAAAGTTACAGGCACCCTTCGGGCGTTATACCGGCTCAAAAACTTTCTACCTCCTGAGACAAAAACGATGTTGGTGCAAACCTTAATTCTACCCATCTTTGATTATGGTGATGTGTGCTACTACGACCTGAATGCAGATCTCCTCAACAAATACGACCGACTTCTGAACAATTGCATTCGGTTCATTTTTAATCTTCGTAAATATAATCATATCTCCTCCTTTCGTCTCAAATTAAATTGGCTCCCTATTCGTCAGCGTCGTCATCTGCGCGCTTTAACAACTCTCTACTCTATTCTCAACTCTCCTTACTCGCCTACCTACCTGACTTGCTCCTTCCAGTTCCTGGGTTCCAATCATGACCGAAACCTCCGCTCCACAAATAACCTCCTTTTGTCATGCCCCTCCCACACTTCTGCATGCGTCCATTCTTCCTTTCAAATTCAATCTGTCCTTCTCTGGAATGCTCTTCCTAAGGAAATTAGAATAGCACCCAGTCGTGATTCATTCAAGGCCAAAGTACGAGCTCTCCTCATCCAAAACCTAGCAGAATTATCACAAATTTGATGCTATTTTAGCATGTATGTATTTATGTGTGTGTGTGTATCTATGTATATATATATATATATATATATATATATATATATATGTATATATGTAGGTATATATATTTTTATGTATGCTTAGATATTCTTTTTTGTCTATTTTAAAATAAATCATTCAAATTGTAGTGCACCCTTACATGCATGTCCGCACCACCTGAAGGTAGACTGTCAGAGAATGCCTATGGTATTAAGTCCGCCATTGTACATCTTGTGCATAAAGTTGTAAAATAAATAAAATAAATAAATAAATGTTCAATTGTTTCTTTACTTATTTATCGATTCTAATAAATGAAAGTAGTGAGGCTAAAGAAAGGAAACAGCCACATATTTACTCGTATCTGCCACTGCTGAGAGACACTTGATAGTCCATTAGTGGACTTAGGTCTTGCCATAAAAAATAAACATGACACCAGATTTTAGAGAACACTATTTACAGAGAAAATAATAAGATTTTATATAGTCTTAGAATTTGTGCATTTTTTACATCTGTATTTTTTTTTACTAAATTATTGAGTTTTTATATGGTACTTTATAAAAAACTCAATAATTTTGTAGTTGTATGTTACAGACATAAACTTCTGGTATCATCTCCCTAGCCTTTATTATTCTCATAATTATTTGGGATCAGCTACTAGTTCAACCGGTTTTTCCACGGAGCGACCGCAACCCTAAGGGTGAACTGAATTGGATGATTGATCCGAGGCACAGGCGGGAAACACCGCCATCTTCCATACTCCGGGCTCCTATTAAGAATTTCTTGTAAAAAAATCCCAAAAGCGTTCCGACCCGGGCATCGAAACCGAGACCTCTTCATCGACAGTTGCTTATATTACGTTTACCGCTAGACCAACGACGCAGACGCACGACGACAAAGAATCTGTGGAGATTCTTGTCTTTTAGTATTATTGTTTGTGATTTGACGTTAATATTGATTCATCAATATTATTTCAGAAAGCTAAGCTATCTTCTTTTGTTTAAGATTACCATAAGTTGTAATCTCACAACAGTAAAAATGCCTTTATTTTCTGTATTTATAAATTTAATTTCAGTAGATTCTATTGTTTAATCTCGATTCTCATATTTTCGATTTTTATTTCAGTTAAAACAAACGCTTATTCGGCGACTACTCCCAAATGTACTATGGATGGAACAGTTTTGTAGCGTGTTATACTCGTATTACGTTGTTTGGCTTGTGGTATGTACATATAACCTCCACGCTATTAAGCATTTGGCAGCCTATCCTACCTGTTTAGAGATAAATACTTACTTAAATAATTATAATTTCTTAGATATTTTAATGCATTGCCCTTGCTATACCCTGCCTTGGTAGTGCTTCGATGAATATACAATAGATGTTTGTGTCCTTCCGTGGTTAAGTGACGGGTGGTATGTCATTTGGCAGCATATTCTTGCTGCTTAAAGTTAAATACTTACATAGATATATTAACTTGCTTATGGAAGTTAAGTTACATTCAAGAGTATGCTGTAGATAGTGTAAATGATTATCTCCGTCCGTGACTCTGTCCGGTGTTGGTTAGAGGTAAGTGGGTTATTGCTAAAAGGCTACTTTCATTCATTTCTTAATATATTGTGGCTACACAAACTATTCTATCAGTTGACGTGAGTATCCATATAACTCTGTGACTGACAAATGAACGTACAATAAACTTACGTAAAGAGAGCAAAATGACGTAGGATAATAAATAAAAAGAATAGTATAATATATTTTATAGACACTTAACGACATAATAGTACCTTGTTAGTTGTGAGACCAACACCAGTATTCTCCTCTCACAGGTAACAATTATTGAGTTTTTGGTGAATTACAGATTGCAGTGTTAATTTTATATTTAATTATGAAAAAAAGTTGTAATAAATATTTAAATAATCACATAAATAAGACGTAAGAAATTTAACTGAACAAGTGAAATTTATAATTTAATTAGAAAAGAATTTGAAAATTTATTATGTTCAATAATTTTGTTTTTATTTTAACAAATGGTTTTCGCTGACCTGTCCGCCTAGTGATTAGTGATCCTGACCAAGACTTGCCAGAGGTATGGGTTCGATTAACACTTGGATTAAATAATTTTGTGAGGAACACGATGTTTTTAGGGTAGATAGACTGTATTGTAAATAACATAGCAATAGCAGGGCGCCTGAGACCGGCCGCCGGGGTGGATTTTAGTGGACTCACCACATACCTGGCTCCTCAGTCCCCGAGGAGCTGGAGGTCCGAAGGGATTTTCCACCTCGTCAACAAAAATAAAAAAAAATGGTACTGCCTAGTTTGGAATCTAGCTGAATATAGAATTTGCTGTGTGTGAGATATGTGAGATTATTTATCATTATTTTCTATAACTCATACTAGAATCTAACGGGTGTTTTTTTAAGCTAGATAGAACTTTAAATTGTAAAAAGTAACACAAAAAATTAAATTTTGATGAAACTTTTTTTTTTATTTGTTTCAGTATACTCTGACAAATCATCATGAATAGACTCACGCTTGAACAACGCTACGAAATTATCCAAATTTACTTTGAAAATCAGTCGTCGATTCGCGCAACTTATAGACGACTGTTTTATCGCAAAATTGTGTTCAGCGATGAGGCGCATTTTTGGCTTAACGGATTTGTTAATAAGCAAAATTGCCGCATATGGAGTGAGACCAATCCACAACAGACCCTACAGACTCCATTACATCCAGAAAAATGCACCGTATGGTGCGGTTTTCACGCTGGTGGCATCATCGGACCTTATTTCTTCAAAAATGAGCTGATTTTCAAAGTAAATTTGGATAATTTCGTAGCGTTGTTCAAGCGTGAGTCTATTCATGATGATTTGTCAGAGTATACTGAAACAAATAAAAAAAAAAGTTTCATCAAAATTTAATTTTTTGTGTTACTTTTTACAATTTAAAGTTCTATCTAGCTTAAAAAAACACCCTATATAAGAATATATAGTTTTCATCGATATTTTATTTGCTATTAGATGCTTTCTAATAAAACTCCAAGAAAAGTTTGAATATTTTATTATGATGTAACGACAATTGATGAGAATTCATCTAATATTTTAACGGTTATCATATAGAAATTAAATTTAATAACGCTACAAATATTCAGAAAAAGAGTTTGATAAACATTATTTATGTATATTAGACGAATAAAGCGAGAATCGACGTTAAACAGTATTACCATATAACATTAAACACTGACACTACACAATATAATAAGATTGTTGAAAAGACAAAACCACAGAAGACACTATAAAGTAAAAATCTATTTACATGATTTATTTACATAAATACACTTAAAAGATTGGGATATACAGCAGTCGTTTTCGAAAGTGAAAGTGCATACACACCGAAATTCACCGAATAATAATAATAATGTTCTTCTAGCCGATAACGGCAACGGATATCAGCCAACTACGCAAGATATATTTTAGTGCACAAGTGTGTGCGCAAACACAGGTACACTATATGATCCCTGTCTCTCATAATCCGAACTGAATATTAAACTGTTCATAAATACTTCATAATATTGTCATACAATTATAAATAAGGTTCTGAATTAGTTTAAAATTATCATATTCACTTTAATTTACTTTTCTGCAGGCATGATTTAAAAAAGAAAGGAAATCGTGGTATAATCAAACACATGTGACCAATGTTCGGTGAGCAGCACTCGATCTTAAAAAAAGCTTAAACTAAATAATTGCAAACTAATTAAAATACATTTGAATTTTTTAGATTTTTGATAAATTTAAAATTGCACACATAAGAAGAGAGATCATCCAATATTTTATAAAATAGTTGATACAACGATAACACGAGCTACTTAACTTCTATTTTGCCTACTTCAGGAATAATGTTTTAATTTATTTGTTTGATGGTCCTTAGACCGAAATATAGCGTAGCGAAAAATGCAAGAATAGAAATGCAGTTTTTTCTACTTTTCATGTAGGAAAAACATTTCCAAGCATTCGTTCGTAATTGTAAGTTAAATTTCAATGAAAATACAAATAATATAAACCTAAAATATTATGGACTTTATTAATTTTTTGGTTTATTTTAACTGAATTTTAGAATAGAAAACGCGATGATACTTTGATTTATTGCTGAAATAAAAGAAAAATCACCAAATTTACCTCACAAACAATTTATGAAGTTTATATTGTACCTATGTCTAATACACACTGAGCTCAACAATTATAATTTAAACACGACAAAACTAGTTTTAGGTACATGGTATGCAAATTTGTCATACAATTAAGACTCAACATGTGGAGGTGCTGAGTGTAAACTTGATTGACGGACAATACGTTGGCAGTACTACAGCTAACACTAAGAATAAGTAATGAGTGAGATTCAAACATTTAAAATTTAACGAGTCCTGTTCCAAGTGGCAGTTTCAAAATCGTCGATATTCCAGTGCTCTGAAATAAAAAAAAATACTTTATTTACATGTTTCGGATTGCAAGAAAAATACGGGATCTCCATTGATCAACAGGCATGATGATTAATATGGAGAAACTGTTGTATGATGTTCGGAAGTATCAAATGTTATCAAAAGCAATCATATTTCTAAAAGAAATAAAGTTTTGGTACAAAAAAATTACATTTAAACAATAAGTTTAAAATTCACGCCAAAACGTTCGGTGGCGGTGACGTGATGTACCTATGTGTTTGTCAAGAATTTTCAATAGTAAACATTGGGTGTTATAGCAATAATTTAATTACTTTGTTTGTAAAATATGATTTCTAAAGTCTGTAAGTGATGTGCGGTCGTACAGTACGATAATACATAAACTCTCTCTTATAACGAAAACAACATCGTGCAGCGCCTTATCTGCAGTGCAGTGAGTTATTATCAACAACTAAGCAAAACAAAACCTATCTTAATAGAAACGAAATCAGCTGAGGAGAAGTCTGGATTGTTAAGTTATTTTAAACCAATAATTTTGAAGTACAACCCTTTCTAGGGTGTCTGGTGTCTAATACTTCTAAACCGTTTTACTTCTTTCTTATGCTGAAGATTAATAAAGCGAATGATCTCCAAACAGAGACAACATACCTCGATGACTCAGAGTCCTCGGGTCACGACTGGTTTCCGTCTAAAGTTCTGTTCACTGTAAAGAAAATTTGGCAATAAACAAACAAAACTTTGGGAGTCAATTTCGCAACAGCTTTATGCACTAGCCGCAAGATACACGTAAATTGTTTCTAACACTTCGTAATAATTATACACTTAAAAGTGTTTATTACGAAGAAATTTGGTTTTTTTTCTAAATATTTCACATATGTACAATATTACCAAGACAAAACCAGCAGTAATAAAAACTAAATGTTAGTACTCTTGAAGCATCCGTGGCTAAATATTTTAAGGAACGTGACTAAATAATTTCTTCAATTCGTTTCTAGTTGCAGTCGTAAGTGGTAGACATTTAATCATTTCCTTTTCTTCTGCATAACTGTATTACATTACTGTTAAATTAATGGAAAAAATGAAAATGATTGTTTTTATTTAAAGCAGCAACATGTGTACGCATCATCATCATCTCGGCCGAAACACGTCCACTGCTGGACGCAGACCTCTTCCAAGATACTCCACAACAATTCAATGTGATTCATCACGTGTTGCCCGCATTCTACAGTTTTCCACGACTTTCATCAGATCGTCGGACCTCCTTGTAGGAGGTCTCCGCTCCGTCTTCCAGTAGGTACATGGTCGCCGCTCTACTTTCACGTGTAGACATTCAAATACATAAACGATTCGCTTAACTTAAACCTGTAAATTTTCTTTGATTTGTTATGAAAGAAAAGACGCACAGCTTTTGTACAATCGCATCAATTAACTAGTTATTATAGGCATTTTTACACAGCTGTTAAAATCAAAATACATGCAATAAAATGTTATGTTGTATGCTTGTTCAATAAGGGCCCAGGGGTTTGTCCCAAATTGATTAGGACAGAGCCTTGGGATATAATAAAGGTATTTCAGCAGAAGTCAAGGCTGTGTTTGTTATTTTACACGTTAATTTCTCCAAGGACAATTTTTATATATGTAACAGTTAAAACATTTTTTTAATTTCGCATTGATGGGTCGTTAAATCTTAATTTAAAAAAAACATTAAAACAAAATTGTTCTTACAGTTCTTCCTGTCAGAGATCCTGTTCCTCCTGCGTTCACGCACCATGGGCTTCCGTTTGGATGTAGCTGATCTCACCAACGTTTCTAATATTTCATCATCAGCTGATAATTCTCCACTAGAAATAGAAATAAGGCTGATGTATTTTTAAAAACTTTTTTATTTTGTTCGATTTCTTGAATGATAATGAATTTTTACAGCAGTTTATCTTTTGAGTACCCTAAAAAACTATTTTCCAAGATTCGTTTTTTTTCTTTTTCTTGAAAAGACAACTCCTGTAATAGGAATTTAAATCCTTTGTCCCGGAGGACTTTACAAACATACATAAAACGGACACAAAGAACACCCAGACTTAAAACAACAATTTATGGATAGCTCAAACTGCTGTACCATGTGGTATTTGAACCCACAATATTTGACTCAGTAGAGAGCGGTGTGGCGGCCGCTTAAACCACTAGGTGAACCGTGCAGTCGAAAGTAGTTAAAATGCTGAGTAGTTAATTTGATATACATTTTTGATTGTAATGTGGACACGCTAATAATATTTTTAAAATGATAAACAAAAACTAGTTTGATCACGTTAACGTTATCTATTTTAGGCAGATACTCACTTGACTAGAATTTTCCTGGTATTTGGTTGGCTCTTCCTTCTACCATCGGTAAGGCTGTCCGTATCGGGGTCAGTCTTCAAAAGTTCCTTCAGAGCACTATCGGCGGTATGATCACCGTTTTTGGATGAATAGTTACCCACCTATAATATTGACTCCCATTAGTAAATATTTTGTACATATCTTAACGATAGATTTATACACGTATGTGATATTAATTTACTTACATCTATTATCATTTTTCCTCTAGTCTTGTTCCTCTCCCGGTGATTCGCTTTCTTTTCCAACTGTTGTAAAACTCTTTCCCTTGTCGTTCTGTACTCCAATGAAAACTCAGCAATTACCTTTAAAAATTCTGCTGGTTTCGTCTTGGAAACTTCGCAATTTGGCACTCCCAAATACAGGAGAAATTTGTTGAACCTGTAACAAATAAAATCTTATTTGTTCAACGTAACAAATAAACTTTTTTTTTTGCACAGCAATAGCATAGCCCGCAATATACAGTAAACTTTCGCATGCGCCATGGTACAAATTATAGCACAAACATGTACACATATTCAAAAAAGGATAGAGCTAGTTAATATATTTCGTTTTTGTACTGTAAAAATATAAAATTATTTGACATATTATAGTTGAAGAAGACAAATGTTTATAACATAATTTCATATGTGTGATATTACCTGTTCATCACCCTCTTTTTAATAACTGATAATAATATTATCCTTTCTGCTGCATCTGTTAGGAATTCATTGATCTTCGTCTTGAAAATTTGCGAGCTGTCATGTTTGGCGACACGTTTCATATGATCCCAGGACGCCTTGCAATCAGATTCAACCTTCTGAAGATTGGCTGATAAGATGTCGAAGTCAACTTTTGACGCCCGGATCACGGGACCGACCTAATAATTTATATTTTTATTATTTCTTAATAAATAAAGGTGGGAAAGTAGGATCAAAGTTACAAATATCGGTTTTAAAATATGGATACTGTTAAAAATAATAAACACTAACTTCACTGAAAAAGTCGGAGCTGTCCGGGAATTTTTCGATAATCATTTCGCATATATGATACAATAATGGATGTTTGTGGACTGTGTCCTTAACTTCGACGACCTTTGACAGGTATTCCAAACGGAAACCTTTTGCGTAGTTGCCGTTCAGATAGTTTCCCACAGTCCTCAAAGTCGAGAGGATTACTTTGAACGTTCTGTTCACCTTCAACAATTCTATCCCTTGTTTGAGGTCCATCAGGGGTTCAGCGATTTCTTTCTGTAATTATATACAAAAATGTGAAAACTGTCTGACACAGTTTTATTGTAGTATAAAATTGAGTTACGTTTTGGGCATCTTACCTCTAAATTGTCAAAATCTAATTTGAACACCCAAAGTTTAAGTCGAGATGAGAGTTCGTTGATTGAAGCCAAGGTAAGTAGGAACTGTTCAGCACTACCTAAAGGTAGATCAGGATTGGCGTACTGAAATCAATATATTTTTTAAAGTCAACAATTTAAGGTAACCATATAAAATAGATAAGTATGTAAATAATATATTAACTGAATATCGAAATAAATTATTGGAAACTCTATGATTTTACATTTATGTGATAGAATGTTAACAAACTAACCAAAAATATTTAACACGATAACGCTGTACCTCACTTAATTAATTACAATAAGAAGTTGTAAATAGATTAATAATAGGTTTATTGCTCATTATTCAATACATTACCTGTGCCTCCTGTATTTTTATTTTTTCCTCTTCAGTTGGCAACATTGTCAATAATTTTTCAATACCTTCCCTTCCAATGACGGTGGCATCCATCTTCATAATAGCTGCCTTAATTGTTTGCGGTGTCGGTAATTTCTTCATGGCGATATTGATAGCATTGGATCTTTTGGCATCTAATATGAGATTCCTCTTTGGTTCCATTAGTTTCTGTAAATGTAAATCGTGCATTGAATGATTTGTACTTAAGAGTAACGTTAGCTTTCTGTAATGTTACCATTTTTAAATATAAACATATACTTACTTCCTGCATATTCGACGTAACACACATTTGATGACGCATGAAAAAAAATTAAAACCTAGTTAGTAAATATTTTATCAAATAAATTACAAAAATTACTAAAATAAAGTAAATATTAAAAAATAAAAGAAGTTTCAGTAAAAAAAAGAATACAAAGCTGCTAATCAAAAACATAGCTACATGGCGGTGTGAAAATTATAAAAATATTCTCGGTTGAATGCTCGGGTCAACTATAAATCCACTATAGTTATTGTCAAGTACACTATACACACCCATATATTTATTGAAGAGACGGGTGTATAAGCTAAATAGAGTGAAAAACCAACTTGAAGATAACTAACCTTAATTATTAAATCGTTAGTTCTGGATTCAAACAAATGCTCTAACATCTTTGTATCAACAGTTACACTGGGTAAATCATCCCATATAAAACCTCCAACTTTTGTACGTATAGCCATAGGTGCCGGATTCTCTTGAATTTCTCTCCAGAATAACTTTACTGTTTTCTTATTTTTCTTTATAGTTGAACTGTCAGAATCATTCGATAGTTCAGAACAGAACGATTTTGGTGGCAAAGGAACGTTATTTTTAGGTAATGGTAGGATACAGCCAGGAAGGGGTGGAGGTATACCTATAGGAGGAAACATTGTAGGAGGAGGAGGTGGTGGACCACTGGCGGCATTAACTGCCGGCGATGACATTTCATCATCAGAATCGTCCCGAAGATCGGAAAAGTCCAAATCACATAAGTGAAACTCTCTATGAAGACAACCCTTCCTGAGCTCTTCCCAGTGCAAGTCATTTTCTGAAACCTTTATTTCGTGGATTTTAGGTGACTTATCTACAGTTGGGCTCTTTATGATTTCTGTAAATAGCAAATATAATAATATATACAAATGATAACTACTTATATAATTGTTTATTTTTCGTAAGTGAAATATAAGCTTTTTTGGAATTGAATATCTTTACTTTGATTACATACAGTACTAGTAAATACCTTTTGACTGTGATTTAGCTAATTCTTCTTTAGCCTTTGACACGATGCCTGCCATATCAGAAACTCTTAAGGGCTTATCTTCAGAGGTAGGACTCACTGGGCTGGTAAGCCTTTGTGCCAGATCTTTGATGCTGTGCTCTCTATTTAACAGAACACCTCTGTCGTCCTTCACTTCGGGTGTACCGTCCAGTTGTTTTTGCCGAATGACAGTCATTGTGTCTGCAGCATTTACACTGTGGCCTAAGGTCCCATTTTGAATCCTTTGCTTTAGACCTGATGTATATCTTTGGTTGCCTGCAGAATTTTATAATAGTAATGCAATATCTGATATTATAGAAAAATATAATTGAAGCTTGGAAACATCAAGCGATACATAAGCATAAAAAGCAGGTGAAATAAAAATTAGTATGTTAGTTTAAAGCACAAACCATTCTTTAAAATGTCTCCTAAATTGAAATTCTTCGTTGTTCTGGTAATATGATTACCTTCCTCATCCTTGTAGCCGTTGGTGCCATTGCAATGGCTTATGCCATTAATACTGCCATTGGTATTTGAGTAACTCTTGTTGTTCATATATGTGCCATTAGTATGGTTGCCATTGCCATTGGTGAAATTTCCTATATTGTTAGAAATACTTCCATTCATAGATTTGAAGCTATTATTTAAACTAGAAAAGCTATCGTTTGCACTCATAAACGTGCTGTTGGTACTAGAGAAACTTTCATTAGGTGAAGAATAATTCCGATTACTGCTGGTGAAACTGCCATTTGTTCCAGTATAATTTACAGTACTTCCCGTAAAGCTTCCATTGCTCGTAATAAAGCTCTCGTTACTCCCTGTAAAACTTCCATTGGTTTCTGTGTAATTGCCATTGGAGTTTGTGTAGGTACTATGTGTGTTCCCAAAGAGTCCATTGTATATGTCATTGGAGTTATTTAACATCTCCTGTTGTTGAATAATGTGGTGAGCCTGTCTCGCAAATCTGTCTCTTCTTCTTCTTAAAGCTGTGCTTAGTTCTTTATTCTCTTTGTTATCAGTTATAGATGGTAAAAATGGAGTACGATGATTGGTAGTAGTATGGTGATTGTTCGTTACTTTAATTTCGGAATCCGAATGAATGATGACTGGCTTTGCTGTGTTAGTAAGAAACAGCACTTGGTAAAGACATGTTATTAATCACGTAAATTTATTAATGACGTTATGTTTTCTGATACTATAAATACATAAGAAATCCAATTATAAAGAGAATCAGAGGCAAGTCTTACATAGTGTTTAAATTAAGAGGTTTTGTTATGTCTTTAATCGCTAGATCATACAATGACATATTAAAGTTTTTCATAGTCTGAATGAAACTGTATGAAAAATTACTTTCTGTCAATATAACATAATAGAATATTATTTTGAGACACTTCACAAATTTATTGCAGCATTTATAACTTTCAAATGTTAGGAAAAATAAAAAGGTATGAATGGCCATACCATGCAAAATTATGTAATATATTTAAAGCACATCAAAACATCAAACACATATACTACTTGTTAATACTCATGTTACCTTTTTCTTTGGTCTGTTGCTTTTTAGACTTCCTTCTATCTGAAGTATTTAGATTGATACTTCTACGTCGAATCGTATTGATTACGGAATCATCCAGTTGTCTGAAATTATTTTTAAATTAAAATATAATAAGATGACTATGTTTCGTACTACATTTTATTATATTTCAAAAATTAATACTACTTGACTCACTTTAGGGCTGTCCCCGTCTCATCACCATCTTCATACAGGAGTACAGCTTCAAAAATCTGTAATTGCCTGAGGAGATCCAAATCTGTGCCCTGTTTGGACATGTACAACTGAATAATTTCATCAATGTCTTGATCCTGCAACGCATCGACTTGGTCGTAGTAAGTATCTCTATCGGGAACATTGTTTAAACATCTATTTATAAGCGTGGTAGCATATATTAGAAGTTCAGTATCGGAAGCATCGAAATCTTGAAGGATCTTCATGATGTTATGCCATGGCTGTCGATTATTGGAGTTATCGATGGCAACAATGGCATCTATGAGAAGGAGGCAGTTCTTTTCTGTGTATTCTACGAAGACTAGTAACAGTTTAAGAGCAGTTTTGACAACATGCCGGAACTTGCTAGCGATAAGTGAGTACAGCCACTGGACGCATCGTTGGTGGCCCATGACGCCGTGCATCCCATCCACGTAAAGAAGTATCTAAAAATCAAATGTTTATACTTGAATCGTCTTATAATTATTTTCTTCACTCACTAGAAATATTGAACTCATATAACTAAATTTTCATCATAAATTGTTTTCACAAATTATGCCATACATCGTAAACCCCGGCAGTTTAAGGTTTGCCTATACCTAATTAAAAAATAAATAAATAACCATATTAAAAGTGAACTAAGATACCACAAATAAGAAATTTGATGGTATTACTATTGAAACATATTTTACGTGATTGTAAACAGTTCGAAATTTTCGCATGGTTTGATTGGTTAAATAAATCGCATAAATATATTCGAAAAGATTAATTATTCAACTGTACCTACATAGAATTTATAAGTTTGGAAATTATACGCATTACTTAAATTAGCATTAGTACTATTTATCTTTGAGATTAAAGATAACCAATAACATAACTGATTTGTGTTGCCGCGTGAAAAACAAGAGAATACAAAGAGCTGACTGCCAACCTTTTGCTAGGTTTGAAGAAGAAGAAGAATAATTGATTAAGTAGGTAACTATTGTTTAAAAGTAGAGATATTTGTAAAGAGTAGGCATCTACACTGACTAAACACATTGTATGTACACTGAAACTTAGAAATATTGAAGTTTAGCTTACCTGTCCAAGAGCCCTAAGAATGTAGTCAAGATAGTTGTGATCGGCCATATTACCGACCTGCATGAGGCAGTCGAGACCTTTATTTGCGACGAACTCATGTACCAAATCCTTGTCAGATTGTAAGATTTGCTTGAGTGTGAAGAGAGCTCTGCGAAGTTCACGGCCCTGAGAGTGTAGGAGCCGTTCTGAAAATTAATAAACAAAAATTTTAACAAAATAAACCACTTTTAGAACTGGACCAATTGAAATGGGAACACACGGGAATGGGACAATACGAATGATTAATCTCATTCATATGCTATCTTTTTCCCGATTTGATCACAAGAAAAATAGATTTGTAAAAATTGACGGTATTACATTGAAAATACAAAAATATGCGGCAGCGGGTGCCCTGTTCCCTTTTCAAGCAAGTTCCTCTTTAGTGGATCCATTTTAGATTATTGACCGTAAGGGCAAAGGCTGTCAATTAAATTAATAAAATCCGTTCTTATTTACAAGTTTTGGATACTAATGTTTACCTTAGGCAATTGTCAACTAAAGATGGATTTATTCTAACCCAAAAAAGATTAGTTGAACATAGAGAAATGTCATTGTGATAATGGCTACCAAACATAACGGTAAATTTTTAAATAGTCAAAACTATTTTTATCAAAATAGAATATATATATTTTTTTTATGGAATGGGAGACAAACGAGCAGACGTATCGCCTGATGGTAAGCGATTACCGCCGCCCATGGACACCCGCAACACCAGAGGCGTCGCAAGTGCGTTCCAGGCCTTTGGTGGAGTGGGAAGAGGGATGGGAAAGGGTTGGGGTGTGGGTCTCCGGTACCCTCACTCAGTCGGTGAAACACAGCGCAGGCGCTATTTCACACCGGTGGAGCCGGCCCATGCATGCCGAAGCGTGGCTCTCCCACGGTAAATATAATCTATTTAAGTAAACATCCCCTTATTTCTTTGAGTTGAAATCACCTCCATGTCAGATACTTAGAACACTATGCATATAAATAAATTCATACCCTTACTTATACTTACACAAAATTATGGTAAGACAAGCTAAGAGTAAGGTAATTACGAGTTTGTAGTAATAATTTTAAAAAACTTACCAATAATGGCATGAACTCGTACAGAGAGCTGTGTTCGAAGCACCAACGCATTTTTGCGACTGAAAACATAAATTTAATCAATGATTTTAATCTTTAAAATTGCGTAACTTAATCTACGATCGGAAACAGCTATTCATTTTCGGGTAAAAACCCTTATCATGGACGAAAATATATATTTCTGGGACGTTTATAGAGTATAAAGTCCCTTGAAGTGGTTGTTGTAGGTGATTACCATTAATAATGAGAAACTTACAACAGCTATTATTCTGATACTGCAAAATTCCAACGAATTCCGAATTCGAAAAATTAGAATTAGCAGAAAATGTAACAAAGTTATTTATAGAGAAAGACTTATAACATAAGTACCTATCAAACCAGAAAATTTTAGAACCAAAATAACATTCTTTTGAAAACCCTATCTAACTTGACAATTTACAAACGTAAACTAAGAAATGCATGTTGATGACGTCTCTCAACGTTAATTCACGTGGTCAAAAAAAAAATACTTTAGAGTATGTATATACTTATCGGTAGGAAATTTTATGGCGAATCAAAAAATTATAATATTTCAGTAGGTTTTTTTTAAAATTATCGAGAAAATGTCGAAAAACTGCATCAGTGTCTAGCGGGGGAGGGGGTCTACTCCCCTTAAACGGGCCAGCGGCGTATATAGGGATAATACAAGAGAATAAGGGGCATACAGATTGTAAAAAGAGATCCGTCACAAAACACTTTTGCACCTTCTCCAAGGGGGCTGTTCTTTTAAGTATGACGATCAACCGCGAAGGCGTCTTATTTCGGCAGACTAAAGGCTGACTCGATCAGTGATAATCACAGAAAACTTTTTTAAGCAATTCTTTAATTACGTTTTATCGAGTAAGTAACTTTGTCGAAAGTTAACGCTCTCTTCCTAATATGAAGGTATGGAGAGCATCATTAGCCTTATTTATAAATGTTATCGAACTTTTAACAACGGTGTTGTGTTATTTTCAACTTTAAGGCTGTAAGTTTGTGTGAGTAGTCTGCTTCTCACAACCCTAATTGCGTGAACTCTTCGTTCTTTGTCTAAGCGGTACTAATAACTATAAAATAAAAAACAGGGTAGCTTGTTTGAGAAAAGCGTGTTTGTTATGGCCACAAAAATCTTCCGTGTAGTGTATAGCCATATCGGGGGGCACGGCAGTGCCCCCGCCAAGTCGAGCGCGAAGCAAACACTGCCGTACCATCCTTTACTGGAACCATTTCGCCGCATTTTCAGGCCCCTATTTGAGAACCTCTGGGTAAGACCAGAACGCTGAAATTTTCGTCATCGAGTAAGCTATAAAATCACATTCTTAATAAAAAATTTCAAGCCTGTAGGTTATTTAGTTCCGAAGTTAAGCAAAAGCAAAGTTTCGCATTTATGACACTCACTCACTCATGATCATCAAAATAGAACTAGTACTTCCCATAAACTCAGAGAGCTGAAATTTGGTACAGAGTTAGGGTTTAATGGCTACATAAAGGGAAAACTATAAAAAATAGGATAATCGAAGATCTGGAGTACCTGGTGACCCTTATTTGAAAACATAAGAGACCAACCAAACTATTAAAGATCGACATAACAAATTAACAAAAAATATTTAACTATGTTTGCCTATTCATTTGATGTCGAAAAAAGAAGGTCTGAAGTATCTGATGAAGAACCCTCAGCTTGTCTCAGCTGTATTAGAGATATGGTATTGCTCCCTTCTACTATTGGTACATAAAAAAATCGACTATAATTGCAAAAATCCAGCGTAGTGGGACACATCTAATTTAATCTAGCCTATTCCTTCCCACTGCTGGGCAAATGCCTCCCCTTCTGCTTTTATTAATTTTTATTGAGGTTTTGGTGTGTGGCTTGAAGCATTAATTTATGTAGGCATGTACAGTGGACCAAATGGATTCATGACCCCCCTTAAAGTCATTTTCCTACAATTATTCTATACCATTAGGTTGAAATTAGCTTGAACATACATTTCATAAGTAACGAACCGTTACATTCTACTAGACACTGACAAAGCCATGACATAGACATAGACGTATACTATGGACTATGATAAGTATTGCACGAAAAAGTTTGTTAGCCAGTGAACGTCCTTATCTATAGATTTATTAGGAAAGATTTGATTGTATGTTTGTTTGAGACATAGGATTTACTTTATTTCGAATAATGGGTAGACTTGAGGTAGGAGGGTAGAGGTACCGTAAAGGTAGCGTAGGGTAGGTGTAGAACAAAAATAGAAAAGCATTTATTTGACAGAATGAAGTCTGTCGAGACAGCTAGTCATACATATTATTAAATTAAAACAGTAAAATTAGAGACCTGTGTTTATTTCATATTATTAAATTTTAAAAAATGGCATTCACTTCTTAAAGCGAATAAAAAAGAAAATTTATTACTATTAATTAATTTATTAGATTAGACGACTGCAAATGTCACTTCCCCTCATGAAATCCCAGATTTCGTTACAATGCAGCTCGATTGCTTCTTTAGTCCTCTCGTTCCTGTTATCCCACATTTGAACCATCAAACCCCATAAATTTTCTATTGGGTTAAGATCTGGTGACCTAGACGGCCATGGAATGAGATTAAATTCATCTTCATGCTACGTAAACCAATTTGAGACAATTCTGGCAGTATGCACTCGACATTTATCATGAACATAGGAGAATACTGGCACATCTTCACGGGGGTAAACTGTTCGCAAAGTCGGTAACATTGATTCTTCCAATAAATCGACATAGTTGATAGCGTTATGACGAGGAGAAATAGGAACAAGTTCGCCTATGTTTCCAGCATCCATCCATGCCCACATGTTAGCTGAAATACGGTCAAATGATTGGTTGGGCACTACGTGGTCCTCTGTGTATCGCGTGTTATCGTAACGCCACAAAGTTAAGCGACCATGTTGAGAAGAGCGAAATGATTTTTCGTCTGTAAAGATGGTGTTTGTCCAGTCGAAATCTAAATAATTACATGCCAAATTCAATCTCGCAGTTTTGTGTGCATTTGTTAAATGAACTTTCTTAGCATGATGTCTGTAATGCAGCCCAGTGCGGTGCAAATTATTTCTAATTGTTTCTAGACAAACGTCGTAACGTGCTGCAAAATAGCGGGTACGAGTAAAAGGATGTTCTTCGTAATGGTGTTGCATTTCCGTTCTCTGTTGGTTTGTGATTCGACGAACCCCATGATTATGTCGTCGTCGGTCTTTGAGGATACCCTCTTCAGCGTGCCGTCTGATCCAGATTCTGACCGTGTTACGACTTATATTTAACTCACGTGATATTTCTCTAACACCGCAACCTTGCTCATTGAGAACTACAATCAGAGCATTTTGTTCTACCAAATTGGCCATTATACGATTCGTTTATAGATATAAATATATTCTTAGATTTTTATTTTAATATTTTCAGATTGACTACTACTTGACATCTCACACATAATGTCATTTCATTTTAAAAATTATAATACTTTTTCTCCGCAATGAAAAGAGTTTGGATTATAAACGATTATATTATATTTGAAATTCAAATAAGACTGCTGTATTAAAAATATATCTTGTTCAGTGATGACAAAGGTTTAAATTGCATTGACATCCAACCCGTAATGACGCATTTATGTTTATATCTAAAACGTACTATAAATAAATAAATAAAAACTGATATAAATACATATATACTTTTTTTTTGTAAATACATACATATTATACATAGAAAACACCCAAACTTCGAAACAAATATTTGCAGATCATACAAACATTTGGTCCGACCCGGGAATCGAACCCGAGACCTCAAGCACAGCAGTCGCTTACGCTACCACTCGCGCCACCGAGGCAAATAGCGAAGAAAACCTAACTAAATTTATGATTACAAAGGAATAATTGTCAAAGTGGGTCATGTTTCAATTTGATCGTCCGTAGATTCTAGTATGCTTAACAGTTTACTTCAACGGGCGGAGTTGTGAGACAAAAGATCAGTATTAAAGTCGCCCATGATGATGTCATGTTCGTACTCGGACCGTAGAGAATCTAAAACCGATTCGAATGGGGTGAAGTAATCTATGGCTAGGGGACAGTATACGATACCTAGGATAAGTTTAGCTCCTCTGACACAAACCTTCAAGAATAGATAATCAGCAGCTGAGTCAGGGGGTGACATAGAGGAAACGTTGTAGGTAAAGTCGGCACGTAGATATATCGCAACGCCACCGCCTCTTTTGTTTAATCTGGCGTTACTAATGAGAATAAAGCCGGGAAGAGGGTAAGATGTGGAAGAAAGTTGAGGTTTGAGCCATGTCTCAGACTCCAAAACGGCATCCATATTTGAGTCATTGAAGGTTTCCCATATGTCGCTGTAGTGACTGGGTATGCTTTTAGCATTTATGTGACAGACATTAAGCATGTCACGACACTTTTCACGAGGCTTTCTGTAAAGGATGTGAAACTTTCATTTGTTAATGAGTCAACAGAGTCGTTAGCGGACTAAAAAGAGTCAATGTCAGACATAATTCTAAATATTAAGAAATATGGCTATTTAAAAAAAAATATAAAAATTGAATATCACGAAACAATCAAATCTTTAAGGCATAATTAAGAATTCAGTACTCACGTCAATTCACCACCCGGCGGTTTACACTAGTGTTTGAGGAAAAATGCCAAGAACAATACAAGTTAGTATTTATACAGTCATCACAGTGTGAAAAATCACAGAGTGGCAAAAAAAATTGCTACAATTATCAAAATAAGTTAGTTTTAAAATGTAAATAAGGTAATAAATAATTTTACAGAGGCATCGATGGTTAATACGAGAGTATGCGTAAACGCAAAACGAATCAACCACGGAGCTCTCCTCGTAAACGTCAACTGTCAGTTTGACGTTTTGATTAAATGACAGTCCTTATGATGTTATTGTTATTGTAGTAGGTCCATAAACAACTAACAATAATAATAATAGTAGTAGGTATGGTAATATTGCAAATAATGTCGGTAGAGGTTAATAAGAGTAAATTTATAATGGATGACTGATAAGAATACACATGAGAACCACTGAGAACGCGGAAATTAGATTTTACAGGTGGCATTCCTGGTAATATTGGTCATTCTGCTGGCACCAGAAGTAATGCTTAGGAGAAACATTGATGTTAGTTTAGGTTTAGTGAATGGGTCGATAGGCGTTGTACAAAAAGTGAGGTGGGACCCGGAAGACCAAACAAAGCCTAAACAATTGGTAGTAAAATTCGCTAATAAACTGATTCACGAATGATTGCCTATTAAGTCAAAATTTGAGATCACACCCCTGGCATACGTGTACAGAGAACCATTAACCAATCTTCATGGGGTGCACCTCATAAATGTTGACTTCAAAAGTATAAAAGCTCAAGTTTCAGCGATCACCGAATACAACCGGCTTAGGCGTAAATACCGCGCCTATCTTTCAGAAATTAAACCGTCTAAAAGAATAAATAATGAACGCGAATGGGCAATACGAAACACTGTTGCTACTGTACAAGAATCCAATCCGGAAAAAAAGAAAAGAAAGATTTGTAATAATAAAAAAACTACTCCTAAAAAGAAAAAAAATGTGTCAAATAAGAAAATCTAATGAAATAAATCAATATGCCCACGTTTCTACAAAAAGAAGTGAAATCCAACCAAAAACATTCTGTAAAAAACTAGCCAAGTCTCCATGGAGTTGCTTGTTTATGTTTATCTCTAAAAAGTAATGAAATCTAGACAAAGTCGTGCCGAGTCTGAGGTTCCTTACTGAGATTTCTTTATTATTATAGTTAATGTTGTGTGACTTGGCCGTTGAAGGGTACACAAGGGTACAAAACCAGGTGCTCCATGATGCCATTGTACTAATCAGTCGCCAGAACCGCTATCCATTGACGATGGAAAATTGCCATTTGGAAAACGTTGATTCAATAACCAGTCAATTGTAGGCTTGATAAAGCTGCGTATTTCAATAATACTTATGTGCAGGCGAGCCTGAAACAAACAGTATAAAAAACTATTTCCAGTACAGAAGGACTAATCATTGATAGAAGTACGTCTATTTTATGTTAGATTTGACGCTTCGAAAAGAAGAGAGCAGAAGTCAGCATTGTCAATGCTGAATGCATGTGTTGCACAATCAACAACAGCCTAAAATGAGACACTAGCGTCCAATTACCAATCTCGCTTAACAAACATAGGTAGTTACAACAGATATAACATTACGTGTAAATTGACTTGTACCCACTAACATATAAAGAATGTTCAACGGCCAAGTCACACAACATTAACTATAATAATAAAGAAATCTCAGTAAGGAACCTCAGACTCGGCACGACTTTGTCTAGATTTCATTACTTTTTAGAGATAAACATAAACAAGCAACTCCATGGAGACTTGGCTAGTTTTTTACAGAATGTTTTTGGTTGGATAAATGTTTTCAAAAATAAATTATTCCAATACCTAGTAGACAACTGTTATTACTCTGTTGATGGATTTTTATAGACTGAAATTTTTTAATGCTACAATTTCTTTAAAATATTTGCTGTAATGTTTCCGTACAATTTAAATCTACTTGCAATTTAATAATTATAATATTTATATTCTTTTTTTCCAATTTTTATCTACCTGTATTTGTGCTATGTGAAACAATTTTTATTTATTTTTCTCTTTTGTCCATTTCATGTAAACATTATTTTGTATTCACATTATTTGACCTTTCTTTGTGTTATTATAATTACTCGTAGATTTAAGACATTTTTTATAACAATATTTGCACACCGCATAATGTGGTAGGACATAGTGTACCTCTAAAATAAGCCTACGATCTGTAACAAACCTATGTTGCCGCAAATAAATGATTGATTGATTGATTGATAAATAATTTAGGTAACGGCTTATACTTTCATAGCCAGATTGAGTAATAAAATTAGTTAATTATTTTTTGGAAATACATACTCAATGTACATAGAAAACATCTAAACTCCGAAAGTAAAATTTCAATCATAATACTAATATGTATTTGATTTAACCTGGAATCCAATCGGGGAACTGTCATCGAGGCAGTTAAACTGAACTAACCGAAAATATAATTTGAACGTAGTGATATAATCGAGTACTTAAGTGCAATATCTACATAAATATATCTACTTAATCTGGTTTATAAGGATGTGTCTGTGTTTGTTACTCTTTCACATAAAACTACATGACATTTTGCGGTAATATAGCTTAGACATCGGAATAACATATTAAGTAAAAAATTATAGAGATTTCATATGATTTGGTCATATTAAAACGATAACTGTTTAGAAAGTCGGAGAAAAATCAGACCTCTGTGAGCTTCTTGGCGTGAGCTGCTCAAACCGTTAGAGTTACACAACGCTAATTACTGTAGAATTATTCGTCATACATAGTTCTTAATAAATGTCCGCGACTGCACTTACCTACCTTTTATGTGGAAGTCACTGTGACTAAAATCATGAACTAATAACACAATTAAATAACACTTATCAAAATAGATACATTTGTCACTTCAAGTACTAAATGTAGATAAACTATGTTTTTTACACCAAGTAATTTGGACGAATAATTTAAAAGTTATCACGATAAGATTGAACTGAATAAAGCATCATTAAGCGCCTGCTATGAGATAGAGTGGGGGTCGCGGGGGTGGAGGGGTAATCAATGCCGTGCCAATGGTTAAATGTTAGTATAGATGCGAAAATAATAAGGTCCTTTTGTTACACTTTTACGGCTAAACGGCTGCACCGATTTTAATGAAATTTGCCATGGAGATACTTTAATTCTTAAGACATTGCATAGGCTACGAATTACCACGCGGGTGGAGCCGCTTACGGCACCGTGACAAAAGCTTAAGAATATATCAGAAAATCTTTTATACTGGAATCTTTAATTCCTTCATTGTGAGTTCTATTCTGAGAATGAAAGATATTATATTTTCATGAAACAATTTATTGTATAAAATTGTTCGAAGGCTTTCAATTTGAAAAAATACCGGACTCGATATTTTCTAGTTCTTTTGAACTAGAAAATATCGAGTCCGGTATTTTTTCATGTTTTTGATTTTATTCATGTTAAATCCTGTTGTTGGTAGCTCTAACTATTCCGTAGGGCTGCCAACCCTAGATTGATATTAAAACTATTGGGAAATTTAAGATAACAGTGTCACCAGGTATATATATGCTGTTATATTACTAAATTTAATCAATTACCTATACCAATATTATAAGGAGGTAAAGTTTATGAGGTTGTAGGAGGTAATCTCTGAATCTACTGTACCGATTTTAATAATTCTTTTAACAATAGAAACACATGTATGACACTGGCTGGCAATACATTAACCCAAAAAGTGAATACCGCGATTTCCGACAAACGTGAGCAAAGCAGACAGAAGCTAGCATTGAAATACAGTGATATTAATGTTATTTAATTAGTTAAAAAATGATCGCATCTCTGAAACTTAGGAAGATTAATAAACGACAAAGGAAGCGAATTTAGCTGATCAAAAAGGAGTTTTTTTATTTATGGGCCTGCCATAGTGACTCTACTCAGGCTGACAAAAAGCAAGAGTTGTAGTCACCATACTTGTTGCGAATGCAGATAATGCAACAACCTAACATGGTAAACCATACAGTGGCGGCCTATTGAGTATTAACCTATGCTTCTGCATCATTGCACGAATGCTGTCATTTTCGGTTTGCGAGGGTAGTACCTAACCGGCCCGTTCGTGCTGAAATCAGTGCTACCTATAATGCTAGTGTTAAATAAAGTGAAGTGCATCTCTGAAAGTTAGAAAGATTGACAATCAGAAAGGAGTTGATAATGACATTGGTGCGTATCAGTCGCTCAGTAACTCATTAGCGACAAATCTGGCGTGCCTAGGTAGGTAGGGTAGTTGCCTAGTTCTTTTTTTTTTCTCCAACTTCAGCAGGGCTTGTATTATAGGTACTAGACGAATGATATAAATAAATAAATACTTTTAGTTTATTGTACAACTGCACTAACGGAGTAGTGGTTTAAACAGTCACCTAGTCGTCTATTGTCTAGTGTCGTGATTTCGGTTTTCCATGAGACGTCATTTTGTGTGTATCTTTTTTTTATGCCATTTACTTTTTTAAAGTCCCTTCTCGACGCAGGGTATATTCCTACTGCAGAGAGTCTTTTTTAACACGATTTTATTAGCTTTACCGTACCTTACCAGTTTATTTGTTTGTAACCGACTTTTGTAAGCGTGTTATTTGTATGCAATTGACTTTTGTAAGTATGTTTTTAGTTTTCTCAACTATATTTACTTATAAAAATAAATATATGAACGAAGCTAAGCTGAACTAGTTGTCTTAGAAAGTATTAAACATAAAATATTTAAAGCGTGGCAGCCCTTAGATACACCTTAAAACATAGGCTAAAAATATTTCCATGTACTGTTTTATTACGTTACTTCAAGAGTCTTTCATTACCGCATATTTTATTCTTAAGTTTTACCATATACTATTTTGTATTATAATTTTTAATATAATTTATAGATTGTAATAATTATATTGTATTATGATCCACTTAGTTTCGAAGCTAACCCCTTCGCTCCGTTCAGTTTTTAAAAGTTGATGGCATTACATGGGACAATTTTTAATTGAGTCATGGATTCCTAAACGTGAGACTAATTGGTAAGCTTATTGAGGAAAACTGACCCTTTTTATCTCACTAAAAAACTTTGTTCACATAACATTTTAACGCACATCAAATAATTCGTGATCTGACACATTAAACCTGACTTCAAACTAAGCAGAGATTGTATTTTCAGAGTTAGATTCACTGATGAATTACTAACATATTTTTGTTTTTAAATACATGCATATTGTACATAGAAAACAGTCAACTTCTAATCAAAAATTTTGATCATCATTCAAATAATAGATTCAACCCGGATCAAACTGGAGATATTCGGCACGGCAGACGCATACGCTACCACTGCGCCGAAGCAGTCTCAACTCAACTCAACTGTTACTATATAAAAATATCTATAGTAGTAACTGTAACAATTATTACACTAGGCACTATTTAAGACAAAATTCTTACATGTTATTCGACTGATTTATCAAATTCGCTACTTCAGGATCCTCTTCATCTTCTTCTTCAGAATTATCATAGCAGAGGTCCAGATTGTAATTCACCTTCACAGCACCTTCACCTTCCTCAGCTATGCCTGAGTCTAGTGATATTTGTCTAGATTTCCTAACAACCACGGCTAGTGCACCTGGTGCATTTCCCTCGACTGAGATAGATCGTGTGAAGTTTCGCATGTCGTCTCCCATTTTGTTTCCACAATTCATCTACAGGGCGTTTTACACGTTATGATTTATTATTACACGACTCCATAATTTACACATGTTTCAAAATATGTTTATATGTTAGTTCTCATAAAAATAAGTTGTGATCTTATTTTATAAACTTCCTATTGCAACCATTGCTTAAATAACAAGTTGAAAAGTTAAATTGTTCTATATTTGTTTTGATAATGATTTATCGAAAAAAAACCGTTCAATTTTTATAGAAAAATTGTGGCTGACAGTTCAGCCGCGGACGAGCGATTCGCATGGATGTCCACCGCGGACTGAGGCCGGAGCTATCACACGATTGATAAAATGATTGAAACACATGGACTCGCGAACTCACGGATTTTATTCATGATTGACAATATGATTTCTGTGATCCGGTCTTTCTCTAATTTTCATGATGAGTGACGTGTCAGTTAAATGTTTTCATTTTGAGCTTTTGGTTTAGAAAATACTTTTTTTAAACTCAAACTCAAATTTAATGAAAACTTAAAAACTAATTATATCAATTCAAGTTTATCATATGTCTAGTTAGTGGATGTAATTAAATTTGCATATGAATTTGTACTTAAGCCGGCTTATTGTTATTTAATTTATTTTGCTCATTCAGGGGGCGGATTAACGCTATTAAAGGGATTTCAATTGTAAGTGCAATGTTAATAGTAATTAGAAATTAATAAAGTAAACGCAAGAATAGCATAGCAATATTAATGTATTTCATTCAATGTATAGCCATCACTATTTAATAGCGAGAGTAAGACAGAAACTGAAAAACTGAGACTGAAAACAAAATTATTACAAATCACTTCAAGTATATAAAAATCATGATTTGTTTCTTAAGTAATGTTACCACAGCCTGTGTATTAAGTCGTTGCAGTGTAAGTTCATTGTTTCAACGAAGACTTGCTTTTTGTTAACATTCGACTCCATCACGATTCAAATGGATGAAAAAACTTTAATTGAATAAAACACATGCAGTTTCGCTTGCTCGTCACAACTCTACTTTCTATTGGGACGGTACTACTTCCATTTACTGTTTAATAAGTGGATTCAATTGTACTTAAATATTAAATTATTCGAATCAAGTACATGACGTTATTATAACACTTTAAATATAAAAATTCAGTTTAGTTTTAAAGACTATTATATATTTTGTAAAGATAATGACGCGTAACTGAAAAAAGTGAAGATTTACCCATTGTGGTTACTTAGGGATGTTAAATGATTAGGTACGGATTTTTATTAAAATGAATGAGCTTAAAAGGAAAAATCTGAAAGTGAAAGCATTTTCTTATCTGACTTTGCAGAATTTTGTTCGACTTTGTAGAAACCATATCAGTGGTATAATTTATTTTTAGCTAAAGCCAGACTGACTATGATACCTTTAATAGCTATAAAGATGTATTTATTCGTTCATTTTCTTAATTGTATACCAAATATCGTGTGGGTTGATTTCTGATAGTGAAAAGATAATATTCCCTAATTATTTTTATGTTTCAATTCAACGTGAAAACAGTAGCTTGATTGGAACCATTGTAAATATAAATAGAAATATCAATTACATCGGCAAATTTTCAACAATGCGTATTTGTTTCGTTCGGAAGTCCGACATTTGAATCAAAGTTCATAGAACAATATTGATTAAAAAACTATATTCCTGGATGTTTGAATACCGCGAATTTAGGTTTCCCCAGTTACGAGTAACGGTAACCTAAATAAATCTACATGTCGAAGTCGATGCCGTTCTATTTATAATCACATGAAAATAGTGCGACGACCTATTAGACATGCCCAATCGGAACGGTTCCGGCCCTATCTATTAATGGAGATTATTTATTTTTCTGTCTTAAATAGGCTAAAGGTCATTTTAGCTCAATCGAAAGCCCTTCACTGCTTAAGAAGCTCTACCACTGATAAATAAAAGTACCTGGATTGCTAAGCTAAGCCATACTTTGCTCGGTATTTTATTAGTATTTTTTTTGGTAAATTTTCTAAAAATTAGGACTCATTTTTAGAAAATTTACCAAAAAAAAGTAAGATTGATTATGTACATGTAAATACAAGAATTGCTAATTTAAAGATATTAGACTATAAAGTAGGTAGATAGCGTGGTAACCGTATATCTTTAGAATGGCTTTGTACTTTTTTGCCACAGAAGGATGTTTACCTCAAATTTAACCTTATATTTTATATATTTTATTCTGTATGTATATTATATAAATATTAATTTGTACATGTATCTATGCAAAACTATCTATGCCAATGCTTATACATATATTGTTCATAACTCCTCTACATAAGACAAATGCACTAAATAAATAAAATTTATGAAATGTGTTTTTTCGTGCAGTTGGATCACCTAAAGCCTTGCTGCGCTTCGAGTGCGTTCTTTCTTTAACTGATAACGGTTTGGTAAAACCGCAAGGTCCAATTTGTCCTACAGATTGGAAGTGTCAGGCAAAAAAATTCTTGAAAATCGCTCAGTGGTGTTAATGTCTCTCGCTCTCACGCCCACTATTGGAACTTTTGTAGTAGTGACCCTTGACGCACGCTCGGGGAGTCCACGGAAAGAATAATCTGTCTTAGAATCTGCTAGGAATTTAAACAAAAGAAAACTAGTGGAGTTGGAAATATGACTTCCACTTTCCTCTTTAGCAATTCGGGAGACAAAATGAAGTAAAATAAGGCATAGGCCTGGAGTTGCCAATTATACTGTAAAACAGTATTAAACTGTTTTTCACTACATTGTACTTTTAACTGTTGGACAAAAAAGCTTGTAAAATACTGTTTTCGGCATCGAAATGTTTAACTCGGTAAGTGTTAGATTTAGAAGCTCAATTTTTTTTTATTCAGTCATTAAACGCTTAGTGCAGTGTGCAAACAAATCACAACAATAGAGCTCCAAAACGAATCTGACAATATCAATTGACAAAATGTTTGTATGATCTGCAAATATTTGTTTCGGAATTTGGGTGTTTTCTATGTTTAATATGTACCTACGTATTTACAAATAAAAATACTACGTATTTACATCAGTTCTCTAGTACCAATAATACAAGCTCTGCTTAGTCTGGGACTAGATGGCGAGTGTTAGCTAGTGTTAGTCCCAAATGTTATTATTATTAACCCCAGATGTCATTCATTTCATTTTATTACATTCCTTGCACCAAAGACCTTCCTTCCAGATTGTTCACAGTTAGAGTCCGGTGTTAATGTTTCGTTATATGAGTTGTATTATACAACCTCTCAAAAAGTTGTAATATGTATGCATTACTTCTTTGTATAGCCTAAACCATATAGTACATTTAATCATCATCATCAACAATTATTATTAGTTGACTCGCTCCGTATTGGCTTCTCCAGAAAGGATGATTGATCCTACTATACGACAGTGGCTAGAAGGGTTGGCAGATCGTACATTTCAAGTATTCGTGATCTTTGGGAAAAAATTCGAATTGTATTGGTAGAACTTTCCACTTAGAAGGGTTGTAGCTGTCATTAGCGGTCTGCTAATGAAGACGAAGAACAGTTAAGGGAACTCCTAAACGGTTTACAGTAGCTACCTTGTGTTTGTATTTAATTCATTTATACTGATGAAAACATTATGTTCATCATATATTTTCTAAAGATATTCCAATATTTGCATCTGTTTGTCATCTATCATGATGATGAGCTGATTATGGAAGATACATCTCTTTAACAGTTAGGAGTTGGAGGATAATTCTTTAAATATCTTATGTTTATGTGTTACCTTTAGTCGTATTCTTTCAAGTTATGTAGGTGTCAAAACACTTCACATTCTTAATCCGACACCACACGAGTAGTGTAGTAGAATGTGTAAACTGTGGAATGAGCCTGCGGTGTTCCCGGACCAATACAACCTTCAAACCTTCACGAAAAGAGCCTACTCCTTCCTAAAAGACCGGCAACGCACTTGTAACGCTTCAGGTGTTGCGGGTGTCCATGGGCGGCGGTAATCGCTTACCATCAGGCGATACGTCTGCTCGTTTGACCCTATATAATATAAAAAAAAGAATAGGAGTGGATATAATTATAATTGTGACGTTAATTTTAATATATTATTAAACGTGATTGGAAATAAATTACCAAGAGAAAAATCCGTTTTTCATTTATATGCCTACACTTCATTTTAAACAACAATATAATGAAGTTGACAACAGTTGGAATCGAACCCGAGAACTCAAGCTTAGCAGTCGCATACGCTACCACTACGCCACTGAGGCAGTCGTTAATGACTGAACTAACAATTTCATATAAAAATTTAAGCCCACGGAGTGCTGGAAAACTTTTCAAACAGAATGAAGTTGTGTGAAATGTAATAAAAAGTTCAATATCAACTTGATAATAAATAATTGATTCATGATATGTGTGTTTATGTAAAACAACGTTATGCTACACCTTTTGTATCATTTTCACCTGTATTGTTAGGATACGAAGATTTTATCAATCACGTAAGCCACAAAGATGAAAAAGTTAGAAATAGTATTTGTTTCAAGTGCACCACTTTAAAAAAATATATTTCTAACTTTTATCTTCCCCATTCATAGAAAAATAAATAGTATATTTGGTTAGTTGGTTCGATCCTCGGCTTCTCGCACCCAGCTTCAGCCAGTCGTCTTGCGCAGATCGTCACGTCCTACACAAGATATATTGATTATGAAGTCTCGAGAACTTCCGCAAGATTTCGAGCAGAAGGAGAAGATCCTAGAACGTGCCTGTTGTGTATGTTCTATTTTACATTGAGAAACAGTTTACAAGCCATCCATACTATAATATTATAAATTTAAGAGTAACGCTGTCTGTCTGTATTGCTTTTATGACTAAACCGCTGCACTTATTGCAATAAAATTTGGCATATAAAAACTATTTTCACGCATTTTTTTTTGAATTGGGGTAAACGAGTAGACGTATCGGGCAGAGCAGAAAGCGCCTGATGGTAATTGATTACCGCTGCCCATGGATACCAGCAACACCAGAGGCGTCACAAGTGCGTTGCCGACCTTTTAGGAAGCAGTACGCTCTTTTCTTGAAGGTTTGAATTTCACGCACATTTAAATACATTCTGTGAGATAAGTACAAGCTCTGCTTAGTTTGGGAATAGCGTTGTGTGTTAGATGACCGAAATATTGCTATTAATACAAGACACTAAGTTCAATTCATGATCTCCAATGATTTACTAAAAGGTTTACAAGGACGTAAAAATGTAAAAATATTGGTGTTGTCGTTTGAAGAAATAAGTAGATACATGAGTTATCAACTACCTGCCGCATATTTGTAAAAGTCCCTGGGCTTGTTTTATCATCATGGTGAAAATAGTAGCAGAACCACTGTAGTTAATACTTTTCTACATATATACACACACGCTGACCCACGCAACCTCGTTTGCGTCTTCAATTGCCCGTAGCGTGAAAATTTTCCCCGTTTTTGAAACATTCTTCATTGGTGCTCCGCTCCTATTAGTATTACCGTGATGATATATAGCGTATAGCCTTCCTCGATAAATGGACTATCCAACACTGAAAGAATTTTTAAAATCGGTTTAGTAGATCCCGAGATTACCCCCTACAATTTAACAAACACACAAACTTTACTTCTTTATAATATTAGTATAGATTGTACTAACTTTCATCTAATTTAATTTATATTTAAAATATCTCACTATTGAGTACCATATACAGCCAGTCCTATGTATTTGAAAGATCAACAATTAAAAAGTACTCGTATACGAACGTTGTGAATTGCTACATGAAAGTTTTATTTAAAGTCTGAAATATTTATAACAACAATATTAATTAGCGCAAATTAATCTACAAAAGGTGTTTTTATAAAGGTGCAATTCTATTTTCTATATACTTTTAAGTAGATGTGGTGGACGTTTTAAGGCATGAAACTTTCTCAATTTAGTTGTACGAGTATTATTAGTCATCGCAAAAGATCGCGTTCCCGATTGCTAATATAAGCTTCACGATGTCCCAACACTTCAACGGTTCGAAAATTAAATGCAGGTATGCGTTAAATTGGCTGCTGTCTGTCCTATACTTTAAAATCATCTTGTGCGGTGTATTATGGAGAAGCTGTGCTGTAGTTTTTAACTTTGCTCCGACACTAAGGAGATATCTTGTTACAGCAATCAGATGAAAGATAGGCTCAACGTGCAAGGGTTAAAAAATAATATCCTTTTTGGTTTCTGCTTTTTAATCTCATTTAGGTTATACAAGATTATGCATCGTAATTGCATAGTTTCAAATATCGTATGTACCATTGGTGTCATTTACATAAAAAATATATTGCGATTCATATTATGAATGCATACCTTTCACGTGAAGTGATTTTAGATCCTCTTTAGGAGGTTTTTAATGTCGACCGCTCTCGAATATGCAGGTTTTCTTTACAACTTTTTGTTCCTGTTTGGAAGGAATAAATTCTCCGTGCTTAGAGACGTGGTATGTGAGTAACGGTAACTGCTTTAACAAGTCCAGACATGAAAGTATTCTCTGTAAACACTGTATCATTTCGACGACTATCACTACGATTTTTCCAATTATTATTTTCCAAAATTTTTTTGTGTGATGTGAGTAATTTCATTATTATTCCATTACATCAAAAGCTTGATAAACCACAAAATAATTGTCTATATTATATTTATGACTCCAGGTTCATCTGATGGATATATATTAGTAGATCAAAAACCTGTTCAAAGAATCACATACACGTATTTTATTGCAGTGGATGCTGTAGTAGGTGACTATAATCGTAGCTGGGAACAGAAGGGGACTGCAAGTACAGGAACAAAGCAATAATCCTGATAAGGACGACGCATATTCATTCATAAATCAATATCCTTTATTGTTACGTGTGTCATATTTGTATTTATAATAAAATTGTAGCTTTTATTAGTTAACGCAGTGATAGATGTGATGATGGATAGTAGAGGATTATGGAGCGTCACCACTCTTATTTATTTCATAGGAGTCGTAAGAACCGACTGAGGGAGCAAAATACGTAGGTCAACAGTACTGCAGAAAGAAGGAAAACTTAACACAAACACAATACGAACCCGTCTGGTCAGCGTGTTATGGTAGGCTAAAAACTGCTAAGGATCGTCCTATGTCTAGTAGTGAATTGTCATAGGCCTTAATGAAGATGTCACTGATTATCACAGAACTAGAACATTTTAACGTAAATTGTTTTTGTTATATATGTTTCTACTCTAGGTTTTGTTATTTTTTTATTGACTAATGGCTGAAGCTTTTGCCCGACGCAAGAGGTTCTTTTGTACATTTTTTAAAAAAATGACTATGTGGTATACTTGTTAAGTGCATTTGAAACAGCAGAAAGAGACCAGACGTCTCTTCAGACTTACTTGTTTCGACAAATAAGTAATAAGAAAATATGTTGTCGACACTTATTTTCCGCCTTTTACGAGGTATCAGGGGAGGGGGATTTGGGCCCCGGTATTCTTGAAAAACAATGAAAAAAATGTTTAACATAGCTTTTCTATGAAGATGTGGTATCACTCTTGTAGAGTCTGACTGAAGGAACCCATATGTGACGAATAATTATGACTCTCCCACGATAAAACCTGTTTCTTTTCAATTTCATTTATTTACTAGGTGAACCGCGCCTACTTTGTTGGGCATTTTTTTTTATCTTAGCGTGACTTTATATTGGTGAAATATTTTTTTAAATTGGTGTAATAGATCCCCAGAGATTATCCCCTACAACCTCACGAATTTCGCCTTTTATAATATTAGTGTAAAAGACGAGATAATTTTATGAAGTTAATAAGTCTATTACAAATTCCTTAAAGAAGTAATAACTTATGCAAAGGTGAATGTTCTATATCACTTAGTGAGTGGGCAAGGTCCAGAACTCACATGGGGTATACTCGTAATTTTGACTCGGTGGCGTAGTGGTAGCGTATGCGACTGATATGCTTGAGGTCTCAAATTCGATTCCCGGGTCGGATCAAATATTTGTATGATCTGCAAATATTTGTTTCGGTGATTTCTTTGTATAATACGTATGTATTTACAAAAACATATATAAATGTATTTATACCAGTTGTTTAGTACCCATAACACAAGTTTAGGTTAGCTTGGGACTAGATGGCGTTATGTGTTAGATGTCAAAAAAAGTATAACCAGCGATCCGACCGAATATAAGCCTTTCTCTAGAGTTAATCTATCTATAATTCAAAACTAAATTATAATCCGTTGAGTATTTTACAAGATCCAAGCGAATAGACCGCGCAACTTTATATTATTTAGTATTATCTACTTGAGTATGTTTATCACCAATCGGATTATATTGTTAAAGCCTTTGCCTAGCTGGGACTAGAAGGCCATGTGTAAGATGCAGTAAGTAATTTTTATTATACTATTAAATTTCAAGTCCAATTGAAAGATTTATTATAACCTAGCAATGTTATGTATGTGCTAAGTACCATAATGTTCTTCCAAAACTTTATGCATTTTAAGTATCAATCATATTATGTTATTCTTTATTCTTTAAAAAACTTATTGAGGAAAAGTCAGTGCTTATCGTATCGTAGATATAATCGTTCTAGTTTTAAGAAGTAACTGCATAAGCACAGAATTTTATATGATACTGTCTTATATTGATAACTTACCTGTCTTGGAGACCTTCGAGCTCTTCATCTTGCTCGCCGAGAGTGGAGTCCAGGTCCAGGTACGGCCCGTAGTCGCCATCTTTGAACACCTGAAGCGTGGCGTCATCCAGCTGTGAAAAGAAATATTTTACTTAGTTATATAGAATTAACAATAGATCGATACTATGACTATATATCCGCGAATCCGCTCGCTTAGTTGTCAGTAATGGCGGTAAAGGGTGACCTTTGTCCTTCATCAAAAACCAAAGTATCTCCATGCCGAATTCCATTGAAATCGGTGCGGTGGTTTAAGCCGTGAAAACGTAACATACAGATATACTTACGAATTTCTATTGTTAGTATGGAATATAGACAGAAAAGGTCTTAGTTCTTACCATATTGATTTGACACTCATCATCTAATTTGTTAATGGCCATATTCATGAAAAATCGCTTACTATAAGCTACATACTATAAGCGTTAAATATACATATTTGTACTAAACGGAGGTCGTATCTATGACTTTAGACGAGTAACACAAAATAAACACTCACCGCGAAGCAGAGGTCACTAAATTGACAATCTTCGTAATATTGCCCATCTCGTTCTTTGTGTTTTTAATCGACTTAAAAAAGGAGGTTCTTATTTCGACGAAATATTTTTCTATGTATTTATTTCAAATAAAACCAGCACTTTTATCGCAGTAAGAGAATCTTGGTTAGACTGCTTAGCGTTGTCTTCTCGTTTCCAAAAAATGTCTTTTAAATAAATATATGTTTAGGTAATATTTGTAAGTAAGTTTGAGACTTGTTGACAATGTACATAATGTTTTAAAAAGTAAAACAGAAGTTTACAGATTTTTCTTGTAAGTATGTAATTATTATCAATGTTATTGAATCCTAAATAATCACAAATTTTAACAACAAAAAAACAGACTTCAAGAACTGGACCAAATTAAAATGGAACCACACGGAAAGCACTAACTTTCAAATAAAAAAGAATCATCAAAATCGCTTCACCCAGTCGAAAGTTATGAGGTAACAAATATAAAAAAAGAATACAAACGAATTAAGAACCTCCTCCTTTTTTGAAGTCGGTTAAAAAGGAGGTAGGTCTTTTTTAAAAACATATTAGAAGACATAATTATGTTAACATTTACCTTTGTCTTTAGATAGGTATGTAAAGGCTACGAATATCATTTTTTCTTTTCGTATATATTTTTTTAAATTCACAAATTTTAACAACAACAAAACCGGCTTCGAGGTCTAGACCAATTGAAATGGGACAAGATGGGAAGCACAAACTTTTAATTAAAAAAAGAATCATCAAAATCGGTTCATCTAGTCGAAAGTTATGAGGTAGCAAACATTAAAAAAATAAAATAAGTACAGTCGAATTGCGAACTTCCTACTTTTTTAAAGTTGGTTAACAATAGAAAATATGACAAATAAAATAAAATATTTGTCTAAAACATGTTATTACAAAAAGTTTTTTTTAAATCTAAACATTCACCAAAGCCATCTAGAATTGTTCTTACACACCATTGTGCTTATAGTTCCACACATGTCTAACAGATGGCGCACTAATCGTTTGTTTCCAAAAGTAGATATTATATTTTATTTTCCAATAAACATTAATAAATATAGCATACAATCATCAACAAGGCATAATGTCCCAGTGCTGGGCTTGGGTCTCTTCTCATGAGAGGGTTAAGGTCATACCCCACGCTGGCCGAGTGCGGGTTGGGGACCGGCAAGACAACGTCATGGCTACGTAATCCTGCCGTTGGATGTTTTTAAGCCGCCCAATGGCCTCCAACTAAGCTTGACCACGTGACTTCCGAATCATGGAGACGCTCATAGTATCATGCCGCTTGCGGTTACTTATCCAGGTACTGAAAGCGCGGTCGTTGCTCACCCTCGGTGATTGCTTCTGATCACCGAGTGCAACTGGGCTATAAGCCTTATACCATACACAGACCTATTAAAAAAGCCGGTATCATATAATGAAGATATACCAGGATGATAATGATATAGGATGAGGAATTTTAATAACACATGCAAATTTATTGCCAGGTTGCTTAACACTTTTAATCATAAAGTTATAATTAATCAGTTTTTAATCTTATTTTAATCCAAAAAAGAACCGATATTTATTTTAGTACTTATTTACATTTACTTCAATCTGACATTCGTCAGAATTTTTTTTGCTCTTTGTAATTTTTATTAGTTGGTAATGAACTTCATTGCCCTGTTAACAATGCCTCGTTGGTCTAGCGGTTAGCGTATGATACTGCCGACTAATAAGTCTCGGGTTTGATTTCTGGGTCGGGCCAAAAGTTTTGTTAGGTATTTCTTACAAGAAATTATTAATAACAGCCTGATTTTACGCCCGTGCCTCGTAGAGCATGTTAAACTGTCCCTCCCGCTTATCATGAACATCTTTGGCTATCGTTACTTGGGAAGTCAGTGCCTTAACAACCTAGGAAGAGGAACTATTATTCAAAATTAAAAGACAATGACAGATTTGTAAAGCTTTATACAGCTTTGCGTATCTCATGGTAGGAATAGTTTTGAAACCGACACAAAGAACACCTAGACTGTGAACAACAATTTATGGATCACACGAAGTGTTGTGTTTAGGTTCGAACCCACAGCACTTGCGCAGTAGAAAGCGACGCTGGCGACCGCTTAAACCACTAGGGTAACGGTCAGTTTATGTATTTATTTGGTTGCCAATATAACCAACATTAACTTTTCTGTTGTGCTTCAGGTCTTGGGTTCTATTCCCGGGTCGTACCAAATATTTGTATTTTGTTTGTTTGTTTGGTTTACCGAGCCATTTCCGCACTTAGCCTCTTGATTGGGCCGTTGTACGTGAGTTTGTCATCTTCCTACTCCAGCCAACCTAGTTCATCCCAGAAGCTCGTCACTACTACGGAAGTGATGCTGATTGGAGGATGTCCACCCGTTGGTCTGCCACACTTCTACATTCTGTGAGAACAAGCTGCAGCGTTTCTTCTGTCCTCATGCATCCCCTGCACAGAGGGCTGTCAGTTGCGAATAGGTGCTTGTTTAGGAGACAATGCCCTGTCAGGGAACCTGTGACCTTCCTGAGATCGTCCCTTTTTAGTCTAATCAGGTTGCGGCTAGTCTTTTTGATGCCAACGGTACTGCACTTTTGTTTGCCTGGATCCTTCAATGTTTTTCCATTTTGTTTTGTGTTTTCTTTCGGTATAGGCGCGCAGCCATCTTTTTATTTGGGCTTGGGGCAAGGGTAGTAGTGGTTCCGATTTACAAACTATCGTTTCCGATCCCCTCTTAGCCAATTCGTCTGTAGCGTCGTTACCCATTGAGTTACTATGCCTTTTATCCATTGCAGAGTAACGTAAACATTTACAGATCATGCAAAGATCTGGCCCGACCCGCGAATCGAATACGAGACCTCAAGTACATATGCTACCACTGCGCCAACAAGGCAGTCAATTAATTTGTTATTAATTATTCTCTGACTATTATCTAAACTGGTCATGGTCATCGGCAGGGTGGTGCAAGGGGCTACACTTACATCCCTCTGGCACAGTTAGTTCACAAACGAACATAAATTACATTGGTTTAGACCTAACATGATTTTTTTATTTATATAGATTAATTAGCTGAACCCCGCGGTGCTACCCGCGGTACAATGATAACTGCGGGCAACGCCGCGAGGCGAAGCTATATCTTTATAAATAGTAGCCTATGTGTTATTCTGATGTATAAGCTATATTGTGGTAAAGTTTCATTCAAATCCATTCAGTAGTTTTTACGTGAAAGAGTAACAAACATCCATACATACATACATCCATACTTACAAACTTTCGCCTTTATAATAGTAAGTAGGATAGGTGTATGTGCACCTTCATGGTGCAACATAAATTAACAGTAGCAAGTAATGAATGATTGGGTACTGGTTATAAAATTAAATTTCAAATTCTTGACATATCTCCTAATATGACTTGAGGATGTCAGCTCTTAGATATTGTCTTATTTTCAAAGTCCAAAGCGTACACATTGCGTACCAACATAGCATGACTTGGCACTTCGCCAGACTACCTGCTGGAAATTTTATTAGTTGGTGAATATAGTACCGCCTTAGCACTGATTAAAAATGTAATAAATTACGTTAACAATTAACACGGATCTGTTTCAAGATACTAATAGTTATTTTTACACCATAATGTCTTTATTTTTGTATCTATTCCATTTTTCGCGTGCTGTTGTTAGAATGTTTTAACTTTGTTTCGCGCTGTTGTACGGTTTAGTTACATTTAAGAAATTGAATTTCGAACTTTGTTGTTATCATAACTTTTTTAATATAGCTATCTACAGTCCGTTGTCCGTGTGGAGACGGATTAAGAAAACGAAATGTCACCATCGCTATTCATCCCGTGGTTATCTTAAGAGCCAAATAAAGAATAAAACTATGTAGGACAACAATCAGCGCTACAAAGAGAAGAAAAATTTGATACCAATTCCCTTCTGGTCAGAGTGGTATAGCAGGCTTCTTTCTAAGAAAATACCTAAATCTAGCAATTGACAACAAATGAATGCCGTTGATATGATAAATAATCTTGTATATAAAATTCTCGTGTCACAATGTTAGTTACCATACTCCTTCAAAACGGCTGGACCCGATTTTCATGAAATTTTGTGAGCATTTTAGGTAGGTCTGACAATCGGCCAACGTCTATTTTTCATCCCCCTAAATGATAAGGGTAGTGCACATCTAATTTTTTTATTTTTATTTTTAAATAATTTTTTTTTTTTTTATGATACAGCTTTAGAAAATACATACAACCCTGAATATTCAACACTCTACGATCAACCCCTATTTTTCCATCGCGATTTTGATTGACCCACCTCTAAAATATAAAATCCTTTTTATGGCAAAGCAATGTTTGTCGCGTCAGGTAGTTATAATATATAAATGACAGTCTAAATAAAAATAAAAAAATAGCAAAAATTTGTATCCCAGAACACAAAATAAATTACATACAAAAATTATCATATCTTCTTTTGTTTTGTAGTTGTAGAATTAGAATAATTAGATCTTATAGTCTGGCCACTGAGAGAATGCGTTTCTGACAGGTCTAGATCCAATGGGCGATGTAACTTTGAACTATCGTACAATTTATGGCAAAATTTTAAATATCTTTTATTAACCTTAATAATGAGTAATAACATTAAAAATTGAATAATCATGCCAATGTACAATAAACGTTTTATTTTGGGCTAAAGTTATTTACAATTAATCAATTAATTAATTTAAGAACAATAATTTTTAAAAGTCTAACGACGTCAAACTGCGCTGTTTCAAGGTTATGTCAATAGTTTGATTTTGTAGTGATGAGACAAAATAATACTGAATTGTAACTGAGTATTTTTGGAATCGTAATATATTCTGTCGGTCGATATATTGTTAAATAAAACCTTCTAATTTTATAATATATAATTTTATTTATTGATCTTTATTGAATACACAAAAAAACAGTAGAACAAGATGAGTCACAAAGTATGTAAGGATGTCGTACAATCGAATGTTGTCACCATTTCAGGGAAATGTGCCGAAATGCTTTGGGCATTTATACGAACGACATTAAAGTTCCTGGGGACATCGGAGAAATTATTCGAGAGTGTGTATAATGTACTTAATACATATGTAATTTAGTTTATAATATGATATAGGTACGACCAAACCAAAGTTATGAAAATAATTGTCGTGATATCAGTCAGCTGAATTAAAAATAAATGAAAAACTATTTTTATCCCTTTATATTTCTGGTAAAAAGAATTACTTTTCTAAGAGAAGCAAAAAAAATGATAATTGGGAAAATGTCGTTTTCATTGACGAGACATGGCTGAACACCAATCACGAGCTTTCTTTCTTTTTTCCATTATTTTATCCATTCCATATCCATATCCATTATTATAACTGAAGGCTCTGGAAGGCCACCTGGCCTTCAGTTATAATAGAGTTCGATAACGCCCCTTATCATTGGGTGCAAATAAATAAAGCACCTACTCAAGCTAATAGAAAAGAGAAATTGGTGGCTTGGCTGCAAAGAAGTGGCATTGACGCAAATATGTCAATGCTAAAAGCTGAGCTGATGATATTAGTCAACGACCATAAGCTATCAAATATTCGATACGAAATAGATGAGCTGGCTCTGGAGTACGGTCATCGCGTTCTCCGAATTCCTCCATAACACTGCCTGTACAATGCCATAGAGCTAATCTGGGCTCAAATTAAAGGTTATGCAGCCCGCCATAATACTTCTCCACCATATGGCATAAAAAAGATGAAGACGCTTTAAAAAGAAGCATGCGAAAAAGTCACAAGAGATGACTGGATGAAGATGGTTGAAAAAACTAAAAAAATGATATTTGATGACTTTGACCGCGATATTCGTATAGACACTATGATTGATAATAACATGATAATACATGTTGGTGAAGATGACAGCGAGTCTTTAAGCGAATCGGAGTCGGATTAAATTTTGATTTGACATTATTGAAATCTTAAAACTATGTATTTCATAATATATATTTTTCAATAAATACAGTATTTTTATTTTATTTCCCTTGGTTTCATTCAGAAATTACGATTAAATTCAATTCATCCATCAACAATTTGGTAATATTGTGTTTGAAATATAAAATATATCTAAATTGAATAATTATGCATAATGAATGCTATAAATACTGTTACCAAATATTATTAATGATATTCATGGTACATCACTACTCATGACGAATTTACAAGTGTCAGAAACGCATTCTCTGAGTGGCCGGACTATAAGATATATCTAAAACATAAACTTCAAATAAACACGTTCTTCAGAAACAATAACTAAATTATCAATGGTGTTATATTGGTTGTAGATGCATCTAACCCGACTTAAATACGCTGAAATTAGTGACCTAGTTTGTTACTACGTATATATTTAAAGTTTTACACTTGTTAAATCAATTGTTTCAAATACAGCACAATATTGGTCAACATGCCAATATTAATAGAACACCTTTTTTAATAAAGTGTTAACTGTGAATGAAGTTTAACGGCTTCGTTGACATTGAATGGTGATTACAAGAACACAAGACCAAAAGTAATACGTGACACGATAATGCATCTATTAGTCATTATGCTAAGTTTTATCGTTGTACAAATTATAAAGATCGTCACTTTCCAAACATATTGCGAGAGATAACGTGACTCGTCATTTGAGGTTGTTGGGTAAATTTATAATACATTTTTTAAATGTAATATTCTTCCTCTTATTTTCCTATTAATCTGTGATTCCGTATTTTTGTAACGCGTTGATTGAGTTGGTGAGATATCAGATGTTATACACCTTATTTATGCCCACCACTCCTGTGCGCAAACATCAACACTAATTTCCTAAACTCCGTTATGACTCTCGGGAAGTTACAGGAAGAATTTAATTGTCTTGATAAAAACCGTAACAAAAAACATGAAACATTAAAAAAAGTGAAGTGGTAAATATAAACGGTATACAGAATGAAATAGAAGTGGGCCTTAATAACGGCGAAGCATCACATATATAAGACAACAAAAAGTAAGCTATACTTGATTATATACACATCACACAAACATGAGATTACGATATGATTAGCAGTGAAGTTAACTTTTGAATACGATAATTACAACTCCAAACTTGAATTTAGTACCATCTGGCTTCTGATGGCAATAAGTTGGCTTTGGTTGTGTAAAGATTTGAGGGAATCTTGTACTACCCGATAGTAAATATAGTTGTATATAGATACGATGCTATTGGACACAGACCGCCGAGGCTTAATGCAGTAAATCGCTTATCAGCAAAACTCCGAGTCGTCGACTACAATTTCAAACACTGCTGGTGAATTGAATTGATTTTAATAATAACAAACAAATATTATACGTGTAAATGATTCGTTTTGAATGTATACATGCAGTACTTTGATCAGTATGATCCCGCTATTCTGCGTAAAAAAAGATTAGAGAAATTAATTATATCTATCAGAGATATATAGCTATGCTATTCAATTTATTTACTGGTGATATTTCAAATGCATGCTGCCTTTACAAATTATTACACAATTACACAAGATAATCTAACCGTATCTCAGATTTAAAAAAAGAACAAAAATGCTTGAATTTGGTTTTGTAAAACGAATTTTAAAATCATATTTTAGAAGCTAGGCCAGTAATCTATTACAGTAGTAATGTCTTTCTAACAATGTTACTGATTCATTAATTATATCCGGTAATGGTAGATTCGCTTTGTATTTACAATAAACCGGTACACAACTAACTGGACTGTTGATTTCGTAGCTTTTAGGTTCACTCACACGGTTTTGTGACCACTTAAAGTAGCGGTAGCTTTGGAGCCTAACTTTAGATGAGGCCATTTGTCATCGTTTGGCTAGTAAAGATACAAGTAGTGTTAATTGAAGTTGGTAGCGAAGAATTAGGGTTCATGACGTAATCAATTCAGCAAGCCTATATTCACCAATTTTGTGGCAATACACTTAACAAATCAATCGTTTGACCTATATTAAAACAGTTGTGTGAGATTCTGTCCACGTTGAACAAGAACGCTTCCAGGAACACACTCGACATTATTTTTGGCAGATGTAGTAACACGATGACACAGTTATGACTCCCAAACGGAAAGGTCGGGATTCAATATACGATTACATCATAGATGTGCTGTGGAGTTGCCTCTTTATGTTAAGGCGGATGATTTGTTTTAAGAGAAGCTTAAATACGTCTGAATTTGATTCTAAACTTTAAAGAAGTTATGTGAAATGTATATTTATTTACTATTCAGTCGATTTCAGAAATACTTATAACTAGATTGTAGTAAACTAATTAGTTTAAAATTCAATGATGCAGAAGCATCACTGGGCCGTTATGATGTGGGTCACCATGCTGCATTGTTTGTATTCGCAATGAGTATGGTGACAACCACTCCTCCACCAGGCAGAGTAGAGTCATTTTGGCAGGCTCATACATAAAATAAATACTGGTGGAATATGCGAGATTCAAGAAATGAGGAGATTCAATGTACCTATGACTAAACTATCTATTGATAGTTTGCTTACAGCTTGATGAGCCCAACCGATATTATAACTTTTTATTGGCTTCTTTATCACATTTTATTGGTATAGACATTTAGGTATAGAACGCAACTTGGCTAAAGAAAATGTTTGTTGATGTCTGTTGGACTCTAACGTTTATAAATTTCTGGCGACCTTAAACCTACATTCTACAATTTTAGAAGTCAACTGTCTATACTCTATTCCCATCTAAAATAGATATAAAACTTATATTTTATTTACCTTTGCTTAAGAGACGATACTTTGGCAGAACTTTAAACGAAAATATGTATTTCATTTTGTCTAAAAATGCACCTTATTCGCCCACATTTAATATCATGTTGTCTAGTTCAAGCTTATTGTGTGTATTCAGAATTTCTATTTTCAATGTATTTACAATATGGTTATAAATAGCACGCTACTACAATACATTAACCATTTGCTATTGAAGGATTAATACATGAAGATGCATTAGCTAGTCTACTTTAGTTTGTGATGTAATTAACTGACAATGACCTAAAGGTGCACGATGATGGAGAATAACTGCCATCAGTCTGTAAGTCTTCACAATTTGATCAAATCTCTCGGTGGGAACATTTGATTTGTTCTAAAATTCTGTCAAACACATTTTTGAAATATGGAATGAAGCTTTCATTCTCATTGATGATGATATTTACTGTTTGTTTGTTTTTGTTTGTTGATCTCATTGATGATAATATTTACTGTTTGTTTTTAAATTGGGGATGCGAGATACTAAATAAAGTAATTATGTCAACTAATCTCTTAAATTTGAAGTGGCTTTCAGGATTTTCAATGGTCTAGTGACAAGTGTTCTTCACTGCGGAGCCCGAGATTTGAATTATTAGGAATTTTGAAATGTGCATGATTATTTGTTTTGTGTTTGGGCCTCATTTATGTATAATACGTTTGTATTATCATATATTGAAACATTTATACATAAATATAGCCATGTTTTCTACAAGTTTCGAAATCGACGTTTCTTGGACATCCCCAGAGCGAACTTGTCTTAGTTCAATAGAAGAATTTCCGGTTTTAATACTGAGTATAAAAACGTTTATGAGACAACAAGACTAAAATATCCTTTGTTTTAAGCAAAAGCTCAGGTTTTCCTTATGAAGTGGCCGACTCAATTCAACGAAATAATTGCAATACAGTGCCGTTGTGCAGTTCCAAACCTTATATGTTTTTATAAAGCTACTTTTGGTTTAAAATTCCTCTTATACATGTTTTCATTTCAAGCACTTGGTATGTTTGTGTTCTGTTGTCTCTTTCTTGACTAGATAGTTCGTTTAGTTAAACATAATCTCTTTACGCATCACGATCTTCTTTCAAGGTCATGTCGTGCTCCAGCTACGTACCGGCGGCCATCGACCCTATGTCAGATGTGATAATTACATTTAATTATAAATGGGAAAGCAACTCTCGCTCTTACTCTTCACGCTTCTTAAATATAGTAGCCATGAACTGTCAAGGAAACTAGTGTGTTTATATTTTGTCTTAGCGTTTACTAGTCTTATATTCTGAGGTTTAAACTTGTAGCTATTATTTATGATACCTTTGCAGAATATTACCGTCACTTTAAACCCTTACCGTCCGAGAACCAATTGTTATTTTTATAAGTGCAGTAAATTCGTAGTTGTTGAAAAATTCAATAAGTATCCTAATACTGCACTTTGCTGGTTTTGGTAGTAAAACTTCGATTGTATAAACTTATAAAAGAAGCATTGAAAAAATCGAATTTAACATAGGTACATTTCACAAGTATAGTCTTATAAATATGTCATCTATAAAAATATTCACAAAGGTTAGCTTTACACTGAAGTTTCTCCTTCATAGAGGTTATTCCACAACTTTAAATGGAGAAACATTGTCACAAGAAAAAAAAAATAGGGTCACCTTATTTGGCAATTATACGATCACCGACGGGCATAAAAACGAATATATCGTTCGATAATTTCAAAATACTGTTAATATTTATATAAGTAAAATTAAACTGTCTCTCTAAATATACTACTTTTTTTTAAGAAATTTGAAATTTTACTACATACTTATATGCTGTAACATGATACCATCAAGTTTGAACCAAATTAAGGTTTAAATTAGAATCTACCATAACTAAGATTAACCTATTTTAATTAGGTAGGTACTAAACTATTTTTTAGCTACACGTTTTAATAACAAAACAACAGTAAACATTTTAAGTTTTGATTAATCATTATTTATACAAAGGTGTGGAATACAGTTGTATAAAGTCTAAAGTCTCAAATAATAAAATTCAGATTTTAAAATAGATAAGATAGGTTAGAAAAAGTAATATGTAAATACATCAAATATCAATGTAATTCAAATAAGTTATCAAAAAATATGTGGTGTCTAGTTGCATTCTTCAGTTATTTGTCCAAAATGTTTCATAAAAGTATATGATACTCTCTTCAGTAAAATAAAAGAAGTCAATAAATACTCGTATATCTGGTAAATACTTCTCTTGTTATGACAAAGTATTTACTTTATATTTTGTATAAAAGAAAAATCTTTGATCAGTTGATTTCACAAATAGTCGAAAAACAATACAACCTTAGAATTAAAACAGACAAGGAATATGGTATTTAGCAAAAAAATAGGTAATCTATTCTGGGGTATTCACCGACTCTTATAAATTCCTAAATCTAAATTGAAAACTCAGTAAAACAGTAATAACTTCTGAGTGAACATGAATGCCCGGTAAACCCGAAATTAAACCGGTCAAATACAAGTAGAGTCTTGAACGATTGCCGATAGTTATAATCGATTTGACTAATAATAGTTAATTTACACGCCTGCACTGCAAATTAAGTTCAGTTGCACTTGACATTGACGTTTGAAATTCATTGCTTCTTGTGTCATACAAATGGATTGCAAACCTGCAGAACACAAGACAAAATACGATATATTTTATACAGTTTGAAATTTAAACTTCCTAATTAAAAATAAAAACTATTGTCATTAGTTGAGACAATAATATCGTCTAACTCCAGGATAAATGATTGTTCTTCCCCTTTGGTGTGATAGGCGGAAACAAGCCGAGTTATGAATAATTGACTAATCATTCACACTTCACGTATCTTTTTAATTATAGATCCGTTCAGGCGAAGTAAAAAGAATGGATCACAAATCACTTTGAGAATATGCGAAATAGGAAGCACGTCTACAAACGGTCACTTTAGGAATAAAATAGGAAGAATTGAAGTTCAATACGTAACAGAAAACTCAACATGTGTAAAATAAACTAAACAAACTATTTAGTATTTCTTTAAGTTGCCCCAATTTCTTGGCCCAATTCTTGAGAAGGATTGTAGGTTATCATCACAACTTAGGTGCCATCTATTTGTCTATAGATTTGTACTGCAGTGGTTTACGATTACGTAGCATCAATTATTGTATGTAAACACCAATACCAATAGAAAATTTAATGCGATCCAGGTGCGAAAATGTTTGAATGAAATTTAATTAATCTCAGTTTCATGGGATTTCGTGAATGCTAGCTCATTTTGAAATTGTTTGTAGAATTGCTTTGAAGCAAATCCTGATTATGCAATGGTATAAACAGCTAATAAAAATTGTTGGTGAGGGGTGAGGTCTGCTTTCGCGTAGCATATAGCTATAGTAATATGTAAATAATAAATTTTGGACACATTTATAACTGTTATAAATGGAATGAATTATTTATTAAATATGTCTAACACCTTCTAGAACAATAATCTGTTTTCAATTCCCGGATAACCCCGGGATTCTAGCATTATCTTGTAACAATTCCGAAATCCTAAGATTAGTAAAAACACCCGTGTTTGAACTTTAGGCACGATCTTACCCAAAATCTCTCGCCTACATATAGTTTCCTTTTCTAGTTAATGACGTCATGCTATTCTATATTTATGATTTATTGCTATAAGTTTAAATCAACTTGACGCATATGTGCAAGTATTAAATACAATCAAGGGAGGACATCCTTGATTTATAATTTCATATTTATTTGATAAAAATTATAAACTAAAATTTAATATTTAATTTAGTAAAAACTTGGATAGAGAAAGTGTTATATTGTATGAATGGTGTTATGTCATGGTTCACAATATGGCTTAGGCCATGTTCAGAGAGTGATGTTTCAGCTCGCGTTTTAATAAACACGAGTTGAAACATGATCACGTGCAGACTCTAAGCGTGGCTGGGGTTTTACACAGTGTTCACATGTTAAGCGCTTATACAATAATCGTGAAGGTTTAGGTACCCACGTTGTCAAAATCCTATCAAGGCTCGTGATTTAAACATAATTTTAATATGTTGTGTTTAGTATGTATGTATATCTTGCTAATGCCACGAGAATAACTACATTAATCTAGTTAAAACATGCTATATCAATTCTAAATTTCAGATTTGTTCCGCCGTGATTAAGAAATAAACATCCATTCTCACAAATTTATGTTATGTTGGTTATTGCAGTAAAGAGTACCTTAAATTCTTCCACAAGAAACAATTTATTTCCAAATCAAATTTCACTGAAATCGGTGCAGTGGTTTAGCCAGATAGATAGACACAGGTCACACAGAAATAGTTAATTATAATATTAACATGTATAGTTTGAATTATTCAAGAGTAGAATAGCCTAGGCTATTTAATTCAACGGATTGTAATAGACCGTTGATGATGATATCAAAACACAATGCAGACTATATCCTAAGGGAATTACCATAGGCCAAGGGCTACTTCTAACAGCCATAATTATGTTTAACCGACTTCAAAAAAGGAGGAGGTTCACAATTCGACTGTATTTTTTTATATTTTTACCTCAGAACTTTCGAATGGGTGTCGTGATGGGTGGACCGATTGTGATGATACTTTTTTATTTGAAAGCTGGTGCGTCTCGTGTGGTACTTTTTCAATATAGTCTTATTTTTGAAGTCGGTTCTTTTTGTTATTGTTTTCGTTTGAATAACAAGTTTATGCATAAATTTTTAAGTGATCGCATTATTGGTTGACAAAAAGGTCTATAATGAATTATTTCTTATACTATAAATAAATATAATTTATTTAAAAATCGCATTATATGACACGGTATGTATATAGTCAGTAGAATATTCAAAACATTAATTTCCAGCCACAAATATTTTAAGTCTGATATTTAGAATAATGTTCTATGAATAAAGTATAGAGAAGCCCAAAATCGATCGGAGTGATCAGTAGGACAGGCCTACGTGCAGCAGTAAACTGCAATGGGTAAGGAGGTAGAAGCACACGTCTAGTTTCTTAATAATAAATGTTGTTCAAATAAAAATGTACATATTTTACTCAAACTAAACCAAAACTAGTTAGTATTATAAAAACTTAGAGTATGGTAGAAATAAGAAAAATAACTACCTACTTACAAGTGCATGCATTAAGAAGTTTTAATTTAATCAATATAATGAGACAGTATATAATTGATATTATTCCTATCTTTGAACAGTACACCTGAGCTAGGTGGCCGGAGAATTTAGAACAAGTAATTTTAGCCAAATACCAACGATGAGTAAGCCTATTAGTAATGGGTTTTACAGCTGCATTTCATTTATACTTTGTACTAATATTAGAGGGCTTCTGGCTTCTTTTGTAATGACGATTTGTACTATTCTCTTAAAACATTAAGGTAGCAAGTAATGGTGATACCCTTTGGAATTTTATTTTGAGAGTAGTGACCTCCGAAACTCTCGGAAGTATTTGATATTTTTACGGGTAAGAAGCTTATATTTGCGGGACTTTACTATTTGTTAATACATGCAGGCATTATCACAATAACAATATTTGTAGAATTAATAGATTTTGTGTTTTTGAGCCCTTGACCTCTTATAATAACAGAATTCTGAGATGACCAGGTGATTGCCTAGTAACCTACAAACCCAAATTTACACTTAGTTGTACGCATGTAGATTATGTATTATTATGCATGTATACATGATAGTGCTGCTTAAACTCGATCTATTGTAGGTTGGGCAAGTGGATGCTTTTACCAAACGGCTCCGATTCGATAAATTTTTGTGGATTATTTTCGTGAGAACAAAGTTGCTTATAAAAGAAATGTACTCTATTTTGTGCCAACCTATTTGAATATCGAATAATTATCGAATGTCAACTTCTATTTATTCCTCAGTTTTCTATTGATTGTTGTAAGTATTAGTTATATATATACTAGCTGACCCGACAAACGTTGCTTTGCTATAAAAAGGAATATATGTTGTAGAGGTGGGTCAATAAAAATCGCGATGGAAAAATAGGGGTTGATGATGATCGTAGAGGGTTGATAATTCTGGGTTGTATGTATTTTCTAATGCTGTATCATAAAAAAAAGATCTAAAAATAAAAAATAAAAATTACCTTTAACATTTAGGGGGATGAAAAATAGACGTTGGCCGACTCTTAGACCTAACTAAAATGCTCAAAAAAATTCATGAAAATCGGTCCAGCCGTTTTGGAGGAGTATGGTACCTAACATTGTGACACGAGAATTTTATATATGAGATTATTCTTGAATTTTGCTTAGTCATGTTATTATATTTAGATAGAGATAGAGATAATAATCAGAGCGTCTGAGTGAATTTCATCATTGTTTTACTAAATATGATGCAAATATTAATTTTGATATGACTTATAGCTAATACATAGTTACGACCATGCATTGTTTACCATCAAATATTTCTTGATAGCCAATGCTTTATTATCAATGACTGATTTAATAGTCAATATTGAGTTACGTGTGCGTGTATGGTTCTACTGCAAAATTAATAGTCGATTATATTTTTTGTTTTTAATTAACGAAGGAGGTCGTATATATGCAATAAAATTTGACAGCTTTAAATGTCAATAACAAATCGTGTATTATTATAGTGACTTACCCGATGTGGAGCTTGCAGTAAACGGTGTACAGCAGCAATTTGGTAAGACAGCGGTATCGTCGTGTTGAATGTGTGATAAAGTGGACGCGGAGGTTCCCGTACGTTATATTCCATAAAAGGATCCAAGTCGTCCAGGTATTGGACTCTGCACACAAATGAGTCTGATCCGATATCTCTCATTGTTCCGTTTACTCTATTTTCGTTCACTTTTAATAATTCAATCATTTTTGCACTAACTTAAATCACAGTTTATCACATTTTATTCTAGACACTGATAAAAAAATCGGTTTCTTGAAACGAAGTTACTTATTTGGAGCCGGTGTTATTTAAATATTTCCGCAGAGGTTTTATATGTTTTCCAGCCACCGTGCGTAATCGCGTGCGCGCGCGGACTGAAGTCTGTCATGCTCGTGTTGGAGAATTCACGTCCACAGCTGATCGCTACAACGATAAGCGTGCAAGACGTCTACGATTATTATTTTTGTGTGGTTGGTGAGGTTACCGTTTGAAAATGGCAATTAATTCACTTTTGATCATTCAATCGTTTATTGTCAAATTGTTAAATTTTTTTTTTTTTTTTAAATAAATAAATAAATATTCTGGACATCTAACTCACAACGCCATCTAGTCCCAAGCTAAGCAGAGCTTGTGTTATGGGTACTAGATAACTGATATAAATACTTATATACTTTTTTTTTTGTAAATACATACATATTATACATAGGAAACACCCAAACTCCGAAACAAATATTTGCAGATCATACAAACATTTGGTCCGACCCGGGAATCGAACCCGAGACCTCTTGCTTAGCAGTCGCATACGCTACCACTACGCCACCGAGGCAGTTTAAACTTGAAAATTGACTATACATATTTTATATATAATATTCACTTCACTCATCTTATGGTCTTATCTTACGTCAAAATGATTCAAAGCTAGACAGAGCCTGTGCTATGGTAACCAGACTGCTGTTAAACATAATTATATATTTTAAATTCTATATTAGAAACATTGGACTTGTAATGCAAATGAATTAATCTTTTTCTCATCATACAAGTAATTGTCCTGGATGGGAATCAAACCTGCAGCTTAGCAGAGGGGTCTTTAATGAAGTCAACTGGCCTATCATGACAGGCTGCCAAGTGTGTAAGTAATGTGTGATTTGAAAAAGGACATTAAATACCTTTGAAATGCATGACAAGTCAACAAAGTGGAACTTTTCACGGACTGTGACCACGTTTAGTGTACAGTCCATTCGCTTAGATAGGGTCACCTTGATTTCGCCGGTATCGTACATGCGTAAGCCAACAGAAAATCAAAGGGCCCGCCTGCAGCGTACATCCACAAGCAAGTATGATTTCACAGTTTACGCCGTTGGATGAATTAATATTTTTATATTTCACAACAATAACCACAATCTCAAGGAGGTGCACATACGCTATCTAAACGAACAGACTATAAGTGTAATATGGATTCAATAAAATTATTTAAATCATGGCATGGAAAATTTAACAGTCAGTAGTATACTATTTGATACAACTAGTGTAAGTATATAGTACTAGTGGTTTGCAGTATGATGCATTGAGTCTAAACTGAAACTTAATTGGTTTAGAACTATTTAAATTTTTAAAGCACTTACAAACCCACATACGGGGTTACTGGTAAAGTCAACCTATCTAGGCTGACTTTACCACCGTATCTATGGTATTTAGCATGTTACAGTTTAATCTGTTAGAAACGAGCTTTAACCCATGGCTCCGCCCGTGTGATTGTCGGTTACTACGGTAAGTAGTAGCTATTCTGCTGTATGAGCTAGGTTATTGTAAAGTTTCATCTAAACTCGTTTTACAGTTTTTGCACGAAATTGTATTAAACATCCATCATCACAAACTTTCCAATTTATAATACACGCATTCGCTCACGGCTTTGCCCGCGTGTATGTCGGTTACCCGCTAAAGAGCAGCCTATGTGACTCTCCAAGGCCAAATTTTTTTCTATGCCGAAATTCATCCAAATCGACTCAACAAATAGACAGAGTTACTATGGAATTTAAATATTAAGTATGGAACTTTAGACAGTACACCAGAATTGGGTAATGGTTACTACAACCCCTTAAAGGTTCTTCGGCTTTATCAGTAATCCTATACATACGGTTACCTTGAGCGGTTGTACTGACCTAGTATTGAGTTATATACTTAGTTATCTGGTGTACAACAAAGCGATTTATTATTGTTATGTAGATAAATGTATTATGTAGTATACCTACATAGTATTATGTTATACTTCCGCAGAAAATACACATACAATTAGCGAAAACAACTGACGGTGAATGGATTGTTATGTAGAAAGATAATGTGTGATCAAATCAATGTTAATGTGAATTGTATTGGTATAAATTTGGGTAATATCTTCAATAGTAGGTACAAGTACAGTACTGTATCAGCGACTGTTGGCCTTATACCTATCTTTAACAAAGACAATTAGCAAAACCATGACTTTAGTTTCGACATTTGCGTTGGTCTATTTTCCGAAAGATTTATTTCATATAAATAGAGTCGCATTTTCAAGTTCATCTGGAATGCGGTTTCGTTGGGAAAGTTATTTAGATTGATGAACTGAACACGTGATTTTGCTAATTGTCTTTGCTGGAGACACATCTTGTATGCTAATTATTTTTGTATTCCTATTTTAATTTTTATTGTAAAGCAGGAACTAAGTTTAGACGTGTGTAAAGCATTTGCCATGTAGCTTAGGTAGGTAAAAATTTTTTACCCATGATTCATACAAACACGATGTTATCTACCACCAACCTTAGTTTTAAAATGACTTCAGACAAGTAGAAGGTATTATTTCGTTTTTATTTTTGTTTCTTTTTATTTTGTGTTATTCTTTTGAAAAATGTACAATGAGAAGGAAACATTTAGGAATAAAAAATGATATTCGTTAATTGATTGTAATAAGCATTTGTTTTTATACGGTATCTCCGTGACCGCCAAATGTTTACGTCACAGCTCTAATGCTTTGCGCGATAGCATTCTAAGGTTTATTGTTGGGCTATTAGTTAATTATATCACCACTCAGTATCGTAATAACACAATGATGTGTCGACATAACAAAGTACTTAATTCATCTATGATACTATTAATAAAATAAGCGATTGTCTGTTTTACTTTTGTTTATGCTACCCAATCAGATTTTATCAAGAGAAATATAATTTATGGGATTACTAAGTTTAACATACAATTGCGAGTTTATCCTAAATGTATCGATAATTTTTTCCATTTTTAATGTACTTAATGATAACTTGACACATCCCACACACGGCCTTCTTATCTCAAACTGGACACAGCCTATTTTATGATGAATAAACATCTATTGTAAATTACATATTTCCAAAAACATACATTATTTACAAAGTAAACCCTGACAAGGTACAAGTGGTCACACTCGTCACACAACGCTTTATCATAGACGGGAATTAAATATACTGCTTCTGTCTCAGCAGTGAGTATCACTACCCGGTTGCAAGAAATACAGAAAACAAAGTTTTTTTTTCAATCAATTAGCAATAACTAATTATGTAGCTGACGTTAGTTTTAATCCGGCAAATTATACGGTTTCTTTATTAGATCTACGACGTATTCGCAATTATGACAAAACCAGACGGTTGATAACAAACCACTGAAACACATTTTGAACTCTAACGATGGGTATTATTAATTATTCCTAATTAGTGTAAACTAAAATTAAATATGATTGTTTTCGAAAAGGAAAACTGGTATTAATTATACAACATTCTTTGCTTTTGAAATGAAATAATCAATGGCCACATTAGACGAGATAACAGTCAAATAATAGTTTCCTACTTTATTGGAATATACATTTCGATATACATATAAGTTTTGTTTTAAACTTCTAATGTAAACCGAAATTGTATATGTATATTGTTGATGTTCCTTACCATAAATAAGTAAATAATGTCTAATTGTACGACGGAAGAAAACGTCACAAATGAAAAGACAAATGACAGACTGTGTAAGGAAGTAAAAAATTTGCAAACAATCACCTGTATATTAGACAGGCATTATCTATGAGATAATAGTCTAAAGATTTTTGGAACGAGAAGACTCAAATCATTTTAGTTTGGCCAGTAAAGTTACACTAATGTATACAATTCCTTATCAAAATGTTACTATTACTATCATACATAACTACTTTCATTAATGTGGAGGATTTATTCAATTTGTATCTTAAAACTATAAGAATGCCATAATAAGTTATAAAGTATATTTAAGAGACTTCATTGAACTCAGTCGTAAACTGTCCCATATTACTTCTTAAGAAAAATGCTTAAGTATCTTCCCAAAACTTTCTGTTCGGGAAATTGTCTCACGTGGGTTCATTGACCCCTGCGCACGCGCTGCTCGCTCTGTTTCTACGATTCATCGCGCCTCGATTGGGGCACAAGTAAAAAAAATAAAATATATATTTATTTAGAGATCCAAATCGAAGAGAAACGTTTCATAATAAGATTAATTGCTTTGTTTAATCTGTTGCATTTAATTTAACTAAGAAACAAACTAATTATGAATCTCAAAAGAGTCAATAACTTTTTTATGCTAGTTATGTTAACAATTAAGCTTGGTCAATTAGACTTTCTTAGACTTTGGGTATACCTAACTATTAGACATGATACTGAGATTAAATATCAAGAAAGCTCTTTTAACAATTGTTACAATAAACTTGCAATCATCGAGTTCACAAGTGTTTTTAAAAATAATATTAAATATTTCGTACATCTAACACACAACGCCATCTAGTCCTAAGAAAAGCAGAGCTTGTGTTATGGATACTAGACAACTGATATAAATACATATATTTACTTTTTTTTGTAAATATTTACATAGTATACAAAGAAAACACCCAAACCCAAATATTTGTGTGATCTGTCCGGTCCGGAAGTCAAACCCGAGACCTCAAGCACCGCAGTTGCATACGCTACCACTACGCCACCGATGCAGTTAATATAACGTCTTTGTTTATATTCAGGATATCTAGGATTTCTAATTACACTAGGCTGCACCGCTTATCATATTTTTTTCATACTATTATTACTATTTCATACATTTAGCATATATTGATTTTTTGCCGCTTTAATAATAATATAAAATCTCAATATTTGTGGCTTTATATAAAAATGAGCATACAGCGCCAAGGTTCAAATCGTGTCCTTTCTCTTTTATTATACATGAAGTAGAATAGCAAAAGGTATAATAACAATTATAATGTTTGCTCCAAGAGCGTGTCCAGTGGCCGGTCCGTCGTGATGCTCTGTGACCCGACGGTGACTAAAGTCGTGGTGAGGGTCACCATCTATTGTGTGTATCGAGGCCAGGTAATCGGGAATTTGTTTCAACATTTGCTAATAAGCGATAAAAAGATAAAAAGTCCTAAGTAACATCAACCGTTGAAAGAAAAAATGTTATTCTATTTATTTACTTTGAATGTGGGTTAAGAACTTTTTCTTTAAAATATTAATAAATTTAGCCTTCGAACTATTTGATGTTAATATGTATATTGCAAGCGTAGTGGTTAGTTAAAACTCGGAACAATATAAGGTTGTTAGTGATTATAAAACAACCTTGTTTTTTCAGGTCAGCAGTACTAATTGTCAACTATTGATTGTGGATTATTAACAATACGTAAAGACGATTAGAGAAATCTAACAAGTGAAAAGATGCTTTAGTTGTAAGATGCCAGTAATGACAATAGGTAAAAAACACCAAACTTTCGGCCAGCACTTTGCTATTGCTATGATATAACTTTTTACGTTTATATTTTTTACTATTGCAATAGAACGTTAAAATTATGGTTTCTGGTCACCCTATGGTAGAAAATAGTCCGTCATAGCAACGTAGCACCTGGTCACGACTGCGCTTCAATCAATAGACGGGTTCAGGGAATTTCTTATAATAACATTGCAGGTTTTATATCAAGGCCAATTTCAGACTGTTACACGTGGGAAACAGAGATAGCATTTTTTTTATCGTATAAGGACCAATCTAATCTGAAGAAGATTAGATTGGTCCTTATAGATTTCTTGTTGTGATTGGAATTACTGACGTCATCAAATCCTTTTCGAAGATAAGAAACTACGCATTTTAAATGTAATAATTAACCTCTGATTAGATTACTAAAATGATTATGTTTTTTCTAGACAAACTGACTCTTAACTTTAAATTTGAATAATTGTCTTAATTTAATGCAAGGAAGTAACTATAGTTTGCTATGTATTTGTTTTTTTCTGAAATCTTTTGTTTATTAAAACGTCTTGGACTTTTGTACATCGGCGAGCCTTTTGACCCGGGATGTTTATTTCTAATCAACGTTTGAGTTGTGTAGAAGTCTTGAAAAACTGGTGATTGTTATTATTATTTTTAGTACATAGCATGTTATATCATCAAATAAATAAACTATACTAAACACCTATGGTATCATTCGAATATATGTTTTTGACAGATCGTATTATTTTGACAGTCGTCATTAGGCGGTATTCTATTCTAATTTCGAACGTTGCGTAACATGCGCGTGGGCAAATGTAGGTAATGTTGAGCAATACGCGAAATTATTTAGAATGGACTATTATATGACAGTTATATATCTTTATAGGATGAGTGTAATGAGATGTAGCCATATGAAAGTTTTATATTTGTAATATGTAGTATTTTGGGTGTTCCAGGGGAGACTTGCCTCCAGTCTCGCATTCACTAACGGAACACGACAGCACGAATGCGTTTTTGATTGGTCTTCTGTATGAGGATTATACGGTCCCGGTCGAACCGACTCATTCGTACTGAAATCATTGTGGGTCTTTTACCGTTTAATTAGTCATTTTAACACTATAGTTCCCAACCACAGAAAAGAAAATATATTATATAGATTTATTTTAATATTTAATAATCAACTCTACAAATTTTGATAATCTTAATTTAAAATAGTGTTACTAGTATACAATAGTTTCTCGCCGAAACCTACATAGTAAAAGGTTGTAATTACCACCAATGGCAAACTGGTGGAATAACTAACTTACTAGTTAAAATCATCTCACACCATTTAATTTACATTTTATTGTCGCTATTTTATTGTGTCATAGGCAATATTTACATAGGATTGAGCATAGTACTTGCCATGATTACCATGGTGCGATGGAAATATAAAACTATAATTTATTTATACAGCTGAACAACCCTAAAAATATACAGACAAATAAAAAACCTACATGAAATGCTACAATTGGTATAACAATATTATCAATTTCTTTAGATTAGTTCCATTGTCCAATAACGTCCGATGTGTACTTTAGACCAATTTATGCAAATTTATTAGTATGTCGATGCATTAAAGTCAGTTTCAAGAAAGTCGGACTGTATAACCCTTTTGAGTAATGATTGATGATGATGTACTCCTATCCGCTTTCGGCAACGCTGGCCAATCACATCAGAGAGCTAACCACACAGGAGATATTATAGTACACAAGTGTGCAATGCACTCTCTATTTCCATATTCTCATAAGAAAAACTCAATAACACTCTTTGGCCCTACACAGGAACGTTAGCTTGACAGGCGGCTTTGTATACTTGTGGTTTATGTAATTTACTAACCACATTATTAATGGTTGATAAATTATATGAATTCACAAAAATGAAAGACGTTTATAGCTTCTGCATCGTATATACATTTGACTGTGACTTTAGCCTTAGATATTGCACAATTTACGATGCCAAATAAAGAGACATATCTATTAAAAGCCCGCATTATGTGTTCGTCTATATTGAAAACAGATATTTTCTAAACTGTTATTCAACGTGAGATTAGCCCATATTATGAAATTCTTTCACGTTTCTTTTAAGTCACTTCGTAGAGTGTCTCATACTTATACAAAAAAGTCCTAACAACGAGTGAAAAGTAAAATATATTGTACTCAGTTTTGAACGCGGCTCTGCCTGCGCAGAACTAAATTATCGCGGTAAAGAGTAGCCTATGTCCATTTTCAAAAATTAAAGTATCTCTCTGCCAAATTTCATTGAAATCAGTGCAGCGGTTCAGCCGTGAAAGCGTACAGACTGACAGGGTTAATTTCGAATTTGTAATATAAAAAGAAATTATTTTAAATCCAGTCAATAAAATAGATTTAAAGCAGTTAAATTACTTAAGCTTTTGTCTTATTTAGATGGTAAGTAATACAATTTACTTCAAAAATATTTTTGCTCGTTTTGTTCGCTCGCACCCAAGGCAGGACAGAAAAGAACAAAATTTGTTGTAGAATAATCTTCTACTTCTTCCAATCTATTGGGTTTGACACATAAGTGTTGCTTGCCAACTAATTTGCTAGAAATGATTCCCACAACGCAGGTCCCGTGAGAATTGAAGTTGGCGGGTAGGTGAGAATTGCGAGACAAACTATCATGCAGCCGGAATACTTGAGTGGCATCATGTGAATAAGTTAAAACCTTAATATATACAGAACGACAGCACCTATTACCGTGACAGCATGTTTTTCTAAATAATCGGTTAACACGTCACAGTCACAAAACATTTTTGGTTATTTAAATCCACAACAAATGTACAAATGTCGCGAAATGTAAACGTTGCAAAACGATTTTCACTGATGTCTTGACTTTTAAGATTGGCCACTTGCCTAACTAAACTCTTTGCTGTACTCAAGCACTTTGTCATGATATAGAGTCAAACGAGTATATGGGACCACTGATGGAAAATGACCAATGGAATGGTAAGAAAAATCGATAGGGTGACCATAATCGATAAAAAGGACATCTATAGTCTCGTAGACAAAATTGTCCTTACTGACACTTTAATAGCGTATTCCCTATGACCTTCGTGTGGTTCTAAATGCTACTTAGACACCGATGTCAATTTTATTCACTATGATTTAATAAACTATTGAAGATCTAAATAAAAATGAAGCTGCACTCGTGGCTCAGGCAAAGAAAAACACCTTATTTTTTCAAAAAATGTAACCTACGTAAACCTTGTTGGGATGACGCCCAAGAGGATTTCCACACGTTGCCTAAAAATACAAATAGGTACATTGGCCTTAATATTAGTGTGATAATATTTTACAGAATTTTTGAACCATTGTAATTAGCCTTGATTTTTAATAATGTTAAAGTTAAAGCTTATAGTTTGTAACCCTCTTAAATCTCGACCAGCCAACACTAATTACGAACTAACCTGATTATAGGATTATGCATAGTCGTATGTTATTACAAGTAATTAAGGCTAATACACGCTTTTTCCTTCCACGCAATCACTTTTTTAATAGCTCGCATTGACAAATAACTGGTTTATAAAGAATACATCTGGTGCCTTAACATTAAATCTAAAGAATTTTCGAAATACTAATAATGCTTCTTGCGCCTTCTAAATATTTTAACATCGTTGGGACTATAAATATAGTAAAGCCTGTAATAAATATAATAAAACTAACTGTTGTCGATGGTTTCGTATGAGTGTTTTCTTATTACGTGTTTTTAATTTCGAAAACGATGAATGTCTACCTAAGCGATCCTTGGAAGCGAAATTAGCAAAAATCCTATCTTAATCTAATCCTATCGTAAAATTATATTTTTTAACCCATGATGAATCAGTTAATCAGTCAGCATAGGTAGTTTTTGTATCTATAGATATCTTAGTTTTTTGTATCACACGATCCTAAAATCAGGATGACGAAGAGATTTTCAATTCGATTTTTTTTTGGTATTTTAACCCAGACTGAGAACAATAACTTGTAGAGAATTGTTGTACCATTTAGGGTTTGAACCCAGAACATTCGAGAACGATGTGGCGAACGCTTATACCAGTACGCTGTCCGTGCAATCAACCGATGTACATGCGGGCGGACCCGCGTGCAGAAGCTAGTATTCTTATAGATCAGTTCAACTATAGATATTAACCAACTATAGTTAGAGCTACACGCTGAATTACAACTAAGAGATTTAGAATCACGTTGATTCTAAATCTCTAGTTATGTATTCTCACTAAGTGTCTATATAATGATGGTCCAACCACTAGGTTCCAAAATTGATAGGTATTACCTCCGCAACCACGATTTAACTTTCTAACCCTCAAATGGCATCAAGCAATGGTCGTGACGAGAATGATACACGACTTTCCTACCAACAACTACTTCCGGACATCACGTCATACACTATTTTGGGCCGTGATGCATAGGTTACATCAGTAATGTCGTTGTTCGCACTGACGTGTTACGAGAAATTACTTCATCAATGCAAAAAATGTAATAAACACATTTATGTTGTCTGATTTAAAACATATTCTCTATTCAAAAATATTAGCCTTTCACATTCGTGTGCATCTAGTTATTTAAGTATGCGTGCATTATATGTGCAGACGCAAATAAATTAATATATGTCATGTGTTAAGATCCTCTTTCAAAGCGGTATAAAACTCATCTAGTTTGAGTTTACAATTTCGCAAAACGTTAAACCACCTTTTCGATTATTGGGACTTGTCCCGTAAAACCCGAAAGTAATAGCACACAACGTCTATATAAATAAATTATCTACCTACCCGATATGCACACAAAATTTCATAAAAAACGGTTTAACCGCTTCGAAGGAGTTTGGTAACAAACACCGTGACACGAAAATTTTATATATTAGATAAAAGTAAAATGTTTGTTTGTAATTTCAAATTAACAACTTGTTACTGAATGCATATGAAAGAATATACTGTACATTTTTGTCTGTTTGTTTGTTCCGGCTAATCTCTGGAATGATTGAACGGTATTAATTAGACTTTCACTGTCAAAAAGATGGTTATATAAGGAGTAACTTAAACTTAATATTAGACTAGCTTCGCCCAGCAGTATCGCCCGCAGTTGTTGTTGAACAGGTACAACAAGCTTGGCGCAGCTAGTGTTGTATGTGTGCATATGTGTACATAATTACTTATGTGTGTTCTCGTTGGCAACAGTGTTGAGAAGATAACATTATTATTAACTTCTGACAATGACGCTTAAAGGCAGGTGATAACTTGACTTCAAGCAGCTGCTTAAAGCCATCTCACACCGTCACACATATCCACCTCTTGAAATATTTAATTCTAACGCTCATTCGTATTTTGATCTGCATGTTAGAGGTTGGTGTCAAATGTTATACGAACTTAATCTGTAAAATATATTTTTAAGTATTTTTTATTAAAAAAATTTATCCCTTCTTAATTGGTGTAATTATAATAAAACATGGTGATTATGTCGGTGGCGCAGTGGTAGCGACTGCTGTGCTTGAGGTCTCTGGTTCTGGTCTGTTTCGGAGTTTAGGTGTGTTCTATGTATAATTTGTTTGTATATACAAAAAAAGTAAATATGTATTTATATCAGTTGCCTAGTACCCATAACGTAAGTTCTGGACTAGATGGCGATGTGTGTTAGATGTCCAAAGTATTTATATATTATTTATTAATCTGGTAAATTATTTTCTATAGATCGCTTTGTAGTATTACTTAAATTTCCTAAATCCCAGTGACAAAGTTGCACTTCTAGGTTACTAATTACGACTTGACATGATTAACTAAGCCTTTATTGAGCCTTTAAGTTTAAAGCTTTACCTACGGTTTTATACACACAGTGTATAGTAATCACGACTGCGCAAGCGCATCGAACTCAGCATTACAACGCGACTTATTCGATTTACATTTTTTGTAACTTTGCATTAGTCACGAAAATTGTTGCGCATCTTTTTACACATTGTATTTAAAAATATATAATAGGTTGATTACGTATATTAACTATTATTTACTTTACGCTTTTAAAAAAATATTATCTATATTATAAAGTATTACTTATAGCGAGGCAAAATGACGCATTACTAACGATGTTTTAATAATTTGTACAATGTATAACTAAAACAGTTGAGAAATAATGATGCCATATGATTGCGCGGCCATTGCCTAATAGAATTGTTTCTGATATTGGTAGATATTTGTTGATTATCTTTAAATAATTAAATGTATTAGGAGCAGGGGCTAAGTTTGTTACTCAATGTAGCGTGATCTCATTAAGAGGTCGTCCATTTAAGCAAGCAGGTACCTACTGAGCTTTTTATTGTAGTATTTTTTCATGGAAAATTCTAGACCTTATACGAAACCTACGAAAGTACCTAAACCCCTTTTTTAAAGAGAGCCTTATGTTTAGCAGTGGCCTATTAAAATTCGTTGATGTAATGTGTGGTGTGTTCCAATATCGTACAATATTTTTTAATTACAAAATAAATATAAAATCCCACCACTCCTTAGCAACAATAATATAATCAAACAATACCATGAAACAGTTAAAGCTGATACATATTTTGTCGCACGCGCCCTCGAGGCCTCGGTACCAAAGTCTACTCAAGGAAAGTACAACTTGTACTGGTTACTAAAATAAAGGAATACTCAAAACCGTCAAAATTGGAACCTTAATAATTTCAACTTCAAATACTTTTTTTTTTTTATGTCTTAGCTGCCAAAATGACTCTGCTCTGCCTGATGGAAAGCACGAGCAGAATCCAGGAGTGATGGTCACCATCCTCAATGCTAATAGGGACATTGCAGCATAATATTACTTATTTGTTATTGCGCCTGAATATTTCTTAACTATCAGTTACGAAGAAACATATTGCAGTTTCTAAAAGTGCTGATAGAAGTGGTATAAAAATGGTAATACGTAAATGTATCTCACGGTGCAAGTTAACATAACAAAAGATTCCGTTAACGTCATCGCCACGTGCGCAGGGACACACTAACGAGATTGGCCGTGACTGCGCTGCGGGGTGTGGTACAAATGATAAGCTCAAGCGTGACTTAAGTGTAGACTGGCCGTCACGGGTATCGAACAAAGATTAACGCTTTTTATACTCTGTTACATGATTTGTTATGCTATGGTTCAACTGTAACTTTTCACTGAAGTATGCGAAACAAATACTAATTGTTACAAAAACAAACTATTCCAGTTGAAAATGAGATAAGTATCGATTTTACATGTACTTGAGTTTCGGTAGAACGACTTGTTATGTAAAAAGATGTTAGAAATCTATCTATGTTTCATGGTTTTTCTGGTGGGACACAGCTAGCAACTACTATAGAAAATTAGATGGTTGTGCCTTATTTCATCACCATCATCAGACTGAATGTAAAAAGCAACAGGCTGGGCCCTGTCGTGTGTGTGAATTGCAACGGGCTGAAGATGATCAGCCCATTACAGTCCATAGCACGCTACAAAGCCCGGTCTGCTGCTTTTTGCACCTAATCGCCGCCGGTACTCTTACACTATCAAATCATGTCGCGATCTGGGCAAAAGAAGCTCCGTATTACGTTTGCTAAGACGCGCTCTCCACTCCAGAACACGCTTATTCCAACAGTTATCTGTTCCACATATGTGACTTTGAAACTTCTGGATTTTTTTATTATAGATATTTTCCTACAGATTAGTAAAGAAAAAAAATATGAATAATAATGCGCTACGGGCTTTTAACTTATACATCTAGAAATTATCCAACCAAGGTTGTAGGTCAATATGTATCCATGCTTCACACGTTATACCTAAATGAAGCATCAATTCTAGATACCATAGATCAAATGGCCGTCTTTGGATCATTTTAAGGTCTGGTTTTATTGCCATTGACCGTTTCCTTCAACGTAATTCAAATCCTACAGCTTAGTAGACACGTTTATGAGTTTTCGGAACCAAGATCTTGCAATCTCAGTGTATCGTGCCTTCCTTTCCTCTACGTGTGTACCATTACTATGTAATATAGAATTATACTACCAAAGTAAATCTGAAACGTATATCCAACACAAGGTTATATGATGTTTTGCTTTTTTTCCCCGTTATGCTTGAATTGGCTTCGGTTTTAAAACAGTGTCGTATTTGTGATTCTATTTCTGGTCGTGATTACTTATCCGTGACCATTTTACATAAAAAATATTTTGAGTTGAAAATACACAGATAATTGGATATTATTTGAAGTAAGTAAACAAACTTATAAAAATGGTTTGCGTTATTAAATACCGACTTTTTAACTTGAACGATGTTAATTCCCGCTTAAATAGAGATGTTTCTTTGTACAACGTGGTATGTATTACTGCTACAAAAACATATAAATATTCACGGTTATGTCCCTAAATAGGGTAAGCAGAGGTATAATCACATTATATAGACTATGGATATTATTTTTATAAAATGTTTTTAAAGCCACATAAAATGTTCTACTATCAAGTTCGTATTGTGGCAGGTCATATCACTTTAAACTTCTTCGGTCTATTTATTTACTTTCTTAGATAAGTCCCGTTGGACGACATATTTAACATGACCTCTGGGTTTTCTTCATTCTTCAATTCGTAGAATTTGTTAAGAACCCAACCAGTTTATCTTGGAACTACTGATCATGGGAGCTCAGAAACAATGGTTCATCAACGTGCAGTTCTTTTACAGCTTTCCGAGTTATGCGACAGAGTGGAGTTGACCGAGGTAGGAATATTTTGCGGAATAAAATTAAATGTTTATCTTAGTTAAACAGTCCTATAAAAAATTTTTGGTGTTTAAAAATACAAGCAGGTGTTACTTCTAGAAATGTAAGTCGAAATTCATAACGCTTGAACGAGTTATAATATGTAACAATAATAAACACGGTACAAACTATTAAAACGAACGCGACAGATTTCAGAACATTCGTGTAATGTTTTCTCATATAAACTACTGGCCTGTGTAGAAAAATGATGGGTCATGTGAACCACCGGGTGACCTATCTAGAACGATAGAAGAGCATAAAATAATAAGATTCAGCACTATGCCGTCACTTGTAAGCTGTCCAACTGAGTGCAGGTGAGAATTCAAAAGTACCGGTAGAGTGGGTACATTTCGGTCATATATTTTTGTACGGCATTCTTACCATCGATAGATCCATGAAAAATAATAAGAAAACGCGCAATGCCGTAAAAAAATGGTGCGCCACAAAGTCGGGTTTTTATTTTTATTTTCCGACAATTTCGAGGGTAAATTTGGTCATTTGATTTTGTACGGCATCAGTTTCATACTATTTCAATACTGCTTCTAATCCATTATTCCGCAACGCCGTACAAAAATCATGCGACAAGGGAAAAAATCGAGGGTTGCAGCCCCCTTTCTTTCCGTGGTCCAGGGGGTAATTTGAAAAAGTACGGCTTCGGTTCCAAAACATTATCTAGCACTCAAAAGTACTATTAAAAATAATGCCGTCAAAAAATTATTGCTCATTTGAATATATATCAATAATTATCTTAATTTCATCGTATCCTTAATTTATAAAGCTGTAAAGTCATTTGATCCTGTACGGGAACTTTTTTTTTAACATGATATTGTAAAACTCAATTGTTATATAGTATTGCCGTTCAAAAGAAACTGTTCTAAAAAAAAATATAGAGAAATACAAAAACTGAAATTTTGCTAATTATTGCAAAAGTTTAAATATCATAAATTAATGAAATATAGCAGTTTTCTACATTTTATAACTTGTTTTAAATAGTATTAACATAAATAAATTAGGAAAAAATGATGCCGTACATTTTAATGCAGACCATATCTTTTAGGCTGATGAAAATGACACTACCATTTTAAGGGTACTTTATGGCCATCTGATACAGTACGGCATTAACATATTTTTGAAGAGAACAATTGATAATATGATAAAATCACTATGACGTCTAACTGAACTGAAACGGTGTGTATATTATATCCAAGAATTGAAACTGTCAATCCCAGTATCAACAGTTTTGTATACTTTTTGGTTTAATATATACTTCAAACATTATTGATACATTTATATAATTGATTTGTTTCATTGTAATGATGTGAATAAATAAAACAATCATTTTTTTTTAAATTCGATATATTTAATGATGATAATAAAAAATATGGTTTTTCTTTAAATTATTCAGTTTCGGAATCAGCCGCTAAGTTGTTATCGGAATCAACGTCTTGATCGACGTCCGAATTATCTTCTCTATCATTTTCTGAAACATAAATATGTTTTTGTCAAAACATAAATATAAATAAAATACTTACAGATTAAAGATTTATTTATTTATCTATGACGTCTTCATCTTCTTCACCTGATTCCTCATCCGGTTCCGTTATGTCACAGACTTTTTGGGAGCATTCCTCGCCGTGGAACCAGTCGAAATCGTACCGACCGTCATTGACAATCCATTCATAGCTTATTGGTAACAAGGTCGACGTTATTTGTTTGTCGGCATTACACCGAATCTGTGCTATGTAGGTACTTCTCTTCATATGTTGTTTTAACTCCCGGAAACAAGGGGGAAACGACGTTGCTTCCAATTTCATAGTTGTCTTATCGTATATCGTGATGAATTTCACCTTAAATTTCGTTATATGGATTATTTCTTTTTGATTTTTCTTTTTCAGTTTTTTTCCCCTTTGGACCAACGAAAATGTACGGCATATGAAAAAATATTATCTATGCATAAAATACTTACAAAATAAATTAATTTTATGTTGTGTCAAATCACCCCCTGGACCATGGAAAGAGAGGGGGTTTCAACCCTCGATTTTTTCTCCTTGTCGCATGATTTTTGTACGGCGTTGCGGAATAATGGATTAGAAGCAGTATTGAAATAGTATGAAACTGATGCCGTACAAAATCAAATGACCAAATTTACCCCCGAAATTGTCGGAAAATAAAAATAAAAACCCGACTTTATGGCGCACCATTTTTTTACGGCACTGCGCGTTTTCTTATTATTTTTCATGTATCTATCGATGGTAAGAATGCCGTACAAAAATATATGACCAAAATGCACCCACTCTACCGGTACTTTTGAATTCTCACCTGCACTCAGTTGGACAGCTTACAAGTGACGGCATAGTGCTGAATCTTATTATTTTATGCTCTTCTATCGTTCTAGATAGGTCACCCGGTGGTTCACATGACCCATCATTTTTCTACACGGGCCAGTAGTCTAATACTTCTCTTATATCTATCTCTTATAACTATCGTAATACAAAGCTGATGATTGATGTGTAGGAGTTTGTCGTATAATAGTAATTAGCAGATTTACACCTTACTAATCTAACTCGTGACTCAAACTTTGTAATAATTAACATGTTCACATATAAATTTATTTAGTAATCTATCTACTTGATGGTAAGTATGGCTTTTTTGCGGACCGTTATGAAATTCGTTTTGTTTTTTGTTGTGAAGTTTTATAGTCCTTTTTGTTACTTCTCTTTTTCTGCGTAGGTCGTTTGATCTTGGCTGAATTTTATTCCTATTGTTTCTTTTGTAATAGAATATGTAATTATGGAAATAGTCGATTTTTGTTGATTAAATTATGAAAGTAAAGCAATCTTGTTCGTTTGGTTATAGTTTTATTCATCTAGTGGTATATCTACTGTCTAATGTATCCGGTCTCGATTATAAACTCCTGCTTTGGAATGTTGTTAGTAATTCTGTTTTTAAGTCCAGCACTAATAATAAATTTAGATAAATAATAAGTTCTTTGACAACATAGAGTATATCAGTAGGTTTGCTGTATTTCATCAACATTTGGTTAGTGTGAAGTTAATATTGAAGTTCATGTGTAATATTCCTATTTATTTATACGCCAGTGTACTAATTCTATTCTGTGGAAACTGAAATCTATAAATATATTGACTATCTACTTAAATTGTTGTCCCGTTCACCGTTCATTTGTTATAAATAAACCATTCGTATTTTTATTAATTTTCATAAAGATTTACAATAGGAAAAATACAGTTTGTATCGATACAAAGTAGCCATGAAATAATAGGATAATCAAAATTCTACTAGTGTATATTAGATTGGCGACAAACGACATTGCCTTAGGAGGCGTCGAATGTTTAACGGTATTTCGTATGTTCGGTGTATGTATCGATAATGACTGTTAGCAGATAACATTCTGTTGATCAACGGATAGAGTACCGTTTTATAATAAGCTTCGAATTGTGTTTTTCGTTTCTGATCACTCATAAACAGGTTCTTGTTTATGTGCAGTTAGTAATCATGTATGTCGAGGATAAATGATATGTGTACGACACTGTTAGTCTGTTAATTTATTGTAGGTGTCAACATTAACTTTTAGTCAATCAGGGAGTAGGAATAAGCGTAATTTCAGTGGTGTTTTTGTGGTGAGTTCCCTAAATACTTTGGATCCGTCAGATATTTACTAATAAAGCGTTTTTTGTCTGCATCTGACTCTCTAAAAGGAACAGTGTTGTGTACAGTAGTTTAAATTAATCCTAATAAGTCAAAACCGGGTAGTTAAAGATTTTTTTTTTCATTAAAAAATGAATTAATATTTATCGCAAATCTGACTTTATGACTTAAGTACTTTTTCCAAACAGTCAAAACATTAGTAAAATATATTATTTCATAAATAATTTATATACATCTTACATTATTAATACAGGATTATGGTCAAGGCCTGTCAAAGCATTTAAAAAAACCTTTCTGTGAAGATTATATAATTACTTTGATAATACCATCATAGCGGTTTCTGGGGCATATATAGAGTATATGTTTTACTATCCTCAATTAAAACATACCGAATATTTCATGAAACTGATGCCCTTATATGCTATGATTAACATTGCGAAACAATTTTACAATCACCTACTTATACGAATTCATATTTTGCAAAAAATCACTCAATCGTTAACGATTATAATCTGAAGGCAACTGGAATTCTTTATCGTCACGGTTGTTGTATGTGTGTATAATTACAATAGCGTACATATGATGTAAATGTAGCTAGTTATACTATTAGTAGCTGTTACTAAACCCAATTACTGAATGTGGCGCAAATTTGACGGACACCTTGATTTATTATTATAGTTGCTTCACGACTTAACTCTATAGAAAAAGGATTTTCGCATCTCCGTATGAAGAGACTTTTGAATGATTAAAAATTTGAGTTATTTTTTCGATAATTCACGTACCATAAATAATAATAATAATAATAACAAATATTCTGGACATCTAACACACAACGCCATCTAGTCCCAAGCTAAGCAGAGCTTGTGTTATGGGTACTAGACAACTGATATAAATACTTACATACTTTTTTTTTGTAAATACATACATCTTATACATAGAAAACACCCAAACTCCGAAACAAATATTTGCAGATCATACAAACATTTGGTCCGACCCGGTTTCTTTATAATTTTTAAAAATAATATATATTTTTTAAATGTTTATCAAACAACCTCTTGAATTTGGTTTTAACTTATCGCAGAATTGTTCTATGGCCCCATTCAAAAAGACGAAAATTAATCCATATTGGTCTATGTGGTCACGAGCATTTATTGTTACGAGTTTTATATAAAGATGTTCAGATATAACATATAATTATTTATTGTCCAAGAAATTTGTGACTGTTCAGCAATAAATTCTAAATTCCAACCCCATTCCATGCCATTCTATTCTAATGTAATCCTCGTTGTATTACATCAATATCCTTTCTCTTTGATCAATGATTTTTAGATTGCTTTTAGATATAAAACCAATTTTATAATAACAATCATTTCCTTTACCTACTGTTTTCTGGTATTTCCATAATATTGAAATTCGGAGCAAACTTTCCAATGTTTCAACAAAAATCTTTCCACACAATCTGTTATAATAATACGTTATATAATATTAACAAATAACGGATTTACATTCTACTGTATCTTGGCGAGTAATTACCGTGGTCACTTCCCATGACTGCCTCGTCCCTTGTTCGAAAATAGTATAGACTATTAGAAGACATTGTTTCCCCAGTCAGATGATACGTTATTCCGGTGCACTGAGAACTCATTATCTACCTTTGCAAGTTAACAACAGAGTCCAAAATTTAATAACATACAAGCATAAAAAATAATGAGGAAAATTAACCATTTAAGGATCCATGGGACATGTTGCAGTCATAGAATGGCTAAATACTACTTAATGAATTGTTACTTTATTGTAAGGCCTTAGAGTTATTTTTCATGTAGCGATTATTTAATATATTCTGCATAGAAGTATAAATCCTTTTTGGTACAATAATTTAGCCAAATATTTATGAACCAAATGTTTTATAGACATTATAGCATTTATTAATCACAAAGTCATTACTAACCAACATAAATAAAAGTGAATATCTGTCTGTTAAAAGAGGATTCACAATCAGTTTCTAAAAATAAAATAAAACATTTCCATTTATGTTCTTTAAAGTTTTCAATAAATAGGATACCTACTTTCGACTTACACACATCTTTATACATATTTCTTGAAGTGAGTTGGTTTAAACTTCTCATTGTGAAGAGTCAAAACAAACATTAAAAAACTATGAAAGAAGTACGTGAAGTTTTTATCAATGGGAAAAGGAAATACATGCTACGACTACAACTGTTGGTCTGAGCCATACTGTTGTTGCTTCCATTGTTACTTCTGACAAACCACTCTTTTGCTACACTGAACTATAAATTGGTTCAGTAAATACTGGAACCCCCAAGTGGCCTTTATAAATATAATTATCAGTCACGTAGGAAGCAACAATAAATTAAGACAAGGACAGATCTTCATCGAGACTGGCATCGTTAACGGTTTTAATTGATTTAACAGTGACAAAAAACCCGTCATATAACAATGAGTGTGACATGCAAACTGATTATTTTGTTTATAAAGGACAAGGGCACGGCACGCTAAAGAATGACGTTGTTGGAAAACGACACGCTTTAAATTACATATTAAATCCGTGTGGTGAAGAATTAAGAATATAGAGTGTAACCACCCATAATCATACCACGGGTGTCGTAAGAGGCGACTTGCGACGACGACGCAGAAGTAGGAAAACATTAAACAAACCCTATACCAATCAGTCTGACCATAATCTCTTTTCTAATGAGAGGATTTTATCTAGCGGTGGATTATAAAAGCTATTGATGATTAATAACACACTTCTTCTTCCTAGCCTTATGGAAAGATTATTTAGGGTAGTAGGTGGGCTACCTGAATATCGCGTTTCACCTGAATATCAGTTATTCTACGAAGCGACCGGCATCAGACCTTCGCAACCCTGAGGGTGAACTGAATTCGTAGGTTGAAACTAGCGTCTGTATATTTGAGGGCACTGACTACTCAATAACGATTACCATAGATGTTCATGGCAACCGGGACCGACGACTTAACGTGCTCTTCCGAGGCACGAGCGGCAAACACCGCGATTTCCCATACGCCGCCAGTTAATAAGAATTTCATATACGATAAACACGATATATCAACTTTGGCCCGACTCGGGAATCGAACCCGAGACTTCTTGACCGGTAGCTAATTTGAATACGCTAGGCACCAGATCAACGAAGCAGATTAATAACACACAATTTGTTAAATATTATTAACGAGAATAAATTCAACAATATTACTGGAGCCCAAACTCCATTCTGATTTTAGGAGGAGACTTAAAGGACCATTATATAGTTTTGGCTCTTGAGTGGTGAGGTGTAAATGGGTGTCGGCAGTCACCTTATATCAGGTAACCCGTCCATTTTGTTTTTCCACTTCAGGACCATATATTCAAAATCTACCTAGAACAGTACTGATGTAAATCGTAAACTCACATTTAACCCAAGCGTTGAAGTTCTGATGAAGAGGTTAGAAGTGATATACCAAAAAAAAAACGACGGGTTGCACTCCGGGAGTGCCGGCAGAAGTGAAAACTTGAATATTAACGTTGTGCATTTTTGATATTTTGGAATGGTTAGAGAACAATTTTGTACGAATTGCTTTCATTATCAGTATAAAAGTACTATTATTTATGTGGTGGAATACAATATTCATTTATTGCGCTATCGTACACAAACATGACAATTTATATTACATACACACACGAACATTCGCGCAAGCGCCCTGCGCCGCCTGTCCTGTCACGTGACCTGACGCGAGTTTATACGTCCTCTCTCCATCCGTCTTACGAATTTTCGATCAGGTCACGTGACCTGACGCGAGTTTATACATTTTTACCCATTCCAAAAAAGTACATAGCGCCGCTAAAGAAATTTTCACTTCAAAAATAATCAATGAAAGAAAAGGCGTATTGCTTTTTCTTTCACGTAACGCATCATATTTTCAGTCAAGTATAGACTACGTTATGAAAGAGGCATTTATTTTCAGTGAAGTTCTTTTTATGTTTCGAAGTATATGTCTCCTTGATTCTGAATAAACTTAACCTTTTGAAACGTTATGCATAAAAGAGTCAATGTCAGTCAAGGGTAATTGACAGTTACATTTGCATTAAAGTTCGATAAGTAATAATAGCTTAACATTATTCCCCTTTTTTAGCTTTTGTCAAACATTTTGCTTTGTCGTTGTGCACTTGTTTTAATGATAGGTTATTTTGTACATAAATCTACAGTAATATATTTGCTGAAGTATACAATTTGAGTTAATCGCACTAATGCTACTGTCACAGTCCAGTTAGTCAGCACCGCTACTATGTGCAACTCTGTGCGCAGTGTGTCATTGTATGTACTTATCATAATAGAATCAATTTTACGATGTTGTCTGCTATTAGGGAGTTTGTGAGTTGAAGAGTTATTCTAAATATAGTTAGATAGATATGAGTAAACGTTCTGTGGCTTGCAAAGATGTTTCTAGAAAAAACAAACTTGGTACCGCCATATTTATTGTCGTGAACATTTTCCAAATTACCTAAAAACTTCTTTTAGTATTTAAGCCCGTCTCAACTTCCCGCAGGACCGCAGTGTATAGGATTAAGCGGACTAAGGTAATATAACACCTCCGGATTTCTTTTAATTTTGTCCTATACAAACCTTGTCCTGACATAAACACAAACACGAAAAAAGATTTATCAAATTAGATGCAGTCGATCAAAAGTTATGCGTGTACGTACACTTTTGTGATTCATTTTTATTTATATAGATACAACAGAAAATGCATTCAGCCGAACACACTACCTACTTTTTTAAGACTGTTAAACTTCCCGTTTATCACTAGATTGTCAAGTCCTTTATTTATTTTTACCGTAGCTTTAGAAACAGGCTTGTTGTAATACAACACATAACAGGTTTAATAGTACAGGTTTAACATTTTTTTTTAAACTCTAACTAAACGTAAATAATAAGGATTTAAAAATAGTATTTTTTAATCATCTCGTAAATAAATTTTTCTATTAATCAAACATACCAATCAACCTATTTTGCTGACTGAATAGTTTTTACTTATTAACTTTTTGCCACATAAACCTGTAATTCTGTCTGCCAGTGAATTCAGGTTCCAACAGAGACATCTACATGACCTCGAGTAGTATTTTCCCACGTTGCCTATTTATGCATAGGAATCCATGTCATTTTTTGTCTCATTCTCCGGTATCGTTGGAGAGTGAGAGCACAATAGTTTGTGTTCATTTTGCCCGACGTTTTTGTTTGTATGCGTGGCCGTTCCTTTGGGAGTCATAGCGCATTATATTACGATGTTCAACTTTGTAGAAGGCTTGTTATGTCAAATTGTGTGTTCATTCTCAGAAATGTGTTTCAAAAGACATAAATTGTTCATTTTATTATACCACTGACTTAGACTATGAAACTATTGGTTTTAATTCAGTGTTATTTAAAGTATTACTGTAGTAGGTGCAATGGGCAGCCATATTGAGTTTTGTCATTGATACAGGCAATCTGTAGAAAAATAAATAAATATCTCAGACATCTAGCACACAACGCCATCTAGTCTCAATCTAAGTAGCTAACTTGTATTATGGGTACTAGACAACTGATGTAAATACATACATATTATACATAGAAAACAAACAAATATTTGCAGATCATAGAAACGTTTGGTCCGACCCGGGAATCGAACCCGACACCTCAAGTACATTCATACATTCGCTTCCACTACACCACCGAGGCAGGCAATGGACAGATGGTCTTGTAATATCAATAACAATGGATTTGATCGTATTCGTTTGAATGCATATCGCATTACGTAATTCAATTTAGTCAGAAAGAGTATATTTGTGTCATTGGACATAAAGATATGCATGGTTACATATATACACACATACATACGTATATAACACATAATTATTTTACAATTAAAGAGCCTTCCTGATCCTAGACAAGTTTGTTAAAGTACTCACTCACTGACTGACCGTGCCCGCCTTACAGACACCAAGTCCCGGTAAATAATTGTTTATGGGTTCTGTTTGTACTGTCGATTAATGAATGTAGTGTTCGAAACTTTTTTGCTCTTGTTATCAGCATCCTTTTCATTTTATTATACTTGGCAGCAAATGGTAATAAAGGCAAATTGTAGGTATCTACTATCTAAATCTGTTGTTGCTTCATTCTCTAAACAAGAATAGGTAACTTATATTTTCTTTAGGCCTGCAAAATGAATAACCTCAATAAAGTTAATGATTGTAATGGAAATTGTGCGAAATAGGCCTTTAATTAGTATTAAATTTATTAATTATTTTACTAAACGCAATTTAGTTCACCAAAAACCTTTATGATAAATAGTATAGCAACATTATGTTTCAAAGAGGTTGAGTATTTTGTACATAAATAACACTGATATATTAACAATGTTCAATTCAATACACAGTATATACTAATACTGTTTTGAGATAAATCCTAATATGACATCATAGCGGTAACACTTACGACTATTTACGTAATGTTGTTAGGTAAGTAAATAATAATAATATTTGCACTTTACTACCAACACACTTTGGTTTCTCATAATATACCTAATCAGAGATCAAATTGTATATTTGATATATCTATTTTAATATAGCAAGCAGCACTCGTTGGGACGGGCTAAGAATACAGTCCTCACAGAAAACCGATGTAAAACAGTGCGTTGTGTTTCACCGAGTAAGTGAGGATACCGGAGGCCCGTACCCCAACTCCTCACCCAATCCCCTCCCCATCCCCCAAAGGCCGGCAACGCACTTGTGACGCCTCTAGGGTTGGACACCCGTCCATAGGCTGTGGTAATCAGTTACTATCAGGTGATACGTCTGCTCGTTTGTCCCAAATCAATAAAATAAAAACAGGTGGGTATTGACTCAAGGCGCAAACTAATCAGGACACTAGCAAAAGAAAAAAAAATTAAAACAACCCATCTGGCCAGGGTTGTATAGTAGGCCGAAACCTCCTTACTGAGGAAAGACCTATGCCCAGCTGTGGACTATTAAAAGCTGTTAATGATGATCCTATTATATGACCTGAACGCGGCAATTATGCGTTGAAGGTATTTGAGTCAATCGTTATTCAAATATGGAGTCGTCTCCTGACGTAATTATTTTATGTTAATATTAGTAAACTAATTTATTCGATTACAATTAGCGGACATTATCAAGTTAACCAACTAATAAAAACGGATTACTGGGTATTTTGACCTATATGAAAATACTATTGTATATTCCTATTAATTATTTGTTAGAATATTGCAGTAGAAGATCCTGTGGGTAACTTAAATGTATTTATATTTCATACTGTATTTATTTATCACTCACACTGCAAATCTATATAATATTAACACGTGAAGGTAATTTTTACTTATACGTGTTTTATTTTATTAAAAAAATGTGTACAGAATAACATGAAATCAAAATAATTTGGACGCACCTATTACTTTTGAACGTAATGTACATTTACATCTAAAAATGACAAGAGCACAATTGATTATGCTACATGAGTCCAATATATATAATAAATACACGTTAGACAGTCATCATATAAGTAAAATACGAAAGGGCAACTTATAGTGGCCGATGACATAGTAAGGCGCGTAATTGTTAACCTCTTTTATTTTCCTAACAGGATCGGCTACAAACGAGTCAAATTTCTTGTACTATTGACGACGATAAAGTTTTTCTTCTCTTATTCAAGATGCGATCAAAGTCTTGTTAGAAGTAATTGTGTTCAGCAGTTCGAAGAAAACATCAGTGCAACTACGGTGACCCACAAATGATATCACATGGGCTATCTGTAGTTTAATTGCTACAACTTGACCAGGAAAAAAGCTTTCAATGTCGCAGAAAACACATAGCACTACTTTAACTTAACTTTAAACTTTTATTCATAACGCCACGTTATCATTCCCTTATTATTTTTATTGCTTGCTAACTAAATTTACGATTAAAAAACTTTACTTTAATAAAAGCAAAGTGTTTAACTAATGTAATTTTACAGAAGGGAAATCTTAGGAATACAGCAATATTTCACTCTTCAGCGAAACAGACCTAAGAAGTTTTCACTTTCGCTTAAAATCCTACCTGCCTGATAAATGTAAGTAAAATGTTTAGAACAATAAAAAAAAGAAAGATGCCATGATTTGTGAACGACGTGATAGAATTTGCTCAATGAACATTGGTTTCAAAATTAATCACATATTGTAAAAAAAAATATGAACAGCTGACGCAAACAACAAAATGAATGTATATATATTATGATAAAATCGGAGGTCCCATCATATATTGGTCTGTTACAGCAACTACTTAAGATTTGACCGCTAAAATGGTGCTAATGTCATTAAAATTTTACCCATTTTTAGTGTAACTAAAGTGAATGTTAAAAACCATATCAAAAATGTAAGTATCCTTATTATGATGGATAAAATAAAATACGAAATGTCACCACCCTTATACATCCCGTGGATATTGTAAAAAACGACTATGGGAATAAAGAAAGCAGACTAATATTGGAAAGAGAACAAAAACTTGAAAGAAACCCTATATCAAGACCAGATTGACCAGTGTGGTTGAGGCAAAACTTCCTTTCATTCCTTTTTTCTTATCTAAGGGGCAAACGAGCAAATGTATCGCCTGCTGGTAAAGCAACACCAGAGGCATCACAAGTGCGTTGCCGGCCTTTTAAGAAGGAGTATGCTTTTTTCTTGAAGGTTTGAAGGTCGTATTGGTCCTGGAATACTGCAGGCGACAGTTCGTTTCATAGTTTTGTTGTGCGAGGCAGAAAGTTTCGGGCAAACCACACAGTTATGGACTGCCAACCATCTAGATGATGGGGATGAAATTTCTGTCGCGTAAAACGATTGCGGTAAGAGGCGGCGAGGATCAGAGAAGAGATAAGAAGAGGCCTAAACGAAACAGTGGGCTGGTTTAACGCTGTTGATGTGAAACTGTTGTTTGTGTAAAAATTGTGTAAAAAAATATTATATTATATCTTAAAATTCCTTGTACCGACAAAATATTCCTTTTTAATATTAGTTTCGTAATGACAGTAATCTTTCTTAGCACCGCATATTTATGACTTTATCTCTTTTCACTTACAGCTTTTGCATACAAATTTTTCGGTAGATTTACGACACCCGATACATTTAAAAGCACCAATAAATCTGCTTCATTTCGTTTCAATCTTTATAAGTGATTAGAGAAAGTATTCTTCACCACTTGAAACAGTTATATTCGTTACATTAAATAAAAAATATTTAACTCTTTCGAACAAGTTTGGTGGTAGATAAATAAGTGATAGGATTTAGGATCCTATATACCTATAATAAAACGAGAGGTATTACCGGCTGTCTGTTGGCTCTGGTTATTATATCTGTCTACTCGCCTGTTGCCTTAGGATAAAGTTCGACACTTTATACCAGTCCTTTACAGATTTAGAAGTGACTTAACACTAGACAGTAATAAAGAATGTAATTTAATATCTCGAAACTTCTATTCTGATTAAATCTATTCAGTGTTTTATCGATTTAAACATTGAATGAATAAGCAGTAAATAACATTTTCAAACGAAAATACCGAACGAAAAGGTGCCAAGATGGAACAAAGAACAGCATTATTATGCCATTAGCCAAAGTAATAATATTCAGCTGTTGTATGTGGAACTTCGTCTTTACAATAATTTCCGAAACAAGCTCTATTATTATGCAAATAAGGACCTTTTGACTGACCACAGAAGAATGCCATTTTATAAACATCTGTATTTGAACATTGATCTATTTCACTAAGTCCCTATGATCATTAGTGTGAAAATTTAGGCCTAGTGTGTTAAGTAAATAATTGGTAGTATAGTTTAAACCTTACGTTAGTAAAGTTTATATTTTTGCTACAACTTAGTACAATATACAATCTAGAACAAGAAAATCACGTAAATAATTGCACTGTGTAGCGAAGGCAACCAGCTCAGTTTACGTTGTACTGAAGCACAGCACTGTTGATATTTGCGCCTACAGCTGGATATACGGAAACAAACACAGACAAAATGCAACACACCAAACATAAGATGTTACTACGATAATTAGAAACAAAAATAATAAAAAAGCACCTACTTTTAAATATATACGTATTAAAAAAAAAACATAACAATGCAATATATAAGTTTTTATTTCATTCAGGATAATAACAGTATTTTACTAAGCCAATTATTTATATAATATTTACTAGGATATGACCAATTACAGTTATCCACTAATATCTACATTATAATTTTCAAAAAGTGCAAGGAATATATTTCTATTAGTTTTTGAATTATGTACTTTTTGGAATGGGTAAAAATGTATAAACTCGCGTCAGGTCACGTGACCTGATCGAAAATTCGTAAGACGGATGGAGAGAGGACGTATAAACTCGCGTCAGGTCACGTGACAGGACAGGCGGCGCAGGGCGCTTGCGCGAATGTTCGTGTGTGTATGTTATATAAATTGTCATGTTTGTGTACGATAGCGCAATAAATGAATATTGTATTCCACCACATAAATAATAGTACTTTTATACTAATAATGAAAGCAATTCGTACAAAATTATTCTCTAACCATTCCAAAATATCAAAAATGCACAACGTTAATATTCAAATTTTCACTTCTGCCGGCACTCCCGGACTGCAACCCGTCGATTTTTTTTTCTTTTATTTATCATCACAGTAAACCATATACATTGTTAAACTAAATTGTTTGCAGAACTAGTAAAAGTAAACAAATAAATATATAAGTTGCATTGTGGAATCGTGGTATTGTTGACTGTCAAATACTCCGATAAAGATAGTGACAACTTTCAAGCTAATATGTTGACAGCAGGTTGATTAAGACAATCTATTGTGAAAGAAAAAGGTTTTGGTATAATCAACTACAATACCTAACACGTATTGCTGACAACCGTAAGAAATTAAAAAAGAACAACAGGTGGTTTGTAGTCTTATCTGCATCATAAAAGCAAACTATTGCTTTATAGGATTCTCGACGCTACAAAAAAGTAAAGACCTGTATTCATTCGATTACACTCGCATCGTATCAGGAATCGGTATAAATTTAAGTCTTTAGACGCGCGAGGTCAACGCCTTACCGTCTTGACCGATCACATCTAAAGTCTATTATATTATAAGTAGTAAAATGACAGACTCGGAATGAAAAGAAACAAAAACGTTTCTGTCTGTAACTCTAGATTGTTTTGTTATTGAATAATCCCATCTGTTAAGACTTGAATTATTATTGTAAATGCGAATAATCAAAATCAATCACGCAAGTACGATTATGGTATAGCGAAGATAAGACTTTTTGCCTCAAAAATAATAACAGTTCTTCGGGTAAGGAGCTGGTATTAAAATATATTAAAATTATGAGATAAAATAGTTTCTAAAGACGTTACGGTTTTTTGTGACCGAAATAAACTAGAGGAGAGCTTTGCGATCCAGTAAGAGGCTAAATCCTAAAAACTAGCCTTAAGCTTTACTCAGGTGAATAAGATCTAACCGAAACCAATAGAAATAATTTACATAATTCATTTGTGTTATCACTTTTTCAAATTTCCTTTTTCAGGCTTTGTTATTGTTATATTATTTATAATTTAAATTTTAACTAGCAGCCAAGGATCGGATTACCGAAGCTTTCCAATCTTTTATTTAAATAAACCCTCTGTAACGCGATAATCTAACCGAGAGACTACTTTCTAAATCTCTTTTATCGCAAGCCTCCTTGACCTTAGGCAAGAGTCAGCGTTAAATTAAATAAACCACAACATAGAATCATTTTCACATAAATGTTAGGTATTTCCAGTTACACTTGAATCGTCCCATGTTAGTTACACATTTTGGGGTGCCCGACTTTTTTGATAGCGACCGTTAAGCCTACTATTAATTACTGACCTTAATTTTAAACTAAAAAACTCACGTCACGGCTTATCGAACGTAATTTAAATTTCAAAAAGAGAAAAAACGCTCTCTGAGGCGTTGATCCTTTGTAGTTTGTTCGCGGCCAAGTGAAAACACTTGTAAGCCTTTCTAATCTTTTGTTAATTCACTAGGAAACTCTTGTCATATTTTAATTGCTAAGTTAATTGTTTCTGTAGTAAGTAAAAATAATGTGATGTACCTACGTGTGATCGTATATTTATTATCTGTTCTTACTACTTTTGTGCTGTGATTGTATTCAAAGTTGAACAATACCGTTAACCATATTTCGACTAATAAAAGAACAACTTATAATCGTTAAGCGTGACCAACAGTAATTGCGATCTGTTTGGAGATGAATGACTTGTACAAAACATACGTATAATATTGAACATTACATACAGTTTCAGACATTATTTTTAAAGTATACTTACGTATTTACCCTGAAAGCCAATAAATCTGTTTTAGGTTTTTCTTATAAATTAGATATTCATCTACTCTTTGTCTTTGTAAGATGTTTATGAATGACACAAAAATCGAGCAATGTATTTGACACTATTCTGTCGTATCGTGAAGCTCACGGGCCAGTGTACTGACTCTTCGGTAAGTAAGGGTATGGTGCAAGTGTAAGCTCATTGGGCTTAAGCTTCGATATAATCAAGCCATAATTCTGTATAAGTGGAAAATATGGCTTTCATAAATGGCAGTTTATTTAAAAAAAAGGGTAGTTCAGCTTAAAATAAGCACAGCAATTTAGTCAAGATCAAAGTATCTTTATTTCACAAAATTATTTTAAATTCATATGAAATCGTCAAGAGACATAAGAATGTAGACCCTAAAGTCATCGATTAATATAATAATCTGTTTCGTCGAATACTTATATATTAATACCTTTAGTAGATCTTCTATTTTTTTTTAAATTACGAAATTTAATTAAGTTTATTTTTCTTGCATGTTATTTTTTATAATAGCTACATGTCTTTCTGAAAAGGATATGATAAAAAATTTTAATGGTATAAATACATTATAAAACTCAAATAACTAGTTCATTTGTGCATATTTCTGTTGAGTTCTTCAATGCTGTTTATTGTACTTTTCTTCTTTTAATTGTTACTAAAAATTTGTTATGTTGAAGAATTTGAGAATGCTGGTTCATTTTATAACCATAAATATGTATAAAATAAAGAATAAAAAAAAACAAGAAAAAACATTTTTTCAAAGAATGCGAATAAGCAGTAGTAACAGCCGACACTTGTAGCCCATTCTTCTTGTCGCTTACATTTATGGTAAAACTATGAGGCTCAGCGCAGACTACCAACTAATGTATTGTCGCAGACAATTTCTACCTACTAAACAGTATGGAACGATGTGTGAATCTAAAAATAAGTAATGTTTAAGATTAAATTGTGGCTTTTTGGTGAGAATTAATAATCTTTTTTCTTTGTTTTTCTCGCGATTTAAATACCAGAGAACAAGACGCTCTGAGAATGGAAAGGTCGACTTTGATGATTGAGGAATGTTGAGGAGTAATTTTTTGAAAATACAGAATTATTTCATAAATATCACTCGATAGAATTTATAGACTGATTAATTAAGCAAATTATTATTTTTGGTGTTATTCAATGAAGTGTAAATGCAAGTTTTTAGGGACGCGCTCCTGAATTATTTAATTGCGCTAATTACGAACTTGTCAAAGCATAAATCATTTGAAAAATATTTCTTAGTTTTTGGAACTTCATTTTACCCTTTCGCTGAGACTGGAAAATACAAGATCAATTTTTTATTTTAATTTCAATAATAATGGTAATTTTAGAGCTGTTTAATATATTTAAATTAGTATTTAGTTTCAAAATATTATTGCTATATTTGTGTTAAATGTATACCATTTTATAATATATCTGTTATATATTTTGACCTATGTAAATACCTTTCACACATGGCCATGTACGGTAGCGATTTGGTCATAAACTAAGCAAATTCTTTTTATTATGGCGTCATTGCCCACAATTCTATGCCAATGCGAATTAGATATTCGTTATGTCACTCATAGGTTACTAAACAAATAGAAAATGAGGTTTTAATGCATAAAATTATAAAAAGTGACAATCATTTATATCTTATAAATTATGTTGAAAATAAAATAGGTTTATGAAATAATGTTTCGTCTCAAACTCTATAGGATCTTTTATGAATTATGTGTATATACATTGCCTAATGGTTTTTGTTTATTTTTTATTGTTATTTTACAAATAATAATAAAGAAAATGTAGGTATACATACGATCACATAAACTTAACCAGAAAAACATAAACCTCTTCGTGTTGTATAAAACTCTTATCATTGATTTCTCAACGTTAAGAGTAACGTCATTGATATGTCAACATTTTTTTGTTGGTTACTGTCAAAGTGGTATATTTTTAAACAATTTATATCTTAGTCGATAGAGAGGATGCTCGAAAAAAAAGAGAAAAAGTAAAAAACTATAACCTAATTACGTAAAAACTAGATTAATTTATATAGGCTATATATCACCCGGGCCGTCATTACAAATCTATTGACACCTCATTTATTAAAATCGGCTCAGTAGTTTAGGCTCTATGATGGAACATACATACATAGACTTTCAAAATTATTACTCTTCCTTTTGGCTTTTCCGCATATGTATCAGTTCAATATTTTTATACAAAATAGTCTACTATTAATTCTTCGCGAATGAATATCCTCTATAAATTCTTACATAAACTCGTACAGTTCGGGCAATAAATCATCGAACGAATTTAAGGCATTCACTTTAAGGCAGCGCTTCGTTTCTACAGAACATCGTTTCTAGCGACCGCTGATCGCAAAACCTGACCGGTTTCGGCATGGCCCAGTCAGTTTTCACTTGTAAAAAAATAAATTTACTTTTCTTGCAACCGAACATGCTAAAATGGGTAATTAAATATTTCCTGGTGGACAAGAATGCGAATGCTTTTAAGTTGTCGTTGTTGATATATTTTATAAATCTGTGTAGATGACGGTCAACCAGCACTATTCAAAAATGTTTGAAAGAGATACACCTCACGGCAGTGGGATAGACTACAGTGTAAAGCGATTTAAGCAGTAACGTCTGTTGAGCTTTTGCTGAGAACAGATAGAAACATACTCGAAGAACTTGTAAAAACACTACCTTTGAAGTCTGGAAGATAAGTTCTTATATTGTATGCAGTTGCAAAATCGGAGGTATGCTAAGTGACCTACTGGTGAATATTAAAACTGTGACAAATATGCGCGTCTAAGATTTAGGGTTATTAAACCTTAACTAACTCAAAAGTAATCGGAGTAACTTGTGCAAAACACGAACCCGACGTTTGTGTATATATCATTGTTGATTTATAATTAATTGATATAATCTCCTGTCCTGAAAGGAGACCCGAGCCCAACAGTGGAACATTGTGGGTTGTTGATAAAGTTATGCGTGGCAAAAATACACATTGACAAAAACAAAGTAACAGCTTTGGCTTCAGTATTTATGATAGATTCAATGATCTAAAATAACTTTCCAAAATAATGTAAATGTACACAGTCGGATCTCATATAACTTGATGTTAGTCATAGATTTTGCAGTCTATAAAAATATCTTCATATTGTGGGCGATGTTATTGTAGCTACTATTGTAAATTAATATTCTTTATCATTTTCACGCAGTGAGGCCTTGCTTTCTAATAAATTTCGTAGCTCTAGGTCATAAGAAGTACCATACAATATTAAGTAAGTGGCAAAAAACTAATAAATGACACAAATGATCGCATCAATTGTTTGCATTTTCGATGTTTACAACTCTTTGAATTGTTTGCTATTAATTTTCAAATGTATTGAATTAAAAACTTTCAAATAATAACCACTACTAAAAACAAAAGCCACCCACAAGATATCATAAGTTTTTCAAGATATAATTTAGTTCACGGAGATTTCGTCTATTTATTTTTTAACGATTTGAGTGATAGGGTTGCTTAACATTTATTTTGCACCCGCGTGAAGTCCGGTCGTGACGCCAATGAATAAAATTTCTTCTAATAACTGACCTTTTACGTTTACTAAGAAGTAATTCTTAAACATTTACTTTTGTAATCATCAAACACATGCTGAACGAAATGCTCAATATTTCTTTTCAAAATATTCCTTTATCCTTTGTTTAAAGGTGTGAAACCATAAAGGTGTTATCGAGGGCCGGATGTCTTAAAAAAACTTAATTTACTATGTCCGAAGATAAGGTTTGTTATGGAATAGTACTAGGAATTGTGGTGCCTGCACATGTTTTATTGAATATAGTTTGTAAATGAAAGTGAATCCTAAGGAGCACTAGACTATCATGGTGCGATCATGTGATGAGGAAGAATGAGTATTTGTGATGAACAGATTATAATTAGATGTTCGGAAGTTGAACAATACGATAGTAGAACCCGACCAAGAAGTGACCATAGGCCGTGGGTAGCCGCAAATTAAAAGTTAAAATAGCGTTGCCGAACTTTGGAGCATTCAAGATCGCTCTTTGCTTAAAGGTTTGAATGTATTTTGTCTTTTGAAAGTTAGTTGTCCAATACAAAAGTTTGGTAAATACTTCCATACAAGGACTTCATAAACATCCATAATCATACTCTGGACAACAATTTATGGATTACATAAAGTGTTACCCATAAAACTTAGGACAGTAGAAAACGTTGAAGTGACCGCTTAGGCCACTGCATCATCCGTGCAGTATAATCTACAAAACACTTTTCCAGAAAAGGTAATCTATCTTGTACCATAACATATAAACAACTTAATTTATACATTACTATATTTACACTTTATGTTAGTTCCATAATAATATACATTTTTTTTTGCATAAATATTAATTGTAATTAGGTGATTAGGAAATAACGGCCGTGAGACTTTCTTATCTGATTTTCTCATAGACCATATCCATTATTACATTGGCGTTGTGGATCTGGTGAAGTTTATATAAAAATAAATATTCAGTGTCATTATAGAACGGTATCAATGCTTAAATTTATCTCGGAACGTAATGACGAATAAATTACTGGTACCGTAAAAATATTTTGGTTGACATACCGTCTCCGTTACCTATAACGTCACAATTTTGAAGAGTTAATGCTTCATTATTTTACACTACATGTTAAGCTATATTCATATGATCTTACCGTATTTATATTCTGTTTGAACTGTAGTTATTTTATAAATCTATACTAATATAATAAAGCTGAAGAGTTTGTTTGTTTGTTTGTTTGTTTGAACGCGCTAATCTCAGGAACCGCTGCACAGTGGGGCAGAAAGGGGGTAAACCTGGCAACAAATCGGTACTAAGTAATTATGTTTTGTATTCAGTTCTAAGGGAAACAAATAGACATTAAATGATTAAATAACATATTTATGTGGGTTTGCATCTCATTTTACAACTTTTTATTTAATTTTACAACTTTTTGTTTAGTTATAAATCGTAATATTTTTACAAATATTTCGCTTATCATGTAACTCTTTTACGAGATTTTTTTAACCACTAAACACTATCAAATTATAATGTACGACCTATTTTTACAATGAATTTTATTTGAACTTGAACCCCTCAAGCACCAAAACTGAAGCAATGTAATTATAAAAAACACTTGAGAAAATAGACCTTAGTACCTAAATTACTAGACAAAATCATGCTTCACGTTTATATTTTACACTTCTTCCTCCTCCTACTCCTCTTCATCATCATCACTATATTCAATAAGCAAACTTTGAGTTTTTGATCTTCTTTCTCTTGTTCTTTTCGGCCACGGTCGCGGGCCAGACTACTGCCTTCACTGAGGGCATTTAGTGGAGACATATTACATTCTCCCTCAAGCCATTCACTATTCACTCTTATGAAAGCATTTAAAGTACGACCGGATTTGCTCCATCTTATTCTGAATTGACACTTGAAATTCTTGAATATTGTCTTGCCTTCTGAACTTTCATTGACAATTGGCAATTCCGTTTGCAAATGATTGAATTGTTCTTCTATTTTCTTTCTTCCGCTTTGTTTCATAATGCGAAAAAACTCATTACGAGTAAATGATATCGTGATTTAGCAAATAGGAAAAAAAAATAGTAACCAAAAAATAATAAACTGAAGTTTAAGTAGGTACCCATAATGTACGTGGAAAAGGTATTATTTTCCTTTGTAGAAATTTATCTATTACCAAGGTCATATGTTAATCAATCAGCAAAAATACACCTCACCTAAGTTAACAAAATTATTAATATCTCCCACATCGGCAACCATCTGCAAAAATCCTTTTAGGTACAAGAAGTGAACCCTTTAGTCTCTTCATAAAACAAATTAGGTCACCAACCCAGCCCTAGCTTGTAACTTATGGTCTATTTTCTCAAAAAAAATGCAGATTTTTGGAAGACCCAGTTTGAAACATCAAGTTCTCTGAACGTCAATGGTATAAGAATATTTTAAAATCGTAAATAGGTTATTTATTATGTCTACTTAAACAATTAATTCAAAACATTGCTTCAAAACCATCGAATCTTAAGAAAATAAATCAATACATTTTGATTGACATCTGATACGAGAGAGATACGCGCTTAGCAAAACTTTAGAAGTACGCTTGTAACTTAACAGGGACTCATTAAAGAGGGGTCATTGTGGTACCAAAATGTCAGGAATATTGTTTTCTACATATATTATAACAAATAAACCCTAAATTTTAAACTTTTTTTTCCGAATTGTTGCCATGTTTTTCCTCATTCTGCCCCACTGTGCGCTGGTCCGATTTCAAAAATTCTTTCAGTGTTGCATAGTCCATTTATCGAGGAAGGCTATAGGCTATATACGAGTATCATCACGCTAATACTTATAGTAGCGGAGCACCAAAAGAAGAATGTTTTAAAAACGGGGGAAAATTTTGACTCTACGGGCAATAGAAGACGCAAACTAGGTTACGTGGGTTAGCTAGTAAAAAAGAAAGAGTTAAGGTTAAAAACTGAACGAACGAAGTTTGGATGGTGATCCTTAAAATGTTGTAACGTTTCTCAAACGTTTTTCTTGACTGTTTTTTATTTTTACACGACTGTATAAGGAATTTGTACATTAAGCTAAGCTAATTGAGAAGGCGTTCAATTCTCTACGGTACTTTTTGTTAGAGATTTCAATAAAATTGCTTCTGGCTTAGATCAGTAGATATTAAGTATTTCAAGTTATTTCGTAACTTATTTCCTGGTATGTATAGTAACATTCATATATATTAAAGTTATTACAAAATAATATGCTAAATGGAAGACTTGACTTTTTACTTAATAGGTTTGTTTACCGAAAATCGGACTACTTATTTATATTTGAAATTAAATTGTTATATTCTTCACTAACACACAACGCTATCTAGTCTTAAAATTAGCAGAGCTTGTAATATGGGTACTAGACAACTGATGTAAAAATGTAAAAACATAAATATATATACTTTTTTTTCTATATATATACATACATATAAAACACCCAAACTCTGAAACAAATATTTGTCGATCATATAAACATTTGGTTCGATCCGGGAATTGAACCCGCCACCTCGAGAATAGCAGTCGCGTACCCTTCCACTGTGCCACCAAGGCAGTCAGTCATTCATTTATCACATTCGTTTGGATTTCTGAGAGGCGATAAAGCACAGCTGATAGTAACTGAGCACTACTTCCAATTGGCACCTATAACTCTAAGGTCACAAGTACGTTGTCGATCTTTAAGTACTACTTCCTCCCGAATGAGGGAGATTTAAGGATTCATTAATCTCACTCAATCAGTGGAAAGCCGGTCGAACTCATTTGTGCTGAAAATTGACTCTCCTACTGTTATGTCAGATGTATTTTTAACCGACTGCAAAGAAGGAGGAGGTTCTCAATTCGACTGTATTATCTTAAATATAAAATTCTCGTGTCACGGGGTGCGTAATCGAACTCCTCCGAAACGGCTCGACCGATTTTGATGAAATTTTTTGTGATTATCCGGTATCTATGAGAATCGGTTCTTATCTATTTTTCATCCCCCTAAATGTTAGGGGTAGTCCACACCTAAATTTTTTTTTTTTTTTTGTCAAAATTTTTAATTTCTATTTTTTTATGATGCAGCATTAGAAAATACATACAACCCTAGATTTTCAACCCTCTACGATCAACCCCTATTTTTATATATTCCCTTTTATGGCAAAGCAACGTTTGCCGGGACAGCTAGTACTCGTATATATTTTTATGTTACCTCAGAACTTTCGACTGTGTGAACCGATTATGATGATTCTTTTTTATTTGAAAGTTGATTTTCCCCATGTGGTCCCATTTCAATTTGATCATTCTTAAAGTCGTTTTGTTTTCATAAAATTTTACTTGTTCTTAACTTAAAAGCTACCTTGATTCTCGCCACTATTATTACCGTTTACCCAATGAAAATCTCATCAAAATATTGACTATTCTTTTCTAGAAATCCTATGTAACTAACGTCAGGCAGATGATTTAATATTCACTTACCATCAGGCGGCACGACTGCTCGTTTGCTACGTTATATTGGTTTACCACTTTTTGTGATAAATATCTTGAATACAAAAAAAAAATCGTATAAAGTTCACGTGTGTTGGATGCAATTTAACATTACTGTTCCTGTTTATTGGTAGTACAAAGAAACACCATCTTAGGAATGATGTAAATACATTCAGTAGCTTTGGCCGTCACTGTAGTCTATAAAACCAATTTAAAATGCTACCGCATGTCATTATAAATGTATGCTGGTTCGCTAACCGATCGATAAAAGACAATTACTGTCAGCAATTCTGCATATACATAACATGTTTGACATTAAACGATATAAATGTAACATAAACGGTCACCGCGTTTGAATAAGAATAATATTGTTAATATTTCAAGGTTCTGAATAGTAGATATATTCAATTGCTTCATTTATTTAAAAGAAAACACTCTGTACTGTTGCGTGGAATATAATAAACGTTCATTCAAACGTACGCAAAGAACACCCAAACTCTACAATCATAATTTGTAGTAAGCAGTGGGAAGCAGAGGAGAGGTGATCGCTTTAACAACTGCACCATTCATGCAATCTAGGTATCTAGGTAGTGAATGGTATGGGTTCTATTCACACACAGGACAATTAATTGGTTGCGATTTCGTTACCTAGCCAATATCGTCAACGTTACCTAGTCAACTATGCAGGAGATATTATAGAGTACAAGTGTGTGCGAAAGCAGGTGCACTCTCTCTTCCTCGCTATCTAAATCCGATGAGACGGCTCGTTTTCATATTACAGCCCCCTTAGCCAAGATGCAAGTGTGCGTCGAACCTCTTTCTGACATCGCTAACGTCTCTATTCTCTTGTATACGTAATTGGTTGGTAATTTTATTTTAACCACGTAACTAAGTGTTGAGATGACGTCATTTCCACATATTTATTAGTTTTCTAATGACTTTTACATCTATAGAATGTAATTTAGGACATACATACGACTGTGTATAAGATTTGTCAAGTAATCATTCGGTTAAATTAAGTGACTTTGTATTATTAACATTTTATTATTATTTCCATTTACTAAAGATTAAAACTTAGAAAATTTACTAAATAATGTTACTGTAATTTTTTAAAGAAAGTGAATTTACCAATAATTTCAACGTTCAAATCTTAACGTTTATTACCAAGAGCATTGTCATACGTACAGTACCCTGGTTCGACACATGGTTGCCTGCAAAAGATTGCCTTCGAGCGATAAGCCCGCCACTTGTATCTACTTTTAATTAGTAGGTTTTAATGGTAGTTTTAAGTTTTCATTGTAATTAACCTAGTCTACAATAAAGCTATATATTATTATTGTAGATTCGTACATGATTAACTTTTATAAACTTCTTTAATGTAACCAAACAAGTTATGTAAATTTTAACAAATAATAGAGATTTATTTAACAATCTCCCTCTGTTAAGAGATACGTCACGAATACCAACTATTGTTTAACCAGGATGGAATGCTGTAGGCCAACAGACATATACCATAACCTCTTTGTTTTATAATAACACAGTAATAACATTGCGATGGTCATTATTATGACTTTCTATATGACGATTCTAACTATATTTTGAATAGTTATTCATAATAATATTAAAAATTCGAAAGTAACTCTATCTGTCTTTCTGCCTACGCTTTCACGTCAAAACCACTGCACCGATTTAAATAAAATTGACCTGTAGATACTTTGATTTTCAAGGAAGCGGGCGGAGCCACGGGCAAAACCTAGTTTTGATAAAAAAAACATTAGTGCTTTGAAAGTTTCTATTTACAGTTATATTTCCTATTAATTTTAACGGTGCAATGCTATTAATAACTCTAAGAAACAATATGCATAGACACAAATCAATGAAGAATGAATATATAACTGAATTTCTATTTAATTGTCATTATTAATTCACTCTCTACTGGTTACGTTTAAGAAACGTTTTTAACAGCCTGCATTACAAGAAGAAATGTTGTTGTATGTTTGTGAGTATGTGGTCGTATATTTAGTTGCCACGCTCTTGAATCTCTTGATACGAGTTGATTGATTTGATATGTACTTTTAATATACCGAAATTAATTACATGAAAATTCTATAAATTAAAATCACCTATAATGTGTCTTTACATTTAGTTTTACGTTTTCAGGTTTTGTTTTAATAATTAGCTTCCTAAAATCAAGTTTATGTTTGTAAGTTTTGTTAGTATATTATGTAGTATTTACATGAAAAATAAAGCGAAGGTCGCAGGTGTGTTAGTTTATAACCAAAGCCAGACTGCAGCTGGTCGCAACGTCAGGCAAATTAAATATACATACTAACTTTTGCCTGCGGCACCGTCTGCATATATGTCGGTTATCAGGGTATTCCTTAAACTTATATTAATGGTCAATCGATTGAAATAAATGAAAAAAAAATTGAGGAAAATTTCACATCCAAATTGGTTAAGCCACTTCTGAGATTAGCGCGTTAAACATACACGTTGTTTCAAAGTTTGGGTGTTTCCTGTTTGTGTATGTATTTCCAAAAAATAATAATAATATGTATTTATATCAGTTATCTAGTACCCATAATACAAGCTCTGCTTAGTTTGGGACTAGAGGGCGTTGTTTGTCAAATGTCCAAAAATGTTTTTTTATATTTATTTACAGTCAAAGAGACAATAATTCTAAAAACTATTGTTTCGATTTCTGTACTATAATTAAGACCCCTTTTATTAGTTTTTCTTTAATATCTTTAATATCTTTAATATTGTACAGATATCGACCTCTTACAATTTTTTTAAGGTGTAAATGTATAGATCAGGTATTAACAAAATATTAAGGCGAGGTTTTGCATTTTATTTTTCCTTGATTCTTTGATTGTGAGGAAGCACTCAAATGATGGCAATTCATTTTTGGCTCTTTAGTTATACTGGCAATACGTATTATTATTATGATTTACATTTACCAGTACGTGATTCGTCTTTTATAAACTTTACAGACTGTTGTCTTGAAACTAAAAAAAAAAAATCTTATTGATATTTAACAGTCTCTAATCGTCCACTGCTGGACATAAACCTCTCATTCGAAAGGAGGATACATAAGTACCCTTAAACCATAAACAAAATTAAATTGCTGTTGTTAGTTAGCTTCAATAATTTAGACAAGATTTCATTCTTTCAAAATCCATTCATTCATACATAGCTGACAAAATAAAATTTGAAAGTAGAAATTATAGAAACAGTTAAAAAAATACATACCATTTGCTACGGGTTAAGAGTATTTGCAGGTTTGTAACAAAAGTGGAACACATAAACATACATGAATTGAGGTTCACTTGTGCGAAGCCGCAGGCGTAATACTACTACACTACTAGAGTAATTAAATGTGGAGCTACTGTGCTTGTTATTTAGCCGCAATTTTGTTATTACTCTAAAGTATTCTAAACACCAGTTTATAAACAACAAAATTATTCACTTATGTAAATTCTGAATGTTTTCTTTCTAAACATAAAATTAACTTGAAAAAACTAGACCAATGGTTCCAGTTGAAGGTTGCATTTCGTAATCAATGTCGACTTACTCATAAAAGAAAGAGTTCTTTAGTATGAGCGTTGAACAAAATGACACCATTGACAAACACGTCAAGTTCGCTCATGGTCTCCCTGGATATTTTAGCATCTCTTTATCATATTTTTTATTTTGGGTATGAGCCTGCCAAAATGACTTTACTCTGCCTGATAGAAAGCAGAATCCAAGAGTGGTAGTCGCCATACTCGTTGTGAATGCAGACAATGCAACAATGCAACATGGTGACCCACACTATGGGGGCTTTTCGAGATGCTCTGTATCATTGGCATAACAAAATTGTTAGAGTTTTTTGGCGTTCGTGTAATAACTCAGGAGATACAACACTTTACGTAAAAAGTAGTTAATGCCGACCCGTCAAAAGGAGTACGTACAATGTTGATAACAAAATGTTGGAATTTACTACAAAAAGAAAGCTTTGTTTGATAAAGATAATGTATGTTTTTAAAGATTCCCAATCTACATACTTTCTTTAAGTATACCTCACATAAATCTATATTTAACCGTGTAAAATAAAGAAATGATCATATATCATAATGTTCAAGGCTTAAATTGGTACGCTAAACATTCCTAAACAGTAGTTATGATATAAAACATATAAATATAAAGAACTGTCAGAAAAATGCATCAGTTAAACTTTATTTTAGTCAGTTACTTAAAATTTAATCGTTTCTTATGTGATCAATAATCATAGAATGATATAACTGAATTGAGACTGACGGAGAGTAGAGCTCCAGAAAGTAGTTCCAGACTCTGAAAGTATGTGACCAGTAATACTTTACACATTACTATTATTCTAAATGGTTACAGCTGGATCTGGGTGAATCTGGAACCCCTGAGAACTTGAGCGGTAGTCTGAACTTCTAACCGTTAAGGTAGAGCCGCTTATTTATTTCATAACTGCTATATACGAGTAATATACAGGTTTGTGACAGGAATTAATTGATGAATGAAGATGCTCATTCAGCTTTTAATTCTAAGCCTCTTAAAGTTTTAGCCCTATTAAAACGCAGTAGAGGTGGTGAAATATTTAGAATACAATAACTAGAAGTTTTGCACCTTAATATATATACATAAACGATTACCACCTATATAGGTAGATCAATGACATATTATATTGCTTCTTTTACCTTTCAATGAAAGATTTAATTGTTACGGGTTCTAAATGTCAAAGCAGTTGATACCTAATATTTTTAAATTACTAAAAAAATAATAGTTTGTGTCAACCATTATTTTTAGGACTCATTTCTTTGTTTTTATATTTCCATCGGTAATACTACATTCTTGATAGATTAATGTTCATGTGTTGTTTTTTAAATATCGTAACTTGTATTTTTAGTGATTATATTTTGAAGAGCAGTGTTCCTACTATATCAACAAATTATTTTACCTAATAATTATGAAAGCTATAGGACAATATTAAATAGTACTTAAATATTATTTTACCTCGATGTACAGTAAGAAAGCTCGCGTATAAAAAGTAAAAAATACCCGAACAACCGGCTCCGCAAAGAAATTTCGTAAAGTTTAGAGACAAGACGGTCTGCTCTAATCACTATCCATACCTTTATTAAAATGAACAGTTTTGATATCACATTGAACACTGCATTGTTTTTATCCAACTTTTAGCACGTATAACACACTACTTGATGTCTGTACGAAGACATACGTATAACTGAAGAACGAAGAGCTTGCAAGACAACTTGCCTCAGGTATAATTTTCACGGCTGTGTTAAGAATCCAAATAAAGGTGGTCGGCTCCGTGGTTGTGGTGTTTGTGTTGGGGCACCTACTGTGTGGAGTAAGGTTGTATCGAAAGAACATTGTATCACATCGTCCGGTAGGAAGAAAGAGACGAAATGTGAATGACGGAGCCTTTGCATAGACTAACTATAACCCTGTATGGAACAGCCATTCACTTAGAGGGCAGGGCTATCCATAAATCACTTGTTATATTTACTTTTTTTTTTCAATTAACCTACCTCTTTTTATATTTTAAATAATTTAATTTACTTGTTTGCCAGACTTATATAAACTCTACTTTAGCAAGGTTAAAATTAAGTAGATAGAAAGTGTATTTTTGCATAACATTTTTTGTTTTTCATTTATTGTAATAACGAAATCATTAACAAATAATACACAAAATTAAAGAAAATAAATTTGAGTCTGTATTTTGAATAAAATTATAATTATTTTTTTCAGTTTTTTCATCTTTTCGTGTATTTTAAAATATAAATTAGGAGTTTATTGGAAAGTGAAGTTTATGCAAAAGTTTATAGAAATCAGTTGTCCTAATAAATAAACTTCAAATTAAAACTTTTTGAACCTTCTACCTACTACTCTTTGTAGTTGACCTCATCGTTGTAAAATGTTAGCAACGCGTACACAATCGCCATCTCTTTCTTACGCCGAGCTCCCATACGACTCAAGGATACAGTGCACTCTTCAGTTCACTGCTCCCGCTCAGCGCCGAAGCCTTAGCTGCGCATGAGTGTCCAACTGTTTTTTTCACTTCCCGAACTCGTAAAAATATTTGGGATTGCTATTATTTTGTTAATGTACTTGTTTTATTTTTGTTAAGACTTTTGCCTTATCTAGTTCTGTACAATTTCTATTATACTAATGGAAGTGTATAATTTAAAGTGTTTTTTTATTCATTATAATAACCGGCTGCTTTTATATTTGTAAAATAATATTTATAAGTTATTTAAAAGTCAGTCAAGTCCAGAACGAACTTACAAGCAATTCAGTTTCCAATAGCCGGTATATTTTAATAAACTTGCACGGCTCTACTTTTTTTATAGACACGGACAAGTTTTTGTAGAGACAGCTGATGTTATTAGCCAGCAGCAATTTAATTTAATAGCCTGGGTAAATATTTGTTCAAATTAATTTAAAATAGGGGTGACCTTCGTGATGGCGTTTTTGTACATCTAACTGTAGACAAACGATTAACTATTATTTCTTTAAAACAGGAACGACTAAATTTCCTGTACCTATTTTTTATATTATAACAACAAGTTCCAGTACCATCTTTTGTGTGCCAGTGCAGTTTCGCAAAAGACTGTGGGATTTTTTGTATTAGTACGTATTAATTCGCTTTTATTAATGTGCTAATTGTTTTATTCTTTATTAGATGTTGAAATTCTGTATTTTAGCTAAAGCAATGTTGCCCATATTTTTAACTGACGGACTGACTTAGTCATCATAATATTGAGGTATAACATATGTTACAGTTCGACGTCGTGTCATGTATTTTTGACTCAATTAGAGATGTCAATACCACAGTATACTAAGAACAGTAGTTTATCAGCCTGGTCGTGCTTAGGGTTGTCACTTTTATTTTAGTTAAATATTGTTTGCGTGTAAAAAAATAAGCATTACGTTTTTATTCATATAATATAATAAAATGTTTTACGAAATCTATATCATTATTATACAACTATTGTTTATTTGTTCCACTATAAACCAAAAACGGCTGAACAAATTTTGATATAACTTTTAAATTTTGTTTATGTTTTTCAACCGACTACACAAAGAGGGTACTACTATATCTAAACTAAAACCACAAGCCAGTATCTGTTGTGGGTTCTTTTTAGTTGCACGTGAGTATTTTATTAAAAAAACAAGTTTTTATTTGTACAAAACATAATACATAATAATTCTGAAGTATACTTATTATTCACATCAGATTAATAGCCTTTAACAAGCCACTGCTGCCCGTATTCTTCTCTATTAATCATAATTTATCAAGTAAAAAAGAATTACTAAATTCGATTAACAACTTCAAAATTCCAATTGCTTGATATAAACACATGACAATCACATAGTTCCTTCTTATTTTTTTCTTTAATTTTGACATAAGATTTCTGACCAACACGTTAACACCAGAAATAAAATAAAAATGTAATCATATCCATTTTATAAACAATATTAATTCGCAATAACTATAATTGAGAACTACTAGCGACGCTACTCGCCATCTGTACCTAAAAAATAATAATAAGTAAATAAAAAATAGTACGTACGTACATTACACGCAGTAAATGTTTAAACGTACCGTGCGATACGAGAAAAACTAAAGCCACGTTTTGTACTTAAAAGGACAAGCGGAGCCAATACGTTTAGCACGCGCTGATTTATTATTTACCTATACGATTTTGTTATCTAATCGGAATATGAATGAATCTGAATTCCAGCTTGATATCTCCACATGTTGCTGAGAAAGAGTCTTGAGAGACAGACAGACGGACAAAAAAGTGATCCTGATATATAATAATATAGAACCTAAATAAATATTACAAATAACAAGTTAAAAACTAGGCTGACGCGTCGGCCGTACCGTGAGTGTGATCAAGTCACGACGCTGCAGTACGTTTCTATGTAGATAACTTTCTGTTCTTAATGTGGCAGTACGCCAAAAACAGGTGTCAATTGGAACAGGCCTATTATAATTAGCTTCTAGAAGAGAATGTTAATTAAAAAGGAGAACACAAATTATTACTTACGTTTTGATTATTATTGTAAGTAGTTATTGGTTGCCTGTAAGCGATTGTCTTAGGGCGATAAGGCTGTCCATAGGGTATATGACACCTTGGTTATTAGTTACATTTTCATAAATAGTTTTGTTATAATTCCTTTAATAATCCTTTGACGGGAGCGTATCGCCAAAACAGTTGTTATTGATTTTTTTATGTTATAGTAATTTTGTTATTATCAATATTAGTTTTGTCTTTTAGTTTCCAATAAAGATTATTATTATATTATTATCAATATTTGTCACGAGATATAAGTTTGTTTTTTCTGGGTGCATACATGTTTTCAGTTTCAATTTAGATCTAAACTTTCCGTAAAATTTATTTTCTATGATACTTTTAGGCCTTAGCTCATTGATTACAGGTAAGTTCCGGATAGCTTATCTGACAGACGATTCTTACAATTGTGACTTGTGCATTCAATAAATAAATAAGCTTGTCATTATATAAGAGGCTAACTGTCCAAATGTTTCAATATATTTATAACTATTCAAGATTTAGCTTCCAAAGAAAGTAAGTATCATTGGTATTTGTTAGTTTGAGTTAGAAATTGGTTACTCCGGTCCACTTCTTTACCTAAAAGAAGGCGTTTGCTGCTCTGCTTATATAATCAAATAGTTGATTGAGTTGAGTTAGGCCTATAAAATTTTAAACAATTTAAATTGCAATATCTTGTTACCTCACTGCAATTTCAGTTTCTGGGCAACAGATAAGTTTATGAAGAAATTTATATAACATCCGTCTCTTAATCGAAAAACTTGTTGGAAGATATTTTTGTACTCTTCACGTGGTACCATTTATTTATTCTACAGTTCTCATCATTGCAATGTCAGGCAATAAAACCCTCAACAGATGCAAGAAAACGGCAATTTCCATGTGCCTAGAAACGATGATTCATTTCAACCTTTGAACATTAGATGAATATGTCGTAGGTCCCGTTACGGACCCATTAGATAAATGAAGAGACCATTAACATCAGAACAATGGCTAGGAACAAATACTGAGCCCACATATTATTGCCGAGTTCAACGTCTAGACATTGAATATATCGAAATTCAAGAATTCACTAGTGATGTACCAGTTTTCTGTATCCGAGCAAAAATTCTGCACTGGTGAATTTTGAACGAATCTTTTGTCAATTTACATAATTAATAAATCATTAACATTATAAACGGGAAAAATACTATTTGACCATCTTTAAAAAGAAATCATCACTGTTAGTGATACGTATACTAAAATAATTATTACAAAATCCTATCATAAGTTTCAACTTGTAATAATTTTGATTTTTGAACATCGACTGCCGTTTCAAGGCTATGCAAATAGGCATTGACTGAGAAAAAAATTTGAGATCCGTTTTCGCTTTCGTTTTTTCGTTTTCGGATCTGTTATCCATTTCCGTAGATATAGATTTTTTATACAGCACAGCTCTATGTTGTCTTAAATTTAACGGAATTTTTATATATATTATTTATCTGACTTTAAGAACTCGGTTTACTGTATAAGTTTCATTTCATCAGTCTATATGAGCGATAAAGATTACTTTTTTAGAAAAGTTATAACTTAGGTTATAGAACACAAAATTCTACAATTCATTTAAAAGACTGTAAGTAGCTGATTGCGCTGTCCACTGTAACTTTAGTAGTTATGAGTTCGTCTTTCATACAGGTTTTTTAAATCATTTTCAAGGATAACTAAATATCTGCGATCATTTTTAAATTTAACATTTTAAAAATTTGTTTCTAATAAATCTAGGTCATTGATTGTATTTGCTGTTGAAAGATATATCTTTTTCTGTAGTTGTAAAGTAGAACACCATTACTTATAATAAAGTTATATTTAAACAACTTACTTGATCTTCTTCTCGGTACTCAACGAGGTCGCTTCTGAAAATAAGAATAGCATCGTTAATATATACGTATAATATATCGACAACTAGACCTATGTTTCCCCTGTACACGATGTTATATAAACGATATATAATATATCGTTTATGACAAATGATATCATAAAACGGTGGTGATTCATAATTAGGGTCTATTTTTTCATTGTCGTATACCAACTTTTGCTGTTATATGTTATGTTTTGATACCAACAAATCTTTTTCAACAAAGAACAGTGTTTTTGCTAATTTAGGCACTTACGCGCCTCATCTCTATTGAGAGACAAATTTAATTAGAGCATATTTATACTGATTCTTAGATAAATAAATGCGCTGGAGACCAATTAAAATTTTAAAACGCAAGAAATTCATGATCCCGCCTATGCTAACATAAAAAAATTATGATTATATGATACTTGTATGGTTTTTGTAACTTTTTATCGATTTTTTTATATATTTATTTTGAATAATAGAGGTTTAAGAAAATAAATCGAAAACATATCTAATTTCTAGTGCCAAAATCTACTGTATTGTTTGAAAACACGTCTCACGATATCATACATAAGACATACAATTTTTTTATTTATCAAAATCCCTCCAGCCTTTTAGAAGTTATGAAATATTATCTGGCACTTGCAGATCAAACTAATAATTATCTTTATGAGCATTGCCGAAGTATGCACTCACTATCGAATGTTTGTTGTCGTACCCAATTGTTGTTTTATATTTGTATACGAATTTAAAAACGTTCATGAAATGAACACTTAACTAAAGCTAGACATTTTTAATTAGTACTATATTTTAAAGTCGTACTAACATAAGATATTTATTTACAATCGACTACAGTAATAGCATCATTTAAAAACTAACCTGGAACGAATCTTCTTAATAACAGGTCGCTGAGCAGTGCTGTCGTGTATTCTCACTTGAGTCGGATCTATCTCTTCACATTCGTCATCGTCAAATGGCATTTGACCAGTTCTCCTAGCTAATATTGAATCCATAAACGGGCTATATATCTGTCCAGATGTACCCAGAATATCATCAATGTCAGTGTATCGAGAAATATATTTATTCATCCCTTTCTGATAACTATTAGCTGTCCGTCTAAATTGACGATTGTTTTCATACGGTGAAGTACGTCCTCTGTAGTCTTCGGTTTCTCTCGGAGTTTCTAGACCTTCAGGACTTCTTCGAGCGCCTAAAGGTTCATCGTCAGGTAGATGTAAGGGAAATGGTGGAATGTGTGATGGAGGAACATATACCTGCACTTCAGAATCTGAAGAGTCACTTTGCTCTTGAGGTGGAGGAGTTGGTAACTTTTCAATCCCTTCTGGAATGTTCTTGCTACTTGACAACCACCAGGGTCTCTCCCCAGATTCAACGTGGCGAATTCTTCTCAAGGGAAAATTGCGTTCTGAATCAGATTTACTTAAACCTTGACTATGATTTTGATTTTGTTCTAGTTTGTGACTATTCGTTGAGTTTTCATTGCTAGTAAGCCACCAATCCTTTTGATCGCCTGACTCTATGTGGCGTACTTTATAAAAGTTAAATTTTTCACTTTTATCGCTGTCACTAGATGATTTTCTGGGAGGACTAAGTCTTTCTATGCCTTCTGGTATATTAGCGCAACTATCTAACCACCATGGTTTATCTTCATCAGCAAACTTGCATTTTTTGATTATTTTATTCGAATCTGTTTTTTCCGAAATGTTTGTGTATTTAGATTCATTTTCTTGTTTATTTCCACTGTTATTACTATTTGATTCCATCCACCAAGCCTTTTCTCCTGATTCAACGTGTTTTATTTTTCTTGGAATATTCTTTTCGGATGGAGATTTAAGGCTCTCACTTTTTTGTAAGCTTTTCTTTTCAGATTCCGAGTCTAACCGCCAAGTATCTCCGGATTCTATCTGTCTGATTGCTTTAAGTTGCACAAGACTGTCATCATTTGAAGCTATAATATTAGTGGTATCAATTTTACCTTTGGATTTCTCTGAACTCTCTGTTGTAAGGTTAGAAACATCTTTTCCAGTAGATTCTGAAGTAGAAGTCTCCAACCAACGACTGTTATCACTACTTTCTTGATGTCTCTTAAATAAATTTGTAACTGGTGCTAGTGCTCTTATAAGAAAAGATTTAGCTTCTTCAGTTCCATTTTCATTTCTTGCCGGAGACGATTGTTTTGGTGAACGATCTGTAGGTATAGATAACTCATCGGCAGATGTTCTAGAAACTTCATTAGTTTTGGACTTCGAAAAACTTTCATCTTCGCTGACTGAAGACTGCGTCGACAAAGTTAAGCTAGAGTCTGGACTGTTACTATCTCGAGATTTGGAATGTTTTAATTTCAATTTTCCATTTTGTAAATCATTACCAGATGCAGTCTTAGGTATACTTTTTAATATAGATACATTTTCACATGATTCACTTTTTTGATCTGACTCTGTAGAACTAACAGATTTCGCTCGCTTTTTAATAATTTTCTTTTTAGGGCCTGAGTCTGAGGAGGAATCACTGCTGGTTTTTTTTACTTTATTTTTTTTTGTTTTAGTAGTGCCTTCTGTTTTAGGTGCTTGTGGTGGTAATTGACTATTTGTTATTGTAATTTCTGGTGATACTAATTCAGATGCTACGGGACTTTTTGCACGTTTTAATTTTAAATTTACATTAATTATTATTTCTGATGTGTCATCGCCTCTATTTTGTTCAGTAGCGTAAACAGATACTGTGTCTTTATTAAGACCTGTAAGGCTATTAGATGAACTACAATTGATAAGTTCTTTTTTACTTGATTCAGATACCGAGTTAGAATGACAAGAATTTTCTTTTCTTTCTGGCTCAGAACTATGACTGCGAACAGATCTTTCAGTGTGACTTAGATTAGAATTATTTCCCGGACTTTCCCTTAAATTAGAATACTGGGTTGAATATCTACCGGCATAACCAGTGTAACTACTACTGCTTGGGGAATAATATGACCAATTTGTCATACTGGTCCGTGCAGTACTACCAAAACGACTTGTTCGCGTAGGGTCATCTAACCTGTCCGATTGGATTTCTTTGTCTACCATTACAGGTCTTTTCTTTGCCCTTGTCATAGATTTTTCAACAGTTTTGGCCATATCTGCTCTCCTGCTTCTTACGTAGGCAGAAGATCCAGGAGGTGTTGGCGAAGTGTGACGAGTCACTATAGTAACTGTCTCTGTCTCATTATCATCATTTAGTTCTTCTGTATGTATATCATTTGTGAGGATATTTTGACTTATTTCATTTGATGCTTCTTCTTGTGTTTTTGGTTCCTCTACAATAACTGGACTCGAAATGCATTTCTCAGCTTCAATTTTAACTGTATCAGTGTGATTCACTGGAGAAACGGAAGTTCTTTTTACAGTAGGTGGGCTTCTTAAATAATTTGAAGGCAATCTATTTGCTATTGTATATCTATTTATGGTTATTTCTGGTTTCACTTCAGTTCTTGATGAAGGTCTTGAATAGTTATTAAGAGATAAGTCTGGTTTTGTTTCTGTTCTGGATGCAGGTCTTGAATAGTTATTAAGAGATAAGTCGGGTTTGGTTTCTGTTCTAGATGAAGGTCTTGTATAGTTATTAACCGAAACTTCTGATTTGTTATCTGACCTAGATGACGGCCTCAAGTAACTATTTATGTTTATTTCAGATTTTGGTTCAGTTCTAGATGAAGGTCTGGGGTAGTTATTTACGGTTATATCCGGTTTCGCTTCTGTCCTCGATGTGGGACGTGCATAGTTCGAAGTTCGAGGGTATAACTTGTAACTCGACAGGCTACTGTAGCCTGTAGACTTGTCAGTCTTACTTGGAATGTCTTTATCGCGGTCCCCTGGACTGGGATCTCGACTTTTATCTTTATAACTTTTCGTAGCTCTTCTTTCGGGGCTCAAATGCCGGGATGATCGGTTAGCACTGTATTTCGATACTGGTACGGGGCTGACGTCTCTATTTTTATTGGTAGTATTGATTGAGGGAAGATTAAGTTTTGAGTAGTCCTTTTTCTCGTATTTAGATGTTGTTTTTTCATTTTTACTTGCACCGTATGAATCATATTTTGATGCGACCGGCTTCTCTGTTTTATTATAATTGATATTAGCATAGCGATTAGCGATTGTCGAGATAGGCGTATCTTCTTTATTTGTTCGTTCGGGACAAAGGATGGGAATGCTCGATGATTTATAGGACGGTGTATTGTTGATGTACTTTGCAGTGACAGTTGTCGGCCGTTCCGTGGAAGTGCTTGATGTAGTTCTTTCTCGATTCCGACCGTATGATGGTGATTCATACTGTAATAAAAATATGGTAATATAGAGTAAACTGCTACTGCAATCAATAATTGAGTTCCTTCATATACAAATATAATTATTGTCAACATCTAAAAAATCGTATTTTATAAATATATGAAGAAAGAGGCGAATATGTGGAGCGCTTGCATTGTGTCTTTCCTTATTCTTTTTTTTTCAAAGAAAAATCCCGCATTAGGAATATAAATCCTGTGCCGCGGGTGACTTTATAAACATACATGAAACGCAAATAAATAATACCCAGACTCAGAACAACAATTGGGGATGTGCGATTTGAAACCACAACACTTGGCACAGTAGAGAGCGGTATGGTTACCGCTTAACCCACTAGGCAAACCGTGCAGTTCAACCTCTTAGAATAATTAATCGTTACTTAATTAAAATTAATTTGAATAAGATATAATCCACACAAACTACTATCTTCATTAGTTTGAAGTATATGAATATGTTTCCTTTTAGGAAATGAACATATAGGTAAGTAGTTTCTTTATAATGTTTCAATTACAATATAAACGGAATATGAAAATACATACATTACTAAAAACAGGATCAAATTCCATAAAGAAGTCTAGGATAAGTATATCTATTATCTTTGTTTTAATAATTTTGAAACCAGCTAAACAAGTAACAATATTATCTCCTTTCTAAATACACAGTGATAATCAATCTTAGCCAAGACAGTGTAACTAAACTAAATAGAATTTAACAAAACGACTTAAACGTATCTTGTTTATTATAAAACAAGTGCAAGCTGCCGTCTTGCCCTTCATCTCAATTATCGTTAATGCCTGGTCACATGTTTGTTTGCATGTCAGATTACCATTAATATGTGTACAGAGTTGAAATGCTATTTCATTTGAATAAAATTAAAACGTTGCAAGTGGTTTCAACTATTAATTCGTCGTTGCCTTGTTTTGTAAAAAACAATAATGCTGTTTAAATTCTGTAATATTATTTTTGTTTGTTTATACTAGAATCCGAATGTTTTTCATGAATGTTGTGTTTGCCGATTTATGTTGTATATGGTATATTTTATGTATTGTACATGTATAATTCTTAAGTAATGTGTAACAACTGTAGATAAACCTATGAATAAATAAATAAATATATTTCTAAATAAAAATTAGCACAACGCATTATGTCTTAATTACGTCTATTTATGTAATCTAAAGAAACCATAATTCACATGTGTAGGGTGAAAGAATGAATGTCGTAAGACTAGGGTACTTTTACGATGATGAAATAAAACAGCGCGGCACTCTTGCCTCTCCATGATTGCTTACTGATAGCCTTCATTAGCGTAGACAGCAGACTATTCGCTAGCTGTCCGCTGACAATGAGTTCAAACAGTAATCTCATAAAAAATAAACAGCGATTTTAATACTGGTTTATTTAATGAGTTTTCATTCTCTGTAAATTATGTTTTAATAACACGAAAATTGCTTGACCGGAAATTGCAAGCAAGAAGACTACAAGGATGAATAGCCAATAACTAATCGGAATGGTGAATCAATGAATGAATGAAAATAAATCCTTCACTGATCGTTTCTAGCTTAGTTCAGCCCAATAGTTTTCAGTAGGCAATCGTACTCGTATACTGATGTTGATACGGAATCGAACCCAAGACTTCATGCACTGTAGTAGCGTACGCTACCACTGCGCCAACGAGGCAGTCAATTCAATAAAGGTTAGCATACGGCAATGAGCGCATTTAATATACGAGAAGCGTAATAAAAAAAAAAATGTAGCTTACTAGTAAACAATGCTTACATAGTTTCTAAAAGACATGGTGACCACACATCAGCTATCTTCCATCAGTTGAGGGGATCGATTCCGAATGTCCTTCGAATTCTGAAACAAATATATTTGTGATTTTGAATAAAGGAAAGTAAAAATGCATAAACTTACTACTAACTTTAATAAGAATTACTTGAGACTTAAATAAGAAGAAAGACTTGAGTACAAATAGCGCCGTCGTATTGCGACTACTACGAAAGTAGCAAGGTTTGAGTTCCGTTCCAATGACATGCTGCCAATTAGCGGCATTCATTGTTATGTGGACGGGCGATGCTCTCTACACCGGCCGCGTCAATATTTCTCGGGAAAACATCATTGAGAGTCGAAATAAACTTGTGTCTGAAGTGGAGACCTCTTTGGAAAAGGTCTCAGATTAGGGTAAACTTAATTTAGTCCGATTCAACCCCACAAAGACACAAATTTGCGCGTTCACCACTAAAAAACTGCCGTGTGTCCATATGTCCTCGTTTTGAAGACACTCCCTATCTGCTTCAGTCAATATTGGAATTTTTGGTGTCGACGTATCCAGTATAAGTATAAGTCCAGTTTCGTGGCCATTTGGAGGGTAAGGTCAAATTGGCCTCTAAAAAACTTGGTGTGCTCAACAGATCGAGGAGGCATTTCACTCCGCCCCACCGCCTTCGGCTTTATAAGGCGCATGTTCGGCCTCACATGGAATACTGTCCTCATCTCTGGCCACGGGCACCCCAATACCCGCTTCTCCCTCTGGACCGCATTCAGCGGAGGGCGACTCGTATCGTCGATTACCAGGAACTATCAGTTCGGCTAGACTCTCTGGCGCTGCGTATAAATGTGGCTTCGCTGTGCATCTTCTACCGCATTTATCATGGGGAGTGCTCCAAAGAATTGTTTGGATTAATCCCTGCCACCTCTTTCCGCCATCGACCTACGCGACAGAAATTTCATCCCCATCATCTAGATGGTCCACAAATAATAGGAAAATAGTGTCACTGCCTCGTTGGTCTAGTGGTTAGCGTAAGCAACTACCGATCAGGAGGTCTCGAGTTCTATTCCCGGATCGGACTATTGTTGGGATTTTCTTACAAGAAATTCTTAATAGCAGCCCGAAGTATGGAAGATGGCGGTATTGCCCGCCTGCGCCTCGGAAAGCACGTTAAGCCGTGGGTCCCGGTTACCATGAACAACTATAGCAATCGTTATTGGCAAGTCAGTGCCCTCAAATATACTGACAAGTAGTTCAACCTTCGAATTCAGTTCGCCCTCAGGGTTGCGGAGGTCCGATGCCAGTCGCTCCGTGGAAAAACTTATGTTCAGCTCAAAACCTTTGAACTAGTAGCCGATCCCAAATAACCTTGGGGCTAAAGTACTGTATCTTGTCCTGTATCTTATTGTAGGAAAAGCGATAATAAAGGCTAGGAAGATGATGATGATAGAAAATAGTGTCAGCTAGATTAAGCCTAGTTGTAAATGTATAATATGTCCTAAGATATTTTAATAAAATTTCGATAGTCCTCGATGTATTTCGTTGAGGTTCCATTTCAGTAAAACTTAACAAAACATCTTGGCAGGCTAAGGATAGGATAATCATTTATATGATATATATATATATATATATATATATATATATATATAGATAAAATTTTAATTAACTAAATATCTATTATACGGTTTTCTAATCCTAAACTAGGTAGAGTCTGTATCGTACAGAAAGCTTACCTATACACATACAATAATTAATAAATACATACAATACACACACTTCAGTCATACACATACCTAATCATATATACATAAGCGCGTCATCAACTTGCATGTAAATATAGTCGTGTAAAACTCATTATCTACTTGGATAAAAACCACTGACTAAATTTTAAATAAATACAAGAAGTTGTGTGATGGTTACCTGTATTTCAACTCTTAGGTATAAAAAGAACGGAGCTCAGATTCAGGATAATACTATTCTATTAATCATCTATAATTTAATTACCTAAATCTAGAAACAGTATCGTTTAAAATGGACTTTTGAAGTGTTTAAAAATAATTATCATACAATCCATAAATAGGAGAAACGATAAGATGCCGAGAAAGAAGATTAATAATATTGTCACCTAGCGCATCATGTTACAAATAATGGAAAAAAGGTTCGTTTTCGTTGAATTCAGTTACAAAAAAATTATAAACGTACGTTACTGGGAATTCGTTTAACTGCATAAAGGTGTATTCGATATTATCAACTAATATGCTTTCAGACATTTTAGCGTTGCAATTTGGTTAAGCTTTAAAGTAACGGTACTGTGAAACGGAACACTTATATGGAGAATTCTTATTACACCCTTATACCGAATTTTACGATTATTGTAAAGCATGATAGAGGGAATATTATTTAAACCGTAATTACTTGCCACTTTACGTTCGTAAACTATAAAACAGCTTGCATAGTGTAATAACAGTATTTTTAATAGAATTTGTTGTGTTCTCGCAGGCTTTAAAACTCCACGGTAGTCCTTAGTCTTTTTGTATTCATCTTACGATATCAATGCGTGAGGAAAGTTTCCTGCTTTACATTTGTACAATTCAGTGGAAGATGACTATAAGGTAAACCATATTCTCTAACTAAATTGTATGTGAAAAGAAACCTAGTTGTTCTAAAATTTAGTTAGGTTTATAAATCTATGAAGGAAATTTAGTTTAGATAGTAGTAGTCACGACTTTGATTTGATAGATTCTTAAAATTTGCAATTGAATAACTGCATCCCTTGTGTAAGCAACAGCTTATTACAAAGTTCAGTAATAGTTGACCTGGAAGACAGACGGTCTAAAAAAGGTTTTTACTATATATGTATACATACCGTGCTAAAATACCGATAACAGCTGTGCTCTGTTAAATGACAGTAGTGTTAAAAAGTTCAGTAGTTTCAATTAGATTTTTAAAATATTAGACTAGTTTTTATTACCATAGTACGAAGTTACACATTTTTTATAAGAAAAGCGCAGTCCAAGTATCGATATGTCAACAATCAATGATAATATTAATATGTCGACAACAAGATACTCAGATAAACTCAAAACCACTTAGTACAATATAAATAAACCATGACGTAATACCCTATTTTAATCAACACAACACACAAACGAAACATCTTAAAATCAGTAGAAGTGCATTGAAATCTTCAACATATTGAAACGAAGATACTCCATACTCCATACCGAACTACGTATGAAAATAAAAGTTTCTATTTAGTCCTAAAATAGAAACATTTTAGTTTCCGGACTGTTCTAAATCGATTGAGTCAATGAACAAAAGATGGATGGTCAAGATCCTAGTTCATTTATCTATTTACAAATTAGAACTCCATATCTATTTATATAGAGTTGGAATTTATTTGCGTAAGTTTCTTAATTATGCCTGCCTGTTTCGAGATGTAAATCGCACGGACAGATGCGGCAAATTTATTTGTTTTTACGATAATAACAGTGAATATACTTTTTGGTGGTGGCAGTTAAGTTTTAAAATTGAATGTTGCTTCAGTTCTTGTGTTGAAGGCTTTTGCTTCGTTTTATCGTATCATATTCGCTTTATCAAATTACTTTTAAATTTTAGTAACCTTTAAATTATCGCTATCCACAATACTATAATAATGTTTATAGGACTTAAAAGTAACATGTGCAGTGCCTAACGTTTTGAACAGGTTGCATTTACCGCGGTCAGAAGCTGACTCATATCAGCCTGGAACTACGGCAAGGTATGTAGGTACTTAATACCTAACGAGATTGCGGTAACTCTCAAACATAATTACTGACTTACCATTGTTGACTTTTTAATATCTCATTACTACAAAAACGATGAAATCACAGAATTTATTAATAGTAACGTAGGTAAAAAACAATTATAAGTTATTGATGGTATAAAATTATGCATTTGAACAAATATTTAGTAAGATAAATAAACAGAAATCAGTAAGAAGTTTATAACGGATTCCTTATCACAAGAGATCCCACCTCTTATGTTTTTGTCTAAAACATTTTAACACAATTTTTTGATCGAGTCACTGGTATATTATTCATCGGTAATTCTCGTATATAGTTGTACGTAATTGGGAAAAATCAAATGTCAACTCGTGGGACAGTGCAGTAGATATTTTTTCTGCAAATCCCACTTTTTGTCTGGGTGTCAATTCATATTTTCTTTCTATCTTGTCGAATATATCTAAATTTATCTATAATTTTAAGATCATCTATTCTAAAAATATAAAAATATAGTGAACAAATTTATCAACATAGGAATTAGTACAACTTTTAGGTTATTATCATGTAAAATTGATTACGTAATGTCGTTGTATGCAAGTAGAGTTGTGAATACTGGATCTTAATTCGCTGGAATTCCGTGACAAGTCGACAGAGGCCATTGAGGGTTTAGCCGTAGCTCACTGGACAAGATACCGCCATTAGTTTCTGCGACGTAAATAGCACCCATCTTCACTCCTGAACTAAATTATTATGTAATTACCGTCTCAGTAGCATGCGAAACGTATTACCATTGTCAAAGCTTGGCTCGTTTATGGCAACACAAACATATTCCTAATTACCCAACCTCTTTATTCTTATTAGAACAGTCATGGTTATTTATTCCAAAGTATTTTAATGTATCCTTCATAGGCTGACCGCAATGCTATTATAATTTGATTTTCGTCATTTTAAATTTACATTTTCCAGACGGCGATTCGCACTACTGAACTACTACTGCTCCTAGGTCTCTAGCATATAAAACCACATGTTTCTATTTACAAGAAATCTTGTGACATTTCCTAAAATGTGAATAGGGACAAACGAGCAGACGTGTCGCCTGATGGTAAGCGATCACCGCCGCCCATGGACACCCGCAACACCAATACCGCAGGCGATGATGAATAATATAATATAATGTCCTCGTCGTGATGAAATTTATGATAAAAATTATAAAAAATGTGGATGAAATGAAGATGAATGGGGACCGTCTTTCGAAAAAGCAAAAAACGGTCTTCCATTTCTCATTCAAATAAAATAACACTACTCCTGAAGGATTGATTCATAGAAAAAATCTACATTGAGGTCACTGACCTGATATCACTCATACATAGTACAATTATTATTGTGAAATTTTAACACAATTAAATATCAACATTATTTTAATCAAAAAGTTGTAGTTGTGTATCTTAAAATTAAACTTCCCTGGAACAAAATAAAACAAAACATTGTGCCAACTGAACGTTTTCATATTTTTACTCGAAATTGTAACGAATATTAATTTGAAGTAGAATTAATTATTATATTTATCGTTTACTATTCATCGTGGCACACTACTCTTTCACCAGCATTTAAGTAAATTTCAATTGGCGTAAATCTGTAAGGTCACATGACTGTGAATCATTGTTGTGACATAACAAATTAAATATTATATGTAAATTTTGGCTTCAGACGTTGAGACATTGCCATAATCTGGGTGTTGTTATTTAAAATATCTTGGAATGAGTAATTATTTTCGAAATAGGTAGTGCGACATTTTTTCAACTAATCTAAATTCTATCAGGTGTAGCTACTAGGACTCTATACAATTTAAATGACATATTTCTAATCGCCATAATCATACAAAGATATTATACATAAAACAATACCCCGAGAATTAGAAAAAATATTTCTAATGTAGGGCTAATTTAAAATCGAATTTCCATCAGAAGTTATTAGGTTTCCTTTTCGTTGACAAGTAAAAGTAAAGTAAAGTTAATAAAACATTGGCATAAATGCGTCATGTCACGTGTCAACATAAAAATCTGTATTTGTGATTGATATTACGTGGACTTACGGGAAAACGTCGTTATTCGTAGACAAGCCAAGTGTGGTTGCCCAACAGGTTTGTCTCATCCTCACGTCAATTTGCTGTACTTTTTTATTATGTCAGTTGACTCGAGTACTGAGGACTAAGATTGGAGCTAGGACTCTGGTAACCTTACTCACTCCGGTTTCACACAACACCGGTTTATGTGAGACCGTGGTAGCACTGTGGTCTAGCCGGTATATATGAGTCGAGACCATACATTCCCACGGTCAAGGTAGTTAGATTACTTGACTTTAAACTGGTACATTCACAACGTAATTTTCAGAGAGTTTTTACGAATTTTCGGTAAGCTATAAATTTATTAAAAGAGGAAGACAAAAACACATACATCGATAAAAAACATGCGGAAATAAAGTCTTTACGTATTTTAAAGACGATGGCGATTGTCCAAGCTAATTTATTTGCACGAGCTAAAACGTGTATTGGAATTATTTTTGCACAATTTGTTCGTCCATGTGTAAAATAAAATTTGATAGCCACGCGCGATTCTCGTGAGATACATCGGACGTTAAACCTGAAGAATAGATAAATATGCACGTATAAATGCATATTTATGTGCATACGTACCTCTGTGTGGCGACGTTTGAAGAATACGGAGTATCACTACTATTCCTATTCATCCCGTAGATATTTTAAGCGCCAACTAAAGGAGCAAACTATGCAAGACAACAACACTGCTAGGAGAAGGTAATACTCATCACTACCGTTGAGATATGAAAAGTGTTTTAGAGTACATTAACGTTTATGGTTATAATTAAGAAGAGGTTTTATTGTAAGCTTAATTAAACGCACTGCTTTCCCGTGTCGTATAGTATTTAGTAGACAAGTAAGTGGCTCAATAAACTTATGTCCCATTTTAGCACACACCGGATTTTGAACGACAAGCCATATATCAACGGAGTTCTAGTAGTAAATAGTACACTCAGGATGTATATTTCTTGACAAAAATGAAGTTGAAGTGGATCTCTTATGCACATTTTTCATGTTCACAGCAAGACCATGATGATATTTTCTTACATTTAAAAGCGTTCTGGAGAATGTATGTTTATTATCTCAAAGTCTGTCATTCCGTTCTGTACCAATTTGTATATAAAATTTATATATGAGAAGGCGTATCTAGTTTTCTTCTAATCTCACTTGAATTTGAGAGATTGGCATTATATACAGTTTTTGTAATTCTTCTTTATTTGCACAATCAAAAAAGAGAGTAGGTTTTTTATAAATCAGTAAGAAAATAGCTAGGTGTACATAGCATCCCGAGCCACAATTGGGTAGATTCCAATGTTTATTATAAACTGAATCGGCTGAATCAGGAAATGTAACATCGTAAAACATAGCAAACACTGACCTCTGCTTCTAATTACATGCTTTATTTTACTTCATAATGTTCAAATGAACATCAAAAGTGAACAATTTGACAATAGTCAGACATAACGTCACGACTTGACGTTTGACGTCATGCTTAGACGCGCCAAGCGTTTTGATTTTTTTTTTTTTTTATTGAGTATTGCGCAAACGAGCAGACGTATCACCTGATGGTAAGCGATTAACGCCGCCCATGGACACCCGCAACACTAAAGGCGTCACAAGTGCGTTGCCGACCTTTGGGGGATGGGAAAGGAGATGGGGGGAGGGAGGTATAAATAGACCAAATAAAATTTAAGAAAGTTAAGCACTTTGACTGTACGTTTGGTCTAGTGGTTTAAGCGGTCGCCATGCCAAGTGTTGTGGGTCTTATCAAACATTGGCCAGCTGTTATATAAGCAGTCTTTGCAGATTACACAAATTCTCAAATACAAGAATTATGTAGTTTCCAGACGTAAATTGAAACTATTGCATTGCATTGCCTGAGGGCACAGTATGACTGTCTTCTCTGACCTATCTTCATATGTCACAAATTAGCGGTAAATACTACATAATTAGTGGCTGACTCTCATATTTGAAGATTAACAAATATGAATAAAACACACGTAGGCAATTTAATTTACAGATGCAAGTAATGTCTCGATAAATGTCCAGTACGAGTTACGACTAACGATGGCAATGAGATTTACATAGAAGAAAACGATGCAGTATTAGTGTTACCGGTCACCCATCTATTGAAATATATTTGCTAAGCACAATCCAAACTATTATTTAAATGTCTTCAGTGTAGTTAATAGCAAATCTTTATTCAAAATAAGTAGTGGAAGTCAATGTCTGTGTCGACGTACGTGGATATAGCTATTTACAACATACTGGTCTTATAAAGAGAGAGCTGCCTTAGAACTAGTATTGCCTGAATAATATTATATCAAACGCACAATGCTGTTACCATTCTATTATAAATAAAAAATGTTGCAGGAAAGTTTCATAGCTTTTTTTTCACTGAGTCTCACGGTATGATTTCGCTTAGAGAACCTCTGTAAATATATTACGTTTAAAAAACTTGTAGACGGTTCTATCCAGTATCGCCGTCAATTTGAACTGATACAATATACATGAAAAACTTGTTGTGAACTTGTCCAACATGATTGTAGTACGATTACTAAAGCACTTGGCAGACACACGGTTTTAAATGTACTAACGGTCCCCTGATTAAAAGAGAATCGAAGCAAGTTTGTATGCCATGTTTAGTTTTTTTTCTACTAAATTATTTAATAGGTCATTCGTTGTCCTAGAGGTTAGACTAGTAAATAGTCACAAAATCTGTTTGTGAAGTTAAAACGAATTAAAAATATGATGTACCGTTAATTTGATACGAAATCTCAATCTCTCTCGAAATAGGACTCTTTCACAACGGAAATACCCTAATATTATTTTGCTTTACTTAAATGTCTTAAAATCTGCTTACTGTAACGTTATTATTTATTATCTGAAAATAAAAAAGGAAAACTAACGCTTTTTGATTGCAGCTTTACTGTTTATTTAATAAAAAAAAGAAATATATATATTGTGCAATTGACTTACTTCTATTGCAAAGAACAAGATTGATACCATAAAATCAACTTTTATTGTTAAAAATACACGAAAAATATAGTACTTGTTTAAAGTTGGAGGGGTTCCCTCAATTTTTTGGGATTCCATCATTAGATCTTGATATGGTGATAATGGGACCACCTCGGGAGTACACCCTTTCGAATAAAAAAGAATTTTCATAATCAGTCCCCAACTGACGGATTAATCGGTGAACATACATACAAAAAATACATATAGTGGAAGATAGAATCGCCTCCTTTTTTTGAAGTCGGTTAAATAACACAAACGGTATGTACAAATTGCAACCGTGGAAGAATCAAGAGAGCTTTAGGCATATGGACACTAAATCAAACCAACACGAACTAGGTATGTAGATATACAACACCCACACAAGCAATGTCTGTTACAAAACACCAAACGGGCGCTCGCACTAAACAATCAGTATAGGAACTGTTAGATTTATTTCTGTCGAAAGTACATTACGAAAATAAATGGCCTACTCTGTGTAGAAGTGTCAAACAGTTGAGTTCGAGCCGGTTATTGCCTCGAGTGAAATGAGGTCGGATTGGCTTCCCGTAGGTGATCGCCAACGCATAGGTGTTGACGATCACCTACGGGAAGCCAAGCCAGCCGCTCTGATGTTTTATGAAGGTGTTAAACCGTTTAAGTGGGGTATCAGATTTAGGTCTTCTTGAATATGCACCATTTTTTTTAAATATGACATTAAACTTTGCTGACATGGATATCTGTTATTGCTGGATTTATTTGTAAGCGTAGTCATAGAATCGACGGTTTCTGTCAAAATAAGCTTCAGATGTGTGTCAACTTTTTAGCTTTTATGTTCATTAATTAGGACCAATAACCTTTTCAAAATTATTTTAGATACGAGTGAGATTAAATAAATGATCGTTTTATGTAACAAACAATATTAGTGATTAATTTTAAATAACCACAATGACCGCACATGATTCATATGTATGTTAAGTGATAGCGTAACAATTCGCAAACTTTACTACGTATTATACATGATATAACAACCCTACTTTGCAACTGTAGTATTAATGCATTTTAACAAAAACTATTTAAACATATTATAGTTCTCGCAATCGAATTCATTAATGAGGAAAGGTCATTGAAAAATTCTGATATTATAAGTTTCCGGACATCTAACACACAACGCAATCTAGTCCCAAGCTAATCAGAGCTTGTGTTATGGGTACTAGACAACTGATATAAATACTTATTTACTCTTTTTTTTGTAAATACATACATATTATACATAGAAAACACCCAAACTCCGAAACAAATATTTGCAGATCATACAAACATTTGGTCCGACCCGGGAATCGAACCCAAGACCTCAAGCTTAGCAGTCGCATACGCTACCACTACGCCAACGAGGCAGTCAAGTTAATAAATAAAGAACGGCTAGGAATGAGTTATTTCTTAAGGTGTATTTAAGGTTGACGGCGCACATTGTTCTACATGATATGTTATCATGGTGTGTGTTTAATAAGAAAATAACTCTTCGAGGTACAGGTAGACTTCCAAATTCCGGGCTGTTATAAAGATTTTTTCTAAGACTCACACTCACAGTAGGGCGCTACCTAGGTATCGAACCCGAGAGCTTTTGATCTTCTGCAGTAAAAATATTTCTGTATGTATGATTATTCTTGTACTACCCATTAAAAGAAATATATTTATGAAATTGTTCTACTTAGAACTTTATTCAGAAATGCCTTAGTAGTTACTATTTACGCTGTATACAACGATGTGAACCGTGCTGGTACAAAATAGACTGATCATTAAAATTTGCACCGAGATTTATAATGGATTTTTGCCAGCTTTACGACTTGCATCCAAGGTTTACAGGAATGACAATACCGTCCTACATATTTTCATGTTATCATCGTATCGATTTGTACTGGAAGATTTTAGCAAAAATAACTGTATATAAACTTCAAAATATGATTTTGTTTTGGCATAACGCTTACATCTTTAAAAGTAACCGTTAGTGTTGGAGTCACGTTAGCTCTTGTCTGCTGATAGCGGTAGGCTTCTGTTAAAATCTAAAAAAATATCACTTATGACGTAATTTTTTTATTTTTTTAATGGTAAAAGCTGCTAAAATGCCTCTGCCTGATGGAAAGTATGAGCAGAATCCAAGAGGGGTGGTCTCCAATACCAATAACGAAATAATTCTAGGCTATTTCTACTGATAAATGATTGTTTATCTATCTTCTATCTATAATATAAAAATGAATCGCTCAATGCCTTGGTAAGCGCATAACTCAACAACGCCTGGACCAATTTGGCCAATTTTTTTTTTTAAATGATTGTTGAAGTTCAAGGATGGTTTTTACGGCGAGAAAAAATCGTATAAAGGCCGGAAAAGCCCTAAAAACTGCTCTTTTCTTTTTCTCATACAAACGTTTTCTAACTAAAACGTAAACTCAATTTGAGCTTTATTGCTATTGTATAAAGTTCATATATTATAAGTACTCACTGTTGTCTAAGCAATGTAGGTTTGTTCCTAAATCAATGAGTCAATTTGCACTTTATTACCGCTAGACAAAGTTCAAATTCAATCATATCTATCAAAACAGTGTGCGTATGTGCGTTAGAGTAGATAATCATTGGATAGTCCATTTATCGGGAAAGACTATAGGCTATTTGTCATCACGCCTAATACTAATAGGAGCGGAGCACCAATGAAGAATGTTTCAAAAACGGGGGAAAATTTTCACGCTACGGGTAATAGAAGACGCAAACGAGGTTGCGTGGGTCAGCTAGTTCACAATAAAAATGCAACACTACTATTAAAAAAAAAGTATATATGTATTTATATCAGTTGTCTAGTACCTACCCATAACACAAACTCTGCTTAGCTTGGGACTAGATGGTCAATATCATTCAATCAATATGAATAGTCAAATTCATTCTTGGGTAGTTTGAAGTAGGTTCTCTCTACTACTAGCAGAAAAACACAAATAAATATTAAAATTTAAAAAAAACATGTGTAAACCTTCTAAAGCCTAAATGAAAATTCACAATAAAGTAAAATATGTAATTGCACCACACTATGTTACAATATTGTAGGGGCTGAGCTTAAGCTACCTACCGGGTCCACAGGTGGCGGATAGTGGAACGTCCTATAGATATATAGGACAGCTGCGAATAAGGTAACCCAAATAAGCAGTCCCGGACCGAAGCGGCAAGATAGCAGGGGTGGTGGAATGTCCCGTGGCACAGACATCCCCAAGAAATACCACATAACCCGGAAATATCTTGTGTCATGGCGAGTCTGCGCCGCCAGTAAATAAGTGCATAGCCCTGGCAGTGGGCAGCAGCCTGCCAGCGTTCCTTAAGGCGAACCTTAGGTAGAGGCTAACGGCAAAGGAAATGAAAACCTGTTAGCGGAGATGGAATCCGTCGAACCCGGTTACAGTACTGCGATCACCAACCCGTCGTTGCTGGCGTGGTGATTATAGCTAACCCCCCTCCCCTAATAAACATGACAGACAAAAATAAGAATCGACCCCGAGTTCCCAGCGCCCTGTCAATCCACGGTTCGAGCAGTGGCCTTGAGACACGGGGCAGGGGTGCGACAAGTAATCTCTGGGAGTTGACTAACTGCCGTAATCAAAATCTTTTTATCGCCACATATAATGCTCGGACACTCTCTACTGATGACCGTCTCATGGAGGTGGAAGTCGAACTGCATCGCATCAAATGGCATCTTCTGGGCTTGTGTGAAATTCGAAGAGATGGTGAGGAATTACTAACATTGCCATCAGGAAACCTTCTTTATTACAAAGAAGGAACAAGAAAAGGAATAGGAGGAGTCGGCTTTCTAATAAACAGGGATTTTAAACATCGCCTGCTCGAAATTAGAAGTGTGTCCAATAGAGTAGCATATGCCAAATTTAAACTATCAACAAAATACACACTATTAATCATACAGGTGTATGCTCCTACGGCAAGCCATTCAGACGAAGAGGTTGACGAAGTATATGAACAAATAACCAGCGTCATGGAAAGGATTAAGTCTCGGTATGTAATGGTAATGGGAGATTTTAACGCTCAGGTTGGGAAAAAGGAATCGGACCTCGAGAGCTGCATTGGCGGCTTTGGATTTGGTGAAAGGAATGACAGAGGCAAAGCGCTGATGCATTATGCATTTAAAAACAATATGTATATCATGAATACACACTTCGAGAAAAAACCTCAACAAAAATGGACTTGGAGGCACCCAGATGGTATACATAAAAAGGAATATGATTACATCTTAACCAACCGCAGAGACTTCGTGTGTGATGTAGCAGTGCTCAACAACTTCACAACTGGCAGTGACCATCGCTTGCTACGTGCAAAACTTACTGTCAATATAAGGAAGGAAAGACGGAAACTTATACGGAAAAGTACTCCGTCTCATATTATTCCGGATGTGATTAAAGCTAATGCCGATCAATATAAGTCATACGTAACTGAACAGATCCATGACATCGACCGACTGAAATCGCTGTCAGTAGACGACCTAAACGAACACCTGATCCAGATTATGGCGAGGGCGCTGGAACACGTAACACCTGACATGACCAACTTTAGACCAAAAAAACTAACTGGAGATACTCTTAGGCTTATAGATCGACGCCATCAAATGCGCACAGAAAACAAAATGGACACTCAAGAATACAGAATTCTGAATAGTAGCATCCGCCAGAATATAAAACAAGATCTTTTGCTGTACCAAGAAAATCGTATTGAAAAAGCAATCGAAATGAACACCAGTCGAAGAATGCTGCGCGTTGAATTGTCAAATGGCAGGAAAGAGATCTTCCAGTTGTTTGACGATAAAAATAACATCATCACAAACAGAGCGCACCTACTGAAAGTTGTAAGAAAATTCTACGAGAATCTGTATAAAAGTAAAGTAACAGCGCCTGATACAGATACGGATCTGCCGTCAACAGCGAGGCCTCGTGTCGCTAATGTTGGTTCCGAAGAAATACCCGACGTGACTATTGAAGAGTTACATCTAGCACTGAAACAACTTAAGAATAGGCGATCTCCTGGACGGGATGACATTGTGCCGGAGATGCTGAAAATGGGACCAGACCCTTTATGGAGAGCACTTGCGTTACTGTTCACAGAGTGCATATTGACAGCGTCCGTGCCTAATGACTGGCACAGTGCAGTAATTATTCTCCTACACAAAAAGGGAGACACCCGAAAATTACATAACTACCGCCCCATTAGCCTTCTGTCACACGTGTATAAACTGTTTAGTAGAGTTATCTTGAATAGATTGAGTAGTAAGCTAGACGAGTATCAACCTAGAGAGCAGGCGGGCTTCCGATCCGGCTTCAGTACCAGCGACCATCTACAGACGTTAAAGACTACCATCGAAAAATGCCATGAATATAGAAAGCCACTAATAATCACCTTCGTCGATTATGAAAAAGCCTTCGACTCGGTTGAAAACTGGGCAGTTGAAAAAGCCCTCGTAGACTGCCGAATAGACGAAAGATACATACAGCTAATTAAGCACCTACAGCTACATAACACGTCTTCGGTTAGTCTCCATAAACTAACAGAGCCATTCAAACTTGAGAGAGGAGTGCGGCAGGGAGATACAATATCGCCTAAACTATTTAATGCCGCCCTCGAGAATATCTTCAAGAGACTGGAATGGAACAATAAGGGTATAGTGATCGACGGAGAGAGACTCAACAACTTAAGATTCGCGGATGACATCGCATTGGTGGCTGATAGCGTCGATGATATGCTTTCCATGATAGAAGACCTACGGAGAGAGTCAACAAAGATTGGTCTGAAAATGAACGAGGGAAAAACCAAAATCCTCACAAATATCCCTGAGGCAGATAGGCGCCATCTGCCAGTTGAAAGAGTCGACCACTACATCTATCTTGGCCATAAGATAGCTTTGGATCTGGAAGACCAGGTGGCCGAAGTGGAAAGAAGGATCACACAAGCTTGGTCAGCTTTCGGAGCGAATAGCCAAATTTTTCGCTCTAAGAGAATCGCGCAACACCTGAAAACCAGGGTATTTAACCAATGTGTCCTGCCTGTGTTCACATATGGCATGGAAACTACGACTTTAACCGAAAAGTCTGCTGAGAAACTACGAGTAGCGCAGAGAGCAATGGAGAGGTCGATGCTGGGGATAACTCTGATGCACAGAAAGAGAAACGAGTGGATAAAAGAAAAGACTAAAGTCGTAGATGTCGTACAAGAAATAGAACGCCGGAAATGGAGATGGGCAGGACACATTGCTAGACTGGAGTACAGCCGGTGGGCTCGAAGAGTGCTTGAGTGGAGACCCCGAGCAAACACTCGAGGCAGGGGGAGACCGCCAAAAAGATGGGTCGACGATGTACGGGAACGAGCGGGAGTGAACTGGATGGCGATTGCACGGGATCGCGAAGAATGGAAATTGGGAGAGGAGGCCTACGTCCGAAGACGGACAAGCAAGAGGCTGTGATGATGTTACAATATTATTTCAGAAGTTAATATTCACCGCTTCGTGTACTATATATATTAATGCATTTGTTTATTTTCGTCTGCAGTCTGTTGTGTGGAAAAATGAGTATTCGTGAGTAATGATTTACTGATGAAACAGCGGTCAGTCATTCGTGAGAGTGACGACAAGTGAACACTTTGTTTACTGTATTTACTCTAGTTCTGAAAATAATTGGCATTTCGATTTTTCATTCTTATATTGCTTATATATGGAGCAACATATAACCCTGCCATGATTACGCAAAATAGACCTGCTCGATTAAGCTTCTATTCTCTTGTATTATTGGGACGATGTTTTGATGATTTGTTAGTTTTCTATTAACTTTTATACAAAAGCAACTTGGCTGGTCTTACCGGAACTTAAACCCCCTCCCACTTATTCTACGGCGAGAAGGAGACGAAAAACTGTTGCCGTAAAAAAGTAATCTGTATGTGTAAATGTGTTTATATGTAATATAAACAAGACATGATCAATATATGGCCAAACTTGGAGGGACACTGACTATATAATTCATTACCATGTAAAAAATACACGAGCTGCCTCAATTTTGCCGGTTTGTAATTATTAATATTAGACGATAATATACCATACGATATTTTACGATTATTCTTAGTAACTGAGCACAGCTGTGTCCGTGCTTCTTTTGATTATAATAACGAATAGAGATGTTGTTAGACGGATGTTTCTCCTTTGTAGTGCCAAGATTACATTCATCTTTAAGTCTATAATATTTACAACATCTGAATATCTATTTAGTAATAAAATGAAGTCCCAATTAAAATTATTTTAAATTGCCAAGTATTAGATATACAGTGTGTTTGTAAGTCCAAAATTACACTATCTATTTAACCAGACTTGGTACGGAAACCTACATTATCATTTGCGAAATGAATTCAACAGCACAACTCGATAAATGAAACTTAACGTAGTACATTTATTTTTATTTATTATTACTTCCTGCATTACATTTGCATGAAGCGGACTTAATGCCGAATGGCATTTTCTACCAGTCAACCTTTGGATGGTTTAGTAAAGGACGTGCCAGGTGCACTAGTCTTATGAAGAGAAGTTATGAACAACAAACACATATAACAATAATTAACCTTTAGTAAATATACTTTTATATAGATACATGTACAAATTAATATTTAAATGATATTCATACAGAATAAAATATATAAAGTAATATTTGGTAATGAGATTATGAAGATATATCTGATAGTTGTTTCTCGTATAAAATATATGTTATAATAGGTAACTATGACAGCTGAGTTCGATAGGCAGAGAAATGATCGTATTTACGTAGAACCGAATGCAATTGTTGAGAATTCGGTCAAGTTTGTTGAGTAGATCTGCATTCAGGTCGAGGTAGCATACATCACAGTAATCGATAATAGGGAAGATCAAAGCCTGACGAGCTGATATAGTGATCGCAAGCTTCCAATTACCCTTTGGCTTACGTTCCCAATTTGTGGCGATATATGTTTGAAAAAGATATTTTTTTAAAAAACAAGCTATGGAACGTTCTAGCTTTTCAGTATTTAACTTTTGTTTCCTGCCTCATCGTAATTATGAGTATTATCAAAGTTTATATCCACATATACATCAATAGTCCACTGTTGGAAATATGCCTCTAGACTTAATATCTACACCTAATTAAATTAATTATTATTTAATTAATTAAATTACTTATTGTGTGACCTTCACACAGAAGCGTGAAAGATAGTTAGCATGTGGCTTAGTAGAATGAGATCGGAGCAAGATTAAAATCGAGTATCATAAGAGCTTGCGTTATCTAGATGTCGGACATTTTAGGCTATCAAAATGCTTCTATGCAAGTACTATGTTAAAAGTGATTGTGTAAAGTTTAGATGTTAGGAATACCATTACAAAAACTACGCCTCATGACTCATAAACTGAAGACAGGTTCAAACTAGTTCAGTTGTTCCCGTGTATATAAATATTATTATTTTTCCAGTCTAAAGACCCTATGACTTACAGCACAGTCAATTGATCGTACAAGTTTTATTTCTGTAAAACAACTTTTGGAATGTTATAAAAAAATATCTCTCTTAAGGCAAATTGTAAACAATTTGTTTTATGACGGCCAACCTACTACCCAAGTGCCCTATATACATGCGATAATTACAGGAAACCCATAATTAGTTAGATCTTTCATCGTTACGAGCGTATGTTCTGAGAAAAACATTTGGAACAAATGATCAATGGACATTTCTATCACTTGAACATTTACCATCAAATAATAAATAAATAAATATTCCGGACATCTAACACACAACGCCATCTAGTCCCAAGCTAAGCAGAGCTTGTGTTATGGGTACTAGACAACTGATATAAATACTTATATACTATTTTTTTTTTTGTAAATACATACATATTATACATAAAAAACACCCAAACTCCGAAACAAATATTTACAGATCATACAAACATTTGGTCCGACCCAGGAATCGAACCCGAGACCTCAAGCTTAGCAGTCGCATACGCTACCACTACGCCACCGAGGCAGTCAAATAGAATTATTGATAATACTTATACGTAATAAATCTTTTTACAGATAGGTCTGACGTTTTTTAGTGGTTAGTGATACTGTCTACAAAGCTAGAGATCGTGTCGTGAGATGAATTTGTGCTAGACGTATTTTTCAATTCAAGTCATTTATATTACAAACAAATTGATATACAGACATAAACATTACATAGTTACTAAACGTATTGTTATGAAATTTGCCGTTTTGCCAAGAGAGTACTTGCGGTGATGGTATGAGTATTGCGGTATGGGATACATGTATGTAGTACTGTAAGAGCCCTCGCAAACTGCACACTTTCGATAGGCCGATAGTTTGGTTGGTTTCTTAATCAGTATAAAGATGTATGGGAGTGCGCACAGTATAACTTTTCGGTATCGTCCGACAAATAAGTCAAAAGCCAACCTGGTCAAACTAACGGCCGGCTAAAAAGTTTGTAGTCTGCAGGGCTCTAAGAAATACATCACGATTGAAGTGCCCTTACCAAGACATTACGTTACCAGCAACTTAAATAAAAGTCAAATGTATTAAATTTACTAACTTTAAACAATGCTTGTTTCCGTATTTTTCATATGACGTATAGATTTTTCTTTAAGAACTACCACAGAACTGTACAAAGTTGTATTTGTCCCACCCATTGATAATATTACACATGATATAATAACTAATTAATGTATTATTACAATACTTTTAATTAAACATACTTGATAAGTACTAGTCAACTTTATATGCGGATATTATAAAACTGTATTTTGTTTCTTGACACAAAGATCTTAGTCGCGATACTAAGCTCTATAGTTGAACATTAGCCTTTGAATGTTAATTATAATTCATCTTTATTGTATCACAATTTATTTGTTTAAATATTTATCTGTATTTTTTTGTTTGAGCTATTTTTTGTATGGGGTAAGTAGGCTTATCGCTGAGTTTAAAAGTAGAAGTCTGTGTATCGGCTATATGCACATTTAAATTTTGATGATCAATGAGTAATACAGTTTTGAATTTCTAACTTTACCTATTTGTTGAAATTACAAAGACTTAAAAGTAAAGGTACAGAGAAGTCTAAAATGGAAAGAATGAAATTAAGGTAGACAGATTTCGAGAAAAGGATGTGACGGCTTTGGCTTTTTTGACGATAACGACTTGGCAGGGGCACTACCATTCTCCCGATAACATCACTCTTCCCGTTTATGAATTTCTCTGGTCAGCTCATCGTTTTTAGTACAAAACAATTATTTTTGAACTACGAAAGCTCGTTGACATTTATAAAGACTAAGGTTATTTTAAACTAAACCCTACTTCCTTTCAACTGTACACAATTTATCTACTATATATTATTTTCATGTTGTATTGAGTCTGTGCATATTTATAATATTGCCGCCATACTCATCTCACGCCGTTCAAAAATAACTATGCAGCATTTCGATGCGTAGGGATATCCTGACAAATTATTTTTATATATCCCAGTTTGTCTCTATTCCGCTGGGGACGCCCTCCGCTCTCCTGATTGTTCCGAAGGGGGTTATTTTAAGATTTACACGGAATATGTACGCAGCCGTGAATTGTATCAAAATATGTGCAGTTGTATCCGAGACCGCGGTGAATGTAATTAGATATTTCTTTAAATGTGCGTTTTGAAATAATCGTTTTTGCATTTATTAAGTAAGTCCTATTTACATATTTAAAATACGAGTAATATAAAGTCAACAAGTTTACATAGTGTAATGTAATGGAAAAAAGTAGCTAAATAATATGATTTTTACTTTGATTTCCCTATTTTAATTTCTTTTCTCTTTTATATCTTTCAATTAGTCTGTTATTTCATCACATAAAACAGCTGATCGACTTCGAATAAAACTATTACCTGTGTACCTTTAGAACACTATCCTAAAGTAGACAACAGTCATCAGAATATTAAATAAATAAATATTTCGGATATCTAACACACGACACCATCTAGTCCCAAGCTAAGCATAAATACATATAATCATATATACTGCTTTTTTTTGTAATTACGTATATATTATGCATAGGAAACACCCAAACTCCGAAACAAATATTTGCAGGTCATACAAAGATCTGGTCCGACCCGGGAAACGAACCCAAGACCTCAAGCACAGCAGTCGCATACGCTACCACTGCGCTACTGCTACAACGAGGCAGTCGATTGGTTATCTCTTCAGAATTATCGAGTTCTAATTTCTATATTCACATTTACCACTAAATGATAATAGTTCCTTTAATGGAATGTAACCAAATGAGCGTTCAAACGTCAGTGGTGCGCGACGGGGAACGAACTTGAACTGCTGCGAATCAGACCACTGAACCATCACCACTGACATCGTTGTTTCAATTATTATATAACTTTATAACATAGTAGCGGGTAACTCATTTATATTAACATAATCCTTTGTAATACTTTTATTTCATTTAATTATTATCTATTAAGGAAATAAGCCTATTCTTATTTCCTCAATAGTTTACTTACCAGAAAAGTCTAGCCCAAGGTATTTCATGCAATAAATTATTATTATTGTTATAATAAAGTGAGCCTTTTCTACTTCATACGTATAACAGCAATAGACTTTTTATTTTATAAATATAGACGTACTCACGTATATTCACTACGTAAATTACTAAATGTGATTCTGTCTTTTCACAACAGATTTGTGACTAAGTGGCCTAAACTTGGAAAAATATATTTCATCACGAATTCTAGACCAATGGGTACCTAGTTTACCAGTATTAGGTAATTTTAAGAAAACATAGATTAAAATGATCAAACGTATGTATCGGAATAGATTCCTTAAATCTTTCGTCTCTTTACAACATGTGACCTCGTGACTCAATACGCAACAATATGAATATTGTACCGTTTACTAAGTGTAAATGTGTTTAAAATCGTCGTATCAATTATTCTGTTTAGGCCCTGGCTTTGCTTTATCTCATTTAGTTTGATTAAATGAGATCTATGATACATAATATCGATATCGAGACGGATTTCGCCGATCGATTTTGTAATTTCATGTAAACTGCTTCTATTTATCAACGAACAAATAGTTTTTGAATGTTTCAAAAGATCTCGGTGAACCCTTTTCAGTATTGGCCGATTAAAACATAAAAATGTGTAGACATCATTTTAGCGATGAAAAGATAGAGAGAAAAGCTATTTTCTTAAGTAAAGTTTCAATTATTCCATTTAAAAACTACATCATTCGGTATAATTCAAATAAAATAAAAGTTTTTGTAATCGCATATTGTTGAAAATCAGTTAAGGATTTTGTTATTCACATTAAAGTGGAAAGTTTTATGTGAATTGAAATAAATGAACTGTATTACACGCTGTAAATAAGGGCATACGGAAATTTACGATAATATTTTAAGGCAATGTTTCAAACATGACAACGTAAAATAATTTGACAATATAAAAAATCGGTTCCGTAGTTTAGACTCTACAATGGAACATACAAACTTACATAGACTGCCAAAACGATTACCTTTCCTTTTGGTTTCGACATAGTCTGGTAAAAAATAAGGGCAGTGCTCAAAACATTATATCTTAACTTATTCCAATAATCAACTTTCAGATTTACTTGAAGAAAGGATTTAATCAGCTACTGGTCATGTACCGAAGCTTAATTTTATTACCTACTAATTTCTATAACTAAAATACGGTTTTTACATTTTAAATATTTTATTTATCTAATTGTTATTTACCTTTACTACTAGGCATTCCCTAAGAGCAGCATAAGACTATTCACATAAAACCATTCAATGTCCACAATTTTGACAATATGTTTTTAATAATGGAAATGAAATCTTATTAAGAATAGATAATCATTAACATCCATAATAAGAAAGCTAAAAAAAGAAAACTTCCCAAGACTTACAAACTAAAATTGTTGCTAAAAGTATTTAGATTTGCAATTATTATATAGACATGCTCTTTTGACGGCTCGATCCTCACCCATTCTTTTCGAAAGACGAAGTTTTCAGAAATATGGAAGAGATGAAAGTGCCCGACTGGTCTGAGTTGGCACAAAATAGGAAAGAATTACGCATTCTACTGTCGGAGGCCAAGATACACTTTGGGACGCTGAGCCAGTGAAATAAATAAGTAAGTAAGTATATAGACATGACAATTATGAATGTTGAACGTCAGTTAAGGCGTAAATTCACATATTAATTAAAATAATTGGTACGCTATCCAATGTGAACTTGGCCTACATTGAAGCTAATATTCAGAGCATGTTCAATGTTCAGTATGTTTACAAAGGAAGTAGTGAAAGGCATAGTTGTGTTAACCTTAAAACTGACGGTGTTAGGCAATTAATTAGGCTACACTTTTGTTTATGATTGTAATTAGCTACTGACTTTGAATACTGCCACGAACTCGCCAAAATTTTACACACATTTGGTTTACAACATTACAGACATATTAACAGTTAGAAACACGCGATTTTTATCATTATGTCTTATAGAAATTGTTGGGCTGGGGTAAAGTTACAACGTCTATTGGAGAGGGATGGTTAGCGCCAACCTTTTGTTTACATGTTGACTTCTTAAGTTATAAAACTATGAAGAAAACACAAGTTGTAAATATTGTAAGCAATACAGTATTATTACACCGACTCCGAAAAACTAAACATTTCTTTTCCGAAGGCTTTAACTGTAATTTATTTTAACTTTTTAACATCATTTAATAATGTTGATAATTAACTACTGATATTAATAATTATTGGTGACTTATTGTCAAGAAGTAACTAGCACACCCTGCGATTTTTAAAATCCTCTCCCCGCCCATATCCCAGACGTAGGCAACACACTGGCAAATGGCAATTACGCTTCTGGTGTCCTTGGGCGGCAGTAATCGCGTATCATAAGGCGATACCTCTACTCGATTGCCCCCATTTCAAAAAAAATAACAAAACAATAACATTAAGCATTGATTAATTACAATTATTCCTCATTGTTTTGTTTACATTTGCTTCCTTTAGCTTTTCACTCAGGTTTTGAAACCAATAAAATCAGCGATATTATCTTACAAAAGTATTAAAATAAGTATAAAATAAATTCCTGGTTTCAAATAACCGCATTTTAAAGAATTCTCACGGTAACTAGACACTTATTTGTGCAAGTGTCGGACAATAAAATCAGGGAAATTAACGCGAAGCAACAAGTGGGTCAGAATACCGACAGTAGCAATATGTAAACAAAGATTTCCGATTACAATTTAGGTCAGCGGGAAGTATCTTATAGATATAGATCATGATTATTTTTTGCATATGCCAACTTTTAACGCAAAAACGAATGTACGAGTAGTAAGAATGTGATTTCTTTTAATCTACTTATTTATTATAAACGTCATTTATTAGGATCAGCATGGCCAGGGAATATATAGTATATATAGTTAGATCTGAGTCTGCAATGAATTTTGACTGTAAACATTTAAAAAACCTGCGGAGAATCGAGCAACGCAGCATTTTTCTCATGGTTTTGACTTCATAACAAGCTTGGGGACAGTCAACATCAGAGACCAACTCTATGTCGAACCCACTACGTTTGCTAAAGACCTTGCTGCATTTCCAATTGCAAAATTCATTGTGACTTCTGATTCTACAATGTACTAGCGCACTTTCATTATTTTATGTAAGTGCGCTAGTACCGTGCATGAACAGTTTATTTTTTGTTTTTATTATGGCTCTTCTAGCTTTGTTATATATATCATGGAACAGTCAATTTAATAGTTTGTAGTACCTAACCCATTTTATACAAGTAATATTATAGTGAATTTTAGTAGTGTTATTTAAGATCATTTTAAATTTTGGGGTATATCCAGTATATTGTCAATATACTGGATATACTTTGATTTCACAAATCAATAGCAGAAGTAAAGGGATATAGGTTGAAAGCCGACCCCAATATGCTAGCACTGTGCAGTAGGAAAGATTGACAGAGACATACTCGTATGTGTATCTATACTAATATCATAAAGAGGAAAGGTTTGTATGTAAGTATCTTTGTAACGAAATGGCTTAAAAAGTACTAGACGGATTTTAAAAATTCTTTCACCATTTGAATGCTGATTAATATAGGCTATTTTAATGTAAGAAAAAAAAACAAAAAAAAACAATATGTAAACTAATAACCGCAGGTAACACCGCGAGGTTCAGCTAGTTATTTATAAACAAGAGAGTCCGATCGATGCTATTTTGAGACACATTTGAACTCAACTTTCGTAAAGCATAGATAACGGTGTTAATTTTTTTTTTGTGGCTTAAAACTGAAGATATCAATGGATTTTTTTTTCTAGGCAAAATTCAATTTAAACTGCCAAGGGACTGCTAAGGTACTTAAGGGTACTTGAACAAATTAAAGTCCGACATACTCAGGTATGTTATCGTGCGAAGTCAGTGCACTCAATTATACCAATCGTTATCGTGCGAAGTCAGTGCACTCAATTATACTGACAACTAATTCGATATTCTAATTCAGTTTGCTCTCAGGGTTGCCAAGATTCGATGTCAGTCGCTTCGCTTAATATCAGATATTCAGGTAAAATCAGTTTAACCAGTAGCCGATCCCAAATAGTCTTGGGAACAATAAAGGCTAGGAAGATGACAGAAATATTCTTACGTTATTATTGAGATTTCAGTCAGATTATTTAAGTTCTATAGAAAGATAAATAAATGTAATGTAACTGCAAAAGCACGTTAATATTTTATTTTTTTACATCTCTTATTTTTCTCTCTTTTATGTCTCTTCTTGAATATCGTAATTTTTAGATGATTTGAATTTTATTTCATTCCGAAAATATGTAACACTATTATACATACCACAGTTTGTTTGGTTCTAACCAACGAGGCTACTAACAAGTTTCTGTGTTTAGTAATAAATGTATAGTGGACACTATCTCTTTCAATTAACAATAGTAATTATAAGTTACGGTCGAATTTTATCAACTTACTGGGATAAAGTACTGGTTTACAATAAAACGTCTTATAAGCCTTAACAATTCTTAGATAATATGCTGTCAGTTGCATAAGTCTGCAAATCAGTCACAATAAAAAGTATCAACACTTCAGAAGATTAAAACCTACTTGAATATATCAGAAGATGTATTTGGGGAAAGGCCTATCTGGCAGTGGTTCATAAAAGGCTTTTGATAATTATTAAAAGAATATTTTGGAGTACAAAGAAAGAGGAACCTTAGCGAATAATCCACAAATACCAACTAAGCAACCATAATATAAAGAGTATTTAATAAAAAAATATCATTTTATTTTAATTAAATAATGAAATGCTATGTTAAGGTTGCGCAGTTACATATAAATAAATAAATAAATATTACGGACATGTTACACTCAACGCCATCTAGTCCCAAGCTAAGCAGAGCTTGTGTTATGGGTACTAGACAACTAATATAAATACATATATACTTTTTTTTTGTAAATACATACAAATTATATATAGAAAACACCCAAACTCCGAAACAAATATTTTTAGATCATACAAACATTTGGTCCGACCCGGGAATCGAACCCGAGACCTCAAGAACAGCAGTCGCATTCTCTACCACTGTGCCACAGAGGCAACCAAGCAGTTATATGTGTATATAACTGACAGAAAATTGTAACAATACCATATCCATTAATTTCGTGATTACATTTAATTCGTGAAGTTACAGGTTTTGTAATAATGTACAAATAAATATAATACATAATGTACATGTCTAGTTTGTGTAACTCAAGGTAAATTAAGTAAAGGTGCAATTAATAATGTTAGTAACAATTTTCATCAAGTGCTTGGAGTACACTCAGTTTTTTGTATAATATGTCTATGCTATGAAATCCTCAAAGTCAGTTTAACCTCAAATTTAATTTTTATGTAATATGTTTAAGGTTCCAGATTTTAACAGATGACTTCAAAGTTCATCCTAAAGTAAATCTAACATCTCAAAATCAATGTTTTTTATACATATTAAACGCTACTTAGTCCTTCATCACCTTCGTGACCTAGGGATGGAAAAAGTACTTTAATGCGATCAGAGATGCAAATCATTTCCAATGAGTAGTTAAACAGTGTCCATTCTTCCTATTTTATTAAAAAGCACAGTTACTATAGCTGTAAGTATTTAAGTATTCCTTGACCAAACGTTAATGATAAACAATGACGATAGAAAGTCGAATATTAATCTACTCTAAAATAGTGCCTTATATACTGACCCAATATGGTTATTGTGGAGAAATAAAGATCTATATGTCATTTCAAATGAACAGCTTTTCATTAAATTCATATGGAAGTACATAAACAGCTACTAACATTGAAAGCAGTTTGTTTGTTCCGGCAAGTTCCTTGAACTTCTAAACCGATTTTTACGGGACCTTCACTGGGAGTTAGCTGATGTTATGGGGCCTAATTTTTATTTTTAGAAAAAATAGGGTAACACGAATACAAAATTATAACCTACTGAAAAGCAACAAAACGGGTAATACTGTGGGCGCAGCAGATATTAAATTAATTCATGATAATTTCAGTTATCACATATGTATAATTAAACAGACTCTATATTTTCTATACAACGCCTAAAATAATAAACTTTCTATACCAAAATTAAAACTGTTTAAAAAAAAGAAAAAGTATTTTTAATAGTGCCATTAATCGTTATAGTGATACAGAAATCGTGATAAATTAATTTAAAAACACTGACATATTCAAATAAAACATCGATATATAAATTTATCACTTCTTTAAAACATGTGAGGACTTTGACCCCATATGTTCGTACTATTTCAACTCAAAAAGTTTAAATATCTTGCGGTGATTAGTAAATAACATACGAGTATAGTAGTTTTTATACGGTTTTGAAATTGACTTATTCTGCATAACTATTTGTATTAAGTTATGAACCATAAATCAATATCACACTGTACGATCTACCTTTAGATCTTGCCTTTCAAGTCAATTATAGAACAACACATAAAACTAACACAACTAGAATTACGTTTCGATTATAAGACACTGAAGTATCATAAAAATATAACGTAAACACAAAAAGAAAAAAGAACTGTGTCTCTTAAATAGGGTAATGAAAAAGTTTGAAACACGTTATCACCATAGCCACAAGTTCATTCAAATATTATAGTACATTCACCACGTGGCATTTTTATCAAGCAACCCTGCACAGTTTATCAGCTAAAATAACGTCAAGTTATTTTAGTGCGACGTATGTTTATCTAAAAAGTGTTGCAATGCCTACAAAATGCCGTTTTGGTCAATTACACATTCAGAACCGTCCAGCGCATTTTATACCATAAACTACTGTAAATACGACTCAATAAAACATATAATCTTGTTATAAGATATGTGTAAACATCGGATATGGCACAAATAAATGTATTTTAAGTTAAAAAATGCAGTATGACTAACCTGTTTGTGAAATATGTATGCGCGCGCGCAGTTGGGCGGGCGGCCGACGACTGGGCGGGCGGTGTCTGGATCCTAGTTTCCGGACAGACCGTTTTAGATCTCGCGGGACGTGCACGGAACGTGAATGGGAAAATAGTAATGGAATATAATGAATATCGTTAGTTTCAACATTGTTAAGTAAATCGTTTACAATAATAAATAAATAAATAAAATAAATAAATATTTCGGACATCTATTTAACACACAACGCCATCTAGTCCCAAACTAAGCAGTGCTTGTGTTATGGGTACTAGACAACTGATATAAATACTTATATATACTTTTTTTTTTGTAAATACATACATACTATACATAGAAAACACCCAAACTCCGAAACAAATATTTGTAGATTCCACAAACATTTGGTCCGACCCAGGATTTGAACCCGAGACCTCAAGCTTAGCAGTCGCATACGCGTACCACTACGCCACCGAGGCAGTTGATAATATTTTATTATTAACTTAGTTTTTACACAAATGTTTGTAATTTTTACATAAATGTTATGATATGTTTGCATAGTTCCTCCTGGGTGTATTCTTAATTGTTCCATACTAAGCTGTAAAAATAGGTTGAGATTTTAGAGTTCGGGTGGTATGTATTTAGGGTGTTAAATATCAAATAACAGTTGTTTCTTCTCAAGTCGTGTCCTGATGGGGTATTTGAAGGTTTTATTTTAACATGCCATCTTTTGTCCTTATGTGACGAATTAAGAATATAAAATGTCACGATCCCTGGTCATCCCTGATATTGACTTATTCTGCATAAGTACAAGGTTTAGTAAGTGGCACCTAAAGGACAAACTAGGTAGGACAACATAATTGTAAAAATAACGAAAAAATTCAAACAAACTCTATACCAACCCGTCTCACCAGCGTGGTATGTATATTAGGAAATAGGCCTCTTTTCTAAGGACAGGCCTATTTCCAATAGTAGACAGTCATTAACTTAGTTCATAAGGTAATTGATGATGATTGATGATAAAATTCAAGAACAGTCAACTTTGGATTTAAGTTCAACTCCCTTCTAATTTTGTAACCATTATGTAATAGGTTTACAAACAAAAGTCGAGTTACACAATATTCATGTATTTCTTATGCAAATTATGAGAATTTAACGAAAAGTTTATTATTACTAAAGCTATAAGTCTAATTTTATCCTTCACAAAATGAGTGATTTACTACTCTGTCAAGAAAGTACCGGGAAAAGGTCAATAATACACAAAATTTTAGTTATTCCATTGACGATGCAAAATTTAAGACAACAAGATATGATATAACTGAAAACAGCGCTGTATTTAATATAAATAACAGATGCAACTCAAACTCCGTGCTAAAATGGAAAACAGTTGTGCCAATGTAACAACAAAACAAAAACAAAAAATTGAATTTGGAACCATAAACAAATCATCCATCGCCGATACTTTTTGACTGAATATTTACATTAAATATTATACTATAAAAACTGTTAAAAAAATATTAAGACAGGCAAGGACAGGTAGACTGTGATTTTCAGATCCTGATAAAAACTTTTCGTATACTTTTGAACATAAATTTACTTAAATCCTAATGTTTATATACATTACATATTAATATTTATCATTCTTAAAAATAGTCACTTTACAATTCCGTCACAATTATGTGTATATTCTAGTGCGGGGTACTCACTCACAGAGAATAGATTCCTAATTATGCTCTTTAAATCGAAATACATACCTATAACTCTATTGTACTATGTACTATCGACCCAGTTGAAAGGTGACCCACTTTGACAATTATTCCTTTGTAATCATAAATGTAGTTGGGTTTTCTTCGCTATTTGCACATAGTACGTTTTAGATATAAACATAAATGCGTCATTACGGGTTAGATGTCAATGCAATTTAAACCTTTGTCACCACTGAACAAGATATATTTTTGATACAGCAGTCTTATTTGAATTTCAAATACTATAATCGTTTATAATCCAAACTCTTTTCATTGCGAAGAAAAAGTATTATAATTTGTAAAATGAAATGACATTATGTGTAAGATGTCAAGTAGTAGTCAATCTGAAAATATTAAATTAAAAATCTAAGAATATATTTATATCTATAAACGAATCGTATAATGGCCAATTTGGTAGAACAAAGAGCTCGGATTGTAGTGCTCAGTGAGCAAGGTTGCGGCTTTAGAGAAATATCACGTGAGTTAAATATAAGTCGTAACACGGTCAGAACCTGGATCAGACGGCACGCTGAAGAGGGTATCCTTGAAGACCGACGACGACATAATCATGGGGTTCGTCGAATCACAAACCAACAGAGAACGGAAATGCAACACCATTACGAAGAACATCCTTTTACTCGTACCCGCTATTTTGCAGCACGTTACGACGTTTGTCTAGAAACAATTAGAAATAATTTGCACCGCACTGGGCTGCATTACAGACATCATGCTAAGAAAGTTCATTTAACGGATGCATACAGAACTGCGAGATTGAATTTTACACGTAATTATTTAGATTTCGACTGGACAAACAACATCTTTCCATGGCCGTCTAGGTCACCAGATCTTAACCCAATAGAAAATTTATGGGGTTTGATGGTTCAAATGTGGGATAACAGGAACGAGAGGACTAAAGAAGCAATCGAGCTGCATTGTAACGAAATCTGGGATTTCATGAGGGGAAGTGACATTTGCAGTCGTCTAATCGGGTCTATGCGTAATCGATTATTAGACGTTATTGAAAACCATGTCGCTTACACTCGGTTTTAGGTTTAACCAGTAATCCTACAGACCCAAACAATTGGAACCATTATAACCCACAAATTAACTATTGAGAAGTTTTCTTTTTAATTCGCTTTACGAAGTGAATGCCATTATTTTTAATTTAATAATATGAAATAAACAAATGACTAGCTGTCTCGACAGACTTCGTTCTGTTAAATAAATGCTTATCTATTTTTGATCTACAGTACCCTATGCTACCTTTACGGTACCTCTACCCTCCTACCTCAAGTCTACCCATTATCTACACTATCTACACTAATATTATAAAGAGGAAAGATTTGTATTTTTGTATGTAACGAATAAACTCAAAAAGTACTGGACCGATTTTATTTTTACCGACCGATTAAATAGGGTTCCGTAAGACATTTGCGTTTTTCGTTTATATAATAGGAGCGGAGCACCAATGAAGAATGTTTAAAAAACGGGGGAATTTTTTTACGCTACGGGCTATAGAAGACGCAAACGAGGTTGCGGGGGTCAGCTAGTTCGAAATAAAGTCAATCCTATGTCTCAAACAAATATACAATTAAATCTTTCCTAATATACCTATAAATAAGGACGTTCAATGGCTAACAAACTTTTTCGTGCAATACTTATCATAGTCCATAGTATACGTCTATGTCTATGTCATGGCTTTGTCAGTGTCTAGTAGAATGATAATGGTACGTCACTTATGAAATGTATGTTCAAGCTAATTTCAACCTAATCGTATAGAATAATTGTAGGAAAATGACTCTAAGGGGGGTCATGAATCACTTTGGTCCACTGTACTATAAAAGAACTCTATTGTAATATTCTTGTAGAGAAGGATAACCAATTTAGCGCCTTCTAGTGGCTAATTTCAGAAGTACTTTGATAAAGCATGTTGTGTTCTTTATTACATTAGGCGCTTCAATTATAAGGCTTCTTTGTCATTTACAACTAAAAATGTAAATTATCAATTTCAAAGCATAGTACACAAAGTAAATTCACGTATTTAAATAAGTTGTGAGTAAAAAATGTTAAGAATATCCATACTTCTTAACACAGACCGTGTTGTCAACTCCTTGCATTTAGCTTAAAATTACTTGTTGACTTGTTGTACACTTTGTATTGTGCAAGTACTAGTTTCTCAGTCGACTTCTACTATAGATTACGTGTCTCTCTAGTTACAATTTTATAAAAGTTGTGCTTTAAAGATGTGAGAGGATAAATAATTATAAGTGAATATTAGTGCATCATGAATAGTATTTTTTTCCTAATATCAAAATTAATTGTTGTAGAATAAAAGTTTTCTGGGAAAAACCGGTTTTAATTCAGTAACGTTTGAAACGTTACCTTTGTAAAATTTATTTCATGAAATAATTTCAACCCGGGACCAAATAATAAATATTTCGGACATGTTACACACAACGCCATTTAGTCCCAAGCTAAGCAGAGCTTGTATTAGATAACTGATATATATATAAAACCCATTGAATAGGCAGTCAAATGCATTTTTTTTACGGAATGGTGGGCTAACGAGCAGACGTATTACCTGTTGGTAAGCGATTACCACCGTCCATGGACACCCGCAACACCAAAGGCATAACAACATTTCACAAGTAGACCTTTTCAGGCACTTTTGCAACATCATATTAGTAAAACTAGTTGCTTGGTTTGAAAATGTAATTGTTAAGAAAAAGAAAATCCGGCAAAAAATTCCATCGGTGACTCTTTAAAAAAAGATTTTCAATTTTCGTGTACATTATTATCTATGCAGACAACAACAATGTAAAATAGCAAAACTAGTACGTAATTATCAAATATAAAAATAAAAACTATCCTAGAATAATGAACGAAAAAAGGAAAAAAAAACTTTAGAATTTTTTACATTTATTGAGATTTATGTTGTACTCGTATGATAAACTTTAATGCGCTTTTAAATTTGTTTTCGATTTATTTAATGAACACCGATGCAATTGAATGGTTGCAAAAATAAGAAATAAAACGGATTTGCTAGTAAACCAGTACAATCAGTTAAAAAGTCTGAAATATCTACATCCTTGGTTCACCTTTATTACAACTGTAAATAAAGATTACGTGACTTTACGTAATATCAGCTTAATTGAATTTTAAGTAGTAGATTTAAGTGACTAAATACGTAGTTCCCGTGAAACAAGAACTTAACTTGGTAGGTGTTCTATTAATAATCAATTCTGCTAATTTCAGCTTTCTATTACGAATATTATAAAGATTCTAAAAAAACCAACGTATATTTTGAGAAAGTAAAAATAAATTATTATAACTTTCTCTATTTTTTTAAAAATATGTATAATGTACATTTTAAATAAGTTTAAAAATAATTTACAAATCATCGGGACAGGAACCAAGATACTTATAATGTAATTTCCGATATTACGAGTATAATTATGATACCCGGTGCAATATCTTGTGGCGGCGGCTCTTTCTAGGTGAAATTAGAGGGGCCAAGTTACTAATATTTACGACATTGAACACAATATTTTTCTTTCGATTGATCATAATTGTCAATTTATTCAATTCATCATCTCAGCCACAAAAAGTCCACTGGTGATCATAGGCCTCCCCTGCAGGCCGGTCGGTAGCGGCCTGCATTCAACGAGTCCCCGCGATCTTAACCAGGTCGTCCATCCACCTCGCGGACAGCGTTCCTACGCTGCATTTACCGGTATGCATAATTGTTGTATATTTTTATTTTCTTGCATCGATATCCGTCTCCCTGTTTCGAATGAACCTATGGCCGACTACTGTGTGAAAGTGTGGTTGCCGGCCTGTACGCGCGTACGTACAGCGAACTGGCCGTCTCCGATTGATTATACTTTTTTATTAGCGAGACTTTATCGAACTTTTATGTACGTAATGTGTTTTTCAAAGTAAAAGTTATTAAAATTAAATGCTTATATTCGCATACACATTGTCCATAGCCTTTGTTATTCCCAAGATTTATTGGGTTCGGCTACTAGTGCAACCAGTTTTACGAAGGTTGAATGAAGTAGTTGTCAGTATATTTGAGGGCACTGACCTATCTGATCTTAATAACGATTGTCATAGGTATTCATGACAACCTATGACGGTATGCATAATATTGCCGAGTGGTATGGGTCTTCTAGCTATAATCATGGTACGACCTTTAGTTTTAAGATTACTTTCTACGAAGAGCATTTAGGACAATTATTATTAATTATGATTATTCTGCGTCGCGGGGGACGGGAAAAGAACAAACAGGCTCAAACGAAAAAAAATGGAATACACAAAGTGTTGTGTCCATGTGGGGTTCGAACCCACAAAATACAGCATGTGAGGAAGCGGCATGGCGTCCGCTTTAAAAAACTACGATTTACGTGTCGTTGTCGTAAATTTTCATACAAACCGGTACAGAAACACACATTTTCTTCATATGTAATACTGATATGAGTAGGAATATACAATATAATGAACGCATACTTGACGGATAAATTGTCTCTTTGATTTATAGTATATACCGAATGAACAATTAACTCTCATCGCTACAGAGATTATTTCCACAACCAAATATGTATAAACCTCATATTCATTCAATAAAGAATTTCTAAGAGTTGACTCGCCTCATCCAATAATTAAAAACGAATTTCCAATGACGGGAAATGTAGCGAAGGTATCAACTTTCTGCATTGATAACTTCTACCTGTTCATGCCCAGATCTATATCTTATTCACATTGTTAATTAGGAAAACTATAGTTATAACTACCCGTGCCTGCTACTACATACTGATACTTCGTGAAATTTTACCTAATTTCCTGTAAGGGATAAATGGAGATGGTGACTCCGTATTTTTAATCCGTTACCATACAGAGAATCTCTAGCCACTATAGTAAACAAATATAATCAGGTATTCGAGGGAAAAGGATTACAACTTTACTTGACTTTCCATATGTTAAATTCGACATTAGTTGTTTTCATACAGGGTTTATTTAGGCATTTTCTGGACATGACAATTTTGTTGAAATAAAAAAACAAGTTACTTTTGAAGTTTTATTGCTTTTTTTGTTTCTTTAACATAAATAGCATTTATTTTTAAATATTAAAAGTTACAGTTACAAACGTACAATATGCATTGCACCATTAATAAATAGTAATATAAAATAATTCTTTTACTTTAAACTACTGCACCTAGATTACGGTACATAACGAGATTGTGTTGTATAGCGCCGGTGACCTTATTATAGAAAAATATTGAAAAAAAAAGCTTGAATTTTTTTGGTTCCTTTATTTGGTTGAATTAGCGTTACATTTAGAAACGTCCGTTGGGATGAGCGGTCGGCGTTTGGCCTGAGTAATGCGGAGACACGGCAACGTTAGGGCGAACCGCCACGCCGAGCGCCCGTCCCGAACGAGCGAGTCGCCAGCGTCACAAACGATGCTAGTTTGTACTAGAACACATACAAACTAACACCGTCTGTTGCTTAATACATCACTTAATGAACGACTAGGCTTATACCCGACCGGAATTGCGCCCCGATATTATAAGATGGAGAGAAATGCTGGTGTGTTAGGGCGAGGGGTAAGGCGCTCAGATGCGCTCCGTGCTGAGGGCACGAGACTCCTGTACCAAGTACACCTGAGAGCCAGGCACGGTGGAGGTGGTAACGAAGGTGCGGTGCTTGGCGCGGATCAGCGACAGGTTGCTTTCAGCGCAGTCAGCACGGTCTTCTGCGGCCTCCAATTCACGTTGGAATCGTCGTACCCGTGTCACGCTCTGCTGGGAAACTCCCTCCTGTTAACAAAAAAAGAAAAGAATTGGAACACGTGGTATAGTCATATTGATTATATAAACTGACAACAGCACTGCCAAGAGAAAGAAAATTTAAATAAACAAAGTTTATACCCTCTTATGTAGCCAGTGTGGTGCGGTAGGCCAAAACCTCCTTTGTAAAGAGAGGACCATGTTCAACCCTTTGACTACTAAAAGCTGTTAGTCATAATAGGTAAACTGAAATTTAAACTATAGTATTAACTTACCTGTTCCTGAAGTTGCCTCTTGTACACGTTGACCTTCTGGCTGGTCTTCTCAAGGGAGTCCTGGAGGAGGATGATGTTCTTCTGGTCTTCCTCACATTGGATCATGACTTCCTTGAGCTGACGCTCCTTCTTGCGAAGAATCTTAATGGTTTCAGCGTGCCTCCTTCTCTCCTCGTCCGTTTCCAGCTCCATATCCTTAATGCGGGCTTCCAATTTGCTAATGATGCGCTTGCCACCGACAATAGCGTTGGCCTCAACTTCTTCGAGGCGAACAGAGATGTTCTGTATGGCAAATTAAAGACGATGAGTTATTTTAAGTCTACGTGTATTAAAAATATTGTTTATTTTTAGCGTTTTATTTATCTTTGAATAAATATAATTTAAAAATAAAAGAAGAGAATATTTATTGCTCATATTATTTAATTTTATGATTAATCAGAATCAGCGTCATGAAGATAGAAAGAGTTTAGAAAGAGTTAAATGATACGTACCTTAACTTCGATCTCGAGAGACTTCTTGACGGCTTCAATCTTGACGATCCTCTCTTGTTCCTCATGCAAGTGCTCGACGGTGTGTTTGAGCTCAGTCTAAAACAGTTCAGGTGTATTATAATTTAGTTTCTACATAATTAAGTTTGTTAATAAAATCGACATTGACGGCTGTTTTTTTAGTCATATCCTGTTTTCAAATACTGCGATTATTCAAATTTTGTACAAGTTTACATTTTAACCTTTCATTCCACTCTATCATAAACTTGACATCATCATTTTAAAGCTAATTTAAACAATCATAACTTCAATATTTTTTTAAGGTGGTATACATACAAATAAGATCTTATTAATTACCTGGACACGCTGGTATCTCTCGTCAGCGATGCGCAGCTCCTTGGTGATTTCGTCGTAATCAGCGGCGACGGCAGCGAGCTCCTGCTCAATCTTAGCCTTGCTGCTAGACAGGTTGACGTTAATGACGGTCAGCTCATTGATGCGTGTTGTCGCCTCCTCGTACGATTGCTCAATGATGCGCTTAGCGCGAAGGGCCTGAGAATAATTGGGTCCAGCATTAATAACCAAAGCACTGTATTGAATATCGATAGTCAACAAACTACTATTAACAATTGAAGTTTATAAATGTTCCCTTTTTATGCATTATCCATTAGCTGTACCATGACAAGTATCACTATGACACATTGGAATTGCATTGTATAAATAAGTGAAAAGAAGAAACTTATGTGAAAAAATACATAAAATTTTCTCCAAAGCGGGTTTTACATTGTATTAAAATTTAAGTTCTGTATTCATTGAGAATACAGAACTTAAATTTTACAATTAAGTATCTTTTGTCCAACGCTCCGCCCGTGTTATCGCGATGGAAAGTAACCTATATTCTTCCTGAGGAATTAAAGTATCTCCATGCCAAACATGAAATCAATGCAGCAGTTTAGTCGTAAAAGCGCGACAGACAGACAGAGCTACTTTCAAATTTATAGTTATAGTTGATACTAGATTGAAATAGTAACTCAATTTGAATTTCATGACAAAATCAGTTGAGTATTCAGACTGACATCTACAACCTATAATTCTTGTAATTATACTAACCTGCTCGTAATTGCCACGAATCTCTTCAACCTCCCCTGTGAGGGACTGTATCCTGCGCTGGGCTACACCGTACTGGTCAAGAGTCACCTGGAGCTGCCTCTGCACTTCGTCGTAGTGAGTCTGGATCTCAGTGAGCTATACAATACAAAATTAATAATTAAAAAAATTGCAATGAGACAAAATCACACTAAATTGATATAATAATTGATCAAATTAACTGTTCACATTTGCAATGATATAGTGACCACCATTCCTGGATTCAGCTCAAGCTTTCAAGCAGAGTCATTTAGCAGCTCTTTTTTTTATAAAAAAAATAATAATCTGAATACTTAATTTCTTAAATTTATTATATTTCTACTATCTTTAAATTTAAATAAGCTAAGCGTTAACACCACCCCAATACTACTGATTTTACATAACAAAATTAAAAAATATCTAAAAGGTACTTCTTTGAAAATAAACTATTCTATTATGAACTTTAATTACCTAGTTTCTAAATATCTAATTCAAATTACCTGCAGAGATTGCTTCTTAATGGTCTTCTGAAGGTCAATGTTGGTTTTATTGGCAACATCGAGAGACAGTTCGAGCTCGGTGATTTGAATCTGGAGCTTCTTCTTAATGCGAGTGACCTCGGTCTTCAGTTTGGTCTCAGCTTCAACCACACGGGCGTTCAACTGGTCGATTTCAATGCTGGTCTGCTTGCTGTTAACAATATAAATATAGTAATATATAATAATTGTGAAATTATGAATTTTAAGTTACATGGTCTTAACAAAACACAAACACTGCACCTTGTGTCAATAATAAAGCTCGTGCTTAGTTGGTCAAACTGTTTTATCGTTTTTTTTAATTCGTTTAGCTGTTGGACATATGAGTAATCGACTGTTGGGATTTCTATGTTCTGAATTCTTACAATACATGTAGTAGGAGAAGATTCCCGTATAGTTCTGCTAACTGACTGAGTTACAGCTTCTTGCAATTTTCTAGCTGCGGCACTTGATATTCTAGACTCTGCCACAGCCTGGGACATTACATTCTGAGTAATTTTAGATAAATTTCTGTCAATCACACTTCGTTTGCCATGAATCTCTATTTTATTCAATCTATCTTCAGCAACATTCTTCCTACTTTCCCCCAAAAGAGTTTGAGCTATCGCTTCTGCAGATTTTCCTCTATACATTTTAGCTTTTCCCCGTAATTCGGCACCAACATTTACTTCCTTTTCGTATAACTCTAATTCTTTTTCAATTTCATCCATCCTCTTTTTTTGTCTTTCTACTTTGAAATTTTCTCTTTCTAATTTCTTTTTCTTCGTCTTAGTAGTGATACTTTCTGCTCCAACGTGTTTTGTTACATTTGCTGCAGCTGCGGTTTGGATCACTGAGAAAGGAGATCGTTTTGCAATATTAAAAGTATTTAAATCTCGCTTAGCTTGTTCCGCAATTTCATGGGAATACCTCGACACGTCTTCTTCAGAATAAGCTTTTATCGGTGTATCGAATCTGTACTTGTCCAATCCTCGTTCGTTGTTCCAAGGTAGGTGGGGCGGTTTGGTTGCAACACCCTGCCCTTTATTGCTAATATAATCTATCATCGGTTGATAGAAGTTAATGCCGTAGCCATAGTTATCTTCATATATTGTAGTCGGCGGTTTGTTCCACTTACTATAGTTAGGCACTTTAACTGGCGGCATGTTGAAAGATAAATGGTCTCGCGTCAGATGTTTTTGATAAGTGCGCTATCACATCTACACTCGCTGCCTAGGCCGAGGTTGTTAAATTGAGGGCGCGAGAAAATGAGCATCATCTTTTGTACATTTTCAGTAGTACTTAGTGCCAAAATATAGCGTAATCACTGTTAATAAGCACCAATCAGATGCAACGTTATATATAAATGGAATTCGTGCCAATTATCCAAAATTTATTAAATGTGCAAATATGTTTTCTGGAGTGCAATATCGGAAGATAATGCATCATTTTAAATTCAACCTTTAAATTAATTATGTATTTTTAGATTTCTATAAATTTGCATGTTACTCTAATAATAATGCTTAATAGTAGTAAATTATAATAACTATCTATCGATCTTTTTTTACTGGCGTTTGTCCATAATACAATTGTGTCATGGTTCTGATATCAAGCGTTAGTTGATTGCATGTTTGGATGACATCCATCACTCAGTCAATTGAGAGGGTGGGGTGCATCCGTTGAAAGATGTAGATCTGCTTCTAGTTCCGATTTGGCAAACACAGGGAGTGGTGTGTGATAACGCGTTAGTCAAACTCGATTGTCTTCAGTGCAACCACATAATCGTCTAGGGTGAGTGTCTCAATATGAAAAACACATGTGGCATTTTAGTGACCAACTTTAAACTCTCATTATCGGAGTAAATTAAATAGATCAGTGTTAAAAAGAGCCCATCGCTTCTTAAATAAATGCAAGTATCTACTCACCGAATGATTTCGATTTCCTCCTCTTTCTCCTGAAGACGGCGCTCAGCCTCGTGGCGGAACTGACCAAGTTCAGTAGTCAGCCTCATTGCCCGCTGTTCCTCAGCTTTGCGGCCCTGGTAAAGAACATTCAATCCATTAATTAGTATTTCATTTGTACCAATTTTGAGATTTTATTTATCTTATTTTGTCTATTCAACACAATTTAGAGTTTGATCCAGGTTATTGCAATGTACTGATTTTATATGCTCATAATGTATGCATAATGCATCATTTGCTTAATGCGACTTCCGTTTGCGATAATTATAACTTTAATAAACATTATGATTTATTTCAGCTTTAAATAACGTGGTAACATCAAGAATGTAGTTCGAAAGAATATATTGTCCTCGCTGGTTAAATATATATTCTATTTATAAATATTACGGCACCCTGGCCAAGACTGTCGGTATCGTATTAAATAGCTGATGAGTTGCCAAACACTTGCTTTCTGTTTAAACAAAGATGACGTATAAATGGTTGGTAACCGTATCGTATTAAAAACCAAAATTTTTGTTGCATGTTTTTTTTATTTCCATCTTTTAGATATTTACCCATAAGTTTATCCGAAAACTTTTCCATTTTATTAACCTAAACAATTACAAAAAAAAAACAAAAATTATCAATAATATTTAAATATTCCAGTAATTTTCATTTTCAAGTTATCTATATACTTAACTAGCTAATGCGCGCGGCTCCGCCCTTGTGTTTGTCGATTATCGCAACATAGAGTAACCTATGTCCTTCGTCAAGAATCAAAGTATCTCCATGCCAAATTTCATTGAAATCGGTACATCGGTTTAGCCGTGAAAGCAATACAGATAGACAGAGTTAATATTGCATTTATAACATAACAATGGATTGTCATAGACTAAAAAAATAAAAATATTCGGTTTAGTTTTTGTATCGAGTTTAGACCTAAATTTTTGTAATACAATCCATTCAAATAATTTTAATTACAGCAAATTACCATTTCGAAGATTAAGGGCCAGTTTCACCAAATTTTTGATAAAGTTTCAGACAGTTATACGCCACATAACACAATTTAACAAGCACTTTTGTTGATATATCAAGATATATATATATATATATATATATATATATATATATATATATATATATGTATCAAATATGTATATTTGATAAATTATATTAATCTTTCTTCAAGACTTGTGCAACTGAAATCTTTATTTATTTACAGATAAGTTGACATTAGTCTATAAGATACCCTATGTGAACGTGGCCCTCGGTGTTTTAAAAGAGATTTTTAAAACTAGCTGTTTATTTGTAAAATAAAGAGTGCGTTGGACTACAGGATTTTCTCAAAATGTCCATTTGCCATTTAAAGACTATACTATCTCTCTAAAAGACTGTGAATATAGACTTACGGCTTCAGCTTCCTTGTAGGCAGCGGTAAGTTCCTCTCGCTCGTTCTCAAGACGACGCAGCTCAATTTCGAGCTCGTGAAGACGGCGGGTCAACTCCGTGATATTAGCACGGGCATCATGCAGGTCATCTGTATATAAAAAAATACTTAATGTTATTTTTTAGATTTTCGTTAAGGAAGGTCCAAGTGTAGAGAAAAATAGTATAAATTGGGCGTAACATAGAAAAATAACACATAGGTATGTTTTTTTTATTGCATTGTGGCAGATCAATAACTTTTGATCGAACTAAGTATGTCCTGGTAGCTAGTTTAAAAATAAAGCCAATTAGGTATAACTCAATAAACTTACCACCCAGTTTCTTGTTTTCGCGGCCAAGGGCATCCTTTTGTTCGCGGGTCTTGTCAAGCTCATGGCTGATACGTTGAAGCTCGGTGACCTTTACACGGAGGTCACGTTGGGTTTGTTCGTAAATTTGGACTGTCTCTTCCAATCGTGACTTGATTTCAATGTTGACACGTTCAAGTTGCTCGGTTCTCTTTTGGAGCTCCCTAGCAGTTCCATTGGCCTTCTCCAGATCGATGATGAGGACCTCAACCTGCGATTTAATAATTTACAATAAACATATTGAATTTCAGAAACATCTTCTTAAATATAATTATTTCTTTGTTTTTTAGATAGGTACTAAAGGATACTATTAAAATGTTAAGCTTAATAAATTACCTCACTCTGCAGACGTGATTTCTGCTTCTCAATGCTGCTGATCTTAGCGATGAGAGTCTCAATTTGTTCTTCCTGTTCCTGGATGCGGATAGAATATTTGCGACGGATTTCCTCAATCTCTTCAGCCCTGGCAGAAGCCTCAGCTTCGTACTTGGAACGCCAGTGACCAACTTCACCATTGGCCTTGACCAATTGACGTTCCAGGTCCAAACGGGCCTCGGATTCCTCTTCATATTGAACACGAATGGATTCCAAATCAATTTCAACCTAATAAAACAATTTTTACAAGTTTTATAAAAAATATGCATTCATTCCATAAATATTATGTAATTTGGTATACACAAATACTATGTATCTTAACATCTACTGTGAAAATAAAACGTGAAACGACATAAATTTTTGGAAGTTAACGAATGACAAATAACAACCTGGTGAAGAGAAGCTTCGAGAAGAGAACGCCTCCTATCCTCATCCTCAAGCCTGCGACGAGAGTCCTCGAGCTGGCTGGCCAGCTGACTTCTAAGGTACACTACATTTTCGAGGTTCACCTGAAATCATTACCCACTTATATTAGCTTTAACTGTTTCATATGAAAGTATTTCTTAGTTTTACGTCTACTATAATCATTATGTAACATACCTTAAGGTCCTGAACTTCCTTGATGAGCTCGACATTTTCTTGAGATAGGCGTTGCTTGTGCGAGGTAATGTCTACGATGGTACGGTTCAGCTCCTCGATTTTGATATGAAGTTCGCTGATGGAGATCTCGAGCTTTTCGCATGTCTTCGAGATGGTGATCTTCTCCTTGCTCACGTTTTCTACTTGGGCCAAGAGTTCGTAAACTTCAGCTTGGAATTTAGACTTCTCCTTTTCAGACCTGAGAAAAAAGAAATAAATCTTGCAATCATGGCCAACCGCAACATTTTAGACATGATATAAAGTGGACATTTATCAGATGATGAATTAGTTTTAAAGACGCAAAGCTATCGCTTTAGATTTCGCATAGCATTTTCTTAAGTCTAAAGCCAGTTAAACAGTCAGTTAAACAGTTAGTTCGTGATGATAAAATGTAGTTTAGGGGCTATATAGTATGCTCTCACCTGGCTTTGCTTTTGGAAAGCTGGTCGATTTGGTCCTGGAAGTCAATCACGATCTCTTGATGTTTCTTTTTAAGCAGGTGTGCAGTCTCTTCAGATTCAAGATGAACATCTTCCAGGAGCTTACGAAGCTTGGTAAGTTCGGTGTCGCGTTTCCTGTTGATCTCGAACTGAAAAATGTATGCCGCCATTTCAAAATACGACCTCAAAATTTGAATATTTTGAGGTGGGCTTTGAAATGAATGAAATATTGAAATCCATTTTTAAATTACTACTTAAAGAATATATAATATCTTCTTCTAACATATTTGTAAAACTAGGACTATCACTGTTTATCTCTTTTGTCCCTATATTCACTCATGCATCTTATACAGTTTATTTGTCTAAGTTTTTTTATTATTCTTGCCTGTAAGAGATAATTAATTAAACACAGTATAATATCGCTTAGCATTTACTCGCATTGGCAGTTGACTTATAATTTCGCAAAGCTTTAAATAGCATAGTATTAGTTGTTTTTGAAAATCCCGTTTTAAATATCAATATTGTAGGTCTTCATCTTCTTGCTATTATCAGCTATCGCTTGAAGTTATCGAAATTTTAATGCTTTATTTTTCTGTTTAGACTTGATGAATCAAATTCTTTCTTTTCTCCTTGTATACATTCAAGTTTAATAGTTGCAGACGAGATATCTTGCCTTGTTAATCCTTCTTTGAGAATTGATAGGTATTTCTTCATTAATTCATCTTTGCATTTTTTTTTACTTTTGCCTTGAAATTTTTCTCCAGATTTATTGCTGTATTCTATGTGGCTCGGTTTTTTCTTATTATCAGTATAATACAAACTAGTTTATTTAATGATTGTTTAAAATATCTACCTGACTCTCGGCCCCGCCTTCAGCTTCCTCCAGCCTCTCAGAGAGTTGAATAACTTGCACGCTTAAATCTGCCTTCTCCCTCTCGATCTAAGAAACAAATTATGTTTTTAAGATTAAACAAAATCAAACAAATATTTTTCATATTTTTTATATATTATATATATATATATTAATATATAATTAATAAATTGAAAAATTATTATTTTATAAAAGCAATTACTTACGAAAACTAGTTTTTTGTGTTTACTTCAACATGCATTAGAACTGTCTCTATTTTCAGAATAGTTAATTCATTAATAGAAATTTGAATATAATTATATGGATATAAAATATAATATTTGATGTTGGTTTGTTAATCGCAATTAGTAGTATTTATTTATATATATTTATATTATAGTTATTAAAATTAATTCTTTGCGCAGATAACTAACTATTACTTGTTTACAGATACATTCAAATGTGTTTATTATGACCATATTCTATAAGGTATGTGAGTACCTAGCTTATACTTAAAGTTTTCAATTATTATGCAATAACGGACTCTGTGTAAGATGTCCTTCGCATATTTGAGTATTGTGCCATCTATAATAAGAAATGGCTATGTCTCACGGTAGCTCTGACTAACACGGATATTTTCGCTACTCATACCGCGATCTATTATTATATTTCAATATTGTAGTATTCTCAACGGGAACGAGCATCATTTGGCCCAGTTTCAAAAGTAAGACCGGAGAGCGAGAAGTTGAGATTTCAGAGAATGCTTTCGCTATAGGTCTAAATATATCACAGAATGTGCGAACAGTGACTGCGGCGAGTCGGTGCTGCAACAGTGAACCGAGCGCATTCACATAACACCGCACGATCGCTGCCGTCGTGCAATACCACAACTAAAATAGCATGCGCAAAGCTTGATCAGATGTCTTTCCCAAATGATCTCTACGAATGCGCGAGATATCAATATCACATTAATTACTTGACATAAAATCAAACTCAACGCTTCTACAACGAACACTGATACATAATGTCTAACATCATATAATATTTGGATTAATCAAATTTATTAAGGGTACTTATTTTTCAATTATCACCATTTACTTTGTTAACTTTGAACATTTACTGAAGTATAATTAGTTTATTTTATTTAGTTAACACTTGTAAAACGTTACACCACCGATAATTATTATATTAATCCGTTGGGGATGAAAAAAAATAACTAAAAGTGTAAAAGGTACAGGGAAGGACTAGGGCGGGCGATATTAATAGAGGTGTCAGTAGTGGCGTGCGGCCCGCCTACACCTGGGCGCTCAGCGCGCCCTGTATGGTCGGCGCACACGCAGTATCAAATTTCGCATGCTCTTTCAGCTTACCCTCTGACGCAGCTCCCTTTCGGATTCCAGATCATCATGGAGGAGACGGATTTTATCCTGAAAAATACAACATACGCTATCATGTGTCCGCAAACACTTCACAAGCACTGCACTATATCGCGGGCCGGTACCTCCAGCCTGGAGAGAGCACTCAGGTCGGCGCTGTACTCGATGTTGACGTCGGTGGTGCCACCGCCGCTGCTGCGGTAGGTGTACTTGGAAGTTTTCGCCACGGCGGACATTGTCGCTGGGTCGTCTCTCGATCGGCAGTCGGCGCTACGTTACCGGTCGGGCACCGTTCGACTAGTGAGAGCGGGTGCGGGCGCCGCACGCGCACAAGCCGCCGCCCCGCAAGAAACCCCCCGCGCCCTCGCAGCTTCCCCGCGTCCGCCTGCGCACCGCTCCAGGGCGGCCGGCCGGCTGGAGCTCGCGGATCGTGTTACCACCCCCGCGCACCCCCCTCTCAGCCTTTTATAGACACGCCCGTCTTAACGCCGTCGCGGTTCTGTTTTATTTGTTTTGCCCAAAAATTTAGCGAAACCCTTCACGTCCTGTAATAATGTCAGCTTGCATCAGTGCAGCCGATATCACGCAGTTATATCGAGGGTGGCGAAAGTTGATGTAAACAAGTGGTATCGTGGGCGAGGAGGTCAGGTCCAGGCGCTTCCTGGTGGATTCCTGTCGGTCCCTGGCAGGTGCTCGCTGTTAAATGCCACCTATTGGCTGATCTTAACAATGAACTTCTGGTACTCTTTGAATTGACCCCCAACAGCCGACTACTGCTCACTGTTTACAAACATTAATTAATTCTAATTTTATCGGCTGGTTTTGATAGTAATACATGTTTCAAAATGATAAAACAACTTATTAGAATTTTTTTAATGGAGAACACAAAATTTGTAACATTATTTCTTACAAAAAGTTACCCCTAATTATGTGTATATGCATTTTATATACTGTCAGCATGTCACGCGTGCGGCACATTGCGTAGCACTTCGTAGAAGTTTGCGTAGACCTTATATAGAATCAGTATGCAGTTTTAGGTTAATAATAAAATAACCATTTTTATGGTAATTAAATTTTTAATGACATCATATTATTACTTCTTTGACTATATTAATTAATACTGAACGAAATTAAGTTCTGTTTTTATACAGATGTCATTTATGGTTTTTTACAAAAAAAATATTTATATTTTATAAATTAATTTTGATAAATTAATTAAAAAATAAAACACGCAGGCAAACTCAGAAGCCATTATTATTTAACTAATTAGTGTGTTTGTCTCCTGACAGGCTGGGTGGCGACGCGAGTTCTCTAAAGTGCTTGCGCCCTTTTTTGAATAGAAAATAGGAATGTTAGGGTTCCTACACAGGAGGGGGCCACCTACAAACAGTGAGTGGTCCGAGGTACGTCAGGGTTCCTGGGATTTCCTTCCGAGGGTGCACCTGATTCCCTGGCTTCTAGTACCCGAGACGGTATGCCGTTTTGTAGTAGGTTCGATGATGACATAACCACCTGTTGAAAGTATACGAGGGGACTGCCGCACAAAAAGGAAAAGAATGGAACCCCTGTAGGATCACTTTGTGATCACATTTGTGACACCTGATTCTTTTTCTCAAGAACACGTGGAGGTATCAAGATGACATTCATAATCAATTCTATGTATTCATTATAGCACAGATAAAGGAAAGATTGCCAAAGCATAAACTTTTAGTAACATCATATAAAACGCCTACAGGTTTGAACAGAGCCCTCGGTGCGCAAGTCCGACTTGCACTTGACTGTTTTTTTTTAATTATAAGCACTCTAATTGACGACAATCAGAGTAATTAAAAAGTTTTATAACTTTTTGATATATGTTTTGTTAAAAAGTCGGCTCAGAATTGGTAGCTGTAGATACAACCGTTATTTTTAAAGAATTTAGGCCAGTTTCACCACTTAAAGATCATATTCCTCATACACCACTATGAACTTATCTGTAAAATAACTACAGATTTTAGTTTTATAAGTCTTAGAGATATAATATGTCAGATACACATACGTAAATAAGCAAAAGTATATATGATCAACATTTATTTAATAATCTGTACCTAGTGAAAGTGATCTCTATCTTCTAACATTAAATTGACGTTGCTAGGAAGGATAAGTATGTCTCATTTTCACATGCAGACAGGTGTCCTCCCCAGTAACCAGGTTAAAAAGTATATAAGTGTAAAGGTGATGGGACTACAGAACTATCGTGATCAATAAAAAGGAATGGGTGTAATGAAGTTCAAACCTATATCAGGCCCTATGGTAAGTGCCTTCATCATTGCGGGCGAACCACGGGCGCTCGGAGAGGTCCGGATGTCTAATTAACAGGTGTTACCTTCTATTTCGGGCTCAGATTCACACGCGATGTAGTTTTAGTGGTGATGAACATACCGCCAAGCTACAAACATCAGTTGGGCTATGACCCAAAGGGGTACCTACACGTTATATATATTACTCTATACTAAACTTAAAAGGAAGGGTTCGATAAAATTGTCCTAGTATAAATATTTTAAGTTTCATGATTATCATTATCGAAAGCTTTGAACAGCCTACTGCTGGACATAGGTCCATCTTTAGAAAGGAGAGGCCTGTGATCTATGTTATCGGACTATTTAGTTCCTACTCATAACGTTTTACAAAAGATTTTCGTTTGAAAACCTGAACGACGACCTTGCTTACTCTCCGAGGCACACTCTCACGTCTAATACAATATATTTATTCTGAAACAACAAAGAGTTCTGTTCTCTACAAAGAGCTTTGATTCAAAAACGTTTTAGGTATCAGTTTAATTTGTATGGTCCCATTTCACAAGTACATCGAACGACGAAAATAAATGTCGGTCTACAGGATCAATTTACGAACCATCGTAACATAGAGAAAAGGTTGGGATCGCGGTTAAATTTTATAATTTACATTTAACTCATAAGGTAGTTATGTTTTAATTTAACACATACTGAAATAGTTAATATCTCTACAATATCAAAAGAAAGGAAAATAAGAAAGGAAAAGATAAGCTTTATCGTTGAATTTATTTAAGTTTTCTCGCAGTTTTTATGTTTGAAAAAGGTTAAAAACTTTCAAAAAACAAACTCAAAACTTCTAAGTAAATATTCTATTTCAGAGCTATCTATAACAATATCACCTGATGGTAAGCATTACCGCCGCCCATGGACACCCGCAACACCAGAGGCGTCACAAGTGCGTTGCCGGCCTTTGGGGGGATGGGGGAGGGGTTGGTATATTGGCCTCGGGTATCTTCACTCACTCGGTAAAACACAGCGCAAGCGCTATTTCACACCGGTTGTCTGTGAAGCCGTGGTATCTCTCCGGTCGAGCCGGCCCATTCATGCCGAAGCGTGGCTCTCCCACGGTAAACTAACCAAAAAACGATTTTAAGACTTATTTTTTTTGTTACGGATTATACATCTGATACCGAACTAAACCCCTTAAAAGATCAGTATCTTTAAACAAGTGATTAATTTGCATTTTTTTTTAATAACAGTTCAACCTTTTATTGCTTGTTAATAAAAAAAAACTTTAAGCCCTTTCATTCGATAGCTACCCATATTAGGTGGGTTTTTCAGAAATATGTACGTTGCCATTATGTTACGGCGGCCATTTTGGATTAATAATAATACCGATAATATATAATTGCATTGTCATCGGAACTATAGGTATATTTCAAAGTTTAGCTCAATCGGCAATCAGGAAGTGAATCAAATTTAACTTGCAAGATTTGATTACAGACATAAATCAGGACAGGTGAAACTAAATAATAATATAAAATCAATATTCATCTGAGATATCGCACTAGCTAGAATGCCAGCTATATGCTACAGCTTATATGTATTTCAAAAACAGAACACCTGCATTCGCGCTGGCATAGGTACATGACTCTGTGAGTGAAATGTCATAGATATTTTCTCGTATGCTCCAATGTATTAATATTAATCATAGATGTATTTTCGTGTCTGAATGTACTTGTGTGTCGAAATTATTCTGCGGATTCAGAAAGAATTAATATAATTTGTTACTTCAGTTATAGTTATGATCAATAAATACCTTAACTATACTTATCTAATACAAAATAAAGTTCACTACTTACTTTGCGTTGAATTACTACTTATATAAATAAATATTTATGTACCTTATATCCTGTAGAAATATTAGGTACCTATACCATATATTCAATGACCTTTTCCAAGCCGCTTAATACTTTGTATGTTCCACTAATGAGTTGGTTGTTCTCAGCTTGGATGTTCTTAGTGCTCGTCTCATGTAAGTTCGTAAAAGCCCCAGCGACACTGAATATGTTCCTAATGTGGAAGTTATCTTTAATAAAAAAGTCTGGCCAAGTGCCGTTCTGGTAGTACCCATGATGTTACGTGGGTTGGTATCTATTATTATGAATAATATTTACTTATTATTACGTTATTTTTTAAGTAAGCGCTTTTAACACATAAATCCTTTATAACTCACACACGCTAATTGTGTTAATTACATAAATATGGGTAAACTGAATTGAAATATTGAACTACTTAGTTGTCAGTATATATGATGGCACTGACTTCCTAATAATGATTGCCATATATGTTCATGATAACCGGGACCGAATGCTAAACGTGTTCTCCTGCCCTCGAGTATTGAAGTGTTTTGTTGACGATGTTTCACACCCGTAATTGTGAAACACCTTTAATACTCGGGGCTGCTCTAATACTCGTAACAGTCACTGTATAGACTTTTATAACATTAAGCTGTAACTAAATTTCATAACTTTTAAATTTAAGTATAACGATTCTTTCACCTACTTATATATTTCAAGTAGTCATCCTTGACATTTCTGTCTATGTGCGTTAATCGGGAGTTCAGGACTTACCTACACTGAATGTTCCTAGTGTGTATAGTGTAGAAACTCGATAAAAAGGTACATAAAAATTTACAAATTAGAATTTTTAAGAGAAATAAGAGTAACATTTGACCATCAGCATCTTAGCGTTATTCCTAGTTGCTTACAAAGTTAACACTTGGGAGCCGAAGGGCCCGATAGTTACGATGTTATATAATTGACTGCCTCGGTGGCGCAGTGGTAGTGAATGCGACTGCTATGCTTGAGGCTTCGGGTTAAAATCCTGGGTCGGACCAAGTGTTTGTGTAATCTACAAATATTTGTTTCAGAGTTTGGGTGTTTTCTATGTATAATATGTATGTATTTACAAAAACAAGTATATTTGTATTCATATCAGTTGTCTAGTACCCATAATACACAAGCTCTGCTTAGCTTGGAACTAGATGGCGTTGTGTGTTAGATGTCTGAAATATTTATTTATTTAATTCTACTCTAACAGATCTCTAACCGTTTTAAAATGTTACCTATTCTTATGACGTTGTAACTCATTTAAAGAGAAATAAATACCGCAGTGAAATTTTAACATCAATAACCTCACTTAAAGAGAAATATTCCATAAGATATTAAATTATTTATTAATAATAAACTTGCGTTTGCGACTGTCCTGCGTCCCGATTTTCACCGCGCAAGCGCAGGTGGGAAAATATTCGGCTATATTCGTACCTGCGCGAAGTGGGCCGACCGCTTTCCGCGTATACCGCCTCCCACTTCTCAGTCCCCCTCTCTGTCGTCAGCGCATGAGTCAGTCGCCACTGGACACGTTGGAAATTATTAAAGCTAGCTTTTCCAACGTGTTTATATGTCACCGGCCGTGTTTTATCTTTGTTGTTTTGAATAAGAATGTTTGTTAAAATTAGATATTTTTGTACTAATTTATTTGGAGAAAGTTTTAGGGTTGGTATGAGTAATACAACTCTGGCCTATAGAAACTACGAAATATTACAAAACTGATGATCTTTTTTTTAACTAGAAAAAAAGAAAAAAAAACTCACTGGCTTTAAAATCTAGGCCTTAAAATGTTGTAATAGGTTTGTGAGGTTTATGTATGGCGATAGTGACAAGGGATTAATCCAGTCTCAGGGTTAACACTTGTCACCATCGAGAAGAAGAACTTGTTTTTCGCTGAAGACACTTCGTTTTATACATAAACAGTAAGTTAAGTGATCTAAAGTATATACTTACTTATAAGTTTCAATAAATTTCAATGATAAATTTAAATAGTTTTACGATTCATCTTACCTGATTTATGAAACTAAATCTCGGTACATACGTATGTTCATTTAGTGAAAAACTATTAATTTCGTTGTAAGGCTCGTGAACCCAGATCTCTTTTTAATAACTGAGAGAACCTAAAAGGTATTTATCAAGTTTCTATTATATAATTACACTCATTTCGACTGCCTTAATGGCGCAGTGGTAGCGAACGCAATTGCTGAACTTGAGGGCTCGGTTTCGATTCCTGGGTCGGACCAAATGTTTGTCTCGGAGTTTGAGTGTTTTCTACATATAAAATTAATATATTTGATAAAAGTAATATGTATTTATATCAGTTGTAAAAAGTACAAGATCTGCTTTTAGTTTGAGATTAGATGGCGTTTTGTGTCAGTTGTTGTTCTAAATTGACACTTTTAGGTATATGTTACAGATGTACAAGAAAAGACAAGAACAATAGTCACTGAGAGCAAAAAAACTAGTATTTTTCAAGCAAACTTTCATTTATCATCATCAGTATGAAGTTTATCGACCTTTAAAATAAAAGGTCATCTATCAATTCATCGCCAAATGGAAAACGAAAGCGAAAACACCACAACATTATTCTAATAATAGAAAATGATTCAACGTAACAAACTCAAGTACTATTTCTGTAATGTGAATAGTGCTATGGAATCATCCGGAATATTTTGATGTGATAAGTACCGAATATATTCTGATATCACACGTCGGTACCAAAGCACGCCTGAAAGGAAAAACTGAAAGGCAACTTGAGGTGTGTTTTTATTGTACACTTATAATTATAACAAGTAAAAGATTAAATACCTACCAAACATACTAAGTAAAAACTTTCGAAATTTTTTTTTCAGAGTATCGGTTTTTTCTTGTGCTGAAATCCACTCCGGGGAACAAGGTGCACCCTCGAAAGGAAATCCCTGGAACCCCAACGTACCTCGAGCCACCTACGGTATTTTAGATGGCCAACTCTTGTGCAAGAACCCTGATGTACCTTTCTTGATGTGTAGCGCTTGCTTCGCCAGCCCGACCTGCATCTGCTAGGTTGACAGATGGCCTCACCTGTCACCACCAGGCTTGTGCTTAAGGAGGACGGAGATCATTTAGTGACCTCTTGCGTCTCAGCCGTCTGCAGCACCGGACCCGTTTCCCACCATGGCGGACGGAGAGTTTTAAGCCTCTCCTGGTCTAGCGTAGGTTAGCCTGGCCATTATTACGAACTTATTTATTCCTCATTATGATTCATAGGATAAGTATGGTGTAAAAAAAAAACAAAAATAAATACAGGAGATACTGAAGGTGACCAGTATCGTAATTATTAGAATAGAGGTGAGTTTACAGTTCAGTTCATTAATAGATAGAAATATTAAGTATTATATATTGACATTTTTGTTTAATCTGTATTCTTCGACCATTACTTTTGTCTATTTTTAAATAAAAGATTTTATTCCACACTTTTATTGTTAATTTTACTGACTTCTTAGGTCAGTCAATTTGAGATAAGAAGTTACCTAATCACAATGTTTACATGAACACGGAATGCACCTTTTATAATAAATAATAAAGGATAATTGTAGAATACCAATTTAGTATAAATTTATTTATGAAATAAACCAAATTGAGTTACTAACTCGTGAATCAAACAATATTAAGTAAGATTTTATTTTAAGAACATGAAAATCTTAAAATCAGATAAAATAAAGTATAATAAATTCATTGTTTAAACGGTTTGTGCTGAACACTGAGTGTTGGTTTTAAGACACAGCTTTAGTAGTCCTCTTCGCACCCGATAAAGTTTATTTTAATCTTTACGCCTGTAAGAGTTATAAAGGAGGTAGCGAGTGTGCCAACAATCCTGGCTATTTACGTGACACCCGAATACCGAATGCTAGCTATATATGGGTTATTGGTACCCTTAATATAGTATCTACTATCTTATGTAGATTCCATCATATCATTTACCTATGTTTATTAAATAAATACATTGAAATAAAAAAATAATGATTTAATTGTTTACAAAAAGTACAATTTAAATTTGGAAATTATGCAGAAATGCCAACGTGCCAACAATCCTGGCTATTTACGTGACGCCTGAATACCGAACGATGGCTATATACGGTTCAATGGTATCTTTAATGATTAAATTGTTCACAATCCGTATCATTATGATATGTATTTTTTGTAAAGATGACAGATCGTATATTATATTTTCCGTCATCATGTAAAGACAAGCAAAGAAAAGCAGTGTGTTCGTCCAACACCTTCTATATCTATACTGTTTAATGGTGACTGATCGACTAAGGAGAGTCGCACGACCAAGACTTTTCAAAAGAGTCATTAATTATCTAACCGTAACTACGTTAAGTTTACCGACTTTAATACTGAGCTTCCATGAAGATAAATATGTGACCAATCCTTTCTTATACTAAGAGGTGATTACTGTAGTGGACTGGGTAAGTTTTACTACAGGCTACTAATGTTAATGAACTTTTTTTTATAACGTAACTTATATAATTACTAGCTGATCCATACAATGTCATCTGCGTTTTTTTTTCAATCACGCTCGTCTCCGATTGTTTCAACCGTTCAACGATTCTGTCTTAAGCACGTTAGCAAACACACATTTAAAAAGAAATCGATTAGGTAGTTTTGGAATTCACGTTGAGTACAACGTGACACGAGAATTATATATATTAGATGTCTACCATTTTAAAGAAAGTTGTGGAGCAAAAATATGTATTTTACTATCCAATCTCTAACAATGAATGCAGTGGAGTGCACGGCAAGTTTGAGTAATGTACCTATCTACTACGTATATATTCAGTAGGTATAGTGCTGTACAACTTGAAAATTGTGGTTTTATATAACTTTCATTTCTTTTAAGCTGGAAGCTTTAGAAACATTTTAATTTTGGGGTATAACTATGTATTATTTTTCTCTGATGAAATATTTTTATTGTAAAAGAAAGTTCGTAACCAGAATGTATGTAGGACACCAAATGTATTTACTCCACGGTAAAATCGTATATACCCAAACTTTATATTTCGTGCACGTGTGTTTGAATGTGTTTTCACTAAAGCGCAACATTTTTACAAGTATTTATATTTGGAACTTTGGAGCCACTTCCAAACAACAATTTAAAACAGGTCATCCAAACAGCGTTTTATATATTTATTAAAAACTATAAAATGTAAATGGAAGAATTTGCTATATATTTAATATATTACGTTACCCCGATGTTTGTTTATTTGTACAGTATGTAAAATGTATATTTTACGCAAGAATTTCGTGGGATTGAGATGTATATGTTTATTTTGACTAAATTGTAAACATTTTTTTGCATAGCCATTACGAAAAACACACTATTTATAATATTTGTTCAATTTTGTATCTGAGTTATAAAAACTATTGACAATTATAGACCCCTGTACAGGTGTCACATTGTGGGTCATGCAGACTTGCTCTTGGCAAACGGAGAGCGCGACTGGTGCTGACATTAAAACATGTAACACATGAGTTAATTAGTACTAATTACTTGGTATTAATCAGGGACTTAACTCATGAAATGGGTCAACTGCTAATCCATTAACTTGTAACTGTCAATTGCCTAGGTTGCAAAGAAAATGATTGCACAAGTTTATTCAAAATACCCTACCAGTACGTAGACAATGAGAGTAAGAGAACGTTGATGCTGGTAAGTAATGTTTATACAAATAGTTTGAAGTTTGTGGATTATACTGTGCGTGTGTTTATGTCTTCTTTGAGGTTTTATATATGTTTATGTCTCAAAGACGCAATAAATTTTTTTGCCATGTAAACTTTTCTATCTCTCTGATAGTTTGAATTAGAAATAGTCTCCTAACATGTATGAATTAGCCTATAATCCAAAAATAAAAAAATCGAATAATCCCGATAACAATAGTTTTTTTGACAATCGGTTAGAATATCTGCTGTCTTACATTATACGTTATTAACTGTCGTGTTTGAACCAAAGTCAACTATTCTGATTTATTAATAAATCTTTTGTAATGTGTTGTAATTAAATTAAATTACAAAGTGTACGTATTATAGCAGCATACATTAATATATCAACAGCCTTTAACAGTCCTGTCTACTGCTGAAAATAGACATCTCCTTGCAAACGAGGTTTTGACCTATTACCTCCCTGGTCAGATGGGTAGGCACTGGGTTTATTTCAAGTTCTGCTTCTCTTTGCAGTGTAGAATACAGCACATCATAACACAGTGTAAGGCGATCATTACCCAGTTGCACTTGGTGATTAGAAACAATTTCCAAGGGTAAGCAACGATGGCGCGCTGACATGTTACCATGAGCGTCTCCGTGATTCGGAGGTCACGTTCAGCAGTCGGTCCCGGTTATTATCAATTATCATAGGATAACAGTCGTGAAGCTTAGTTGAAGGCCTTTGGGCAGCTTTAAAACATCCAACGGCAAAATTACATAGCCACAAACGTTGTCTTTTAAGTCCCCAACCCACTCTTGGCCAGCAAATAATTGATTAACATCTAAAAGGCGTATTATTTTTTTACATTAAATTTTTACATAAAATCTTGAAAAAAAAATACATATTTTTTTCAAGAGTTTTCTTGTATATTAAAAATGGCGACGTAATAATAATATTTTGATTATGGATTGATTTTATTTTCACTTTGACCATGAAAAGTGCAAATATTAGACGTTAACTCAAAACTTTTTATACGATAGGCTGACATCTTGAATATAAAATTATAATTTATCATAGTAAAGATATTTAATCTTAACATACACATCGTCAACAAATCATAATTCTTAGAGATGTAACACATGTCCGGTTTTTCATGGAACTAGTCGTCATAATGTACGAACACTTTTGGCTAAAAACTTGAAAGAAAAACCGAATAAATTTCTATGACAAGCAACATAAATACCTGTTAGTATTTACATTACACATGCCGTCTCGGATTCGAATCTAGGGTTGGGCCAAAAGTTTTATTGAGTTTTTCTGATTATAGAAATACTTAATAACAGCTCGAAGTTTGGAAATTGGAGTCTGAACCCCCGTGCCTCGACGAGCATGTAAAGCTGTCGATCCAGCTCCTGATCTCTTAACACTCGTGACGGTTAACCGCCCCATTGGATTATGAGAGAAGGGAATAGAGAGTGCACCTGTGCTTGCACACACACTTGTGCACTATAATATCTCCCGCGTAGTTGGCTGGTCTCCGTTGAGACTGGCCGTCGTGGCCGTTATCGGCTAGGAGATCATTATGTGCTATACACATGCCGTGTGGTAACAAACGAAGAATATGGAGTGTCACTATGTACTACTACCTCTATATATCCTATGTGGGTTTCGTGATAGCCACTTAAGGTAACAAACTATGCAAGACTAAAATCTTGAAACAAACTTTATAGTAGATCAAAACCTACTTTCTAAGGAGATGTATGCGTCTAAGTGGACCGTTAACGACTGTTCATGATATATGGACATTGCATTATGGAATAACACTGATTAAAAACACTAAAATAAAAAGATCAAATATTCTGACTTCTGACTTCTTCTTCATCTGCTGACGAAAGCTTCATATACTATCTTAGTGATAGGATTTAAATACCCACTTTCCTTTACATATTTATTGTTAACTTTTTATTACTCATTTCCTCACTATATGTTCTCAATAGAATAGAATCGACTATTTAAACATACTTTCAAAAATGTATTTGTTAGTCCGTGGGGTGAGGACCTGGTGATTTGTAACACAGACATTATATGCCTATCACAGACGCTTCTCACATTTGTAAACTAAATTTTGTAAAATGACTAGTTTTAAGTGTACCAGGGTGAAAAAAAAAGAAATATTATTATATATCCGTGCGTTATATCTCTTTAACTAGATTTTTATCTAATTACTATACACAACCTTGGTAGATTGTGTCATGACATCCTTGTCATATACCCGTATAACTAGTGGGACTCCAAATAATAATAATCCTTTTAAAAGTGTCCTGCGTCCTATTAAATTATTTAAGGTACTGGATTTCAACAAAGAAAAAAACAATTTATTTGACATGACATGATTGACCTCAGAAATATACGAGTGAAGCTTTTTATTTTATCTAATAGAGGTATCATTCTATTTCTATTTAATTTATGTCTATAAATTAACCTCAATTTAAGGACAATTTCCAATGGAGATTTGTCTTTAAAAAAAAGAATTTGTCGATTATTATTAAAAATTAATGGATGTAAAATCGATGTAGTATTATGTATTTCTTCTTTATTTAAATTATTTATACACTTTCTATATACTACTAACTTTAAAGGAATAACTTAAACTTACACTGTTTGTTTGTTATATTGCAGCTGAAAAGAAATAAATGAATTTTGAAATAAATCTATTGTGTTAGGTAAAACTTTAGAACATACTTTAGTGATATAATGAATTCCTAACTGTGATGTAATCAGACAATTCTAAGCAAAAAAAATGAATGACGAAGCTATTTCTGTTAAAATCTTAAAAATAAACGTAAACTCGCTGAGGTGAAATGGATACCAGTCTGGCTTAATTCAGATATAAATATAAAATTATATACTTGATTTTGATTTTGTCACCAGTAAACCATCAAATCTTTTACTTGTTATGTCTTAGAACCTTGGCATGCTTTGTGGTAACAGACCTATTTTAGTTTGAGAGGATTCATTCGTCCGTCTTAGACGAGTGTATTAAAACCGACCTCTCATATTCGATTTAGGGGTCACGTCAGACAACCAGGAAAAAGCTAACTTTTAAGTCAGGTTCCGTTGTTTGCCTTTTGTTGCTATACGTTTTGACCAGGTTGTGTTGACGTACAGAGGTCCAAAATACTTGATATTTGTAATACTATTAGTAAACTTAAAAGAACTCCAAGTTTTTAGAATATGCATAAAGCATACGCAAACGCAGATTAATGTTTCTATATGTATGTCTTTAAATAGTGTTGTAAAAAATTCATACCATATGAAAACATGACAATGAAGATAAGCATGACGTGCATTACGAAACGAATTGCTAAAAATAACTTTATTACAACCTGCTTCGCTATTGCATATGAAATTCCGTCTTTGTTTTCAAGATAATCGTCTCTCAGAAATAGCGAAGGGCGTTTCTATTTCTATATCATGACGTCGAACAATTCGGCTGGAAACGTTCAACAGCAAATTTTGAAGTGATCGAATAAACTGTAGAGTTTGGTAAGTTCATTTCGTTTTCATATAAAAGTCTATTAAAAGGTTATTGCGTTTGATCGTATGAAGTGTAGTTTTAGAATATTTTTAGCCTCGGAGGTTGCTGAGAGCAAATAGCTTTAAGGTCAATCTTGCTTTTCTAAACAATTAAGGAGGTTATACCTGTGAATAATGTACCTTGCGTATTTGTTTTTTTTTCTATTTACAACAAGAACGTCAAAAGTTTACTTAAAATTTCACGGATATTATAATTAACATGCATACAGAGATCCCTAAATTAACCAGATCATTCCAAATGACTTAAGAATATATTATATTATTCATGTTTGTAAAACGGACTGTGACGTAGACATGATTCATTCAGAAATAAACACTATATGAGTGAGTCATGGGACTATTTTATTTCATCAAAATGTGTAAGAGAGCTGCAGATCACATTCATACTGTTTACTCTACATGAAAGAATATTTTAGTTAAATAGGCCACCAATAATGTTCTTACTAATGAAACAAATGTAAGTTTGTTTATGTGTTTTATATATCTATTTTCACTATATGTAAGCATGGGCGTACCCAGGGTAGGGCAGGGGAGGGCAGCTGCCCCCCCCTAGATGTTGACGTTCCTACTATTTTCTTCTCTCGATTATATATAAAGCACACTCAGACGCGTAAAAACGTGACTAAGATCGACTATGGACAAAGACAGATTTATTTTCTGTGTTGTTGTAAGATCGGCAATCGGAATCGGAATCAGTCCTAGGGCTATGCGATGTTCGAGCGTAGTGACGATCAGAGCATGCTCTTTAGCGAGGAGAACTACTCATCATGGTCCTAAAATATTAAATCTTCCGAGTCGGTTTATGTAGATTTATGGACAAATAATTCTCGGAAGCAAAATATTATCGTCTGATATATCAGAAATTTGTTGTCCAGTAATAATTTGTGATTTCGTCCTAGCATCCAGTACAGGTTTTTGTGCCGACTAGTTATATCACCTCATTTTGCTTTGATATGGTTTTTCCACCGGTCTATATGTAAGCCCACATTGGCTCGCACTCGAAGGCCGATGGGATACCATTTCCGAAGTCTGATTCCCAAGCTGGCGCAGTACGTGCTTGGCTTGGTTGCTGCCAAATATGAGGGGGCCCGATAACTCCTGCAGGAGACTATACGCGGGTGTTGTCCGGTCCCGAGTATGGGCTGAGGTCCTGAAGGCCAGCAATATCGGGTTATTGCGACGTCCGCAACGAGTACTGACCTTCAGGTAGGAGACCTAAGACTCGAGAAATTGAAGACCAGAAATTTCAATTCCACCAGGTTGTTGTGGAGGAATGGAAGGAACGACTTGGGCAACCGAGTGAAAGGATGCTTCGGAGAGCACCTGTGTCTGATCCGCAAGGAGCCAACGTCTGAGTGCCACCACTACGATGACCAGACCGTAGACACGGCATTCCACACACTGGCAGAATTTCTGGAGTAGGGCGAGTCGGGGCGGCCATCGGAGTGGGGGTTCTCTCGCTTGGTAATATTATTGCGACTATGTTCCGTAGCCAGAGCGCGTAGAACTCTGCTGTCTTTTTCAGCGAGCAAGTTATGCTTGCGAATCTCAATTTAATTTCCTCGCGGTTGGCCTGTATTGCGGATGGAGGGGAAAACCCGTCCCGTCCATCCGCGGCCACACTCAGGGCGGCATGAGGCGCTGGTATGCGCGCCTCCGCTGCCCGGTGCGCCGGCGGCGGATCGGGTCCGAGTGAATGTCGTCCTCTCGGGCCTTCTCCGCCGCCTCCTTCTGCGAAATTACGTCTTCGCAGAAAGATGCGACCGCGGTAAAACTGCAATCGCTACCGGCCATGGATCGTATGATGGCCGGTAGCGAGAGATCTCCTCCTATGACTGCAGTGAGGGCCCGACGCTGCGACGCCCAAGCGGGGCAGATCGCCAGCGTGTGCTGGGCCGAGTCCTCACTGCAGTGGCAGTGGTGGCAGGCGGGACTCAGTTCCCTCCTAGCGACCGAGTGCAGGTACTTCCCGAAGCAACCGTGCCCGGAAAGCACCTGCGTCAGTCGGAAGGAAAGAGTCCCGTGCTGCCGCCCTGCCCACTCGAGGATGACCAGCTGTAGCGCCTCCACGGTGGCACAACCAGCGCGTGGAGCCTCCAGCCGTGACGGCCAACTACGGCTTCACGCCACTCGCGTATCTCTTCGGGCGGAGGACGAAATCCGTTCTCCGCCCGATATTCAGCCGCTCGTCGATAAACTTCGGCGAGCACTTCCGCCTCCAAATCCCACGGGGGTGTTCCGGCCAAAAGGGGAGGATCACCCTTTTTTTTTTTTTTACGTGTGGAAACCCCCTCGGGCCGTCACCCCGCCGGGGTTTGCGGCGGGGCGGTGTGTCGGAATCGAACCGACTAAAACCACACGGTGTGCCAACTCTGCGCCTGAGAAGGGAGGGGTCCGGGATCGCTGTTATTAACGCAAACCGGACCCCTCCCAGCGCCTGCCCGCACAGAAGCGGGCACCCTCTTCAGTTAAAACTCTCAAATTAGGCGACGCACGGCACACGCGTACGTCGCCCCTTCGCGGCTGGCCATTAAAGCGGATGGAGGGGAAAACCCGTCCCCACCATCCGCGGCCACACTCTGGGCGGCATGAGGCGCAGATGGGCGCGCCTCCGCCGCCCGGTTCGCCGGCGGCGGATCGGGTCCGAGTGGAGATCATCCTCCCGGGCCTTCTCCGCCGCCTCCTTCTGCGAAATTACGTCTTCGCAGAAGGATGCGACCGCGGTAAAACTGCTGTCGCTACCGGCCATGGAGCGTATGATGGCCGGTAGCGACAGATCTCCTCCGATGACTGCAGTGAGGGCCCGGCGCTGCTCCGCCCAGGCGGGGCAGAACTCCAGCGTATGCTGGGCCGAGTCCTCACTGCAGTCGCAGTGGTGGCAGGCGGGACTCAATTCCCTCCTAGCGACCGAGTGCAGGTACTTTCCGAAGCAACCGTGCCCGGAAAGCACCTGCGCCAGCCGGAAGGAAAGGGTCCCGTGCTGCCGCCCTGCCCACTCGAGGATGACCGGCTGGAGCGCCTCCACGGTGGCAAAGCCAGCGCGTGGAGCCTCCAGCCGGGAAGACCAACGAGCCATCGTGGCTCGGCGAGCGGCTTCACGCCAATCGCGTACCTCTTTTATTTATTTATTTTTTTTATTTAAAAACTTCATGCACATTTGTACATTGGCGGACTTAATGCCCAAGGCATTTTCTTCCAGTCAACCTTAGGGTGGTGTAGAGATCTAGTAAGGTAGGTGGTGCACAGAGGTTACATACACAAAAGAACATATACATATATGTTATAAAGAATACACACGCAATAAATACATATATAAAATATACTTACACAAATACATTACGTTCGTACACGATGACAACCTGAATATGAGGTGAAGCAACTATCAATTAGAAATTACTGACGTTTCACTGAGAAGGAGGTCATGTACCTTCTTTTTGAACATCAGACGGTTTGTGGACATCCTGATTTCGAGTGGGAGAGCATTCCAGAGTAGTACCGCTTGGACAAAGAATGAAGAGTTCATGAAATCTGAATTGTGGGAAGGACATAAGAGGAGCAGATTATTTTCTGAACGAAGATTTCTGTCATGATTAGAGGACAGATAACGGAAATATGAAGCAAGGTATGTAGGAGAAAAAGGTGAATTAAGAAAAGAAAATAGGGAGGTAAGTGCTCGCTGATTGCGGCGCAGGCGAATAGGCAACCATTTAAGTTGAGAACGTAAGGCTGACACATGGTCGTACTTACGGAGATTAAAAATGAATCGAATGCAGTTATTAAGAAGGCGGTCTAGTTTATTGAGGAGATCTGCATTCAGGTCGAAATAACATACATCACCATAGTCAATTATTGGGATTATTAAGGACTGCATGAGAGTTGTTTTGGTGTTAGGTGGTAAGAAGTTTTTGAGTCGATATAACGTTCGCATGTTTCCAGTTACCCTCTGGCTGACATAAGTAACTTGAGCTTGCCAATCAAGGGTCGAATCGATGAGCAAGCCCAGGTCTTTGACCACGTTGCTGAACGGGATGACTGAGCCATTGAACACAATCGGTGATATTGAAGCAGTATCGATTCTACTTATCATGCGTTTGCTACCCACTATAATCGCCTGACATTTAGTTGGGTTAACTGATAAGCCAAATCTCATTGACCAAAACTTTATGATTTCTAAGTCTCTGTTGACTTCGTCGATAGCTCGCGCTATGTCCTCCACTCTTGCCTGCGAATACACTTGCAGATCGTCAGCATACAGGTGATACGTACTCTGAAGTTGTTGAGTTATGAGGTTAATAAATATTGAAAATAAGAGAGGGGATAAAATGCCGCCTTGAGGGACGCCCGTTCTCCGCCCGATATTCAGCCGCTCGCCGATAAACTTCGGCGAGCACTTCCGCCTCCAAATCCCACGGGGGTGTTCCGGCCAAGGCGCACGCCGCCTCCGTTGTCATGGTGCGGTATCCGCGTATGGCTCTGACCGCCAATACCCTCTGAGGCCGCCAGAGGCGTGCCTTATTCTGGGCGGTCAGAGCCGGGACCCACACCGGTGACCCGTACAGGGCCATCGACCGGACCACCCCCGTGTAGAGGTGTCTTGTTTCGACGCTGGCTCCACCCAGATTGGGCAAGAGTCGCCCAAGGGCGGAGGCAGCGTCGACCAGCTTTGGGGCAAGCTGTCGGAAGTGCTCGTCGAAGAGCCACCTACCGTCGAGGATCAGGCCCAGATACCTCATCTGGGCCCGAACCGGTACGAGGACCGAGTTGACTTCCGCCTCCAAATCCCACGGGGGTGATCCGGCCAAAGGTGAGGATCACCCTAGCAGAAGCAAGCCGGGGTAGCGGCGCAACCTCAACAAAGTGCTCGCGCCCCTTTTTTAAATAGAAAAGGAGCATCAGGGTTCCTACACAGGAGGGGGCCATCTACAAACCATAGGTGGCCCGAGGTACTTCGGGGTCTAGGGATTTCCTTCCGAGGGTGCACCTGATTCCATGCCAATGCCTTTTTCATATCCATTTATTTGATGAGGTGCTTTTAAAAAAAACCCAATTTGCCCCCCCCTGGCCCAGAACCTGGGTACGCCCATGTATGTAAGCATTGCTATTAAGCTTTAAGCACTTATCACATCATCATGATAGTTAAACATACCTTATGGTTGTAAAAAACATATAAGGATGTCTATCGTTCAGGAAAAAGTATGTACTAATACATACATATCACTGTTTCGATGGACATATTTAGAGTATGCAAAGTCATAAAAAAAACTTTCACACTGTTTCGGCAAGGTTCTGGTTACTTTCGAGGTACAATTTAATTGTAAGTTTAAGTCACATGAAACAATTTTAAAACAGAGATTCGCTACGGATATGAAGACAAATCGCTCACATAACTTACATAAAAATAAGTATTATTATAAATAATACTTATCATTGGTTTTTTCCGTGGGAGAGTCACGTATCGACATGAATGGGCCGGCTCGACGCAGTTGAAACATACATTACCCCAGGAAGGTACTAACTGCGCTAGCGTTGGTGAATCCCTCTTTGGACGTTGTGTTCTGAGTGTGGACTCAGAACACAACGCGCCTGGGCGTGGATGCCAAAGCTGCCCATCGTATCATTCCACCAACGCTCAGTGCGCTTAGCACTTTCATCTATCGATATCCATAAGTCGAGTGGCCCGGATGGAATCCCTGCTATTGTGTTGAAGATGTGCATGATGTCCAGAGTTGGCACCGGTCTTAACGCGTTTTTTCGGCTCTACTACTCTACTGGCGTAGTCATATAGTAGATCATGGAAGGCAACATTGGTCCACCCGACCCCTAAAAAGGATGATCACTCAAATCCGACTAACTACAGGCCGATGGCCAAAACTTCCCTCTTCTCAAAAATAATGGAGTCCATCATTAACCATCAACTCCTGCGGTACCTAGAGGATCATCATCTGCTTAGTGACTAGCAGTACGGTTTCCGTAAGGGTCGATCAGCTGGTGAACTTCTGGCATACCTGACACATCGCTGGGCACAGGCGATTGAGACTAAGGGGGCAGCCTTGGCAGTTAGTTTGGACATGCGAAAGCCGTCGATCGGGTCTGGCACTATGGGCTTCCCGAGAAGTTATACGATTGGGTCACTAGCTTTCTAGCACATAGAATCATAAAGGTTATAGTCGACAGTGAAGGCTTTGACTCCTTACCTGTGAATGCTGGTGTCCTGCAAGGATGTGTGCTATCGCCTACTCTGTTCCTCCGTCATATCAATGACATCCAATTAGCGACATTCATTGTTATGCGGATGACAGTACGGGCGATGCTCTCTACACCGGACGTGCCAATATTTCTCGGGAAAACGTCATTGAGAGTCGAAATAACTTGTGTCTGAAGTTGAGTCCTCTTTGGGAGAGGTCAGATTGGGGTAGACTTAATTTAGTCCAATTCAACCCCACAAAGACACAAATTTGCGCGTTCACTACTAAATAACTACCGTAGGTCGTATGTCCTCGTTTTGAAGATACTCCCCTATCTACCTCAGCCAATATTGGAATCCAGTTTCGTGGCCATTTGGAGGGTAAGGCCAAATTGGCCTCGAAGAAGCTTGGTGTGCTCAACAGATCGAGGCAATATTTCACGCCGCCCTACCGCCTTCTCCTTTATAATTCGCAGGTTCGGCCCCACATGGAATACTGTCTTCATCTTGGGAGGGGCACCCCAATACCAGCTCCTCCCTCTGGATCTCATTCAGCGGACTTGTATCGTCGATTGCCAAGAACTTCCAATTCGGCTAGACTCTCTGGCGCTACGTAGAGATGTGGCTTCGCATTTACCATGGTGAGTGCTCCGAAGAATTGTTCGGACTGATCCCTGCCGCCTCTTTCCGCCATCGTCCTACGCTACAGAAACTTCATCCCCATCATCTAGATGGTTGGCAGTCCACAACTATGTAATTTTCCCGAAACTTTCTGCCGCGCACAACAAAACTGTGGAACGAGCTGTCGCCTGCGGTGTTCCCGGACCAATACGGCCTTCAAACCTTCAAGAGAACAGCGTACTTCTTCTTAAAAGGCCGGCAACGCACTTGTAACGCCTATGGTGTTCTGGGTGTCCATGGGCGGCGGTAATCGCTTACCATTAGGCGATATGTCTGCTCGTCTGCCCCGTCTACAATAAACAAAATGCAAAAGCCATAAAAGAGCGACATCATCTATATGCTTAAAAAGTTCTGTTTTATGTTTAAACAATTATATTTGTTATTCAAAATATAAGAAACTAGCTGACCCGTGCCCACTTCGTTGGGCATAATGTTAATAATCCTTTTTTAGTACTGAGTGTTATGTTTTAATTTCTAACTGCAAAGAATAACATAGAAAGTAGTTCTGATGAGAACCTTTTATTTAAACAATGCGCGATTGAGCCGCGCGGGTACCTACCTCTCAGATGTAAAAGGCCACGCCTCCTTCTCCCGAAGCGAGCACGAACGCGAACCGAATTAAACCCGAAGCCATCGCGCGCCGTCCGGTTTTTTATATAACCTATGACACTCAGCAATAATGTGGCTTTCTATTGGTGAAAGAATTTTTAAAATCGGTTTAGTAGATCCCGAGATTACCCCTTACAATTTAACAAATATACAAACACACAAACTTTACTACTTTATAATATTAGTATAGATATGAAATGTTTATTAATGCCAAGATTACTTAGGGTCGGCTACTAGTTCAACCGGTTTTACCTGAATATCAGTTTTTACATAAAGCGACTGGCATCTGACCCCCGCAACCCCAAGGGCGAATTGAATTCGAAGGTTGAACTAGTTATCAGTATTTTTGAGGGCACTGACTTCCCAATACCGATTGCCATAGATGTTCATGACAACCGGGACCGACGGCTTAATGTGCTCTCCGAGGCGTGGACGGTGAGCACCGCCATCTTCCATACTCCGGGCTGCTATTAAGAATTTCTTGTTATGCTACTACTACATCTGCGTTGGCATTTACGTTAATGGCAATGGCAAACTACGGGTTAATTAACACGTGAAAAATGAACTTTGGCTACGTTTATGTTACGATGCCGTTAAGAGTTAATTCCTCTTGAATTCACGCGTTAACACATAATCACAATATATAACACTCAATGGAGCTTGAAGCAGCTACACTAGTTACGACAATGAGCGTCATAAATTATTTTACGTATTTATTCAATTTAAAAAGAGAGAAATTTCAAAAAAAAATGGTGGATAATTGAAATGCATTGTCGACGAACTCTAGAAACTGTGTTACTAGAAAAAAGAAAGACTTGACAATGCGTTACCATGCATCACTAGCTGCCAAGCGATTGTTATGGGATTGCAGCTTTGGATTCCAAAGACACGGCTCTAATTGTAATAATTCTAAAAACTCTAAAGCTTTTTCATTCGACCACTCCATTGTCGTTCTCGTAAATATGCAGTTCCCGTCTATAACCAACTGCACTCGTCCTTGCCGTCCATCCGATAGAATAAGGCGGCTTTAATTTAGCCAAAACCAACTAAACTACGCGCTAAAACCCATTGATGTGTTCGATAAACCGACACCCGAGCTATCGCTTAACATTTAACGCCACTAATAATGCCATTTGAATTTAACGCATTAAAACGTTGGCCACATCTACGTAACGCCTAAATTAACACGCTAATTAGCCCGTTAAGACGCAGGTGGAGCAGTAGCATAAGAAAAACAGCAGTCCGACCCGAACCCAAGACCTCTTTATCTACAATAGCTTTCACTAACCACTAGACCAACGAGGCAGTCAGCAAACATTTACGATTTAGAATGTCATGTGTAAAGGAGGTGATGATAATGAGATTGATGATTTTCCTTCATGTTATTAGTATAAAATTTTACCCGGCAACGTTCTGTACTGGTAGAGTAAAGTAGTAGTAATTATCAAACATTCTATTAAGACTGCGCTGCAAGAATAGCACAATGATTCAAGCGATTATCACGCCTCTGCCTACTGCATTGAGTGTGATTCACAAATTGTTGTTCTAAATTTGGTTGACCGTTGTTTAAAAAAATATTATCTAAGTTCTCAAAAGATAAAAGAACTAGAGAATTAGTTAAAAATGATAATACACTTCAGATCGAACGCCTCACCTCGTAGCCAAAGGTGTATACATTCCAGAATGACAGAAATAGTTTTGCGTAGGAGTTAGCTCCACCGCTAAAACTGAAGAGCTCACAACAAACTGGGCAGTAAACGAAAATATATGAATTGGTTAAACAATGGAAAATCTCACATAGTTCTGTAAAAGTTTTGTAAATACTTCAATTCCAAGAAGTGAGAACACTATCGAATACATTAGTATACGGCGCCAATTAAATATACCTTTTGTTTTTAGATTTCAAAATCACAACAGAAATATATTTTACTAAATGGATAATTAGAATGGAAGCGCCTAAACATTTGCTTTCAAAACCGAATTCTAAGTCCTCAATTTATGGTATTTCATTATGAAAATGTTCTACACATATATATTTCTACATTGTTTCTACTGAAAACAGTGTAAGAGCGTTTAAATAATCTATGTGATTTGGTCCAAAGGAGAATAAATGACATGTATTAAATCTATAGCAAGCAGATAAGCACAACAAAACCTTAACGTAGGTACCAGTGTTTCAATTGCATAGTGATAAAAAATATTGTTACTTCAATAAATATTATATTTATAATTGTTTGTTATAGTAGTTTATTCACGGCTGTAAATGATTTTAAATTGCTGGTCCTACTGTACATCTTATTAAATAAGTAACAGTAAACTCAGGTTCACGGAACATATAGACAACATACTAAATTCTGCATATCGGTCTCTTGGATTCGTATTACGATCATCAAAGGAATTTAAGAGACCATCCACAACATTACAATTGTAGGTACGACAGCTATGTACGAAGTCAGTTGGATTATTGCAGTACAGTTTGGAATCCCTCATACCAAGTACATATCGATAGAATCGAAAGAATACAGAAGAGACTACTTCGTCACTTAGCTTTTCGTTTCAGACCGAGGAATCGTAGGTCCTACGAAAATAGACTAATTTTTTTTAAATTGATTGACCTAAAGTCACGCCGAACCATCTCTGATCTGTAATTCCTACATAAAATGCTTAATAACGCTATGGATTGTCCGGATCTTCTCAGTAGGATGGGTATCAACGTTCCTTCAAGGCTCCCTCGCTACCCTCGTCCATTGTTCAAACAACCGCGATGCCGAACAAATTTGGGAAAGCACTCGCCACTTGTTAGGACTGCTTATCAGTACAACACTTTATCATGTCCTTCCGAAGACATAGACGTTTTCTCAAACACACTTAAAAAGTTTAAATGTCTAATCGGCTCAAAGCTCGCTGGCATGTAGGTGTTTATATGTCAATACGTTTCCATGTTGATTATTTCTTGTTTTATTTTTTTATCTGAGTTGCGTTTTGGTCCTTAAGTATAGGTAGTTGTATTACAACAGGTCTCATTTGTCAATTTGTCAATTGCATATTTTTAAGTTTGTAAAGGTGATGATGGAGGTGTCAATGGGGGGATAATAATAACATTATGTACCCTATTTACACTTTTATTACATTTAAAATTTATTGTTTTCCTATTTTTTATATTTGTGTGAACTTGCTTGTGCATGATGTGGTCTCCTATAAGTGAGGGAGCACATAACTTGTTATTCTACTAATTACATTTGTTTTGTTTTTGTGTATTCCTCGTTGTGAGATCCTTAAATAAATAAATAAATAATTAAATAAATAAATGAGTTGTATGTACGTACATATCATGAAGAGTAAGCGCGTACAAAATTTCCATCCCCGTTAGATAATTGGCCCTCCAACCTTACGCGCCAATCAAGACAGTTTTTACTTCGCACAGCCAACCTTTAGAATAAATGATTCCCTGTTCTATTTCTAGACCACTCGTATTATCGACCTATTGCAGTCCACTGCTAGTCTTGTATCCATATAGAGTGATGGCCTCTTCTATTTTATTGCACGTTACTCTGATCGACTTTGGGCTTCTCGCTTCTGAATCCATACGACCTATAATCTCTCAAAAAAAGCGTATTCTTACCTTAAAGGTCTGTAATACACCTATACTCAGAAACACATTTTAGACATACATACAAAAACAATCGTCTGTCACTATGAGCTCACGCATAAAAATTAAAACAAATCTTTCACAGTTTCACGTCCACATTAATATATTCTGTGTCATAACAGTGGTACGCGTAGGCCCACTTGGGCTTATACTTTGTCAGAGGGGAACGCCTGCGTTTGGCTTCTCCCTACTGTGTTGGTCTTTTACTTATATCATAAAAAAGAGTAAAATAATATGTGAAATGCCACTTATTTTACATTACATACATGTTATACAATAATTGTGGTATATGGAAGTGATAGGTACACTAGTCGGTAGGTATGGATAGATGTATGGTTAGTTATACATATCGGTAAGAAAGAGGTCTCAAAGCCAATCCAATAATTCTATTGAGGATATAGGTAATAGAAGGATATAGATATACTTGAATTGCAAATTCAGTTTTTATAACATCTAGAAAAAAATCCAGAACACTGTTCCTGGTTTACGGTGCTCCTTGAGATTTAGCAGTAACTTGAATCTGTTTTTCTGGTCATCAAATATGCTCATAAACGTCTTAAGATACATTTTTAAGTACCCATAATAAATGCGAAAGTAACTCTGTCTATCTGTCTGTTACGCTTATTACACAGTTTTGGATTATTTAAATGACAAATTTGCTTGGGATTGACGAGGCTCACTCCATTTTTTAAACAAATTTTGTGCGAAAATGATAGACATTTTAATTATATTTTTTTATAAATGTATGTTGTTTTACCAACTGAATTCTTTTGTGTATGTATATGTGAGTATTGTCTAGGCTTGTAGTATTAGTTCATATTTAGTATCTTTCTGGTGGTTTTGAGTCCACAGCCTACCCAAATGCCCTGCTGGTAGTAGTGTCGCGCTTCGGATCGTTAATCTTGACTTGCACCGGTTAGATAACATGATGACTGTTGCTCGTATGCCGTCTGTATGGACAGGTCGACTCAATACTATAGTCCTTTTTTCAAAAAACCAACCCAGATCTCATACTGTACTCGCATAGATTATTTTTTTTACTATTTTGTAATTAATCAATGTTCACAGACTTAAAAAAAAGACACCTCTGTTTCGGCATTTCTTCCCTGAGTGAGTCTTAGGAAATGCCAGCCTCTTCTAGCTGTAAAGCCCGTCGTGTAAAAATATCTGTAAAGATTTACTTACATTACAAATATCATTTATCTTTTCAAGGCTAAACTACAACATACAGAATCAAATTATCTCCACGCGAGATAATTTGATTCTTGAGGCAGGATATATACACTCGGGCGTGACCACGGTCAAAAGATAGTAATAATATAATTAACTAGTTTGAAAGAGATTTAATGTTTGGTTACAGACATTGTAAGGAACTTTGCAACGTTCACCAAGCTTGGCAAATCGGTTGCCATACCTTAATAGATAGATTGGCTATTGTATAGCCAATCTATCTGCCAAACTTCGTAACGAAACATCGTAACAACAATTGTTTATACTCAATGGTGCATATTCTATACACCTGATGAGCCCTTAGTCACATCTTACAACACCCACGTTTTATATTGGACTGTTCTAATTTTGGCAGACCAAATCATCAAAGGCAAATTATTTATCAACGTCTGCTATAATTAATACCAATGATGTGTAAATAGATGTATTAAAATACAATGTGAATATTAAAACTATAGTGAATTGAGTTCTTTCATCACAGGTTGACTTAGATTTTACTAAATGCTTGTTGCCTTAGACTATTGAAACTATTTTATATATATTTAAAACAAGAGTAATTTTCTACTTTGTAGTTCAGATTATGAAAAGTAAGATAAAAAGTGGCAAACCATAACACAGATTATGCATTGAGTTAAACCTATCGCAGGTACCAGTTTTTGACAATGTATTGACACATTATTTTTGAGTATTATTAAGAAATTATAGAAATTTGATATTTGTTAAATACAAAAACTAGCTACATGGTCAAGCATGTGCCAGAAAATAATTAGATGAGCAAATAGCCTGTGACCATGCCCAATACAACCTGATCGCAACGTCAAGCTAGTCAAAGGTATACTTAATATCTACCGGGAACGCAATAATTCCCGTAAATGATATATATCTTGTTAAGATATAATAAAAATGCGAGTACCAAGCAGGATGTATTTTCTGCACGAGTACATTTTTCCTGAATATCCTCTTTAATTTATTTGTGTATTTTTCGCAGAAATATACGCGCATGGAAGAATAAATAATAATGGAAAAATCCTGGGGAAATTAGTTTGAATTGTATAGTATAACTAGAAAATTTCGACATACTTCGATTGAGAAGTTCTGATGGTAGTTGTTTCATGTAAAAAAAAACAATGTTCAACTGTATCGTAGTAGGCGCAAAGCTGACCTTGGGGCCTAGGTTGGCCTAATTTGAGCAATAAAGCAAAAGACTCGGAGGATTATTTTAGAAAACTGAAAGCTTAACTGATCTCTCATTTTGATTTTACAAGTAGTGCGGAACGCGCCACAACTAATAAAATGACATTTAGCTAGTTATAATATCAGCATAATTATGATACTAATGATTAATTACAGGTGATGTTGATCTCGCAGATGCGGGTAGGAAACGGGCGAGCGTCCCGGGATAAATTTAGAACGTTCCACATCCAAACGACGTTTCGCAAGCCCAAGCGCCGACAGCGGCCTTGCTGACATAGATTAAATAACACCTGAGTACAGAAATGACACTCATTTACAATATTTTACTTTAATTATTTTAAGATGAGTCTCCACAACCTCTAATAACAGCCATTAACGCACCCAGAATTTTTAAATTCTGTGTCATTCGTACTTACAATATTTGACGTCGCTCTATCGAAAGGATTCATGAACCCTCTGATATGACTTCGCGTAAAATGACATATCCTATGAGCTTGTAGTTGCAATAGTATATATAAATAAAGTCAGTCAGACAGCATTCGAAATCCGTAAGCGGAGGTAAAATTAATATCTGAAATCAGTCCGAAATTTATAGATTCATATATTCACGGTTTCGGACTGGATTCGGATGGATGGACCGGAGATCGGATTAGTGCGTAACCGATCTTAGTTTCGGCATAACGTCAGCACGACACTTCACCTTCTTAATGCGACCTATTGAAACTATGGACTTTCTGCTCAAATGGAATGCATTCACGGGGCTCTTTTTTTAATAATTTTATTTGTGTAATAGGGGCAAATGAGCAAACGTATCGCCTGATAGTAAGCGATTACCGCTACCCATGGACACCTGTAATACCAGAGGCATCACTAGTGCCTTGCCGGCCTTTGGGGGATAGGGAGAGGGATGGGTTGAGGGGTTGAGGTAAGGGCATTTTTTTTTAAACTTGTGGAAACCCCTCGGGCCGTCACCCCACTGGGGTTTGCGGCGGGGCGGTGTGTACCCATACCACGACGAGCGGCTGGAATTCAGCCGCTCGTCCTGGTATGGGCTTCCGGTGTCCTCACTCATTCGGCCCATTCATGCCGAAGCGTGGTTCTTCCACGATAGATAGGTAGATTTACTAGGAGTAAAAAGTACTTGGTAGTTCTAAGATTTATGACAAGATGTCATTATTTTTATATAGGATTTTTTAATCATGTTCGAACTCGCAGAAATGAAGAATAATTAACAAAATTACACGAGACGAAATCTTTAACAAAATCAAATTCTGAGTTTATTTTAATCTTTGTTCTCGTGTAAAATCTGGCAGTAAGCGAGATACATTTTGTGACCGCTTTGTTATTTGTTTATTACTTGGCTGAAATATTTCTTACGAAGGTCATTTTTATGGAATACAGTTATTTTAGTAGCGCCTACTTTGAAATCTTTGAGTCGAATTATTTTTTTAACGGAGTTATTAGAAATTTCGAGGTGTTTGTTCTTCATTAAATGTTACTATTTGTTTAATATTTGTTAAATTGCAAGAACCAAATGTCTAGTGAAAATGCTCTCTACGAAAATACCTAATTGAAGTCAAAACTATACTAATATTTAAAGCTAAAGAGTTTGTTTGTCTACTTGAACGCGTTGATCTCAGAAAGTACTGGTCCGATTTGAATAATTATTTCAGTGTTAAATACCTCATTTATTGAGGAAGGCTATAGGTTGTATATCATCAGCGGAGTACCAATGAAGAATGTTTAAAAAACGGATAAAAATTATTACGCTATAGGCAATAGGAGATGCAAACGAGTTTGTGTGAGTAAGCTACTATAATATAATATTATAAAGCTGAATAGTTTCTTTGTTATAATCTCAGGAACTACTGACTCGAATATAAAAATGTTATAGTGTTAGCAATCAATTAAAATTGGCAGAATGTTGAAGGCCTACTGTATTAATTCACAAGCGGAACCCCGCGGTACTACCCGCGGTACGACAATAACCGCAGGCAATACCACGAGGCGATGCTATATCTTTATAAATTGTAGCCTATGTGCTATTCTAATGTATAAGCTATATTATTGTAAAGTTTTATCAAAATCCAATCAGTAGTTTTTGCGTGAAAGAGTAACAAACATCCATCCATCCATACTTACAAACTTTCGCGTTTATAATATTAGTAGGATTATACACTTATGAAACAATAAATATTTCTTCAAACATTCTATTTAGCAAAACTAATACCAATGTTAGAATAATCTGCAGTCACTTCCTCTATTCTGTGTCAACCGCCACGTTGGTTTGTGCGACTGCTGATCAAGGTGTTTGAAGTTCGATTCCAGGATGGGGTCAAAATATTTTTTTTTGATGAGAATATCTTAATAACAGCCCGTAGTGCAGAGATGACTGACGGTATATCACACTCGTGGCACGGAGAACACGTTAAGCCGTCGGGTCCGGTGACCTTGAACTTCTACGGCACTCTTCATTTGGGATGTCAGGGCTCTCAAAACACACGGACCAAATATTAGCTACTGCACCTTACGCACGCAATAAGGTTCTACGTCGTTTAGTACGGAATTATAACAGTCCTGAACCATATTTATTGTGAAACTTTATTGTACACTCATTGTCGAGAATCAATCATTTTTAAATTTAGATTGAACGTACTCGGCAGTAAAGTACGAGTATGTAACCGTTAAGAAAACTGCACTCACGTAATCCTTATGCTGATATGTTTGAAAGTTTGATACAACTTTTAGAGCTTAAATTCTCTAGGTGGAGCCGTAATGATGATGTTCTTCAAAGTTTTCTCTACCGGTTCAAAGTTTAAACTTAAAGTTGACAGTTACTTGAGAATGTACAAAATGTTCTCTGAAGTTTTTAGATTTTTCATCTTTCCTAATATGTTGCTTTCTTAATCTAGTTAAGATTAAAGAAAGAAAATATTTATTTTAGAAACAAAAAGTATTTGTTCATATAATAGGTCATATCCTACTAATACTGTAAACGCGAAAGTTTGTGAGTATTTATGTAAGGATATTTGTTGCTCTGTTACGCAATAACTACTGAATGGATTATGATGAAACTTTACAATAATATAGCTTATACATCAGAATAAGACATAGGCTACAATTTATAAAGATACTAGCTTCGCCTCGCGGAGTTGCCCGCGGTTATTGTCGTACCGCGGATAGCACCGCGGGGTTCAGGTAGTATCTACATAAATTTTGCAAGGTCAAACATGGACCCCAATTCAGCATTGTATCAAACTAAATGTAGTTCTCTAAAATCTTTAACGAAGAAAATAAAGGTATCACTGCACAATTCACTAAGCAGTAGGCCTAAAAAATTGCTATAAATGTACCAAACAGACTCAAATTCAATTTCGAAAAGAATTCTAAATAAATAATTAAAATTTCATACATTTTCACACATAAACACACTCACACGAACACACATAAACACACTCACACGTGCACACAAGCAAACACACCAGTTAATGTAATCTAGTATTTGAATTTTGATAACAATTTGCAATTTCATCTGTATACCTATGTACCTTTTCTTTGTTTTATGTAACACAGCAACAGATTGTTCTTAATACAGGCTATTTAAGTAGCCTAGCTAGAACATCTGTGTCTATTATGTAAAGGTTATGTTTTTATGAAATAAATTATTATTATTATAAATAAGTTCTATGATTTTATTTGAAAATTGACCTTATTTATTCATCATATCCATGACGATGAAAGTAAGACAAACAAACAATCATTTTAAACATTTCTGACTGTTTCGTGTATATGTGTACACATAAAAAGCTTTCTTATGTGATTTAATGAATTCTGATAAATACTAAAGAAAATGGAAGTTAATTATTCTGTGAACTAAATAACACCTACGCATGACTCGTAAGGTGGGCACTTAGTCCGCAGACATACGAACATAACATATACAAGAGTTTGTGTCAATCCCGTCTCAATAAAATATATCTGTTAATGACTCGCATTGTTCGTACACAACAACATAAGTATAAATTATCTCGTCACCGGACACATAAATACACTTTAAAATCAGTATAATCAATAACATTCAAGAATATTGACTGAGACCAATATAGTAATGGTTGACAGTCTTTGCAGAGGTCTTCGACAATAACCGTCCCTGCCTGGTAAGAGCTGCGAGGTAATCAGGTGGACCACATATAAAATGACAAGACGATATAGTGAAGATGGCGGAACAAGAGTAGATGCAGGTCGCTCAGGGCAGAGAAGAGGGGTTCTTACTGACAAAATACATGTTATAAATTAAATAAATAAATAAATATTCCGGACATCTAACACACAACGCCCATCTAGTCCCAAGCTAAGCAGAGCTTGTGTTATGGGTACTAGACAACTGATATAAATATTTAGAATTTTTTTGAAGTGAAAACTTCTTTATCGGCGCTGTGTACTTTTTTGGAATGGGTAAAAATGTATAAACTCGCGTCAGGTCACGTGACCTGATCGAAAATTCGTAAGACGGATGGAGAGAGGACAGGCGGCGCAGGGCGCTTGCGCGAATGTTCGTGTGTGTATGTAATATAAATTGTCATGTTTGTGTACGATAGCGCAATAAATGAATATTGTATTCCACCACATAAATACAAAATTATTCTCTAACCATTCCAAAATATCAAAAATGCACAACGTTAATATTCAAGTTTTCACTTCTGCCGGCACTCCCGGAGTGCAACCCGACGATTTTTTTCTTCTTTGAAAAAGGACACCTATACCGCATTAGAAATACACATCCAGTGTCGCAAGGGACTTTGCAAACATACATGAAATGTACACACAGAACACTCATAACAACAATTTACGAATCACAATAAGTGTTGTCCCATATGGGGTTTGAACCCACAACACTTGATGCAGTAGAAAGCGGCTTGACGACCGCTTAAACCACTGGGCCAACCGTGCAGTTTATATTAAATCTGTATTTATCTCTAAACATTTTATATGTTACTAACTTTTGACCACGGTAACGCCCACGTTTGTCTCGGTAATCGCGGGTAAATTGTAGCCTATAAAATTTTAAATAAATCCGTTCAAGTGTTTTTGCGTAAAAGAGTAACAAACATCCATACATCCTCATATTTTTTGCATTTATAACATAAGTGGCATAGAATATCGTAGCATTGAATTTTCCCTTCTGTGCTGTCGAATGAACGAGCTTCATTCGGACCTTAAACTTGAATTCGTCGCAGAAATCATATCGAAGTAACCGCCGACTTCATCTTTATGTAAATACTATCCAGCTTCTTGACAATAGTACGGATGTTACTTACTTTTGGCATTTTAGCGTTCAGCTACTTTTGGTGTTGTGTTGTTCAGCAAATTTTGAACTTTTATGATGATTATTCAATTCTGGCGCCGAGCATAGTACGCTTTTATGTATGCTACGGTTGTATATGAATTTTTGGAACATGAAAATAGGCAATGACCGAACTTTGCTCGGTATTTTTTTACTTTTTGATAAATTTTCCAAAAATGAACGAAGCCTAGGTCGATATATCGCCCCGAAACCACTATTTACACATAAATTTTATGAAAATAGTTGAAACCGTTTCCGAGATAAAGATGATATATTCAAGATTTGCATGTTTTTTTTTCAAAAAATTAATTTTAAATAAGTATCAAGCGACGGTATTATTAGTTAATTTTAATTCAATAAAATAAAAATAAGTACAATATTTACAGCTAAAATTAACAAATAACTGTTCTAAATAATAATTTCCTTATTTTTCTTGAATTTCTCCAAATGAGATCGGGTATTGTTAACAGCAAGTTACTATATGTTAGGTTACTATAACGCCATCTATGACAATTTTGAAGAACTTTTAATGTGTTTGCTATAGATTTTAAAATATATTTTGATAAATTTAACAATATAAAAGAGTTTTAATATTTGTAAATTTTAAGATGATACCAATTTTAAGTAGATACGACCAGTTACAACTTACTGAAATATATTATTATTTTCATCACTTACAAAGTTTGTGTAAAGCGCCATCTATTGATATTTAACAAAAACATTTTCCAAATCAATAGTTCAGTTCAATCAATACATAATTAGTTTGGCGTAATATTTCATAGATGACTCTGCTATACTTGACCACACGGTAATACTAAAAAAAATTCGGCTATTGAACATTTTTTTAATAGTTTAAGGCATCTATAGACTATAAGTAATATTTTTTTACATTTTTGTTTCACATTAAAATTTCAAAATGTTATAAGTTCATTAATCGTTTCTGTACACCATGTTTTTAAAAAACCAGTCGCACTTAATTTGATCAATCCAATACCTTCATACCGACAATATGATTAACGTTTTTAGAATTCACTTCAAAACAGATTATTTTTTTAGAAATGAGTATAAGGAGTACCTAAGAATACTTTTTTAGACTAGCTTCAACCCGCGGCATTACCTGCGGTTTATGTAATAAATAAAAAGTCTAGAATATTCTTCAACTTACACGCATAATTAAATAAAAGGAGATTGACATAAGACACTACAATTGAAAGTGAATTCATTATTATTCATTGGTAAAGATTCATATAACACTTTAGAAAGACTAATAAATCTATAAATAATTATATCCAATATTAGTCCCGACTCCCGAATGTTGCTCTCAATAACGTTCCGTGTTACATATTAGAATTTATTATTTGTTTTATTTTGTGAGTCTATTAATAATGTAATATATTTTAATCTTGTAGTATTTAAATTTCTTTCTATAGGTACTTCTAAACTGAACTTATTTTTTTTTTCAGTTTTTCTTTTGAAGTTATTAGTTACGTAGTAATTATAACTTATTTTTAAGCAGTGGAGTTTTTTTTATATACGAATAAAACCAATTTATATTGAATTGTGAAGCTTTGTTAGTATTTGTATAGTTGTTTTACCGTGGGAGAGCTACGCTTCGGGATGCACGGGCCGGCTCGAATGGCGTGATACCACGGCCTCACAGAAAACCGGTGTGAAACAGAGCCTGCGCTGTGTTTCACCGAGTGAGGATACCGGAGGCCCATACCCCAACCCCTGCCCCTATCTCTCTCCCCACCCCCAAAAGCCGGTAACACACTTGCGACGCCTCTGGTGTTACGGGTGTACATGGGCGGCAGTAATCGTTTATCATCAGGCGATACGTCTGCTCGTTAGCCCAAACTCCAAAAAAATAAAAAGAAATTTATTTGAGTTTTATTTCATGTCGAGTTATAAATACTATAAGAAGTTAAATCTCATTTTGGTATCATTGGATCTCTATAGAAAGCACATAGTATGGTATGTAAGAATTATTAAGATCACTAGTGCGTTTCTTTTGTATACTTCTAGTACCCAGTATTTTCAGTGATACGTAGGCTTCTGATTATTTAGAATGCTTTTACTTCTTACGTACTCACGTATTATTCATCAAGAGTGTATCATTATATTTTAAGTTGGTGTAATCTTTACGATTTCTTTGTCACTGATAGAAAGGATTAAGTTTTACAATTAGATGTTGGCAACGATGTAGGTATAGTATGATCCATCTTAGGATTGCCTGGAAGAGATCGCAGCCCATTATGCCACTGTTTTTATTCGAATATATTCGACAGTGTAATTTTTTTAAAATATTAATGTGTGCAATAAAGAGTTTATCTATCTATCTATAGTATGTTATAAAATTGTTTATCTCTGTGATTAAACTTTATAACAAGAGGTTAATATAAGCCTTAGGTACAGTGTAAAAGTGATATGTTATTGTTTCATTGTAAAATTTTAACAGAATGCTTAAGATTGTTAAAAATTAAAGATGCTGTTTTACTTTTAGAAACAAATATAGATAAATTGATAAAAATATCACTGCAGAGGTATATTTATTATAAATTTAAAAATAACGAATCTATGGCCCCTATTTTAAAAGGCATCTCAGTAGTGAATCTAGTTTTTTAAAACTAGTTTCAAGAAGAGATTTTATTTTTTAACGTCTCTTGAGACAAGATTCACTAATCGTTGAGCCTAAAAAAGTTGCCTAAGTTACTCCTTATTACATAAGCTACCTCCCAGTGAAATTCCAGTCAAAATCGGTCCAGCCGTTCCAGAGATTAGCCGGAACCAACAGACAGACACACAAAAATAAAATAAAGAAGATATTTTAGTATAATTATTTTACTGTGTATTTACCTACAAACGCATTAAGTAAAAAGCGGTTATGATAATATTGCAAACAGACACTCCAATTTTATTTATTTTTATGTACTCGTATGTATGTAGAGATGTCTGTGTCATACGCATGATAGTGTGCAAAATGGTATTTTTATTAATTTAATTTATTTCACACTCCTCCTCTAATAAACTTTAACTATGCCAAATTTCATGCTCCGTTCGCATTATTTTCTTAAAAAGGGGTACAAACTTTATGCTTCACGTATTAATATATGAAACACAAATCTGTACTAATATGTATTATAAAGCTGAAGAAGTTTGTTTGTTTGTTTGAACGTGCTAATCTCAGGAACCGCGAGTCCGATTTAAAAAAATCATTCAGTGTTGGATAGTCTATTTATCTAGGAAGGCTATTGGCTATATATCATCACGCTAAGACCAATAGGAGCGGAGCCTCTATGAAGAATGTTTATAAAACGGGCGAAAATTATTACGCTACGGGCAATAGCAGACGTAAACGAAGTTGCGGGGGTAAGCTAGTACAAGATTCCCGTGAAAAACATATCCCTTCCTTGGCACTCGGGAAATAAAAATGGTCTAGTATTATACTAATTTATACTAATTCTTATTTCCTTTTCAAAGTTTTACTCAACATAACTACTAAACAAAGTCTGCTTAGGACCAAGTAATCGCAACGGATGTAACAGTTTTAACGACTACTAATAATTTAGGTTGAATGTCGCCAAAATTTAGTTACCTACATACAGTTCTACGATAAATACCTCAGTACTTCCTGTTAAGTCGGTTTCAATTCAATGATAGATCAGCTTTCATTCGTGTCAAATTATTGAGGCTTAATTAAAATTACGTTTCGCTTGGTTGTTGGAATAATAAAATTGTTTTACTATAAATATGTTGAATAATGATCATATATTTAAATTATATTGAAGAAAGTAATGACACTTAATTATATTATGTTATAGATCATATGTTATAGGTCTATGTGGTTTTACCACTAAATATAGGCATCAATAATACATTGGAGCGTGTGGAATAAAATACTGGAATTGCATCTAAACGAATGTGTATTAGGCCATTGGGCAATAAATAAATAAATAAATATTCCGGACATTTAACACACAACGCCATCTAGTCCGAAACTAAGCACAGCTTGGATTATGGGACTAAACAACTGATAGAAATATTTTTGTAATTGTTTTGTAAATACATACATATTATACATAGGAAAGACCCAAACTCCGAAACAAATATTTGCAGATCATACAAACATTTAGTCCGACCCGAGAATCGAACCCGAGACCTCAAGCAGTCGCATACGCTGCTACAGCGCCACCGAGGCAGTCGATATGAAAGGTCTCTGTGGTTTTACCACTAAATAGTGTTGATATAAGCATCAATACATTGGAGAGTGTGGCATAAATTATTATTTATTATTATTATTTATCATTTATTTAACTATGTGTGTTGGTGTTGGTACTAGTACTGATTCCCAAACTAGGCCAAAGTCTATATCTAGGAAACAGTGTTCAATCGTGCTAAGGATGGTAACTAGTAACAACAATAATATCTCAGGAACGAAAACAAAATATTGGTTCCCATGTAAAGTAAAGTATTGTTATGAGCTGGGTATTAAATAAATTAAAGTAGTCGATTGATTACCAAATAACTAACACAATATTTATTAACAACACTTTTTGCAATTACAAATCACTAAATCACTCGTTAGTCGCACTAGAAGATCTCTTCGATGTTTATTCGCTGTATCTTGAAACAATACTGCCCGTACGGCTAGCACGTTCCGCTTTTATATGGCTGTCGAGATAACTGGAATGTACGATAATATTCGATCGATGGTTCTCGACTGAATAGATTACTCTAGAGCTACTTGTAGCGCCATCTAGCGTCGATAAAATCGTCATAATGTCCACAGTTGCGCGCTTCCCGACACTAGATGGCGCTGTCCTCAATTCTTTTGTCTTATCTAGATTATTCCCGTACAAACGAGATCCATCTCCTTATGGCGCAACAGTATGCTTACAGTTATATTTAGACTTAATATGTGGGTAACAGTTTCACCATACATTTTTATAAACTGCCCCTTAGCCAAATTCCAAGTGTGTCGATCTATAATTGCTAACGCGTCTATTTTCTTGCACGTATCTCTAATATTTTGTTTTGCTCACGTGACTTAGCGTTGAGAAACATCATTACCATACATTTTTTACTGATCATTTGCCCACTATTCAATAAAAAAAGAAAATGAAAGTTTTCTATTTACATTTGTAAAATGCAACTTGGATAAGGGGCTTATCAAACGTTACTTCTGTACTCCGAAGTAAAAACAGGTGCTATAAGTTGTGTTAGTCAGTGTCAGTCTATGGCACAGCTCCTTGAACGGGTCAGTTAAGATAAGGTTTTTTTGGCAGCATATTCTTGAGAAAGTTCTAAGCTATAATTTGAGAAGATCATCGGCTCATTTCTTAGTTGATGATGGAATCTCACTAATTTACACAACTCCATTTTTTTTATTTGGTGTAGGTACCTATCTGAAATGATCATTCATATAACCATCACCAACCTTCAGCAGTTCACTTAGAAAGCAGGTATTGGCTTATTGTACCACTATGGCAAAACGGGTTGCTATAGAGGATTTGTTCCAAATTTCCTTCTCTTTGCGGTATTGTGTTGCTGCGTAGTGCCATCTTAGTCACCTCTAACGACACATGAGATAAATAGAGATGGTGACACGCTGATGGCCAAACTGTCTGATCAAAAAATGGTTGTTCGGACTCTAGGTCCCCCTTGTTTCCATTTCATAATGGTCTGTAAAGTGCTCATTGCCGTAATCGTATTAGTTACTAAGATGGCTGTGGTCTATAAGAAATAAGACTTCACTAGAAGAAAATCGTTGATTCAGATCCTTACAGTGGGTCTGAAACACGAATTAGTTTAAAATTATATGGTGTGGGTTGTAGGTATGTTTTAATAATAAATCTGTTCAAGCTTATAGTTCTGCGACGTTTATTTTTATAAACAGAATATGTCTGTGAAATGATATAAGTAGGCGTTCCCATATTTATTAAATACTCACAATATGTGCTATTGTTATTATTTGTTTTATATAAAATTCTTGCAAATTGTTATAAATAAACGAGACGCTCAAAGCCCAGTTGCACGCGGTGATTAGAATCAATCACCGAGGGTAAGCAAAGGCGGCGCGTTCAGTACCTGGATGGGTGATGTCATGTTACTATGAGCGTCTTCGTGATTCGGAGGTCACGTTAAGCAGTCGGTCCCGGTTGTTATCGTAGGATAACAGTCGCGAAGCTTAGTTGAAGGCCTTTAGGCGGCTTAAAAACATCCAACGGCCAGATTACGTAGCCACAACGTTGTCTTGCCAACCCGCACTTGGCCAGCGTGGGGACGTATGGCCTTAACCCTCTCCTAAGAGGAGACCCGAGTCCAGCAGTGGGACGTTATAGGTTGTTGATGATGATGTTATGAATATATTTTTTTATCAAAGAGATAGATTTTATGTAATAAAATGGTATTTTTGGTACGACAGTAGAGACAGTGGTGGAGCGCTGTTGGTGGTACGACATCCAAACGTATGTTTCAATTTTATACATGTATATAAAACCTGGAGAAAGTATTATATTATGTAATAGATAGCTATTGACATAATGTTCACTTGATGATACATTTTAGATACTAGCAACAATGTATTCATTACGTCGCTTGCTACGTGCACTACGTCAGAAATACAGTTGTTGGCTACTTGTTAAAAGTTAGACAGCAAACTGCAAGCTACATTCATATTTATTAACCAAAACCTTTGCAGCCACTATATTGAATTTGACTCAGCAAAATTTTAAACGTAGAACATGAAATATTGTCTGATTTGTTTCAATAGAATTATATTACCAAAAGACAAATGTGCCACATAAATGATAACACATTTATGTGGCACTAAGGATTATAACAAGTTTTGCTTATAAATAAGTTATGATATATAAAGTGTATACCCTTTTTATACCTAAATTATTATATATGTAATATCTTTTAGACCCCAAAACGGGTTATATTCCTGTAGTTTGTATTACTATTTCAAAGGTAAACTGCATAGGACCGATATACCATACACCAAAAATTAACCATTCTTATTACCTACTAAGAAATTGAAGAGCATTCTTTAATCATCACATTATCATCATTCTACGACTGCCTCATTGGTTCCATGATAGCGTACGTGTATCGCACCCGAAAACTTGATTGATAGTCGCATACGCTTACCGCTAGACCAATGAGACAGTTACAACATCAATGCTTCGAATTAGATTTAGTTCACTTGGCAGGTCACTTCTGCTGCTTGCTAACTACATCATTTTTTTCCAGATAATTATTATTTGGGAAAGTTTGAAAGTGGAGTGATTAAGTTTTACATGAATGGGCATATTTTCTTTATAAGGGACAAATTCTGTATGCCTACACTTTACTTTTAACCCCGTTACTATTCCAATATACCTACTCTCCCTCTCCCTTATGCAGTTGGTCTTATAATATGAAGCAGCGTCATAATAAATCTGTACATAGTATAAAATGTAATCGCTACCGCTGTCTGTTCGCTTGCATCTTGCTGGATATTGGATAGTCACGTTATTGTGCTGTAGATACACGTGCGATTGCTACGTAAAACTACCTCTTGTTTTCATTTTTCTTCTACAACAATCAAATAAGAACTTGCATGGTGCAATCACCGATATTCTACCACTGCTGCAATCGTAGATAAAGTCTTATCGGTCACGCATATGTTAAGATTTCCGGTAAGAAGGTTTGGACATTCCAACAGTCAGATTGAATGAGTCAACTATTGTTTAGACTTACAAACTCATATAAGCCCGAGATCTTGCTATTTACCTTTTCTTCTTAAATATATAGATTGCTAAATTGACGCTACACTTCTTGTTGGAAAACATTGTGGTCACTACACTCATTGCGAATGCAGACAATACAGCATTGAGACCCATGTTATAGCGACCACGTGAGATGCTTTTTCAACGCCGCACTCAAAGGGGATCAAAGTAGGAGGGTAATACATTATTATACCCTTTTATTATACTCTCAATTTGCCCGTCTAATTCCAGTTGACGATAAAACATTCGCTACTTAATACATAAGTGGGACTAAAGGTGCCTAAAGTTGAATAAATATTGACAGAGGTGTTCCTTTCTCTACACTATTAGGAATAAAGACGTATGAGAGTGAATGCACAATATTAGTGATTTTAACGACGGTTTTACCTTATTTATAGAATTCGGCAAGGTATTGAAATATATGAACAACGAACGACCAATTCAATTAAATATTGCAAGTAATAAGCTTTACTACAATATTCGAAACTCCCTTTATAACCGACATTGAAACAAGATTGTGGTTCTCAATGCGTTTTTTTTTTATTTCATAACTCCCTTATTTATGAACCGATTTGTATGACGGTATATCGCGAAAATGAAATTAATAATATCAAATATGTAGAAGAAACTTGCAGCTAGTGTACTCAACGGTGGAGGTAGCGGACCGACTAATTAGTCCATAAAATATAGGTTGATCTCTGAAACGGGTTACGAAACCGACTAGGTTGGTGTAATCTATACTAATAATAAAGCTGATGTTTGTTTGTTTGAATCGCTAATCTCAGGAACCGCTGGTCCGATTTGAAAAGTTATTTCGGTGTTGGATAGTCCATTTATCGAGGAAGGCTATAGGCTATATATCATCACGCTACTACTAATAGGAGCGGAGCACCAATGAAGAATGATTAAAAAACGGGGCAAATTTTCACGTTGCGGTCAATATAAGACGCAAACGAGGTTCCGTGGGTCAGCTAGTACATAATAAATATAAAAGTTCGCAACTAAAATAAATAAATAAAATAAATGACACTAGTGAGAACTGTTACAGAAAGCAAGCTACATTTTAAGGACTATAGTCAAAACGACAAGTAAGTCCAAGGTTAAATTAGCACCATTGTGCATTGAGCACATTTATTCCCGTTAATGGAGTAAAATTATAAATTATCGTAAGAAACTTGCATATGAGACCATTGTGTAATTATTTGAAAAATAAATATACTTTAAAAAATAAAAAGATGTTAACAAAAGTCGATCACAAACAAACACAGGATACCACCTAACCTACCAAGGGTGACAGAACTTCACCCACAAGATTGTATCTATGTGCAAATGAATGTAAAATTGATTAAATTCTTATGCTACAATCTTTCTGTTTTTGAATAAAGTTAATATTATAAAAAAAAATGTCGATCACAAACAAACAAACATACATGTGAAGCTAATAAAAACATAATAAACATGAAAGAATTATAGTTAAAAGAATGAAGTTTTCAACAGCGTTTCACAGTCCACTGCTAGACGAAGGCCAAAGAAGGCCAAAGCCTTCTTTGGCCTTCTAAACCACTCTGACTAGAAGGGATTCCAGTTCATTTAATTGTTTTCAATATAATTTTATTTTTCCTCAGTCTCCAGTTAAAATATTTTCAATTTCATTTCTATAAGAAATACCACATTATGCTACAGTTAGCTTTCTGTTTTACTGATACAAAATTTACCATACATTTAACTTGGCTATCGAGTTTAAAGCTGAAAATTTCATAGCCTTTTTAAATTAAATTCCGCTTACCGAATAAAACTGTGTGCTTTTTTACTTGTGTGCTTTACATGTGTCTATTATGTGTTTATCGGCACATTGATTATGGGAATATAGGAATGTGGCCACTAACTTACACTACAATACCACTATCATCCTCGTTATTTCTTTTAGTTAGTTAGACATAAGGAACAAGTCTCTTTCATACTATCAGATTGTTTAAGAAGCGTTTTGCACTATAACGCCGTGGTTTATTAATTCATTTGTTTCTTTTCTTAGATTACCACAGGTTCACTCTCTCCTACAAATTGGGGCAAGGAGTGTCACTCGATGGGTGGCTACGCATTCCTGTCTCCTGAGTGACATGTTCATGGACGACTGTTACACTTGGTGACACGACAAGAAATCTATAGTTATAGATATTTCAAAGAAATGATGGAGTTATTTACCGTCGGTGACTATAAACATAACTATCTATAAATACTATTCTTTTATTCTCATTAAAAGTTCCTACTGTGAAATTTGTTGCCTCCAAACGATGAGAAACTGGACGCTGCCTGCTACTGGTTTTAGCAACGAAACGATCAGGCTTATATTCGATAAACGATGACTCTACATAAACACTTTAATCCACATGTACCTACATTACAACACTAATTCTAAACCGTTCTAAAACTTACTATCACCAAACTTATTCGAACAATAGGTATCCAGTTAGATGAATAAAAACGTATCCCAAAAAAATTTACTTACTACGATAAACTAAAAATTAAAAAAAGAATCACATAACATAATCATCAGACAGGAGTTTAATAAATGATGAACCTTAGTTCCCAGTCATTTAATGGGAGTTTTCGGAACACGTGAGCCTTTTGAGCCCATCCCGTTCGGGACAAGTGCATTGAGCGCAGAACCCCCTCCCTCCGCCCCTCGCCCCTCCGTCTCTTTCTTCTGGTCTCCCGTCCGCGGGAGGCTTACCTGTCCGTGCGCAACTCTCCGCTGTAGCCTATTGCTACTACGTTCGCATTGATTAAAACGCAGACATGATAAACCTATTTTTGAACACTGATACCTAATTTGAACATTAACCCAACTCCTGACGCACATGTATTCAAATTAACAGATAATTGTATTTACAAAAATAATGTGGTTATTTAACTATTTCCACAATTAAAGGTAATTTTTTTTTATTCTATTAAATAACAATTATGTTTATCATATATAGTTTATTTTAAACATTCCTAAAATATACAATATCATTTTAAATTTAAACCATAAAGTTACATTGCATTGTGAAGATCGACGCTTGTTCACGCTTTGATAAATGGGTGTGTAACGAAAAGAGTGTGTCTAGTCTGCGAAGCTACTCTGTGTCCGTACTTAGACGGCTCTCAGTTACTTCATTTGGTTGGTTGGCACGTCACAAAGGTTGCGCCTGCGAGCGGTGCAGACGTACACTACGCTCAGCCAGTATCTTAAATGACATGCTAGTATGTTTCGTGTCGAGTGTGTTTAACTGTTAAGTGTTTGTGGACTGTGACACTATGTGGAACTTAATACTACTGTTGCCGATCCTCTCCCTGGCAGGGACTGCTGCAGAACTTCAAGAAAGAGGTAAGTGTCAAATTTAAAAAAAGTTGATAAACTTCTGGACTTATTGTTTAAGTTGCCGAAGTAATAATAGTTGATTTTTAGCTTTGTAGTTTAATGTGTTATAGTAGAATTCTTACGGTAATTTAATGAGAATACAGCACTCAGCTATAACAGTTATGAAGTAATGTTTCTGTATTACTTTTCCTCTTAGTATAAGTGAAAACATCGGATAGACTTATAATAATGTTTGACAAACGCATAAAGTTAATTCTACATTCAGTCCATTTTTAATTTAAACATTCAACAGTTGGTAGAGTTGTATTGTGTTTTTAAGGTTTCACGGCTGAGAACGCGAGGTTTTACGCACACTAAGGCTGTGCGATTGTCGATGCGATTATAAAAAACGATGAATTTAACATCTATATATTCTTAGATGTCAACCGTAATAAACAATTTGAATATCCAGCTAGAGTCCGTTTTAAAACCTGCTTAAAACATAAAAGAACCTGATTGTAAATTAAAAATAAATAGAAAACTAGCATCTTAATATAATACTCTGCAGCGCTTATCAAATTAGCATAGTTTCCAAGATGTTAATATCTTTCCACGTATATATACTTTTTTAATGATAAAATGGTGTGAACCAAACATTCTACACTGGTATAACCACTCTTATCAACTAAAAAAAGACGTATGTACAGTCAGCATACAAATTGTTACCAATTATTTAAACTTGAGATTTCGTTTTATTTACTTTTATTGTATCGTAGAAAAATAGTAAAATAAGAATATTTTAACAATAACTGTTTGTAAGATAAATGTATAGTGTTATTTTTAACCAATGAATTAGAAGAAAAAAATACTCTCATTAATGACCTAGGTAATAGTATTCTGGACAGGGTTCGCAGAGCGATGTTTTCTTTAAAACAAAAACAATAAAATTCATTGCTGTCAATATTTTAGTTAAAAAGCGGCCAACATTATAACGTGACTTTGACTGCCTCTGTGGCGTAGTGGTAGTGTATGCGACTGCTGTGCTTCGGATCTCAGGTTCGATTCCCGGGTCGAGCCAAATGTTTGTATAATCTGCAAATATTTGTTTCGGAGCTTGGGTGTTTTCTATGTATAATATTTTATGTATGTATTTACAAAATAAACTTATTTAAGTATTTATATCAGTTGTCTAGTACCCATAACACAAGCTCCGTTTAGCTTGGGACTATATGGCGTTATGTGTAAGATGTACGAAATATTTATTCATATTATTATTATTTTAAACTTGTTTTGACGACTGTACTTTTTGAGACGCAGCAGATGACGTTAATCCTTTTGGCGAAAGTGCCTTCACATTCACGCAAGCGCAAGTACGACCCAAATCTTAAGCCCTAATAAACCAGTAAGACAAGAGGTAATGAGTTACAAATACTAGATTACACCCAGACACAAAACAAATGATCATGTTCATCACACAATGACTAATCCTGGAAATCAAACCCGCGACCTCTGGTTTAGCAACCATAAGTAATATCTATTTAGAAATGATATTCGTGGTAAGCGGCAATAGGCTTGCGATCTGTTACATAAACAGTACAATATAATTTTTAAATCGAGTGAGTTTGTGCCTTAATAGGCCCCTGAATACCACTTCAAAGATATACCCTAGGTCTGTTTCACTATTTACAGATCAGTTTCGGATAGCTTATCTGACAGATGTTTTAACACAATTAATATAGAAGGTACGTACAATACGTACATCTGTCAAATAAGCTATTCGACCTAACCTAGCTACAGCTAGGTTAGGTCGAATAGACCGGTGAAACAGGGCCTCAGTATATCAACAGCCTGTAATAGTCCACTTCTGGCGCCTCTCCTTAAAAGGAGGTTCTTACTTTATGTGATGCACAATTTGTGAGAGAAATTGAGTTTTAAGGCAGTATAAATAGAGATATTTTTAAAGAAATCTATAACCACCCCTCGTTCTACTAAGAGAGGTGGTTGGTTAAAAAAGTTCGCCTACATATTTTTAGTGAGCGCCTTAAAATCGTGACATATCGTGATGTTGGAAATATATTTGTTTGTCACGATTTACCACGAACTTACCAAACTGAGTTCATACTCGTATTACCGAGAAAATATTTTTTCTTAAATATTTCCAGATTTTTGGAAATACACGTGGGCTTTAATAATTTGGCTGTAACGTTGGAAGTTTTGAATTTATTTGGAAATATGTTTTCTGAAAATCCTATTAGGTACGCTTGGAGCATTTTTCTTTTTCCATAAATATGTTTATTTCTGTTTTATACAAATGTTTTAGAAAGAAAGTAGGGAAACATTTATGTCTTTTGGTTACTTTATTTTCAATCTTAAAAATCTGATGCTGAATGCTGAATGCTAATGTTTGAGGTGACCACCGCATTTATCAACGCTCATTGAGATTTGAGAGTTCGATCGTCAATCTGGTTTATTATTTTTATGAGAAACAATTATCAATATAAAGCATAAACACGAAATCTTTACTGAAAATACTAAGTACCTCGTCATCATCAGGCTATTGCAGTCCAGTCTTATTCGACTTGCTTGTTACTAAATGTTTTTTTCGGATTAAATGGGGGTCGACTGCTCGGTTGGTCTAGTGATTTAAGCGCTCGCCCCTCGCTTTGAGCGTCGCTTTCTGCTGCGCTAAGCGTTTTAGGTTCAAAACCCACATGCAAAAACAGATTGTGTGATTCACTAATTGTCGTTCTGAGTTAGGATGATCTTTGAGTCAATTTTATGTAGGTACGTTTGTAAAGTGTCTTTAAAAAGAAAATTATTATCATTTCTAATCCCGGTCATAAGGATGTTTTTCAAAAACATAGCAAAATTTAGACAAATATAATTTATTCATGCATTTACTTTAGATTTACAATAATAGATGTCAGTAAAGACCAAACAAACAAAATAGCGTTCACAAAAGTAACAGAATTTATACAAACCAATTGATACCTTAAACATTTCATCTACTTGAATACTCAACAAATGTAAGTAGCTTACTGAAAATAATAAGGGGGTATTATAAATGCTCACAATAAAACGTAAAGTTCTTCACTATGAATTGCCTAGTGGAGAAAGGTACGGATAAATGTGATATTAACGAAAATTAACGCGATAAGTCAGTCAGGCATATCAGAATTTGTTAAACCAACGACAAATTCAACAAGTAACCCACTTGTTGAGTAAAGCCTGCCAAATTTGTATATCTAACATTTTTGTTCGTATCTTGTAAAATGGTTCATCATTAATGCAAGAAAGAAACTCACCAATTACGATAGATGTTAAATATATAATAAATGAGCATGTTGTTTTAAAAACACATGTAGGGTTTGAACCTACAACACATCACTACACCGTTCGTGCAGTCTTTGTAAAGTTCATGACAACTTTTGTTTTGTAATGATAATTACTTATATTTTTGAAATATTTCATCTTTATATAAAATGTAACATATAATGTGTTTTGAAAGTGTGTTCATTGAAAACCGCTCTTTTGCTCTGGCCGACAATATCTCAGACTTAAAAGCTTGTCATTTTGATGTGTGCAAACCAAAAGAACTCTCGGCTCGTAAGCTAAGAGCATCTCTACTAACGTACTCGACTATATAGACTTTTATAAAACCTATTAAGCCAATTGAAAACTAACACGGAACCCGTCATTCGCCCAAAGTTACTTTGTAAAATAATAATATAATCAAAGAAAACAATAAAGGGTCAGAGGTGTGACACCTTCACTATGTAATGTATCAACTAGGGCAAACTTCACTCACACATCAATATTTTCTAACTACAATTTGAAGTGCACTTCACTATCGAACAAAGCCTTTATAAAGTAGAGCATAACATTCCAATGTCCGATTTCGAATTTATCTCTAGTTTGCAAACAACTGAAGTACATATTATTTTCTGTTCTTTAATTTATTAATCATGTCATGAAACATTACATTAATAAAACATTTTTCGTCATTTATTTTGTTCACTGACGACTGTGTCTGATTGATCTATGGCGTTCTGAACTATGGGAAATCTTTAATACTCAGTTCATGTTTGTAACCCGTACAAAGGAAGAGAATACACCTAAGCCGGTATTGTCTACAAATCCATTTGAGAAATGGTCTGACAGTCTGTCTAACAAACTATTTCAAATATCCATATGAATTTCAAGCAATATGTCTAAATATGATCATTATGAAAGCGAACCACTTCGATTAAATTAATCCGGATTTATTAGTCAACTCACCAGCGTAACTGGATTAACTTGCTGTACATTCTGGAGAGTATTCTGTAATGAATATTAAAGTTTCAACAATGATGAAAAGTTGTATTAAAAATACAAAATACTGAAGTTTCTACCATGACAGATCTCGGCCTGGTTCATGAGATTACATTTAGAATATACATAAATGGAGAAATTCAATTCTATCATCGCTATAAAATCATAATAGTGAGCTGTTATTCAGCTTATATATATAAGCTTATAAATAATCATAAAAGTAGCTAAGCTAAGTATGTAATTCGTGTACAATAAGGATGTACGGTAGAGATATCTCACTCATCGATTTAACTACATTACATATTTTGTCACATGAACAACTTTCGTAAATATATCTTCACTCTAGTGACTCCTGTCAACAAAGAGGACTTTATGTTTTTTTTATACCAGATGTTGCTATAGAAGCATGGTTGAATAGAACCGACTCATTTCTGTGTAACTTTTTACAGTTAACGTATGAAATTATAATAAGTCTATAATAAAAGAAGTAAAGATAAGACAGCGAAAGGTAGCAAAACAAAAGAGCTTTTGTCAACTTGCAATATTTTTGTTTATTTCGATCTTTTTTTTTCGACCTGAATTCGAAATACTTGTCGAAATTATTAATTGATTTAGTAGCGATAATGGCATTTTTTTCGTGATAAACTAAACCTTTTTCTTAAGCCGCGTCTGGCGTGTTTCTAAATGAATAAAGAAACTTCATAAAAGTTACACAAACAATCAAAAGTACACATGTGATATTTACATTTAAATAAGAACATTATTTTGAAAAGTATTCTTTAGCACAATTTAAAAATGATTTTTGACAAATTTATTTATTTCATACAATTTTATCGAAACCCACCGCAACAAAGAAACTCCCGTAATTGTTTACTAGGCCATCAACATTTTATAACTAAAGGAACTGTTATTGAACAGTGTTAATTGAAATTTAATTTTATCCCGATCCTCGTAAATGTATTTCCTGAATTTTAAAACAAATGCATGATTCAATGGAGATGGCTCTTTGACATGCATTCGGAGTAATTGGCTGTTTAATTATGTTTAACAGGGCGTGTTTTTCAATTTTCTGTATTTCACTTCAACTTTAATTATTACCCATTCATATCGATAGTTTTTTGATGTAACAGAAATGTATTCTCATAACATATGAGTAAACTCAAAAAGTTATGAGTTTACTCATAACTTTTTTTAGGCTTTAAGTCGTCTCATTTAATTCTCATAGCAGATCTTCAAGTTTTATTTTCGTAACAAAAAATAGCCCCTCTCTAAGTCATCTTATTGTATACTCTGTACGAAAACTTTCGTAATAAATGTAATAAGAGAGAGTAAAGATAGATAGTTTATAAAACACAAACACAATATCCTCTTCCTAAATAGTTGTCATTCATTGCAACACGTTAATACCTGCTGCTGTGGCATAATCTTGATGGCCTTTCGAAGTACCGATTTACTGCAATACCTAGCAATTGGTCGTAAATTGCGACTAATACGACACATCTTTTAAAACATGTTGTAGTAATGTTAAGCGGGTTCCGTGGCACGGTGGTAAAAGCTGGGTGAGGCAGTCACAAGTATAATTGACTTTAAACGGAAGAGAAACCTAGAAAAACTCGTGTATCGGCATATATCAAGAGTCGTAATACTACCGCTCTATTGATATGTTTAGAATTGAAACTTGTATTTTACATAGGTGCATAGTCCAAAATGTAGATGAAGACATAATTATATGTGTATTTTATTTATTCTTCTATTCCAGTTATTTTCGCAATTTCGTACAGTTTTCGTCGTTTTGGGTTGTTATTTTAAAAATCTATTCAATTGATTTTAGACGGTAGACTAGGATAAGAAGGATTTGACTGTGACTGTAAGATATGTCGAAGACGACAAATTCGTCTGTCCATTCTGTCTCCAAAAATAATTAGAAGAGGGACATTTGACTTGAATCGTAGCTTTAAATATTACATTGTAGTTTTAAATGTATCGTAATTTCCAATAAGTATTAAACAAAAGTAGTAAAAATCAACTACTTCAGCGATATTGTTATGTTCTGCCCTGCCTTCCATATGTTCGTGAGATGAAAAAAATAAGCAATTCCGGCTCACATAGAGGCGGAAGCGGGCGTAAGTGAGTAATGTGACAAAAAAGCACCCCTAGGGCACATCCCGTTTGCATCGTGCACAAGTGTACATTTTAGGTTCGATTCCTGTTTGGGATGTATTAAATCACACCCCCTAAACTGCTAAAAGGGTTGTTCCGTTGTTCAATTTTAATATCCGGTTTGATCTGTTCCTAGATGAATAGGTTTGTTTTTTCCTCTAAGAAGATAATTGCGTACCTACACCCACGAAACGTTCTAATGAATGCCTTTATTCCAGGTATGTAATAAGAGAGAGATGCAGCAAAAAAATTTAAGAATTTGCTAAGATCTATGGACTTGGTTTTTTATCGTCTATGCGCTGGAAATAGATTTATTTTACCGTTTTCCTCGTGTTAAATTAGTCCAATTTCAGGTCTGATTGTAATTTGACAAATGAGACATAGCTTTTTGCTATACATTTCCTAGAATATTGCACATTTCTACTCGCCAATGAATTTTATATGGAATTGGAAGTGCATACAATTTTTTATTATCTTATCATTATACAGATAAGTAAAACTCAATTTAATGCGATTAAGCATTGTCTTATCAGTTCTTCTAGTAATCAATTATTAAGATACTTTTTCGAACAAAACTAACGTTCTTATAAAGTAGTCCGCCAGGTAATCAATAAAATTTTTAGGTTAGGATATCTCGTCTCGTCTTGTCTATCTCGAATTACTGCACTAAAGCGTCGCGTCTCTGGTGGCGTTAGGAATCGGATTTGCGGTCGAGTGTTTGCGGCTTCCAACCGCACCCAGTAGTTCTCTATCGAGTAGAAGTCACTCCTATCCTAATACATAATTTAGTTAAAGTTGAAGAGGTGAACAAGATTTCTATGAAATGCACAGTATTTCCACACAGTTCTTACAATAAAATATGGTTTTCTTTAATTTATCGGTCAACATGTTTAGTTGTGTGGTGTTTCTTTGTTTTAAAACTAAATGTTTGACACATAAGTATACGTCTTATCTGGTAAGCGTATTGTCTATTTACAGCTGTCTTATAGTATTTTAATTTATACAAGAGAACAAAACCTGCTTTATATATACGCCGTCAGTTATTTAATAGAAACATAGAATTGACATAAGGCACTGTTCTGATAAGAATGACGTCTTATATAGTACATCTAGTGTTGACTAATGAAGTCATCAGCCCGTTACATTATCAAAGTAAAACGACGTAACGTCTCACACGAAGTCAAAGAAAAATAGTACTTAATTGTACTCAATTAATTTGATTGTTCAGTGTACGTTCTTGAGACGTTTTTTGAATAAGCAGCTGCTGTAAATGCAGATGCGATGCCAACTGCGAAAACAATCTTGTATGTAGGTATTTTTTTGTATTTAGAACAAAGGCTAACGTGGTCCACATGTTGTTATTTAATAAACAAGACACTTAATACATATCTTTAATATAAATATAGGCTCATGTGTTACCGACTTTATCTTACAATATAAGGAAAGTTCACATCGATGGTTCTCAAACTGAGATCCATCGATGTTTTATATCATTATTATATTAGAAGACGGTTATCCAATAATGACTTATTTTGCGAAATTGCTCATAAGTCAGACTTCACGGTATTTCCCCTAAACGTGTTCATTCCGGATTGCCATGGGTTCGGGTGTCCTGTTTTCAAAGACAACTTTTTGCACATATCTACGATAAATTGTTATCTACAATATAATATGATACGCGTGTACTTGGAAAGATGATTAATCGTAAATCGTATTTAGGTGTAGGTACTTGTAGTGTGATATGTGCATTTTTAAACTTACTTAAACAACTTTTACTAACCATGGTATTCATGGGCTAACACAGAGGGCGGGGGGGAGGGGGTGCAGGGAGGAGCATCTTCTTTTGTAGAGAAAAGTAAAAAAATCTTTTGCCATTTGGAGTACAACATACAACTTGTAAAACTCGTGCGGCGCGCCCGTTCTACCAACTTGCTAGCAGCGTTACAAGAAAAAATGGAGCGCTCGGAACTTCAATCGGTGGCCGTCTCCGTCCACGCTTCCACAACAATATCACCGAATCGAGCCACTTCGTGTGCCGTGAAGATTAGATCATCCAAGATTTATTGGCCAATCATATGTATGAATTGATTTGGCGACTTAGCTCCACTTTGTACAAAAAGTCCCACTGCTGCTCTCGGGTCTCCTCTCAGGATAAGGTTAAGGCCATACTATCATATAATTATTTGAAATACTTGGTGTCGAAGTTCAGTTTCGTGGCCATTTGTAGAGTAAGGCCAAATGGCTAAGATATGATGAAAGATATAACAAATGGGCTTTGTACGTTCAGTGTAGGTACGTAGAAAATTTGAAAATGCTCTGGGCGACTCTTTCTCACAAGAAATTTGAAATCGTTTTGCTGAAGACCCTGTAAAGGTAATTTTAAAATAGTTTTTCTATAATTAAATAATTTATATCCAAAGTATCTCGTATAAAAACCGGATTTGCTCCCCCCCGCCACCTGGCTCAGTACTTGGGTACTACCATGATGGTATTGGTAATATATTAATATTTAGTAGAAAGCTCTGCAGCAGAGTTCTCTTTCAGTGTTCCTTCTTCCCCTTCCTAGGAACAACCAAACAACCGCAAGTTAGTTATCTCATTGTTAAATTCTCATTCGTTGCATAGTTTAAAAGATGTAAGCGGACAGGAAAAGGGAAGCTACTTCGTTTTATGCTATGTAAAGATCATGAGTAATACAACTGTTAGACTACACTGATTGTCAATGTCTTTACGGTTAAATCAATACCTTATAATTGGGAGGCTACCTTGTCTAGCTGAAATACAAATTTTTACATTCAAATATTTGCAATTTCAAATTAGGTTTAAGCCAAGTTACATTCGTGTAAGTTTAGATACTATCAGGGGACATCGAGAATACTAACACAGTGGGTTTACTGAACCAGAATCCTTGAAATCTCCTTACACTCTCGAGTTGACTTTACTTAAACATGTTTGTCGTGTTAAAAATCATAGCAAACCAGGGGTTGTAGGAAAGTACAAATTGTATTTGATTTGAAGTTCAAGGTAAATATTAGATCACAAATTCATAGCAGACTCTTCCTGAATAAATCTCGATGATATTTCTATTCCTGGTAGTAGAATTGAAGTGAAGTGAAGAACAGTGGCTTATTGTCCAGACAGAATATGTAAATCATACAAAGTTATATAAGTACATATAGAACCTTATATAAAACATGGAAATCAGACCGACCACCGGCCACAATTAAATGGCAATGGCAAATCAAATTTTGAATTTGTTTTTTTGCGTGAACTTGCTTATTTAATTTGGATTTCCCGACGTTTCGATCAGACTGCCTCACCTCCGGACACTACACAACGGCTCGACACGACACGACTTACTTAAATACAGAGCTATTTGACCGCAGTAGGGTCAAGAGTCATTCAAGGCTGCACAAATGCATTATTTATACCTTTTAGATGTCACAAGTGTCATTCAAACCCGATATAGTCAGAAACATGTCTATTTTACTATCCCGCTCTATCGAAGAAATGATGAAGATTTCTCTCGAAACTAGTAGGTACAGTATTGATTGAATATATTCCGTAACTTTTTTTGTTGTGAAAATAGAACCGATTTCTTTGAATTTAATTAATGATTTATCACCAATCAATCAAGTAGAGTTGGCTTTTCATCGCGGGTATTACCTCCTATTACGGGTATTACCTTCTTTGTTACTTTGATTTGCTACTTCAAGTGAAGACGTCGAGCATAAAACAAGAGTTGTGTATAAAGCATCAAAGCAGCGTGCATAAATGTTATTATCCCAATTAGACAGGATAGCGCGCGATTCCACGTAGAGGGTTGCTAACATTCTACGTAATACTTAATTTTAATACCCTAAGTAGTTCAGTACGTACTCAAATATATATTTTGAATAAGAAAAAAATATGAACATATTTTGAAGTCGAAATTAACACAGATTTCATTTATCAATTTGAATTTTTGCCATGAATTTTTTATATCTATTTAGAAGTTTTAATAGAAATGAACTAGGTACGAGACGTGAAAATCATGTGAATGAATGTGGAAAATAATAAGAAAACCTAATTCTATTTAACTTGATTAATAACTATGTGATTAAGATGGCCTTTAATACATATTTCACTGCTGGACATAACGTCTGGGCATCGCCTTCGTAAGAAGTTTTAGCCTTCTATGCCACGCTGGCCAAACGGATTCTTATAGGGTTTGGGTTTTTTTTCATAAGTTTTACTTCTCTTTGCAGTGCTGTTCTTTTGCGTGGTTTACTGCCTTATATAAATCTATAACCCAAGGGATAAAGTATTATTCAATGTATTCAACTTATTTAATGTAGTTTGAATATCCTACTATTATTATAAACGCGAAAGTTTGTAAGTATGGATGAATGAATGGATGTTTGTTACTCTTTCACGTAAAAACGACTTAATGGATTTTAATGAAACTTTACAATAATATAGCTTATAGATCAGAATAACACATAGGCTATAATCTATAAAGATATTAGCTTCGCCTCGCGGCGTTGCCCGCTATTATTGTCGTATCGCGGGCAGCACCGCGGGGTTCAGTTAGTTATATATATATCACTTATCATGACTATTCATTGAGTATTGAAGATCAAACCAACTGCAACAGACGATTACGAACACCATATTATTTCATTGACTACCTCGAATATTATTGTCTACGGTGTAAAACCTACCAATTCATAACATCCGAAGGTGTGTGGTGTACTCACACTCAGGAGTGTGAGTGCAGTGCACTGAACTGGATTGGAAAATTCCTGTTATGTTATTTTAGTTTAATGGTTAACTGGTAAATGGGCAACTTGGAAACTTGATGGAAAGTGACAATCGTTTTCTATGAATATCTTTTTTTGTAGTTTTTTATTTTTTTTAATGAGAAATGGGAAAGCGGGGCGTGAGACCAGAGGTCCAATGATGCAGAAGCATCTCAATAGGTAATTAGAGTGTGGGGTGCACCATGCTGCATTGTTACATTATCAGTATTTGCAATGGGTAAAGTGACCTCTTGGACTCGTGCTTTGCATCTGGCAGAGTACAGTCGCTTCGGCAGGCTCATATTAACAAAAGGTACAGCTGGACCCTATGTGGGCTACGTGTTGAAACATGGCTTCCCGCGCCTGAATCTTTGTATCTGTGGTATGGAGTTTGTTAATAGTGTAGTGGGACAATGAAATTCAAAAAGTATGTATTGTGAGAGTTGTATTTATGACTGGATGAACCTCGCGATATTACCTGGTATTATTGTCGCACCGCCGGTAACGCCGCGGGGCGAAGTTAGTTTAAAAAGTACCCTAAGCTACTCTTTATATCATCAGCTACCTCTCAGTAAAAGTCCCGTCAAAATCGGTCCAGCCGTTCCAGAGATTAGCCGGAAAAAACAGACAGACAGACAAAATGCAGATGCATTTAGTAAAAGCGGTTATTTTAATATTACAGATAGACCCTCCAATTTTATTTATTTGTATAGATTTTATAATTACTAAAATTAAAAATGTTTTATCACTATTTTACACATCAGTATATTTAAAACATTTTATAAATACCTACAAGTAATGAATTAACAAGAAAAAGTAAAATAAATTGTAACCCCATTAAATCAACACTTTTGATAAAATTTATAAAGCCTATGTCACCGGGACCATTTTCACGAACTTATTGTCATTTCATTCATTAAAATCGCCGCAGTAGTTTAGGCGCTAAGGTGGAATACACAAACATACATATACTGCCAAAATTATTACCCTTACTTTTGGCTTCGCCGTAGTCGGGTGAAAAGAAATCAAACGATAGTGTCTCTGGACGAGTCAATAGACCTCCTTGTTTTAACAACGACAGCCAACTCATTGTTGGCAAAAAAAATTGTTGACAAAATACAACCGGACCGTTCCATTGTTCCGTGAACATTAAGATTGTTACCGATTTATTTTTCTTACATTTTTCTTGGTGTGAATTAGGTAGACTGAAACCCTTTATCATCCATAAACATTGAACGCACATAGAACAAAAACAAGCACATAAGAAACAACAAATAAATCTTAAACACAAAGGCGAATGGAGGAAGCAACATCATTGTACCGATCCCAAATAAATTTGGGAAAAGGGTAGGATGATGATGGGACTACATCATCAATGATCATGATCAACAGCTCTTAACAGTCCACTGCTGGACTGTTAAGAGCTGTTTTTTTTCAGAAAGGAGGTTTAGGTCCACTATTCTACGTTAGCAACACTTAGTTATATTCTAACACATACATATTCAAAGTAAAAGGTACAATGATCTGTGCTGTTACTTATGCGCTGTAAATTTTTGTTTGTTTCCCATTTATTTCAATATATCCATAATACTAAGATAAAACACTAATTTGTTGTCAGATTCTAAGTATATATAATACAAACACTTTAGACATAAGGACTATACTAAGAGTAGCTAAGGCAGGATATGTAGGTATGTAAGATTACAATGCACCTGTGACGTCATTAATCTTACTAGTATTAATGAGCCACTCCAGTTAGAATGTATGCTCAACTCACTAATCTCTTATCAATAGGTATAGTTTCACTGCACGGTTGGTCTAGTACTCTAGTTGCTTAAGCAGTTCAGAGTCTGGGTGTCCTTCGTGTCCGTTTCATGTATGTTTATAAAGTCCCCCGCGACACAGGACTTACTTCAAGTGCGGGAGTTGTATTTAAAAAAAAAAGAATAACGCTACTACACAAGTCTAGACCTTGGTACAAAAGCAACACCACATTTATATACATACAAGGTCTAGTCAAGCTATTTAATAAATTATGACCTGAAAATTAAAGTAACGTTTTGAAGTTGGTTTGTATACGCTTTATTTTATCTATTTTTCGCGTTACTTATATTCCTCATTTCTCACCAAAACAAACGCAATCTGCCATAGCGAACCATTTCAGAGTACAGTTAATATTAGCTATTAGAAAAACGTGAACATTGAATAATATTCGAAAATAACTATGAAAGTCTCAACACTGGTAGGTTGAATTTTGGGTTATTTTGAAGAACTAGACTTAGGGAAACAACTATACTTAACAATAATGACACAAGAATAGGTATTTGTTCGATGTAACAAAATAAAAGAAACAGGTATAAAGATATCAAAAGACCCCCACTACAAAGAGACACCTCCACGCCCACTTCCTACGCTGAGGTGTAGTACTTGCCGGTTATTATGTCAAAGAACTATCATTTTACTTTACAGACTTTTTCTTTTGTAAGACTTAAATGATTTGTTGTTTACAAAAAGAAATAATGACTTATAAAGGGCTCGGCAAAGTTTTACAAAGTATATTAAAGATCACGTTTCTTAAAAGGAAAATAAAACCAAAAATATGAGAAGTAGTTTCAAGAATACTAAGTTTTATTTGATGGAGGCCTTGGACGGTAATAGGCTGAAAAGTTCAAAGTAGAAATGTATAAAATAAAATATTTTATCAATCGAAGTAAATAATAATTTAATTAACAAAATATTGCGAAACCATCATCGTTGTAGCTTTTGCGAATCAAATATCACATTCGCATCGCTCCGGAAACTACATGTAAACTGCACAATCAACGACTTTGTTTGCTTGGTGTTAATATAATAATCTTTTAGCCTATTGTGTAAACTCTATAGAAACATATTTATCAATTCGGATTGAATTGGGTTGTAAACATATTTAAAAAACCTTATTAATGGAGTTCCTTATAAATTGATTTGAGTTTATTGGTTTTAGAATCTAGGTATATGAAAAATTGCAGAACAAACAGTTACTTTGCTCCAAGTTAAATAAATATTATGTAAACATAAATATTATCATGTAGCATAAGGGTAGCATCTGTATTTGCCAGTGTCGATAAAATATCCCCATATTTAAAAAGTTGCGCTTAAACGTCGCTTTGTTATAATTTCTTGAAGTGTTTGAAAAAGCTATTTTATTACATGCATTTTTGAAAGTCCAGATAGTTGAGCAAATTGTTCTCTATGAAATGAAACTATGTACTCCATTTCTTAAAAATTCAATTTAAAATAATTTAATACGTTGTTTTATAGTGCAAGATTTCTTTACATATAGACTACAAGTTGATCCACGTGGCATGTATTAAAATGGTGTGGGTATTTAATCACTTTTTAAAAGTATCATCGCTATTATTACATTAGTAAGATGAATAAACAACGAAAATAATATAATTACTATGATTTGCTTTTTTTACATTTCATTATTTTCCATAAATTTATAGAAATATTAGTTTTTTATGTTTGACATTGATGATAACCCAGTTTTCCATCCTCCACGGTAGACCACATACTGAATTAGTGTATTTTATAGCTTGCTCCTAAAGATAGACACAAGAGGACTATAGTATGCTAGTATTATCTAGCTAGCACAAATGTCAAGACTCGGTTAGCAAGTATAATCGCTTAAAGCACCTGTAACCACTAATCGCGCTTAGATTAGGCGAGCTTGTTAATCAAATTAATACCACTGGGTTCAATTGCACATGGAATAATTGAAACCAGAATGTTTTTTAGCTCTTAGAGGAGAGATAAGAGTGTGGCCTTAGATTGGGATGAGATGAGTCTCCGGTAACTTCATGCACCAAGTAGAGAGCAATGAAAGACTTCCTTAACACCGGTATTCATGGCTCTCTCATAATATAAAATTGGTTTAAATGTAACGAAACATTGTTGAATCATTGACTATATCTTAAGTCAGTACATGATGACGCTACTGGAATGTTTATTAATAATATTTTATAAAGCGAAATTTGAGCCGATGCGATTGTTTTGGTTATTCGAGTGCGTGGTTACAAAATGCAACTGAGTAATGGCGAATAGACACATGATAATAATAAGTAACAATTTCTGCGTTCATTCACTTTTCTTTTGTTATTACATCAACAGTTTTAAATAGTCTACTGTTAGACACGGGCATTTTACTAAGGAGATTTTGGTCTTATATATCACGCTGTCCAAAGGGTTGGTACAGAAAACTCTGTTTCAAATTTTCCTTCTCTTTGCGTATGATATTGTCCTGCGTAATGTGCTCCCTTGGTCACCTCGTACCCATGGGATAGTTAGGGTAGTTTTTTTGTCATGTAGGAAAATAGTGATTTAGTTATTCAATATCGATCTTATCGTATGATAGGTACCAAATGTCATAGCGCATTACGAAGCATCCAATTGCTATGAAATAGAAAAAAATGAAAATAAAAATGATGTCTTCTAAACTCTGTAATATATTCATGTAGAAAATTATTGGACAAAGAATATTTGAGCTTTGTTAAATCGAACTACTCGTATATACGAGTAGGTACAACTACCAAGCTGATGGTCGTGTAATGATTATCAGACTCTTGATCTCTTTTTAGTCGTTTGGAAATATCTATTTTCTTAGTTTCTTAGTTCTTTAGAGAGGGTTTAAAATTTAAATTGCTGGAGCTTAGAGTTAATGTCATTTTCATAATGAATAACTTAAACTCCTTTTCCAATTTTAATAAGGTAACTTATAAAAAAAACAGATGTTTCGGGTATTTTATTGGGGTATTCAGTTTTGTTAAAGACTAAGGGAAAATAAACCATTTTTTTAAATCGACTTATTACTCGATATTTATTAATTTACATACGATAGGACGTCCACGCATGAAATACAGACTACAGTTATAACAAGTGTATAAAAATATATTGTTGATTGTATTTCAGTTATAAGATTAATTATTTTAGAGTTATAATATACCATATTTATAAATTCGGATCCTTCAAACAAATGCGCTGTACCTTATTGTTTTCGTAAATGCAGCTTTAAATTACAATGTATACGTTTTTGTTCGTGCGACTTCACAACATAAGCAAACATACTTTAACTTAATAACACATTATCTTATGCAACTCAACCTCAAATTAATCCTTGGTTATTTGATCTCTAAAAATATACGACGAGTATTATTTATTCACATTTCTAAGATTCACGAATATGTACATCTTTCATATTTAAATATGTAGACCTGTCGTAGTACAAAGTATTTTTTTCCAAATGGGTCTGATCACGCCAAAACTGGAGGACTTGGAAATATAATAAACCCACTTCCCTCCTTGGTAAAAAGGGAGACAAATTGAAATAAATAATAGGCAGACACCGTTTTTAAAAAACAGAGAAGCATCACGGATATAAAGTCCTAAGTTAGTTTCATTTGATTACTATAGTCTGTATATATCTCTGGTCTACTTTAATAATATGCAAATATGTCGACCTGTCGTAGCCGTAGATATGTATAACCATTGATGGTTCAAGTTACACAGGCCAATGAAAATAAACCCAAAAAAAAGGTATAATGAAATACGGTCGAATTGTGACCACCAGGCGATCTCTAGTACACTATTATTATACGTAGTCGCCTAAGTGTAGATACATATCTATGAACATTGGCCTTGTAAAACGTTGGCTAATAAACAATGTACATATTAAAATATTATCTGTTAATTTGTAATTCTGTGTTCTATTTATTTGCTTTTGACTACATAAAGATTACAAGGACATTTAATTTACCTATGAGTTCATTGTCTGAGCTATAAATACCGCTCTGTCTTGAATAATTGTATTTTGAGGTTCAAAAGAGGTACGCCTATTTTTTGTACTTGATTGAAACTGTAGAAGCCGAAGAAATGCTTTCACAGAAAGTAAACAGATTAAATTGTTTATCGTGGCCTCACTGTAGTAAATAATTAAAGAAAAATGCACCTATAGCGCTGAATAGTTTGTTTTAATCGATAATCTATAAACCCTGACACATTTATTGTTTTGTAGGCTATGATAGTTTCAGTTGCTTAAATCCTTACATACTTCTTCCACCGTCATTAGATTTTATCATACAAAAAGCCCTCTAGTTTTCGGTTGATTCTTGAGGAAGGAATTAGGCTACTCTTTGCTGCGATAACCAAGAAACACATGGGCGGAGCCGTGCGCAAAAGCTAGTTATTTATAAACCTATTCTAAAAAAACAAGTAAACGAAAAAGATCCTGTACCCAAATTGTGGAAATATTATATTTTTCTTCAGGTAAAAGCTACTACCTAAATATATTAAATAAAATAAATATATAATAATATTTAATTCGAAAGTACTCGTTCTAAGTGCCACGTTATTTAACTAGTGGTAATGAGAAGTAAGTGTGTATAAAACCAAGTGCGGTGCTATTAACGACTCTTGCGGCTTGAGCCGTTTTCCCATAGTCGATACCATCAGTTCCAACTGTTATTAATTGTTATTACAATGAGATGCTGCAAGGGCAAAAACAGGACAACAAGGTACTGTGTACAATATCTATAATAAAAGATAGTTATATGAACTTGGTAACTCATATCTCATACTCCATAGTTACTTGCGTCAGCCTGAAATTTATTATATTATTATACTATTATACTTGTAGCTCTGCCCGCCAATTCGTACACTTGACATTTTGATTTTCAAGTTATTTTTAGTTTCTTCACCGTTTAAACCTTCCTTGGACTACGAAAAACATTTGAAAACCAAAATCAGCTAAATCGGCCCAGCCGTTCTCGAGTTTTAGCGGACAAACGAACAGCAATTGATTATTATATAGTATAGAATTAGTTAAATTTGAAAAAAAATAATAGATTTTTCTTCTTATTCGACATTGGTTGGTTTAACAAAGAGGCATGAGGCCTTTAAATAGCTTGGCCTATGTAAACTATGGTTTTATCTTCATCATGAGTCTAATCTTGACCTATTTTTATTTGGAATCGACGCAATGTTTTGTGTTATTCTAGGCTGTTGAGAAGAAAAATTCGCTTAAAACTCGTAGTTATCATTTTTAATATTCCTTTTAGTCTGTGTGGCTACTTTTCACTTTATTTTGCATATATTGCTGCATCAAATGTCTATACCAGAATAACCTGTTGCTCTTCAAGTATTCAATGCCACTTTCACATTTCTTCTCAAAAAGTTAAGCTTTACATATATTATAAATGTTAAAAAGGTTACATTAGTAACTCATGTCCAGGTAAAATGTAATAAACTCTATCGCCATCTCTCTTCTTCTCCCCTTTAGAATGACACCTGAGTTAGTCAAGAAGAGTAAGGCGGCCAGATATCTCTAACTCGATGAAAAGCGTCAAAGGAATTGCTTAATACTGAAATTAAAATTATTGAAACAATTGCTACGTACTTGCTTCATAATGTTGTGCTATGAAGCGACCCCGACCTTCAGCTGCACGGAAGCTGAAGACCAGGAAGCAATAATAGTTTCTTGTGATGGAATACGAGCGAGACTTTTAGTAGGTTTTCATTATACGAAAATCTAAATACATAATAATACGTGAAAAGATTTTTTTATCAAAATATTGTGTTAAATATGAAATTGTAATTGAAGAATGTTTTAAACTAAGTTGTAAATTTATATTAAAATTGATTGACAACGGCTACACCAAGCACTGCGTATTCAGTTTTCACAGTCTCTAAACTAATAAATCTCTAAAATAGATTTCAATTTATGTTGTTGTATCGAATTTAGTTTAAGTTTGTTTTTGTGACAGCACTTACATTCTTTTTCTTTTTTTATTGAATAGTGGGCAAACGAGCAGACGTATCACCTGATGGTAAGTGATTACCGCCGCTCATGGACACCCGCAACACCAAAGATGTCACAAGTGCGTTGCCGACCTTTAGGGGTATCCTCACTCACTCGCTGAAACACAGCGCAAGCGCTATTTCACACCGGTTTTCTGTGAGGCCGTGGTATCACTCCGGTCGAGCCGACCCATTCATGCCGAAGCATAGCTCTCCCACGGTATTCTTTCTGACAACTGTCAATAATGATTTTATGATCATGAAAGTCTTTAAGATACTTAAAAATTAAGAAATTCCTTTGGCAAAGGTATCACTTTAAATGTTTATTTTCATATAGTATATAGATTATATATTTAGCAAACAAACTGTTGTTATTTTGTGGCTGAGTAAATCTACACTAATGTTATAAACAGGAAAGATTTGTATTTTTGTATGTAACGAATAAACTCAAAAAGTACATAACCGATTTTAAAAATTCTTTCACCATTCGAAAGCTACATTATCCACGAGTAACATAGGTTATATTTTATTTCGGAAAAAAATAGGGTTCCGTAAGATATTTGCGTTTTTCAAGAATCAAGGTGTAAAAAATCAACCAGAAAAGTTACTTATTTTACGATTTACAATAATATAGCTTATACATCAGAATAACACGTAGGCTATAATTTAATTATATATTTAATTATATAAAGATACTAGCTTCGCCTCGCGACGTTGCCTGTGATTATTGTCGTACCGCGGGTAGCACCGCGGGGTTCAGCTAGTACCGTATAAATTTTTAACTGTGTATTATTTATTCAATCTGTCGACATAGCCACGTTACTTTTTGTTACCTTAATACATAAAACCTTTATAAATCCTGCATGTTATCAATTTATATGGTAAAAATTCGACATAGAAAACTAAATAAAAATAAACATACGATTTTGCAGTCGTGAACCCAGTTCAAATCACATATTTGTTATTAAACATATTTTAAAAAATAGTAATAGACCATATTTGAAAATTAGTATAAATTAAGTGCGATAAATCTTGGTAGGCGTGTATTAATTTGACGTTTAAAAGCAGTGTAATGTTTCTAATTTTAGACGTTCGAACGTGCAGTAGAATAACAAATGAATAAAAATAGACTCGTTGAATACCTACGTTATCCAATTTTAGTTCGGTGAGACTAAAATAAATTTAGTGCAACTTTTTAGAACACGTGACGTCATTTAACAGGTCTAAATTAAATTTGAGTGCTAGCTAGTTTAGGATTAAAAATGCAACATGTAACATTTTATCTTAAATTACATTTAAAAAACATTGTTTTCAGTACTGGTAATCGAAAATCAGAATGATATTTAAACATTCGAAAGATCTATGTGAAAAATGTTCAAGTTTCAGATATAAAATACTTTTTATGGCTTAGGGTAGTTTTTATACTAGTCGTGCAAAGGACATGTATTAAAATATATTTGTGCTGATTACTATAAAGAATTTATGTGGATTAATTTGTGAGAATCTTGTTAAGGCTTAAGGCTTCAACTCATAAAATGGACAGGTAATGTAATAATGATTTATTTATTTATTTACATTGGGGGAAACCTAGCCAGCCGTGGACTTTTGAAATGATGGTGATTTCTATATACATCATTTACATCCATTTCACTTCATATAGCAAACAAATAACATTTAATGTTAGTAGTGAGCACCACGATAGTGCGAGTATATTTTTCTTAAAAGCAGCGAATTTAGTAAAAGACTAACAGACCCAAATCAAAATGAAAAATCGTACATCTGTAACCAACCAATAGAATGTATAGCAGACGAGTCGACTCATGATAATACAGCATCATGTATTTAACGGAGTAACAGCGTCAGGGCCGTATCAATTAAATTTTTAACATAACGTTCGCAGCGGTTCACTCTCTGTAATAATACTGAGAATGAAATAGTCCTCATTATCTCTCTTATAGGTACTTCCTTCCTTCCCTTTTTATCATCCCTATAAGTCTAAACAGTTTTCTGTTGCCAACAAGCAAGATGAGAAAAATATGTAAACAATATTAACAGATGAACGGCGTCTAACTAATTTTAGTGCTTTAACCCAGCTTAGTTCTTATCCATCCTAGTTTTTTAATTAACTCACATGAAGTATTCTTCTAAAAGTACTTCCATAAATACATATCTAATATGCTCCACTAATTAATGCAATAATTAATATTAAAGTTTATATAATATCGTTTATTATTAAAAAAGGCTTTAACCTAGAAATATGTACGACACAAAGGTGAGAATAAATAAATTCACTAACAGATGAACTACAAAAGACATTGATACGTATTTCGTTGACAGTACGGATACAGTGATAACTAAAAGTGATTGTAATAACAAACACATTACCATTCAGTAGCGTTCTTCATCGAATATAAGGCTTAAAAAGTCAGTTTACCACTGCTTGCATCACTTGTGTATACATCTGTACAGTTGTGATTGACCATTAGGTTAATGAGACGATTTTGATACTAGTTTAAAATCAAAATAAATAATCTTCAAGAAATAAATGTACATAAAGTAAAAAACTCCAATTTACAAAAACACTTGAATGCCGTGTTACCCGAAAATGTTGCTAATTTAGTTTTTTTTTCTATTGTAATTTTTTTTTCCCACTTTAGTATAATATTGTTATTATGTGAAAATTATGATGTCTCCACGCTACCTAATGGCGGACAACGTAATTGCAACCACGTTATTTGAAATTATTCTTCTGTAGCCTATGCAAACCCTGATTATATTTTATAAATTCAAATATTATGAAATTGACTCAATTGTCTGTGACAATATAAAAAGGAAAAGAAGGATAGAAAAAGTTTTGTTTATGTGTTTAATATTTTTCATATTTAATTAATACATACACGGTTATATAGTATACATATATACCAAACTTGGTCCACAGCCATACACAGACTGCTTTTTTCAAATAACAAAACCATGTGACGACATCCATAATGCGATTTTTTTTTAAAGATTGCCATGCTATCAAACTATCAATAGTTTTACGTCGATATATTTTTTCATCTTCTTTTTGAGTCAGACAATTGAGAAGCAATCGTGCGTGATATTTTTTTGCGATAGGCGCCAAAAAACTCAACACGTATTACAAATTTGGTAATTTAATTTATAAATGTTCTCTTTGATAGGTATTACAACTACATAATACAGAAGGACGTATACAGTTAAAATACAGTCTTAATTATTATCAAAAATGTTTTGTCAGTGCAAGGAGAGTCATCGAAGTTTGAACTCATCAGGATCATTGACTTTTGTAATTAAATTATTAGTCCCAGCAGTCCTAAGCTGATAATTATTTGTAAATTATAGTCTCTTGAACTCGCAGTCAAAGATATTTTTTTTTTCCTTTTACTCTGAAATACTACTGATTGATAAATTTTAAGCACATTATACATTAGGAAAAAAATGCTAAAATCCACATTGAAAGGTTATAGACTACTGGCCCGTGTAGAAAAATGATGGGTCATGTGAACCACCAGGTGACCTATCTAGAACGATAGAAGAGCATAAAATAATAAGATTCAGCACTATGCCGTCACTTGTAAGCTGTCCAACTGAGTGCAGGTGAGAATTCAAAAGTATATACCGGTAGAGTGGGTACATTTTGGTCATATATTTTTGTACGGCATTCTTACCATCGATAGATCCATGATCCATAGCAGTATTGAAATAGTATGAAACTGATGCCGTACAAAATCAAATGACCAAATTTACCCTCGAAATTGTCGGAAAATAAAAATAAAAACCCGACTTTATGGCGCACCATTTTTTTACGGCACTGCGCGTTTTCTTATTATTTTTCATGGATCTATCGATGGTAAGAATGCCGTACAAAAATATATGACCAAAATGTACCCACTCTACCGGTACTTTTGAATTCTCACCTGCACTCAGTTGGACAGCTTACAAGTGACGGCATAGTGCTGAATCTTATTATTTTAAGCTCTTCTATCGTTCTAGATAGGTCACCTGGTGGTTCACATGACCCATCATTTTTCTACACGGGCCAGTAGTCTATTAATCTCGTATCGCTCGTATGTAGCTTTCTGCATTTACATTGGTATGTATGTCATTCGATTGCATTATGCATTTCTTATCTCTTCATTGTGATTGATATCTTAGATTGTCTTTAAATTCCTCTTTGTTTCTATTGTATTGTATTTTAGAGTCCTAGTTCCTCCTGCGGTATTTTCTTCGATGCAATGATCGTGATTTAATACGTGGACAGTTTGAACAATCGTCCACAATCAAAATGTTTTAGTTGAAGGTACGTAATCAGCCCCCTTAGCCAGGATGCGTTGAATTTCTTTCTGCATCCGCTAATGCTTCTAGCTCTCTATTCTCGTAAATTATTGGCTAAAATTATGTTTGGATCACGACCACGTGACAATACTGAGTTTAATCCTACTAGTGTTATAAATGCCAAAGTTTGTAAGGCAATATGTGTGTTTGTTGGTCATTCACGCAAAAACTACTAAACGGATTTTCATGATACTTTGCAGTAATATATAGCTTAGACATCGGAATAACATAATAAGTTGAATTTTTTTTAGTATTTGTTCTTAAAATATATATATATATATCGATAACTGTCAAGTATGTCGGAAAAAATTAGCCCTCTGAGAGCCTACTATAATAGTGGTGTGAGTATGAGTGGTGCGGGGAAGGGTCGCAGAGGCGTAGGGGTAGTCTATGCATTGCCAATGTTAGTATGGATGCGAAAGTAATTAGGTCTCTTTGTTAGACTTTTACGCCTATACGGCTGCGCCGATTATAATAAAATTTGCCGTGGAGAAACTTTGATTTTTAAGACATTGCATAGGCTACGAATTACCATGATGACTTGATGACCATAATACACGCGGGCGGAGCTGCGGGCAAAAGCTAGAAAGAAATACATTGTTGATCGTATTTAATTTATATCAATTGATGATTTCGTGGAAACTTTCAAAGACAGTGGTTCTGTACTGATTTCTACAATGAGAATTGACCTGACTTTTGGGATTTAGCTACTTTTACTTTGGAGATTGGCTTTATAGTTTATTTAAATTAGAGGAGGCTTTGTTTGGTTGGAAGTGGATTGTAAGTTAAGTGAGGATATAAACCACACAATTTAAAAATATAAATTGATATTCCTTAGATTTTCAAATTAACTGTCAATTGTCGAAATTCAAGTTAAAACATACCAAAAATTTTGTGCACCAAATCTCTTAGCAGCTTGCTTTAAATATCGATAAGTGTTTAACAAAAGTATTAGTATCACTCCATTGGAATCTTAAGTCAAGCATGTCACGTTTCAACCTTTTAAACGTTAATGTAAACAAAAGCCGCTTCGGTGCACGCCCTCCACATACCATACACGACAACGCAGGACCCGATGGGATCAGAGTTCCCATTTTTTAAAACAATGTCAAGCCTCAATTTTTGTTTTTATTACGACACGGTAGAATAATGCACACATTGAAACGTTTGTTACGAGTACGTTACTACTGTAGAACAACGCGCTACACTAAAAAACGATGATTGCTCCCGTTTAGATACGAGAGAAATATGAACAAGTTGAAAATACATTAATCATTTACTAGCCCTACTAACAACCTCAAAAAAGGTTAATAGATTTTTTGTCGTCAAATTTATTTCTTGTCCAAAGGCGAAGAATCATAATGAATAATAGTCTTTTATAAACGTAAGCAACTTTTGGAAGTAAATTTTTGTTCATACCTATAATTACATGACTAATCATACTCCGAGTACGAAGCAATTACAACAAAATAAAACAATAAAGACCCCGTGATATCATTACACCCATAGATCTCAATAATTAGTTGAGTCACCCAGCGTGCGCGCACCTAAGGAATTGGGATCTGGGACCCGAAGAATGCCGAACCCAGCCGAAGATTCCCGAAGGCGCGGCGGGTAGAAGGGGGAACTTGGCAGCCCATGACGCCTAGTCAACTAAGCGTGACGTCTCCTACTCGCGAGCATCAATACCATATGATGCCATCCTATAATCCCGTACAATATAAATCGTTATGCCATAGACCCTAACTCAATGTTTTCGCAAATTAACCAGAGATTTACTATGTTACCCAAAAGTGTTAGAAACATAGGTTAAATATACGAATAACTAATAATAATTGCGATAAAAATGAACGAGTCTAAATTAATCTCAGTACCTAATGACAGAAACAATAAGTTAAAATTACAGGTATAAAACCTCTAACTGTGACCTGAAAATATTAAATAACAAGAATAAGAAAAACCATATTCGCGTGTCTAATGGCGTTGATTACAACAAGAAAAAGTGGCCTTACGATATACCTTCGACAACAATGACACTAAATTACAACTTTTATACCAGTCAGTACAGACAACAAGTACTTATTGAATTTCATTATGATGAAATGTCAAACTTTAAAACAAATATTGTACTGAGTGAACAGACAGTTGTATTTTGTTGTTAATTGTACCCCATTTATTAGCACTATAAATACTAGTTTAAAACATCCTTAAAACATTTTGTGATCATTTATTTCTCTATTTAAAGTATTTTTTCCTTAACACCTTTAAATAATTATTTAATTAAATATTGTTTTTATATATGTTCTTCTTTTTTATCATAGTAATACACAACAAATGGTGTTACTACAAAACAAAATAGTATTCTTTAAGGCTCTAAGATCACTGTCACAATCAGATTTTTATTATTTTGCACAAGATTTTCGCAAACAAAATATCCTTCTACTGGATGAACATAACTGTGAAAGCTTATTCATTGGAGAATACTTTATCAGTCAATGAAAAAAAACCACGAATGTGATAACCAAACGCCTCTAACACCAGAGTGTGAAATGTTGAAAGGAATGCAATGAATATGAAAATGTACTCATCTAACTTTTCGCTGCTACTTCTAACTACGAGTATAAGTCGCGTACTTTACGCAATTAGGTAGCTGATTTTTGGAGCTCAGTCACAAAACATTGTTCGCTTCGATTGATTTATAATCTACATCAGTAGTGAATGAGTTAACATACTGTTCATTATAGCTTGTCGTTTCATAAATACCTAGCATTCACCCGCGGCTTCGCTCGCATTTAATAAAAATTCCTACGTTACTTCTAATACCTCCAAGAATATGTGTACAACGTTTCATGATGATCGATTAAGTAGTTATTGCGTGAAAGCGTAACAAACAAACTTACGTTTACATTTATAATAATTAGTATAGGATGTTGCAATTGTTTACCTTACAGTGAAAAGATGATTCCATAACTCAATAGTCATTACGTATTAGAACGTATATTTCCAAAGGCGGCTAGGAGTCTGAGCTGATCTTATAGTAAAGTATTGAAATCGTCTCTAACCTAACACGTCTTTAAATTAATGTATAACAGTGCCGGATGCAGAACCCGTTTGATTCCGGCTTCAAACAACAGTTATAATATCAGAGATTACAAAAATATTTCTCGATTCACTTCATTTAATTATTCGATTCTGTTATCTCTTATAAATGAAATTAAATATCGACACAAGTTTTTTTTAAGTTTTTCACGTATCTTTAAGATGATAATCGGCGAAACTATAAAGAGATAGTTGGGTGAAATCGTGAAAAAAAACCTGTTAATACAAAAAAATATTCAGTAAATTATTTTGTACAGAAAAAGAGGTCTTTTATTAATAATTTAGTCGTATTAAGAAACAATTTCCATAACGTAGCATGGCACCCTATGAATCTCGTATGTGAAAAATCTAACGATCCATTTGTGTACAAAAATTCATTGAAAATTTTGTTTATAACAGACCAAAAATAATATTTCTTTAACAAATATCATTTAATTTTTATGCATGTCTTCCAAGCCCTTTTCAAGCCTCCAAGACAGACTTTTTTTGTCAACAGTTTTATTAAAAACAAGGGTAACTTTAGATTTGAAAACCAGAAAGCTAGATTTATTCTAAAAACAAGTTTTAAGATTTTCAATATAAGTTCTGTCCGTAAACATACATCCTAATTATTTAACGCAATAACGGTTACTGAAAACGTTATTCGTATAAGAGAGTTATTACCTATATAACTTTTATTAATTTTAGTAAATCAACATTACATTGTAGACAAACAGCACCCTGAACCCACGTCGAAGCCGTTTACGATTATCAGATTAGCAGTAGGTACCTATACCTATAATATGTGAAGGCACCAAGCGTTACGGCATGTGGTTGTACCCAGCAATATCTTCGTGGGGCCAGATCCACTGAGTCGTACCGAATTATGGGTGTCATCGTATATAGACACCACGACTTATAATTTAGTAGGACGTACCCGAGTTCTGACGAAAAGGGGTTATTACGTAATATTCAAACGGCACGATAACAGTCTTATTGTGTGTTGGTAAGCAAATTAAATTAATGTGAATTAAATAGAGAATGCTGAAGATTGTTATTAGTAAATTCCACTATCAAAAATTTCTGGTTAATGAGCTAATCTTTTACCCAATTGTATCGTGGGAGAGTTATACTTCGACACATTGGGAAGGCTCGATCGGAATAATACTCGTACCATGGGCTCACAGAAAAATAGTGATAATCAATTCTTTGAAATTATCTTTATAAAATATCAGAGAAGAAAACCACCAATCAAAAATTAGCCAATTTAATCGTGGGAAAGTTATATTTCGACATATTGGGATGGCTCGATCGGAATGATACCATGGGCTCACAGTAAAATAATGATGAACAATTTTTAAAAATACCTTTAAATATCGGAGAAGAAAACCGCACCCATCGTGTGACCTATCTTCTCTTTTACCTTCTATAATACCAGCCATAAAAAATAATAACATTTATGAGTAAAGTACTAATCACTTATTTTTATTTTTAACTTATTTTTTTCGTAACATCAGCAACATATAAACACTTTTTAGAATCTATAATTAATAACTACCTAGTTACTATCAGTGTTTTGCAGATAGGTTTCGAGTATGAAGAAAATACAAGCAAACAATTTGATGAGACAGCATATTTTAGAAAATGAATTAATGTCTCACGTAAAATAAAAAATACAGTCTTCTCAATAATTGTTGAAGTATTAGTTCAAAACGTTTTACCCATTCAAATTGGGAGTTGATTGTAACTGAATTCTAAAAATAGGGTCCCTCGTATGTCCACTGTATGTTACAGTTGACTGCTGAAGGTAGACCCTTGCCTAGGGTGGAGTAACCTGTATACATATCATTAAAGACGTTGGTGTTGTAAACAGTAGACTAGAATTATAACCCGTTTTTACTGTAATTCCCTTTCGAAATAATTATTTTGAGGCCGAAAGACGATTAGTACTTTCCATAATGCGTAAAAGTCAAGAATATCTTAAATGAAAATAAGCAGAATGCAATAAATTTCAGTCAACTTGATAATGTCAATTAATAACGTTTTTTAAAAGACCATGCGAAGATGTTCAGCATAACAGGTTTCTATAACGCGTTATTAATGTGAATTGGATACTATTTAGATAAAGTGAAAACAAACTTCGTATAGGGCCGAATGTAAATATATTATTAGATTCATTATGAATGTATTTGTATAGCATTCCAATAGGTTGAAGTAGAACCTTATCCACCTGGGATCATTAATAATATTAAACAAATACAAAATAATACATTTGCATATATACACAAATATACCGTCCACGTGGTAACGGATTAAGAATACGAAGTTACCTCAATTCATGGCGTATTTTTCGTAAGAGCCAGTTAAGAGAACAAACTACACCAAGCAACAGCACGTCAAAAAAAAACAAATCGTGTACCAACTCGTCTGGCCAGCGTGATTAACCTTAGCTTAGATTAGCTAGTTTCAGAATTTTAGTGTAAGTATAGGCCCTTTCGTTATAATATAATATTTCGGACATCTAACACACTACGCCATCTAGTCCCAAATTAAACAAAGCCTGCACTATGGGTACTAGACAACTGATATAAACACATTTTTTTTTGTAAATGCGTAAAGAAACCACCCAAACTCCGAACGAAATATTTGCAGTTCATACAAACATTTGATCCGACCCACGATGCCACCGAGGCAGTATATATAATCAAAGCAGAAATACCCACATCATTGTACTATTAAGGTCTGTTGATCAAGATGAAACCCTTAAATATTTCTAGTGTCGCTTTATCAATTCAAAGAAGCCGATGAAACAATAGAAGAATGTTTTAGTGAATAGAACATGTTTTAGTCGATAATGATTGTAGTTATAATAATACATGGAAAACGCATTTAACTAAACTATAACAGCTCATTAATTCGTGTTCACTAAGTGTTAACTTATGATTTGGAAAATTAGGTACTTTTATTGACAATGAAACAGAAAATAAACAAGTAAAATCGATTTATGTACTTATTTTGTATGTAATTAAGATAAAACAATATGAAATATTTGATTTCACCATTTTATAGTATGAAACATAAATAACTATGAAGGTTAAGTTACACTGTCCTTAATTTCTAGTAGTTTGTGGATACTTACTTGTGATCCAGAGGTCTTTAGTTCGGTTCCCACCACTATAATTTAGGCTGTGTATTATCATCAAACACCCATAACGTCCCACTGCTAGGTTCGGGTCTCCTCTCAGGAGCGGGTTAAGGCCATACGTCCTCACGCTAGCCAAATGCGGGTTGGGGAGTGGCAAGACAACTTTGCGGCTATGTAATCTTGACGTTGTACGTTTTTAAGCCGCCCAAAGGCCTCCAACTAAGCTTCACGACTGTTATCCTATGATAACAACCGGGACCGACTCCTTAACGTGACCTCCGAATCACGGAGACGCTCATGGTATCATGCCACTAGCGGTCACCCATCTAGGTACTGACAGAGCCGTCGTGACTTACCCTCGGTGATTGTTTCTAATTACCGAGTGCAACTGAGCCATGAGCGAATCGAGCTTAAGTTTTTTTGTGTAATTAATATTAGCGTATTAAAAATATGAAGAATCATTGCTCCTATTCATCACGTGGGTGTCGTAAGTACCGACTAAGGAACCAAGCTACGCTGGACAACAGCGCTACAAAGAGAAGGAAAACTTGATACAAACCTACCAATCCTGGCCAGCGTGGTATAGTAGGCCAAAATCTCCTTTCTAGAGAGAAGCCTATGTTCATCAGAAGACTATCAAAGGCAATTAAACCGGTGTGAAACAGCGCAGGCGCTGTAATGTATGGTGAATCTTATTTATAAAAAATAATTGCTGTTCATTTGTCTCGCTAAAATTCGAGAACGGCGGGACCGATTTAGCTGATTTTGGTTTTGCAATGTTTGTCGTAATACAGGGAAGGTTTAAACGGAGAAATTTTATAAAATAACTTGAATATCTAAATGTCACGTGTACGAAGTATAGTTGTATCAAACAAAACCTTAATTAGTTAAAGAATTGTAAGATTTTTATCCTACTACTATTATAAAGGCGAAAGTTTGTAAGTATGGATGTATGTATGTATGGATGTTTGTTACTCTTTCACGTAAAAACTACTGAATGGATTTGAATGAAACTTTACCACAATATAGCTTATACATCAGAATAACACATAGGCTACTATTTATAAAGATATAGCTTCGCCTCGCGGCGTTGCCCGCAGTTATCATCGTACCGCGGGTAGCACCGCGGGGTTCAGCTAGTAACATATATTTCATGTAGTAAAAATCGTAGTAAGACTGATATATGTCACCATAATATATGTATAAAAATAAAAATCTTTCTTTGAATAAAAATGTAACATACATTTGACTAAACGTATTCACAGATATCCAGAAGTGATAATTTGACTGAGAAATTTATTCATTTTAGTTGTACATAGTTATACATAAAGATTATCGCGACATTACATTATTTATGTAACAACTTAGAAGTACTTCAATCATAACAATACAAAAAAACAATAAACCTTCTACTTCGTTATCGTTTTGAAAGGTTTAAGCTTATAGCTTATAACTTATAATATAATACTTTTTAGCCTATTTAACTCCATAAAATTCCGGTTCTCTACCCATGTGGTGGACTTTAAAGTGTTTTAAGTACGTACCTATCAATTGTTTAGCTGTATGTTCGCGTATAGTTTTGCGATTGTACGTACTTTAATTGAGTACGTTGTAGCATGTATTTTGACCGTGGAGGGATCAGCCAGTTTGTTCGCACGCGGCCCCAGCGCTGTCATCGTTACGCCTCCCTGCACTCGTACGAGACGGCCTCACACCTATTTTTTACTAATCACCTAACGCCGTGTACTACCTCAGTCATCGATTATTATTTGTAGAAAACTGACTTTTGTCACGCTTAGATTTTTTTCGAATTAATCTTAGCCTAAAATCTATCAGAGAGGTGTGGGAGGAGTGGCCTATGTCCAGCTGTGGACTGCAATAAAGGCTGATAATGAGTCATGACTCAATTTTAAGAATAGTGCAATACATTTCACAACATGTAAATGAAAGAGTTTTATACGAAATTTGAAAATGATCTGGTCATTATGGTTTAAGCGTAAAATTAGTTAAGTAGTTAGGATTCGTAACTTTGAAAATATTTGACTAGCTTTTGTCAAAGGGTTTCCTCGTATTAAATATGTTTTCTATTATTTGTGAGCATTGGATATTTATTAAATAAGATTTTAAGATGATAACTTAAGTAGTTGCAGCTGAAATTGTGACAAATACATATTTATTTTACATACCATACGATTACAACTTTTAATAGCATTAAATTTTCTGATTTTTAAGTATTGTACTGGTTGAAACATTAAAGTACTAATTACGTTTGTAACTGTGTGTTTGAGCGATACGAATTACACACAAGAAAATATAAACATTTTTCTTTTACGTTTAGAATACCAGTTTTAAAGTTTCAATTTTAAGACTCCTGTGGATTATTTTCGTATAATCCCGAAGGTACGAAGTTGTTACTGTGTATCCCATGCAACTTTGACAAATGAATCATAATAATTACAGTGTAGGTGGTTGCACCACCGGACCAGTAAATCTTTGACATATTGGTCGACAAGTTAAATAAAGGTAGGCACTACCTACCGATTGCATTAATTCACGCGCTTAAATTAAAAGCCGGCCAAGTGCAACTCATACTCGCGCACGGAGGTTTCCGTACCATTATTTATAAATTTTGAGCATCTACCGTTGCTGCTGCCATAAAAATTTAACAGACAGAAGGACAACGAAATCTTAGTAAGAGGCTCCCGTCCCGTCCCGAGCACTGGAAATATATGAGTTAGGATAAATGCATTGTTGCATTATCTGCATTCGCAATGAGTTTGATGATCACCACTCTTAGATACTGCATATGCTTGCCATCAGGCAGAGTACCTTGGCAGTAGGCACTTTCGTAGTAGGCAAAAGAAAATGTAATTTGATTAAACTTAGACTTTAGGAAGTTTGAAATAACATACAACCGCTTCTTAACGTTAAATACCGTTTATGAATAAGGGCCGCTAAAGTTTACATAATTGTAGTAGGTGGATAGTCATACTACATCCACTTTTCCTGCGTTATTTTGAATTTTAAACTAACATCCTTAAAGTTCATAATAACACAAAATCTCTGCTTAAAGTTAAATAACATTTATGAATAAGGACGTAAGCCTTTCTTAGGCCAAGATGATATGTAAACAAAACAACTATAATATTATATTTAGAGCTTTTGTAATAGTTACTCAACAATTGTTTTCAAAAATAAATTGCTCTAGAAATTGCAGATTGAATCTTTCCACCATACTAGAGCGAGATATTGCAGCCTACAGGGTACATAATAGGTTTACTTTCAATACGTTAAATGCGCTTCCAAGAAGCACTTCACTTGGTTTAACTTCTTCTCTTCTTTATATATAGTCGTTCCAATAGTTTATTTAACTTTTGACAGCTCTAATACTTAATCAAATAGTGATACCCTGACCCGTTACCTATTCGATTTCTTTCATCGATCGATTTTATGCATTAAGAAGTTTTAATCGATTTAACAAACTCATTATTTTATAGATAATTTCGTACTTCATATTTCTATGTGTTTCAATGTGCGACCTCCTTTGTCAAAATAAAGAAGAAATGGATTAAAAGAATGTTGTTCAAATATGACGGTTCTATGTCATGAAAAAATATATAAAAGGAACTGAATTTTCAAAATGTATTATTGTATTGTGTTGTAATTCAGTGGTTAATATTGTATTTGTTAAACTATTGATGATCTTTATTAAATCTCTCTATGTCTATTTTAAAATAATCTACAGTATTTCAATGAGTAACCTTCAATATAGTTGAGTATTTATATTCCTCCGTATTGATTTATTTGTGAATTCTCACGTTTGGTTGAGTTGAGCGTATCGTTCCTGCCTTCGTTATTGTCAAAATGCCAAAAAAGAAAGTACTCAAAGGACAAACAAGAGAGTTTGTCTTGGGACTTCGTGAATACTTTGAAAAGGAAAGCCGTAATGGTGGGCCTCTTATACCAGTGACTCAAGTTAGAGACCGTGTTGCAGCAGCATTAGGTATTAGTGCTCCAACAGTGGCAAAAATAACAAAAGAAGGCTACGGCAGCAGTGGCATGGAACAGAATAAGCTATCTACACCTAAGAAAAAACGTCCGCCTAGTAAAGTTACAGCCGTTGACAATTTTGACGCTGATGCTATTCGTCGTCATATATACGACTATTACCAAAGAAAAGAGATTCCAACATTAAAAAAACTAACACAATCTCTTCGAAATAGTGGTTTGTTCCGTGGTCAAAAATCTTCTCTGACAAAGGTATTGAAAGACATTGGAATGTTATTCCAAAAATGTGACAAACGAAAAATTTTAATGGAACGCAATGATATTGCTTTGTATAGGTGCGATTTTTTAAGACAAGCAAAAAAAATAGAAGATTGGTCGAATGTTGTTTTCACAGATGAAACTTGGCTCAATGCGAATCATACGCTGTCAAAAACTTGGACTGACAACACCGTTGGCTCCACTTCTACAGTACCAATGGGAAAAGGCGAACGACTGATTATTTGTCATGCAGGAACAGTAAAAGGATTTGTGCCAGGCGCTCTATTAGCTTTTAAATCCCAGAAAACAGGAGATTATCATGAGGAGATGAATTCGAACGTGTATGAAAAGTGGTTCAGAGAAATGCTTACATCACTCGAAGAGCCATCAATAATATTTATTGATAATGCACCTTATCACTCTCGTCAAATTAATAAAATACCAACACAGGCCAACAAAAAACATGAAATTATAAACTGGCTCCGTGACAATGGCGAAGAGGTGAATGAGTCCCTACTAAAAGTAGAGTTAGTAAAGATATTAAAAACAAAGAAGCTGCCAAAACGATACGTCATAGATGAAATGGCAGCAGAGCATGGGCATACCGTCCTCAGAATTCCCCCATATCACTGCCAATATAATGCAATTGAAATGATCTGGGCACAAGTTAAAGGATATGCTGCGAGGAACAATACAACTCCTCCTTTCACCGCAAGAAAAATGCTGAATTTACTGAAAAATGCGTGTGAAAAAGTAACTCCAGAAAACTGGGCGAATGTTGTAGAAAAAACAAAGAAGGTGATAATGTCGGATTGGGATCGGGATGTTGCATTCGACAATTTATCTATCCAAGAAATGATAATCAATATTACTGAGAACTCAAGTGATGATGATTCCTGGTCATACGAAGAAGACGATTCTTTATAATTAAAATTAGTATTACAGTACCTCTTTTGGTTGTTTTATTTTTAATCAGTAAATTACTACGAATTTCAACATTTTGTACCTGTTCATTACAAGTAGGTACCGCAGGTAGTTTTTATTTGAACCAACTATAGTAAGTCTAAACAATTATTTTAGATTCATTAATTTGCGGCGAATACATTCGATCCCATTACTAGGTACGAGTACGATGGAACTGTTTTCATTACGCAAATTATTTATGCATTGAAACAGAGACATTTAGGGCATTTTAATGCAAAATAATAAAGCTTTTTACGTGATTTGATATAAAATATAATCACAATAATTTTATTGTATGTTTTATTAATATAATCGATAATCGATTTATTTCAAAACCGTTTTTATAGTCTGTGGTCATTAATTACGAATGACACATCCCTAAGTAGGCGGAGCCCGCCCATAAAGTACAGTATTATCTGTAGTACATTGTATCAAAAATTATTACAAAACTTTATGTGCGTGATCTGTTAAAAGTTAAATAAAGTATTGGAACGACTATAATTATTGTTTGTTATTGTGTTCTATTTTTTCTTTGTTTATTTAACGTGAGCTTTGTTATATCGATTTGGTATTGGCATTTGGTAATAATAAAAGTAAACAATTTTTCTTTGTTAATTTCTCTGGTTATGATTTTATTAGCACGAGTCACTTCTTCATACGATTAAAGTAATAAATACTTCTACAAAAAAGTATTTACCTAAATAGTTTTGCGTACTCTTTGGTAGCTTACAACCCAAAGCAATAAATAATTTTGCTTTCGGTTGTGATCTAAAAATCAAACTCTAATTTAATTTCAAATAATACACAGAGCTTTTAAATTAACCCATAATTTTACTATAAAACTGTGCAACAAACTCTGTTAGGGTAAAGCCTGATTTGTATTATATTAACCCAAACGTGGGAGAGCCGCGCTTCGGCATAAATGGGCCGGCTCGATCGGAGTGATACCACGGCCTCACAGAAAACCGGTGTGAAATAGCGCTTGCGCTGTGTTTCACCGAGTGAGTGAGGATACCGGAGGCCCATACCCCAACCCCTCCCCCATTCCCTCTCCCCATCCCCCAAAGGTCGGCAACGCACTTGTGACGCTTTTGGTGTTGCAGGTGTCCATGGGCGGCGGTAATCGCTTACCATCAGGTGATGCGTCTGCTCGTTTGCCTCCAATTCAATAAAAAAAAAAAAAAAACGCGATTTTTAGTTTATAGTTATAATATATAAAAAATATATAAACTATATACAGGAACGTTACTTCTTGAATTTTTTGGACGTCTAATTTCGCAACTTCAACCGTCATTCTTTGAAGTAATAATTGGTATTGCGAGTCGCTAGCGTATTGAGCAATCGGTACCGATTCGATCTCTCGGACACGATTAACAAATCTAATGAGCGTGATATCAAATAAATGTGACCGTACGTAAACCATTCGAACGTGGTTGCTTGCTATTTAAGATGTGGACTTTTTAATACCATTAATTTCATGACTTTTTTATGAAAATGCGTAGTTTGAAGGGACAGGCCAAGAAAACAGACTCTTACAGATTGTATTATATAAAGAAGACCGTAATAATGACTAGTGAATAGTGACCGATCCACTATGAAAACGTTAATAATAATAATAGACCGGTAATATTATGAATACTGCAAGACTTGCAAAAATTGGTAGTCTTACAGAAAATTATACCTATGCCATTCAAATGTAAAATACAACAGTTACATTAAATTTATAATATTCGTTATGCATGTGTTGTTTCTATTCGTATTGCGTTTAAAAACAACACACACGCCACTTTCTTCTACAAACTATATAAATACTGCTATTACGAAATAGAAATTGGATGTTTATGGGCCTTATAAATTCTTCAATTCGAACATTTATTTCTAAAATATTATATAAGTATTCTCTAGAAGTACTTTTGTACAATTTTTCCAAGGATCTACTCTCATATCTTTAATCTGTTATATAAAATTCAGGTGTCACGTGTTTTGCTGACTTACCTAAGTTAACATCCCGTTTAGACCAATGGGCCCCCACCATGATTGAAAAGATACGCAGACAAAGTTGCATGGGCAAAGTTTTTAACCTCAAAAACAAGCGCACCTCTAATGGGAATAACAGGACGACAGACTATTTATTTATTTATTTATTTATTTATTTAGGTATACCAACAGCACACATACAATACACTTTTAAAAAAAAATTATACAATAATATTTTCTAGTATGCATGCCTATTACAGGTACACACAACATTCACCATATGAGATAAAATAAAGTACCCCTAACAAACAATGTTAGGAGTAAGGTAACTTTTACAAAAAACAAAATAAAGGAGCTTAATACTAATTAATTCTAAATTAAAATTACGATGCTCTTATTAATATGAAACATGAAAAAATTAAAATTAATATAAAAGATGAAAAACATTAAAATAACAAAGGTATTACCTTATCTAAAGGAAAAGATTAACTTTGGTTAGTTTTGTTAAAATTATCAGCTATAGAACGTCTAAATTTATTAAAAGGGGCATGGATGTCTATGTCTCTCTGTGAACACATGCTATTGTATTCTCTACATATACGCGTCAGAGGTGCATTCAGACCTAGATTAGATTTGCGGGTGGGTATATAAAATTTTCTCTCTAGACTAGAACTCATTACAAACATTTTAAGTTAAGAATACATTTTATTTGTTAGACTTATTCATTCTGTGAGTTTACCAATGATTACCCATAAAAAATAATTACTAACGAGTGTTAACAGCACACGAGGCATCTATATCCCGGTCAAGGTCACACAAATACCTATTGGTGTCTTGAGGAAGTTTATACGATATACTTCTTACTTCTGTGTGACATCACGCCCCAACCGATAAGAGGAAAGAATAATCTTTGTATTGAAATAATGAAGAGAATATGTTAATAATATACATTTATAAATGTTAGGAAATTTTGAGCGCAATTCTTAGAAATAAGCGGGGTTTGATTTCAGTGAACAGTATGTATCACTTCAAAATAATGCAAAAGATGTTATTTGTAGTACTTTTTTTTTCTTAAAAGACAACTCCCGCATTAGGAATACACATCCTGTGTCGCGGGGGACTTTACAAACATACATATAACGGACACAAAGAACACCCAGACTCAGGACAACAATTTGTGGATCACACAAAGTGCTGTCCCACGTGGGATTACACTTGGGACCGCTCAAACCACCAAACCAACTGTGCAGTCACTAGTAGTACTTCCTTCATACTGATAAAAAATACCAATAGTAATAACAAAAATATAAATGAATGCAGTGAAATCATAGTACCTATGTATAACAAAGGTTGCTTATTTATCGCACTGTATTTGGTTTAATATTCAGTATTAATGTATTTTATACTCAAGTGTCTAGTGACTCTGCTTTGTCTGATGGAAAGCATGAATACAATCCAAGAGTGGTTGGAGATCACCAATGTAGTACGGTAATTCACACTATAGCGGCCTAGACAAATACTTTTTCAGGCGCAGCTTAAAGAACCTCGGATATGAGCAGGAAGGAAACAGTGAGCTGGTAGTGAGCACCGAGACGACTAGCAATCTAAAACGGTGACTTTCAAGGAGGTTTTTCTTCCAAAATTATTGAAATTATAGATAATTACGTTATAGAAAAATAAGAAAAACAAATTCGTACCTACCTAATATAAAAGTATTCAATAAGTCCCAGAGATAATTTTTGTGGATTTCAAAGAATTCGATGAATAGAGGTAATCGGCGTAATTGCGGTTCGTTATATTAATGTTTGATTGTATTATGTGTGGTCAAATACCACTTGTATTTACTCAATTACAATGTTTATTTATATCTGACTGTACGTACTTCTTGGAATATAAATTATTGTTAGGTGATGTTCTTACCATGGCTTACTTTACTTGTCACTTAAGTACATTTCAGACATTCTGTATGACTCATGTTCAATATAAAAGTATGTAGGTGTTATTTATTTCATAAAAACCTGACTTTTTAACTTTAATTTACTTATGCTTTGTATAAATGCTTTCAATCTCTTATTCTGCAGGTAGGTACACCATATATATGTTTTTTGTATTTATGAAATACTGAACTACCTACTACGAGAGTTTTTATTCAGGCCTAAAAGCTATGCCGCAATTTGAGTATCTATACAACCTTCCACAGAATAAGTGCAGCAACAAAAAAAAATACATTTAACTGACTGCCAGTTAAGGCCTTGTCGAGCTAGCTTCAATATGCCTAAAACTGGCTTTCCCACGGTTAAAAACTCACAATGATCACAATCAATTCAATCAGTAACAGAAAAGCTTAATAGTTCGTGATATCAAAATATGTTCATGTATTTATTAAAATACATACCTACATATATATATATATATATATATATATATATATATATATATATATATATATATATATATATATATATATATATATATATACCTGTACCAGAAGATCCAGATAGATCCAGATGAATAATTGTGTGATGTGTCATACTCATACAGGATTCATTGATGCACGCCATCAATTGAACTGATGATTCAAATACATTTACACATCCCCCATTACGGACTTCGATCAGAGTATAGTCGGTTCTCATTAGTTTGCCAATCAGCTGCTGCTTCAATTGATACAATCAATAATATGCTTCAATGAGAACTTCCTAATCAATTTTATGAATTCTTCTTATTTTGATGAGATGGCAACCAGCCGGATTATATATAACTATTTCTGCCAATGTTAAGTATTTAAAGTCTTAAAATCTTAAGTCTTCAAGTCTTCGTCGCGATTAAGGATAAAAAGTATAAAAACTGTGAACGAGATGAAATGAGAAACAAAAAATGATATTTCATGATTTCATTCATGGAGTTTCTTTTCTGTCACACTGTCACAGTCTCAGGGTAAAAAAAAGACTACCTTTCCAAACTCTCAAAATCTGTTTTTTTTATTTAATCTACTACAAACAACCCAATTTTATGATAATATGATGTCTTTAGTACTATGGTTTTCTAGCTCTTTTTTAAAATTAGATTGTTCTCCGCCACAACTAAGAAAAGTGCAGCAGACAAGGGTAGAATTAATTGAAGTTGGCGACTAATTGATTTTCTGAAAGTGTATCTATCAATATGTGTTTGAATTAAGTTCGCAAGTCACCCCCCAAGAAGTAGAGCCTAAAGTTTGAGAACTTCTGGTTGTAGTGATACTTTATATTTAAATTACAAAGAGATTGAAACAAACAGAATAAATAAGTCCAGTACTAGGTTTCATGTAGCGGCCAATAAAGACCATGTAGAGTAAATAGTCTATTTTATTTCATTGAAGTGAATTCGAAGATTGGTACTAAGGCGATTCAAATAAATTACGTAGCACTATTTACATCAAGACATGAAAACGGACGGTTGCGAGCGGCAGCTGCATAGGGTCAATTGGTACTGACCCTAACATTATAGTCCGACTAATTTAAAAAGTTGTAACAGTCAGAGCACAAAACCCGAATGGATGACTTTAAGAATTTTCATGGTTGCATCTTGAAACATCTTGAATGCTTCTCTCAGGCAATGGAGTATACGGCCGAATTAGATAGTCATCATTCACAATCTTTTATATTCAATTTTTAGTGTTTTTGACGACTTCGTGTAATATCATCCCAGAAACACAGATGCTCTTTATTAAGTCATGGAGAACACATGCGGGTAACCACGTGTGTCTAGCTTAATGAGCCCGCACTTTAAGTGGATCCCTTGAGAAAAACTGTTGGGTTTTATTGAAGAACGTTCCCAAGATAGTTTAGATTTAATTATATTTTATAGAAAATAGTTAAAAATCGTTACTGTAGAAATTATAAAATGTGAAGCAATTGAAAGGAATGTAAAATTAAATACAAACATATAACATTGCAACAATCGGGATTCATTCTGAGTCATAAGCTGCTGGGTCATGTATGATCGGGAGCATAATTATTGATACCGGTGATGTCAACAATTATATTTTATTAACCAAACAATTCCGAACAAGTTTCTACGAATGACAGGGCGGAGATTCCATGTAATGCATTATCGATATATTCTATTATTATTCTGTACGATTACGACGATAAAAACGATTTCTATACTCGTGGCATAAAGATGCATATTTTTCTCAAACTTCTAAATTCAAAAACTAGACATTTCTTCTAATACATAAAAGTGTAAGATTTGGTTTTTATTAGATCCGATATTAGTCAAATACCGGAATTAATTCAAATTGTTTCCGTTATTCAAGTTTTAAAGATCTGCTAAATTTGTGGATAGTGGTGCTCTTTATCATCAGGAGATAAATTGCGATACATTGTAAGACCTCCGCATGGAACTAATGAGAGAGAACAGGTTGTCATAACGGTGATGGTTCGATGCCCGCCCAGGACGGCCTCAGGTGCTAACAGGCATTTAAAACGTGTCTAGATAATTCCGTCACAGTAAAATGTCGTGTATGATAACGTCCTCTGAAGGTAAATAAATTAAATTTTATAGTCGTTTAAGTAACTCTTTTAGTCTTATTCATAAAAAGTATTTAACATAATGTATCACTTCTGCTATTCTATTTTAAACTTTAAACTTATTGTCTTTAAAAATAACACAAAACCGCTGCTTGATGTCCAATAACGTTGATGACTAAAGCTGTTAGTTTTTAATTATAATATCGACTAAAGATATTGCAATTAATATTATAAATTAAAAATTTTAATTAAGTACGAATTCTCTGGCGATTAATCACCACATATCAAAAGTAACACAAAATAGTCATAATATTTTAATAAAACTAAATTAATAAAAAAACTAAATTTAAACCTTAAACTGATGTAGTTATATATGTACAATTATTTTAACGTTAATAAACAGTTATTTTGACTGACGTTTAACGTGTAAAACAGATTTGACTGTCTTTTATGACTCCTCATATTTTTAAATACTATTAGAATTAAAAACATAAACATACAGTATTTTTTTAAATAGAATTCAAATATATATTTTGGTAAATTCACTATGGGGAGAATAAAATATTTCGCTCCCGTTGACCGACATAAAAATAATGATATTTGATTTTATATTTAAGTTCAAAAATAAATTGATCAATTTTTTTTTGCTAAAACAAAAGCCACTTATGCTTTTATTCAGAAAATTCATATGTCTCTAACAAACGGTTCAACTTTATATTGTTGGTGTGTTTCTAAATCGAGCGTGTTTGGTGACAGCAACAGTGAAAAGGTATTAGCTAAAGCTAGACTCTATATTTTTGACACTTCATAGCTTTGACTGTCCAACCAGATACCTATGTCAATTAAATATTTTTTTGTTTTTCATACTGATATAATAGTTTAGTCTTATACTAATATATATTTATTACTATGCATAAATTAATTTGTATTCCTATACACCATGATAATGTCCTAAGCCAATTTAATATTGTTTTTTTTTTTAAAGACACCTCACCCACTACGAATAATTCCTATGTCGCGGGGGAGTTTACAAACATACTCGTACATGAAACGGACACAAAGAACATTCTGACTTAGAACAAGAGTTTGTGGATCACACAAAGTGTTATTCCATGTGGGATTTGAATCCACTCACTTGGCGTAGTAGGGAACAGCGTGGCGACCGCTTAACCACTAGGCCAAACGTGCAGTTCAATACGTAATATTAAAAATGTGTAGGTAGTTTTTCTTTAATCAAATCGTTATTTGAGGTTTTTACTATCTGTATCTAACCTATATACAGCGACCTCATCATTTTTTATTTGTTTACGTAATTAATTTGGTTAAGGCATCATCTTGACATGAATTTTTATTTAAATAAAAAACGATTCTGATCCTCGGCGAGCTTTACCGCGTAAACTTGCACATGTGCGCTTGTTCCCAGCGCGCATGCGTGGGAAACGTCTTGCGATCGCGTCTGCCCCCGCCTTTTTCAGTAGCGCTGTACTTTTTGTTGTGTAAAATGATTGTGACAACAAGCTTGTTGCTGCTCAAAAACTTTTTTATATTGATTTAATATCATCAGGTTTCAACCTGAATATCTCGTTTGTAATATGGCTGCGTTCTTATTAATTTAAGAAGGCTACAGGAATTTTAGAAGTAGGTACTTTGAATTGAAAGAAGTAGAAATAACTGATTAATAAACTTACGTAATAATATTATTTTATAGCAACAATCTTCCATTATTTGACAAAAAAATTACTGCGCCAGTTTTCGTTTACTGTTTTATGAAAAATTAACGTATAATTATTTACGATCAAAATTGCTAACGAGTCTATTCTACAACATTCGATTACTACATAAGTAGGACGGACTTCCGTTTTACAACACTGACTTCCGAATTTAAAGTGTCAGTCCGTCAGACGCATAAATGAAGCAACAAGATTGCACTTTCATTCATGTCCTTAGACTTAGACAGTTGAATAGATGCCAACGCACTGTAATCTCGCGAGACAGCATATGCTCACGCAACTAATCGGAGTTACTCCGAGTGCACGGTCCATGTTACAACCTTATGACAGTTAAGACATACTTCGCTTTTTTTTTAATTTGCCTCGTGTCGTGATCTTTTTTTTTTTCGGTGACCGAGTTTTATATATTTATTTTATTGTTGTCTAGCTTTTATCAACCGAACATTTAGCATTCCTAGTTTTGAAGGTGATGACAGTTGCCACACGTAATTTAGAAAAGTTATAATTATATATTAATGGACCGAGATTTTTTTTTTTATAACATACTGCCGAGTAGTTTTATTAGTTACTTTGTATTAATATATCTGAGTTTGCATTACGTAGCTAGACCAATATAGTAAGCGGTTACGAGTGCCTCATTTGCCATTATTTGTTTAAAATAAGATAACTTTCATCAGTTTCCATATTCTCGCAAACCCTAATATGTATTACGAAACCCTATTCTGAGCGTGGCTTCACCGGTTTTTTTCTAATTTCCTTCTTAAGAATTAAAAAAGGAATATTCATTTAGAGAATATTTTCAAGTTCTATTGAGTTTTTAACAAAAATTATGAAAGTCGTCATGAATACTAGCCAAGTAATTGTACCATACAGAACATAGTTTTACGTCATATTATTACAACAGATCACTACCCTTACCACCACCACTACCAGTTCGCTTAAGAATAATACTTTCTCACATCACCAAATACTCTCACGACTTTTTGCTCGAAAAGGGTGGACAAAGACGTATTTAACGGCCACGTTTTCTTAACTGCAAATTTTTGTCCCAGTTACGTACTTATTATGGGTTTATGGCATATAATAATGAGATACTAATGCCTATTAACATTAATTGGGCACATTATATTTAAATACTATTATTATAAATATATTATACTCTACAATTGCACGCCACTTTCTTCGAAACTCGGCTTCTCGCATCCAGAACCTGCCAGCCAGTTTGCGGAAATCATTACTCAACCTGCCCTGAAATACATAATGTATTTTAATAAGTATTATAGTTATATTATACTCAGACACAATAATATGAACAGATTAGTGTTAATCATACAACATTTGTCCTTGGTGTGAGTCGAAACCACGGCCCCTGGGTAACGACTAAACTTGGCAGATTCACACGCCTTACTTTCTACAACTTATATAATCAAAGCTTTCGTCATTAAATAGAAAAGGGATGTAACAAAGTGTCCACTTTCACACCCGGTCATGATCACGCATTGACAGGATGCCACATTCACTTAACAAGGTCTGTATCCTCTGCGATTATCATTCAAATTAAGCCCTTGGCACTATTTTCTCATATAATACATATCCCAACTACTAATTAGTTGCCTATGATAACTATAAGATTTCCGGCTTCATGAATTATTGAATAGAAAATCGATTATCAAACCAATATAGGTACTTTGATCGAAGACTCTATCGAATATCAAAAATGGACTAAGAGTAATAACTCAAACTCAAATCAATTATTTCCATAGGCCCCAAAAGGCACTTGAACACGTCAAAAATACAAACATAAAAACATAAAACAAAACTCCTAATACTAAATGCACTGAGATGATTTGAATTACCGGAGCTTAGATTGATTTCGATTCAACTCAAAGGTTTAAATTGAAATCAATCCAAGTACCAGCTCCGATGGGTATTGCATTCATGAGAAGAGCTGGTGAGAAACTCACTAATGAAATGATACATGAAGAAAATTGCCCACGGTAAAATAATTATTCGTAATTAATATTAACATTAACTTAATTATTTCGTTAATACCTACTAAATAACTTCTCTGTTAATTCAGAAAATTATTAAATTGACTTACTATGACTAGTAAGTAGCGAATTCACACTAGTGCGATGTAGATATGAATATAGTGTATGTGAATGTTAATACATGCAGTAAACGTTCCTCTTGAATTACTCTCTCTATTGGTGAAAACTACTTTAAAATCCGTCGAGTAGTTAAAAGATCTAAGCAAACAAGAAAAAACAACTTAATTTCATACTACGGAGAAATAACATTTTGAGGCTACTAACACGCATTACTTTAAATGTATTTTTTAATATAAAGTCAAACAAAGTACCTCTATAAGTAAGTTTATTAACAGACTAGACATTTATAGATGTACAATCAATCTAAGTAGATATAAATATGTGTAGATATTATAAAATTCTTTTAGTTGCGTTTTACTACAAACCAGATACCTACGGCGAAAGTATACCGCCTAATCAAGTAGGTTAGTCAGTACCTGCCTTACAATAATCTACGGTAAACAGCAGATATAAATATATCAGATATCGGTGACCGCTACACTTTCAATAAATTCATTCTTACCGCGAACCAATTCAAGATAACGCGCGTGCATGCCAAATTTGAACTATACTGGTTTCATAACTTGAAAGTCTGATTCATTGAATAAAAACTAACCTCTTGACCTTATTCGTTTTTATTTTCTATTGTAAACATTCTCAGCTAAATTTGATTTGATTTCCACTTATAGTTTAAGTCATCTTTCTAATATAATAATCTAAATTTATATAATATATCAAAGTGTTCTGTATCCCTCGCGATCATGAGCGTCCTCTTTTAGTTGGTGATACTTCAGTGAGATGTGACGATAGATGTGGGTCTATGTACACTTTTAAGATTAAAAAAGTTCCGCATCAATTGATTGTGTTCAACTTATACGTGTTTCAAAAATTGCTTTAATCTATTTTCTGCAAAAGTTTTATTCCTCAGTTGTGATCAATGCAATCGTATAGTGCCACATCAAACCGTGGCAGGATACATCTATATAAACTTATACGGTAAACTATAAGACCGTACAGTCTTAGAAGTGCACTGACGTGAGTTTAATTGACGGTTACTTCATTTATTAACCAAACAGAGCTATCAGGTCTGAGTCGTTTAAAGTGCAGAACATTCAATTCGAAACTGGTTCGATTTAGGATGAATAATTAAATAAATGCCACTACTAGCCCATACGGGTAACATTTGAAAACAAGAATAGTCTAATTCTATAATTCTTGTAGCTAACACGGAAATCTAGTAATATAAGATTTATTGACAAATTAGATGTTTCAAATGTTGTGGAACCAAAACACTGACGAAAAGTGAGTGTTGTGCCTACTCCTTCGGATAAACTGGTGTGGGGTTTATGCACATACGTATGTTATTTGATTAATGAAGGCCCTAGTGAGAAAGGTCATTCGCTTAAACCCGATCCCGTTGAACTATCGTAACTGAATCACTCTTAACGCAAGCGCAATCTAATGACCTATCTGAACATAGTCACAGACCATTGCTATATTTTAATTAAGTACATATAGGATTCATTGTAACTTATTCCTTCATATTATAATCATTCCATAAACTTGCTGATTTGTTTTGATCCTACGAATCTTCTTTATAAATAATAATGAATTGCCGAAATGTATGTACGCGCATAACTTCCGATCGCCTGCACCAAATTGGATAATTATTTCTTCTATGTATTCGTTATACTTAGGACAAGGTTTGTGTAGAAAAAAAACAAAAATTAACGGGGATTTTTTTGTCCATGACTGCACCGTGGGAAACTGAGGCGGGCATAATTACTAAAAACAAGTATTTGAAAAAACATTTTTTTTATTTCAGTTAGATAAATTTACGGTACGAAGTTTGCCAGATCAGTTAGTTAAACAAATAAAAATGTTAAACAGTAGATTTTTATTTGCTGATTGGCCTTAGTCAATCAGAAGCAACAACTGAAATTGTCTTAAAATCAAGTAGGCAATACGTAAAAGATATTCCTAGTAAAATTGGTTTTGAATATCAAGAAATCAATAATAAAGCTTACCAGTTTAAAATTTTATTCACATAACTGCAACGAAGAAAGTTTAGATTATGTAACCAATTAATAAATTGGTGACGTAAATCTTTTTCCGCTAAACTCAGGCAACTGTACAAGAAATATGAATACGTTGTTGTTAAATCAAAATCACGAATACAGCAGGAACGGGCCGGCTCGTCCGAGGCGGCACTACCCTCTCAGGAAATCAACGTAAAATGACAGCGTTCCTGCCGTCGTATTTGTGTCATTATTATGGCTAAGAACAACAAGGAAAATGACTAGTAAATACCTACATATCTAACTCTATATCGATTGCTTATTTCTAGTTTTGAATTTCAAATGTAAACACAGTGACATAAGAAACAACTTTCAATTATTGATAAATTTGAGTGTAGTTCAATGAACTTCAACAACTTCTACAGCCATAATAGTCCGCTGCTGGAGGAAGTCCTATCGGTCTCTTCATAAAAAATAAGGTTTTTGATCTACTATATCACGCTGGCCAGATGGGCCATTACTCTTAACGATGTGATGTGGTCTAACGCATGATCAATTTAGTAACCTACATCATTTGGCTTGTCGCTTCATTCACGGGTGGACATAGGCCTTTCTATTCTCCCTCCTTATCGAATTCTAGTATCCAGCTGCAGCCAGTCACTTCACCTTCTTCTTTCTATAGCACGCTGTGTGACTTTTAACTTGTTGAGCAACCATAACTAAATTTGTCCAAATTTCGGTTCCGTCTGTCGTGACGGATAGGACTCTAATGTGCGAGTCCTCTGGAAGAGTGTTTTTATGCTAGTTTCATTTAATTTGCCAAGCTTTTCTCTAAAACTTCTAAACCTCCTTGTTTTAAGCATGTCAGTCCTATTTTTTCCGTACATATTATTATGATATAAAATGTTCCACTATCTTAAAGTAACATTGACATTTAATAGAATATTCCCATAGATGCGAATGCCATCGTGCTTTTAATATGCAAACATCGGTATGTGTTGACCGAGGACCAACCGTCTCGTTTGCAGACCTAGCTAGAACCCATAAAATCCGTGTATCCCTATTGGTCAATAACCTAATCATAGTGCTTCCCGATTGGTAGATTCAAATGCTATTTTCAACTTGATTGGTTTGTTTATCGTCCCGCCATTTCATTTACATAACTTTTTTACGATTACAGACTTTATTACCTTGAGATAAGACGTGAGCTAAACGCGTTTGTCTGTAATGTTTTTCACTTAAATTGGCATGGTATTCGATCCACGTACTCGATCGCTTGTACTGGATGCCTTTGGAATACTGTACGACATGCAAAGCCTTATATGGTTAGAATTTAGATTATTTTAGTTATTTTAGGATCAATTTAAATGCTCATTGAATGCTTGCTACATTCGCCATAGATTCGCCCGTGGTTCTTGTCCCTTTACTGTCTGAGGCCCTCGTATAACGTATTTTAATGGAATAAATTAACAAACTGTTACGTTTAAAATTTGCCAGTATTCCTTATATAGTGTACAAAAAATGTCCATCGGTTCGTAAACATCTCTTAAACGTATTTTGTAAAATCTGGTCAAAGAAGCAAATACCAAAATCATTTGGCAAAGCAGTTTTTGTCCTCATTCCAAAAAAAGACGAAGTAACTCATCCAAAAGATACTAGACCGATAGCACTAACCAATACAATTTCCAAAATTTTCTTTAGCGTACTACAAACAAAAATGACAAAATTTATGATCAGCAATAGGTATTTCAGGCCAAACCACCAGAAAGGGTTCTTGCCCGGTATTTCTGGCTGCCTGGAACATAACACATTATTAGCGGAAAGTTTGAAAGATGCCAGAATGCATGAGAGGCAAATTACGGTCTGTTGGATAGACCTTGAAAACGCATTTGGTTCTGTACAGCATGAACTAATGATCCTCGCCCTGAAGTGGTATAACTTTCCTACTGTGGTTATCGACATAATCACATCTTATTATTCTCAACTACAATTTGCCATAGCAGCAGACAAGGAACACACAGAAACATTGCATTATAATGTAGGGTTGTTCCAAGGCTGCTGCTTGTCACCAATAGCTTTTAATATAATTATTAATATTCTTATAGATAAGTTAATAAGTCATGAGAAAAAATGGGGCTATCGGTTTAAAATAAACAACAAATACACAGAGTCCATCTTAGCCTTTGCAGACGACCTTTCCATACTGACACGTAATCCAAAACAATGTCAGAAGTTATTAATTGAAGTGGATGAGTTTTGTACATGGACTGACGGACTGAGGGCAAAACCAAGTAAATGCCACTGTTTATGTCTGGGTAGACGGAATACCAAATATACCTCATATGATCCGGGACTCTCAATAGGAGGACAATGTGTAACCACGATTGCTGAAGCAGTGCCTTTCAAATTTCTTGGTAGAAAGATTAATTACAAAGGACGTACACCATCCTTAGAGGTAACTGTCGAAAATTTTCTTAGTGACTTGAATAAGGTAGACCAACAACCATTAAACAATATTAAAAAAGTTTGGATATACGACAATTATCTTACGTCGCGTCTGACTTGGCCTTTCCTTGTATATGACATCGGTAAAAGCCTCCTGGCAAAACTAGATGCAAATGTCAAGAAGATATTGAAGTCATGGCTCGGAATTGCACACTCAGCTGACCCCTCAACTCTATTTAGGGATCAAAACAGTTTTGGGATGAAATTAAAGAAGCCATCTGAACTCTATAAACACCTCAGAGTGACCAAAATGCATGTCTTGGGACAATCCCAGGATGAAATAGTCTTATCACTCCCAAAAGATAAATATGTTACAGAGCTTGAGTCAAGACTTCAATTCCATAAACAATTTATGGCTGGTGCACAGTTTAATAAAGTCGGGCTGGGTTTCGCAAAGAGGAAGGGAGACCGAGAAATAATAAAATCCTTTATACAACAAGACGAAAATGATAAATATAAAGTGCATGCAATGAATCTAGAAATGCAAAGTGAGTGGTTAACTATAGGTGAGTTCTGCATCCCGTTAGCCCTGAAATGGCGCACCTTGCTATATGATTGGTCTCCTGCCCTATTAAAATTCTATCTGAATGCCTTCCAAATGACCCTCCCAGACCAAAGTAACCTAGTGAGATGGGGGAAAGCATCTGAAAAATCTTGCTATACGTGTGGTGAGGCAGTAGGTACTGCTAGGCACTTACTGGTAGGTTGCAGGGTGCTGCTTGATAGGGGTTATTACTCACGCCGACATGATAGAGTACTAGAAATCATACGTGAAGCAGTAAGTCTTTCAGTAGCTAGAGCCCAAAAAGGATTGACTACAAATAAACGAGAAATTAACTTTATAAAGGATGGCTCAACTACCAAATCTAAAAGCAAGCCTTTCTCAATCCTAGGTACTGCACCTGACTGGACTATTTTGATGGATACGTATGATAAGCACTATAAAATCCCAGAGGATGTTGGTGTTTCGTCATCCAGACCGGACATATTCCTTTTCTCTAGACAAATTAAACACATAATATTAGTAGAGCTTACTGTTCCGTGGGAAACTAATATTCCTAAAGACCATAGAATAAAATTAAATAAATATTACGATCTAACAACTGAACTTAACAAAAATGGCTATGTGGTTAATTTATACGCGGTAGAAGTGGGAGCGAGAGGTATACCAGCTAAATCTCTCTATAACCTTTTGAAAGACCTTGGCCTGTCGAGATCTGCAGTAAGTTCTATTTTAGAACGAGTATCCAAGGCTGCACTAACAGGTTCCTACCAAATTTGGCTAGGTAGGGCGGGAAACTCGAGCAGTGAAGGTGACCGTTGATGCGTATCTTAAAGGGGGCCTCCTTAAACCTACACCTAGGTCGTAAGTCCTGGGAACTGCTTTGAGTTTCTCCCTCTGCCACACGATGGACCCGGCACCCGCACGGTGAATCCATGGAGTGCTAAGAAGTTTGTCTCATAGATGTCGAAAGGCGTTCGATTTTCGAAAGTGGATTTTGTTGAATGACCATTATAATGTGAACTGTCATTAAATAGATTTTTGAACCATGATAGGTCAAAATAACATATACAAGACTTCTATAATTTCATGTGACCATTTTACATTTGTTTGAAAAGGTTTCACGGAATTTTATTCACGGTTATCTGAAGGCATAGATAAAAGAACAATATGTTTACTAAAGTTAGTCCAGGTGTTTACCTTTTTGTCTTCTTAATGCTCAAAACTTCACCAGGTAGTTAATTTTAGAACGTCACACCATTTTAAGTCGACCGCACGTTTCTACGAACTATACATAATAAATACAAGAAGTGTCATGTTAGTTGGTTATTTATAAACAAACGTATTATTGGTCATTGTACTAGTCTTCGGGAAATTGTAACCTGCCGTATTGTTTGGTGCAAACAATTTGACATTTGAGTTTAATGAACACCTTAGAATGAATTGTTTTTACAATATTTTTCATAGAATGAGGTATGGGCATACAACTTTTGGAGTCTATCCAGCTTTATGTGACATTAGATTAAAACCTAAAACCTCCATTAAATTAAGAACTGAATTATTTACTTATTATTTTTATTTATGAAGTGTTTAATTCTACATCCATATCTAACTTAAAAGCAAATATAGTTAATTTAAAAAAATAATTTGAAATTATATCAAGGTATAAAATAAGATTTAAAATAATATTTTGATAATCTTCTGACCTTTAAAAATAATAAAATAATAATGTTCACATATTTTCGTGGGAGAGCCACGCTTCGGCATGAATGGGCCGGGTCGACCGAAGTGATATCACGGCCTCACAGAAAACCGGTGTGAAATAGCGCTTGCGCTGTGTTTCAGCGAGTGAGTGAGGATACCGGAGGCCTATAGCCAACTCCTCCCCCATCCCCCTTCCCATCCCCTAAAGTTCTGCAAGGCACTTGTGACGCCTCTGATGTTCCGGGTGGTGTCCATGAGCGGCGGTAATCGCTTACCATCAGGTGATACATCTGCTCGTATTCCAACTAATTAATAAAGAAAAGAAATAAACAAAATAAATGACCTCTGTTAAAAATAGATGCAAAACAAAAAGGTTTTATGTTAGATATTCTTTAAACAAAATGTTCCCACATTATGAAATAAATTAAGCATACGACCTATTGAAAGTTAGCATTCCACCTAAAAATAAAGAGTTATTTACGTTTGGACGGTTCTTGATTTTACGACATACTACTTATTTACAAGTTAATGAATTGTCAATGGAAGGTTAGCGTCACTTAGTCGATGCGAGACCTTTACAAGTCCAATACAGTGCCGAGTCGATGCCGTTACCTGCCCATGTCTTACTTCACATGCTCTCGCTTGCTTTTTACGACTATTTTCAAATCAATTGTCTCAACACATTATCCCACGCGTATATCACCGTTGAGAATCGCACGATCATCAATCGATTTGATCTATTCGAATAGTTATAACGAGATACATTACTACTTCAATTTGTATGTAAATGTATTTTGATAATCGACAAGTTATGAGGTTCAATATTTGTTAAGATGGTTTTTCCTTGTTTCTTGACTTATTTTAACGTCTTATATAACCTTCATAAATGTAGTTTCATAGAATACTCTTTATCAGTAGAAAATGACTACGCAATTGACTTGACTATTTAGCATGTTGACTGTGAATTTGGTAATAAAGCCGTATCGAGACGTTGCGTAAAGACCCCTTGTGTCAGTGAAAGTGTCGATACCGACTGAGCGTTCGCCTTTGACAAATCGAATTCAAAACATCACGAATTTGATTGACGAATTGATTGATTGACAGAATGTTTACTATTAAACTTATTTTATAATATGTTAAATAAAGCTATAATTTCTTGAATCTTTTTCTACTTTTTTAAGAGTAAGTTTAAAGTAGTTTGTCAGTCACCCCTTAAATCTCAATCCTATTCCTATGTATTTATTTACAATAGAGCGAATCTTAAAATCAGGGTGTCTGAATACTAATTCACTCTTGAACATTTGTCTCTTAAATATTATCGTTTATTACAAACCGATTCGATAATCCCTATAAGAAATGTCTTTTTCACTTTTTTTACATTGTTACAATGGTAATATAACACCATATAAGATTTTATCATAATTCTGTTTATGAAAAAGGTAAATATTAAATGTACATCTGAAATGGTAATATGGACCATTGCGATTTTTACAAATCATATTATCACGTGTACCACTTTCGTCTTCAAAGTATTATATTTTCCGTAAAGAGCCCGTGCGAAATCGGGGCAGGTTGCTAGTATATGTGTATATATAAATACATTTATGGAGATATGTTCCCAATTATATTCATTAAAATATAAATAATTCTTCAATTTTAATTGCACCGTCAACTGCTACTGTCTCTCCAATACATTCATTTGATCCATCGTAAGGTTGCCTGGGAGAGATTGCTTTTGACAATAAGGCTTTGTACATTATGTATTTCTTACATATAATCTTATGTATTCTCTTGAAAAATATGTAAAACGGTGTACAAATAAAGAGTTCTCTATCTATCTATCCAAATTGAGGTTTTATTTTTATTTGTCATAGGTGTGGAGGAACGGGTGTCATGTCCCTCCAACACAAAAGGAGGATCCTCCGACCAGGCGAGGTGATCATGCCTGGCGGGCTACTGCCCAACAGTTGATGTTGGGATGTTGTATATATGATAATCGGCGCGAGGACTATTTATTGCGCGATTCAGGATTTGTAGTTACTCCGTGTAGTGCGTTACTTCGTAGTTCAGTGTATCTTCGGTAGATGGCGCTGTAGTAGGTTATTGTTGTGTTATATGTGGAAGTCGCCACATCGGTATGCGATAGTCTTTCAAACATGTATGAGATTTAACTAGTCTAGGCTTATTGTAATTAGAGGTAAAATTTAGTTCGGTTAATTAATGATAGTGACAAAACGAACTGTACGAGAAAATTTTAAGAATATGACGGCGCATCACTTATTTTATTTGGAACATAAGTGTCGGTAGTTAGACACTGACGCAACACCGAGCATTGAAGCGTGCGACCGATGACAATAAGGATGGAAATCATTGCCACTTTAAAAATAATAATCACGCGTTAGAATAATTGATGGTAGTCGATATTTTATGTGATTAGTTGCGGGTAACAGTGACTTTGATCCCATCCCTAAAGAACTGTGGGTAGTTATAAAATGGAACGCAGCCGGAGGTAGTTATAAAATGGAACGCAACCGAAGTGCAAAGATTATCGTTTAGCATCTCACAGTAGCATCACATGTTCGGTGGAGTGTCGTACCTAAATTGTAACCTGTATACCATTATTGATTATCGTGACTGTATTTCACTATGTATTATCATAAAGTAATTACAACAAAGCGATTGTGAGGAAAACCATTACTATCATTCTCCTCGCCCGACAACTCACGTCTACCCTCATTTTAAAAACAGATTGAATCTACCGACACTCCTAAACGGGGAACGAGTCCCTACAAATATTTAATACTTTTGTGAAACACAAAAAAGAAACAATAACAGTAGAAGGCCATGTTTATGTAATACTTTTATTATTAATATGTTGTAGCCTGACACGCTTAGTTGTGGTGATTGTATTGATTAGTAATTGAGAACAAAACTGACGTGATAAATAGATAAAAACAATACCTTTGAGTTGTATATCGTGTCAAAATTTAAACTAGACGGTTACAAATCAACTGAACATTTTTATAAATAATTGCCTCAACAGTAGTTCAAAAGTACTTTACAGTCTAACTACATAGTAAGAAGTACTTAAGAGAAGGACGAAATACCTGTACACACGATTGATTGGATTACAAGTATTCCACAACAAGTACCAGTGCCTTTTAAATAGGACATGTTGATACTCCTTATAAGGTAGCACTTACCGTTCGGAAACCCGAAGTAGAACTACTTTTTTTCTACGCTAACGGATCAGCCTCCAGGCCGTATGAAATTGCAATAAATTGAAGCCGCTTAGCCATAGACAAGATATAAAAAGTAACTTGTTTACAATCAGAATGTTTGCTATCGAGTAACGGATACCAAAGATAATTATTAATTAGTTTTATTACTTTATAGATTACGCTTTCCTGTTGTGAATGAAAGTTGTTTTAAATTTACAAATCGCAAAGTCCTATTCACAGAATGTGTGCGAGTACTAAAGAATTTGGTTATAAGGAAAATAAACCGTTAGTTTTGTAGGCAATAATGAAGATAATAGCGTTACCTTGTACAAGAGTTAGTGGCGACAATTTGGAATGAACAAGATGATTGGATAATTAAGTTTTAAAAATAAGTATACCATATCTACCTCAATGCTCTTACGTCATGATGTATAGCAACACACTATATTCCTCCTTCCTTATTAAATAAAAGTGGCCAAATAAAAAGAACCAAAATTGTCGTAAGTACTCACCACCAACAGCCAATCTAAGAAAATGTAGACCTTTATACCAAGCTGGCCAGACTGTAATAGAGTATTTCTCAAATTTTCCTTCACTTTAGTAGTACTGTTGTCCTGTACAGTTTGTTCCCTTAGTCGACTCGACTCTTACGACACCTGATGAATGACACTACGTATACTTAATTCATCGCTAAACGGACAACTGTTTAACACTTAACAAGACTTATTCACACACAAAAATACCCATTCAGCCTATTTGATGACCCCTTCCTTCTTGTTTCAATTCTGTTAAATTTTGGTGTATAAGCAAACCTCATTTTGGCAGTGACGGTTAACTTTCAGAAACTAGAAAAAAGAACAAGAACAGAAGAAGAATAAACCCCTTAACTTCTGTATTCTTCCTTTACGAAGTATAACCCAAAAACTCTTAACATTCGTTCAAAGGCAACCGAAACGACTTGAATGCTAATTGTTATCCGATATCTTGACTGCCACTTGCACCGTTGCGTAATTGTAATTAAATTTTCGCTTTACACTTGTTAAGGTTCGTGTGAATCGCTCAGATGTTATGACGAATTAAATTTAATATCTAGATCATCTATGTGAGATGCTGCTTTTAATAAAGATGTTTGTATATTATATAAACTCATTGCAATCGATGGGAATACCTCAATTGTATGTTGAGATTATATTTCGTTTTATTTCCTCTGTTATGTTCACCTTTTATTTGAAAAAGTTTGTATTGTTAAGTTTTATTGCTTTCTTACCTTCTTGGTTATAGAAGACATTAGGAATGGAATAGTGGTATATATTATATAAAGTACTAAAAATAAATAATAATGATGTCACGTATTAAAAGTACTAGTACTAAGTAAATAATACAATACTCCACTTGTCACATCACAATTTGATTTGCATAAGGCGAATAAAATTTAGAAAAAACAATACAGTTTTTTTTATATTTAAGAAAGCACTGTGGAATAGAAAACTAGTTTCTTTTATTTTGATATTAATTACTTGGAAACATGTGTACAGAAATGAGCAATTCAGAAAAACCACAACTATGTGACACGCAGCGCCGTTAAAAAGAAATGTTATCAAGCTACGCTGTAACAACGTTCGAATACCAAACATGTATAAATAAAGTGTCGATGAACAACGCGAAACGATTTACAAAACAACAGCTCACAGCTCATTGTCAGCGCTCTTGTAACAAAGTATTATATATGTCAACATTCACAAAGGAACTATTTGCTAATAAGCCGAACTCAGAATATGAATAGACAGAGGATGATAGGTAGTGGATCTACATTTTTGCCACGGACACGCAAGGGACAATGAAAAATCTTGACATCGATGACTTAATGATAACTGTATAAATAAAGGTTTCGATTCTATTCGCATAAAAGACAATAACAGGCGATATGGTTCATAGAAACCTTGTGACGCAAAATGATAACAAATTCTTGTCAACCATTTACTATTAGGTATTACGTACGAGTATTATCATACAAATAAAATAAAAATATATAGTACGTTCTGTTCGTAAGGTTTATGTGTTTTATTTTTATTTATTTTTTTTTTTTTTTTATTTTTTTTTTTTTTTTCTGCTTTTCCCCGTCCATAGATAACGACAGGACCTTGTGTATCTATTTGTGTATAATATAGTGCTATGTGTAGTGGTGTCGATATATTTTAATATATATGTATACATAATATATTATGTGTTTTATTTCAAAATACTCAAGTTCTTTGAGTGAGCCAACTTTCATCGACGGATGTAGATGGATACAGTAATAAATATTTATAAACGGGTTTACAACCGCAATTAAACTTCACTCATTAATACTTATATAGAAATGTTTTGAAACGTCATTTAATCACCAACATTTAACCACCTTTTGCTTATATCAACAAAAAGGTTTAATAAACTAAACTTCATGATAAATAAAAATAAATAACATTATCTATGGTCAAATAAAAAAGAATTACCATTTTTAAAGCTGGCATGATGTAAACATTATACAAATCTAAATTCAAAAAACGAATCTTGTGTGGTGTAGGACCGCATTGTAAACAATGCATTATTACATTTTAACCACCACTATAAATACATATTTCTTTGTACAACATTACACTACTTGACCTTTACATACTTGATGGCATTAGTCCGAGAAAATTGGAGCGAAATATTGCATGAATAAATAAAGAAACAATTTTACAAATGTTAACAAAGAATAAATAATTTCATACAGCGTATACCAATTATCGTCTGCATAAAATAATTATATTATGTGTCTCCAAAAACACACAGCATTTGGAGTGAAGAAGAGTTCCGTGATTCGTTGAAATACATAGATATTTGTTCAAAAACATACCTTTTTTCCTGATTTTAGTTTACCAAATTCGTCACCAGAGGCGCTAGCGGCGTCTAGCTTGCCGCGGTTTCAGCTGTCAAGTGTCATAGCGTTTTTGTGATTCTCACGAGTAAATTCAAAATTTTTTAATTATCCTTTTTTGTTACTTAAAAGTTAATTTTTATAGTGAAATTATTATGTGTATATGGTTTACCCCACACAGCATTGTTTTTCGTCAGGGTAAGCAATATTTTTTCTTATAATGAGGCCAATATAGGAGACGCTGAAAAGGCAAGTCGAGAGGATGTTGCTCCGCATGGAGAACAGACCTCGAGTTGATTGAGAAGTAGTTCCTCCTCGGAGGAGGATAAGGAGGGCTTTCCTTTACTTTTGCCTAATAAGCGTCCAAAAAAATGGCCCACAATCGTAATTATAAACAGGTTACGACTTGTTCGAACCCGTGCGTCGATATCTTAATATCGCATATGTCTTATATTACCAAATATTTGACTCATTTACTTACTCATATCAATAGGTGCACTAATAATAATTATGTTAGACCTAGTACCAGTAGTGGTTCCGAACAGTTTCTCACTAGACCTTGAGTAGGTCGGCAATAGAATCAAGTACGTACACGAACCATTACTTTAAACGTTGGAAGTCTGGGTACAAACTTTGATAACACTTAACACAAGACAGTTTACCTTCCCCCGGGTTCACTGCATTGAAAGTGAATGATGAGTTATGTCACTTCAACAGAACATTTATTAGTGGGTCTTTCTCATAAGATATTAGAACTAAGATTATTATCAAAGATAAATTTACAATCTACTGATTGTACAACATTGTTACAATCTATTATTTATGATTGGGCTTCAGCCAATCCAAATTAGATACAAATACCTTATATATATATATAAAAAAAAAAAAAAAAAAATATGATAATAATGCCTTTTTATATGTATGATACATACAAATGGAATAAAAAGAATAATAAAGTTTCTCAGATTTTTGGCCCAGGGTCTGCAAGTCATAATAATTCTGAGACCATTATGCACATTATTTGTAGGAAACATTCATAGTGTATAAAAGTTAGGACAGAATCCTATCAAAATCCGGACCAAAACCTTAGAGCAACATTATAAAATGTCCCACTGAGTTCAGAATATCTGTTTAATAGGGAAATGCTCTAGTCCATTATTTAATCTCTTGGTGGCATCCAAGTATGGCTAAACACTTCATATTATTTGAAAGATAAGAAAGAGTTTAATCAATCAGAACGGCAAGTTACAAATTGTAATAAGAAATTTAAACTTAAGTCATATATAATGAATAAATTTGATAAAAAATTAAGGACAATAAGTAAAGGCAACAGCCAATAAGGCCGATACTAAATAAAAAAAAAAAAAAAAAATAGAATAATAGTAAATTAATAGGAGGCTCAGCGGAGTTTCAGAGGGGATTGTCTGAAATTGGCTACAGAAAGAATTAGGCATCGCGTGAGCCAATCAGTTTATTTTAAAATCAATAGCCAATTGCAGTTTACCTTTCAGAATAAAACCCCATCTAAAATTCCCAACTTAAGTAATTTTTTAAAGACTAGCTACTCAAGTTTCTCCGAACATGATTCAAGGAAGGACCATCAGTTCATGGTCCAGGATTCTTTTCAAAGATTTTTCTAGTAAAGAAAAGAGATAAGGACTAAGGCCAATATTACATCTCAGGGATTTAAACACTTACATTTCAACAAATATTTTCAACTCACATCTCAAATAGATGTAATGCAAGGTCCAAGCAGGGGATTGGTTACTCAAAACAGATATTCACCAAGCCTATTTTCTTTTAAGCATAGTGAAATCGCACAGACGATTCCTTCGAGTAATTTACAACGGAGAAATCCTCCAATTGACTGCATTACCCTTGGGCCTATCTTCAGCCCCCGGTACCTTTGTGGCAGTATCGAATTGGGTTGCGGAAACCCTTCGAAACTAGGTATTCGTTTCATAGTTTAGTTGGACGACTGCCTATTGGCATATCAGGACAAATCCAGTTTGATTGCGTTGCGGTTGCGGAAACACTAGCGACACTGGAGTCACTGAGTTGGCAGATGAATTACACAAAATCTGAGATAGAACCCACACACAGTGTGGTATATTTGGGCCTAGTCTGGGATACCCAGAACCTAACATTAGCCCTGTCAACTCAGAATCCTCAGAATAAAGAGATCTTTGTGCCAGTTGCTGGACAAAGACAAATGCTCTCCAAAGGAACTTCAGTCTGGAATATTTAATATTTATTATTATTTAGAGTGTATTAGGCATGCTAAATTTTGCCAATTCATGCCATTCCTCAGGGCTGGCTATACTGTCTCAGGTCACAAATCGTTACCAAAAGGTTCACCCAAAAAGGGTCCGAGAAGGCGATTGTGCCCCCGTGTGCGACAGGAGCTAAGGTGGTGGTTGGATGCAGTAGATTGCAGTCCAGCTCCACTTCAATAGAAAGAAGTGAGCCACTTCGTAACAACAGTCGCAGCGGATGCGGACTGGGGAGCTCATTTGAACTACGACCACAGGTCAGTTAAATGGACTCCAAATCAGGTCTTGGCACTCAAGCCTGAAAGAAATGTATGCACTGTTTGATGTCATCAAGACCAAAGGTGCTCTATTGAGGAATGCGCATACTCTTATTCAGTCAGACAATCTGACACCAGTGGCCTATGTCCGGAATCAGGACGGCACTCAATCTCTGAATCTTCTGGGTCTGACCACCCGGCTACTAGAAGTGGCCAGTTCACTCAACATAACAATGACGGCATTTTATTTACCGGGAAGACTAGACGGTATCGCGGTACGTTGGTCAAGGGCACAACAGGTGCCTGAGTGGCACCTGCTACCACAAACCACGCGAACAATATTTGAAGAATAGGGCATACCAGATGTAGACCTATTCGCGGCCAACGAAACCGCCGTCAGGTCACGTTATTTAACACTAGATTTAAGATTTAATCTGCTCTTTTATTTTTGCGACGCATTCAGTCGAAAAGAAGCATTCCAGACCACTTGGGTGTTTCCACCGTCCAATCTGATCCTCGGCGTATTAACCCACCTCAATAAGGCGATGGGAACATACATACTAATAGCTCCCCAGTGGACGCAATGTTTTTGGTACCCAGTCCTTCTGGTGAGGGCATTGGCAAATCCCCTACCAATAAAAAATCTGCGGAAGGTTCTAGTGGACTGCTCAACAGGTATGAGCCCCCTTCGATTAGACAAGCTAATACTTCAGGCTGAGAAAATTGGGAGGGGCTGACCTGATAGCAACTTCGGAGAAGGATGAGCAGCAGGTGTTAATAAATAGTTGGCATCCCTCCACAGAGACACACAGGGCTACTATACAAAGATGGTCGAATTGGGGCCATGATAAGAATATTAATTGTAGAAATCCAGAAGGAAAAGATGTAATAAGATTTTTAGCTTATCTATATTTAAAAAATAGATTTTCTTATAGAGCCATTTTATTGCATAAATCAACCATTTCTGCTTACTGTGACTGTGAGTTACACAGTAGAGAATTGCTCTAAAAAAAAAAAAAAAAAACTTTTTTATACAACAAGTTTTCTTATAACATAATTTTCATACAAGAAATCTTTTTTGAATATTCCAAACCACAACCTGTTAAACTACCCATATAGGATGTTAAGATTCTCTTTGATGGGATTACATTCGACCTCATGCTCTGGGTCATTATTTAACATAGGTAGAAGAACAGCCTTAATAGTGTTATTGGCATTTGTTCATAAATTGCGTGAAGGGTTAGACCTTCTGGAGCTCTTCAATTTACAAGCACTGAAAACAGTGTAACAGTCTGGCCACAGTTTGTTTTGGTTCTAAGACTGATACAGGAAATCGCAGACAATCAGGGTGGTTGCTAACCAAACACAAAGATCAACGTATCCACCCTGTGGCTCATATGTGAAAGTTAATTATGGTCTCGGAGGCCAGACATAGCACATAAAATATAAAATGTTTATTCATAAATGTCACTGGTGAGGCAAAACCAGCATCCAGAGCTGTCATTGCTGGAAGGCTACGCTCAATATTTAAGGAGGCTAAGTTAGATACATCCCTAGGGAGTATTTGATCAGCCATGGCATCTTGAAGTTGGCTAGATAACAGGCCTGTAAATGAGATCCTGAAGAAAGGAAATGGGAAATGTGTGAAAACACATTACTGTCGAGATGTGAACAGATCTAGGAATGATTTGTGAAATAATAACTTTAAGACCTTTTAATATAAGATAAGTAAACACTGTTTAAAATCAGAAAGATAGAACTTATTTTAAATTGAATTTTAATATTTATTTGAATTTAATTTTCATCTTTAGATGATAGTTTTGTTTTCATTTAAATTTTTGATTTAAATATGGTTTTAAGACTACTGATTAGACTGCTTTGTGTCCTAACTACTGGGATACTCAAATATAAATAGTTAAATAAGTAAATCATTTTACATTTACACCTTCTGTAATAATAATCAGATATTGAAACTTAATTGTACATCACATAGCGTTTTGTGCATATAATTCTAGTCACCAGCAGATATCAAACAGGTCTTCACTCCAAATGCTGTGTGTTTTTGGAGACACATAATATGACTGTTTTGCACAAAAACAAAACAGGTATTATGTGTAGAAGAAAACACACAGCATTGGTTCAAGGGGCTTGCTGGCGATGAAGACACTATGACACTTGACAGCTGAAACCGCGGCAAGCTAGACGCCGCTAGCGCCTCTGGTGACGAATTTGGTAAACTAAAATCAGGAAAAAAGGTATGTTTTTGAACAAATATCTATGTATTTCAACGAATCACGGAACTCTTCTTCACTCCAAATGCTGTGTGTTTTCTTCTACACATAATACCTGTTTTGTTTTTGTGCAAAACAGTCATATTTGTAAATAGGTAGGTAGTAGAAATGTCATGATACTTTTAAAAATATTTTTTGTACATTTAAGAAGACGTTTAGTAATATCTCTATTCCAAAAGAGTAAACCAATGAATTTAAGTGTCGGGTATATATTTTTGGTTAACTTAACAATAAAAATAGGTACCACTAAAAACAGGTTTTATACCCAGTTTGTTTATTATTCTATATTAACAAAAAAACAGATTTGATGTTTTTCGTGCGTTATAAATAGGTCAATTAAAAAAATTACTACAAAATTTACTTATTCTAATTTGGTCCCTTTTCGCTACCACAAGTTTTGATGTATATTGATATTATATTAAATACCTTCGAAATGAAATTTGTGTTGGGTTATTGCACCACGAAATAATCCTAGGTAGTCCAGAAAAAGAAGAAGAAGAAGAAAGAAACTAGTAAATAATTCTAACAACAAAATTATAGGTCACTAGCTGAACCCTGCTCTGCTACCCTCGGTAAGAAAATATCCGCGAGCAATAACGCGAGGCAAAGCTAGTATCTTTATAAATTGTAGCTTATGTGTTACATACTCACAAACTTTCGCGTTTATAACATTAGTTGGATTATTCTGAAACGCAAATATTTTATCATTGATATTTCTTTTAATTTAAGTCAAAATATCTACAAAATAATGAAATCAATATTCATTGTTAACATAAATATTTGCTCAAATAGCTTTCATGTGTTGATTTGTGACCCGTGTCGAGTTTCTTTGTAGTAGGTAAGAATTGCTTTTGTTTTGACTGCTGTAATCTGCTCTCCTGACATGACTGTTACAAATAGACGTACCTAAGATAAACAGCCGTGATAATAATGTAACCATGATAGTAATATAACCACAACACAGTCTGCGCAGGACATTAAAATTTTGAAGGTTGTGCCGTTGCGGTTAGCACGGAAGTGAGACAGGAATGTTACAATTTTTTTTATGACTTTTTGGTCAAGACAAGGTCTTTTAGGCAACCATAGAGAGTAGAGAAAAAGTAATATTCAAGTATTGGAATCAACATAAATTCATCTGATTTTACTAGACTGCGAATTAAAAATGTAAAAATAAAAAGTGCGTTATGGATATATTTGCGTACAAACAACAGATGGTTGGTATACAGTTGTAACTGACACATATGTTTGTTTCAGAAAATATTTAAACAAGCTATTTTATAGGCAATCCTTGTGTGTGGTTAACTAGTAATGACATAATCATTAACACAAAATGTTTGCAGGTTTGTGTTGAGTTTTATTTTCATTTCATTTATTTCTTCACTCTAATTTAGTGTGCTTTATCTAATCTGTAAAACTATTCAGTTGTAATGGAACAAGAAACATATTTTTAAAATTAGAATACCATCTACTAATTCATACATAGATGTAAGGCTATGTCAAAATCAATATGTTCGTTGAACTTTCCTTAATGTTCAAACTAATTACCTTTTAAGGCCATTTTCTACTATTATTGTATATATTTACAAAGTCACCTCGATGTGGACTGCGTGCCAACTAATAAAATTGCCAAACATAGCTTTCTCCAACAACGATCTAAAATGGTTGATTATCTTCTCACGAAAACCTCGCGAAAAAGTAGACCCAGTTCCACAGCTGCAGTACGACACACGCTTCGCTAATATCAACTAGTTTATTAACTCTGCTATCCAAACTCCTCATCCAAATTCTGCGTTTTATTAAAAAGTCGTATTTATATGTATAATAGATTAAAACTAACAATTGTAAGGATTTACATTATTTACAATAAATTTCCAAAACCGTAGGTTACTCACAATAACAAAATGGTAAAAATTTAAGTACATATTATTATTGTGGTAAATTGTAACTCCATTAGTTATAACGATTCTATTTGTATTTGTAAAATAATACTTCTAATGTGGTTTTTACACTTGCAAGTTATTTTAGCGCCAGCTAACATTTTGTTGCTATGATACAACCCATAACGTTAGTCACAAAATCGTGAGACAGACAAAGAAGACCTAACTACATTTTAATACTTAAAATAAAAAAAACAACCTGATCAATGAGCCCAAACCCAAAACATAAGAAGTTAATCCAAAAACGTTAAAACCTTTACTTAAGAAACAATAGGTATGTCTTTTTTGACACACGTTTCCGAAAATTTCAAGTGTTTGACATACGAACATACGTAATCGTTGAAATACTTCGATGACAATGACAATTCAAAAGCGCGCGAATCACCAAATTTTAATGTCACAAAAAATTCAACACCAAATCGCAAACGTCATTGAATCAGTTTCGTTCATAACTTTGCGTAATAATCTTGACTTTCTTTGCCCGATTAAATATAGATTGTTTTTGATAGAGAATATAGAACGCAATTGTTTTGTCTTTTCTTGACATTGACTCTATGCTGTCTACTTATTTATTTATATAATGTTGGATTGTTCAGGTTGTGTTATTTCTTCTTTCACGATTCAGGTTGTTCTTCTCTAGAACTTCCATGACAAATTTGAATGGCACTTATTTTATACAATACCATTATTCGTGTTCTCCTCTCGACTTTACCACAGAGTAGAAATGTATAGTCATGTTCATACAGTGTATACATTTATTCATATAAGCATTTATGATGTGTTCGTGCAATAGGATAAGGCTATGTCTGGATTTGTGTTGAAAATGTAAGCATTTTTGTATTATACTCATATAGTATCTTTATTGTCCGATGTATTCAACGAAAACATATTAACTAAACATTTTACCCTTATGCACCTCTTATATGTATATACCTACATACATGCAAACATTATGTATTGTTAATTTTACATTTCTATCTATGCTCGATTCCTTAAAAACAGAACTATCAACACGTTATAATATTACAAATGATCGAACATGATAAATGTTGTATTCTCTAAATAACCCAAACAGTTGTGGGTTGTGTGCTATTTCTATGAAATAATATCAAATTCATTTTATATATCGCTGACAATGTTTTTAATGTTTGTAAATCCTTTTTTTGACTACAGACGGAATATTTATGTTGAAGGCGAGACCATAGTATAGCAGAGATCGAAATGAGTTAGAATAAAAAAGCTAAATTTTACAAGTATTTCTTAGAAACAGTTCTTGTAAACAAAATGTTAATGCACACCACACACTAAGAAGATCAAATTATTTCTTGGCACACTTCGTTCCCGTACTGCCTTTTGAAAGCTCTGGCAAAAAACACTTACATCTCCAGTCTCGCTCACACTCATAGATTTACAGCACCTTCGCTCTCTCTTACTACCGTTACTAAACTATAGAATGCATATAAAAAATGAACGAATCGTCTTTTCGTTTCCCTTTTGAAAATGGAATATTGGATAGAGGCGATTTAATGAGATTTTTTAGTATGTTCTCATCGAGTTCTGTAATGTCAATTTGAATAGGCCTAGAAGAGTTCTATGTGTACTTTTTTAATTATGCACGTTGCACGTACAAATATATTTTTTGTAATTAGAACATTTTAAAAACGCTTTATGAATATCACTGGCCAAAAGAAAGAAAAAACCGTGCGGCTAATATAATCTCATTTAATATAATGTCATTATGAACTACCATTACAAATGCATAAAGGAGTAGTTATATAACATACAAAACAAAAATTACAATGTAAAAATGTCTGTATATCGGCCTTTTGGGGTATTAAAAATAAATGAATCGTATCTGACATACGATCGAAAACATGCTCAAATGCCACAGGTGTGCGCACTGTGCGCGTAGTATTTTTTTTTCTCCCTAACCTATTGAAGTTTTGGTGAGTTTAAGACCGACTACTACTGGGAGATATCAACAATTCGTTTCTATACTATATAGAAAATAATATTTCATGTTACTAAATGTCATTACGTCTATTATAACTACGGAGTAATTTATAATTACACGCATTGTACATTTTTAACAATTTGTATTTACCTCCAAACAACTTCGAAATCTTAACCGTTAGACTACAATCCGGCAACAGTAACACAACACTCTATTCCTCCAAACCCTGGATTACATAACTCATCATATATTCGTCAAAGGAAGTCTTTACAACCATATTTTGTTATTTAACTACTGAGTACGCATATTACACTTATATTACAATAAAACACGTTCACCTTTCAGCATTGTTTGCGCTGGAACTTGAGATCTGACCGTTATCTCTGTAGCACTTAGACGGAATATCCGTCTATCGTTAGTGTAAACAGACACTCAGCTAGGTATTTCTAAGTGCTTCTTAGACTTTAATGAAGCTCTGTAGAGTCGGCAAATGAAAACCTGCGATTTTAAAAGACTATTACTAGATAAGTTGAAACTGATAACGCAGAATGACCATTGAACAGATATTTCATTTGTCGTCTGTGTATCTTTAAATGCATGACAGAGGGATGGATCAAATTGAAGCTTAGGGAAATAAAATTTCAGTAATTTCTTTCAATAAAACTAATTAAAGGGATTTTTGGCTATGATTTTTATTGACAATACTGGAAATCAGTCGTAAACACAGTTGTCTGTTCCAAAATGTATGTATATCTTACCTAGAAGAACGTACCAAGCTGTAAAAAAATTGGTTCTTAAAAATAATTCTTCATCATTATCAACAGCCTTTAACTGTCCACTGCAGGCTTCGCCTTAAAAAGGAGGTTTAAGCGTAATATACCATGCAAGGCAAACGAGTTGGTATAGGGATTGTACTCATATAAAGTTTTACTTATCTTTGCATTGATGTTATCCTGCGCTGTTTGTTCCTTAGTCGCCTCTTACGACTTCCACGTGATGAATAGGTGACGCTTCATATTTTCAATCCGTCACACGGAATGAAAATATTTTTTTAATTTAAAAACCTGTTTTTGAAGTGAAATTTTTTTTTGCCGCTTTGAGCACTTTTTGGTAAGAGAAAATCTTATGAATTCGCGCCACCGGCATGCTGGCATGACATTTACGAAGCTATATTTCGACTTAATCACGTGCATATCCAACCATCATATCCAGCAATCAACTCAAGCGCACTCAAGGATCTCTTCACCCCACGCCAGATAGTGGCTAACCATCACGACTAATTGAGGACCCTTAAATTTCCAGTCTTGCTTGCATTTGCTACTTCTGGAATGAAGCTACTACTTACATATAAAGACTAGATGTCCCACGTAACCTCGTTTGCATATCCTTTGCGTGATAATTTATCCCCGTTTTTAAAACATTCTTCGTTGGTGCTCCGCTTCCCCGATAAATGAGCTGTTTAACACTGAAAGACTTTTTCAAATCGGAATAATAGTTCCTAAAATCAGCGCGTTCCAGGAAACAAACTCTTTAGCTTAATATATTAATATACATATTGTGAAATACATGTTTGTCAACAAAAAAAAGACTGAATTATTAGAGCAACATAGCTTAAAAATTACTGGCTTTCTTGCATAGTGATTGAGCTATAGACACGTTGATCGTTTAAGCGAAACATACAGTCGGTGGACAGTTAGTACTAAGTTGATGATAATTCAATAAATATATTAGCAGATTTCCTAAGATTGGAAAACTTTTCTTTATTGTACAAGTAGAGAATACTTACTGGTTTGATCTAATCAGGTGCAAAAATTTGTAATTTTCTAAGAATTAAAGTTGTGCTAAATCGGTGACGATTGCTAGGTGCTAAATGTTACTAGTTTGAAAGCAGGTCAATCATATAAGACCTTATCAAGTAAAGCGAAAAGCTTTCCTTTTAAGCAAAACCTCACACCACAGAACCATGTACTTTTTACTGTGCCTGAAACGAAGGTTTTATATACTACATAGCTTAATGTACATAAAACTCCCCGCTGTCATTGGATCCCTAAACGCATTGGGATTATAAGGAGGAGGTTTAGGCGGGGTTTATCTTCAGTAACTTAGACGGTTAGAGACAAAACGCCGCTTCAACGAGTACGGCTCAAATATAACCTCCCCTTGTCCCACCCCTGTGTGTCAAGGGGAGGTTTTATTTAAACGATTAGCATAAAATATTGCGATTTAGCAAGGTAGGGTAGTTATAAACGGTCGGTCATAGTATTATATAAACAATTATATAACGGAATCAATAGAAATAATAAATAATCGAATCCAAGACTCTATGTTTTCTTTAGATATTACCTTTTATTACGAAAATCGTAGTTCAAGAAAGATGTTTTGAGGGTCAAAATGCTCTCAACCCACACGCGTTTTGCCGCTTGCGACCGGGCTCTAAATATTTATACCTAAACTCTAAGGTTTACATATTTAACCAATTCCATTCCAGTCCATCAGTCAGGACTGGAATAGACTTAGTTGACCTACCTATAGAGTACCTGATTTAGTATCTAAACGGAAGGCGGTATCAAAGTCGTTAAAATTCATACATATTATGTAAATTTCTGACACGGAGATTGAATTTTTCTTTATTATGTTACTAGATCTATAAAAAATAACTTTACGTAAGAAGTTGTTTGTTATGCATTTTATTACTCATATCCTGTAATTAATTACTAAATAAATAAAACACTGTATAATGAAGTTAAAATAAATCATTAAGTTCCAAAAAACACATCCATTATGTGTAAGATGTCTGTAATATTGTTGATATGAGTTCTTATTATAAGTTTAAATCTAGACTGTTTTGCTTTAATGTGTATTGCAAAATCCTATCAAGTTATCGACTAAATTTTATAGAGTTTCATGCGAACAAGACACTCCCAGGCCTATGGATGAGATTATTTTGCGAGTATCCATTAATTAATGAGGCATTTCGCGCCAAATCATATGAGAATCTTACTTTGAGGAAAAAATACCTGATATTTACCGAGATCCCCTTTGTCTCACGAAATATCACATATATTTTTTTCTAAAAGAAAGTAACTAAAACTAATTAGGTAATTTTCACTGTAGTTTCAGCCGAGCCGGCCCGTTCGAGCTGAGATTAGCGTGACTCTACTACCTTTAGACTTAGACTTAAGTTACAATCAGTAAATTATACAAATAACTATTGAAATCAAAAAGGGGTTGTTAAATCAACAACAAAAGACGACAGTAACTATTGTTAGTAACTGCACTAAAACCCGAACTGCACTAAAAATTAACACACTTTCACTTACACATTTATACAAGAAACACAGATCTTGATACACAGGGATGAATACTCCCAAAATAATTAAAAATATTTAACGTAATTAATGGATACCTCTTTCTGTATATATTTTACATGTGCAGATTCCTTCTAATTTTTGACAAAAAATTAAATATAAGCGACCTTCCGGTTCGTACCGCACGTGTTATAATTACACTTATTAAATATCATCGCCAAAAGCCTTTCAAAGGCCAGGTAGGTTAGGCATATGCCTCTCATTCAATAGGAGGTTTTGGTATTTTGTATGCATTCATCCATTGTTTTTATAGTGTGCTGTCTGTCAACCTATTGTCATCTAGAATTTTCTGAAATATGGCCGACAGTTTTAACATAAACTTTTAATTGATGTCCTATAATTTTAATAAACTAGACAGAATCGACATCGATTTATTTTCCCGATATGTTATCTCTGTCTAGGATTTACAAATTAATGTTACCTGAATGTAAGGTAAATAAATTACTGACATAAAATAAATAATAGTTTGTCCGCCATCTCAATATCAAAAACAATCCTAAGTTTTAGGTATTAGGGGATTTAGCCCGCAACCTCTAAAAAGATACTACCCGTTCACGCTAAGTTTGCGGTCACCCATACACACGAAGGGTAGCGTCAGCAAAAAACAAATTATGTTTAAAATATTTTTTATTTATTTGTAATTATAAAAATTGTTTATTTCTAAACTAGCTTTTGCGCGCAGCTGCGCCTGCATTTTTGTCGGTTATCGCAGCAAAGAGTAGCCTATATCCTTTCTCAAGAATCAAAGTACAGTCGACTCTCGTTAATTCAAACCTGCAATAATTCGAACCTCTCTATAATTCAAAGTTATCACGAGTTCCCTACAAAATCTCTTTATATTTCGAACTAAATCAATACATTTTTATACACTTGGTAATTCGAACGAAAAAATCATTGCTATAAAACAAAACGACGCGTTAATTCGAACTCATAGGCGTCTAACACTCGACAATTCAAAGTTGCAGAGAGAAAGAGGCGGAAATATTAGTTTAAACTTACATCAACGTACACGAGCCTTTGTTTTTGTTATGATTAGTTTGACTATAACAGAGTTCTTTCGAAAAATTAATTAATTCACATTACGAATACATATTTATGTACACGAATGTACCTATAAACTTTTGACATTGTTATAGCATAGCAGTTAATAAATAATAATTGATCAACACTTAATAATTCGAAGTTTTATTTATTTTCTCTCACAAATTTCGAACCATTTGATATTTCAAACACTTGATAATTCGTAATATTTTAAGAGTCCCTCAAGTTTCGAATTAACGAGAGTCGACTGTATCTCCATGCAGAATTTCATTGAAATCGGTGCAGCGGTTTGGCCATGAAAGCAGTACAGACAGAGTTCCTTTCGCATATTAAATATAAGATATTTAACTGCATGGTTTTTTTAGTGGTTTAAAGGGTCACCTCGCCGCTTACTGCTGCGCCAAGTGTTGTGGGTTGAAATTCCATATGGTACAACACTTTGTGTGATCCACAAATTGTTGTTCTGAGTCTGGGTGTTCTTTGTGTACGTTTCGTGTATGTTTGGAAAGTCCCTTGCGACACAGGATGTATAAGCCAAATGCGGGGGTTGTTATTTAAAAAATGAAAAAAGCGTATTTCTTACATAGTAGCAAACAGTTAATTTGGGAACTAAGAGTGTATTTTAATTATGTAGAAAATAAGAGTCCCCTCAACCATGACCCTTTAGCAGTCCACTGCTGAATATAGACCATAGAAAGAGTTAGGGTTCCACTGAGACGCTCAATAAATATAAATTTGGACAAGCTATGACGAACATACCTATTGATAAATATATTATGTATATAATGGTAAGGTCAGCATTACACAGGTGGATTGCTGTTGTTATGTCAGAGACCATATAAGGGGCACGTGCACAAATTTTACTACGATGCGTAGGCAGGCGCGTGCGCAGACTTTCGTGTGGGCAGTCCAGATGACCTGTCGGTGTTCAGCAGGTCAATACACCTAGTTATGAATGAATTTATTAATTGTTATCCATATTTTATTTGATTGTTACGTGTAAAATTTGGAGGTTGCTTTTGTTTAGTGCAAAATTTTTAAGTATGCGTTTCAATCTGGACATTTGCAAGCAAGATTTGAAGATAATAAACTATATAGAAAGAGAAGATAGATGTAAGAAAAGAGAGATTAAAAAAAATGGCGTCTGTTCATAATTTTACCTAAATGCTTAAAAAAGTTTTAAAGGAATTATCATAAAAAAGTAAATCTATACTAATATTATAAAGAGGTAGAATTTCTAACTTTGTATGGCTGTATTTTTTTTTATGGAATAGGAGGCAAACGAGCTGTCGTCTCACCTAATGATAAGCAATTACCGCAGCCCATGAACACCCGCAACACCAAAGTCACACGTCACAAGTGCATTGCCGGCCTTTGAGGGATGGGAAGAGAGATGGAGAGAAATTGGGGTATAGGCCTCTGGTATCCTCACTCACTCGGTGAAACACAGCACAGGCGCTATTTCACACCAGTTTTCCGTGAGGCCGTGGTATCGCTCCGGTCGAGCCGGCCCATGCATGCCGAAGCGTGGTTCTCCCACGGGTAAAGAGAGTAATCTTCGAAGTACCTATCCGGGCCTGAAAATTATTTCACTAACAAATAGCGACACTATTCAGGAGAGACATAGTATATATTTTATAGTGATTAAAAAAATCAGTTAAAAATAATAGTTTTAATGAATCAAGTCAACGAAAAGCGGGCGGTTAACATCCCTCGAAGTAGGCATGGGTCGGCTAGTATTTAATATTTTTGGTCTGCCTGTTTGTCGGTCTATCCGTCTGTCCCGGCTAATCTTTGAAAAGAGTGGGCCGATTTTGACGTGACTTTCAATGACAGATAGCTGATTAAATAAGGCTAACTTTTTTGGCTAGATTCGTCCCACGGTGTTACCCGTTTAATTTAATTCTAAATATTTGTGTTGAACATCCTATAATCGTGAATGCTCTACATGGTCTCTCTCTTTGTATTCTGATAGAAAACAAAGTTATGTACTTTTATTATAAACAGCGTGACAAACAAGCATACGACTCGCGTGATGGTATGCGGTTAACATGTTTTGTCTGTTTTGTATAAGCAACTAAGGATGCTTGCAACACTCGTCACTGGCGTGTTGCCAATTCTTTAAAAACTTAAAGTTTTATAAACGGTTTTCTATTCTATATTCAAACATATTTTGACTAATGATGTAACAAGACAAGAAAACACCATTAAGGAAAAATTACTTTTAAATCCGAACCACTGGCCAGTATTTATAAAGATTTTTTTTATTATTCATTAATATAAGACAATAGTAGATCCATAAATGTCAAAAAACAGGCGTAGAATGTAACTCTACCTGCTTATATTTTAAAAATAGAACTCCAGACTAGACGTGCCGTCACGAATATGACCGTGGATGGTTGTCATTAATTTCAAAGCGTATGCACATTATCATTTGATACGTAAGTATACATATTATTATATCATCACTTCGTATAAAGTAAATTTAAAAATGATTTTATCATGATTATAACAAACTTTATAGAAAATTAAACGCGTTTATGTTCTAATTCCAGATACTTATTATAATTAATAAATACATTAATTCAGAAACGCTACTTAGAAAGTATACGGTATAAAACGCCATCTGTTAATTAGATTGTGAACTTCCGTGCAACAGTTCATTGAGTATTTGCTCCAAATATAGGAGTCGTGTGTCCACTTTTGATGATATATAATATTCGTTGTATTCATTCACAAACAGGAAGTCCTCACAGTTTAAAATATTTATGAATATACTAGACAGTATCGAAAAACGATCTTGTTTTACTATGACACATATAAATCACTCACCTTTCAAAAGTACCTATTGATCAATGGAATACAAGAAGTCATTCATAAAATTGTATCTAAGACTAGCAAATTCTTGTCACACCCACACAGACACAGCAAGATACCTGTTGCTGGCGTGTACATAATATGAAGTTGACGCACATATTCAAACAACAGGTTCAGACAACCGTAGTGGGGGTGGCTGTGTGAACTGGAAACCAAGATGCTGTATACCGCGTATACGGTTTTGAGACTTTAGCTTAGTAATTAAATTTTAATAAAAATATTGTATTTTATAATTTACTCAAACTCTCAGTTCTCAATATCAGTACCGATTAGAAGACTTACAGTATTAGGTAAATAGTAGTACGATACTTGCGCTTACAAATACTAATTTTTCAAAACTCTAAAACTAATGACTAAAACTTGCATATTACCATTGGGATACATATTACATTTATAACACTAATATATTATGTTCATAATGTCTATATTAAAGTACATAATGCCAACCAACCTCATAAAATTCACATTTATAATTTTCATTTTTGTTTTTCAGGTAAGCATTACTTGGTCAGCTTGCAGTACCTACGGAGTTTGTACATGCAGTAAGTAATAGAACTAAGATTACAGGAATAAATTAACCTAAACAATTTACAAGTAACATTAGAAAGATTATTTAAAATGTTGAGTAAAACATGGGATAGGTAAAATAAGAGCACCCTAATAGTATGAAGGTATATTTACTTCTAATATCTGCGATTATCACAATTCTATTGTGCTCACAAAACTATTACTTTATAGTAATATAACTGGGCTGAATGTATTTTAGACGGGACATTTGACATGAATGTGAATTTTATTCATGAAAAAAATTATAACTAATTCCGCACAATTGGGCTAGCAATATTTTAAATAAACATTTTAGCCTATGACACGTTTATCACTCATTGCTAGTATCAAAACTTGTTATTCACATCTCACGTAAGATCTCGGGTCACACAATATCCCTGACAGATGCTCTACCTCGGCGAAGTGCAAAAAAGTGAATTTTTCTATCACCATCTCTTTCTTTTCTCAAAAATTTCGAAATTTTGAACACATGTTATACAGGCCTTAAGGACATCCGAACTTTTTACGAAACATCCTGAAGTTGTAGAAAAGTATTACCAAATGTTCGAAATTTAATATGACGAAGTGGTTGCAATGTTTTCATTCAATTTCAACATTTTTAGAACATGTTAACGTAATGAAAGCACTTCCTGGAAACCGTTTGATCACATTCAACTACTTTACCGATTATAAGTTTTTGAATTTAATTTCGAAACAAGCTGCGTTGTCATGTTATGATTATTTGAATATAGAATATCTATTTAATTTAAGTATGCCGTACCCTTCTAAATAAACGTCTATTATTTTCCTAATTTAAATAATTTTATTACAACTCATACTATCTTTTTCTAAACATAAGAAACATGACTGTCATTTGGTATATCCTTTTTCTTCAATATTTATACGATTTTTTTAAATACATATAATCATTTTGCATTACGATATTCAAAGTTAATCGACGTAACGTTCTGTCGACAATTTATTTATTAGAGGTACAGTTGTGACACGCGGAAAGGAAATAACAGCGGTTGAGCGACCAGACGATCTCCGGTTTACATGAGCGTTAGTCTAAGCTCGTCTCCGAACGTGCCTCACTTAATCCGAGATATGTCAAGCCGATTAATACTAAATACCAACACTCTTTTCCAAACTCAAACTAACAAAAGCTATAGGGACGTGGTTAAAACAATTTGGATTAAAACAATTAATGACTGCCTCGGTGGCGCGAGTGGTAGCGTAAGCGACTGCTGTGCTTGAGGTCTCGGGTTCGATTCCCGGGTCGGACCAAATGTTTGTATGATCTGCAAATATTTGTTTCGAAGTTTGGGTGTTTTCTATGTATAATATGTATGTATTTACAAAAAAAAAAGTATATAAGTATTTATATCAGTTGTCTAGTACCCATAACACAAGCTCTGCTTAGCTTGGGACTAGATGGCGTTGTGTGTTAGATGTCCGGAATATTTATTTTATTTATTTATTTATTTAATTGTATTAAATTGAAATCGCTAAACTGACTCATCTAATTGGGTTCAATACAGAGTTCCATTCTATTTAACCCAACTTGCTTGTGCTGTGGATGCTTTTCAAGCTTTAATTAGTTATCTTTAGAAAAATGATTAATATAAAGACACAGAAAAGGTTAAATTAATAATCTAATTTCAGCACTTCTGATTAAATTAGGCATGGCCTCTCGGAGTATCCCACTTATGTACGGACTTCTACCGAATCATCAGCTGTAAAATGAAACAAAAATATTTAAAAATAATTGTACTAGAGCTCTATGGATTTAAACTGGATTAGTGTAAAATGTCTTTGTGACATTTTTAACAGTTGCCTTGCCCTATTATTTACACTACTTTAGTATTTTTTTTTTTACTAATAAAAGATTTGCATACATACTGAATACTATGAATGTATCTTTACTAAGGTCGTTTTAATGTAAAAGCGACCATCTAATACCTACACCTGTTTCTTGTCTCGATTTACATCAGCAACACGACCAAGCTTTCTAGATTAACAAAATGATATTTAATCCTGTCTACCAAAGCAGAGATTAATATTGCAGATAATATAGTTGTTTGTAGAAAGTCTAAAACGTGTTCTTACAATCTGAATGCAGGTATTAATCGCGTTCTAATGATTTTGATGAACATTTTTTAATTTAACCTTTTAGAGCTTGATGCAATAGCAAATAAGTGCATTTTGCAAGATTGGGTCGTAGTAATTATAATTACATATTACTATAATTTTTGTAAATTTTATGAAAAGACGACAAGTTCATCTAAAGTCATCCCAAAGTTTGACATGATAAACTGTCAAACTTCCATTCAACTATAACCTCTTCTAAACACTCTATTCTTAATATATATATTTGATAAGTGAGGTTGCATTAGTAACCCTATTGCTTTAGAGTATGCCATTCCTATTTATGCATTAAAGAAGAATATAGAATGCTGAATATCAAGCAAGGACTCTTAGAAGTGGGGCAGTAACACTAAAAGTACCAACGATAGTCTAAAAAATATCGCCTTTATCTAGGAGAGTGTTCTGAAGAGCTGTACCAACTAGTCCACCCTTCTCCCTTCCTCTACAGGAGAACACGTGCCGGTCTTGGAAGACACCGCTTCAAAGTGGTAGACATACGCTCTCGTACTCACCGCTTCGGTTCTTCCTTCCTGTGCCGAGCGGTCAAAACCTGGAACTCACTACCTGCGTATGTGTTTCCCTCCCACTATGAACCCGGGTCCTTTAAGCGGAGCGTGAAGAAGCATCTCACTAGGCCGCCATAGTGTGGGTCATCATGCTGCATTGTCCCTATTAATATTGAGGATGGTGACCACCACTCCTGGATTCTGCTCGAGCTTTCCATCAGGCAGAGCAGAGTCATTTTGGCAGCTACGACAAACAAAAAAAAACATATGGTCAAAATAATTGTTTAAACTCAGATGAATACGTAAATTCTTTTTACTATAGTTAATTAAATTTAGAAATGTCAAATATTAAAAATTTACAAGCGCAAAAGGGATTTTTTTGTTAACATGTTTCTATTTTATGAACATTTTAACATAAAATTTATGTATGTATACCTACTTAACATTTCTTTTGCGAAAATACCTGCAAGAAGCTACTGGCAAACCGTATACGTGGTTATGATATAAAATAGAAACACAATTTTATCATCTCAAGCAAGTTGCAGTCAATTACTGGACATCGGGCTCTCGCAAGGCACACCACAGAGATACCAATTTAAAAATCTAAATACTAGTAAGTACAAAGTAATCTTTAACATGGTATTACTCGACTAGATATGTTTTATCTGTGCCATGTAGTAACGGCGATCAAGAAGGCGGGAACGACAAAATGTTGAAACTGTTATTAAATCTGAAACTCGTTTCAAAGGTCGTAGTTTCGATATCCGTTTTTAGCAGACATTGCACGGGTTAAATATTGCTCTACATTGCTGTTTTACATAGGGTCACCAATCCACTAAGTGGGTTTACCATACAAGATATAAGTATAATGATTAAGTATCTACTTTATGTAATTACATATAGGCTTTGTATGCGCTAAAGCCTTTTTATAGGCAATACATATTTAGGCGTATATAGGCAATACATATTTTTTACATATACATATTATACATAGGCGGTTTTCTTCTATGTATTGTGGTTACATTCACTTAACATTTATTGTTTATTTTATTTAATTTAATTAGGTGACCAATAAAAGTCATTTCAATAAAAATAACGGCGATAATCGACAATTACGTGATCGAAGCCGTGGGGAAAAAAATATAGTGTGTTACAACATATTTTTGGTGAGCAGAAGTTTCGACCGATTGTGAAAATTATGACTTTTGCTATTATTTTATGAACACGACTTTCAGGTCAAATATATATATATATATATATATATATATATATAAGTAAATTTTTCATTTAATTTTTTTTTTATTTTTAGTATAATTGCTTGTTATTTTTGGTCCTACTATTTTCACTCTGTATAAATGATTATGTGGATCGATCTAAGTGTAAAATGAAGTGCAATTGGACAGGCCTATGGCCAGCAGTGGACTGTGAAAGCCGGACGATCGAAATGATGATGTAACTGATTGTATTTTCATGAAACCTCAATAATATTAAATCTAGATGGTGAAGGTACAACGTACCCTAAGTTTCATATATTGATTCTCATGATACGTAAATGGTCATACTTAATTCAAATTCATCCTTCTCCCTAGTACTTGAAGCCGATTGAAAAACCGTCCACATTCAAAATTAACATAAAGAACATTTTATTATAAAACTCGCAGAATTCCTTTGCGATCTCATCATTGGAAACAATAACTATCAACATTGTTATCCTTGTCTGTCTTTAAGGTTTTACCATATAGTTAAATAGTTGTCTCGTTCTATTCTGGGGACCGTCTAGTAATTAGGAATTCACATCGCTCCTCAAGGTAAAGAAGATGCATTGATGTCTTACCAAAGACAACTAAGTAATCTACAATAATAATAAAAATCTCAACAGTGTTTTATTTGACAGTTTTATAGCATTTAAATGTGGAACTGTCAATCTCATTTATTCTTATCTCTATTACATATTATTAGTTATTGACAGAGCGTTGGTATATAAAGCCTGGCACGTAGTCTTAATGGAATTTAAGATCACGTGGCAGGCCTTTTATACTAGTATTTTATTTAATATTCAGATTTCCCATTAATAAACTGTAATTAGGACAAAGTATGTATATCGGAAGTCAGTGATGATGCTTTTCTGACTGCCTGCAATCATCTAAGTACTCATCTGTGAGTACTGACTTGTAAATGTGTACTTAGCTAGAAACGACCGCGTATGCCAAGGTCCGTCTTTGATATGTGAAAAACTAAAATTAAAGCAAAGACATCAACGAGTGCGTCCTAACACCGGTGTGTTAGGTATGAACCGATCCCCCTATAAGTATGATAGCACGGTTCCTATTATATTTATATGGGAATCGGTTCATAAGAATCTTATTTGACTTGCTAGTGCTGCATAAACCAATAGATTTAATTTACAAAAGAAACAATCTACTTTTGATTTTTTTATTTTTTTTTTGAAGAATAACTATTAGTTTGAAATAACTTATGTGTAGAACAGTTATAAATAGTGATATTGTAAGACATATAACTACCTACTTATAAATGAAATTTTACCTTTGTATTGTATCAATTCAAACACACACGCACAAATACCATCTATACCATACCTTTTGATGTTAGCAAATTCTATCTTGAAAATATTTTTTATGACGTACTGAAGACTTTTATATATAGCACTACATCTCAAAATGATTTTGTAGGCGGTCAGGTTACCTTGGTCCAAGAAGTAGGCGGTCAGGTTACCTTGGTCCAAGAATTTATATTATTAAAAGTGCAATTTTAATGATCTCACCTTCGATATTCATATCCAATATCCCTTAATTAAATAAATACTACAAGTTTAATCCTGGTGCTGAATGGATGCAATTTATTTGCACCCAATTCGAACCCCTTCGAGGTAAATCGTAAAGATTTTTATTGCAAAACGATTGTCTCCATATTAAACTAAATTGAACTTAGGTTCACGAAAATAAAGGTAGTTCCTAAAATTAAAGACCAAATGGCTGTAAGTTTAAACTAAAACCGTACTTGCAGACTGTAATTCGTCTTGCAATAGAAATAGTCATAATCAGGCAGGCTTACGACTGCGGACAGTAAAAATCTATTTCTATAGTTATAGTTTACGGCTTAGGTAAGCTTTTTTTATGGAGTAGGTGCCAAACGAGCAGAACTATCGCCTAATGGTAGATAGGTAGGTAGGTGGTAGGTGGCCGCAACACCGGGGACGTCACAGGTGCGTTGCCGGCCTTTGGGGGATGGGGACAGGGATGGGGATAGGTGTTGGTATATGGGCCTCCGGTATCCTCACTCACTCGGTGGAACACAGTCCAAGCGCAATTTTACACCGGTTTTCTGTGAGGCCGTTGTATCACTCCAGTCGAGCCGGCCCATGCATGCCTAAACGTGGCACTCCCGCGGTATAAAAAGCTTATATAACTAATATTATGAAAAGTTTTTTTTCTTTAGAGTCTTAACAAACAACAATATTCTTAAAATTGTAAATGTACATATATGTTGCGAGGGGTGTAAAAAGTACTTAGGCATTATATCTAAGACGAAGTTTTCTAGGAATAGAAAATTATTTGAAAAATAAATATAGAAGCCTAAAATATGTCTATGATAAAAATAAATCATCTTTCACCTTGCATAACACTTTCACTTGAATTCGTCCTTTGTGTAACAGAATGCTCTAGTCTATTGCGTAAACTAATAATATAGAAATTAGGTATGGGAGCACATCGCAAATATCAAACGCATACGAGCAAGAAACACGGACTTTTTAATTGCACTCAAACTTCTCACAAGAGTAACCGATGTAAAACACCAAGAACATTAAGTATGTGATAAAAAAAAGTGTTGGAAGATCGGAGGTTCACCCGAACAGGTTTGGTGCAAGTGCAAATAAACGAGCTTATGTTATATCTTTCTCACAACCAAAAGTCATTCATTCATGTGAACAGCCAGCTATAAAAAGTTAAAAATGAACCACAAAATATGCACAGCACACTCTAATTTTAAGCGTGCATGCAATTTTTAAATCAACATTTTTAAACGAGATTTTTAATGTTAATGCCAAGTTTTAATCCGAAATGATATCTTTTACTGTAATGTTTATGAAATTTCGTCGTTCGTCGAATAACGATTAAAATACGCTCAGTAACTTAAACGTTAAATGCCTTTTTGAAGAGTGCATAAACTATTGGTTGTATTAATAGCTTGATATTGTCATTTAATACGCCTAAAGGGTATGCGTCCCCTTAGGAAATACAATTATACTCGTATATGTATAAATGTACCTACTCAATTTATAAAGAAAGAAGAAGAGTTTTGTTTTACAAGGTTGAACGTGCTAAACTCAGGAACTATGTAGTAGTTAGAATTTGCATTTGAATTTAAAACTAGCCATATATTATCATGCAATGATTAATATGGACCGTGAGATGAAGTTATTTTTATATGATCTGATATTATAACCTTAGATGGTAGATGGTAAGAGACCAAAATTGCCCGAGGCGAGAATTCACGAAAAATTTGGCCTAATTAATCGTGACAAGCAAATAGTGGTAGAGAACTCGCGAACTCACGAAATCTTTTCTTGATTTTCAAATATTACTTCATCATCAACCCACAACATCCCACTGCTGGGCTCGGGTCTTCTCTTAGGAGAGGGTTAAGGCCATACGTCTCCACGCTGGCCAAGTGCGGGTTAGGGACTGGCAAGACAACATTGTGGCTACGTAATCTTGCCGTTGGATGTTTTTAAGCCGCCCAAAGACCTCCAACTTAGCTTCACGACTGTTATTCTATGATAACAACCGGGACCGACTGCTTAACGTGACCTCCGAATCATGGAGACGCTTATGGTAACATGCCACCAGCGGTAACGGGAACTGAGCTATGAGCGCTACTATTACTTACTAGATATAGTAGGATTTTTTCTAAAATTAAAAACTAAATAAATTCCATGCAACAAAGGTTAGAGCAGTTTTGCGCTACGGCTTATTCGAATTCGTTCTGAAACTGTGAAAATACGGATCTAGAGACATCAATTTGAATTCAGATATTATTGCAAACGCTGACTAACAGATTGACTTCGTATATTAGTTATACACTCTGATACAAGCGATTCTAGGGTCACCTTATGTGCCGATCCACTTCAAACCTCGTTCATTACTAGCAGGTCGCTCAGTCTGTGGCCGCGTTAGTTTTGCCTATCCCAATGACCCACCTGTAGTTGCAGGTGGCGCTGAAAACTACTTGGACAGTCTTTAAGCCTGGAAAGGTTACCCCGAGACCCTAGAGGGTCTACGAGCAGAACCACGAGAGAGGAACTGAACAAGTTAAGAACTCTGGGTGCCTTTATATTATTAATGGTATATTTCATTTTTAAAAAAATTTAAAAAGAAAACTCCCATATTAGGAATAAACATCCTGTGTCGTGGGGGACTCTACAAACATACATGAAACGGACACAAAGAACATCCAGACTCGGGACAATCAATTCGTGGATCACACAAAGTGTTGTACCGCGTGGGATTTGAACCTTGGCGCAGTAGCAAGCGGCATGGCGACCGCTGAAACCACTCGGCCAATCGTGCTGTATAGTTAGTTACTTCGCTTAGTAGTCTTCTCTAAAACGGAGATTCGTAGATAATGGAAAGAAAATGGTTGACGGGAGTCCATAGAACTATTTCTAGTAGGTTAGGGATTCTGATCAGACTCTGATGAAACGAAAAAACATAAAGCCTGTGTGTGTTTGTATTCCCCACATAACTGCCTCTTATTTTATACATTTTAATCTAACCCTAGAGTATAGGGGCCCTAAGGTTTAAATACTTAATAAAGCAAAACATATTTTCGGGTTAATGGAAATATTGTATTGAATTCCAAGCTTAAAACAAATACGCAGTATGATCATCACTCTTTTACAGCTAACTTCACACTAGATTTGGAACGACACGTGATTGGATAACAAAACTTATATTAATATTTAACACACAGAATTTTTAGAATAGTTGTTTGCTAACATTGATTTTCGTGTCAAACTTTACGTCGTGTGTTGAATATTAACGCCTCGACGTGAGGTTATAAACACGTACCTATAGGTATAACGACTGACTGACTAACTGATCACACAGATGACATTTATAAAGGTTTGCGGACAAGCAGATGTCATGTAGTTTCAAATATGTATGTTTGAATAAGCTCACCATAACCAAGTAGAAGAGACAAAAACATAGCAACTGTTTAAATATAAAATAGAGAAAATATATGATAAAGTCCGTCGTAGGTTATTTGCTTCGGGCAAAACGTCTTGTGACGTAAAACAATGTGTATTACTTTCTTTGTAAATAGAAAAATCGCAAAATAATCACTAATGAGTAATGCGATATTATCACTAATTGATGTACGATATATTGAAAAGGTCGTAGGGAAAAACACTAGCGAGATATTATTCAAGCAAAACATCAAAACAATATATTTCCAATGATTTCGAATAATCTGGCAATCGTTTTAATGTACTCTTAATTAATCTGCCCTATGTATATAAAACAGTGGTTAATCTGATTAACGTACGTATTCAAAAGTGTTTATCTAAACTAATAATATTGTGGCGACTTCCACATATAACACAACAATAACCTACTACAGCGCTATCTATCGAAGATACACTGAACTACGAAGTAACACACTACACGGAGTAACTACAAATCCTGAATCGCGCAATAAATAGTTCTCGCGTGGATTATCATTTATACAACATCCCAACATAAAGATACATATATATACTTACTGTATTGTTAGTTTCTGAGGTTCGGGTAATCTCAGGAAGTAAGATTTGAAGAATTATTTCGGGACTAGATAGCCCAGCTATCGACAAAGGCTATAGAATGTATATCATTACGATATAGGCAGAAGAGGCCCTGTTATAAATAGGCTATAGTAAGGTATAGATTTTGCTGCTATACTAGTAATCTATATTTTTGGATGGAAGGACGTGTACTACTTATTTAGCCTAGAACAGCTGCACGGAATTATGTGAAATTTTGTAAAGAAATACGGAAACGGAGAACTTCGTGTCATCAAAAAGCCTATTATAACTAAATAATTTCATACATTTTCACAATAAACACACTCACACGAACACACATAAACACACTCACACGTGCACACAAGCAAACACACCAGTTAATGTAATCTAGTATTTAAATTTTTATAACAATTTGCAATTTCATATGTTTACCTATGTACCCATTCTTTGTTTTATGGAACACAGCAACAGATTGTTCTTAATACAGGCTATTTAAGTAGCCTAGCTAGAACATCTGTGTCTATTATGTTTTTATGAAATAAATTATTATTATTATTAAATAGATAGACTATATCCGTTTGGTGCTTGATTAAGAATACCCAATATCACCACCCCTACTTTTCCAATGGGTGTCGTAAGAGGTGACTAAAAGAATAAAAGAAAACTTGATACATACTAAGTAACCCTTACACTAGGCCAAAACCTTTGGAAAGAGAACCTTATGTCCGTAACAGTGGAATATTATAAGCTGATAATGTCATGATGTGACGTGATATCAGGCATGAGCTACTTTTATCCCTTTTGATTATTATTTAATACTTAGTAATTATAGAAGAAGAAGAAGAAGAAGAACTGTGTTAGACCGAAACAAGTGGAGTGAATTAGAGGAGGCCTATGTCAGAAGACAACCTGACCTGGTTACTGATGATGCTGGTTGATTAGATATCATTTTATTTTAAGTTATATTATATACATATACCATTAACTAGATAAAAAAAAATGTATAAACAGGTTACTGGAAATAAAGGCTATTTTTATTTATTTAATTATAGAATAGTCAACCAAATCACAGAGTAAACGAAAAACATTTTTCACGTGAAGCATCTGAATATGGAAAGTTATAAAAGTAAGAAGACATGCAATTGTAAACCAAAAGCACGGTTTTCTAAAACAATAGTAGTTTGAAAGTATAAATTGGTTAAAAGCGGTAACCCCACATCTCAGTTGAGGGTCCGATAATTAAATGAACAGCGGTATAGGGGCACGAACGTTCACTACGATTAAACTGGACGTGTTTCGACACTTCAAATGATAAATTTCGTTGATAGATTTAACGTATAACCCGTATCAATGGCGAGAAATTATTTGGATGGACATCTCTACTGTTTGGATCCAGAGAAAAAGAAAATTGGAATAAATATTTCGGACTTCTGACACACAACGTCATCCAGTCCTAAACAAAGCAGAGCTTATATTATGGGAACTAGACAACTGATATAAATACGAATATACTTTTCTTGTAAATACATACATATTTTATATAGAAAAAACAAAAATACACACATTTGGTTCGACCTGGGTATCGAATCCGATACCTCAAGCACAGCAGTCGCATTCACTACCAGTAATGTTCATTATACTTTCCACCGAATAAAAGTACCTTACGGTTTGCAAAAATACAAATGTTTTTATTTATCCGGTATGCATAAATAAGTAAGAATGATGGTTGCAAAATTTTGTCATAATAAAAAAACCGGCCAAGTGCGAGGCGGAACCGCGCACGAAGGATTGCGTACCATTATCTAAGTAATTAACAAAAACGAGCAAAAATATCAGGTTTTTTTTGTATAGGAGCCCCCCTTAAATATTTGTTTTATTTTAATTTAATTATAAGTAAATTTATTTCTAAAAAATCTGTAAATAATTCAAACGTCTACCTGTTACCGTTATTAACATCGAGCAAAAAATCAAATCTGATGAATGGGCGCCCCCTTAAATATTTATTTTATTATGCTTTTTAGTATTTGTTGTTATAGTGAAACTGAAATACATCATCTCTGAAAATTTCATCTGTCTAACTATCACGGTTCATGAGATACAGTCTGGTGACAGACAGACGGCCAGACAGACAGCGAAGTTTTACTAATAGGGTCCGGATTTACTCTTTCGGTATGGAAAAATAATAAGAATGAAATTAATACTTTCCTTTGTGTAATATAGTATGTTGCGGGTTCTGCAAGTATTTATCTAAACTGATTTTCAGTTCAAAGATCTACAAATCAATACTGTTAAATTATTCATGTAATGTATTCAGGTAAAACCGTATTAACGTAGAATTTCGTACTCAAAATTGAAAGCTTGCATACGTTTGTAATGTAGAAAACCGCAGTGAATCCACAACGCTTACATAGCCTTGCATTATTGCCGATGATTGGCAGAATGGGCTTCGGTATACGCTCAACGATTGGAGCATCTGTTGTTCGGTATTCGATACCACAAAATCGACGTTTAAATACCATATCGATAGCTGTTTATGTATTCGATTCTGCTGTAACATTTTTGTTATTTGTATACTCAGTTATTAAAAATATTAAGAAATAATAAAAACCTCAAAAATCTCACACACGGCCAATCTGATCCCAAATTAGGCAAAGTTTGTAATATGGTAACTAAACTGCTGATCAACATACTTCAATATTTATAAATCCTTACCACTAATTATGTGACTATCTTTTGGTAAATATCTCTTCAAAATCAGTTCAGATTAACCCCTACAATGTCACAAACTTTAGAACTTTATAATATTAGTAGGTATTAAGATGACATCATCACACAATTATTTGTCCTAGGTGGGAATCGAAGACACTGCTCTAATACGGCAGTCAGAATTACTAACTACTTGACGAACAGACCCAACAATCCTAAAAGTCTGATAAACAAAAGCTCTAAGGTAGGTACAAGAGTGCTGCTCAAGGCGCTAACGTAAAACAAAAATATCATTATTAAATTTCATCATAATATTTTTATAAAATAATATGTAGTTATACACTAATATTAGTGTATCTAGGTACTTGCATATAGATACGGGTATAATAATATGTAGGCATCGTGACGGTGATCGGTGCCTCTTAAATAGATAGGTACTCGCAACAGAAGCTGAATTGTTAACTAGATACGAGTACCTACCGTGCAGTGAATTAGCACTCCGCTCACAGTCAGCCGTCAGGCATCCTTAGTAATCAATTCCAATTATATTTTTAATAACCTGAAATGACCTGCATTTTTAAACTTGAGGACCCCAAAGTAAATAATACTTCTCAAATAGCAATTAGCTCGTCAAGACGAACTCACGTCGTTTCGGGGCAACGGCCCCAGTGCGGCGCACAATTTCATGCATCACTTGACAGATATTTCATTACAGGCCGTCTCTTAAGCCCTACCGCGACGATGATCATGCTTTAGTTATGTATGGGCTTTTTTACCTCTGGCCTGAATACAACGGAGTCTTAGAATGCAATCAAAATCTCTATGCTAAGTAGATACAGGCCATTTGTAAGAATGTAATTGAAACTCCTTCTATAAAATATAAATTTAAAAAAATTAAACAGAACAAACGATATCTATGGTACAAGTTTTACAAGTTTATTGTTAGAGCTCAATAAATATTCATTAAAAATAATAATGTGTTTTTAAACACAAATAGAATTTGAACTATCACACCCGTTAACGCTCACAAAGAAACGCTAGATATCTGCGCTTTTGCAACTAATTGTCGTTAAAAATCAGCATCACCCATTGTTTAAACTTTGTCATTGAAATTTAATAGTCCTACTCGTGTTAAACAAATTTAATTGAAGTTGTAGAGATTTTCATTCGACACCCTTTGCGAGTAACCATTTTAATTTAATATGTGACATCAAAATACACTAACAGATTAAAGCGTAATGATGTTTAAGTGTAAACTTAAAACGAACTCTTTCACAACTTTTTTAAACGTACAAAATATATTCGTTACTGTGAAACATTTAGAATGCGAAACACTGACCAATATTTAAATATTATGAATCTCAAATGCATCATAAAACTATTGTTTTATGATGCATTTGAGATTCATTTGTTTAAGTAAAATCCTATAAAAACTGCAAAATAAGTCGTTTAACTCATTAAAACTAACATAAAAAGTTAGCTTCAATCATGGGGACAAAACAGGAGGCAGGTGCTGCCATCTAGTCGACAAATCAAACACTTCAATAATTTACTTTTTCAATAAAGAGCATAGATGTCGCTTTGGTCAAAAGTCTGATTTGAGTCACTACTTTGTGCAGCGCCATCTATGATCACATGCAGTAACGTCGAACCCTTTATTTTTCTCTATAGTTCCTAGTAAATTTCATAGAGGTCGTTTTAAGATACGTGCATGTTTCAATAATTCTCCTTCAGATGGCAGTAGTAACTCAAAACGCTTTTTCATTATCAAGCTCCCGATTTCAGTACCTATACCTACTTATTTTTATTAAAGTGAAATAAATACTTTTAGAACTATTATATAGCAATTTAAACATGAATGATGAATGAGTTAATATCTGACTGATTGAACAAAGTGCGAAATAATTACGTATTTTACATTAATCAGATGATAAACAGTTTACCATCAAGAATGGCTGGCTTCTACGGTTTGACAAGACCACGCAAGACTCTAATTTTCGAACGTATTAACTCCGTATCATACTTAAGCGGATTTTGATACATAGTTTGTAAGTTAGCATGACATCATCTTGCATAGCTGCAAACCACCAGCTATTGGTAGATGGCTTATTATTTCTTCACGACTATCACAATGAATTCTCGACCTTCCCACTCTAACTTTAAAGGTTACTTCTGTGGGTTATACAAAAAGTTGTAAGATATTCTAACTAAATATGGATATGATTGTCTATAACATATTCATTGAAAGGATACGGGAGAACGTCATGCGAAAGATTGTCCTTATAAGGCGATATGTACTGACTTTAAGTTGACTGTTTGACTGATTTATCGATAATCGAGCAGTTGATCGATTCGATAATGTTCATAGTTCCTATCTCGATATTATTCTACGTACCCATACAAGCGTGAATTGATTTTTTAAATTCATTTTGAGGCGAGAATTGAGTACATGGCTTTTAACACAGATGATCACTGATAGAGTACTTTCCACTTTGAAAATGCCAGTTAAATTTATCAGCTAGTTGCCACTATCTTAGTGATCCAATTTTGTTATACATTCCTTCATAAAACTGAGAAAAAAAACTACTCAATAATGCCACCCTTAACCATGCTTATAAGTATGGATGGATTATAAGCTCACCGGAGTATACCGCAGGACACCGGTCTGTCCTCAGAAAGGAGGGTTTGGCCTACTATATCCCGCTGGGCAGACGCACCACTCGCACCAGTAGGTTTAGGATAAGTTTCAAATTTTCCTTGTCATTACAGCGCTGTCTTACTGCGTAGTTTGCCCCCTCAATCGGCTCTTACGCTACCCGCGGCTTGTATGTTATACCTACAGAAACTATATAAAATTCATGACAAAGTAATAGTGTCAATAAACGACTACATAACCATCCACATTAATATCGACTTTCGCCTGCGACTTCGCCCACTTCAACCGCATTTCCTATACCTATTATGTCTATAACATTATTCATGCGTCAAGTCTTAATATATAATTCTTCTATATATCTTTTTGTCACCTACCTCCTCCGAAACTGACTGAACCTATTTGGATGGTTTGAAAACACAATTGGACCCGGTAGGTGGCACTGTCGGTAATCACCAAATTTGATCACAACATTTGATCATCCTAAGACGGTACGAAGTTAGTTAGGTTAACTAGTTTCGTATAAATTCATAGTTACTAAAAGTTTGAATAAATTTAAAAATGATAATTAATTATAATACAATTGTATAATCGTATATGTATTTGGTTGCCTGATGTCACGTGTTAATCGAATTTGCAATCTAAAAAATTAAAAATACAATCGCTTATGAAAGAACAGTCTATGTTATTTTTATAAATGCTTAAGGTTTGTAAAAAGTTTGTTGAATTCACGTTTTCGATAACGCAAATTTACAAGTTAAGGAATGTTCTTAAGTCGTCTAAAACTAAAGCTTATTATCAACAGCTTATTACAGTCCACGGCTATACATAAGCCTCTCCTGGCAAAGAAAATTTGTTTTCCTTCTGTAGCTCATGCTCTCTCCTGCCCTATAAATAACAAATTCATCTCTCCTTTACCTGAATGAAGGTATTAACGACAAGAACTAAAAATTGTTCCTAGAAACTTATCCAAGGGCATACCTACAGAGATTAAATCGATGGGGCGGGACATAAGCCTTAGGGCACGATGTCGCCCTAAGGCTTAAACATGTTGAGAACCAATCTACCTTCCAATATTTGAGAAAATAGTGCAACGGTATAGAGACTTAAATACCTTTCCTCAGGGTAAGTCCTGATTAGGCGCGGCGTCGATGCGGAGAGGCCCTGAAATAATATGGTATGGATCCTCCCACAGTAGCCTAAGGCCGGACTTTGAGGTGGTTTTTAGTGGAATCGCCACATACTCTTGGCTCCTAAATCTCCATGGAGTCAGAGATCTGAAGGGATTTTCCACTACATCAAAAAAGGCACTTAAACATCTAATGAGTATAATCATCCTGTTTTGCTCGATTTTCTTTGTGGGTTCTGTAATTTAAATATGAGTGAAGAACGAAATGGTTTTATTATTAGAAGTATAATTTTTATGATTATTTTGCTAAGATTATTGCATGTATATGAACATGTTACATATATATACAAATTACGCTTTCTTACCTTTTGAAGGTCTGGTGTTATTAACTAAACACTGAGGTTTCATTCTGCTGTACCACGCTGGCCATATGAATTGATATTGCAATACACAATTAAATATAAGAACCATTTTCGGAAAAACAAATGCTTTTGCGATTTAACTAGACGAGATAAGGAAAATTTCCAAAACGAAAAACGGTTTCTAGACAATTCCAATTCGACTAAAACCGTACGTTTCGACAAATGAACATTATTTTAAGTACCTATAAGTTTGCTTCTCCTAGATAAGTGGGCTTCGCTAGCATCTTTTCCCGTTAGAACTAATCTATGTAAATGGTGTTAAAGAAGCAATGTTAAAGTTGAACAATTCTGAAGTATGCAAGTTTGGTTCAAACCAATCAAAACCATGTTGTCCAAGGAACCTCGTGTGTATGCTTGTCTTATGTAACCTACTAAATAGCCTTTAAATATCAGTACTATACTTTGATTCTTAATATTTTCTAAATGATATATGATTTGTAATACTACTTATTAATAAGAATTTTTCAAATAAACCAACATTTGTTATCCTCGTGCTCTATTACTCATAGAACGGTAAAAAGATAGATCACTAACAAAATACTTCCAAAATGATCAATTAATTTTCTAATAGTAAAGGCCGTTCACACCTAACAAGAAACAGTGGATGTAAAGCTAAAATCACATGTTACTTACTATTACGCGGCCGCACAGCCTCCGAAGTGGTGGTGGTAACATCGGAATGCCATAACTCAGGCATACCACCTTAACGGTACGAGAGAGCGAGACGCACATATGGGTTAGAAAGGCATGCAACATTGACATGGTTGAACGACCGATCAAATAAGTTTGTACGCGGCTATCGTATACCACGTAGGTTTTATTTCATCTAAACGTGTCGAGGGCGCATGCACCATAGTCCGATTTCCAAGATGGCGCGCAGTTTTCTCTCCAAAATACCGCGAAAGTTTCAACGTCTTATTTTCATAAGTCAATATAAGCATTAGGCTAGTCAATTTAGATTTCAAGATTTTTTTCATATGTATTGAAACAAAATTTTTACTGTAGAAAGTACTTAATGTCACGTGACTGTTCGCAGACAGTTATTTAATTTATGTTAAACATCTATAGTTATATCGATGAAAGTTTTATAAAACGATGTAAAGAGTACGCACAATATGATGTCGAATACTATGCTACGCTACGTGTCGCCACATAAATAAAAGTTACTTACTATTTATTACCCTTTTATAAGTTAATGCTAATTTCAATATGTGTAAATTTTCTCACGAGTCCTGAATGAAATGAATTATATAGTACTGCATTTCGAACAGTGAAAAGTCGCCACATCACACGGTCAATTGTAAAAATACAGTAGAAAATAAACTTCAAAATCCGGATAAACTAATCACCACCCTCTGAGTCTTGACTGTAGATTGTTCTTGGACTGTTTAAAGGTCTACCTGTTACGAAGCCACAGATGTTCGTTCGGCAATCGTGATCGAGGGGATCGAGGTAAACGTGCTCTCTGAGACTTCAAACTACAGTCAAACAGTGAATATATCTTTGACGTGAGACGTTTCAAGTTTGAAAATCAATTGACACTCCAATGAAATATACCTACATCTACAATATTAGTAAGTATACTTGCAACGACATGCAATAAACGGCACTCCAAATAAGTCACTCAGGTGGTCTTTCACTAAATATTCTTAATACCTAACTATTTATTTTTCCACAACGAATAATGTAGCAATGTTACTCCAAATAACATTTTCCTGCTTTAAGCCTATAATTTTGTCAAATCTCTAACTTTACAGTATCCAGTTCAAGTTGATATCTCCGTATTCCTTCGTAAAAAATTAAAATAGGGAATTTTCCAGTCGCAATAGTTCAAGTTATTCTGGTTACAGCGACCACACAAGGTTTTTGTCGTGACTACGATGTGTCGTGTAAATAGTTAGATCGTAATAGGTGTACCTTAGTAGGTAGGTACACCTATTACACGTGAAAATTACACACGTAATAATAGTTTATTACACGAGTAATTTTTAGTTTCATTATACAAAATAAGAATTGGTAGTTGATATAGTTATTAATATGATGAAAATATATCTTATTCAACAAAACAGTGGTCGAGAACTGCTGCAGGCTATAAGACAGCGAAGTTGGAAAAAATCCGTAAACAAAATTAGTGTGATTATTTGTATTTAAATATTCTACATAAAAGGTCATCTCATTCAAATTAAATAAAATATATCGTAACTATCTATGCAGTTTTACCCAGTGCCTATTTTGTTACTGCTTAAATGAGGAACACTTTTTTTAAAGAATGTGCTAGTAATCTGTATGTTTAAAATGCCTCTAAAATTTCTTATATTTAAGTGTGCTTTGTCGCCATATGTAAATACGCTGCAAGTTCTCCTAAAGATCGTTCTAAGTCTTGTTATTATAGACGAAATAAAGCTGGACTATCAATAGTTTTCAAATGTATTCCATACATTAATTTATTCCAGTGTGCCATATATTACGTTAACAGTAAACTCGTCAGTTACGGTTAAGCTGTGTATAGAAGTGCATCGAAACCTAATTAAATTAACTTATTATTTTTGGTCAGACAGGACAGATTTTATTGAAAGAGCCAAGTTAGGGATCAACGAAACAAATTCACTCTTTAATAATTGACGTGTGTTTTTCCTTCCCGCATCTAAAAAAAGAAGATTATTCTCAAGCTAAAACCTATCATCCTCGGCCTACCCTTGAAACTTGCGGGCTGGGTCTCCGCAACTCTACGACTTCAGTGCGCCTATTTTGCGTGAATGGCCTACCCCTCGTTTACTTTCGCTTGGGGTTGGTACGAACTGTGACATTTCAAAGAGCTCTAGCTGGTAAACCAGCTAAGCTGCATCATTTGCACGACAGCTGGTTTACCACACTCCTTGGGGATTTCAAAAATTTCAAAATCAATTTTCAGTTTGGCAAAATCTGTCTGTTAGCCTTGGATGGATCGGAAACTGCATCAATTCACGGTGACCCAGGTTACTTACCCTATGTTCGGAAGCTAAAGACACACTCGCCGAAACAGAAATTAGTAAATTTAGTTAAACTAAATAATTATTGTTTTTTGGCTCTAGTCAAAAACATTCCGATTCAGCAACTAAACGCAGACAGCCTCCTTAGAGTTCAAACTTGTATTAAAATTCGAACGTGCGTTTCTAACTGTGTCATTAGTTGGACGGTAATGTATTTTTGTCTAGGCATGCATGTTTTTAATTAATGTAGTGACTCGTACATGCGTTGTAGACCCGTCTCGGCAGATTATTCGGAAAAACAATGCATTTTGCATCAAGAGACGTCGGACACCAGACTAAATACATTGCTTAGCAATTTAAAACACACTCGTTAATGCCTACTGGCCTGCTCATGAATGTTCTGACCAGCATTTTGATGAGCTGACCGGCTGTCAATCACTAATGTGTAAATTATGTAATGGATATTTATGGGCAAGATTCACCAGTTCTTAATAATGTTTCGAATAGTTGTCTGCTATGTAACACTATTTAACAGGTAAAAGTTGGTCACATATATACTAGCTTTGCCCCGTGGCGTTACCCGCGGTTGTTGTTGTACCGTGGGTAAAACCACGGGGCTCAGCTAGTATATATATATATATATATATATTCTTATACTTAAATACTGTTTAAAATCCTTCTGCAATAATTACTTTAACTTTAATAACATTGGACTTTCATACTAACTACAATCTCTCGTTTTAACCCCAAAAGGGGGTTGATTTCTAAGAGATAAAGTAATTGATTAATAAGGATTTTTAGTATACCTCCATACCATCTATAGAGCATACATTATTATCCAAGACTAATGAAAACGTAATCTGTAGTAAATCGGCATTAGTCTATTTCTGTTTCACAGGTCTTCGATAGAAACATACATATATGTCAGTTATACATATACTTCCAGCAACTTTTATCTGTTACATAGTGGAAAGATGCAAATAATTATCCGAAACTTCATCAGATAGACTGCACGGTTGGCCGAGTGGTGTCAGCGGTCGCCATGCCGCTTGCTACTGCGCCAAGTGTCGTGGGTTCAAATCCCACGCGGTACCTACAACACTTTGTGTGATCCACGAATTGTTGTCCCGAGTCTGGATGTTCTTTGTGTCCGTTTCATGTATGTTTGTAAAGTCCCCCACGACACAGGATGTTTATTCCTAATGTGGGAGTTGTCTTTTTAAAAAAGAGAAAAAGAGAAAGAGAAGCAAGTGAAAATGGCCCTTACTATTTTATTTCACAAACACTAAAGTTATTATTGTCGATGAATACCGGCAGACTTGACCAAAAAGTACTACGGCCTAACAGAATATTGGTATAAAAAAAATTTTCGTTGCATTAACGGCAAGCCGGCAACGCACTCTTGTCTCTATGGTCGTGTGTGGCTATGGGTGGTATTTACCATCAAGTGACATATCTGCTCGTTTTCCCGCTGTGCCATAAAAAATACTATTAGCTGTATCTTATTTCTTTTTATAATTTAGTGCACGGTTCAATAAGTTAACTTTAAAAAACTAAAAATAAAATGTTTCTTGTCTAACATCATGTTAAAAAGAAGAAATAGACAACAAGTAGCAATGGATTTCAAAAACTTTTAAAGAAAGAACTTTCATCACACGAATGTAATAAAGTGATTTCTAGTTCCGAAGGCTTTTTAAAAAAAGAACAACATCCAATCATGGTCGACCTTCGTGGTGTTTCGAGGTCGGTACAAAACGAGTCATATATTAAAAAAGAAAGAAAAAAGCATGCGTGAACGTTCGTGTAGGCCTTACAAATTTGTACCCGGCCTCATAAAAATAAAAGGTTCTTGAAAGGCGGTGCTTCAGAGCTAATACATTGATTTAATAGAAGTTTTCGTTTCTATCAAAACGTAAGTAGTTACTTTTATTAACTAGCACACGCTAAAAAATGGATAGATGTGTTTTGGAATATGAATTTCAGCGTTCTTTATAAATAGACTACAACTACCTTTGTTGTACTATTTTATACATGGTTTGTAAATGTCTTTCTGACATAAGATTTCAGACTATGATCTATCTCTATGCATAATTTCATCTAGATCCGTTAAGCGGTATAATAAACTTACATTCTCATAAACATTCGAGCATGAAATATAAATGGCTTTTAGGCAAAAATATAGTCACGCTTTGTACAATAGTATCATCATCATCATCATCTGTCCGTTGCCACTGCTGGACATAAGTATCTCCCAAGGAACACCACAGAGCTCGTTCTATTGCTTTTTGCATAGAATAATAATATAGAATACAATAATATCCATTGCATCTGCACTTTGATCCTAAAAGTCGACAGTACTAACAATTGCGTCATAAACATTTTTGAAATAATAACATAATTAATGCACAAATTCTTTAGTCGATATCTACACCAATGATATTGTTTTAAAATTATAGGTAGTACTACATTCATCTTTCAATCCTTCGTTTCTTTTCGAATGCATCGATTTGTAATTACAAACGCGGCGTGAACAAAGAATGATACGAAATCAGTGTTATCTTACATCAAAACATCTTTAGTCGTACAATATTAAACCTTCTGACTTAAACAATAAGAGTTACATGAACTAGAGTAGGTGCTCACTTGATTTGTTATTCAGGACAAAAGAACCGAAATAAAAACCCACGGCGTGTTATTATCAGATATTTTAAGGACCCTGTTATAAAGTTAATAATGGATTTGATTTTTTATCTTGTTTGTGTTAGATCTGTAGATGTCCTACGGGCCTCTTGCTTAAGCTGGAATCAAAATTCACAATCATGATATTCTAGTTGCAGTTTTAACTGAAGTTGTTAAATTAACGAGACTTTTTTACCTTACGGTGATAGACTATGCATGCATGTCAAACAAGAGGCTATGTTATAAATGACAATCACAATGTGGTATGAAGGCTAACATATAACATTGAACAAAGACCCAACACCTTACAATAATGTGTTTTGCGCTTGTGAAACTCGACGACATTATTTAAATCCATTTCAAAAATCAGCCCATGTTAATTTTTGAAATGGATACTAATGTCACGAACACGACTTTTTTACCAATTTTATAAAAACAAAAACAATTTAAGGTTCTACATTCACTGAACGCAATCCATCCTTGTATCTAAAGGTCGTGTCATACTTCTGAACATAAGTCGAATGAAATAAAACGAACATTTGAAATGTAACAGAGGTGTCATTGCTCCAAAATCGTATTAGACAGTGTTTGTTAAACTCACTACGAAGGCTTCTAACAAACATCCAAGGCCAGATACTAATGACATACACTCGACCCAGCACAGCGTGCTAACACAAAAAGGTTGTAGGAAAATTTAGTAGGACGGCGTCACCACCATGTCTTGTTGGAACACGCTTGAACTCACTTTGTAAGTGCGGTCGGCGCGTGCGTCGACTAACTAAGCCCGCACGCTCCACGTCAAACGGAGGAGGAATTTCACTTGTATATGAGAAACAAAGATGTGGCTTTTTAGTGTATACTGACTAATTGAACGAGTAATGAGGTACGAGAGCTCAGGTGCCATATTTTCTGTAGATTCTCGTCAATGAATTACAAAACTTATACCTTTTTAGTGCGGCTCATCTTGGAATATAAACTAGTACGACCAATATCTTCAAATTGTACTGACAAAAGGCATACTAATTTAGTGCAACGTATATATTTTTAATTTAATAATATTTTTTTTGGAACGACGGGTCAGAAATTTTAAGTCCTAAATACGAGTACCTTTCAAAACACATTTACGAAGTTATTAAAACACATTTAATACATTTTACAATTTTAAAAATAAAAATCAAATGAACGAATGCGTGTTTCGTAAAAAATGTAAACACAAACAAAACGGTATTATAAATACAAAGTTAACATTAATGTATCTCCATCGGCCTACGCAAATCGTAAGGGTCACTAGAACTAGTTAGTTGAACGATCTTATAGAAAGTCCGAACCCGTCTATAAGGAGTGCCCGACCGCCCGAACTTTGTTGTTCAGATAAATTATGCAATTTCAAAATGTCCATTGAACTATTTAAAATTAAGGAATACTAAATTCGCTTTAGTCTTTAAAAGTTTTTCTCAGGTGTTTATTATTAGGAAGTTTGGCAATTGAATGGATCCTTTGGGGCTCAGAAAACTTGACTTTACAAAAACTATTATTATCTAAATAATATTACTCGGTTAAAGTGGAGTTTATTTTTTTTTAGATTAAGTAGTTTATGTAAACAAAAACTACAAATTTTGTGAATCAATATGTGAAAATCTCCACAGGTTTTGCATTTTTTATACCATTTACTTTTTTAAGTTTTTGGTGGTTCCAGGCTTTGGATATATACATGTATGGTAACTGTCGATCATCTCGTAAGCCTTACTTATGTCTGAGATAGAGCCAATGTAGTCTAATCTTCGGAATGCTTTTAGTTTTGTTTCGAGTCGTGAGCGGCGAGCGAGCGAGATGCTCCGATATGAGCCGCACGACGACGGCCAACCACGACTGGCGGTATCTCGACTATCTGACGTCTTGCTCCCTCATTAGTTTTTTTTAATTTTGATGTACAGACTTTATACTGGTGTCGGTATTTGGAGTATAGATAACTTTGGTTCTCTTGGCGTAATGGTTTATGTTAAACTGTTTTTAATATTATTTTAATGTATCAGAATATTTTTCTAACATTTAAAGTTGCAAATTATGGAGTAAGTGAAAAAAATGAGAATCTTGTCCAGATCGGTTTGATTGGTCATGTCGATAAACCGTAAAATTGTTATTAGTTATAGTCAACCAAGCTTAAACCTATACCAATATATAAAGCTGAAGAGTTAGTTTGTTTGCTTGAATGCGCTAATCTCTAAAATATTTACGTGTTAGATAGCCCATTTATCAAGGAAGGCTATAATGTTTCACAAACGGGGGAAAATTATCAGGCTACGGTCAATAGGAGACGCAAACGAGGTTGCGTGGGTCATCTAGTAGACTATAAAATACTACTATTTAAATGTTGGCAATACAATTTCCATAAACTTAGAAGTTGCATTCAAACTTTGTATGATAATAGATTGACGAAGCGACGAAATTATGATGATAAAACAATACATTTATATTTGAACAGCTGCAAATTGAAAAGTTTCGTAGTGAATCTCCAGCGTGACATACGCATAACATAGGCAGTGCTAGTACTCAGTTCTTCTAAATAATAGCTACAAAAGCACACATAACCTCATTCATCTTAGACACGGCCGTTTGATCCCAAATTAAGTAGAACCATAGCTATTCCAACCAGAGTATTGATAAACATACTTAAATACTTAAATTTTTATAGATAAATCACACAATCATTTGTCTTGACTGAGCACCAAAAGCAATAAAAAGTTTCTGGAAAACTGAAGAACTATAAGAGAAAATAGAAATGAAAAAACGTATGCTCCTGACCAGAGGGTCAGGAGCTCTTCAGCTCCTAGAGATTAAGAATGGACAAATAAGAGTAAAATTTATATACTATCATTGAGGAGAATGGAGTAAATAAATGAATTATTTCCAGATAACAGAAGATCTAGATAACATATACGAGTATTATATCCATTGTATAAAGAAACCTTACACGTACACTACTTTACTTTTCGGCTAAAGTAATCAGAAACATTAAATATGTAATTGTTACAACATTGGGATAGAATTTCCTAGATTATTCGCAACGTATCAGCTCTAGCTCAGTTGATATTCAATAAACGTTAATGTTTTTAGAAAACTAACAAATGCATGAGATTGGCGTCATCTTAACGCTGATTCACGTTAATGGTTGTTGTAAGAGATTCGATGCGAAACTCTTGCACTCTTGTTTAAGAGGGCAAGTCTAAGAATCACAGAAAACCGGCCCTTGAAATTATAGTAGCATATTGAGTTGAAGGTTTAAAAATTTTCATGTAGAAAGTGAAACATCAACAGGTTCTTGTGGTAGGGTCCGTACGGCCGTGAACTTCCTGTGTTATTGTGTATATCCGTCATAAACCCAGCGATGGCCAACCAAGTATGCTAGCGTCCTTACGAGAACCATAAAGAATTTATACCTTTTAATCATAGCAATACAGTTGTTTTTTAAGTGCTCTGTAACTGATTATAGTAAATGAGAAGACAGCTGTTTTGATTGGTTGGTTGTTGATGAAACAGGAATTAAATGCAAAGTTGCTATATTTCTTCATTTCGTACTACAAATTTACTTTAGTTATAAATAATGCATGTAATGCAATGTATTAAGTAACTTTTAAGTAATTGTAAGCCGTGTTTTTATTGGATATTATGTGGATTTTTCCAATATCTTTATATTATGCAACACTTTTTGTCGGTTTTTATACATTCTTTTTATAAGTTCTTCCTAATAGTGTGTCTCAGTCGTTATGGCCTTATGATCTTGTCATTTAGCAAATGTATAAAGCATTGTTATCTTTTTATATAACTAAAAAAAGCATAAGAATGACGTATAAGAAGAACTAAGATGCATTCTTAGAGCTCTTCTTAAGCCATACTGATACTTGTTATAAATTTCAAATTAACGATACGGCGATACGTCTGCTCGTTTGTCCATTATATAATAAAAAAATATATATATCTGTCTGTCCGTCTGTCTGATTCATTTCGATTCAATTTAATGAAATTTGGTATGGATATACTTTGATTCTCGAGGACGGACATAGGCTGTGTTTCACCGCCATAACCGAGAAACACGTTGGGGGAGCTGCACGCAAAAGCTAGTAATATGTTACATTTTTTTCGTACCAAACAACAATTGTAAACGCATGCGTTTTTGTTGAAAATACATACATGTTTTATGTTGAAAACACCCAAACACCGAAATAAATATTTGCAGATCATACCAACGTTTGAGTTGTAGCGAATGCGACTGTTGTGCTTGAGGTCCTGTGTTCAATTTATTTGTTATATGATCCAAATGTTTGTTTGATCTACAAATATTTGTTCAAATTTTGGGTGTTTTCCTATGTATAATATGTATGTAATTACAAAAAAGTAGATTATTATTAGTAGGTATTCTATCAATCAACCTAGCTGGTCTAGGTATGAAAAACGCTTATTTTTTTATACGGTCACGCTCTAGACGCTAAACAGTTGTGACTAAAATTTGTCTCAATTGTGACATATTGGTGCTAATTCTGTTGTTCGAAAACTCACTAAACTAAAAATCACAAAAAAATAGTTGTTTTCTATCAAACGACGTTCTAAATATCAAAGACAGGCTAAGATTAAAGAAGTTTCATCCCTATCATTTAGATGGTTGGCAGTCCACAACTGTGCACTTAACTAGAAACTTTCAGCCTCGCACAACAAAACCGTGGAATGAGCTGTCGCTCCATTCCCGGATCAATATGACCATCAAACCATTAAACTTTCAAGAAAAGAGCCTACTCCAAGAGGCTGGCAAAGCACTTGTGACACCTTTGGTGTTGCGGGCGTCCATGGAATTGAAGAGATTCGTCTGCCCTCTATCCCAAAACCAAAAATAATAATAACTCACACTAAAATAGACGTTATCTAAATACATACAATACATACAAAAATAGTATTTTGAAAATTGTTTCATTATGTAAGAGAATAGAAATTTATTCTAGAAAATTTTAGTTTACTGAAGAAACGGCAGAATCACTACCATTCCACGCCAAATTAACACATAGGTTCCACGGAACTGAGATCTACATGACCGTCAACTATGGCAACAGCCATATTAAAAAGATAAGAACAAGTTTACTTTTCTTATCCATTTTATTATCGCCTTAAGAAACAAATTTGTTTTTAATGGCGTCAAAGTAATATGTGACTTGTAGTTTAGTATTAGAATATGAAAGTGGGCGTTTTGGTGCGGCTAATAGAAAGTGAGGCTAGGCTGTTTTATCTCTTCTTTACATAGCATAAAGTCGCTTCCACTGTCTGTTCGCTTCGATCTTTATAACTACTCAACGGATTTCAAAGCAGTTTTCCACAAAGATAGAGAGATTTAAGAGAAAAATTTAAAGGTGTAATACTTACATATTATAATAGAGAAAATATGAGAATTTGGAAGACTTCCGTACGTAGCCGGGCCTGGTGGCTGGTCTATTTTAGGAGGCAAAACACATTCGGATTACATCACATGGTGGTTACTAACTGTTCCCACCCATGGACTATTTCAATCTCAAGACATTTAAATCCATTGTAACCTTTGGAGCCCGCAGACTTTTAGGGTCTCAGTTAAGGACGGTAAAAACAGGAAAAATTGCTAACTCTAATCTTTTGCGATATCATTTCGGTAGTACTAACTGAAATATGTAAAAAAAACTTCTATACACGCATACATGCATGTAGAAATAGGTACGTATACATAAATACTAACACAGTTCAAACAGAAATTCAAACGCCATATATAACGTAAGCTTAGCTGGAGCCAGAGATTAATAAAAGCATGTTATTTATGTAAATCAAGTGCTTACGAAGCCGTATTCCTCGTAGTCAACATTTATTTACAGATATACATATATACAGGTTGATTTCAACAGTATAATTTGTTAACAATCTTTTGTCTGTGATATAATTCATCTCATGTGAAATCCAATCAAAGAATAGAAAAACTTGGAATAAACCGTCTGGTCAGCGTGATAAGTCAAATCCTTTCTAAGTTGGACTTATTTCCAGCAATTAACTAATATTGGCTGTTGATGATGTAGAAATCAAACATATGACTTTACTGGTGGAAATCACCACTAAAATTTGTTGATGTTGCCAAGAATATGTACTCATGCGTTGGCGATATTTTCTAAAGCTTTTTACAACATGATCACAATAGTCTTATCTTCAATAGTCGTCGATGGTTCATAAAAGTGATGGATGTAGACAACCCAAGGCCGACTGACGCTTCTTGGGTAGGCCTTCAGTCAGCAGTGGACGGCAATTGCATGATCATAAAAATAATAATAATAAATCTTCGAATCCCACTTAACGTCGTTATCTGTACAACATGGTAGCTACTACGCAGAAAATTCGCAAGAATACATAACCCGACTTGGACGTCGAGTTGAGTGCCCATTTTCATCGCCCTAGACGGTAACGTTTAACGTTGACTTTGACAGTCCATGGCTGGACACAGGTGTCTTCTTAGAAAGACGGCTTGATATAGGGTTTGTTTTAAGTTTTCCTTTTGAGGTGACACTCGTGAGGTGAATTGGGGTGGTGACACTCTGTACCTATTCATAACCTGACCGAACAAAGAGGATTCTCCTTTCTTCCGTCAGTTGTTAATATACGTATTATCGAAATAAACTCCCAATACAGCAACACTCCATATATAAAGTATAAATATTCAGGTATCACTCGGCCTATGCAAATATACAGGGCCTCGGTAGATAATGTCGATCACGTACCAAATGATATAATATTTCGCTTGACAAATAACGGTTGTAACTCAATGAATATGTTAAATGTCTAGTTTTATTCGCGTGATTTTTTTTATGGAATAGGTGGCAAACGAGCAGACTTATCGCCTAATAGTAAGCGATTACCGCCGTTGGGGTATGGGTCTCCGGTATCCTCACTCATTCAGTGAAACACAGCGCTGGCGCTGTTTCACACCTGTTTCTTGTGCTAATATGATATGGCTAAACTTACAACGTATTTAAAATATTTTATTATGTACCTTATTTTATTGCTTTCGATTTGTTTTCATGAAGTACTACTTCTACCACCGCCCATAGACGTAAGTGTCTCACTACTTTTAAGTGACTCCTCTTCAATTAGGAGAGAGGATTGTAATGGACCTCTGTTATTATCAATCTTATTCAAAACCAACTAAACTTTCCATAACGTGGCATAAACAAAAGGTAAAGTGGCATAAACTTTTGACAAGACATAGTAGGAATTTATCGAATCCGCGAACGAAGCGATTTTCTGCATCTAATAAATATAACTCAACCCACAATAGTCATTAAATAAAATCAATTAGTGGCCCACCACTGTCTGCTACAAAAATACAGCCTTTAATTGTACACAAATTTTAAAAAGACGATATATATACTTAAAAATATAATATACATACCTACATTACTACACGGAATAAAAATGCTGTGGAACCAATTCAAAGCTTCACGATGCTTTATTTCTCTAATTACTTAAAAATTTATGGATTAAGACATTACCTTTTAAGTCGCGTTATGCAAAAATATATCAAAACCCGACATCAAAATTTGTGCGATACGTATTCAAAACCATAAAAGAAACGATAAAATTAATGTCACATTATATAAAGTTTCAACAATTGTAAATCTTGGTATTTTATGTTTCACCAAGAATAAGTTATTAATGAGTCCAAAACTAATAAAATTATTTTATTTCGCGTAATAACTCATGACTTTGTAATGCATTTATTTATTGCACACTTTATTTCTACGAAACCTTTGTGAAAGCTAAGAAAAACAAAACGAAATAAAAATATAGGTAAATATAGTATATTTGCTAACGATGATTTGCCGCATACCAGACTTTTTGAAAACTTAATTTTAGAAAAATAAGGAGATTTAAATGATCATGTTGTTCATTCGACTCTGTGGTTCGGTGGACCGACTATGTAAGGAAAGTGGTTGGTAGCCAGATGGATGCAGACTGTCCTTGGAATAGAGAGGGCTCTTTGAGAAATTTTGTTTAGCGGTGGACGGAGGTATGCATACAAATTAAATTTGTCGTATTTAATATATGACTATGTAAACCTAACTTCTAAAATTATTTCACACAATTATACTTTCAAATCTGGAATGAGGGCTTATAATTTTGAGAAACTTTTACATAATTCGAATATTTGAATTATAGCGTTCTTAATTTGGCATATTCCTTCATTCCGTTACAACTATAAAATATTAAACGGTAAAATATGTCGCAAGATAAATTATGTCTACCTGAGTAGTGTACAAGCTTTATTTGTTGGCTCAAGAACTCCGTGAAGTGTCGCCTTTATCGGACATTAAATTATTAGAATCTACTTAAAATATGTTTTTCACGATAACGCCTGGTGATCGATCTTATATCGATACTTTGATAACCACACTTTTAGTCCATCTCTTATCGCTATGTACACACTGCTCCCGTCTGTAGTTGTAGTGCAAACAGCATATCAAGGAAAAAAATATACCTAGATCGAATGTCGGCCATCGTTTTATTCAAAACATAAGATACTCGTATTTATCATTTAAATATTGTAATCGGTGTTTTATTGTATGTAATCTTTTTTAGGAATGCGGTCGTAAAAGGGAATAATTGGACGAAAATGGACTTTTATGTATTGTTGTTGGCTACCAGCTACTAATATAAATAATTAGTAGTTTTATTTGGCTTTAACGATGTGTTTTAGTTAAACATGGATTCAATTGAAATATCCAAGCGATGGATCTTATTTAACACTTTTGTCATGTGATCTAGAATGATACGATGTTTGCTAATCACGCCGGAACGGCTAAGTTTTTATGCGCATGTGTATTTTACTAATTTTAATTGATATAGCCTGATTTTTTTGCGGGTACCTAATGTAATATTAAAAGGATGTTATAACAAGGTTTGTCGGTTATTTATATCAAACAAATAGCGTATTTAAAAGTCTTCACTCGTGTGAATATTTTTAACATCTTATTTCTACTTTTCTTAATGATTAACTTCAATACATAAGGCCGTATTTCTATTAAATCATTTCTTGGTGGGTGCTTAAAGCTTAAAAATATCAGCTGCATGAATTACAAGTTGGAAGTGGTTTAGGCTCTATGCAGATGAAGCGGTTAGCCAGGGTAGAAATATTATATACCTTACTACCTTTTCCCCGCGTCTCCGCTCATTACTAATTTCATTGATATTGGTGATGCTAATTTTTATTGTAAAACATACATGATTAGCTTTTTATTGTACTAGAAAATCGTGTAGAGGGATTCTCTCTGATTATGTAATTTTAAAATTATAAGTAACAGTTTATTAATATTTAAATATCGCGGTAGAGATTCCTGACTGTCTTTACGAAGTCAAATGAAATAGAAATATACTATAAATTAATATTATGTTTAATGGAATCTAGACTGTATTTCAATGAGTTAAGATTAATATTAAATGAGGAATTAAGGCTCCATAACAAGCTCACCACGCGAAATCTAAATTATTCAAATGGAATATCCAGTTGCCATAACGGCGAAGGAAAACATCGTGAGAAATAATTCGAGAATCTTGTTGATGAAGTACATTTTTGCGGAGCATTTTGTAACTAATATAGCGAGCTTTGACAGAAATAGAACAATTCAACTTGATAAGTAAAAATACATTAATACTTTTCTTGGCATGTACCTGTTTTTAAATAAATTTGTAGAATATTTATCAGTAATTATCATTAATTATACTATTATAATTAATAATATATTGGAGTTAACTAATGAATATAAAAATGATGTTATTATAATATTAATAGGCCGTCTCAAATGCTAAAGACACGTTGTACCTAGTACAAAGAACGACAATAATCCGACCGACCTATGACCATTTATAAACTATGTTTTATAATCGATATTTTAAAACAAAATTCGAATTTTCTAAATATATAATATTATATATATATATAATAATAATACTTAATATAGAATAGGTATACTAAATAAATCATACATACTTTTATAATAAATGGCAACCTATATTTCAGATATTTTTATAGGGTATCTTGTACATATCTGCAACTCAACTTTGTTGGATGCCATAAGGTTCTTTATTGTAAAACATAATTTGTTTCATGACCTTTTAAAATATTCAAATATTGCATTAACATATATACCTACAATTAACATTATTTTTTTACGTGCTCTCTCCGAATATGTTAACGAACCCAATCAAAAACTTAACTAAAATCAATTCTAAAATATGCAAAGCTGTTTATGTTTTTTTTACTGACATACAAATTAGTTAAACTTACAATTCGTTAGGCAGTATATCCTGTTAGACAGAGTGTGCGATACCTAATTAATGGATTTCAATTTAAATAATGTTTAAATATACATTTTTAGCCCATAAACATACACCACGATGCCGTTTTTGCTGATTATTTAAAACAAAAACATCCTTAAACATTTTTGTAGTTAGCAACACCATCGTCATTTAAATTTATGCGTTGCCTAAATTTTAAAATCAAAATTATTCTAAGGATTGGTATTCGATACCGATAAACATGCGATCGATGAGATGCATATAAAGAATGGCAGGAATTTGTATATTAAATAACACCCTCAGGATAAGATTCCTTTGCGTTCAGCTAAAATGTATATTCTCCAGCTCTGAGCGAATCGAGTTCTTCATTCCAAACTTAAGAAATCAGTAATTTGCTTCACGCAAAATAAAATTTGTGTTGCAAATTCAATGGCCTGTTTGTCCATGTACGGCGATGGTGTTAACACATGGTGTTCCTACGCGAAAATTATGATGAAAGTCGGAGAAACCTGTTCTTTTGAGTGTTCAGGGTGTTTAAATTTAGAATGCACAGTTCAGATCGTGTTTCTGGTAAGATTGGTAAATACTGGTTTAATTACTTGTAATTTCTTTAAAAACCACATAATTATCTCAGTTCGGCAAAATCGTGTATAAACATTCCTTTAAGGTATGACCTTGTGCTTAACTTATTTAACTTGTCTGCGAGAAAACATCATACTAGAGCAATGTGGGGTTAGTAAAGAGTGAACTGATAAGTGCCTATCAACTAACTAAACACATTATCTAACAATTGTAATCCACGTTTGTGAGTAGACTTTTCTAAAGATTTCAAAAGTTTAAATAAAGATTAATTGATTGGCTCCAGATTCCGAGGTATAAATCTTACAACGCGACACTAAAATGGTTTTATGAAATAAACATAAAGGTGACATCGAAACGTATCGACTGAAAGTCTAAGGGTATAAAAGATAATTATGGCGACTCATAGAAATTTAAGAATCGGTGTAGCTGTGTATATCAGTGCCGATAAAAAAATCGAAAATGTAGAATCTGCTTAAAAATAATTATGTTCTAAGTTTAGTACCGTACCGTTAAGTACTGTATACTTTGCTTGAATAAACAAGTTTGCCAATAAAATGGCGAGTTTACACTCAAGAAATATAAGATAATCTACAATCTCGTAGACTTGAGTTTATACGAGAATGTAAACAAACTGCCCCTTGGGGAATATTATGTGTTTTAAGATTTTACCTGTTATCAGTTTACCCACTAAGTTGTTGGAGTCAACGACTCTTAATCTACACTGTTATCACTATAGTACCAACACGGTTTAAATTACATTTTGGGTCATTAATCACTGTTTGCTCTTTAACATAGACCGTGTAATCTACCGCCGTGTAGATATGGGCAGTTGGACAGAGACTTGTTGGGGCCTGTGATATGAATATTAGTCATAGAGGTAATAAAATAAAATTCTACCAAGGGAGCTATCGATGGTATGATAACTATCAATTACCTCTATGGTGTTCTCTTGGTAAGTAGAGATAGTTGCCCAATTCTGAATGTTATCCAGTCCGAATGAATATCCCAAATGAAAGTAGATTCGTAGCGAAAAAAGTGTTAGTAAGAACCACACATTTGTTTTTAGAGAGCACAAAAGTAATGATGTACACGCGTCAACTACAACATAAAACTAAATTATATAAGCACTCAATTTTATGTCTAAACAAAGGTTGTGCATTATGGCGCTATGTTATTTTTATTTATTTATGATGATGAAATGGCAACTAGCCGGATCACTCGGATCAGCTATTTCTGCCAATGTCAAGTATTTATCGTCTTCAATTATCGAGTCTTCAAGTCTTCAAGTCGTTGTCGTGATGAAATTAATGATAAAAAAATATATAAAATGTGGATGACATGAAATAGGGACCGTCTTTCGGAAAAACAAAAAACGATCTCCATGGCGCTATGTTGAGGTTAACAACTACTGAAAAATACTAAATGACATTAATTATGACAGGAGTAAGACAGACTGAAATAAATTAAGTAAACCTCTTTGAGAAAGACGTAAGATACTTTAACTCTTTATTGTGAACTTTAGTAAGTGAACATCACTTGTGGATATTGTGTTGTAAAAGTAGAAATACTACATCTAAGATATATTTACGCTGTTTAAGTAAGTAGTAGTAGTTCTGATAAGCTATCCAGAACTTATCTATAACTGGTGAAAAAGGGGCTTAGAGTATTATAAAAACTCACAACAAATATGGCAATATTTCAAACGTAAGTTGACTTACAACCGTTTTGGGTATTACTATTACGCTTACCACTTAAACAGGTCACGTGTGTTCCACATCCCGGATCTAAGCTATCTGGCAAAAAGTGTGTGGGCTTGCCTTTTCATAGAAGGTATTATTCAAATACAAGTAAATGTTACCCCATTCTTACCACTTTTGATACAGACCCTTAACTAACTTAAAGAAAAAGTTTAAGTAAGGAAAACTGTTTAAATGCCTTGACATTATGTCCTATTGTGTACAGAACAGACAAACAACACATTTTATTACGTTGTAGAACCGCATTGTCTTAGAACTAACTATACATCTATCTTATCTAGGTTTCTCTGTATAGGACATTTTACCTCCACAGTGAAAAATCTTATGTGAGGTCCTGAAATTCTGATACACCTAGATCCTGCTCAGTGAAATACACAATAAATCTTCAACAAAGTCTTAAGAACGTTCCATAAATGTTTTATAGCACATTATGAAACACTGTTATGAACCTTACATACTTATAAAAGTGCACTTACAAAGAAAACTCACTACAGTGCCGATAAGCATCATCTAGGGAACGCCGCGACTTCTAAGAAAAGTTCCCTTCGGAGGCTGCGGTTGCGCTGAGCGAAATAGCAATATGGATATTGTAGGTGTGAGAGCAGGACATGAAGTCGAGTGGATAGCCTTCACGACTAGTCTCGTACATTAAAGTTATTTAAGAGCTGTAAAATTTGTATTTTTTATTTCTGTGTATAATGCACTTTACAAGTGTTTATGTTATATTGTTAGTACGCAAACGTTTGCTTTAACTTGAGCAGGTATAGCATTTCGCAATATTTTTTGCTAACTGGTCTACACATAGGTCATATACTGCATATTAGCTTATACTAAATTGTAAGAATAAGTACTAAAACTGAAATGTTTGCATATAATAATGAATTAAGCAAAATATTTACAATATATTAGATTGTTGTGTGCTAATAAATATAATTATGCTTATTTGACTTCTTATAAATGCGTGCATGTATATTATGCTTAATAACATAGTTCTAACCTACAAAACCTAAATACTTTACACCAATACTATATTACTTTAAACTTCGTTACCAAGTCACATATTAAGATATACATTTTTTTTTATATATTTCAATGAATACCGAGAAGGTTATCCATTAAAAGTAATATGAATAAGGAAAATAGGGGCAGGTACTATAAACTTATTTATTTTACTACATATATTACAACAGTAAATAAACATTTAAGTACGATTATTTTAACATTTTCATATGCTCGTTTTATACTTGTATTGAATATATGTACATATTGTACATAAAGAAAGGTCTTGACCAGATCTGTGTAAAAACTCGCTAGTGTAAGACATATTGCAAGTCACAGTTTTAGTCTTATTAATAAGACTAAACCAACGCTACTACCACCACATGATGCATTAAACCTTTTTTTGCAAAGTAGGCTCACTTTGGCATACTCGTGTAAAAAAACAAAATAAATGCAGAACGACAAAACCCGAACTTAACATGCAACGAGGAAATGGATTTAATAAAACAAGTAACTAACACTATTTGATTAATGTTTATTTTCCTGTTGCAATTATTGTTACAAAAATCTAGTTTATTTATTAAATATCTTTGTGTAGACAATCGATAATCGCCAGAGAAAAATTTCTCATTATCGTTAATGACACATCGAGTTTAATTAAGAAACCAGTAAATAAAGTTTTCAAGTAGTACTCTCATTAATTATATAACATAGTACAAGTTACTGCTATCAAGTTTAGTCTAAAAGTGGATTTGCGCTGGTGTCTTAAAATGACGTCAGTCTTCCACCCACGTGACAACCAACTTGCCTTTTGCCCCCCACACTTGCATACAATTCGTTTAAACCATTTAAAATAAGTTAATTAAAAATTAATTCTATACCGAATACAATTAAGCATACAATCCAGTATCTACAGTTACTTAGTAGTAAGTTCAAACAATAAGGCACGCGTCTATTGCGACACCACAGAGCGACTGACGCAGTATATCCATTTTCAAAACGGTACATATATTTAAGTTATAGGATTTAGAACTCAACATGTTTTAAAACAGAGTTCAAATTCTAATGGTGTTGTTAGAAGAAAACTAGATACGAGGATCGCACAACGACACCGTCAGCCTACATGATATTAGGCAACTGCATCAGCAAGAGACTGTGTACAAAAGGCACGAGCCTATCCAAAACCGGTCGTGTCACATGACTTTCTCACATGGCTGGGTTACATGACATTGCAAAGACTGGCTGTAGGTGTATTTATTCAATATTTAAAGGCTTTTTGGATGAGCGGGGGCGATGGTTTGATAATGCAACTGTGTCAAAGACTGATTCTATAGGCTATAAAGATACATCCGGTCTTAGATTGCTAAACGAGCCATTAATAGTGGGGTTATTCAATTTTTTAACAGGTGTTGTAATATATCGGAAGCCCTGAGGCTGCCGTGGGCGGGACGCTTGTTCTATGTGATATTGACTTCATTCTAATCACCTGTTTTAGTGAAATGGTAAGAGGATGTTGTTAATTTAGGAAGGAAGTTATTATTTAAATACATAGTTTGAATTAGCAACGTTTTCGATTTAGTTATTATTAGAGGTTGTTAGACGACTTCTGTAATTTCGGTTTCATTATGATTTAATGAGTTACGAATTTTAACAACTACATTATTTAACGAAACAAATACTCATCCACTGCTGGACTTGGGCCATCATCAAAAACATTAGCATAGTTATTCTTATATATCCCACTTTTCTTAAACAGACGGGAAAGAGAAGTACGAAGTATAAAACGCGAGGCGTATTGATTGGCTAATAAAAGGCGAATAAAAAACGCAGGTTGAAGAACTATTCCAGTGGATATTAGCCACTAAATATGGAGTCTAAAATAAAATACTAACTCTCTAAAATACATAAAAGGACCTAGTAAAACATATATTTAAGATTTTAGTGATAGATAACACATTGAACTATAGTAGTAATATATAAAATCACCATGAAGTTTTTATACTACATAATTTTGAAAAAGGAAAAACAAATTCTTTTCTTATTTATTGTTTAATTTTTAGTTTTCGCACAAACACGTTTTACATATAAATTTAAATGAAGAAATAACTTTATTTGTAACCAGTGTTTCTTAAAAACTTAAAAGAAAACCTCTATTCGAAATTCGAATAAATCCCCAGGTGACGTTCCTCCGACGTTTCAAACGTTAACACTTATATAAATTGTTAAGTAGTGTTTTATGTAAATATACTCGTATGTTGAATACTGTCAAATGTTTTGTTACGTTCTCATGAATGTTTAATGCAAGTTTTACTTATCAAAATATTCACAATATTAACCTTATGTATAGTATGTATGTACATAGTATTTTGTCCTCGGAAGAAATATTCTTAGATCAAAATCCAATATTATTTAAAAGTCGTTTCGTAGTCAACACTGAATACTTATAATTTAACTATGTCCGCTTGTCTGTGTATCCGTTTATGTACGGATTGTATAGTGGTGGTCGAAAAATTCTCATCTATATCAAAATTTTAATGAATTTACGATACAGAAATCTGCTTGTTATTAAATGAATTTATAAAGAAAATTATCACATTTTGCATTTTAATGCATGGTTACCTTAGCAGGCCTAACAACAAAATAAGTTTTTATTAATTGATTAGGGTTATTAGTATATAAAAACTTGAGAGGTGTCAAGAGACACCCGGATGGAACGAAGTTCGAAATAGAAAGACGAAACGAAAATATCTGGCTTGCTTTCTATAAGAGAGATAGAGACAGAGAGAGAGACAGACAGACAGACAGAGAAACATGCGCACGCCGCACGGCTTACAATAGCTTACTTTAACAAAAAGTGTCGTTACCAGCCTATCGTAGTTCACTGCTAAACTTATTTATTGATATATTTTGTATTTATATTTGATATACATAATTTTAAAAATCATTAATTTACAGCGACATCTATATTATTAATATTAAACTACTGGCAACGACAACTATAACACGTAAATGTAAGTTCAGTTTCTATTCTAAAGATGGCGCTATATATAAAATTGAAAAATGTTTTTCACCAATTCTTTAAAAAATAATAACAAAACAATATTTTCTTAATAAAAAAATATTAAGACTTCGTTCCCATAACAAAAATAGTGAATCAAGCAATGAAAAATAAACTAATAACAAATAAAATTTAAAATAGCAAAAAGTGTCGTGACAACAAATTGTGTCGTGACAACAAAAAGTGTCGTGACAACAAATTGTGTCGTGACAATTTTTCCGTCTAGCCCCCTTTCACAACGCGCGATAAGGAACTTCGTTCCAAAATAAAATTATTTTGGTGTTCAAATTCAAATGATGCAATATAAATTCCAGTAGTATTGAAACGTCAACGGTTCAAATGTATTGCTCTGTATGGGAGGTACAACAATGAAGCGACAACGAGCTGTAACTAAGTATAAGTTTTGAACAGAACGTTTCGGGCACACTTTCGACCTGCGTAGGCGACGGGTCATGTGTCAATTCAAAAACTTTAGCGGGAGTAGCAAGTATTTTTTTAAATTCATCCAGTCATTAATTTATAACACAGATTATCGGAATTTGATCAAATTACTCGTAGTTATAATGTTCACAAATATAGTATTTTGCCTGCCAAAGTAGATCAAATATTCGAATATCTCTGTTGACGAATATCTTTGTCAATTTAGACTTTTCACAGCAGAAACATTTATGCAGTCACAGTAATACATTAAAAGGCAGACATTAGTACGGGCTGGTATTAATTGGGAACATGAATATAAATCGCTTTCATCTTGTCTCTTGTAGTGCTTAAAACATAATATTTCTGTGGTAAGGTCAAGGGGGGTCTGGATTTTAAATTTTCTGTATAGAAAGTGTGATGTGGGCCGGCGCGTGCCCGGTTACGAAATCTTTGTAACAAATGGGCGCTTAACATGGAAACACAAATTTAACGTACCTTGGTATCGAATCTTTAAGTTTATGGAGAACAAAACCACATCTACAGAATTTTATTTCATCTATACAAATACATAAAATTGGATTGTCTGTTTGTAATATTAAAATAACCGCTTTCTACTACATGCATATGAATGTGTATACGGTACACATACCTAAATATATATTTTTAAAATTTTTGTCGGTCTGTCTGTCTGTCTGTTTGTTCCGGCTAATCTCTGGAATGGCTGTACCGATTTGGACGGGACTTTCACTGGTAGGTAGCTGGTGGTACAAGGAGTAACTTAGGCTTACATTTTTAGAATAGCTTCGCCCCGCGGCGTTACCAACGATACGACAATAAACGCGGGGAACACCGCGGGGTTCAGCTAGTATATAATAAACAACATGTGGTAGATATACGAGTACGTTCTAGAACTAAACGGTTAGGAAGTTACTACCAGCGCACATATTTCTTACCTCCTATGATCGGGTTTACGACGGGCTTGCAAACGTATCTCTCATATATATGGCGACCCATCACTCTTGGATTCTATTCATGATTTCCATCAGGAAGAGTAGATTCAAGTTGTAGGTCAAATAAAAAAAAAATCTGCAAATTTTAAAAATATGTAAATCATAAGACAAAGTATGTTTGTTTACTAAATATCTGTCTAAATTTAGTAACCAGATTGAACAATACATGTTTGTCTCACATTTCACTAAAATCATTAACCTTATTTGGTCTGTCACTAAAACTACTTTAATGGTGTTGAATGTCTCGCATGAACTTTATTCCATTATCATCATTGTTCAGTCCGTTGCAGAACACTGCTGGACACAGGTCCCTCTCAAGGCATACTCATAGTTCGGTCTACTGCTTTTTGCACCCTGTCACCGTCTGTACTCTTGCCCAGATGACGTTTTGCTCCACGTTTGCCACTTCGTTAAACAGATGTATCAGAATCACATTACTCATTGCTTCCATCAACAGGTTTAGATGACCTACTACTAGACAAAGACCTCTCATCATTCCTCTCATTATGAATACATATTACGTCATCAACTTAGCCGAAAGACGTCCATCGCTGTACATAAGCATACTTACAAATATGCTATCTCTTAATTTATTGATTATATGAATACCGTATTCATCACTTGTTGAAATTAAGCAACAAATTTTAATAACACAGTCAATAGATATCTTTTTAGGCTGTAGTCATATCAAAATATAGACGTTTCGAAATAACATTTATTTTTCATTCATTTCAACCATTTGCCATCCACTGCTGAACGTAGGTCTCCCCCAAGTAGCGCCAACCATCCCGGTCTTGGGCAGTCCGCATCCATCCGCTGCCAGCCACTCTTTTTAAGTCGTCAATCCATCGTGCCGCAATAAATATAATTTTCGAAATAACATTGTACCGTAATAACAATATCAACACACATCTTATACACGGCTATTCGATCCTAAACTAGGCAAAGCCTGTAACCTGACTGCTGATAAATATAACACTAAATTTATCTAAATATATAAATAAATTATATTTAACGCTTCAATATCTGTGATTTTGTTTGATATTGATAGAAAACATATCAAGGAAAGACTTAGGATATGCAACATTGATAACTTTAAGAAAGTTGCGGAAAGCAAAAACTTAGGTAAAACTGCGGGCATTGTCATTTAGCTGTCAGTAACTATTTGCATAAATACGAGTATTTGGCGTTCTAAATCTTACACTTGCTACATTATTAAAGAAACAGCTTATCTTAAATGCAAATTACGTAATAAACTAATAGCTTTAAAAAAGACCTTGAGATCGCAACGGGATATTAGTACGGGTTGTTTAGACTTCACCACACACATAACAAGAAATAGAGGTACCACATAACGTCTATGTTTCAGTCAAACACTGCTCTATATTATTATTCCCTGAACAAAGTTCTGTTATACAAGTCTTTCAATATTAATCTTAAGTAGTAATTCGCCGAACTGTATATGAAACAGTTATTGTGTTGATTCGAAGCTTCTAAGCGGTGTCGATAAAATTTATCCCAAATAACTATAAAATAGGTCGTTATAAGTAAATAAAATTGTTGATTCTCATGCAGATAAGTATTCGTATCAATCCCAAATGTTGGTGTTTGCGGTATACAAAGACTTCCTCTTGTGTTGATATCCTTGGGTTTCAATGTGTACACGACCTTGTAAAGATAAATTTGTGAGGTGATACTCGTTGTGAGCCAGATTGTGGTCTTGTTGTGTCAATATTAGTTGGCATGGTCGAAGGTCTTCTATCATTTTTGTTACCGTGGCCAGTTTGATATACAAAATATATTTGCTTTACTGTAAACAGTTGTCTAATTTCTAGCAGAACAATAATTTATATAACTAGCTTTCGCAACTCGAAAAGGCTATTTTTGGAACTGTGTGACTAAATGCACTGCCTTTAGTCACTTACAAATCAAAAATTATAGTTAATTAACCCAACTTTCCTTGATCTTACATGCTCGAGTATTTCGGACCATCAATGTTTTTTACCAATTGGTGAGCTGCTCTAGGCGTTGGGCTCTATATGGAGGGTTCATGTATGGCAAAGAATGACAGCCCTAATTTTAACAATTTAAGACACTTCACATTTATATTTATTTAAGGTAGGTCAACAAATTAATATAATCACGTGGTCTATTTTTAACTTAAATTTTATTTAATATATTTTAATGTTTTACTTGAAAGATCTCGTTATGCCTTCATTTTAACGATCTTGCATGATCGATGAAATGAAGACATGAATAACACAGTTTATTATTAACCGTGATGTAGATGTCTGTCTCTTTTATCACATTCGTCTATGATCGAAAGTAGATCAGATCCAATTATTGAACAAATTCTTTGAACCTCTGAAATATAGTGTATCTAAATCTATAATAATCGCTCTGTTCCTAACTATTGAAATTTTTGAGAGAAAATGGACTAGCTGAATAAACAAGCACTTTTGTGACAATCAATTTTGAATTATGAATAACAATAACTGTTTTTAACATATTACGGCCAATAAGATCTAAGGGCAACGTTCATAAAACAGCTATTAGACCTGCGTTACTATTAAGTAGCACAAGTCTAACACCTGTTTACCTGTACCGTAAGGTAGCTAAGTCTGGGCGTCTAATAAGACGCATGAACAAAAACTATACACAACAGAAATGTGTTTGCAGTGAGTACATCGGGGAGCTTCAAAGTTGCAAAGATAACGGACAAACTAAGCGACTCCAGGCTGAAGATACGGTCACGTAATGCGTAGAACAGAAGATCATGTACTGAGAAAGTGCCTTTTTATGAATACTATAGATATAAGAGGGGAAGAAAAAGACCTCAGACCACCTGGTTGACCAAATGTTCAGAGGGACATGAAGTAAATGGGTCTGAGGGAAGAGGACGTACCTACAGCGATGGACCATAATTGGGCAAGCCCAGCCTGTGTAACAGGAGAAGGTGAGGCCAAAGAAGAAGTAATTTTGAAATTACTATTTATAGCACTAATTTTGCGTTTCACTTTATTACTGTAGGTATTAAGTTTGTCTCAAGCATTTTTATATTGAATATAATAAACTATTGTATACTTGAACTAGCTGCGTCCCGCGGAGTTACACGCGGTTCTTGTTATACTTATATAACAACAACCTTCACATATAAACCTTGAATAACTACCGATTGCTGAAAATTGGAATAAAATTCGTTGTGTACTTACGATATACGACAGCGGAAGCGACTTCATTTTATATACACAATTCAGATTTTTGATGAAATGGTTTTACTAACATATAAAATAATAATAAGCACTTATATTTGTACAAATATGCCCCAATTTTAAATAGGCCACAGGAAACAGTAAGGTCACACATGACTTAAGCAAATAGGTCTCATGACACACACACACACACACACACATAGAAATGATAACTTTTGTTAATTTTGATACGAACAAGCTTTTGGTATTGCATATTTTGGTTAACCTTTGAAACCAGCCCTTAGCAGCTTTTTATTAATTATCTTTTGAATTAAAAACTTATACAGTATATCAATAAAGGCCAGTATGTTAAAACAAAAGAAAGAGTTAATTATTACCTCCCTTAAGAAGAAAATTTTATTGATAACAATTGACAAGTGTTTCTCTAATCGATCGTTTTACTTTTTTATGACTTTCAAATTATTTTCTCTATATCTGGGACATAATTTATATATTGAACATTACGTCAGAGCCGAATTCGCACCGTTGTTGTTTATTTTTTAATGTTTCATGTAGGTTGCGCCCACACTTGCTCTTGCTTCGTAGTGTTGAAAAAAACGTGGGCTAGTAGTAAATGAAACTTAAGCTTTTAATTCAAACCTAAATTGACGCTTAGGTAGCGGTAATAAGGCTCAATTTATTTTTGTTGGTTTGTGTAATGGTTTTGAACTACAATTTTCAATATGGCGACCCACGCAACCCCTCAAAAAACATTTATTTCGCAACTCTTACGAAGTATAACGACTTTCTATTTCTATTAACTTAATAATCTTAACATAATACTCTTTTAAAGAAATGCCGTATGCAATTAAATGTAACCTTTCATTTGCGATTCTTAGAGATTTTCTTTGTTTTACCAAATTAAATATGTATTAAAATGTTAGAATATGACGACAACTCACAAAAATCTTAAAGCCTAGAGCGAAACGCCACACGCTAACAGTTACATGAGGCAAAAGTGTAAAGCAACGTGTAAAAACCGCCTCCCGGGACGAATCTGAGGGAATTTTAACGACCGGTCGAACAAGTTCTGTTGCTTAATGCGTGTGCCCAAAGGCCTAAATGAGCCTCTCAACGGATTCATATCTTATTAATTGGTACTCGTGACTGTAGCACGTATGCCCGCGTACTGTGATCAACGTTCGAAATTTGTTTTTTATGTAAAGAGATTTGTTACTTGTATATTTAGATTACAAAATTTTATATATGAAAAATCTGTCCGTCTCACAACTATTCCGAATTCGATTCTTTAAAAATACTTTTTTCTACAAATTGTCAGTATATCGAATCAGGTCTCGAATACTTGCATTTAACACTATTTTAAGTAAGTTTTATCGAATTAAGTTATTTATATTTGCCCATCAAATCAAAACTAACATATTTTTAATAAGTTTCGTTTTATTTTAAATAATTTAGTTAGTGTCGTAATGACAAACGGGACATATTAGTTGATGAGTGTTTAAACGCTACAAATAGGCAGGGCCTTTTTAAATTTAAATTTGAAAAGACACGCAATTATTTGCTTGATTAATACCGTATCCGATTATCATGGGTGATTAAATATGTTTTGGCTTGATGAGAAAAAGTATTACAATTTACCGTGGTAAAATGTATGTACATAAATTTATTATATTACTGACAGATAATCCGAAAACGTGAGTTTATCTTTAAATTAATAAGAAGAGAGACGAGTAACAAAGTAGAGGACTCACTCTAAGCCTGTACGGGATTCATCTATACAAATAATAAAATTGAAGTGTCTCTTTGCAATATTAAAACAACCGCTTTTTACTAAATGCATATGTATGTATACACGGTACATGTTCCAATATAACATTTATTACAATTTTGGTCTGTATGCCTGTCAGTTTGTTCTGGCTAATCTCTGGAACGGCTAGAGTGGTTTTGACGGGACTTTCATTTTCAGATAGCTGATGGATAAGGGGTAACCTAGGCTACTTTTTTAGACTAGGTTCACCTCGCTGCGTTGCCCGCTTGTTATTGTCGTACCACGGGTAACACTGCGGGGCTCAGTTAGTAAAAAAACGGTATTTCCGTATCGATATAACCTTCACGTAAAGAGCGTACTCCTTCCTCAAAGACTGAACTGTTCGGTTGCCCTAGTGGCTTATGCGTTCGCCACGCTGCTTTCCACTTCGCCAAATGTTGTGGGTTTAAATCCTTCATGGAACAACACTTTGTGTGATCTGCAAATGATTGTTCTAAGTCATGGTGTTCTTCGTGTCCGATTCAAAAGGTGATAGTTAGAAATAATCAGTATCACTAACCATTAAACTAAGTAGTGTGAGTGTTCAATACATTTCTGCTTACCCCTGCGAAGATACAAGTGTAACTGTTAATAGCTTAGCGTTGGACGCGGTGTCAGTTGCTTTTAATCAAGCGTGGGCGTCGCACCTACAGCCTCTGACTTTCAGCATAGAAAGATCTTAAAGTCAAGGCTTTTTATATAAGCTCTTAAAGCTAACTCATTAGCATTATTAAAAATAATTCTAGACAAATAAATAAGATTTTGATTACTACGAAAGCTAAGGTAATAAGGTTAATGATTTTTAACGTTTTACATCTTTTGTTAATGTATTTTTGACCATGATTATTGATTGTTGTTTCTCTGTCCACAGGTAAGCATAATTACATGGAATACAAACAGATGAAACATGTATCTTCTAGGCCAGTAATAGCAGCTAAATCGCTAGCTAGAAGTGAGGTAATAACGTTTAATCTACCTTCTGGTACTATCAACGTAAAACCGCTTTTATAAAACAAACCGCAAGAATGAAATAATCGTGCAGTTAACATTAGCAATTCAAGAAAAACTGCAAAGCGTTACAGATACTGCTGCATCTTGCCAGTATTTTATGCCTCATTTGGATTCTACTCAAACTTACCATCAGGCTGAGTAGTGTCACTTTGAGAGCCTTTCAAGATCAACACAAATAAAAAATTTGGGGATTGCCGATGGTAGTGAAAAGTAGAGGAAGCGGGCAGTGACGACGACGCGAGTTTCACACTTTTGTTCACCCAAAAAGTACACATATATACACAGTATACATATGGCTTAGAAACATCCAACGGCAAAGATACAGAGATAGATAGATACGTAGCCACAACGTTGTCTTGCTAGTCTCCAACCCGCACTTGGCCAGTGTGGGGACGTGTGGCCTTAACCCTCTCCTGAGAGGAGACAAGAGCCCAGCAGTGGGATGGGTTGTTGATACATATAATTCATGGAAAGCATTCGCTGACTATGACGCGAGTTTACTCAAAAAAGTGCTCAACGCACCTGAAGATTTCGCTTCATAAAGTTACTGTTAGATTATTACTAATAGTTACCATTGTCACCTAACCAAAATCTGTAGTTTACACTTTGCCTTAAAATATCAAGCATGAAGGTGATATTGCAACAAATACCACGTCTGTCCTCACCTTAACGTGGGCCGACCATCAGTTAACTCATAATATCTAATGAACACCTACAGTTTACGATACATATCTATTATATTATAAGGCCTTATCCATTCAATATTGACGACTTAACATATAGCAGAATCGAAGATAGGAGATATCATAATTATACATAACTAAAACCGGGAACATAAACACGTAGACAATTAATAATGAATATCTTTAATAAATCATTATGTGTTGCCAGTACAGTAAAGGTTACAAGGTTGTGTTCGGCTTAATTGCGTTTCTTTTTTTATTTTTAAAATAAATATTTAAATCCAGAATAAATTTAATTAAATTACAGTTTTTATAAACATGTTTTATTAAATCATTACTAGACATTAATAATTGAAAAAAAGTACGTGTAAAGTTGAAATAGTGATTTGTATTGGGAACATAAAAACTTAACAATCCCTATAGAAAGTAAGATATCGTTAAAGATTACAAAGTTCCATCCAAGTTCTGATAACAATCAAAATATTTTACAAAATACCTAGATATCACTTAAGATATTTCATTAATCATATAACGTATAATGGTATTTAAAATTCTTATACATGAACACAACATATCTTCGTATATCTGCTTCTTACAGGTAAAATTAAACTAACCTGTATGTATGTGTGATAGATATTTGCAACAATCGCTTGACTTTCAGAAAATTTTACATTTAAATTACTAACGAAAAACATCCGAATTAATAATCGTGTAATACTTAAGTTATACATACTAAAGAAGGCGGATCGAAAGCCTTAATAAATTTGTATGTACAAAAAAAATTACGATGTAAAGTTATGTTATTTGAAAAACCATAGACTTTAAAGTTTTTCTATAATTATTAATAAATAAAAGTATTCTCCATTTTATTTAAAAAGATATAGTTTGTATGGTTCTTGGGGGAAGAGTAATGAGCAATGTTATCTATTGTTTAACTAACTTTCGAAAAACAAAAAACGATCCTAGTGAAATGTCATATAGTATAGTTAGTCAACTAATCGTCATTAACCTACCTGTCTATGACCGCCACATTCAAATATCACTTGACAATTAAAATACTTATACATAATTAATGTTACGATCTCGAAAAAAAATATGCGGACAAAATTTTTGTTTATATTTAATTTTAACATTCAGACGTACAGAACCTTAAAATTATCTTTCCCATCTTATAGGTCAAAATGTGGTTGTCGCACTTCATATAAAATATCAGGTTCTTAGATGAATATCACTGATATATTTCCAGCCAGCAGAGATGATATCCGACTAAAACTTTTTTGAATAAAAACTTAAAATGCTTGAAACTTTATGCTTGTTTTTACCTCAATTTTCAAGCCATGCTGATTTCAGTACGAACGGGCCAGCTCGACCAGGTACTGATACTCACAGAAGACTGACCTAAAATGACAGTATTCGTGCTGTCGTGTTTCGTTGGTCAGTGCGAGATCGGAGACCCAATGATGCAAAAGCATTTCAAAAGGTTGCAGTAGTGTGGATCACCATGGTCTGAATTATCAATGAGTAAGGTGGCTAACACTTTTGGATAGTACACGTGCTTTCCATCAAGCATTAAAAATAGACATGCACGTGCATACATTCGTTTTAAATGTGAAATAATGAAGACTTTATTCAAATCTTCATTTAATTCCACTACTCGAATTGTATTTTAAAAGTAAAATAGGTAGCTGGGTACTAGTCATCCGCTAAATGCTGCGTCATCAATTGAGACTCCAAACGCAGTATATAAAATATGTTGCCAACAATAGCGTTAAGTTAATGGTTACTAACCTTATTATACACTAACACTTGCCCACCAATCCGTCCGCGTGTACATGTGTTAAAGTGGCCTATCGTAGCTCACTATTAGTAAAAGTATTTTAATTGATTTAGTAAATACAAAGTCACAGTCTCATATTTTTTGTTAGTATAATTATTTAAAAACTAAGTGATTAGGTGTAGCATCCCTAAATCTTATACTAACTTGCTACATTGTCTTTAAAATTTTTAAAAGAAATGTTTTAGATTTAGTATTACCTATAACTGAGTTTGAACTAATACTTTAAAGTTTAATACATTTAAAAACAAAGTTTAAAACTGCCTATTTTTTATTGTGTATAAAGTTTTATTTTAAAACAAAACCCGTCAAATTCAAAACTTACCACAAACGATATCAGGAGTGATGTATGAAGGGCTATAATTTTTACAGTGTTCCGTTAATTCCCTATTCTAAAAGCCTACGAGATTCTAAGCAAACGGGTCAATATATGTACAACCGATTAATAATCTTTAAATACTAAGTTATCAAACCTACATAAAAAAAATCGACGCATTCAAAAAGTCTGATTATTTCAAGTCCTTAAAAAATATTATACATTACATGCGTTTAGGTTATGTGCCTTCAAAACGACGTCGATTGCATTATTTCGATATTTATCACGCAAAATGTATAAAGATAGGATGGTAAGTAGCACTATATCTTTGTATAACACTGTCAAGTTTACTTTGTGTGACCTTCGATATTTGGATTTTTAGACACCGTTTTACTGTACGGTAAACATAGGAATATTTTAGAATGTCGTTTATATATTTGTCGTTTATATTTTAAAAAAGATATAATACTCGTAATTTAATGGTTTCATCTTTAAAATGCCGAAGATTTCATTTCACAAACTGCCAGTGTTTAACAACTGTTTCTTTAGAAGTTATCGTTCTAAGCTCGAATACACATAAAAGCAAATTACATTCCTTCCATTAGTTCGCATAGCTCGATAAACTAAAAGGCTTTAGTGTTTTGTTCCTTCGGCGAGATAACAAACAAGACTGCCTTCGCTCTAAGATAAATGTACAGAACGTCGAGGCTTTAACTGTTGTGACCACAAATCGTAAATCAATGTTCTACTTTTTTCAAGCTTACATCACTTTTTCTTAGAAGTATAATAAACTATGGTAATTATCATATTTACGCAGGATTTAGCTCGTTTCATAGTTTTTAAATGTAATATATTAAATTCTCGTGTCGCGGTATTTGTTACCAAACTCCTCCGAAACAGCTGGACCGATTTTTATGAAATTTTGTGTGCATATCGGGTAGGTCTGAAAATCGGTCAATATCTATTATTCATACCCTAAATGATAATGATAAGGTGACCCCTAAATTTTATTTTTATTTAATGGCAAAACAACGTTTTCCGGGTCAGCTAGTTAAATACATGAATTTGATTTATTTTCATTCATTTTCTAACTTTTATTCCACTTCAAACATTTAGTAAAACCACCAATAGTAGCGTATTGCAAAAAACGACGGGTTGCACTCCGGGAGTGCCGGCAGAAGTGAAAACTTGAATATTAACGTTGTGCATTTTTGATATTTTGGAATGGTTAGAGAATAACTTTGTACGAATTGCTTTCATTATCAGTATAAAAGTACTATTATTTATGTGGTGGAATACAATATTCATTTATTGCGCTATCGTACACAAACATGACAATTTATATTACATAAAAAATTTAACACTTCAGAACTATTACAATTATTTTACATTAAAAAGTTTATCTCTTAGGAAAATCAACTTCCATCCATAATTTCAACGACTTTTTCATCATCATCATTACCAGAACCATCATCGCTAATCTCTAAAACTGATACGATAGGTTTATGATAGCTGAAGTAAGAAACGAATGGTCACGTGACCTGACGCGAGTTTATACGTCCTCTCTCCATCCGTCTTACGAATTTTCGATCAGGTCACGTGACCTGATGCGAGTTTATACATTTTTACCCATTCCAAAAAAGTACACAGCGCCGCTAAAGAAGTTTTCACTTCAAAAAAATGTAAGATTCTTTTTATGTACACAAATATTAATAATTATATCTTATTATTCTTTCTTCTCAGTTCTTTAAAAACCTTCAAAAACATTATAGGAGATAAAAATGTTCACTATAAAGTAGAATAGTACACTGGTGGCATATAATTATTTAATTATCTCCCTAAATAAATTAAACATCCATCAGTTGTTGTATGTATTCTAACATCCAAATGTTAGAATACATTTAACTGAATACATGAAGCTCCATACATTTATAAATAGCAAACGACACTTGGAACATGGATCATCCTTCATAGTGAAAGAATTGTAGCCATCCTTTACGCGGGACAGTAAAAAATGCTTAGACCATCGAGTTGATTTACTGTCGTCTTTCATTCTCTGATTTCACGGTCGCGGCGCAGAGCCATAGTACGAGTATGTATGTCCAACGCTCACAGGTAGACAAAACGAACACCACCTTGTGTTAGAGTATTCGTGTTTCTGACACAGTAACGTTCTGTGAGTGTGTATTGTAATTATCACAGTATTGTTGTTATCTTCAGTACAATAATTAATACTAACATAATTAATACTATTAATAAGTAGTAATAATTAAATACTATTATTTTTTATCATTTTCGAACTCACCAATTTGTTGTTACTATCTTTAAATGATCAAATTATCGGAACAAGTCAAAGCGAATATAATAAAATTATTTAATTAAAAATAAACAATGATAATATCGACCGCTAAAATAATATCAAAGTGCCATTATATTTCAAAATACCATTTAAATCCTGTCATCGGATAAGATTTCGTTAATTTATTTAAATATTTTGTACCTTGATCCTTTTAAAGACCATTAATAACAAAAAATATCAGAATTCAAGAGGTAGGTACTACGCTTAGGATACAAATGATTCATGTTTAGGTTGAAGGTGTCTGTATCAATGGAATAACATCGTGTAGGCAGTATTTTTATTGCAAGACAAACAAATAAATTACTTGGCAGATTTGGTATTGTGCTAATTATTATAATGTATTGAATAAAGGTCTAATGTACAGAATTTCTTAAAATGTCCTAGTAAATATATCTAAATAATTAAACTTTTTTGGCTTACCTCGACTTTAAATTACTTGATAGACTTCTGAAATACGAAAGGCTAATATTTAACGACTGTTTTCTGTATTGTAAATTCCATTTGAACCCTGTTTCACAGTCAGTGGTCCAGGCACAGGTACAAAAAGAAACGGCTAATAAAACGAAACATTATCAAAACTAAAATGATTTCCTAGTATCTCCAACACTAAAGCGTGTAACATATATTATGTCTCTCGTCAGAACCACGACGGGCATTCGTAACTCAAATTTAAGATATTTTAGTGAAACATTTAAGATGTCCTACCATTTTTCGGTTGAACACCGTATACAAGATCGTTTACAACCTGTTTACAAAGTGGACTCAACTTTTTTTAATGTTAAAAGCGTTATCTCTTTTTAGAAGTTCACTCTGACAATTTTAAATGGCCCCTGTGTTTAGTTTTTTTATTTAATCCTCTTTGGGCCTGCAGTTTGATCACTCTTAATGGGACATGTAAAATTATTAATAATTGCCATTTATTCAAGATTTTGGAGAATCTTTTTCTTTCTTTTTCTTTTTCTTTTTTTAAAAAGACAACTCCCGCATTAGGAACGTACATCCTGTGTCGCGGGGGACTTTACAAACATACATGTAACGGACACAAAGAACACCCAGACTCAGGACATCATTTTGTGGATCACACAAAGTGATGTCCCATGTGGGATTTGAACCCACGGCACTTGGCGCAGTAGCAAGCAGCGTAGTGACCGCTTAAACCACTAGGCCAACCGTGCAGTCTACATACATTTATTGTCGTCCGTCATGAGTTTTATTTGGATATAATATAAATTCTTTGTTCGTTATATTTACGTTTTTTATGCGTGAGCTTTGATCAAAATAATTACCAATTTTAAGTGGGTTTTTTAGGATTATTTTTCGAGAATTACTTGTGAGGTATGTCACGTCGTACTTGTACGTCAAAAGAAAGACCAATGTCTTATAAACATCTGGACAACAATCAAATCAGCAATGATAGAGTTTCATTTTTCTTAATAGTTCTTGAAGTACATATAATAGTTTGTATTGCATTGTATTGTATGAAACAACCGCTAATTTGGGTTCTACAATAATTGTAAGTATTTTTTAGTAATTGAACATAAGCTGTAAGCGACAATAGCAAGAATATGTATTCCACTACAAAATTAAAACCTAGTTGTAGATAGTATCATAATATAAGCAGTTTAATTGTAACTCTTTGGTCGCACCAATTAACGAATTCTGTCAACAACGCACATGACACGACAGTGGTCAAAGACTACACGTTTAAACGGATACGTATTACCCAAACAAATAAATAAAATCGAATTATCTGTTTGTAATTTCAAATTAACAGCTTTTCACTAAATGCATACAACAGTATATACGGTACTTTTATATTGTCTGTTTGTTTGTACCGGCTAATGTCTGGAACGGCTGGACTGATTTTGCCGGGACTTTTGCTGGTAGATAGTTGATGATATAAAGAGTAACTTAAGCTTTTTTGGAGTAGCTTTGTCCTGCGGCGTTATCTGCAGTTGTTGTTTTACTTTATACCAATAACGACGGGTAACATCGCGGGGCTCAGCTAGTAATATATAAGTTTATTCTTCATGTGACGGTTGACACCTGACCTGTATTGTTTTACGAAAATGATTATATACACACCGACGGCTTATTTAGTGCATTTGAATATAACACACATAATTATATGGTAGTAAGGTTAAAAAAACATGTAGGCCGGTGAACGGTGAGTGGTCGCTGCATTTTAAGAACCATCCCTTTTACGACCCAATGAGAAACTGATAATATTTACGACGTCCCATTAGAAACTCAAAGTTGCGATGACATTACTCACCTTTAAAAATACACAAGAGTACACTATTAGTGTAATGTTATGTTAAAATAAAACATACCGATTTAAATTCACTCATTCCCCATAATAGATAGCGTTATATTTACCGAGGATGTGGAATGGCGACACAAAATCCGCTTTACCAAACTACGAGTATATTTAAACGAAAATAGTATCGTATACTTTAAAACGATACCTATAAGTACATACATAGTACATTTTTACATGTTATTAACGTATGAATAACGTCACAATTCGTCAGTAGTAGAAACATGACCTGACAGTACATATAAGTGGTCAAGTTTCTAGAATCAAAAAAAAGTTAAAACTAAAACACAACTGCGACAAAAAACGACGCTGAAAAGGTATGAAACAATTTTGAAAAGCCGAAGTCACGCGTTTTTTAAGTGTTATGGTACGTTTCTATGTAACGTTTAACGCTGTTTTGTCGCAGTTGTATTTTAGTTTTAACTTATTTTTGTCGTAGTTGGGTTATAGTATATATTTTTGAAATATACAAGTATCTCCTTTTCCAATGATACCAAACAGGGCATATTTATCTCAAATTTATTTTTTAACACATTACTTTATGACCGCTAGAGGGCACCACTAAAGATTCAGTGACACCTCATATAGCCTATCATTTGTCCAGTTCTAATAAGTAGTTGAGGAGCTATGAGGGAACAGATAAACATACATACATAGTCTGTAAAAATCATAACGCTTCTTTGGCTTTGCCGTAGTCGGGTAAAAAAGGATATAATATGTAATACAATGACCAAGATCATACAATTGACAAGTTGGAATTTTGGGAGACCATCATTCAGCAGTGAACGCAAATAGGCCGAAGGAACAATTCTTAATTAGGCTTTGCACCCTGTGGTTTGTGCTATCACTTTAAAAGTAGGTATTATGTTAATCTAAGATCCTAAAATGATAAATCTTCGGTTCCCACATTATTAACATCTTAAAAAACAATTTCACGGCGAAACTATTATATAACTGATTTTATTACATACCTCGTAAGTAATTAAACGACTTGTAGGTATAAGAATACACGTTCTATATACGTATAATGTACGTTTGCTAAAACTACTTGGCCTTCAGACTCCACACATCGTCTTGATTTCCTTCCCATATGAATCACAACAAGACAAGTTTGTCGATGCTTGTCTATTGGAGCTACGCAACTGAGAAACGATTAAAACAAGATCGAAAACTATAAGCGTGATTCAATCACATTGCGTTGTAATTCACCTTAATGTTTGCCAACTATAAATAAATCCCTTTGTGTATGCAAACATCACCTTAATTCACTTATTAGAATTCGGCCCTGCTCCTTCACTTTAAGTAATTTTCCTAAAGACGAGTATTGAGTTTTAATATGTAAAATTTCAACGAAATCGTCGCATTTACATTCTGCGTTGTTAACTATTTGCTACAAATTTCTGTACGATACGTACGGCGGAATTATTCAACTTTATGTGTATTTGCACGGTTTTAGGAATTCGATGTGATTTGAATGTAATCTCCAACGTTTTTCGTATTTTATGGGAACAAACGAACGGTTTACGATACGTTTCTTGCTAAAAATAAAATACCATTCATATTTGTCTATCAGTTATGGTAACACATGTGATAATTGGCAATAAAAAATAACATATATACTGACTAAAAGCTTAAATTAGCGATATTGTGAAATTACTATCAATTGTCACCAACAACTTTCTATTTTCGTTCGCAAGTAAGAATATACAAGCTCTAATAAACAAGGAAAATAGCAATCCGTGAACTGATCTGATAGAACTAAAGTGCTAAATTAAATATCTAACCAAAAAATACTGCGTATATGTTCCGTATACGATATTATAAAAAATCCACTTGCCCTGGTAGTCCATTCTAAATCATTGTATGAAGCATAGAACATATTTACAGACCTCGTCCGACGTGCACTTCAACACCGCGCGATAATTAGTTTTCGGCTGTCTAGCGGTCACGAAGCTGTACATTCCGATGTATTGCCGACTCATCTAAAGGGTTATCTATAGGTACAGGTGTTTTTGTGTTAAGAATCTATACAAAGCAGTTTGCGAAGCCGACGGTTGTAAGATGCTTTTAGTTCGACCGTTTATTTTTAAATGTATGTAGATAATGGTATTGAGCAATGGGATTTCATCGAAGCCAGAACACTTTTTAAAGAGGCTCTCGGTCTAAAATATTTTTTCGATATCAAAAGGAGATAAATCTACTATACTTACATACAATTATATCATATACATGTCTTGAGACCCATAACCCTAAGAGAGAGATGGTGTATTCTTTACTGTGATTTGGATCCCACTCATGGGGTAATCTTAGTGTTTTCAACCGAGAATTTTAGCAATTAAATGAGAATATTTAAAAACTCAATTAAGGAAGGAATAACTCAATTAAATAGGTTACACTTAGTTGGAAAGGGATATTGCTAACACAGATATATTGCAGAGTATGAGGAATAGGTCAGGCTATTCAGGGACGTTAACCAGTAACTAGAACTGAAAATTCCTTTTGAAATGCGAGTCCACTAATAGCTGTCGAACTTTGTTTTCCAATAAATGCAATTAGTTTCTCAGCTTAGTTCAGCGAATAATATAGTTCCATCGCACAATAACCATGATTTGATTTTACTCCTTGAGCCCAAATATAGCTGGCCATTCATTACGCTTAATTAACATGTTATTGCTTACGAATACCTGCCTTGAACAGGAAAACAGCCAGCTGCTCTGTCATTTTCTACTCGACCTTCAAGCATACAAATAATCAAAACAAAACCAAAGTGCATTACTTTTTATACCTTATTAATGAAGGCCAGATTTGGAGCATTCTATTTTGAAGTCAATGATGAAAATGCAAAATAAATACTCCTTAATATTTGGCCAACATATTCTTGAAATATTTTACTGGGTATTAAATAAGAAGCATGTTAAGAACCTTCAATAATTTAAATTACCTTTTTATTAGTGATCGGTCTGTCGCTTACAGATTTTTTTTGTACATGACTAATATTATATATTTATCTGCAGTCTGGCCGCCATAGAACAGACTCTACTTAGTTTGGAATCAGACCCGCAGTGTGAGAAGTGAAAAAAATTTTGCTTTCAAAAGCTCATTAGAGTACTCAAGAATACGCTTGATTGCTCTACTAATAAATAAACTAATAGAACACGTTTTTTTGTCCGTATGTCATTAAATCGCGCTACTAAAATGTCAATAAAGACTTATTTATTAAGTAACTAACTGTTGTTTATTGTATTTGTAAATTTAATGAAGATCGGACAAACAGTACTAGAGCATACTCGTAATATAAAACATTGAGTTCCAAATAAAGGTAAAACATATATGAATAAAGTTCTAATTAGAAGTGCATTCAAATTAGTTAACGGTCTCAATATAAAGATATTTATGTTATTATAATTAATCCATACCTATATTATAAACGCGTATGTAACTCTGTCAATCTGTCCTGCTTTCATGGCCAAACTACTGCATCGATTTAAATTAAATTTGTCATGGAGATACTTTGATTCTTGAGGAAGGACATAGTCTACTCTTTGCTGCGATAGCCGACAAACATGTGGGCGGAGCCACGCGCAAAAGATAGTATCAATCTAATGTGCAATCAAGTTGAAGGTCAACCATTGGGATTAAAATAGCACCATAAAATATAACCTGTATATTATGTATAACTTACACTAATAACTATAGAAATATTAATAATCACCTTTTTTCTATTTACATGCTGCATTGGATTAGGCCCAACATGTCAACAATACAATCGAAGTAAGTATTTAAAAAAAAAACTAAATATACACTGAGAGTTTGCTTAGTCTATAATTTGATTATATTTGATGTGTAATATAATTTTAGAAGGTTAAACAAAGTTATTGCTTTTAATTTATGAAATCCAACCCTTTTTCTTCAAATGAATGCTTCTGAGAGCAGTAGTCATTTGTCAAACAATACGATGATTTACATCAAAATACCAAACATAGGTATGACATCGTTAATCTTTAGTGACAAACGATTTATGTTCTAAACAGAAACAGACCCTTTAGCGAAGAGTCAGCTCTTTTGCATTGATTCTCTTTCCACAATCACTAACGCCTGTATTCTCTTGTATTATTATATTATTGGCTAGTATTTTGTTTTAACCTCATGAATTAGCGTTGAGATGTCATCATTTCCATACATTTATAGCTTGTCGCATTACATTTAAGTCAACTACCGTTTTTTAATTATGTTAGTGTATGTGGCTAATAAATGGCTTCAACCGTATGGTAACTTTACGTGAACCCACTGCTAATAGAAGTTCATATCTTAATAAGCGAGCTTAACCACCACTGTAGAGTACAACAATGTAAAATGATTTCTAGTTTCTCCACCGTACGGGTATTTACTACACTCACAGTCTAACGTTTTTTCTCAAGACATTGTTCAAACCAAATTGCAACTTATTGATACAAATAACCGGTAGACATTAGCGATAAAATGATGTGCATAACACACAATAATACTTTTTTCAATGCAATGTCAGCAGACTTATAAGGAAACGTATACATAGCCATAACATTGTGATTGTAGTAATTCTAATTATTTACATATTTGCAAAGCAATCTATATAAAAACATTCATACCGAGATTTTATTATATATTAATCCTTACATCAACTGAGTATTTTTCCGGTCATTTAACCTGTTTCTAGGCAAGTTAAATTCTTGTATTAATTTATGTTAACAGGTAGTTACATTGCCAACTTAAAGGTTTATTTACTTGATGTCTAATATGGTTTTCAGTATAGAAGAAACAATTCAGAATATATAGAAAAGCCTATTAAAATCTTATCAGAAGTTTGGAGCTTCAAAGGTTGGCTACGCACTTGTATCTCTGAGTTACCCTTTTTTATTTTATTTTATTTATTAGTAACAAAAAACAGTTACATGCTAAAATCTTAACTAAATACAATTAAATATTAGAGGTAATGAACATGTAATGATGTAACCCACACTATTGTTTACAGATTAACAAAAATAAAATTGAGACGAAACAGGTCACACTGTTACAGTGACATTTAAACATAAACGCATGCAGGCACAATACAAAATTATAAAGAATAACTTATTTCGTTGGCAAAGCAGACAATAATTTTATTTTGCCAAGTTGCAAGTGTTTCACGTCGATTTTTTTTCTATATTCGCTGTAGCCTTTATTTTTTCGCGTTATTGGTTAATATATTTTTTTGACCACGTGATTTAGCGCTTAGGGACGTTATTCCAATACATTTGTTAGTTTTCTATTAACGTTTACCTTCATAGAATGCAACTTGGCAAGGAGGACAGGTGTCCTTGGCAGGCGGTTGTCACTTACCAATAGATGAATCGGCTGCCGGTTACTATAAAGCCGGCCCATCTTACTATAAAGAAAATATGGTGCTTACAGAACTACTACTATTAAATTACTTTGTCAAAACAAAAATTCAGTATAAATTATTCATCTATCTTAAATCGCAACTAATCACAGGAAATTGGGAATTACTGTATTGTCTAATTGTGAATAAAATTAACGACATTTTTACATTACGTTTTGAATTTAATTACATAATATAAATATCATGTTTCCTGTCACAGACACACACGAATGCATTTTGCCTAATATTATTATATATGTACATATATAAAATCGTTTAAAGCGTGTAAAAGGAACTCGTTTATCATGGCACTTAAAGAATTCCTTATTACGTTAGTCTTGTTTGCTAACGTTTAAACGTAACCGAAAATATTGACCTACAAGCTTGTTTATCAACTAAAAGTTCGTTAAAACATATTCATGTAGTCACCGCTTCACTTTTCTAAAGCGTTATTCAAAAAATCAATAATGAAACAAACTCAAGCCCCGTCTTTCCCCAGGCAAGCGGACCCCTAAAACCCCACCTGATAATGAATATTTCCTGCTACTGGTGTTTCCCGTTACTTAATTAGTAAGCTCACATCGTAACAATCTACCTAACAAGCCATAAAACATGCGGATTATTGAAAAAGAACAACAATAAGTTAAAATAAAATAAAAGTTTTACCTGCGCGCGCCATCATACCTTTAATTTTTTTTAGAGCAGGCAACTGCGTCCTACAGCTAAAGCCTGTTGTAGACACGAGTAAGACAAAAGCACAGCGTAGTAGTTTTATTTTTGATTTTAATCGGCCATTTTGGTCGTCGAGTGGTGTGGTATAGCGCTCGTTCTTACGTCAACGATTTATGGGCTGCCGTCAGCCGAAAGCGAATACTGTCTGGTTATGTCACACGTTGCACTTTCTTGTACACTTCTAGAAAAACGTTAAGCTGATCTTAATTTGGATCAAAGAGACAAATAGATGGCTCTTGATCACATATTTTTAAAACCTCAATTATTTTTATTATTTTTGTAAATTTTGTAAAAAGTTCATAAATAAATCACAAATGAAATGGAAACTACAACTATACCTATTTAGCCTATGCCACCGGTCCGACGTTTCATTTGAGTTTGATCCCCTTTGTTGTAGCTGTAAATTACTTTGAATGTCGTATTAAGATTTACAACAAATTGAGTAATTAATAATAAGCCAAATAGTGGTTAAATGATTAATGAAACCACAATTTAGCAGATTCATTTGTTTTCATTGATGAATCAACTTTGGCAAAAAGTTTTTCGCTTTATTAACCTTCTACTTCTAAGTGCATTTTAGGACGCATATTGACATTTGAAAGCGAAGTGGCTTAAGGGAAGACGTGGTAACGAATGGAGAAGAATTAAGAAGTAGTTTAGGAACACAGAAAGAATGAACAAGTAAACATGGTGATAGGTTGGTGATAGTGTGAGGGCAGAATAAGAATGGCTCGGCGGCGCAATGGTTTGCGACTACTGTGCTTGAAATCTTAAGTTCAATGCCCAATGACAATGTATAATATGCATTAATTTACAAAAAAAGTATTATATCAGTCAATCTAGCTGTCATAGTGCAAGGTCTGCTTAGAGTTAAACTAGATGGCTTTGTGTGTCAGATGTCCGAAATATTTATTGTATAAAAAGGTTTAATGGGTCTTTGGACGCATCTTAGAATAGAAGGTAAATTGTCGGTAAAGTCAGTTTCATAAAAATTTACGAATCTTACGATGTCTGTTAACATAATTAAACGATGATAAAACAATGTTTTCTTGTTGCTGTTATTTATTATATGTTATCGTAATACTTGCCGTACGTAGCGCAGCGTGTTTCGCATAGAATCGCTGTCTAAAATCGCTAACGCCTAAACTCTTTTGTATTATTAGGTAATATTTTGCTTTGACCGCCGTCAAAACAATATCTTACTTAGCGTTGAGATGACGTCATTTCAATAAATGTATAAGTTGTCTAATAATGTTAACGGTACTTTTACGTCGTAGGATGTCAACTTGGCTAGAGCCTGCTCTGTCCCATCATCTCTAGCTTTAGCTAGGTTCAAAACTAACTCCTAGTAGAGCACTCGTCACAAGATGATCCATGAGATTTGTCCTAAATACTGCTAAATAAATTAATTAGACGGGCTTGGAGAATAAGGCTGTAAACAAAATACTTTTTTCTCAATTTGAAGTTTATGCTTTTTTTAAAGTCTAAACGAACTCCGTTTGACCTCGTCATCATCATCACTTTAAATGCGAGGCGAATGTAAATATATTCTCTATGTTCTATAATAGCTAGTAATTTGTGTGGAACGCAAACACATAACTTTATATTCGTTTATTTACTGTTATAGTTTTAAAGCTTAGCAGATCATAACGGTAACTTAATGGTCCAAATCAAACAGTCTACGAAACCAATTTACCAAAAACTTAATTTCCATTTAATCGTTCTGAGAAAATTAAGCGTAAGACATTGTCAACATATCAAAGCTGAAAGAAAGAAAAAATATTTCAAATTTGAAATAAGAAGGCAGGATCCCACAATGTGATTCGCGTTTAGATTTCGTTTCGTATAAAAAACCTGGTTTTGTGGTGAGCGTGCGAACGGGCCCTTTTGTATCTTTGTCCGACTATACGTCAAAAGTGCATCTGTCAGGATCATTATAACTTCAGTCGTATCTCAACCTTATATCTCGCAGGCGCAGCTTTTATCTCAACCTGAGTTTTGGTATAGTGTATGAACGTATTTGTAACATTTTTGACTTAAATACGCACGTACATAAATATATTATAGTAACATTTAGGACTTAAACATGTCTTTGTAACAAAAAGAAATAACGTTATTCTACTTTTACTTAATTTATAATTACAGATATTCATCTCTATGTGTGCATAAAACGAAGTATTTATTACCCTCCTTTAATTGTCAAGCAACTGTCCCTTAAATTTTAGATAGTTTGACCCTACTGAACCATTGAGTAGCTACTATTACAGATAAATAATGCTAGTGTGGAGCAAACAATGTGTAAAACCATCGCAACACTTACGACTTGCCCAGTGCGACTTAACTACAAGTGGGATCTCTGCCAACGCCCTTTTGTGAGTTATAATTATAGGTTTAATAAAGATATATAATTATTTGACACGTCACCATAGTAAACCAAGGTTTTGTTTTTTTAGGAAATAATGCATCAAAGCGGCCTGATTTAGAAACCGCCCTCATCATTGTCTGTTTATCTGTATATGCACGCTAATCTCAGAAACGGCTAAACTGATTTGAATGCGGTTTTCACTAATGCATTGAGGTTTGCTCCACTTGACGTTTAGTATTGTTTTGTTTGTTTCATTTCAACCGGTTCTTAAATAAAAAAGTTAAACTGTAGTTAGGAGAATCACCACGATAATCTGGTCGAAGCTGCTTATGTTCACAGCAGTCTTTAAGTTGTGTCTGTATATATTTTTCCAATGTTACTTAGGACCTAGTTATGACATTTAAAAATAGTAAGCTGCAAAAAATATTAAATACGATTATGACGAACGGAATAATAAGTGATGCAATTGTACTTTTTCGAGAACAACGGATCTCTACGCACCCTTAGGCCAAGGTTACGGTTCTCACGTCTGCTTTACACCAAGATTGAAAGTAATTCCCATAATAACAAATGAAATACACTAATATTGTGATATTTTATTTTTAAAGCGATCATATAAAAGCGTCGATACCAACCTAAAGCCCATGCCGAGGGCAGTCATGCCACGAATACTACACATTAACATGAGAATTGCTCAGAGAACATATGCAAGGCTTTTGATGCATATCTGCTGTACAAATGCATTCTCAATGATCTTTGCATAGCATTGTGCATCACATTTTCTCTTTTGTATATTTCAAAGAGAAGTAATTCCAAACTACACGAGTCTTTTCAACATTTATCTTGTATCGTTTCAACGTTATCCAAGTTTGCATCGCAATGTCGACGATCGCTCGACGTAAGGTTCTAAAAGAAATTTTCTCACTCGATCGAGTGTGACCTGCCTCTGGCGATATAAGGCAAACTAGTAATTAAGTCAGTTCCTTAATTTGTTCCCTCATAAATAACAAAGAACTGATAAACATCATGTTTTAGAAAAAAATCAAAACTGTAGTTGTAATTATAAAATACTAGTATCAAAATCTTTTGGTTTTAACTCACGACGTCATGATCGATTCAAGCCGATTAAAATAAAATTGAGGCCTGACTTATTGATACGATAACGACGAGCAGTCGGGGGTGGCAGATGACTCGCCTTTTGATTTCTTTGCATTTTTAACCTCCAAATATGTTCTTTATTGTTCACAGAAGATCATATTTTGTGCACGTCAGATTAAAATTATATAAATTCGAACTTATAAGCCTGTTAATAAAGTCGAATGTAGTCTGTCTGAATATTCTGATCGTTCATCATAAAGTCGAATCTCCAACCCCGACGCAGTGGGATACGAGCTGGTATCCAAGAATGCGTTTTTTATTACATCATGTATAATAGGCGGCAATTATTAAGTTTCTACTTTTAGTATTAATGATCAGAAACATAATTTTTAATGTCTTTAGGTGGCGGCGAGTTACCTTCGTTTGCTCGTTTATGTAACGTTGCATCGGAATCTTTAGTTTTGAGAATTGTTATTGGGGTCTTATAATTGACTGCAATGGTTTGAGTAATAGGCACGAAAAAGTTTTATTAAATGCATTTTAAATGGCTAAGCTGATGGCGCTATTCAGAACCTTGCTTATACTGGTTTCTTCTCGAGATATTTTTAACTTTTGACAGTAATTTATATGTAAAAATCTTGTTAGGAATGTAGCAATTTTAATTGTAGATTAACAAATTTATATTTCTTAATAATATTGATTTCTAATATGTACGAATTTTTTACCTCAATCCCATGTTAATTTTGTTGACAGTTATTCACCTAAATTAAGAAGTTATTGAGTAACATACATTATATTTAAATAAAATATGTTTATCGTATGATCTGCCGAACCCTAAACATGTACCTGCTCCTAAAATTATTAGTATGGAATGAAACCTTTCAGGATAGAACTCATACTACTATGAACAAACTTTACATTAGCAGAACCTGATCAAAAGTATATTAATAAACACGTCAGCAATAATTATCTGCAAATAAGAAGTTCTAACTAATAATTCATAGACCTGCTAAGGAGTTAGCATATCCTGTATATAAATTGTGCTTCTGCATATTTTATACATATTTTATACACTAGATTTTGCCAGGAATTCCTTTGCATATTGACAAATACAAAACCGAGTACCATCTAGTTAGTACCAAGCAATCAATACATTTGCTTATTAGGTACTACGGACCTAATAAAAAGATGTCCTTAAAATAACCAATTTCATTTAAATCTAATTTCAATGTTATTTTTATTGCAATGATGGCGCGAAGAATTGATATTTCACTACCCTTAAACCATCCAAGTACATATTACGTCAAAAAATGACCATAAAAAAAATAAGTCTACTTTTTCTGGCTGGCAACTGCAAGTGCCTGTGCCAACAGAGCCACCGACCACTTGACAGTATTGTGTTAGTACAATAGTCTTTGATTTCACCATTGTGAGCGCAGGTAAAAGCCGGGCTCGCTGTAATCCTTAATATCTTTTTGTTTGAAGTTCGCCTGGGAAGGAAGATGCCTTTTTAATATAGTCCTGTTTATAGTATCTATCATCATTTTTAGTATATTATGAAGTGGTTTGTTTTAGTAGTAGAATTGATGACTACAATATTTTAACTTTTATAAAAAATGGTTTGAGAATACTGAACCCATTTTGCATAATCAATAAAAATGTTGTAAATCAAAATATCGACCGATATTGCTTTTAGTTTTGTTTATAGTTTGGCTAGTGAATAAGTGTTATTACATAACATAAATTTATGCCAATTTAACTCGCATAATTACCTTTAGAAGACATCACGAATAAATTATTAATTAATGTATTCGTTAATGGGCAACTACATATTTAAAATAATTAGAACTATTGACAACCAAAAGAACCAAAAGGTTCTCGTTGTTTTTGGATGAACAAATTTACTTTAGCCATCATATTCTTTCTTCTCCTAATTCTATTTAGGATCGACACAATCTTAAAATTAACATTGCAAAGGGTTTGGGCCCGTTCCTTTTATGACTGGCCGCGTGGCTGGCGCCAACACTCCTTGGAAATGTAACTATTTTAAGAAAGGACAAAGGACGCCAAAATAGCTATAGTAAAGGATATCGCAAATCTTGGATGCAGCGAGTCTTAGAATGCAGTAGTGCGAAAAGGCGGCCTGGTCTGTCCTGGAGACGCCAAAAGGACATCAACGTGCCAAAATAAACAAACTCACTGTAATAGTTGGAATAAAATATGCATTTAAAAATAAAGTTGTAATAGTTTTGTAGGTTTTATAAATATGAAGAGCCATGAAAAACCTAAGTTCATACAAATTATTTTGAAATCCTAAATGAAATGATTAAGTGCGGAAATCTATGCGTTAGTCTATTTTGTTATGGATTAAGGAGGAGAAGAAGATCTAGAATCAATATGTAAGTCAAACGCTTCAATCTGACTAAATTAAAAAACAATCGACTAAACGATTATTGAGTTATTGGTGAATATTTATGGTAACAAACCTAATGTAACATCCTATTTTGTTCGTGAAACAGAACCTTAGCTCTGAAACTAATTTTAACTACGTTGCCATTTCATTTAAATATCAGCAGTAACCTTTATAACCCACCGTATAATATTTTAATATTCTTTACTATAGGGTCACCCATCCTACATTACAATCAAGGTAAGTTACCAATATTAACCACGACTTTATACACCAGTACAAACACGCATTTAATTGCCTTACGAACTGAGTTAAACCTGTAGGCGGCCCATAAGGGCCAGTCTTTACAATTTACCTGATTATGAAGTACGTTGAATTATAGCTTTTAACACATTATAATAAGGTTCGAATTTTTGGCAAACTGAAGTTTGTGACGTTCTATTGGGAAGTAGGAACTAAAGACGAATGTATGAATATTACGTTGTTAGTGCAACTGACAGTTATGTGAGCTATGGCTGAAGTAAACTGATGTGTAATGTCAGTTCTTGTTTGAGAAGCATATACTTGATGTTTAACTTCAATTGATTGATGCTAAATGAAGTATTCCAAATGATTGAAGGCTTTAATTAATTCTATGAGTTTTTATGACGTGACGGATTAACTGATGAAAAACGACTACTGCAACCCATGAACGCTTGCAACTTAGGGGGAGCGAAAATATATTCCCCAAAATTAGTCATACGGGGAAAAAGCTTCTTGAAAATGCTTAGTGGAGAAGTGCCAATTATATATTAAAGTGCCTTTCAGTATTACAATTTACTTGAGACTTGGTCAGCGTTACTCCAACATTTCCAACAACAGGCTCTTGAGCTGCGAGAAAAATATCAAAATAAAATCCTAGAATCCCCTATATGTATGTTGGTGCACATTTCTAAACTATTATCAACAATCCAATCTCAGTTAGTTTATTTTTCTTCATTTCAGAAGACGACTTCAGAAAGTCCCAATCACGTTGTGTATTAAATACTTTACGTCAGCTCACAGGATTTCTTATTTTTTTAACTCACCAATTTACTAGATTATCATTTAATTTAAAAACATAAATCAGCTTAAAAGTGGCCTGTGTGGTTAAGTATAAGAATACCAAGTGTCACCACACCGACCCTATTCATAAGAGTCATAAGAAGAAACTAAGGGAGCAAACTACGCACGATAATAACACCGCAAAGAGAAGGAAAACTTGAAGCAAACTCTATACCATCCCGTCTAGCATCTATGTACCATACATATATACTGCCTCGGTGGCGCAGTGGTAGTGAATGCGACTGTTGTGCTTGAGGTCTCGGGTTCAAGTCCTGAGTCGAACCAAATGTTTGTGTGATCTACAAATATTTGTTTCGGAGTTTCGATGTTTTCTATGTATAACATGTATGTATTTATAAAAAAAAAGAAATACAAGTATTTATATCAGTTGTCTAGTATCCATAACACAAGCTCTGCTTAGCTTGAGACTAGATGGTGTTGTGTGTTAGATGTCCGAAATATTTATTTATTTATTTATGGTAGACGGTATAGTAGGCTAAAACCTCATTGATAACGATTGTAAAAGGCTGTTGATGATATCAGCCTTTAAAATAATTTCTGTTTTGAAACGACATTTCCACATATATTCCTCAAATTATTTAGCTGATTCATTGATTTATAATTCTCGAAAATACAAGTCAGAAGATTTATTTACTTTATTTCTTATTTTGCTAAGTAATATATTAACTTATCTATGCTTAAATGATAAGTACCGACTATTATTATTTTAAACTAATTCTAGCATGTAAATCTGTCTAGTTTAAAATGCCGATAGTTTATAGATATCGAAAAATATACGTGCAACATATCAAGGAAAGCATTCTAGACAACTTTGTGGTTAAGGAATGCAGAATAAACCAAGCAACAAGCTTTGTAACCAAACATTCATTCGACAAATCCGTTATACACTACAACATATAAACATGACATACATTACTCGTTTACGACCGCAACATCTAATACTAACATGAGTTTTACCATCCACAAATAGCAAATAATTTAAAAGAGGCGAGTACTGCGGTCGAATAGGTTATTTCATGGCGGGTACATTTCGACTTTCATAAGAATTCAACGCGCGCTTGCTGTAGTTAGTCAACAAAACTTAATAAAGTAAATAATATTCATATAATAAACAAACAATAGAATTTAGTTTTTACTTTTAAACAGAAAACAAATGGTGCAGACAACAGTCAAAGAAGAATTAAGCTTTGGTCTATTTTCGGTAGTTGTTTTCAGCTCAATTCAGCTAGTGATCGAATTACTGCTATAATTAATTCATTCTAAATAAATTGGTATAATGACATGCCTATTTTAAATTCAATTGTCATTGCATAGATTTTCCATGGTATCTCATGTCAAAGTCTATATCTACATATGAGAAAGTAAATAGATTTAACCATAATAGTTACTCAGTTTTGATTATAATTTATGGATTATTTCCAAAAATATTTCATAGCTTTATAATAAATTTATAGCCTTAAATCCTTCAACTTTTTGATCCTCTTTTATATTGAGATCTTCTCTATATGTCCGAGAAACGACTTGTCAAAAACCTCAAAGCCTGGTTATTATCAGGCTTACATAGACACAGATATCTTATAGAGTTTCACTTTCTAGACGGAGTAACACCTAGTTTAAGACCTTATTAGTACCAATTCTCTTAAAGAAAGAAAGAAAAAACATAACTTGATTTACTATTGAAAGATTTCGACTCCTTAATTTTACGAAGCAGTTTCTTACATTTTCTATTTAATTTGTATATCAATCTAATTGTGTCTTTTCTTATCTTGACCCGAACAAAATGCCAAAAAAAACATCAACAAAAGTTTAATTATCAAAAAACGTGCATGATGAATCTAATAGCTGTAGTGTTTGGTCCAGAACAATTTGTTGGTATCAGAGTATCGGTACTAGCGGACACAATGCCTTGTTATTAAAACTTTTGTTACGTGGCTTTTTTCAACGCTGTCGACTGCATACCTGCGTCCTTCTCGGCTTACCTGTGCTTGTGAGAGGGCAGAACATAGACTTAAGTACATTTAGACGAGACAAATAAACGTGTCAAACTGTAAACTAATGTAACCTCTTTAAATTACCTGATAGAATATTGTAAATAATGTAAATAATTTAATAATTTTATTGACTTAATTATTACTGAAATAATTATAATTACAGTAACTTGGCACATTTCACCCACAAACGTATATTCCCAAACTCGTAACCAAACTGCTGAAAACACTTATACATACATCATATGGACCATCATTATCAGCATATTGCAGTCCACAGCTGGAAATAAACCTCAGCAATTGAACGCTACTTTCTTTGTTCGATCTTCGGCTTATACTTATTTTACTTATAAATTATACCAGACACAGAACAAATGATTAAAAAAACAATTAATAATCTAGTATTATTATTTTAATTATACCCTTTTAGAATCAGTTAAAACTTTAAATAAACAACTAAATAAAATTGAAATAGCAGAAGACCTTTTCCCGCCCAAATGAAGTTGTCAGAGGCCATTTCTGTGAAGGCTTAAGTCTGTGGGTGCGCGGGCGCACCGTGAGGCTCCACAAACCGGGCAGGCTAGTACACGATGGAAGTTTGTGCCGAACGGTCGTGTGCGTAACGTTGTCGCGAGTGATGTCGCAGCATGGTCGCTGCGCGTGTCTTGTTATGGTGCTTGTGCCTAGTCGCTGTGGGGACGCCGGCCGCTGCCCGCGGTCACCGCCAGCATCACGCAGCTCCCGCCAGACACAAACACTCTGAATTTGTGAAAGGAAAAAGTAAGTGTTGAGCTGACTGCCGCCCACGGCGCTCTCAAGTGTACCATCGTTTAATATTCAAAGTGACGTGACCATATCTGACCCCAAGGAGTGATGTAGTTGTACCATAAAACGTAACCTGGATAAAACCGTACGCTGGCCATAAAATTCCTTCATAAAACTGTAGGAATAAGTCTCAGTACGCTAATCGTTGTAATAAAATAAACAAAGCTTATCTCGCGACAAACATAGCCTTATATAGTTCGGAAAGCTGTTCGACGGTACAGTGAAGTGAGGCTTAAGAGGCTACATGTTTAACAATTAAACTTCATTTTGTGTGATAATGTTTTCCGAGAGTTCGTGAAGGATATTGTCTCGGTAACAATATCACCCGGGATGAAAGGCAAGGTGCAGGCATTGTGAAGCGTTGTGAATTGGTGGTTGGAACTTTTGTGTTGCTGTCTTATTCGATTGGATGCTTTAACAATATTAAACACTGCTCAAGTGCACGAAATGCATTGATTTGTTCATTTTTGTAGCGGATATTGGATACTTCACCTCTGCTTCTAGTTCAGATATTTAAAGTTACATCTTACTATATAAAATGTTATTCTGTTTAACTTTTCCCATTAGGTATCTTACATGAAATAAATTCTATTAACTATTCAATTACTATTATCAGTTATTATATTCTGTAAAACTATTTAAGTTATTTTAATATGGCTTATATTAAAATAACTTAAATAGTTTTACTGATGAACAGATATTAGCTGGGAAATACTAAGAATATATTGCACTAATCCGTATAAATATCAAAGAAACACAATTATCCACATATACTAGAACAGTTTATACACTTAACAATAAGTTTGTATATATGAATATTGAGTCTTATTTGTATTACCTACGTTTATCGTCACGTAACTTTATACCTGTTTTGACCAATTGTTTTATAAGTACGGCGAATGTTTGAAATAGCTATTGTTTTGTTATTATTATGTAGGTATTTCAAAGTACTAAAGTCTTTAATATAACATTTGAATGCACTTTTTATTTAAAGTTTACAATAAGTCTAGTTTATTCTAAAGCCAGTTAGACTTGAAATAAATAGTAAACTTGAGAAATTTTACGTGAAGTGCTATTCATCCTTAATAACATTCAATATCTTTAAATTAAATGACTTGATCAAAATAATTTTTAGGCTTTACGACCATATTCTGTAAGAACGATTAACATACTGTAACTAAAGAAGAATTTTCATAGAGAAAGACCGAAATATTAGAAATACATAATTGCATATTCTTCAAATAGTCGATACTAATATTATAAATTCAAAACTCCTTATGTCTGCCTGTTACGTTTTCACAACTAAACCCTGCACTGATTTCACTGAAAGTTGGTATGGAGATACGTTGATTCCTTAGGATATACTAACCGACACATGCGCAGGCGGAGACACGGGCAAAATCTAGTTAAATTTATGTTTGACTGCCTCGGTGGCACAGTAGTGGCGTATGCGACTGCTGTGCTTAAAGTCTCGGGTTCGATTCCTGGGTCGGATCAAATGTTTGTATGATCTGCAAATGTTTGTTTCGGAGTTTGGGTGTTTTCTATATTTATTAAGTATATATAAAAAAAAAGTATTTATGTATTCATATCTGCTTAGTTTGGCAATAGATGGTGTTGTCCGTAATATATTTTGTTATATGGAATCCTTAGTATATATGTTGTAATATACCCAATAAACATGAAACACAATAGCTTGTCTATTATAATAAATAAGTGAATATACTTCTAGTAGTTAACAAACCCATAAAATTGATAGCAACAACGTTTTCGAACCACAACCACACGTTCTTGTGCAACAAAACCGCGAACAGACCATGCGCAGTCGCAGTTATTAAAACTGCCAATTGGTTAATAACTTAGTACCCACTTTCATTTACAATATTTCGTAATATAATCGCTTACTATAAATTATTTAAGCCTTTTATGACTTTACTGAAACGGACAAGTGGTACGTACTTGGGTTTTGGTAATCAATCTGTTCTTCTCTTTGGTCTCCGTAAGGATGGAACTTTTAATCCATACTTATCGCATACATATATATTATAAATAAGAGAGTAACTCTGTATGTTTGTCAAGCTTGATCAAACCGCTGCACCGATTTCAATAAAATTTGGCATGAAAATACTTTGATTCTTGAGGAAGACATAAGCTACGCTTTACTGCGGTAACCGGCTAACGAGCGAGTGGGACCGCGGGTGGAACCGCGGGAACGACCTAGTAATTTACTGCATTATAGTTGTTATATTATTATAATAAATAAAATAATATGACTGATAGAAGTCTGATGAGTTTTATTCCTTGTACAATCTATACACCATTAAGGTGGTTATGAAACCAATTGTATATTAAATATAACTTCTTAATTGCCTAACTGTAACCAAATTTAAAATTTAATTTTTTTTCATAACAGTGAATAATTCGTTCGATGTGCTGTGGTTTTAATTCACTGTAAAATGTAATCAAATATATATGTTACTTTGAAAAAAAATAAAAATCAATCTTCGAAAAACTTTACATTAATCCGAGGGTTCACAACAGGCTATTATTTTGTTCACATCAATGAAAGTCAAGCACTACAAACATACAGCATGTTTGTAGTGTATATAATATAATTTTAATATTGGAATATTGTGTTACCAACACATACAAACGTATATTTTGATGACATATTTGCTGATTATACTCCAAGATCCTTTGTTGACCTCTACTAAGGAGCTTTATGAATTGCAATTTCTAATAGATTTACTCTAAGCCTAAATGGATTTCGTGTTGTCCTTACTAGTAAATAAAAATAAATCGATCAAAATTATTATCAAAAAATCTGCTCACCGCACACTAACACTTATTAAATATCCGAAAGTTTGGTTCAACAATGTCATTAATGTGTCTTAGGTCTAATGATTTCCACCCCATTCTGCCGTACGTAGTCAAAAAAGAATAAATACATTCTTAATCTGCAAATCTGCGATACGTTTTTGTATTTTTTTTTCATATCCATTAATTTTACTTAATACCAACATTCGACTCTCTTAAGTAATCTCTAGTAGGCAGTATAGGAGTACATGCGTAGGCTGCATATTTATTTGATTACCTTTTGGAATGAAAAACGAGAAATCATTTATTTAATAGTTTGTAATAACTGACTTCTCGTTGTAGTGGGCGAAAGCAGGTCTTCTGGTCGTTTAAGTACTGATTTTCATTCTCATTTGCGGTTGTTTACGTCGATAACAACCAGATGTAATCATAAAAATTTACACTACATAGGTAATTAATTTGAGTTCAACTTATCATTTTGAAGTACTAAGGCAAGAAGGTTAAAACATTATAAATAGTGATAAAAGAAAAAGTAGTGCACTAAAACTGGGGTGCTATATTTCTGTACAATAATTCTGTCATCAATTTTGACGGTAACATTGTGTATCTACTAAATAACATTCACACTAATTAGAACTGAGTCTGGTTATATTGGATTATATAGACCTTTCGTTTTTGGATTATTATCGCATCTAATTCCTTCAAACACTAATTCACTATTCCAAGATATAAATCTATGTTAAATATAAATAATATTTAAATAGGTAAAAAAGATTAATACCTAATTAATCAAAAGTAGCATCTGAACCTCATGTTCACTTATGCGGTCAAAAACTAATAGTAAGCCTATTTGTTTATGTACTTTAAAATGCAGTCTTATTTTCCAACGGCTCTTTAAAACTCGGTCACCCACAGACAAATTCTCTAGGGCAATGTAACATGTCATTAAAACGGATATCCCTCCGCTCCAACTGACACTCGTGATCGCCATGCGTGTCCACGAAAACAAGAGAATAGTTATCATGCGTGTACTTGCATAGTATAATCTACGAGTATACAAAGCAAGTATACGCATGATAAGTATTCTCTAGCTAACTAGCTTTTCATAGCATGGTTTTTTACTTGTATCATGATTTTACAACACCAATATATCTTCATTTGTAGCTTAAACTAATACATATAATAACAATTACACAACGCAAGAAGTTTTGTGATGAACATGATTGCACACAATCATTTGTTTTCTTGAACATATATAAGTTATCAAAACTAACGTTTTTAAACAAATCTGTAAACACAACACATGAATATATCATTCATGTGTTTTGTGTTCCTTGAAATCAGCAAATTATTTGATGCACTTTAAACAAGCATGAAATCATAACTTGTTTTCTATGTAGAACAGGAAATAGAAGGCGCCTGCGTCTATGTATGTAATACACAGAATAGCACGTGTGAGGTGCGATATTAGCACCTGGCTGAGTATACAGTACAATTTTGATAAATCATACCCATTGTGTATCTTTATGGCTGTTTATAGCCCCGCGTAGTTTTTCAAAGATAACGTCTGAAACCGAATTGAATAGAAATCGGATATTACCTTGTTTTATTTCTTACCTATACACTTACATGACACAAGCTTTGAAAACATTCTTGATAGTTACTAATTTCCTAGTACTGGACTAATAAATGGATAGAAAATCAATAGCGTTCAAAACTTAGAATTGCAGAAAATAATTTTCTGTAATGCCGACTTTTGACTTTAACACAAATACGGGAGAACATAATGAGCACTCCCTTCGTTGTTGCACACAACGTTCCCAATAAGGAATTTTCTTTTAAAATCAACACTTGATATTAAATGCTATCATTTAAAGCACACGCTATAAATGATAGCATATGTACAATGTGTATATGTGTATCTTTGCCTGTGTGTATGCGTGTGTACTACTTGCAACCTATTGTAGACAGGTTTCATCTTTCTGCAAAAACACTGGCTGTAAGTCAAGAAAAACCATGGGGAAATTTCCTTATTTATAAAAACAATATTTTTCTACTAAAGGTAAACGTGGTAGGCATTAATCTCAAATTTCATGCTAAGATCCATCTCAAGCTCCATTCGGATATTATATCAAAATAGTTAGCATTTATTATTAATAGGCTCATTCATAATAATCTCACGCGAAATATAATATATCGATAAAGAATCAGTTTTATATAGGTGCACATTTTTTTTAAATATTTAGTTTTGTTATAATTATTATTGGACACTTCTCTAAAATACAGTTACAACTTTTTCTTAGACATTGACTAATACAATTGTTTTGTACATTTACACAGCTAACACCCAAATATCATTAAACTATTTATAAAAACAACTTACGCTTTCCTGTTTCACATATTAAATCTATAAACTGGTTCAATTTAATTGATGTTTATAAACGTACCTGTTTTGCTACACTATTTTATTTACAGCCTGTCCCAAGTATTGACGACTTTTAAACTTGTTGTCCTTATAAAACATAGAAATAGTTATATAAAATTTGTAACAGGACAAGGTTATATAAAATTAGTAACACAACGCATATGAAGTAAATGCATGGGACAACTGCATTGCATGGGTATATTGCAAGCCAAAACTTCCTATCTAAGGACAGCTCTATACGTATCCAATATTAGATTATATTAAAGGCTAATATTTAGAGACAGTGCAAATTAGTCGAAGTGTCAATTCATTCAAATATTATTCTCTTGGTCTTAAAATGCCCATAAAAAATAAATTTAATACCTAACCTTACACTGCCTTAAACCAATTATTTGTTCTGAATCTGAATTCAAGCCTTGTTTGTTTACGCCATGCATGTTGCTGCGATTCTAGACTGGAACTGTAGTACTAAAAGACGTAGGCGTCCCCTAATAAAGATCTCAACGCGTGTGCTCGCGGCATCTTCAGTCTATACGTATTAAAATGTCCGTACACATTTTTCTAGTTTCTATTAAAGGTTTATAATTATTAAGAAGTATTTAAGAAATATATTTCTGTATTGTATATATATATATAAATTTCAATAATTGCAATTGGATAATTTGTTTAAGTCCTAAAGTGTAGAATATATTCAAATATTAAGATAAAACTTAAAACTAATTTTAAAATATAATTCTACTAATACGCTTTTATGAATAAGGCGGTAAGACTCAAAGAAAACAAATAATTAAGTGGTCTAAGTAAGTTAAAAGAGATTGTTTTATGTTAGTTATGCATTTTTAAATATACATATAAAAATATAAAAAATAGTAGACCACCGACCTCGGAAACAGGGACCAAGAAAACGGTGGTTAGGACTCCAAAGATAGGAACCTCCTCACTATACGTGCCATGTCAAGAAGGAATGCCTTCTGCATCAGACCCTCGATCCAGCCATCTAACGTGAGCCTCTTAAGGTGTAATAAATTAATTGTTAATTTTATTTATTATTAGATTTGCTAACAGTTATACACGGTAATTAATTTGTGGTTAAAACTAATTTGATATCTAATTATAGGTGAATACAACATGCCTTAAATATTTGTAATTAACCGTAAATGTGAAATATTTGTAAATAGCTGCATGTGTAATGAAAGGTAATTGATATAATTGAATTACAATTTTTACTGGTAATTATTAATGAAATTGTTTGTTATGATTACTAGTTAGGTTTATTTATTCTTTGGTTTATTAACTATTGTGATCGAACAGGAATGTTATATGTAAAGATACATACAAAATTCCGATTTAAGCTTGTTTTCTATAGTAATTCTGCTTATCCTAAACGAATCGATTTAAATCAAAATTGTTATTTAGCAACGTCGCTTGTAATAGGGGTCGCTATTATTGAGATACTTTTATTTTGTAAAACTAAGTGTAAATACATTTTGTTTTAACATGCAAGTCTTTTATGCATGCGAATGAATTGTTTTAAATTGATTCAAAAACATCCATAGCGCTTGTTTCCTGGCAGTTTGCTATCAAATATTTGAATATAAACGCTAAAGTATCACACACGGTTGTGTAAAACGATTTAATTAACGCTTTGAATTAATGAGAATTCGATATTTCAATACGAATGGATATAATCGAGTGATAATGATATGCATGACTCGAGTTTCTTGACCCATCGACAGCTAGAAACGAAAATAACCGGAATTCGTGAGTCAGATATATTCCTTAACTGCCATTTTATAACGTGTCGTGTGTTTGCGTGGAGGCAAACTTTTGAAGAAAACCCGAATATGTACCATTGACATTCCTATGTAAGAATTGATGGACAAATGCGCAAACAACATTGGATAAATATTTAACAGATTTCAATCACTCACTTACTGACAAATTTATGATCTGGTGATTGTGTAGTACATCGTAAGCCATTCCCGAGGAATGTATTGGCTGATGATGATGTACTTTAAAGGTTTTTGGCTGATAAAACAAAAATAAGTTTTTCAGTTACTGTGTTGTCTATTCAGAAAGCATAAAGTATTTATTTATCTGCCTACATGGACGTACGATCTATTGTCTTTAGTTTTCAAATGTACATAAGTCAAGAATTTAATATAACATTATAGTATACTGTAAAACAAAGTTAAATCGTCACTTATTTTATAATTAACTGATAAACTACGAACAAAGTACATTAGTATTTGTACACAGTACTTTTTGTCAGTTAATACTAAGAATACAATTACTTAGGGATTATTGGTTTCAAATTTAAAAAAGTCCACCTACCCATGTTTTCTAAATGTTTTATATACATATCTATATGTATGTATGTATGTGTATATATATACAATAATAAAACAATATATATATATAACCTATACCTTAACGCACATTGTAAAAAGGTGGTAGTGTAAAAATAATTACTCCTGATTAGAGGACATAAATCAGTTACCACAACACTGAGGAAGGAAGTTGTTAACATTGGTTCTATCTTCATTTTGTCAATAGAAGGCACTCTTCACCACTCTTTTTTTTCCATGGTGTGGAAAATTTCTTCAGATCTCAAATAGGGAATGGGGATAAAGAAGCTAGTAATATGTTGTGATCCATTAAAACCTACCCTTTAAGAAATCAGTAGATGATATGAAACGGTTCTATTGAACGTTATTCTTTAGAAAAACTTTATTAAGGTGTCCTCAATAGACTGTATTTTAAAAAAATGATAATTTTAGCGGTTGTACTGCACTTGCTGTGCGCAAAAGTTGGTCTGTGACTTTAAACAGACATTTACAAAAACGTACAACTAAAGATAGCTATATAATATTAGCAACTCGATACAAAACAAAAAATATTATAGCTAAAGTCCTTAAAATATAGACGAAGTAAATTTAAACCAGCAGTTTTATTTTGCATCATATATACTTAGCGTGTCAGTTATATCACAAATAAAACGGAATAACATCACACTTCCAAAAAATAATTCTCCTATGTTATAAATTTGAATGTAAGTTTGTTTCTTACGCCTTCACACGAAAACCGATCATCATGAAACTATGACACAATATATTCTTGCAGGTATTAGAAGTAACATAGGATACTTTTTATTAAATGCTAGTTATAAATATAAAAATTTACACCTAAAATATTATATCTTTTACCTACTCGTATATATTCTAAAATGACTCTAGTGACTACTATCAAATACACAACATATAGAACCTTACTAAATAATATATCTAAACTCCCTCCCTCATTCACCGAGTACTCCGAGTAACCGAGAGTTAATCGCATTCGAATTTTATAATTTTTAATACCATACGCAAAGTTAAAAGAATATTATGACAAACTTAATCACTTTCATACGTAACATTAACTTATTATTCGCAAAGAGGTCAAGGATAGAACCTCGCTTGGTTTTCAATATGTAATTATAATCAAACGTCACTCATTTAGCAATGAAGTATCATAAAGGTAGATCATGGTCTGCAGGCTGTCATTAACATGTTGTTCATAACTGTCATAGAGAACTCATCTAGTCCACACTTGACTGAAAAAATAATAATGTCATAGCATTACGAGTTAATATGTATGAGTCGTTCATATGGTCACAGTAAAAATAATGAAATGGTTAGTATGTACTAATAGTCTATAATTTTATGTAGAACTAGCTGAGTCCCGCGGTGTTTTACATAACATACGGATATTGTTGTACCTTTAAAAGTGCGGGAAACGGCGCGGGGCCGTGTTGTATGTATGATCTGTAAATATTTGTTTCGGAGTTTGGGTGTTTTCTATGTATAATATGTATGAATTTACAAATAAAAAGTATATAAGTATTTATATCAGTTGTCTAGTACCCATAACACAAGGTCTGATTAGCTTGGGACTAGATGGTGTTGTGTTAGATGTCGGAAATATTTATGTATATTTATAGATTAACCGAATGCGAATCTGCTATTATATTATTTCTATTTAATTTAATTCACTTTTTTATATATAAATGTAGTAAGGGGTAACAACAAGTACTAAAACAAAAATCCCAGGTATACCTAAATTATACAATAAAATGTCCATTATGTCCAATCCAAAGTTCTGAACTAAATATTACTAAAAATGGCTCACTTCATATAAACTTATTAGCACAGCCCTTATAAACGTTACTTCACTTTCCTGGAAAAGTCTGGTTTCCGAACAACAACCTTACTATCCGTCATATCTGTACGTAACGCATCCAATGCGGCGTTTCTACATCGGCTTAAAAGGAAACTGCATACGGGTGCGGCTATGTACAGCTCACAATAAAGTTTTGTAGTGAAAGGCACTTTACAAGATTGAATTGGTGGCGGCAGAAACTGGTTCCAATGCTTCAGAATGCAAGTAACTGGATAAAAACATAGCCCTAAGTCAAACCAGTCGTGGATGATCAACGTACGCTACTCTTAAAGTTAGGCGGGTTATTTATTGCTTTATAACTTGGTTAGTTTTAGATGTTTTGTTCGTTGTTAAGGAACAAACTGAGTGATTGTCTAAAGGATGCTTAAACAGAAATGTATGTAAAAGAATTTCGTACTTATAAACACTTGGAATTACTGTTTCGCTTGATTTCTTTTAAACCTTTACCATATTGAATTAGCAACAAGAGCACTCAATGGTAGGTTGACTAATGACATCATTGATATTGCTAGTCATGATAGACACCGATAACTGTTTACAATTTAGCATTTGACATGCCTCAATGCGTAAACTAAAATTATAATCTACATATTTATCTACGAGTATATATATACCTACAATATCTCACCAAAGTATCAATAACCTTACAGCCTCATTTAAAGTTAGAAGCTCTAAAGGTTTGCTACCAAAACCAATACATTTTATTCTTTGAATTGTATGTTAGATTAAATTACCATAGACAACCGGTGAAAACTTTCATTTGATGACGGCCCAGTTATGCCCACACGTTATTGTTGGCCCAACATAATGTAATTTTTATATCTCCCCATCGGACAGCATTATTTCTATTCTATCGCATATGTCATCGACAAGTTCAACTAGGTCGACCGGACACTATTACACACCCACATTATAAAACTACATTCGAGGTACAAAAATATTTTAGCACACATTGCCCGTCTATTTAATTTTAGCATGTCCGTATCGAGTGCATTTACAGCGCAATGAATGCAGAATGAAAATTAAATTCGATAATTTCGTTAACTTTTAAATAAAACAACCACATTTAAAAGTTGTAAATCATTCGCCGACCAAGTAGGCTACGTCTCAACGCAGACATACGTGGGTGGTTAACCAGCTAAATTGAAAAGATGTGTACCGAGAAGATCCATGTACAATTTAAGCTTATTTTTGATTTATTTATCTTACTCCATGGTATTTAGAAAGTATAAATTAATTGTACCTATTTGACTGTAGGTTTGGTGAACGGATTGTTAATAGTATTTAAAACTTGACTTTGCAAAATATAATAAATACCCTATACGTTATTAATAAACATGTTGTCTACTTATTCAATTGCACGCTTTTCATAGAAACTTAGTCGAGTCGTTGAATATGTTAATTTTATTCTTCAGTTAATCTAAGTAATTTATATTTTCTGAGAATGTAACTTTAAACATGATCCGTTCTAAGTGAAACTTTAGTCACTAGAACGACTTTCTTTATTATTTTACCTTAAAACGACTTGTACAAAACTTGACAATACATGAAAGATAGAAAATCCATTAACTGACACACTTAATGAACAATTTAGATTTAATAATGTACTTTGGACGTGCAAAATGAGTGAGTTTGTGTCGAGTTATACAATTATCCTATAAGTATATATTACATAGGTAGCGTTTGCGACTGCTGTGCTTGAGGTCTCGGGTTCGATTCCCGGGTCGGACCAAATGTTTGTATGATCTGCAAATATTTGTTTCGGAGTTTGGGTGTTGTTGTGAGTTGTTCTATGTATGATATGTATGTATTTAAAAAAAAAAGTATATATGTATTAATATCAGTTTTCTAGTACCCATAGTACAAGCTCTGCTTAGTTTGGGACTAGATGGCTTTGTGTGTTAAATATCCGAAAATATTTATTTACATAGTTAACTACTTATATGACTTACTGAAGTTCTATCGTGCCATTGAATTAAATTATTAATTAGAATTTAAAAATATAAACTGATTGAAATCGGAATAAAATTCAGGTAAAGCTTGAAAAAAGGCAACTTTGTACCCTTAAGTGCTCATCTACTGGTGCTCTTAGGAGTGACCTTTTAAAGATGGCATAAAGTTTCGGTATTAATTGCAGATTTCCTTACGAGTACTACAAGTATGTTGTAAGCTTCGATAATTACTTTAAAAATAAAATAATAAATATTTCGGACATTTGACACACAACGGCATCTAGTTCCAAGAAAACAGAGCTTGTAATATGGGTACTAGACAACTGATATTTATTTATTTTTTTATAATATATATAAATATATTTATAATATATATATTTTTTGTAAATACATACATATTATACAAAGAAAACACCAAAACTCCGAAACGACTATTTGTAGATCATACTCAAGCACAGCAGTCGCATACGCTACCACTGCGTCACCGAGGCAGTTTAAATATTACTGACATTGCTAGTACTGGTTTAGACTTATTAATCGTCTGTGTGGTGGCGGGTTAGGTTGGATGTCAGAAGAGCCGATTTAGGGAGTAAATTTAACAAGACAACAGCACTGCAAAGTGAAGCAAACTTTGGCCAGCGTGATACCATTAATGGCCTAAAATCTCTTTTCATAACAGAGGCCTATGTCCAACAATGGGCTTTAGATGTGATAATGATGTGGACTAGAATTTTAATTGCTAAAAAAGATTTAAATACTTACACTGCTCTTGAAGGTACTTTACCTTGAGTATGTAGGTAACTCATGTTAGCACTTGGTCTTTCAGCAAGCTATTTGCTACAAGTCGATAAATGGTTTGACAAAGTCACAGCAACTTCAATATAAAAAATATTATTACCACATTATGGATGCTTTATTGATATATTTTATTAAATTAATCTAATTGATCGTAAATGTCGCAGAAAAATACATGTATTTAGGCTTACATATTGGTGTGGAAGGTTAAACGATTGTCGCAAATAGCTCGGTCTGGTAAAATTGTATTTAAAATTAATTTAACTTGTGATATAGTTTCAGATATTATAATAATAATATTCTTTATTGACATGAGTACAATTAACATATTAATCTAAAATATTTAATATACTAACTTTTAGACTTATAGTGAAACTATTTGTCTCGAAAGCGTCTAAATGCCATAAAGTATCATATGACGTACGACAGTAATACTATCCACCCATATTCAACTTGAGAAAATACCGGGTATTATATTAAGGACCAGGTAAACTTTACCTCCTATTTTAAACATCTCCACATTTCTATCCAAAACTATGACAAAAACTATTCTTTGTTGGAGTTTGAAAGCCAACATAGAGCGCAAACAAAACTATATTTTATGTTGCCAGTGTTAAAGTTCCTATTCAGTAAACATGTTGCATGTCCAAGTAGATCTGTGGTTTTTGGTAAAGTTCGTAAGCTGTGCGTGCATACTTAACTGGATACTTGGCAAATCATAGCATGTTCTTACTGCATAATATTCCTACTCTGTCATATCTAAAGAGAGAATTTGATTTATTCGTTACTTACATTATATCATTATATTTTATAATAAAATAAAATAACTATATTATTTTAAATAGTAGGTACACAAAGAACTGCATCTTTCTTAACTTGAAAAATTTGGATAACGGCATTCATTTTTCCTTATGGCCAATACCTTTTACATATGCGCTTAAGTTTCTCACCACTACTCTGTCCACCGAAGCAAAACAGCATTGTAAACTATTTACGTCGTTTAATCACAAATAGCGGTGTTACTTGTAACGTAGTAGAAGAAACTCGCTTTAGAACCCGCCCACACGACGGTAACGCCTCTTCGTTAGACGATCTCCGTTTCTAACTTGTTGAAGGACGATCCAATAAATACAAATACATTGTTTTTCTTCTAACACCATATTAAGTAACACTGTACTGTTTATTTGTCAATAAGTAATATTTATCTCTCTTTACTTGCAGTATGCATCGGAACGAATGGACGGATGTCAGTCCCATCGAATCGGGACACCCACTACAGAAACCTGCGGGATAGATTTACAAATTGCACATACGTTGACGGAAACCTTGAACTAACATGGTTACAAAATGAAACAATGGACTTGTCTTTTTTAAAATACATTAGGGAAGTGACCGGTTATGTATTAATATCCCATGTAAATGTGAGACACATCGTGCTGCCACAGCTACAGATTATACGTGGCAGAACTCTATTTAAACTTAACGTAAGGGAAGAAGAGTTTGCTCTTATGGTTACCATGTCATCAGCATTCACCTTGGAACTGCCTGCTCTACGTGATGTTCTTCGTGGCAGTGTTGGTGTTTACAATAATTACAACTTGTGTCACGTAAAAACTATAAATTGGGAAGAAATAATCACTGGTGTGAATGCTACTTATGTTTACGTATACGATTTCACTGCTGCTGAACGTGATTGCCCTCGTTGCCATACGAGCTGTGAAGCAGGATGCTGGGGTGAGGGCCCCGAAAACTGCCAGAAGTTTTCAAAAACGAATTGCAGTCCACAGTGTGCACAAGGTCGCTGTTTTGGACCGAATCCTCGAGACTGTTGCAACACCTTTTGCGCTGGAGGCTGCACAGGTCCTCTGCCGAGTCAATGTCTTGCTTGTCGAAATTTTTACGATGAAGGCACCTGCTCTCAAGAATGTCCGCCGATGCAAAAATATAACCCCACCACTTATTCTTGGGAACCGAATCCGAACGGAAAGTACGCGTACGGCGCAACATGTGTCCGGAATTGCCCCGAGCATCTACTAAAAGACAACGGAGCTTGTGTAAGAAGTTGCCCTCCTAATAAGACTGCCGTGAATGGCGAATGTATACCCTGTAATGTTACATGCCCAAAGACATGTCACGCAGAGAAACCAATACACTCTGGAAATATTGACAGCTTCAAGGATTGCACGATCATAGACGGCTCTATAGAGATTTTAGAAATGACATTTACAGGATTTCAGCACGTAAACCCTGACTACTCTTTTGGCGAGCGTTATGCAAAAATGGATCCCGATAAGCTGGAAGTGTTTAGTACAGTGCGTGAGGTGACAGGGTATTTAAATGTACAAGCTCATCATCCTAACTTTACTAGCCTTTCTTACTTCCGCAACCTGGAAATGATTGGAGGACGTCAAGTTGTCGAAAATCTTTTCGCGTCGCTCTATATTGTAAAAACATCACTAAAGTCTTTGGGCTTGAAATCCTTGAAACGAGTCAACTCCGGTGCTATTGCAATCATGGAGAACAAATATTTGTGTTTCGCCGACAAAATCGCTTGGAACAAACTCGTGAAATCTAAAGATCACAAGCAAATAATACAAAACAATGGTGACCCTCGAAATTGTGGTGAGTTGGGCTAGCGTTTATTTTTTGAGGATCCTCTATTAGCTTTATTTAATTTTATCTGTGCCTTTGCGATTCAATTTAATATGAATTAATATTCAATCTGAGCGATTTTAAATGTTATTTGTTTTTACTCATAATAGTTTATTGTTTTTCACACATCATACACACAAATTAACCAAATTAACTGCAAATGCTCTTTATGTCTGCGCGATGCTTTGCGATTCACAATCTTATCAATCACTGAAATGACATTATTTTAAAACATTGTCCTTAATTAACACATTTTCTACAGAAAAAGCAGATCTTATCTGTGACCCTCAGTGTTCTTCGGATGGATGTTGGGGTCCAGGAGCTCATCAATGCCTCTCTTGCCAAAACCATGTGTTTGAAGAAACTTGTGTAGAAAATTGTACTGTTGTACCTGGGTACGTATTATATTTATATTTCAAAATTTGCTGTGGAAGAGTCACGTTTCAGCATGCATAGGCCGGTTTGACCGGAGTGATACCACGACCTCACTGAAAACCGGTGTGAAACAGCGCCTTCGCCGAGTGAGTGAGGATACCCATCCCCCAAAGGCCGGAAACGCACTTGTGACGCCTCTGGTGTTATGGATATCCATGGGCGGCGGTAATCGCCTACCATCAGGCGATACGTCTGCGCGTTTGCCCCCTAATACATAAAAATAAAACTTATTTTGCATAAAACAGAGCCAGCGAATATTTCACATAAAGCCATGTATTATATTAGTTATTTATGCATATATTTTACACTAAGTACAGCAATTAAATGTCTCAGACATCTTTGAAAATTTCAGTATTGCTATTACCATAACAATAGTGAAAAATGGGTAGAACAGTCAATAGTTTCAATTTCCAAATAACATTACGACTGCATTGTGTATAAGTTGACATTCGAATTCTACCATTTCAAAAACATTGTGGTAACATAAATATTTTATATTCATTACAGGTTATACAAGGCGGGGCCAAAAACCTGCAAGAAGTGTCACTCTGAGTGCAAGGACGGTTGCTTCGGACCAAGTCGGGCTAACTGCACTAATTGCCAGCATGTGCGTGACGGGCCGTATTGTGTCAGTAAATGCCCTGATTTTAGATACCCTTCGGAAGATGCCACTTGTCAACCTTGTCATTACAACTGCTTTAATGGCTGCACGGGCCCTGCAAATACTGTGGGACCTGGAGCATGCAACTCATGCAAGAAGGCTATCATTAGTGTGGAAGCTACAGTCGAGAGTTGCCTTAGTGAAAATGAATCTTGTCCTGATGGTTATTACAACGAATGGGTAGGGAACGTTAAACCCTTAGAAGGAAAAGTGAAAGTAGTATGCAGAAAGTGTCATCCTCTTTGTATAAAGTGCACAGGATTTGGCATTCACTCACAAGTATGTCAGGTTTGCAACGGATATAAGAGAGGCGATCAGTGTGAAGATGAATGCCCGACTGATCATTATACGGATTTAATCAATAGACTTTGTACACCATGCCATTCTGAATGTAAAGGATGTTTAGGGCCATCGTCAACAGACTGTATTAAATGCCAAAATTTGAAAATTTATATGGGCGAGTCTACTGAAACCAAGTTGCCGATGTATAATTGCACCGATACTTGCCCAACCGATATTCCACATAAAATTTATTTTGATGAACAGTTACAGAATCCAATTGAAGAGCCATACTGTTCCGAACATGCAAATGGCAATCAAAATATGGTAACTGCCAAGATTCCAACTGTGTTAGTGATCACATTGGTAATAGCTTTTGTACTGCTGGTAACACTCAGTATTATATGCTACACTTGTCGTCAAAAAGCTAAAGCTAATAAAGAAGCAGTTAAAATGACAATGGTCTTAACTGGTTGCGAAGACAATGAACCACTTCGTCCTACTAACGTTAAGCCAAACTTAGCCAAATTGAGAATAGTCAAAGAAGGAGAACTGCGACGAGGAGGCATGCTTGGATTTGGCGCTTTTGGTAAGGTGTATAAAGGTGTTTGGGTACCGGAAGGTGAAAATGTTAAAATTCCTGTGGCAATAAAAGTTTTAAAAGAGGGAACCGGTGCTAATACTAGTAAAGAGTTCCTGGAAGAAGCTTACATAATGGCAAGTGTTGAACACCCAAACTTATTACAACTGCTGGCAGTTTGTATGACAAATCAGATGATGTTGATTACTCAATTAATGCCTCTTGGTTGTCTGCTTGATTACGTAAGAACTCATAAGGAAAAGATTGGTTCTAAAGCATTTTTGAACTGGTGCACGCAGATTGCACGAGGTATGGCTTACTTGGAAGAGAAAAGGCTGGTACACAGAGACCTAGCCGCTCGCAACGTGCTAGTACAAACTCCAAACTGTGTGAAAATAACAGATTTCGGTCTCGCTAAGCTTTTAGATATTAACGAGGACGAGTATAAAGCTGCCGGTGGTAAGATGCCAATAAAATGGCTGGCTCTGGAGTGCATACAGCACAGAATCTTTACACATAAAAGTGATGTATGGGCCTTTGGAGTGACGATATGGGAAATTTTGAGCTACGGTGCTCGTCCTTATGAAAATATTTCTGCGAGAAAAGTCCCAGAGCTAATTGAAAACGGTCTGAAGTTACCTCAGCCAGCTATTTGCACTTTGGACATTTATTGCATCATGGTATCTTGCTGGATGTTGGACGCTGATAGCCGCCCGTCATTTAAGCAATTGGCGAACACATTTGCCGAAATGGCAAGAGATCCGGGTCGTTACTTAGTTATCCAAGGTGACAAGTTTATGCGGTTGCCGACTTACTCTACTCAGGTAAGAAAATAAAAAAATTACGTTTGTTCCAGCTTTTTTAAAAAGAGTTCTATGCCCAGGTAGTGACTATTATCATGATATATTTGACGTTGGTTCACGTTTAGATAAAAGGCTAAACGTGAACTAAGTTACATAAACTCGAAACATGTTGATAATCAGCAATAAAACGTTTGTGCGAGGTTCATCATAATTTTTTAATGATACTTGTATTTATATTGTATTTTAGATTATAATGGTACGATCTACATGTTTTATCGTTACCACCTAAATACATAACGTTAAAAAAAATTGCACTTCATACCGGTATATGTAGAATTCATTGAATTCTTTTTAACTTTTCAGGATGAGAAGGAGCTAATTAAAAATTTGTCATCGGCGATAGAAGGACCTGAGTCACTGGTAGAAGCCGATGAATATCTTCAGCCCAGGAACAAGTCAGGACCCAGTAACGCGACGACAATTTCAGTCATTGAAGTACATCCTCAGTCAGGCAATCACGCATGTTCGTCATCCTCTTACACGAATGGTATGAACAACGATTGCGCGGGACCAGACATTTCCAGTAACGTCGAACAGTGGGATCACGAATTTAGGTGCCCCCACCAACCAACTATGGAAGGCAGTGAACTGAGGCACTACTACAATAACGGTGCCTGTGCCTCTGAATCTTCGAGTTCCAGGTATTGCAGTGATCCCATGAGAAGTCGAACGGAGGTAGGCGAGGGCAATTTTGATAGCATGCCCAAGAATAAAGAAGCTCAGGTTGGAAACTTGAAGCTCAACTTACCACTAGATGAAGATGATTACCTAATGCCATCGCCACAGAACAACCAAAATGCATCCACGTACATGGACCTCATCGGTGAAGGTAGCGAAAGTCCGGATTCGAATGAAATAAGATTCAGTGGATTCGTGGGCAAGAGATGTGTTGATAACCCTGAGTATTTAATGTCGGAGGACAATGTACTGCCACAGACGCTTGGAATTCCCACAGAGCCAGTGCCGTTGGAATCACTTTGCATGAGTGAAGGTAGTGGCAGTGACTCGACTCCAAGGCCAAGTACTAGCAAGTACCTGCCGCAACGTTCAGTCGAAGACGAATCAATGTCTGATCATGAGTACTATAATGACCTTCAGCGTGAACTGCAGCCACTTCGTCGAAACGAGACCACAGTGTAAACAAGTGACCACGTTTCCACCAATGATCTCTCATTTTAATCTTTAAAGACATTTTACTTATTAGTGCCTGTGCGCACGATCAGTGCCATTGATAAGATGGCTAGTGTTAGAAGATTGGATAATGAATTTTATTTTAGTTATAAAAAACCAATTTGTTAAATTTTTCACTTAAAATTGTAAAGGACTTGTTGTGTAGTACACTTACTGCAAGCGCATGCGGTGCATTTAACAAAAAATAAGTTATTTATTAATTTAGTTTAAGGAAGGCTATGTTATGTTGAGCGCTGAAATGTTGAATTATGAAGCGCGAGTTATTTTTATTTAAAACTGTGATAATTAGTTTAATTTCATATAATTCAGTGGGTGTAAAGTATGGCTCCCATATTGCCATTATTGTTTAACGTAGGGGAAATACATAGTGCGCAAAAGACAATTTTACCTTAAAATATGTGTTACTATCTATTTATCGTAATTTTATCTGTAATTGATGTCTAAAGCTTATTAATGTTATGAATGTTTCATAGTTATAGAAGCTTATTCACTTAGATAATTGTGAGATTTATGAATGTCTTGTTGCTGTTAAAGTACTTATCTAATAGGGAATATGCACGTGACTCCCAAGTAGTCCTCTTCGTTAGTCGTCTTTATTGCTATATGTAGAAGCATACCCATGGTAGGTATTTTTTTCAAGTTTCTGAAATGGTATTAGGTATTTGGAACAACAATTGACGTTCAATGACATTCTGTGTAAACCTATGTTTCTAATTAATTCATATCGGGAAAAACGGGAATTCACTTTTCACCAACAGTTAACCACGTAATATTTTAATGTGTAACCACATTTTTTAATATAAGCTTCATTTAAAGAAAATGAAGTTTTTAAATGAATGAAGGATAAAATAGGCCACAGTTCTAGAACTAACAAAAAAACACAAAAATAGCTTAAAATGCTATATTACTGTACCTACTCGTACCTACAATCCGATCTCTCATCTCACATTTTTGTCGGGAATATAGTAACCTATAAAATGGTTGAAATGGATTGATCCATAAAACTAACAAAAATGCATATTCCCTATCACTACACTTACTATATACTTACGTATAAATTATTATATTACTATATTCGTAAATAATTAATATTTAGACCGTAAGATGCAGACACATACCGCTTTCGACCATTCCAATTTTTTATATTTATTTTATCTTGCCATTTATAAATAATTTTTAATGGCCACCCCTCGTTAAGCCTGTGTAAAAATGTACATATATTTACTTTAAACACATTATATACAATGAAATGAGTTAAATAAGATAATGATTTTAAAAGACGTCTCTTTAAGCACAACCTAAGCTCAAATTTCAACTTAAATTGAATTTTTAACTAAGTTTATCATTTCTTAAGACAAAACTCCTTCGTTTGCCATGTAATTTGTAAATAATATTATTTTGTATATATTATTGTTTCTGAAGGAGGTTTTTATGTAGTAATATCATATTACCTATCTATTTAAAATTTGTTTTTATCTAATTTCAAAAACTTAAATGAACTTTGACTTTACATTATTTTACTTTACATGATTTTGTGCCATTAAATGAAATAGAATATTATTATTATTTTTATCATTGTTTTATTGGGTATGTTCACACAGGCTTTTCTTAATTTTACTACAATGAGAATGTTTGGTATAAGCTTAGGTGGAAATATTCAATAATATTACCATATTATATATAATGATACATGGCTAAAATTATTACAATGTAGATATTCGTACCGGTGTTATAGGTACATGTACCTTCATAAATGAAATCTAAATAATTCATTTGTTTGATTGCTAATATATGCACCTCATTCTCATTTCCTTTAAATATACCCAATGCCTACCCTATGCCTCCTACCTTTCCGTACCTGGTTGACAACATTTTAGAATGCCACAAAATTGTAAGAAAATATTCGTGTAAGTCTGTGTTAGCAAAATTAATATAGGTAGTAAGTACCTACTGTAAGATACGATGGTATTTGTAGTAGTTGAATGTTGTTGAAAAATAAAGAATTAAAAAGTCTAAACGTAATGAGTATTCAATAATCACCCGACTCATTATTAAGGGCTTTTACCCTAATTATTATTTGTTTTTTGTAAATGTTGCGTTGTGTGTTGCACCACAATGAGTTTTTAAACTTTTTTCAATCAACTAAGGCAAAGACAAAAGGAAGGGATATTTTTGGCAGTATATGTATGTTTGTGTATTCCACTGTGTCGCCTAAACTACCGAATCCATTATAATGAATGGAGTGTCAATAGATTCCTAATAATGGTCCGGGTGGCAGTGTCTATATAAATTTTAGTAAAAAGTATCGTAGTCGGTTTATGGTTCTTTAAACTTTTTCTTGTTTTTCTAATAATCACATCATCGTCAACAACCCATAACGTCCCACTGCTGGGCTCGGGTCTCCTCTCAGGAGAGGGTTTGGGCCATAGGTCCCCACGCTAGCCAAGTGCGGGTCGGGGACTAGCACGATAACGTTGTGGCGTTTTTAGCCGCCCAAAAGCCTCCAACTTAGCTTCACGACTGTTATTCTATGATAACAACCGGGACCGACTGCTTAACGTGACCTTCGAATCATGGAGACGCTCAGGGTAATATGCCACCAGCGGTCACCCATCCAGGTACTGACCGCGCTGTCGTTGCTTGCCCTCGGTGATTGTTCCTAATCACCGAGTGCTACTGGACTATGAGTGCTATTAAGAATCACTTATAATCGTCGCCTGATGCCAGACTAGGTAGAGTGCAAAGAAGACCTGGCAGTGCAAAGAACTAAGTAGAAATGTGTTAAAAACTGCAGGGTGGTACCTAGAGAGTCATTATTTGTGCAACTAAGATCAAAACGAAGATTATAGGTAAGTACCTAAGTAAGGGACCAATCGAAGAACGAACAGTATTCTAGAATATTCAAGGAAAACGTAGGAAAGCTATTAAAATTCAAAATCATTTATTCATTTAAGACTTTAAGTGACATTTACGAACGTTAAATTGTAGCTACAGTTAAAAATCGTAGATCGACACAAACAGACGCCACAATATGTATTGGAATATCAAGGAAGGTATTGTTCACAAAGATATATATGGTAGCAGTAGTGGTAGTAGAGTTAATAGATAAAGAAAGCTTTGAAAGATGAGAAGAACACATTTAAATGAAGAGGCCGTAGGTTCCATTCCCACATAGCACAAATAATTTGTTATCGTTTGTTCTTGGTTGGGTGTAATTTATCTTTGTTGACTGCCTCGGTGGCCCAAGGGTAGTGAATGCGACTGCTGTGCTCTATGTTTCGGGTTCAAATCCTGGGTCGGACCAAGTGTTTGTGTGATCTACAAATATTTGTTTCGGCGTTTGGGTGTTTCTAACTTTCTATGTATAATATGTATGTTGTTACAAAAAAAAAGTAGGTATATATGTATTTATATCAGTTGTCTGGTATTCATAACACAAGCTCTGCTTAGCTTGGGACTAGATGATATTGTATGTAAGATGTCCGAAATATTTATTACTTTTTATTATTCTTTCACGCAAAATGGGCTGAACAGAATTAGTTGAAATTTGAATTTGCACACAGAAACATCTAAAAACTAATGACGAATTTATCATACTTACTACTATCTACTACATACGTATTTCGAGATAATGACTATATATCTCTTAAACCGTAATATTCTTGGGAAAAAAATGAGGTGTTAAAAATATCAATACCAAAAACCTCCTCTACGCTACGTCCATAAGACTAATACTTTCATTTGAGACGCAAGATTAAAAATAAATATTTTTGAAGTGGATAGTAAATATTTTATGATTCAGGGCAAATAAAGAAAAACACTAGTTATAATAAATACATTTATCATAATTTAAAATCAAATACATATAAAATATTTAACTTTACCTCTTAATAACCTAATAATAAAAATGCTCTGAGGTCATGTAAAGAGTCCACTTAAGATTCAGGAATAAATTAATATCAACTTGACCATTTTGGAAGACAATAGATGTCGTAACAAGTAAACAAACATACATACCTATTTCGTCAAATACAAGAGTCACAAAGAATAAAGTGATAAGTAGTATAAGTTCCTACGAACTAGACTTTTAGATACATTTATTTAGCTACCTACTAATTAAGTTCTTATGTAGTAAAGACCCTATTTCACCGGTTACAGATAGGTCATCTGACAGATAATTTGACGGTATCTTCTTTATAAATTATGTCATATCATCTGTCAGATAAGCTATCTGGCACTTATCGGTAATAGGTGTAAATATTGATAAATATATAGTTCATTCGCTTAGATACGGCCATCTTGATCGCGCCGCCGTCACACGTGCGCTAAGCCGCCACAAAATTAAAGGACCCGCCTGCGACGTACACCCACAAGCAAGTATGATTTGTCAGTTTACGCCATTCTATGAATTAATATATTCGTATTTCACAACAATAACCTCAATTGCGTGCGGGTGCATCGACACTATCTAAACCAATGAATTATACTAAGGAACAGTTTCACCATCTACTGGTAAATGCCCTGATAGACTATTATGAACTTATCTCTCAAAAAACTACAGATTTCAGTTTCCAAGGCTCAGATAGAGACACATATGTCAGATATCCGTCAAATAGTCAATATAACAAAACCATCAATATAATTATGTCAATTTTTTTATTTCTGTTACAAATTTTAATTAACTAAACATTGAAATACATTGGTAAAATAAGTAGTCTAAAACAGTGACGTCACAAGTTTGTATTGAGTACATTTTTTACATGAAGTTATCGTTTTGAGAGATGATAAAAACTAACTAATTTGACAAAGGTGCAGATAACTATCTGACATTTTATTAGGAACTGGTGAAACTGGCCCTAAGTCTTATTATCTCTTGAGCATTGTATTTAACATAATTGGAAAACTCAATTCAATAAAGTAGAATCATTTATTGACCCGGACATAATGGAGATTTAAATTTCTTCAAAGATACTAGTAATTTTGTTACTAGACCTTTCGTTTACCAGACATAACCAATCATGTTACAATAAAAGTAAAATATTATTAGAATAAAGTTAGAGTTTATCTTAAAATAAGAAACTAAAAATAATAAAAAAAATGGACGGTATAATAACTTTCCTCATATGTATATAGAGCACAAAAATTCGAAGATTATAAAGTGTAGACAGACATTAAAAAAAACGGGACGATAAACATTCCAAAAGAGCTGAATCTGAACAGTACCAAATAAATGTGTATTTATTTTCTCAATATGATTTATAATATGATATTTATCAAAATAATCCCCATAACATCTATGCATATTCAATACATATTCCGACATGTTGTGTAACGTGTCAGAATATGTTTAGAATTAAAAAATTACAATAATTTAATTTGAAAAAGATTATGGTAAATTAAACAATACACATCATTTTTACTATGTATAAGAATTTTGTTTGACCTAATGTTGTTGTAATTCACTTCAGCTATTTGGGAGTAAAATATAGCTTGAAGTAGTAAGTATAGGGTTTCTGAGAGGGGTCTGGATGTGTTGATAACAGCAGTTCCCGGATCGCTTCTCAGGCGTAGAGTGACACACCACAACAACACACAGTTGTGTGGTTTTAGTCGGTCCGATTCTAAAACACCATCCCGCTGCAAACCCCGGTGGATCACACAGGTAAATAAAAAGTAAGTATAGGATTTGGAAGCCCTCAATACAAAAGAAATATACGAAATATACAATGAAAAAAAGGATGGCACTTATAGATCAATAATTAAAATTAGGTTTCTTCAGAGATTTTTATGCTCTTTATACATTTGGAAACATCTACGACTTGTGTACTTACTACACATTCTGAAATACTCATAACTTATTATAAACTAACAATATTAAGTACATTTGGTAAAATAAATGCAAGAAATTAAATTATTGAGATTTGAATGTCAGATCATTTAAACATGTACAATAATTTAGTCTTTTATTCTAGAGAGGATTAATTTCAAGATTGAAATTTCTATTTATTCCTAATAATGAATCATCCATAAATAACGTCAACAAAAATAGGATAAGTTAAATAAAAGTAACGTACTTTACTATGTTAGTAAGCACATGGAATGTCTGAAACGAACACGATGCAGCATATTCAGTCAATAATTTTCAGCTTATGTATATTAATAAGTAGAACGTTGCAATGGTTAAGTAGTTCAAGTGTGCAGCGATCTTATTCTTCACTATAAAGAAAAAGTCATTCAAATGCCGATTGGGCAAGAATGCTGTAAAGGTACAAATAAGTCAATCCGTAATTAAAACAGCCGTTCAAAATATATAATGGATTAATTTTTAATTAGAATAGCACCTATTAGAATAACACCTCAGACTTACTTATAAATTGAAAATAGTTAGTAAGAAATTATTAAGGAAAATATTCTACAGTTAATATGATATATAGTAATATATAAATCATAGCAACTTGCTTCAATATTCAACCTTTTCCACGTATAACTATCTATTTCCATAAAAACATAAGAAAATTAAGTGTACCTCACATAGACACTTTTTGGAATTGTCTTTGAAATATTAAAAAAAATACCTGCTGTTTCATTTACATTGTGGCTTGACAAAGCACATACAAACGATAAGCCGATTTGCATGAAAAAAAACTGTACTCATAAACATAAAACTTTTTCCATGTAACGATTTTTCGTTGTATTTGATGTCTGTAAAGTTCATAACTATCTGTCAAACACACAGAACCATGAAACATATACCCGAAGTTGAAATAAATGAGTTCTGTACCCGATATAGGCCACAAAGCATACATCTAACAAATAATGTATGTCATTAGAATACATGCTCTATAATACTAACAACAGGTGAAACCAATCGTCTAATAAACAACATGTTTTAATAAAATAATCACGAACTATGCCTACAAGCCATTACAACTCCCAGTTGAAGCTTATTTAGAGAATTGAATGTTGCAATGCAATACGCATTTAGTCTTGGAAATTTGAAAGTATCGAATATACATATACAAATTGATATATTTTAAGTATTGGTAAAAACATACCGTGTGTTAAACTAACCTTCGAATAATAATTGCTTTGATAGTTACACACACGTTACTAGTCATAAACTTAAAGTAACTTTGCATTCAAAAACTTTGCAACAAAACAATGTTCATTTCCATTATTCATACAATCGTTGAAAAGCAATCATACCATTAAAAACATTTCAACGTTTAAACCTTAGTAGTGTCCGAGTTATCCTTCTTGTTCCTTCTGTTTCTTCTGTGTTTACTGTTCGAGAGTATTTCGTACGCTTGCTGGATCTCCATGAAACGCTCTTGGGCCACTCTACGATCTTTCTCGTCTTTTACTTTGTCTGGATGATTCTCACGGGACAGTTTACGCCATGTTGATGTGATTTCTTGCTGTGAAGCATCAGGGCCGACGCCGAGGACCTATTAAAATAGGTTTATTAAAGTTTATATTATTAGTAAAGTTATCAAGAGAAAAAATATCCCTTCACAAGAGGAAACGTAACAGACCTGTATAAATGGGATGCGAAAATTCATTTTTGGTTAATTTTACAAGAGGGATAACGAAGTGGGTCTATTTTACAGCTGTTCGATTCCCTGATGGATAGAGGGATTGATGACTATCAATAAAACTAAATTATTAAGATTACAGCTAAGACTTGTGGACCCAACTGCATTTTTTTTTAAAATAGGATCGAAACAAAAATCTACCTTGTAAGCATTTTGTTCTCCATGAGGATCCGAGAGGTCAATAATTTGCTTCCAAACCTCGTACCATCCATGGTGTTGAGCGTACTGGTAAGTTTCGATAAGACACTGTTTCACATCCAACCACCTGGAGAAAAGATAAAAAAGAATCAATTAAGTACCAAACTTAAAAACATCTTACAATATTTACTTTTCGAGTTGTAGTAACTCCAGAGTGACTTAAATAACAACAAAAAAGTTAAAAATACTGTAACCTAACTACGTAAAAACCATTGTTAAAATGTCACCTAGGTCATTGTTACAAATCTGAAATCTATTGACATTTTATTCATTAAAATCGGTTCAGTAGTTTAGGTGCTATGGACTGCTCAAATTATAACACTTCCTTATACCATTGGCAGGTAAATATACTGAACTATAATGAACTTCAGTCAGTCAGTCATGCTAAATATCGCTGAATATTCGATACAGAACTGGTGCCATTTTTATTAATTACTAGCTGACCCGGTGAACTTTGTATAAATACATATAAAATATATGAAACATACAATAATATATATGAAAAGCTTATTTTAGTTATTTTAAACCCGCCTCAACTACCCGCAAGGCTATAGTGTATAGGACTAAGAAAATATAAACCTTGTGTTGACAATAACAAACACACAAAAAATTATTATGCAATTTAGTGTAGTCGATAGAAAGTTATGCGCGTACATTTATTTTTGTGATTTTTTTATTTATATAGCGTATGTATTCTGTCTCCCCTGGTACTTAAGAACTGTGCTCTCTAGCTACCCTAGAGGTAGTGGTTACCCTAGTAGGTTCTATAGAGGAGAGTAAAGTTCTACACATCTCAACCCAATAAAATAAACTAGCAATGTAGTTCTCACAGCTTTATTATATCACCGCTATAATGACGTGGAAACACAATTTTATATTGCACCATATATCAGAATATACCTAACAGTTAACAGTTTTACGACAGTTACTATATCTAAACTTACCAAGGACTGGTAAAGAAGTGATGTAAAGCTTCGTAAACCGGAATCTCGTCACCCTCGCTGTCTGTGATTGTACCGTGGAAATACAGATAACTGCACCACAGGGATATGTACAAGCAAGCACAGATCCCCAGAATTAACACTCGCCTGGAATACACACAGCTGCATGTTAATACTCAATTTTAATTACTTTCCTAATATTTAAAGTTTTCATTAAAATAAGGATTCTGTCCCTCCCGTATTAATAGATCCATATGGTGACAGATTAAGTATACCAGATGTCACCGTTCTTATTCGTCTGTTGAATATCGTGAGAGTAGTGTAAGGGAGTAAACTTTGCAGAACAAAAGCACTGGAAAAAGAAGAAAAACGTGAAACAAACCCTATACCAACCCGTCTATCCAGTGTGATATAGTGATAGGTATATAATGAGATACTTTTCAAATAGTATAGTACTATCAGTCTAATGTTATATTGCATTATGAAGTTATATTAAATAGAAGTGCATCTGTGTATCCCTAACCTTTTTATAAAATCCCTCGCATTTGCAAGATATATTTATAGTGCGGTCGTCTTTAAGGAAAAAAAATAAAGCTCACTTTGCGAAATGTTTCTGGTTTGGCTTTCTTCTCCACTCCTTGCAGAATGAGTCAAAAACGAGCGCTGAAGCGAGAACCATGAAGGTTAACCACACGGTCTCGTCGTAGATGTAATATCGAATTGGATAGACTGCATACGCTGCTATTAGGGGCCACTTGAACTCACCCTGTTCTCGTCCAATGTTGCCAACAGTCCATACGCCTAAAATAAGTAATTAAGTAACTCTCCGAGTTATAAAACAGCCAAGCAACATAGTTATAGTGCATTTAGTGTTAGATGTCCGAAATATTTAGAACTACTTGAAAAACACTACACTGTTTTTGGTGCAACCCCTTGAGATGGGATGAGCTCCTTGTTGGTCTTTGAAACCTGGGCTTTAAATATTAACTAGCTATTTTAGCTAAATAAAACTGTCATAAAATCAGACAGGAATATAATTAGGTATAGTGGGACAAACAATAATTAAATCTTAACATCTCGGACATAATAGCAGTAAAAATAGAAAGTTAGCACTTAAATTTTGGCCTATATGGACTTTGTGAGCTAATCTTGATATGGCATGGAGATACTTTTATTCCTGAACAAGGACATAGACGACCATCAAATCGTGAAAACCGGAATAAACGCGGGCGAAGCCGCGCTCAAAAATTAGTTTATTATAAACTAGGCGCCTCATGCGGCTTCCACTACTAACATAGTTGATATGAATATAATTTATGGCCTATGGCACTCAAGGGTGATGCAGTTACATATTACTAAAAAGGTTCCACAATTAACACAATAGTTTAAAGATTTGCCTTGCATACAAACAATTTAGCTTTTTATAAAACTGCATTGTATATATAGATTTCTCACCTAGAGCAGCTGCGAGTGGTGAGAGGAGGGTCAGACACCTCAAGTTAATGCCCCAGAAGCTGTCCGGTGGTATAGCGGTCATAACCATCTGGCTCCAAGAGTACCCCACCAACAACATACCAGTAAAGCGATTCATGGAGAATGGTGGCTGGTGACACAAAAAACATAAAGGTTAATGATACAGTACAGCATGAATTAGAAAATTCGTGTTTATGTTTGTCAGTTATGTTAATCTTTTCTTATTATTATCTTCTATTCTGTATTACACACACATTGAACACAAAACATTAATGAAATCATTTGCCATAGCTGTTCTATTTTATTGAAGATTACCCCTGTCACAGTTGGACTTGTGATTCCAAGTAACTAATACTTAAGAAAGAGCTATCGAAATAGTGTAACAAGCCGAGATTCGAATGTAAAATCGAAAATCGAATTTTATCATGTAACATGCCGACTTGTACCAAGTAATCAGATACACTAGTGGTACTAAAAATGCCAGTTGCTAAACAATGGTGAGGAAGCATTATTGAATGACACAATGACTTTCTTAGAATGCGTAATGAGTGACCAAAGTTTAGTATTTATACCTGAATATACAGTCCATTCGTTTAGATCAGGGTTTCCCAAACTTATTTTGCCTACCGCCCACTTTGAGAATAAATTATTTTTTAGCGCCCCCATTTTTTCACCTACTTAAAAACCACTATAACTTCAAATTTAATTAATCAATTATTGTTAGCTATATTAGCCGAGATTAAACATTAGTTCTAAACGAGACTTTTACTATAACTCGCAAGAGTTAACTTGAAACCTGAGTGCAGTAGGTAATACACAACGGCTCTCAGGTCTCAAGTTAACTCTTACACCTGCAAATGAGAATGATTATTGAAACGCAACTTTATAGTATTCAAACATAGTATCATTTATTCAAAATAAAACAAACATAATCGATTCTTATATAAAAACTAATGTGAAGGATGAACCTGATGCTGTTTAATAAGTTTGTTGATATCAGGTGCCGATTTACTCAAGAACAGTCGCAAGTCGCCATGTTCGGGAACATACAAACGATTTCTCTTAAGCAGTGTTGCCACAGCACTAAATCCACGTTCACACAAATATGACGATGGGAATGCTATCAAGAATCGTTGAACGATTGACCACAATCCAGGGTACAATTGCGGGATCGGTTTTTGTAGCCAAAATTCTTGGTAACCATTTTTGAACTTGATCTTTATTTCCTCGTTTGTTGTCAATTCTATAAGTTCTTCTTCCAGCTGAGGTGACATTGCTGTGTTGACATTTGAAAACGGATCCAACACCCAGTCTGGTATTTCCAAGTTCAAAATGTCCTGGTATCGTTCGGTGAAGTCAATGTGGAGGTTTTCCAAATGTAGGCAGTAGGCAAACAAATCGTCGTTACTGCAGGATACTTATAAATTCGGAAAATTGTGAAACTCACGTCTGCCCATATTCTTTTTGTGTAGAAGCAGTTTGGCTGCGAAAGCAGCAACGACGTTCTTTGTTTTAACTAAATTTAGTTCTTCGCCTTGCAGTTGGAGATTCATGACGTTGAACAATTTATACAGGTCTGTCATGTAAGCTATATCATTCTTAGATGTAATGAGCTTGTAATGTAATTCTCTATCTTTAGTTTCCAAGAACTCTATCACAGAGTTAAACAGGTTGTAAAATCGAGTCAGACAATTGCCTCTTGGTAGCCAACGAACTTCGGTATGAAACAACAAACGGTTAAAATCCTCGTCATTAGTAACACAAAGCTAATGAAATAATCTATCATTCAAAGAGCTGTTGCGGATTTTATTGACTGCTTTGATGACATATTGCAGTGATTGAAATAGTCGTTCACTTAAGTTTCTAGCAACCAAATGTTGTCTATGAATAACGCAATGTACAGCAAGGACACCTAGAATTTTATTTTTTAAGTACGCTACGAAGCCTTTATGGCACCCTGTCATAGCCGGAGCGCCATCCGTAGCAACTGATATAATATTTTTCAAGGGAATCTCTTTCTCATCACAAAACTTTTCCAATATATTGAATATGCTTTCGCCTTTTGTATCGGTCTCTAAATTTCTAGCAAACAATAGTTCTTCACATATTTTCTCATCTTTAATAACCTCACGTAAGACAGCAAGAATGCTTCATTAGTTGGTAAAGTGGACTCATCGAGCTGAATTGAGAATTGGCTTGTCCTCAGGTGATCGCACAATGATCCTTCAATATCTTTAGCCATTTCATCAATTAGTCTTTGCACAGAATTATTACTCAAAGGAATTTTTCGGATAATATCTGCGGCCGGCGTATGAAGCACAGTAGTTATTACTTCCTTCATTGCTGGCAAAATTAACTCTTCTCCGATGTTATGTGGTTTGCCTTTTTGAGCAATTAACAAAGAGATATTGTACGAAGCTCGAAGTCCGTCGTCATCTTGCTTAGCAGCCGCCGAAAGTATTATTGGCTGAGTATTATGCTTCTTCTCTAGGTCTTGAAAATATGCTACATTCTTGTCTTTCTTACCTGGATGCATTTTATTCAAATGATCTTGCAGTCTTGAAGGCTTCATTGCTTCATTCGAAAATGTTTTTAGACATAGAAGGCACAAAGGCAACGATGTGTTTGTGGGATTTTCAATGAATCCGAATTTAATATATTCCGCACAGTATTGCCGTCTCTTCTTTTTTACTTCCGACATTGTTTTGTTTTAAGAAATACGTAAGTTAGTGTTTAACTGAAGTGGGTACTGCTTATCTATTATGCGCAAAACCGCAAATGGGAATAAAATAAATATTACGTTGTTTATATAGGTTTGCATAAGCAGCACGCACCGACAGGAATAAAACAAACATGCATAAACTCGTTTATCTCATTCGACGCTCAGTCGTACTCAACAAGTAAGAACAAGTATTATATGAACCAGCCGATTGATACAGGAATGCACAATTCGGGCTATTTAACAAAAACTTGTTACAACATGATTGGCCGCAGTCTACTATCTACGAAAATTACCTATCTAGGAGTACTAATAACTATTAAAATGCGAAAATATGTCTTTTGCCTTTTTATTTGTTTGTTTGTGTCTACTTTCATTTCGAAACGGAGCGACCGATTGACATGATTTTTATTTTGTATATTCAATAAAACAGGACAGATATATGAACTACGCGGAGAGAAATATCGAACCGAGTTTGAGCAATCTCTTAACTAATATTAATTGATGTTCACAAGTTGTAGTTGAGAGTCGAGAGCTCATGCAGTCGGTGTCTAAGAGGCCTTCTAGCTAAATGAAATTACAAATCACCCCCCAAGCCTCTACACAACGCCCCCATTTTTTCTGGGTCTCTTAACCGCCCCCCTTTAGGCTTGCAGCGCCCACAAGGGGGCGTTATCGCCCACTTTGGGAAAGACTGGACTTTAGATAGTGTCGGTACACCCGCACGCAATTGTGTGTACACTGAAAATAATAGCTGAACTTGGTCAAAAACAATACAAAAACAAAAACGGCATTATTTTGAATACATAATTGTTCAATCGTTACTTGTTCGATCATTCAATTTATTCACATGTAACTTAATATTACTATAGTTATTGTGAAAGTTAATAATAATTCTTTCTTTCTTTATTGCAACAAAGGATGTATACAAATGAAGTGCAAGCTCTGACTTTCCAAGAAACAATGATACAATAATATTTTACAATGAATAAGTGGAACGGAAGTTCGTCAAAAATTTTAACTAGGTTGTGATCCCCCTATAACCCCCTATATAATCGTAGCCAAAACTCTAAGTCATATTTTGGTATTCTTTTTAATTAGGTAGTTTGATAAATGTCTGGTCTTGTACTTTAGGTTTAATTTATTGTACAACCTAGGTGCAACGTTGCTATATCACTGTTGAGCAAATTTATTTTTTACCCTTGGAATCGGAAATTTATCTTTTCTTTTACCCGAAGGTTAAAGAAGAGGTACAGTATGATTGTGATATTTAACAAAGCACTGATAGACAAACATCTTTCGTACGCTTAGAACTTTAGCTTATTCATACATTAGTTAAGTAGGGTGGCAAAACGGTAAGAAAAGTAGTACTTTAAGTACAGTTCAGTCACAAACGGCGTAAACTTACAAATCTTATTTACTTGTGGTTGTACGCCGCAGGCGAGCCCTTTGAGTTTGTGGCGGTTTGTTAGACCGTATGTAAGCAAATGGACTATACTCTCATGTTCTTCTTTTTGAAAGAGGCTATATTACATTAGGCTAGTAGGCAAGCAGCAAAAAATGTTGGAAGAATGTAACTTGTAATAAAGAAAACAAAAGTATTCTTATTCTGGTATTCCACATTTACTGAACCAACCAACGCCAAAATGTGAAATCGTGACTGCATTTCATCTGGGAAAACCTAAACCAGGTGACGGAAATCCAAGCTAATTGTAACACACGCATCAGCTCTCTAGCTGTTAATGTGTTATTCCAAATAATAATAATAAGTTTTTTATTGGTTTCAAGTAAACTCTTAAAAAGACCAATAATAAAATAAATAAATAAATAAGAGAGAAGCATTATCCATAACAGTAAGCAATATTAATGAATAAAATATGTACTGATTGCCATATATATATTTGGGGTCCTGTATATACTTTGATCTATTATAAAATAATTAAACAAATTTAGAAGAAATAATCCATAAGAAAATATTCCAGAATATCTTAATCCAGAAAGTATGAAAGTAGGCTATCTATGAACAGGAAAACCAAACTTCTCACAAACTATTCAAATAGCAACCAACCACTTGAATATGTGCAAGAATACAACTACCGGACAGGACAGTTAATATCCCACCAACATCAGACAACGAAGGAGATTAACCAAAAAATAAGTAATGGCTGGAAGAAATACTGATCATTAATTAAGGTAGTTAAATCAGAACTGAGTGTGGCAATAAAAATAATAATATACTTTATTTCTCTCACAAGGAAGGTACAATTTAGCTACAGGATATCTAGTTCAAAATTAAAGATTTAAAAATTTCCTTTGTAAGAGCTGGAGTCCATACTAGGTTAAAAGAGAAGAGTCTTCAATGCCTGTATTCTTCCCTAAGTTACCTATGGTTGTGAAACCTGGCCACTCACTAAAAACCACAGCAAAAATTGGAACGCTGCTAGAGATCCATGGAGAGAAGTATGTTGGGCATACGGAGAAAAGACAAATAGAAAGAAACATAATTATAAGAGAAAAAACCAAGTTTACCGACATACTAACTCAAATTGATTAGATTTTCTGTAGATTGAAAGAAAATGAGGACTGGTCATATGAAAAAAGATCCCCAAAATAAATGGAGCACAAATATTACTTACTGATACCCCAGAGATGCAAAACTCAACAGAGGACGCCAACAGATGCAATGGGAGTACAACCTGAAACTCATAGCAGGACACAATTGCAGAAGAGTGGCACTGGACAAAACACAGCGGAAAATGTTAGAAGAAGCCTATGTCAAGGGGCACACGCAAATAAATCATATTGATTAGAGACAGCAAAAAAAATCTAAACTTGGTTAGTAATTTTTTCTCAGAGTTCAGAATAAAAGACTAATTCAATTATTCATTCAATCACTATTACTATTCAAATTCATTATCAACCTTATCAACAGCCTTTAATAACCCACAACTGCATATAGGCTTCTACTTAGCAAGAAGGCTTTAGCCTACTTTACAACACTGGCCAGACGGATTGGTATAAAGTTTGTTTAAATTTTTCACTCTATTGTTGTTGTTGTGATATTGTTTACTATTTTTTGTAAATTATTGCAATTAAATTTCAATGCTTCAAGATAATAACTTTTAACACTTTACACAAAACACTCAAAAGTTTAGGTAAAGTAAACAATTTCTTAAAAACAATAAGCAGTTCCGTCTAGAGAGTATGAAATACTTGGTTACAATACCATTTTTGTTTCTGATTTAATACCAAAAGCTAATAAATAATAACTTGAAAGTTTCAAACTCAGCTTGAACTAGGCAACAAACAAAGAGCTATTAAAATATCTCATTCATCAATTAAAACCAAACAGTACATGGCAATGCTACTGTAACAGCATCAAATTACAACAAAGACAGAAGAGAGGAATTAGTAATATTAGTACTTGATACTAATATTTATCACTTTAGATTCATATTTATAATATCTTAAGTACAATGTGGAACATTGGTAGGATATAACATCAAAGATTCTATTCACTAACATACTTTTGTACTCTAATGGTGTCAGTCGAATTGTTAGTATATGTTTAGAAAGTCTGTTAAACTATACTACGTATTAAAAAGCATGTGTTACCTTCTTGTTCCTGGACATTCTGTTGACAAGTCCTTCCATATGCTTCGGGTCTTCGTTGGCATCTCTCACATACCTAGGAATACGGAATATTTCTCCTAGCCAGCCAATGCCGAAGCCACCAAAAGTAGTCCACCACACAAACGCATGTCTGTCTCTTCTCAGGTAGAAATGGTGAACCCCAAATACCCCACAAAACAACCAAAGCAGATACGCTACAATTACTGACTTTTTATCTTGCATCGTGTCTCCTGTTATTGTCAATGTAAATCAAAATTGGTGTTTAGTATCCTATTTTTCGTTTCACTGGATAAACAACATTAAAACATTTTATGTATTTAAATATGTTAGCCCTTGCTGCTAATTACCCTGTAAATTTAAACCACAATGACTGTAATTTTATTTTCCTAAGCTACAACAAATTTTTGAAAAGTCAACAATTTCTTTTTGACGCGATTTCCTACATGACGTGGGACTAAAAAAAAGAAAACGAATCAAATTAAATCGAGCCAGGGTTTGACACAGGTACATTACATGACAGATATATCGATGTTGGAAGTGTTGAATTTAGTAGAATATCGAGTAAATCCTAACAATACCTAATACTTGACCATATTATATTCCATAACCTACTTGTACTTGTTTTTTTTATTGCATATATCTGAATAACTTATGTCATTATATTTTCTTCAGTGATTTCGAATAAAACGAAATTTTAATCGTTAATAACATTCTCGGTTTTCTTTACATTGCCATTTATCGATTTTTTTACTGAATTAATTTTTGCAAAAACGCTAGATGATTGCTACATCTTCGTATTACTTACTACAGCTACAAGACTGTTATTTAAGGCTACTAGCTCTGGTACAGAGAGAAACATAACTGGGTACGACCGATATCTCAGTGAGAGCCGAGTTTAATCAAACTCCCAATAGGTGCTATTGTTTCATATGATTTTCGTCCAGCAATTGACTGTTGAATGTTGTGAATGATGTGTATTCTTAGTTTTTGTACGATTTTTGTGGCAAACTATTATGGATAATGGAATATCATTATAGCTCGCTAATTCAACTAACATTGAGCCTTACTGCCTGTTGAACTGTTACTTGCCTGAACTTGTTATGTTTTGAATAATAAGAAATTAGCGACTGCATTAGAAATGTTTCTAATAGTATTAACGTAGTAAAAATATATAATTATATGTTACTTGTGAGGATATACTAAAGTTGCGTCAATATTAATTTTTAAAGTACTGAAACAATTTAAAAAGTCGGTGACCCCGACTTAGCAAATGTAGGAAATACTATCAATTAGTCATTGTGCAATCATAGGTAGTAATAGTGGGAACGCAATATTTAGTTATTATTTCAATTTGCTACAGTAACGTTGCTTACTCGTATTGTGTGTTAAATATTAATAAACACATTGTCGAAATTTTCAATTTGAACAGGTACCTAAAATTTCTATATAAATGATAAATAGACTACCATTTTTTATTAAATTCAAATTTTTGTATGGTATCTAGACATTTTTTGCAAATATTACTCAACTATCTAGTTTTAACGATCTAATTAAATGTACATTTTATTGCACGCTTAATGAAATGTAATGTTCCACTTTAATACAATTGTGTTTTGATTGCAGTAAAACAAAATTATAAAGATGTGTCAAATAAGTAATTTGAATTTATATTAAAAAAAAAATAATTGCATCCGGAAGCCATGTAGGGCTACCAACAAATATCATCGACAACATCCATCGTCAACTTTTTTTTTTCTACAGTCAGCAAAAAGACCTCAATCAGACAAGACATGGTGTGAACGTAAATCATATTTTCTTTTCCTGCAATATTTACGCAGTCAAGTGGCTGTGTAATTTTTGTGTCGTTATTTATTATTATTATGTAATGTAATACTGACTGAGATGGTCGAAATGTAAATGAAATACCACATTAAGCTTCCTTTTGAAACTACTCATCGATCGCGTCATCAAATAATATTACCCACTACATAATCATGCTTCAAGAAAATTTTATTTAGACGTCTTTGCGTTGTCTTAGTGAAGTAATTTTTATTTCTTAACCGTACTCTAACTTCTTTCCAAAATGAATTACGAGGATTCTTCGGAGACGATATATGGGACCCATGAAGACTCTCACGTAGTGATGTCAGAAAAGGTCCAATCTCTGGCAGGGAGCATATACCAGGAGTTTGAACGTATGATTGCTCGGTATGACGAAGATGTAGTGAAAACTTTGATGCCATTGCTTGTGAACGTGTTGGAATGTTTGGACTCGGCCTACCAGACAAATCAGGAACACGAAGTAGAGCTAGAACTACTGCGGGAAGATAACGAACAGCTGGTCACGCAATATGAGCGAGAGAAGGCAGCAAGGAAGCATGCAGAACAGAAGGTGAGTGAACAATACATTTGCGTGAAGGCCTTGCTTGTCTTCCTTTGTTTTTGCATCACAAGGTTATCTTAGAATGTATTTAGTTGTTTACTGAACTTTGTTTATAGAACATGTGTTGTTGTTGTGGTATTTGTGAGTGTTTTTGATTGATGTTCAGTTAAATTTGAGGTATTTTTTAGTAGAATGTGTAACCCATTCTCGTATCTTAATTCCAAGGTGAACAAGGTCTTTGGATGGATCTTTAACATGAATAATTAATTAGAACTGATTTAATGGTATCAAGGTTCATTATTGTGTTTATTATAACTAACTTTGTTTAGTGATGTGTATCATTATTTACTAGTTAAATCAATGTGGTGTTGTGCCTCTTTTCTAATAAATTTGAATTAATCACAACCAGAATTAAGTTTTGGCTACACCTTGATATAGCATTGTACAGAGATTGGTGATTTCTGTTATTTTCTTCATTAATTCTACTCAGTTCTTTAAAATCATTATTAATCACATACAATCCACTTGTCTAATAAGATTTACAGTATTTTGGCTTCCTAATAGAATGTTATTGGAATTCAAGTAGATTCTTATAAGAGGTTTTTTGGCACATTATTATAAATTAAATGGGTGCATAAAGTCATACATACATGCATTCATACCTCTATCTGTACCTTTTAAATGTTAACTACATTCATCCAACACATTTGGTAGAGTAAGCCTGCTACCTTTTACCATATACTGTAGGATTGCTTACAAAAGGTAATATATTTAAAAAAAGTTATGTAAAAATAGGTATGGAAAAGGGATATTGCTTACAAAGAGATTAATAGCTTAAGGTGTAAAGTACCTCAATGGAATAACTTTAAGATAGTGTTTATTTATTTATTTATACAGCTTTATTGAGCACCACTAAAGTATAAATAAAATTACAGACATAACTACATGAAAAATTACAATTGGTATGGTCTTATCACTCACGGCGATCTCTTTCAGACAACCTTTGTACAAATATTGTTTAATTTGATTTTGGGTAGTCTAAGATGTACCTGAGTTAGAAATAATCTAAGTAATCTATACTAATATTATAAAGAGGAAAGATTTGTATGTAAGTATGTTTGTAATGAATTGGCTCAAAAAGTACTGGACGGATTTAAAAAATTCTTTCACCATTTGAATGCTACATTATCACTGATTAATATAGGCTATTTTAATTGTAAGAAAAATAATAAAAAAAAAACAAAAAAAAATTACATTATGTAAACTAATGTATGAAGAGTATTTCACCGTGGGAGAGCCGCGCTTCGGCATAAATGGGCCGGCTCGACCGGAGTGATACCACGGCCTCACAGAAAACCGGTGTGAAATAGCGCTTGCGCTGTGTTTCACCGAGTGAGTGAGGATACCGGAGGCCCATACCCCAACCCCTCCCCCATTCCCTCTCCCCATCCCCCAAAGGTCGGCAACGCACTTGTGACGCTTTTGGTGTTGCAGGTGTCCATGGGCGGCGGTAATCGCTTACCATCAGGTGATGCGTCTGCTCGTTTGCCTCCAATTCAATAAAAAAAAAAAAAAAACTAATAACTGCAGGTAACACCGCGAGGTTCAGCTAGTAATTAATATATAAATTTAATACATGTGTTGTTGTGATGTAATTCCTACGAACATTCCACATATTTACTAAGTTATTAGCAACGCACATCACATCATATCAATAGCCTTTAATAGCCCACTGCTTGATATAGATTTATGCTAGATTTAAATGCCTCGGTGGCGTAGGGGTAGCGTATGCGACTGCTAAACTTGAGGTCTCAGGTTTGATTCCCGGGTCGGACCAAATGTTTGTATGATCTGCAAATATTTGTTTTGGAGTTTGGGTGTTTTCTATGTATAATATGTATGTATTTACAAAAAAAGGATATAAGTATTTATATCAGTTATCTAGTACCCATAACATAAGCTCTGCTTAGCTTGGGACTAAATGGCGTTGTGTGTTCTAACACACATAAATATATATAGTAATTGCTAACACTGCAGAATGCCTACTTAACACCAGCTCAGACCGAGTTTTAAATTAAGCAACCAGAAAATAAACAGGCAATAAAAACTCACAGCTACTTAATTTCAGTCCGTAGTAATTACAACAACCATGTCTACAAATTGTAGTAGCAATAAAGTTAATCAACTTCTGCTGCAATACATTGCTAAAAAGAGTGGTACATTATGCTTTAGGTAATTCGGTTAATGCCTCACATAAACATTGTATATGTGTATGTTAGGATATGAAACAAAACATATTGCAAAAGCAAAGCAATGAATGAGCATCAGAGGATTTTTTTTTATCCAATAAGAGAAGACTTTAAAGACAATGTGTCACATAATACATGCTAGATACATTCACTCATTGATTTCCTTTTAAAAATGTTTATCAATTCTTATGAATATTTGAGTTTATATTTCACATGGTAAGTGATCTTTTACTTTTTAAATTTGTTTAATTACATTAACTTATCAAAAAGTGAATTGATTTCTTTAAAGCCAATGATATACGCAAAGTAATTATCTATCTACGGCTGTGCGGAAAGGATTATCTGATAACTCTTATCAGTTGAGAAACTAATTGGGTAGTTGCCTGTACTGAAAATAAATTAGTACACAACCTTCACTATATAATTATTTCAATTAGTATGTGCAACAAAAACATGTACAAATGTTGTTCACAGATTAATATATTAATATAATATATAATACCATCATATCAAATGTATTATTGTATATATTATACTACTTTTTCTTACTCACCTTAAGGTTGACTGGCAGAGAATGCCCTATGGCATTAAGTCCGCCTTTAATAAAATTAAAAAAAAAATTATACCTACATTATACAAACGGAGGAGAATAGAATTTGGCACACTTAAAGTTTACATGGAATAGAAGTGCAGAAAGCTATAGAAGAAAATAAAAATAAATGTATATGGTCTAATGTAAGCGGCAACAAATATTATAATGGTTGGCATACTAATGTACAAATTATAACATGGAACAAAGATGAGAACAACTTAAAAAAAGTTTTCAATGCACTTGTATTTTTTATGGTTGTTAAATCAGAACTCTTGTTTATGAACTGATTCGTGAACTTTAACTTGATATGAACTTTAAATGGAGGATCGAACACACAATACTCAGCGCAATATAAAGCGGCGTGGCGATCGCTTGAACCACTAACCCGTCGGTGCAAAAAACATGTCACTTGTTACAAATAATTCTAACTGTGAAACCTATGATTGAACTGTAACTACTAATAGTTTTCTAAACGAAAGTGCATTATGATCGAAAAAAATATTGTAATTGAATTTTTCTGTATACATAAGTATTTTTTTTTTAAATCTACAATCAGCCCATCAATAGCAATATATGTATTACTAGAAATATCAATTAAAAGCAAACTCCTAGTTACGAACTGCAGTGTTTTTCGTGTATTTCGATAATACAATAATCCAGTGTATTATGTATTCGAAAGTAACTCTGTCTGTTTGTCTCCCTGTCTACGTGAATATCTGTTACGCTTTCACGGCTAAACAGCCGCAAAGATTTCAATAAAATTTGACATTTAGAAACTTGATTGTACAATACTTGAGTAAAAATAGGCTCTTTGTCGCGATGCGGCGGAGTCGCGAGGCAAAAGCTAGTAATATTATAATTCGAAAGTATATCTATTTATCTGTCTGTTACGCCTTACGTTTTTGATGGAATTAAAAATGGAGATCCTTTGAATACCACCACTGGAGCCGGTTAGGAACAGATGTAAAATTTGGTCCCAACAATCACTAGTGGTGGCAGTTTTAGTGATGGCTGTTGAGAATAGGGTTATTTTTTAGATTTGTTTGTAAAATTAAAATAATTAACCCAAAGACCCACTAGTATTCAGTTTCAGTGGTGGCCTTCGATTAGTGATATCACCTCTAGACTTGCCATGATTGTCGTAAGAACCAACTAAGAGAGCAAATGCAGAACAACAGCACTGCAAAGAAAAGGAAAACTAGTAAAAACCTTACATTAATCCATCTGGCCAGTGTGGTATAGAAGGCCAAAACCTCCTTCCTAAGAAGAGGCCTGCATGATGATTATTATTTTGTCAACTAAGGGTTCTTTGTTTCTGTTATTAAAACACCATTTATTATCTACCTTACCTTACCTTACCTTAACCTACTACAGCGCCATCTACCGAAGATACACTGAACTACGGAGCAACGTACAACACGGATTAACTACCAATCCTGAATCGCACAATAGAAGTTCTCGCGCCGATTATCATAAATACAACATCCCAACATCAACTGTTGGGCAGTGGCCCGCCAGGCATGATCACCTCGCCTCGGAGGATCCTTCCTTTGTGTTGGTGGGACATGATACCCGTTCCACACAGACTGTTCATTTACGTATAAAAGTGTAGTATGTTTATTTATCATCGATCCTATTTATAGTAAGACCATAGGGAAAAATGTATTAGGAAAATTATTTCCCCATACTAATTGTTGACTTTTGTGTATGTTTGAAACTTTGAATACAGTTTGAGTATATTAACATCGCGAGTAAAATGCAATTAAAATGTAGTAATAGGTACACTAAATATAATGCAATACCGTATACACACAATTAAACTTACGCAATGTATTACCTATTGGTAATAAATTGCGTAAGTTGCTTCTGACTTCATGTTAAATGTACACGATTTCATTGTTTTTTAATATCCAGACATTCAACTGTCTGTATGCACTTTTTGTTAGAGCAAGTGTTTCGAGAGTTAAGAAATCTAGTCTTGTTTAGGTCAGTTAAGTTAAAAAATAAAAATAACGTTTGGCAAAGTTATAAACAACTGTATTTTCGTTCTCAACTTGTCAACCTTTTATTTATTTACATGCTATGGAGGTTTTGCAGCTGTTTTAGTTAGAATATATGCAGACCACCAGATTTCATGATTAGTATCGCTTGTTTAATTAAAAAGCAAGCTGTTAAAGAGAATTTACATATTATTATAATGTCTGCTGTTTCATTGTTATGATCTTATGCACTCCACAACTCTAAATGCCGACCGTTTTAAGATTACAACAGGGTCATGTCAATTAATTGTCCTGATGTCCGTCCGTCCAATGGTCGTTATCTGTTATGATTATATGGTTTAACTGCACATAGAGGTGCAGTTAGACTGTATTAAAGAAATATTAAAACTACTTATTACATTATTATTACATCTCATATATGTAACATTCTCGTGTCGCGGTGTTTGTTGTCAAACTCTTCCAAAACGGCTAGACCGATTTTTGTGTGTATATCGGGTAGGTCTGAGAATCGGCCAACATCTATTTTTCATACCCCTAAATGATAAAGGTGACCCACTCCTAATATTTTTTTCTTTTTATTGCTGTACAACGTTTTCAGCGTCAGCTAGTATTAAGCCGGCTACGGACTTATGCATTTTGCTGTAACGTAACATTCATGGTGAGCGTGTTACGTTACGGCATTACCTAACTGACCTGTACACTTGCTCGTGACTAGCACTGTGCGCGACTGCCTTGAGCATGAGATTTCATTGGTACTCAAAATGTCCGATAGGATTTGAACCCACAACACTTGCCGCAGTAGAAAGCGGTAGGAAGCGGCGCGGAGATAACTTAAACCACTAGGCCAATCGTGCAGGTAAGCTACAACACATACGTGCTGTACGTACTGTGCGGAATCTATTTGTGGCCTGCGACAGTGCCTGGTTGGTTTATCATCGTTCGAAATTTGATAGTACTTAACATAATAATAAACCCAAAATACGCAAAGGAAAGAATATGAGTAATGTATAAAGGTTAGAAAGCAACAACTCGAAAAGGAGTCCCGAATAAATTGACGAAGTAATTATAAAACAAACTTCTTCCCTAAAACATTTTATATTTTTTTCCAAATTTAGATTCAGGAAATAATATCCATTTGTACAGGGTGGATTGAAAATACGACATTTATTTGAACTAGACATACCTACACATGTTAAAGTCCGATTTCAAAATTTAATAAAATCGGTTCAGTAGTTTAGCCACAGATGTATCTAATAAAACACTATTATCGATGGGTTAACGACCGTATGACCTACGTAATCGTAAACGTAAGCCATTGCTACGTCATGCGGAGTTCTGTACCTTAGAAACTTACGTGCCTACCACGGCACCGCGGCACTTGCGCTGTCAATTACAAATGGTGTACTTAATGGTTTTAATTATTTAAGATATTTAGTTTGTTTTTTTTTTATTCCAATTCTGGCATAAATTATACAATCTCAAAGTAAACTAACACTGTGTTTGTTTACTTTATGATTGTATGACTTTTTCGCCAATGACGCGTTGGATCTCAGATTTGCGCTCAGGTATTCTATTCGCCTAAACTCGAGATTTCACAAAATCCCAAAGAAAAAAGGTGCACTATCTGGACTGAAAATTCTTCGAAGTTCGCAAGCGGTCTTCGCATAACTTTCAAAATACTAGTACTAAGTTTTCCCAATTTTAACGTGATTTTATGTCGAAAAGCGCTCTATTTAAAAAAATCGAAATCGACATATGAGCCAGGTGCAAAATTTTAGAGTTGCCACTTACAAAATAATACTAAATTTAAAAAGTGTACTCTTACTGAGACACCCTATATTTATTTGGTAATATTATGATAGAGATCACCCGAATGACTTATTTTATTTCACTTACCAGTATTTAACTGACCAGTCTTGAACTATCGTGTAGACTATTGTATTACGTCAGGTAAATATATTGTTACATAATCTGTACCTTCAGTTTTTGGACGTTTCATCTTCATACACATACATGATACATACTCGTACATAATGCCAGATATAATGTGCCGTGCGCCATAATTGTTTAGAAAGGCGTGTAAATAATTTTCTTCATGTATTCTTTACTACATCTGGCTCTGCTTAGTTTGGGCTTTATAAAAGAAAAATAGATTTTTTAATAAAAATATAGGTAGCGCTTTACAAAAGGAATTAAAACGATAAATAACCTTCATACAATCATACAAATTACTAATGCTATACCGGCATAGACGCAACCTTCACACAGTAATTATTTTTATCGATTATTCTTATCCACTGCAATTTTTGTATCATAAAAATCATTTTGTAAGTTATAAATTTTGTTATTAATTACGGCGAAACGTTATTTACGGTTCTGCTCTAAATATTATAACTAAAGAACACCTAGGCGTCGAATTTGAACCATATTGATTTGATTTGAATCATTACCATAAATGTTTTATGTCTGACATAGTGTAATTACAACGGTCATCATTTTAGTATACAAGGTGTACGAGTATATCCAGCAAAGACAATAAATTAGCAAAACCATGACTTTAGATCATCGTTCTGGACTATTTCCTAAAGCGATAAAAATATTTTTGTAACTGAATTTCAAAATTAAACTTTTCTTACAATACTACGAATCCCGTGATTTACGAGACAAGATTTTCAAGTTCATCTGTAAACGCGGTTTGTTTGGAAAAGTTATTTAGATTGATGAGCTAAACTCAATGTTTTGCTAATTGTCTTTGCTAGAAATGAATCTTGTACAGACTTTACTACTAGCTTTTGCCCGCGGCTGCGCCCACATATATTTCGTATCTCGGTTATCGCAGCAGAAAGTAGCATATGTCCTTCCTCAAGAATCAAAGTATTTAAAATTTAATTAAAATCGGTGTAAGGGTTTAGCTGTGAAGGCGTGACAGACAGTCAGTCAGACAGATTTACTTTCGAATTTAAAATATTAGAATGGATAATAAAATAATTATATTTGTGTTAATAAAACAGATATTTAAAGATAGCTAATAATTTTGTCGTTTTGTTTAAAAGTCGACTAGTTGATGAGACAGTAAAATATTAGTCAAAACTAGAGCCTATCTTTAGATGTATTATTTGCACCCTACTAAAATGACCTACTTACTGTATGGAACGGTGCTCACGATGTTTGTGAGGTTTATTAAGGACGTAGAGAAGCAAATCAGAAAAAAAATGCTTTGCCTGTCTTGTAGAAAAAACAGTTCAAACATTCGTTGAATAATAAAGATATTTATGTTTTAATTGAATTTTAAAAGGTTAACCTTGTTCATGAGTTTTTATTTTTCCTATTCGTGGCAATGCCAATATCCACCAGTTATTTGCCGGGTTTTAAAAAGATAGCTTTGTAAATCGACCAGACTGTTACATATTAATAAGTTTTTTGTCTATACTCGTGTTCGTTTATCTTTCCTGTAACGAAAAGTGAGCTGTGTATCTAAATAGCTTTCTTAACTTAAATTATAATATATAATAAGTGAGTGTATGTGTATATGGAATAAAAACTGTAGCATCTTTGATCGAAAGAGAAATTACGCAAAATATATTAAAATAATTAGTAAAATATATATGTTTTTACTCGCACAAAAAGTTACTGCCTTTTTAATTCTAAGTTCCATATATGTCAGTTTTGTATGGTAAATTGATAATACATTTAATATCTATCCAATAAATAAAAACACCTCAAAATGTTAAAATCTATATGTATCAAGTTTCGTTCATCTAATCGTCCTTTAATTAAGAACCACTGTACTAATTAAGACTCGATTGTATAAGTAGAATGCTCGTAATCTTCTCCATTGTTCAATAAATTCTTTTTTTTAACCAGCTCCTGGAGGCAGAAGACCACTTCGAAGGTGAAAGGAAGGAACTTACTGGTAGACTGGAAGCTCTTGATAGCATAGTCAGGATGTTGGAATTGAAACATAAGAACTCTTTAGACCACGCGAGCCGGCTTGAAGAACGGGAAAATGAGCTGAAGAAGGTAAGAATTGTGAATGTGAAAGAACGTGTTTATTGTACAACTCATTAAAATAAATCTGATCACTAGACTAGACAAAATTATACTTTGTTGCAACTATAATTCTGTTGGATGTACGGGTAACGGAATATTAAAATAAATCTAAGTAGAGTCTCTCTTTTAAAAAAAAATCTTTAACATTTGTCTTGAAATTTTTTTGTTTGTAAAATTCATTACTTTGTACAATGTGTATATACGACACTTACTAGACCAAGAAATCTTTAATTTAATTTGTATTACCCAATGCCAATAAGGAGGTGGTGTTAAAAGAGGGATGGGCAAATGTTAGGGACTACTAGAGCTATTGCATCTTCTTGATACAAATATATCACAAGAAATAACAGTTAAATTGAACCTGCCATAGCAGAACTTACCCCTTACAGGCAAGTAGGTCCTAAAAGTAATAGTAAAAAAATAATTACTAAATGTTTCACGAGAAATTAATGTAAGAGAAGGAGCGTAATATGTCGATGACAAAAAAAAAACAGTTTAATCCTCTTTTGCTAATCCAATAATGTACCGATATATACGATGTGTATATTATACGATAGTGGATTCAAAACCAGGTCAAATGGTTACACAGAGGGCACACTTAATAATATTCTAACGAATATTTTTAACGAGGTCAGTTTTCAGCTTCCAAATAAAATTTTCTACACGTTTTAAACAAGATCTTTTAGGCTGAACTTTATTCTGTTTAGCATATAGAGACCCGTTTTTATAGGGCGAGACTTACATGAGTTTCACTTCGTCTAAGAATAGAATTATGTTTCTTACCGAGTGTTTCTCGAGTAGACTTGGGTTTTTAGTGGGATTCGTGTACTAGACGCTAAAACCTTTGCACATTTAGAATTCCGTGATAAATGTAAAATATAAGCCACGTAAACAGCAAAATTATTCATTAGGAAAAATTAGTGCATTTCAATGGCTAGGTCAATGATATTAAATAATATCATTGGACAGTCAGATTTATTAATTTATTGGTATTGTTAGTATAGTATACGTAATAATACATGTTGTCACTACAATGTCAAGCTCACAAATCAATGAAAAGTTATTCTCGGAGAAATTTGTTTACAATTTTTTCTAACAAGGAAACAGTATGTAATCTACTAAAAGGGCTCTAAGCTATAATGCACGATTCGATGATAAAATACACCCATAAAAACAGATTACTGTCAAGTAGTACATAGGTAGTAACAGATCGTACTACCTACATTCTTCATATGCAGTTAATTAGCCATCCTAATAAATAAACCAGATAAATAACAATAACACCGTCTGTAGTTTGTTACTTACGACGACGGGTTACATTAAGTAATTTTTAAGTTTTAAAAACTACGAGTATTTCAAATAATGGTGAACTATCCAAATAATTGAGAAAATGAAAAGCCATAGGGTTATCCTTTTTCGGCTATTGATTGGTCGCATCATTCGGAGACAAAGCATCTGATATACGACTTAAAAAATTAAAAACTAAACTCCTTAGAAAATAAAACCATATACTAAAAAAGGTTTCGCGTAGAACTCATCGAAACGTAAATTCTAATTCTTTAAATGTTATTCCTACGGATATACCGTTCAATTAAATATTTACAGAATGTTAAAACATATTTAGAATGATACCTACTGTCCTATTTACAACACCAATCATAAGTATAGAAACTAATTTGAAATTTGGCGGAATTGCAATAATTTACGCTTTCACTGTCGACGTGACGTCATGAGGAATGACCAATATGGCGTCTTGCATTTTCGTCAATTTACGCGGAAATGAAAAATGTGAAAAGCATTTTAATGTCACTTTTAGATTGAGTACAATTTAAGTTTTGGATATTTTTCTTATTCAAATCTCTACTACTATAGAAGGAAACTAGTTTCTCAAAATAATGACGTAATTGGATTTTATTTCCAGAAACGTCCCTTTTCACTTTTTTTTCTCTATAAGAATTTCATAAATGGATAAAAGCGACGTAAGCGTCGCAGATTGCCAATTTGATTGCACATAAGAATTATATTATTAAACTATATCTACGAGAAATTGAAATTTCAAAACTCCGCTCTGCCTCGTTTTTAGTATTTTTACGTGTTTGTTTACCTTCAAGTTGAAAAGCAAAGCGTAGGAAATAGACGCTATGTGCTTAAGACTTAACTTCTTGGCCTTGATTGATATTGAATTGATACCTATGCATGCATTCGTGCTCTAGTTTAATAAATTATACTATAGTAAACCCTTTCAACTAGACATTGTTGGTGTCCTTGATACAGCCGATATGCTTTTATCCGATATAGGTCATAAAATGAACTGCCTTCGGATAATTTGGATTATCTTATCATGGAATATTTTTCCCATAGGAATATTCGAAGCTCCACGAGAGGTACAACGAGCTGTTCAAGACTCACGTGGACTACATGGAGAGAACAAAGTTGTTGATGAGCACTACTAGCGATAGAGGTGAAGTGCGCGGCAGGCTGGGACTCAATCCTATGAGATCTAGTGGTACGTAAACGAAACTTATTTTAGTTTGGTTTCACAAGGATCAAAGGTTTTACTTTTTGTTTACTTTGTAAAAGTCTAGCCCGGCCTTTGAGATACCCAGTTTCTGTTTTCATTAATGAATAATTTTCTTATTGCTAATAAGGTTGGCATGCTATTATAGAACCTCAACTTAGAATCGGTTGCTGTAGCTGGAATCCCCACGCGCAATTCCGACCAGTCTTGTTTAGAAGTGCAATCTTTATCTGTAGTTCTATTTTTTTGTAAAAGTTTGTTATACAACATACATAATGTAATATGTACTATAATAGTCGGATCTAAGGATATTATCGTCTCGAATCGACCCGAAAATTGTCATTAATTCGGTTAATAGTTTAACTTCGACACTTTTCGGTAGCCGCTAAAATCCTAATAAATACAAATTTTTGGTCTAAAGCCTACCTACAACAGACCTAAATTGCCTCGAGCCATTTACAGACACGCAAAAAATACAATATAATTCCTAGAAGACGCTAGCAACGTGTTTTTAAAGTTCCTTGTTTTCATCACAAAAAAAAAACAACAAAGAATATTTCAATGTCGATGCGTGCTTATTTTAAATGTTAAATACATATGGGTTAGTCAGTAACAATGAAATCCCTTATGAATAAACAATGCTATTATCTAAATGCAATTTTTTTAGTGAACGTAATCTGTATCATAATTAATTCGGAATGTTAACAAGTACGTCCATGCGGAATATTACAAGATTTGACAAAGAGACGCTAATAGGATTAGCGTCACTGTAGACAGTGTTATTGTACGTCTACAATCGATATTTGATAGATCGATTTTTCGAAGAAGTAAAGACACACCCAGCGTTTCCCTCAGTATGTGAACATTAATTATAATGAATTGCAAATGTCGCAACATCTGGTGTCGACGCGTTCGTTATAGCTGCATTGCAGACACGTTTGATGACGTCACATTGCAATGCTGAAGTTCATATCATTAATTTTTGATATTGATTTGTTATTAAAAATCTTTTTCTTTTTAACTTTGACTGCATTATAATGTATTTTGAATGGTGCTTGTCTATATGATTTATGTAATTATTCGTTATATGTATTGTATTCTAAGGGTCTCCTTAGAAGGGAAGTTTTAGCTTACTGACCATGTCCAGCAGTGGCCTCGATGAGTGAGTAAGTGGCTGTTGTTGATGATACCACGCCTGTATATTTTTGTTCAGTTAAATATGATACGTCGTCTGCATCTATAAAAGTTATAAAACACCTAAGTGAATAAGAGTACTTACGATCACGCAAAAGTAATTTGCGTTCAAAATAAACAAAAATGCCTCGCAAGTTGTATCTAAATAATACTCATCTTTGCTAAGACCCCTACCTTTTTCGGGAGTTTAGAGTATTTTTTTAAATAGTATGTAACGTTCGGTATACGTATACTTTATACAGCCTACTTGAATACGTATCAAACAGTATGAAACTAGTCCTAGGATCCCCTATAGTAGATTGAGTTTACAAAAGCTAATTTAAAAATACACACTTCTACACATTAAAAAACGTGGCCTTACACGTCGATGTGCAATAGCGCGTAACTAACACTAGTAAATAATATCTACCAGTTTGTAAAAAAATATGTGAGCAAGCTAGATAAAAGTTGGATTGATTTTTAAATCGATAACACGTTCTATTATTAAAATATTGAAATATGACACACGTAAGATGTGATTTCAATTTTTTTTCTAAAATATGTGGCTACCATAGTGACTACTCTGTCTGACGCAAATAATGAGCAGAATCCAAGAATAGTGGTCACTATGCTTACTGCAAATGCAGACAATGCAGCACGGCTCACATTATGGCGGCCTAATTAACTAATTAATTCATACTTAATGTTGTTAATAGTGTAGTAGTTAATATTGAACTTGCAGTCGGTTTTTTAAATGTGCCATGTTTTGTATCTTAACGTACGAGTAGTATGAAATGAAGTTGCTTTTTGTTCCTGTATGCTTAGATCTTTTTAATTACGCAGCGATGTTCACCAATAGAAGAAAGACTGATTTAAGTGTAGTTTTATATGTAAAAAAAAACGTATATATTTACTAGACCCCATTCTCACTTCGTTGGGCGTTGACTGCCCGCTTTTCTTCGACTTGATTTACAAATACTATTATTTTTAATCGGATTTTTTATTCAATCTTAATAAAATATGGCCTACTAGCTGAACCCCGCGGTGCTACCCGCGGTACGATGATAACTGCGGGCAACGCCGCGAGGCGAAGCTATATCTTTATAAATAGTAGCCTATGTGTTATTCTGATGTATAAGCTATATTGTGGTAAAGTTTCATTCAAATCCATTCAGTAGTTTTTACGTGAAAGAGTAACAAACATCCATACATACATACATCCATACTTACAAACTTTCGCCTTTATAATAGTAGTAGGATGTCGCTCCTGAATAGTGTTATTTTCGGTTAGTTAAATAATTTTCAGGATCACATCAATACTTCCTAAGATTGCCCCCTACAACTATACAAACAAAGTTAGAAACTTTACCTCTTTATAATATTAGTATAGAAGTATAAGAGAAAAGCACCGAGAAGTTCAAAGATTTTTCTACGAAGGCGGGGCGAGTCGTTAGTGTACTATATATTGCAATCTTACGAGAATATATCTTGACAAAGCATTAATTCATAGCTATGGGACGATAAACGCCGCTATGATAGGATATCGCCAATTTATCGGTGTCACAGTGACATATTAAGAACGATAATAAGGAAGATACTGGATATTTAGGAGAATGCCACTTATGTTTGCGTTTAACGTAAATGATAATGTCTTAAGAGCAACCTAGGGAATCTTAATGGTGATAGTTTTCTTCTCGAGGACTCTTTACGACCTACCTTTGGTTAAAAGTGATGATCCTATAGATCCACATGTTTTTTATTGAGATTTATTTATTTGGACAACCAGTTGCTGCAACATTTTAAAGTGTAACAACATGCACCAATAGTAACTTGAACTTGAAACTCGCGGGCTGGGTCTCCGCAAATCGACGACTTCATTGCGCGCCTATTTTGCGTGATGGGTTGGCATTATTCGTGCCAACCAAGTTCCTTCAAGAAGCCTACCTAGCAGACTGATCTGACTGAAACTGATCCACATCGTACGTGGACTATTCAACACTCAACAGTTGTTTCTGAGATTACATTCGACCAAACAAACGAAAAAATTCTTTAGCTTTAGAATATTAGTAGGTATAGCTCTAAAGCCGTAGAAATTTTACACGAGTATCGAAGTAAACATATCTCTATATTTCTGTTATTTTAAAGCCATTATGTGCACCCTATAGTTTAAAAGCATAATGGTAATGTGTAAATTCATTACTTTTATTAATTTTAGCTTTTCATCTCTTCTTCAGGTCCGATATCCTTTGGATTTGCATCACTAGAAAGTTCGATGCATGCTGTCGAACAAACAGAAAGCATGCCCGGTAGCCCGGTGAGCTTGTCTTCATCACCCCCATCACCGCCTACTGGATCTGATCTAGCTGCCGTCAGGACTGTGGAATGCGCTCACCAAACCGACCCTATTACACAACAGAGTCAGGTGGGAAAATAAGCAACTGTGTTATGGCAACACTAACTTGAACTTTAAAATTTAAATGCGTTATGAGAAAGTTTATATTGAATGTACTGTAAAGTTAATTTCTATCGGATCTATCTAATATCTGACTAGGGATCTATCGTTTGAAATTATGATGTTCTTGCAACGTTATGTATACGACCAATGGCCACCAATAATTCTTTGGAACTAGCGACTTAAGTGCATTCACTAAATAATTTACTAGAAACCCGTCTCATGGTGTACTATAACCTACACTTTGGTATTTAATTTTACTAAAATTATATTGATGAAATATTTACTATTTGAAAATGATACATAAATGTTTTAGTTCGTAGTGCACAAAATTGGGAGTTTAACTTAATTCTTATAATTATCTTAGATTGCTGACATTTTAATAATTATCTTGAGTTTACTGTTTCAGTAACTTTCATACTAAAATAAATTAGGTCAAGTCTTTAACTAACTGGTATCATTGAATATTACGTTTGCTAGTTCCACCGTTCTTTCTTACTTTTTATAAACACGCAAAGGCTAAATCTTCTAAAAGGGAAGTCATCAAATTAAGCCGCACAAACGCACATTTAACTTGAGTAAAGTTATGTTACATGGGATTGCTTACAATCATAATCAAGGGATCACTCTCTATGGGACTTGTTTACATAAATTGTAATCTTTAGTTAATTACTAGTTTTAATACCAGTAGTGGTAATCGTGGAATTAAATGCTGACCAAATTTTTGCTATATGTGCCATTTGGCATATGAGGAATTTTAACTTCCAAATGTAATATTTAATTCCAATATAATATTCTATTTCTTCACTTAGGTCGTGTTATGTACAAAACAGTCATGTTGCTTTTCAGTTTATGCAAAAAACAGCAAAAACACCTAAGCGACTTTGCATAACTGACTGCCTCTGTGGCGCAGTGGTAGCGCATGCGACTGCTGTTTGTGTTGTCTTGAGGTCTCGGGTTCGATTCCCGGGTCGGACCAATGTTTGTATGATCTACAAATATTTGTTTCAGAGTTTGGGTGTTTTCTATGTATAATATGTATGTATTTACAAAAAAAAAGTATGCAAGTAAAGTTATTTATATCAATTGTCTAGTACCCTTAACACAAGCTCTGCTTAGATTGGGACGAGATTGCGTTGTGTGTAAAAAAATAAATAAAAAAATTATAAGAAAATACTCGAAATAGCGACACGGCTGTCTTCTGCATAACTCTATCCAATTGTGATATTAGCGATCATCTAATTTCTCTACAAATATTTTATCTTTTTCTAAGCAAAATAAAAACTTGACATTCACAAAAGTGACATAGGTATTCACAAGAAACATAAACTTACCACTAATGTATGGAGGGTAGAGGTAAGGAGTATCATCTGTGTACATGAAAAGTGTCCGTTGAAATGCATTAAATTAGGGTGGCGCCACATTAACATCAGAGTAAACTTCTTAAAATCAATACACACACTTTTTCATAAAATTGAATGGTAAAAAATCAATAAACGTACTATTCACAGTTCAGAAAATAAAATATATTTACTACATTATTTTGTAATACGCAAGTAGTGACAATAATGTTAATTTTTTTAACTCGGCGTACTTCAATTCGTTCACAATTGCTACATTCATACCATACCATTAGATCAATACACACACTTTTTCATAAAATTGAATGATAAAAAATCAATAAACGTACTATTCACAGTTCAGAAAATAAAATATATTTACTACATTATTTTGTAATACGCAAGTAGTGACAATAATGTTAATTTTTTTAACTCGGCGTACTTCAATTCATTCACAATTGCTACATTCATACCATACCATTAGATCAATACACACACTTTTTCATAAAATTGAATGATAAAAAATCAATAAACGTACTATTCACAGTTCAGAAAATAAAATATATTTACTACATTATTTTGTAATACGCAAGTAGTGACAATAATGTTAAATGTTTTAACTCGGCGTACTTCAATTCGTTCACAATTGCTACATTCATACCATACCCTGTGTCTACACCAGCGCCATTCTGGAAGGTTTTTGAACTGTTATTTACAGCTTATGCTGGACACTTTTTTCAATTTTCTACCATATGAGATAACACTCCTTATATCTACCCTCCATACACTAATGGTAATAACGCGGGTAACAAAGGATTTTTCTAGATGTTTTCTACGACTATTGTCGATGGAAAATGTTTTTTTTATATTTTTGTACGTTTACAATGTAATGTTTTTAATAAATTATATACTTATATACATCTCGTCGTGTCCTTCGTAAGTAGATTTGTAGCAATTGCATATTTTTCAATCTATACGCTATATAATTCAAGTAAATGGGACGCAAGAGTTTTGTAAACTTGCCGTTTTTCGTAGTAAAAATTACTTTCACGGTAACTATTTCATCCTGTTTCTTAAGAATCGTAACATGAAGACAACAAATTAATAGAAATACTAACTTTTTTAAAGAATTGCACTTTAATAAGACTAAAATACGTTGATGGACAAGTTTTAGAGGGTTTTAGACTGGTTTCTTTAATAGTCGACTGTTTGTCTGCCGCCAATTCTCCTTTGATATACAATTGTTCGCCATGGAGGATAAATATATTTATTCAACTATAAGTTCACCTAGTTCACACGATACGATAAAGACAAAAGGTAACTTGGTGGATAAGAACTTAGAAGGAAATGTAATTCTTCTTAAAAAAGACAACTCCCACATTAGGAATAAACATCCTGTGTCGTGGGGGACTTAACAGACATACATGAAACGGACACAAAGAACATCCAGACTCGGGACAACAATTCGTGGATCACACAAAGTGTTGTAGGTACCGCGTGGGATTTGAACCCAAGACACTTGGCGCAGTAGCAAGCGGCATGGCGACCGCTGACACCACTCGGCCAACCGTGCAGTTATACGAGAAGGATGTGGGAAGCTAGGGCAAGGAGTCCGAAGGCAGGGAACCAAACTCTTGCTCCAATAAAACAGTCAATCAGGGTCATTTGATTTAGATAAATATAAATGACTGTTGCGAGCATGGTTTTATATTGCCAGACATGGTGCTTAAATTATTTGAATGCATGCAACAATTTGAGTTCAGTAAAATTGAAATTATGTTTTTCACATAATTTTGAGCACCCTGAGAGCACAAATTATTATGATGCTGACTGTACCTATATACCGTAAATAGTAAAAGTTTTATCATTCAAAATACTGTGATCTTTGGCAATACGATGATTTTGACTACTTGGTTTGCTTGTACATACTTATTAATAGGATACTGTATGTGTGATCTTTTCAGACCTAGAGTTTTCATTTCCTTTCCGTTATCAGATATATAAAGGGTGAAAGAATTGAGAATGAAAATATTTTTTACCAGTTCATAAAACCCTGGTGTAAGCTGTGCTTAGTTGTGCGTTGCACTATTGAATTAGCCTCACTTTTTTAGTGATATAACAAATTACAAACTACTCGTATGTAAATAGAGCTAAAGAGTTATAGTCTATACTAATGGAATCTACAGGTTTGTGACTATAGCTTTATTATTACATAATTACATTGTATATTAATATAACAGTTATTTCTTATTTAAACATTAAATGATTAATATATACTCGCTAATAACAACGTGAACAAGATCATTTTCCAATTTTGTTTTACGTTGCTTGTCGTGTTACATCCGTCTTCGGTACATTCGCACACATACGAGTAATGGATATTGTTGAATTTAGACTGAAAGCAAGTTAAGGGAAGATTGTAAACATATGCGCACTCTCTCACCACTACCACGTCCTGTCCCGGAGTGAAGTAGTTAATCTGCGACAGTGACCTACAAACAGCTGGGATCCGGCTAACGTTTTTGCATTCCTTTAAATGTGATGTGTCCAAGTTATATTGAAAACAGCCACGGTGTCTCGTGGACGAACACTGATAACAGTTGATGCATTCCACTTTCCAAATCACTGATAACAATACTGTGCATAAAAATATTAAATCAACTAAATAACATTTCATTTTATTTGTGAAATGATAGGACTACCTGGAACGCCATTGCGATGACAGCTAACATATCTGAATTTAAAAAGTTCAACTGTCACTTTGTTTTTTATTGAATATAAAGAGTTCTGCAATGAGTAATTTCTCTAAGCTAGTCGTAAACCACGTGGAATTTCTTATTTACATTATCTTGTAGGGTTGTCAATATGAAACGATGGTTTTGTGTGAGTTGGAACTTCTACGTAAATTGCAGTAGGTACATATTTTACGCCATTCAGAGAAAATTTTCTAATATAAATTAAAATAACTAAAATATACTAATCTAGCAGTTTCTATATAGGTTAATTAACGAATTTTATAATCCAGTAGAGTTGAGTCTATTCGATAATCCATCAATGTGTGAGCTCCACGGAAATTAGAGTCCAATATATCATTAGAGTTTTTTTTATTACATTTTATACATTATCTTATCACTGCGAGTTAATGGCCTCTACGAAACAATATCATTCTCAGTTTTAAAATTTTTCTTTTCCGTTATAGGCAACATCGCCGGTAGTGCATCCCAATGCAGGAAACATGGGTAAATCTCAAACTAAGAGCGAGAAACGAAGCGGTAATACGTTGTACCAAGAACTGGCGTTCCAGGATGTAGATCCAGGAATGGTGGAGGGCGAAGACACTGATATTACAGGTAAAGTTGAAGTATAATTAATCCGATCTCAGTGTTCGTTTTCTTTTCAATGTCTAGTGTTTTTGTTAAAAAAATAAGGTGGCCAGGCCAGCTCGACTGGTGCGGTACTACTCTGGCACAGAAGACAGTCGTGTTTTGTAGAAAAAAAAATCATTGAATACAAGTCGTTTGATACTGGTACTCTTGGAACCTGGTGAGAACGGTTTGTAACTAAAAGTGGATATTTCATTACTATAATGATGATGATGAGTTTACATCTTTGGGGACACTATTATCCGAGACAAGAAGTTACATGAACTGAAGAGAGTAGATAAGTTCCGTTGCCCAGGCTCTTCAAGAATATCCTATCCAAAAGTCTCGTGTGTTTATGTTAAATACCACGAAAATAGTGTTTGTAAGGTCAAAAATTCCACTACTCAAGGCATAACACCTGACAAGGCGTAATAGGTATATATTTTTTTATCGTATTGTTATCATCACTTGAGTAAACATTATCATCATATGGCCTATAGGCCCTCTCTCAATAACTTCCATATCAAATGAACATTTGTGTTATTTAAAGTTATTCTGCCGTTTAACAGGTAGTTGGGTACATCCTGGCGAATATGCATCATCTGGTGAGTGCCGTGCATATGTGTTCACTAGTGTCCACATAGACATAATATCGAGTGTGATACTATTACCAACAGAATATAGTAAAATCTATTTTCGTAATCCAAAAACAAACTATTGTCATACAAACATGTTATAGTTTTCGAACGAAATCTTTTACTTCTTTCTGGAATTAGTTACTTTTTTATTAAGGAGGTAGGTTATGCCCGCTGCACCGCGTTCATGTGATTTAATTGAAATCTGTGCAGTGGTCAAAGCATAACACTCACTCATAGGGTTACTTACAAATTTAGAATATTATTATGGAGTATGGATCAGTACATCAAATCAGTGATCTGGCTATTCTATTCATTCCTTTATTTGACTTTTACATTCTACGATTTAAATTCGTGATTTGTGATTGGTATTTCATTGACATCAATAACCACAGAAATCATCCCGGACTAGCTGAACCCAGCGGGTAACGCCGCGGGGCTAAGCTAAACTAAAAAGTAGCCTAAGTTACTCCTTGTATCATCAGCAGGAATAAACAGAAAGTAAAAAATAAAATAAATTATGGTATATGTACCTTGTATACATACATATGCATTTAGTAAAAAGCGTTTAATATTACAAACAGACACTCCAATTTTATTTATTTTATTTATTGTATATATATCGTATATTATTACCCTGAGCACAGTCTTAATTAAAACTTCTAGGAATTTACTGTAGTTAAACAATTGCACGAGAACGATTACTTTTTATTGTATTCTAAATTCCTAAGATAAAACTATGAAAACTTTTTTTTCTAATTTTAAATTTTAAATCTGGCAATGGTATGTTGACTGCCTTTGTATGATATAACATCAATAATAAAGGGTTCGTAACCAGTTGGTTGGTATGTATGTCTATAGTGGACAATAGCTTTAGTCGTTCACTAATATAATGCTTTTTAATACCACAGATCTTAAAAATAAAACCAGCAACAATAAGACTATTATAAAAAATCCATTGTCCATTGTTTGTTTTTCCAAATTAAAACAAATTATACCTACTGCTAAAATGCTGGTTTTATATTATCCGTAGGTAGAATGATTTTATTAATGAAACATGGACATTCCTTTGAGAGATTTTTAAAAGTACTAGTATATTCTTTTACAATTAAAAATATTAAAACGTGTTAGTACGTAAATCAGAGTCAAAATTATAACCTGCATACGTGCTAGATTCTGCTAGAAGAAACATTTCAGTTTTAAAGAGGGGTTAGGTAGCATATTGACTGTTTGTGTTCGTAATAACAACATGTCCATGTTTTAATATCATGCAATGACGATACATAAATTCGTTCTACCTATTCCGGCCATTGAATTGATGTCAAAATAATTATTGTTTAGTGAAATTTCGCTACGCTTCTTAAAATATAACTGATACCTCTGCCAGTGTTTGTAATAATTAATTTGTACATCAATTCTCGAGCTTCACGTTAATGTACGAAACTTCATTTTTTAACATTCAGTTAATGCTTTTATTCAACGTTTGCTTCTGTACTACATTGAAATGAAATGAAATGAAATGATTTATGAAATGAAATGAAATGATTTATGAAATGAAATGAAATGAAATGAAATGATTTAATTCACATAAATAGAGTACATTTACAGGTGTTGTGGTGTGGTACATTGAAACCACAGTGAACAAAAAATATTTTATGGTTCACTTTTGTTGGGCAGTGGATTTGTAAAACCATTACTGTAATTATTTCTGATGACGCTGTAAAAATTCACACTATATTGATGAATAAAAACACATATGAGTATTAAATAGCTCAAAATAATTATGAGTTTTGTCTTGTAAAAATACATTTTTAGTAGTTATGTCTGAAGGTTGACTTAGTATAACGTGAATTATAATATTGCCCTATATTCTTTTAATGTTTTTATTTCAGCTTGTATATAAGTGTTTTAATAAAATTAACGCACATACATTATATTTACATAACATTCATTGTGTTGATTATTTTTGTAGCATCTATATAACTTTTTAAATTTGTGTATCAGGTATTGGATAGTTGAACTCTATGCGCATAAAGTCTGTATTAATAGGCCTCCTAATCAGAGGATGATATTATTAAGATGATTTATAAGTGGCTATTGTTGACATATAATGTCGATGTTGAAGAAAACTGCACGGTTGGCCTAGTGGTTCAAACGGTCGCCACGCCGCTTTCTACTGCGCCAAGTGTCGTGGGTTGAAATCCCAAATGGGACAATTTTCTTACTTCACGATCAATAATTATAATTCATGAATTTTAGACTCTATAGTCATAAAGTAATGTTGCGAAGAACAAACTGAATGTGCAATTATTATTATATACACAGTAAATATTTACTTTAATTTGCTTATTGGGTGCTAACTTATATACTTTGCTTTATTATGTAATGTATTTAAACTTATTGTTTTAATTTCGCTCACACACCTGGCCAATATATCTATTTATCTTTTAGTTTCCTATTTACTTAGTTTTTTATAAAACTTAAATAAATTATTATTTGTAACCGACTAAAAACCGTAAACCTTCTCGGGTATTAGAAACCGGAGAACCAGGTGCACCCTCGAAAGGAAACCCCTGTCCCAAAGAGGAACGGGAAGGAGCCCTCCCTAGGTTGATTTACCTGTAACCTTATTTCTGTATTATATTCATTCTGCTATAAGCTATAAATAGTATATGTTAATTATTTCTCATGATCCCTATTACCACTTCTTCTATATGAAAATGTCTTCAACGTTCACTGTATTTTCATGCCCTTTCATATAACAGTTCACATAAAACTCGGGCTTATATTAACTATTTGCGATGTCTTTTTCTGAACATTTCTCATTACCAACTCGTAAATGAATTGACTTTCCAATATCTTCCATGCATAAGGGTTTGGAGCCATTCAATCATTTCTTAGACAGTACTTAAATAATTCTTTATAGACATTTATACAAACGTCTGTTAATTAAGAAATTATAAGTATGTTTGAATAGTAAATATTGGAGAAAGAAGTGAATATTTAATCCAGCATTTTTAAGGTACGAGTATTAACTGGAAATAAATTCCCTGATATTTTTTGTTTTAAGTAAAGAGAAGCGCATATATTTATTATATTAAATTTTGCATTAACAAAATTTTCTAGATAACATAAAGTAAATGAATAAGTAAAGGTCGACTCGTATGTCAATAAAATTAAACAAAACAATGACTATTTTGGTGCTCAATCAGAAATAAATATACAGATTTAAGTCAAAATTATCACGAAAACCAAACGAGGTACAGATGTTTACAGGTTTTTTGTCCTTCAGTTGCTCTGTTCCAAGTTTTTTTTTACAATTTTAGTACTAAGTAGTCTACTAAGATATGTCACATTATTATTGAATAATACATATTGTGGCGTCGTGTGTGAGCGTATTTTATTAATATTTATAAAATAAATAAAAAATTTAATACACTAATATATAACTATACGTTCTATTTCCATGCGTTCTAACAATTCGCATCAACGCATGATTGCAGTTAACGACAATTATTTCGGTAAGTAACATGTAAAGTGATCATAATTTTTACTAATGTAGTTGCTACAACAGAAATAACCATTTTTAATTTCCTAGTTTCCATTCATTTTTAACAATACTTTATAACCAAACTGTTTTCTAACTTTTAAAAACCGTGATTGTCTCACACACTGCGTCGCATTTTCGCAATTTGACATTTATTTAATTATAATATATGTCTCTATTGATCGCTTTGTTGTTTACGCGTTTCCAATTGTTATTGCTATCGCATGCGGCGAAGTGTGTGACCTGCCTAACGGTCGCTTACATTTTCCAAGCAAAAAATCCAAGTAAGTATCTCATAACTTACACTTAAATTTTAAATGGAGAACAAACCATTCTAGTTCAGAAATATACGCTATTATTGATTATATATTATATCTTGTAAGTTGTATTAATTATTTAAAAAAGTTCTATTATTTTTCACTAAAAGTTGGTAAATAAAATAAAATAATATATAAATAAATCACGAATGACATAATTAAATAACAGAGTGCTTCCTCTGTACCTTTATTATTTTATTATGAATTTCACAGGCATGGGTAAGGAAGTGGAAAATCTTATCCTCGAAAACAACGAGCTGTTAGCTACGAAAAATGCGTTGAATGTTGTGAAGGACGACCTTATAGTGAAGGTAGATGAGCTTACTGGGGAATTGGAGATATTGAGAGAAGAGGTCAGCAATCTTAGTTCAGCTAGGGAGAAACTAAGAGATAGAGTTTCCGAGTTGGAGGACGAAGTCCGACAGTTGAAGGTAGGTTAAAGTGCAAATGTTGCCACAAAATAAATTTCTTTGATTATTTTGACTTAATTTAGCATTGTTTATTTGTATAAATATAACATTGTTCATCCTCAAAACGTACAAGGAACTTTCTTACTAACTACTACTCTACATTTAAAAACCCTTATACCTGTCGCGTGTCCTATTTGTATACACCCCGTGTCTGCAAAAGTTTCTGGTACAAGTTTGAACTTTAAAAAAAATTAATGGTGTCTTCAAACTTCTATAATCCGGCATTTGCGGTAGCGGTAACCAGGAGAGAGTTTGTATATGAAAAAATACCTTACTTTGAGCCTATCGACCTTACAGTGCCTTTATAACTATTGATGTTACTTTTATAAATCTACTGATTATATGGGTATGTATATAAATATTCCTAATTCAAAATTTCCAACTTTGTTCTATCAAATAGAAGTGACAATTTGTCATTGGATGTCTGTATTCTTGCTGCATGTAAATAAGTAAATAAATCCCATTTATCTCGAATACCGTAAGAAGTTAAATCACTTAGTTTATGGCTATGTGGCAGGAGACGGTGAGCACGACCGCGGGTGGTGGCGAAAATGAAGATGAAGCAGATGTCCCCATGGCTCAACGACGAAGATTTACTCGGGTCGAGATGGCCAGGGTACTAATGGAACGGAATCAGTACAAGGTAAGCCTTTAGTCTTTCTGAATATTGTTTTGTATAACTTATATATTATGTGTTCTCGAATAGGTCAAAGAGTATTGAATTTGCAAATATGTTTGCAACCTAACAATATGGTACAATATTATATTAATTATATTAATCAGTATGTGGGGCTCATAAGTCTATCAAATTGTCTGAAGTTGTTAAATAATATTCATTTCAAAATGTATACTATATATTTAAATATGTTTTCCAAAATATATTTCCAAAATCCAATTACATATATAATATCCGTTTAAAGGTTTTCTGGAAGAGATCGCCGTGAGTGATAAGACCGCCTATTCTTATCACCCATTTTAGTTTTTTCCTGTAGTTATGTCTGTAAATTTTTGTTTTATTTGTGGTGTTCAATAAAGCTGTATAAATAAATTAATTTTCTAGATGTTCTATTTGTGTACTTATCAGTTATAAATTCTCAATCTCGTCTGGCTGTCTGAACATTAAATTTTGCTTATGATATTATTAAAATGTCTGTCTACTATGAAGTCGGAAGGGCCTATAGCGGCATATAGTAGCATATATGCCTCTATTCTAAGGGTTGTAGCCCTACTACTGGAGGAAGCGGACTTGGATGCATCCTACCCGGTTCTTGCTGAGATTTATCGTATTAATACCCAGAGTGGAGGCGCCCTAGCCGACATCTTTCTTATAAAGAACAACATTAGCTGATTATCATTCGCTATTAATGTGTGTGGCTCTCTATAGTTTCCTAATAGAACTGTAATAAAGGAAATTGAAATAAATATGTGTTTTAGAGGGCTTACAAACCTCATAATTTACTTATTATCATTACTAGGAACACACAATATATTTATAAACCAATAACCGTTTATTTCAGTACTGTTTGATAATTACAATGGCAATCAATTTAAAGACTTCTCAAAATTTTCAAAGTGCCGAAACCTATTTTCCTCATAGTACTGAAAAGCAAATACGCTGCACTATAGTGAATATGAAAACATATCTTACATCTCATCTATTTCCTCGTGTCTCACTTCAGGAACGCTTCATGGAGCTCCAGGATGCTGTCCGCTGGACAGAGATGGTTCGTGCCAGCCGTGTCGACACCACAATGGATAAAAAGAATAAACAAAGCATATGGAAGTTTTTTAGTAATCTCTTCAGGTAATTACAACAGACTGGCCCGGCCTTGGTCTAAATGTAGAACAACATAATATGGTTTTATTTTTTTCTGATTATGTGTTTACGTTTCTTAGCGTCTTCTAGTGTGCAGCCAATGTTTAGTGATGATTACAAACCTATTAGTGGCTGTATATTTTTTTCTGCAGTTTGAATATTCTAAATGGCTTATAATAGTAATTTAGATTTTATTTCTGTGTACAAAACTGTAGATGCTATATGTTATACGCTACGCTTATACAATATATACGCTAGCGTTTGTAATAGTCTTCTGCTCAATATTTTATGCATTGCAATTGCAATATTTTGCGTGTATTGATTGTATTTTACCTGAATAGCTGAGCGATACTCATTTGCTAAATGTTATATATATATATATATAACATTTATAACATTTATATATATATATATATATATATATATATATATATATATATATATATCTCGTGTCATGTTGTTGCTCACGATGAATTCCTAAAGTATATGATCGATTTTACAGGTTTGGTTTTTCAATGTCTTTTTGCTGGCGTCCCTAAGATAGACTAGGTAACATCGCACTCAAACCAATAGAAGTCGAGCATGTTTGAAAAGAGATGCAGACGAAAAGCGCGTGTCAGCTAGTCTATATATATAAAAATGTTATGTTGGTTTGTGTACGCTTCAAAAACTTAAAAAGTTCTGTACCGATCGAGCTGAAATTTTTAGAATGATATATAATCCGCATCAAGGATTGTTTTTATCTTAACTACCTCGGTGGCGTAGTGGTAGCGTATGCGTCTGCTAAGCTTGAGGTCTCGGGTTCGATTCCCGGGTCGGACCAAATGTTTGTATGATCTGCAAATATTTGTTTCGGAGTTTGGGTGTTTTCTATGTATAATATGTATGTATTTACAAAAAAAGTATAAAAGTATTTATATCAGTTGTCTAGTACCCATAACACAAGCTCTGCTTAGCTTGGGACTAGATGGCGTTGTGTGTTAGATGTCCGAAATATTTATTTATTTTTTATTATTTATCTAATTTTTGCATCAGTCACATATCCGCAACCGCGAGAAAACACGAAAAAACCGACATAAACGAAGGCGGAGCCGCGGGCCACAGCTAGTTTATAATAAAATTATTTTATAAGCATTTGCACACTTCCTGGTTTATATTAATAAACTGGTAATTATTCAGCTGGCGGTGCTAATTTTCTTTTTAACTGAAATTTGTGGCAACTATTGATATTATAAATACTACTAATCTTAAGAATTCATAATCACACTCACATCTAAACTGCTGAACCGATTTCAACGAAATTTGGAATGGAAATACTTTGATTGTTGGAAAAAAAAGAACGGTTGTATAAATATAACTACCATAGCATACATTTTGGATATTAAAAGCTGTGCGTCACTTTTTTATGACTTTCTCTTCAGAGAGGAGGTTTTCTCCTACTCACACTGACCAGACGGGTTGGTATAGGGTTTGTTTCAAGTTTTCCTTTCCTTTTCAGTGCTGTTGTCTTGCAGATGGTGATGATCATGAAAACATTGGCAAATTTATTGTACATTACACGTAAGAGTGATGATGATGAAACATTATAATGCAGTAAGTCGAACTGCGGAGTAAATGATAATAAATAGCCCATTCTTAAAGCAATATCTAAGCACTTGGGTCTAGTCGACGGGATTTCTAACCGAATTCTATTTGGTATAAATATTATTTGGGGTTTGCCTTGACACTATAATATTTAGTGTTAGCAGAAGTCTATGATAAATAAAATAATAATAAATATTTCAGACATTTAACACACAACGCCATCTAGTTCCGAGTTAAGCAGAGCTTGTGTTATAGGTACTAGACAACTGATATAAATACATATATACTTTTTTTGTAAATTCACACAGATCATACATAGAAAACACCCAAACTCCAAAACAAAGATTTGCAGATTATACAAACATTTGGTTGGACCCGGGAATTGAACTCTAGACCTCAAGCATAGCAGTCGTATACAGAGGCACTAGAGGTTTTGCTATGCTATGCTATGTTATGTTAAAGAAGCAATTATGTAAGAACATACAATTTTAATGATGATATATTTCACAAAATGCACCTGACAACTGCAATGCTGTTAAAAAATTTAAAATTGTGTTTTTTTCATATTAAGTTACTACCATCAGCGAATTAGAACTGTTCATGCTACGCGGCTATGTCTAATTCAGTTTTTTCTTCATACTTTATGTATCAAATACAAAGAGCATGTTCGAACAAATACTATTTGAACTAGAAGCGCAGTGTAGTTGTTAACATGCTACGCCTATACGCTATGCTCAGCGGTACGTGGTTTTTAGGCACATTATGCAATGCACAGCTTGGCTCATAATTACTCCCAAACTATTTAAGCTAGGCGGTTCATGTAAAATTTGATCCTTTAAAGTGTGTACGTTTGAGTTAAACCATGTTTTAAGTTAAGATATGCGTTTCACTACCACACATTTGCTAAATATACCAGATTTATAGTCAGTATGGGTTGGTTTATCGATGCGTGAGCGTGTTAAGCCGTAGGTCTCGGTTACCATACAAACATCGGTGGCAATCGTTACTAGTAGTTAAAGCCCTAAAGTCCGATAACTTTAAGGTCGGATAGTAAGCACTCTATGTAAATAATAAAAGTTCATTTGTGTCGTAGTAGACTGAAATCTAAGTTACTTGGGTAATGTCGGTCATTGTCATAGGTGTGTGAAGGACGACATCAAACATTCTCGAGGTCCTTTTTTTCTGACTCCGGCTGACTAAATATTTTACTTCTATAGGAGAGAAATGCAAAGGCCCTCATAGATAAAGTTTTAGTAAACTGACGTACTCTACAGTCTTCAATGCTTTATGCATTCTAATGTTATCTCAAATCTATAATAATAGAAGATCAGGTTTATATCAGGTTTTCCTCAAATCAGAATTAAGTATAAGATAATTTCATCTTAGATAATCCTGCTGGTACCCTTCATACCCAAGTCTTTATATTCTGAAGAAATACATTCTAAAGTAATGGTAGAAATTTAAATTACCACAGACTGGGAAAAAAGTTATTTCTAAGATTGAAATAAACTCTTTTCCTAGTCTGCGGTGGTAATTTAGTAATTAGGATCGTAAGTATCCTGACATTATTAGACATCATCATCATCAACAGTCTTCAACAGTCCAATGCTGGACATAGGCCTTTTCTTAGTAATATAGAATATGTATTCATTTATTTCTTTCAATTATACCTATTTTTTGGCTGGCAATAACTTTAAGAATTGTATTATTATTATTTGATACAATTTGTATATAGTCAAAATCCTGACGATGAAAATGTTGATTGTTGCAGTTCAAGCGAGCGTCCACAGCGCCCTTTATCCACACCTCATCTTCGCGCTGTAGCGGCACCACAGCCTGCGCTACGTCACTCGAGAACCCAGGCTGATTTCTTCGAGACGCAACTGACAGATCACCATCATTCTAGAAGGCATGAAAGAACTGAACAGTTCCGGCAGGTTAGTTAACGAGAATTAGATTTTATTTCTTTCCAAGCCTAGCACGGCTTTATATGATAAAACACTCACCCCAGTTGTGCCCACATCACCGAACACGTGCTTTACAAATTACAATACTTTCATTACAATAGTATGTTACGGAAGGAAACACAATTCAAACGCAAAAATATATTTCTAAATACTGATTGGATCAAGAATCGAGGCCAAAAGACAATTATAATAAATGAAGAAAATCAAATATATATTATAAATTGGCCTTGACGTTACTTCATTACGGTTTAAATGCATGAGAACCACACATTGCGCATTCGAAATACAAATTATTATTATTATCATAAACTGTGAATAAAAATCAAGTATCACGAGAGTTTTAACCAAAACGCTTTAACATTAAAATAATTTATTAGATACTATTCATCAGATCTATGCTACGAATGAAAATAAACTACTTTGTAAATACACTTATCGTATCGTTTTAGGTGTGACGTGTGAATTACATATATTATTATATTGGTTTACCTATTGATGTATGTGTCAAATGATAGGAAATATTCATTTTACACATGAGACACAGATTCAATCTAGTTCGGGCAAATAACAATTAACGTACTACTAGTATATTTATAAATTTAAGAATTTAATTGTAAATTATTGTACCTTTTATAACTAAATAAAAAAAAATATGTGTTTCTTGCTAGAATAGCCAAAGTTTACCCTTATCTTCTAAAAGATTTTAAATAATTTAAAATTGTTTATCACGTACATCTACATTTTTCTTACGACTCTCATATTAATATTCTAACAAACTATCGTCTCTTCATTGTTTTAATACACTCTAACACAAATTGAATTAATTTAATTTAATTTTTTGCTACATATTTGTTGCAAATATACATGCGATCTCTTCATAAAATAGAATAAAATAAAATTTTGCATTTTTTATAATGATTATTGTACTCTTCTTACAACTTAAAGAAAACAGTACTTTTAGTTGAATCTTACAAACTGTACATATAAAACAAACACAAAACAAGAATGATTTAACAGTTGATGTGTTATGTAAGCTTTTGTTTATAGTTTATTTATTTAAGTATGTATAAAATAAGTACATATATTTTAAGTATCTTTATATTATTATAATGTATTTTCATTTATTTACTATATTATGAATGCATGCATATGATGAAATACGGCAGTAATCACTTTGAACTATTGTGCGTGAGCACTTTGTCATAAAGCACTATCGTCTATGTCCGACTCTTAAACGCCTATTATTTCAAATTAAAGCAATCGAACTCTGAAAAATCTAGCTTCGTTATGATCGCTTCAAACATCTTTTATCATAGTATCCTTTTCCATTATTCTTTGAAGTAAACCATTTGCACGCCAATACAATGCAATCAACTATGCTTCAGCGATTCAGTGACGCTTTTGTTTAATTTCACCTCTATTCCGCTTAAAGGTTTAACCTTGAGTAGCTACACATAACATTAGGAGTATACATTTCTACTTGAAAGAGCTTATGAGTTATAAGAATGATTTGTTTGATGAAATGGCAACCAGCCGGATCAGTCGGATCAGCTATTTCTGTCAATGTCAAGTATTTACAGTCCTCAAGTTCTCGTCGTGATGAAATTAATGATAAAAAATATATAAAATGTAGATGACATGTAATGGGGACCGTCTTTCAAAAAAATAAAAAACGATCTCCCAGCTCAAAGAGTTATGTTATTGTTAGAATATAACAGTTCAACTGAAATTATTATAAACTTTGAAAGTCACTCAAGTTAACAGTTTGCCTGTCTCTTATACCATCACTGTCATATGATCTGTTGTATTTTTTTTAACTCAATGGTAAACTCGAATCAGGCAAGCAACAAATTAAACAAAAACCTAGATTACGCATCCTTCTTACTTTCTTCATTTAAGATTAATTATGTCATTCAATAAAGTGGCCAGAATGTATATTAATTATGTTTATGTGTGAGCAAATGAGGTTTAACCTTTTTGTCCTTCCTCTTGTGTGGTCTCAATTCTAGTGTTTTTTTTCGTTTCTTCCTTTTCCTACCTAATTTCCTATCCTTTTTTGTTTTCAGTGGAATCAATGAAGCATAAGTTTGAAGTGCTAATGACTTTAAGTGATACTAGATTTACGCATGTGTTCAATATTAGTTCATAATATGTATGTGTAGTATATCTTTTATTAAATAGTAAGTTCTTTTTTAGATTTTGTGTTTGTTTTTTCCTAATGATTTATTTTGTTCTTTAAATGTAAGAGTTAGGCTAAATCATTTTAAAAATATATAGCGTAAACTGCCTTGTTATTGACACTACCAAATTTTTTTATTACAGTCATACATGTTATATAGATTTTATTGCAATATATTTCAATTATGTTATAATGATGCTTTTAAAATTGAGGCATTTCGTGTTCAGCAATTCATATGTTCAAAATCAAAGTAAAACAATTAATTTCAAAAAGAGGTATCGAAAAATAACTCTTATTCTAAAAATATAGAATTTTCGAGAGCAATTTTTAAATGTGCATATTTAAAAAGTGTCTATTTAGGTGATGTCCGATTTAGTTTGTACAAAGATATATTTAAAATAAATATGAAAGTTTAATTCTGATTTTCAATTACTTTTATATGTACTTTTCTAATTATTTATAATTTTTTAATCGTGACATTTATTTGAGAGAAATCTAAATGTCGATAATGTGGCAGTTTACCTTATATAATGTGAATACGTACACATTGCGTGTGTGCGCATGTAGGTTCGGGCGCATGTTCGAAAGGAAGACGGCCGTACACAGGCATATGGTTGGAGCCTGCCCAGCAAGAGCGGACAGGGACAGAAAGGTCCCAGTTCGTGTACATCACTATCTTCGGGAGGGGTACCAGTACCAGTGCCTGTATTCTGCAGGTTAGTCTGTTTTTTTGAAAAGTTATTTATTCTTTCCTCAGCAGCAATCTTTAATTTACCACTGTTCGGTTTACGTCTCTACTTAGAAAGGAGTTTTCGGCCTAGTATACCGCGAGCAGACGGGTTTGATATAAACCCTATGGTTTGCTTTTTGCTTCGGTTTAGTACTGTTGTCTTACGTAATTTGTTTCTTCAGTCTCCTCTTAGGGAACATACCCGTGCTTCACCTAGCTTCACCACCTGGGTGAAGTACGGGCACTAGATAGGGTCCCGTGTTTCAACTGTTGTATGTATAGTATTAGTTAATAGGTGATACTATATCTCTAGAAATTGTAAATGCCAGGGTTGTAACTATTCCTCTTATCTGCATTCATGGCGGAGTCTTATACAAGATGCGAGTTAGTCCACAGTGGAATGCTGAATTAGTAGAAACCTTGACTGAAGTGTCGCAAGTGTTTTATTTTCTTTTTTTGCACATTTCCTGATAATATTTGTACACTGGAAGTACACAAACAATTGTTCGTTATAACTGTAACCTCCCTATAATATAAAACTATTACAATTTAATTGCGTTTAACTTAAAAGTTTTAAGTTAAAACCCATACGTACTTTATACATCTTTGAACATTTTATAGTGAAATAACTTCAGTTCAAAATTCTTTATTACGACGAAATGTTCATATTTAAATTGACAGTTAATATTTAAATAGTTTTTTTTGATAACGAGATTAGTACCTTGTGCATTGGACAATAAAAGTTGCATTGTATTGTCTTATAAATGATGATTTGGAATTAAGACACATCGTTTATACGGTAACGTATACACACAATGAGTATGTGTTGAGACCACGGTAGTCAGTAATGTTAAGCAATCCAAGGTATTTATTACAATTACATTTGTTGTTTTCTTTCTATGCTCTAGACCGATGAAAATAAATCATCATCTTCCTAGCGTTTATTATTCCCAAGATTATTTAGGGTCGTCTACTAGTTTAACCGTTTTTACCTGAATATCAGTTTTTTTCTCGGGGCGACAGGCATCAGACCTCCGCAACACTGAAGGTGATCTGAATTCGAAGATTGAACTAGTTATCAGTAAATTTGAGGGCACTGACTTCCCAATAACGGTTGGCATTGATGTTCATGACAACCGGGACCGACAGCTTAATGTGCTCTCCGAGGCACGGGCGGGCAATACCGCCATCTTCCATACTCTGGGCTGCTATTAAAAATTTATTTTAAGAAAAACCCAACGGCAGTGCTACTCGGGAATCGAAACCGAGACCTCTTGATCGGCAGTTGCTTACGGTAATCACTAGACCAACGAGGCAGCCGATGTGAATAAATCTCTAACCAAAAATTTCTCGCTTTTAGTAAAGAGTTGAATTTATAGAGTTGATACACAATTTGACAAATAAGAGTTTAGAAGTAAATAAAACGTTTTTAAACTAACTACCGTGTTCCACGTTTGATTTATTCTTTGATGATTATTTCCATAAAGGTTTGTACAATTTCCAGGCCAATAGCTGAAAATGAACCACGTATGACGTTGCTGTGCGCAGCAGCCGTCAATTTAAATGGAGGTCGTACTCCAGATGGCGGCTGCATGATCGGCGCGAGTGTGTTTTATGCCAACCAGGATGACAAGACTGAAAACACTATGTCTTTAGGTCAGTTCTGTGTCATAGTTATTTACTTATTCACGTATACATTCTTTCACTATCTTAGGGTTACCCCAATACAATAATGTACTTACTAAAAAGATGAAAACACCCACATAATTTTTTTTTTTTTTTTTTTATTGAATAGTGGGCAAACGAGCTGACGTATCACCTGATGATAAGCGATTACCGCCGCCCATGGACACCCGCAACACCAAAGGCGTCACAAGTGCGTTGCCGACCTTTGGGGGGATGGGAAAGGGGATGGGGGGAGGGGTTGGGGTATGGGCCTCCGGTATCCTCACTCACTCGGTGAAACACAGTGCAAGCGCTATTTCACACCGGTTTTCTGTGAGGCCGTGGTATCACTCCGGTCGAGCCGACCCATTCACGCCGAAGCATAGCTCTCCCACGGTATAATAATGAAATAGCTGAGTTTTACATGTAAAAGTGATATAAATGAAAGAAATACATTCTGTTATAAAACAAAGTAATGTTCAGCTTTATTTTACTACATTATTTAACAAAAATACGCGATATACGTAAACCAACAGAAAAAAAACATTTTTTTGCAAATCATAGGTCTCTTAATTTGTAGACTGATTTAATGAGGAGTAAAATTGAAACTTTTTTGTTTTTAGCGTACGAGATGAGCAAGGCTCAAGGTGGGCAACTGGTAGCCCACTCTCCGGAAGTAGAAGAAATTAATCAACAGATCGAATCGACTCAGAATGTAGAGTACACAGAAAAAAACTTGTCATCACTTGTCTGGATTTGTTCCAGTAACCAGAACAAGGGCGTAGTCATGGTTTGTTTTACTTTTTTTACCTTTGGCATTATACAACCAGTGGCAGTAACGTTTCTTAGTATTTCCATTTCCACAAACCTTGATGCCTTGTCTCATATTATTCGATGTTTTACCAAAAAGGGGAATTACATAATTTTGTAATTTATTATTAACTTAGCTGATTTCATTAATAAAAGGTTTACAATAAGCCCATGCCTTTTTGCAAATGTTGCGGTATGAACTCACATGTATTTATTCCGATATTTTAATCCACTTCAATCCTAACGGGTTTCCCCCTGTGGCATTATCAAAACCAAATGAGTTTAATTCTTGAATGTATCTTTAAAAGTTCCATCAAGTGCCAACAATCGAGATTATAAATTATTTTAAGGTAAACTTATGCATCTGTATTTTGAAAAACATTGAAAATAAACAAATAATCATTTACAGATAATCGACGCAAACAATCCAGCAGAAGTTATAGAATCGTTCCCTGTGACGGATAAGCACATTCTGTGTGTAGCGTCGGTACCGGGAGCTGTGGCCGAAGACTACAGAGAGTACCAGGAACGAGTGGCGGGAGTCACAGAGAACAAACGTCACCCGGTATGTTTCTCATTAAACTGGTAGACTTACAGCCTTGCTCACATAACCTTTAAGCACATCATACATTACATCAACAACCTTTAACAGACCACTGCTGAACATAGGCCTGTCCTTTAAAAGGAGGTTAATCATCATCTTCCTAGCCTTTATTATTCCCAATATTATTTGGGGTCGGCTACCAGTTCAACCGATTTTACCTGAATATCAGTTTTTACACAGAGCGACTGGCATCTGACCTCCGCAACCCTGAGGGCGAACTGAATTCGAAGGTTGAACTAGTTGTCAGTATATTTGAGGGCACTGACTTCCCAATAACGATTGCCATAGCTGTTCATGACAACCGGGACCGACGGCTTAACGTGCCCTCCGAAGCACGGGCAGGAAACACCGCCATCTTCCATACTCCGGGCTGCTATTAAGAATTTCTTGTAGGACAGTCTAGTAGAACAACAGCAGTCCGACCCGGGAATTGAACCCGAGACCTCTTGATCTGCAGTCGCTTACGCTAACCACTAGACCAACGAGGCAGTCAAAAAAAGGAGGTTAATATTTCATAAAATTTCTCCTACAAATAAAATGCTACAACCTTTTGAGGGCGGAGCAGTGTCTATGAATGTAGATTAAACTGCTTTATGTATTTTTTATAGTAGATATTGTTGTGTGTGTAATTATGTAATTGTTGCATATTCCTCAAACCATAGAAAGATTTTTACTGATTACTCAGAACTCGGTCATCCGAAAAATATATTTAAATATTAATTAGAAATTCAAAATATTTCTTCACTACTACGTATACTATACGACCGACGAATCTTGGCGAGTCTGCACATAGTCTCTGCAAACTTTAGCGCAGGTACACTCGTGAAGAAAACTGTTATTGTCATTTAGACAGTGTTGGTCACTGTATCAATGACAATAACAGTTACTACAAATAAAATAAATACCAAAAACTTATTCTTCTTCTAAAGCTCTGCGCGAAGTTCGGACTCGCCAAGATACGTCGGCCGTATAGAAATATAAAAAAGATTAATTGTTCTTAATACGCTTTTGACTATCTGTAGTCAAATAAATAAAATCAAAATATTTACGTTGCTCTCTTAACGAACCAATACAATAAACACCGTTTGTTGCAGTCGTTATTTTGTGCCGGAAGGATCGACTCTGTAGAGGTAACACAGAAGAACAATCCTAGTGAAGAAAATGCCGATAAAGATGCAGTTATTGTTGGCACTACACGACTGGTAAGTGGTTGTGAACCATTGAGACCATTAGCGTGGCGCGAAAAAGCATTTTACTAGGCCGCCTTCACCGGTCGGCGGTCACCATGCTGCGTTATCCACGTTAGCATTCAGTATGGTGACCACCAGTCTTAGATTCTTTTCATACTTTCCATCAGGCAGAGTAAAGTCATATTGGCAGCTAATACATAAAAATAATTTGACAAAATAATCAAAGCGGTTTTAGTGAGAATTAGTTTTACTAATACGAGGACTCGCCTAAGTAGACACGTCGGACGGACCGAGGGTCTCAATGTACTAATGGTCATCCATCCGTAGACTGACCTGACTAAGACTGCTTAACTATGCTATATGTTAACTTGTATAACCAATGAGCTACGAGCTTACTTATACTCTGTGAGTAGTTCATACTAATTTCTGTTTTACGAAAACTATAGACGAGAGCTAACTACATTAAAAATAGAATTGAATTTGCTTGTAGCACTGATTAACTTTAATAACTAATATAACTTTAATCAGGTGAAAGCAACAATCCTGACCCCACCAAGCACTCCAGTGAATGAACCAGAGACAGCCTCTGAACCACAAACGGATGAACCTGTGGTCAAGAATGTTGAAGAACCTGAACCCGCTGCTCATGATAGCCCACCGCTCAGTTCTACACCTATTAACGGTAACTAGTCGTATGACACTAAAATATACTATATTTACAAAATAGTCTGAATATATTCCAATGTTGACAAATATAGTGAAATTGAAATAATATAAATAAACAATAGAATTTTATAAGTGTAGTAGTTTTAGCACTCGATCACATCTTATAATTACGTTACTCAATGATTAACTGTCGTTTACTACGTAGTACTTGTGAGTTAGTTCGTTAAATTATTCATTTTAATTGCGGTTCTAATGGGAAAATCTTTTAACAGAGTTACAGTACCTACTTTATAAATATATGTCCTATATTATAATAAAGTAAAATGATAATAATAATAATACTTTATTTCGAACACAAGAATTTTAGGTAAATATGTTTAATGACAAAGAAAAAAAAAATATAAATAAAACAAACAAAAAAAACAAGAAAAGGATACAGATCAAATAATACCGTGTATAGTAATATAATATGCACAGATGAAAGAAAAAAAAGATGAAAAATCATGCTACTATTTTTAACCAGTACTTGTAATATTCTATCTGACAAACTTGATAAAAATAACTTAAAACTTAGGAAGTACAAGCAGCGGTATTTAGTTAGAAAGGAGTTAGGTTAGAATGGGGAGGGGTTGGGGTATGGACCTCCGGTATCCTCACTCACTCGGTGAAACACAGCGTAAGCGCAATTTCACACCGGTTTTCTGTGAGGCCGTGGTATCACTCCGGTCGAGCCGGCTCATACATGCCGAAGCGTGGCTCTCCCACGATTGAATTTAATGCGAAAACGAAAATGGAGGGAGGAATATCATGATATCTTCGATCACGTGAACTTTATAAATAAATTGTCAAGTCAAACAAACTTCTCTAAATTTTAAGAGTAGTAAATAGTGATATATGATATAATTTTTGTTGTTTTAAAATTGGAATTTTATTCAGGAGGACATCACGGGTCGCCGGAACCAGGAGTTGAGGCTTTCGCTCAACAGCAATCCAAAGCTGAGGGGGGACCGGAGGTGTCTGAAGATCGTAAGATGTCCACTGTGATGGCCACTATGTGGCTAGGCACTAAGAGTGGGAACCTGTATATACACTCTGCAGTTGGCAATTATAAAAGATGTCTCGCTAGGTAAGAAATGTTATTCATAATATTTAACACTTGGACTTAAGTTTTTAGTGTGTTATTGTTACATAATGTTTAAGGGGTAACTATACATATTTCCAAAATGTAAGTTAATAGTACCTCAGTTTCCATAGAGAAAATAATTTTATTGAATCTAACTAGTACCAGACAAACGATTTTTAAAGTTGTTTTTTTAGTAAAATCTTTCTGTAACATCCTATTGGCGTAGATATCTATGCCTAATATCAGTTAGATAATTGAAATTATTCTCATTCGTGGGAAAACCATGCTGAGACACAAATGGACAGGCTCATGCTGAGTGATATCACGGCCTCACACCTACTGTTCTTTAGTTATTTTTCAAACTTCAACTTCAAACAACAAAACAAACGGTTTCAACGCATTTTTGACTCTTGTGTTGAGACAGTTTGCAATTAGGTATCCATGGGCGATGGTAGTAACATAAACAAAATTCTCTCTTGTTTCCAGAGTGAAGCTAAATGATGCCATACTGTCTATAGTAGCGTGTGCGTCGCGTTGTATCGTTGCGCTGGCGGACGGAACTGTAGCTATATTCTCACGACATGCCGACGGGCAATGGGACTTCACTCAGTATTGGATTCTTACCCTCGGTGATCCTAAATGCTCAGGTAATATAAATACCTACTCCCTATCTACCTACTATCTTGTTAGTAGACATAGTAGATCATATCATATTAATAACCTTTAATAGTCTGCTATTGAGCATCTCCTCTGTTTAGATAGGTTTTGGCCTACTACACCATGCAGGCCAAACGGATTGGTATAGGGTTTGTGTGAAGTTTACCTTATCTTTGCAGTGCTTTTGTCCTGCGTGACTTCGCTCCCTTAGTCGCCTCCTATGACAAGGTTAATAGGGATGGCAAATTTCCATATTCTAAATCTGTCACAACACGGACATAATTCATTCACACACGTTTAAGTAAATGAATTGTGCACTCTCTTATTATAAGAGTTCTCCCTGGTACCTGGTTAGTAAACGCAGTAAATAATATAAATCTTTTGCAGTACGCTGTTTATCCGCCGTCGGTTGTACTGTGTGGTGCGGATACCGTAACAAAGTGCATGTAATAGAACCGCGGTCGCGACTTCTACTGCATTCGTTAGAAGCTCACCCGCGTCAAGAGAGCCAAGTGAGGCAGATGGCTTGTGACGGTGACGGCGTTTGGGTAATTGTTGTATATTTATTACATTCCTTTCAAGATATACATTAAAAGACAATCTAAGAATTTACTGCGTTGAAACTAATAATTACGCAGCACATATAACAGAAAATTAATGAAACTGGAGTTAGGTAGTATTTTTTTTCATTTCATTTCTTTTTAAAGACAACTATCGCATTAGGAATATACATCCTGTGACGTTGGGGAATTTACAAACATACATGTAATGGAAACAAAGGACACCCAGACTCCGAACAACATTTAGTGGATCACAAAAAGTGTTGTCTTAAGTTGAACCCACAACATTTGGTGCAGAAGAAAGCAGCGTGGCGACCGCTTAAGCCTCAGAACCTAATGATAAATTACCTAAGATTGGACTCTTGTGTTATGTTCACAGATTTGTAGAACATAAATCTGAAGTGTATATTTCCAATTTTCAAATATATATAATCTACAAAAATAATTCCAATGAATGCTTATTGAATTTCTTCCCTAAGTTGTGTTATTTTTTTACTGAAATCATTTTTTATTTTACCAGGTGTCAATCAAAATGGATTCCACTCTTCGTCTGTACCACGCTCATACCTACCAACATCTAAAGGACGTAGATATCGAGCCGTACGTTAGCAAGATGTTGGGTACGGGCAAGCTGGGCTTCTCTTTAGTTAGGATCACCGCGTTGCTGATCAGTTCAGGAAGGCTGTGGATCGGAACGAGTAACGGAGTTGTCATTTCTGTGCCACTGTCGGAGGGTTCAAGCCGAGATTCTACCGGAGCTCAGCCAACATCTTCCAGAGCTGTTGTAGCTCAAAGTGAGTTTCTTTTTTTTACCGACTTCAAAAAAGGAGGAGGTTCTTAATTCGACTGTATTTTTCTTGTTTGTTACCTCAACTTTCGACTGGGTTAACTGGGTGGTTTTATGTTTCTTTTCCTAATTGTTCACTGAATTATTATATATATTATATTATATATGTAATAATAATTATAAGAATCCTAATAATAAACAATTATGTTTTTTTTTCCTTTCGAGTTTTTTGTCTTTTCTTTAGAAATTGTTTTATATTTTAAGTAAGTTCATTATTGTATTGGATTAAACCCATCTCACCCATTAAAATATTTATTACTTATTTATAGTTTTCGCTTGTTTAAGTTTACTATTCTTGTTTTTTGTGTTAGGATAGCAGAAGCGACTTAATTTTATTTATTTGAAGATATTTTAAAAATCCTTAGTAAAGTTTATCAATGTAGATAAAGCAAAATAGGTGTGTCCGGACCGTAGTAAGTGGGGATCATTTGTCTCTGCCTACCCCTTTGGAAAACTGGCGTGACAGTATGTATGTAGGTTAAAAAAATTGGTAGTTAACTACAACGTGGTGGTGTTTCCAGCGGGCTCATCAGCGAACTGTCCAACCGGCAACATTCCCTGGTGTTCAATGGCACACGCCCAACTCTCGTTCCACGGACACCGTGACGCGGTGACATTCTTCGTTGCCGTACCAGGAGTGATGGGATCGCCTGTACGAACTCCTGAATCTCCTCGACGACACTCACCAACGATGCCTCCTATGCTTGTAATATCAGGTGGCGAAGGATACATCGATTTCAGAATAGGTACGTCGCATGTTTATATATGATTTATGCTAATTTTGCACCCGTAGACCAAGCCGTCTGTAACCAATAGACGTCTAAAACATATGAACAAAACACGTGACTAAACTGTAGTGTGCAAACTGAATTACACGACTAGTTTGCTCATGTAACATCTCAACTAAGTCACATGTATACATAGATTTATTATAACTAGATGACGCAACATCTTTGAACAAGTTCATAAACAAAACCTGTTCTTATATATCATCTATGGAAATTGTTTTCTCTATGCTCCTTATTAATCATTTATCTAGTTATCATAAATGCTTGTGTATTCTTGAACAATATTTCGAAATCTTTATCTACATATGCGATACATTGCTTAGTTTATATTGGCTGAGGTTTCATTCAATTTACTCATATGTGTTGATTCTTTTGCTTTAAAAGAGATATGAGGCGTGACGTTATTAAATAGTTTTGTAATTCAGATATAAAAGACAAAACACATATTGATAAGAAAATATTGTTGCTTAAATAGCATTCCTTTGTAAATACATGTAACTAATATCATCAATGTTATGAGTAAATATATACTGAATATACAGCTAATATATTTTACATAACGCTAGCTCAAACTCACATTCAATCAGGCGCATCAACTCACAAAACAAATTCTTCATGGCCATACAAACATCTAAACAAACAGTGAACTTCAAAATAAACTTATTTTATTCAGCTATATAAAATTATTAAAATAATTCAAACATTATCAACTTATACTATAACAGTAGTTTTTACAATCGAAAAGTTCATGCAATCGGTTTGACAGCTGTAATCTACATGCTATTACAAATCTATCATCATTTAACATTCCTTGACCGACGTTATAAAATAAAATTATTATTTTCTTTTTCTTTTAACCAAGTCTATATATATATTATATTAAAATATATGAATACATATTCAGCATAAACTAATTAATTTCAATAATTGACCTTACTTAGACATTATAACAATTTAAAATGATACAAAGAAAGTGATTAAATGCTGTTAGCATTTATAAGATTTGTCACAAATAAGATAAAAAGTATTCAAACCAAGCAATATGCACGCTAGTGTAGACTAATGGCCAGTTCCTATATTTGAAAAACGATCCGTTCTAGGTACGAATAGTAGTATATTATACAGAGCGTAAGCTAAAATCGTTCCTATAAAAAATAAATTGAGGAACGGTATTTACGACTCGTAGTCGGTTGTAGAAAATTTTTACACGATGACGATTCGTTAAATATAGGAACCGAGCATAGACTCATGTTCATTGCGTTAGGACGCTTTGCTTAGTATTAGTAGATTATTAGATTGATGCTTTTATGCTTCTATGCATAGTATTGTGACTGTCACGAGTCGCAACCACAAAATGTTGTTGTTTAATGCCATTTTATTTTTATATATCATTTAAAATAAAGTGACATAAAACATCAAGTGGGTCACGATTTGTGACGGTCATTAGAAATATTTTAAGTTAAAAGGTGCGAGATATTTATACATAGAATTTGTGCCTATTGTTTGATTTGAGTTTTCAAGTGTTTTCAACTAAAATGTGTTGTTGTGTCTACCCTGTGGTCTAAATTAAGGAGGTGGTTCACAAGTGTTTGTTTGTTGTGTTGTGTTTAGAATAGTATATGCTACACTTTACTTTAATAGTCAACTGCACGAACAAAACTTACTGACTTAATCGACTATCAACTTGATCTTGAATGATCTGTTCAAACTGTTCCGATTCAATACATGTAAAAATTAATAAAATTTAACATGTAAAGTAATATGCAATACCCTCACAAACACACAGTTTAGTGGAAAACGCATTCCGATTAGGCAGAGTGGGTCTTATTTTTAATTTCTCCGGTTTTTCTTTTTTTTGCCGTTATAGAAGAGCATGCCGATGACATACGCGACACAGCCTCCCACGTCATTGTATGGCAGGTCTTAAGAGAGTCCTGAACGTACCTGATCTTAGAAATAAGCAATTAATTTATATTTACTACTGGTACGTTGAATTTTAGAATAAAGCATGTACGCTTGCCCACAAGTAACATCGGGAGCTAACTCGTGCATGTAGCATTCACCATCGACTGCAATGAGGGCTTACGAACTTGACAGCCAATGTGAATATTTCTCTCTTACTTGGAAATTAAAAGGTAATCTATCTGACTATAATTTATACGTTATAAATCGTATTCAATGAATACGACAAATGTATTTGTCTATATTTAAAATCTAAACTGCAACTTAGTCAGGTTATATCTCATTGAGCAGTACATCAACATAATGCTACAATGATAAATATAATAATATTGTAAATACATATTAGGAGTTTAAAATAAATTGTGTAAGTCAATGTGCAATAAAAGTTAACCACAAATATTTTCCAACTATTATTGTGTTTGAAGATATTCTATCCACATTCACTGTCAAAGCGCATATGTTCAAACAACTCACGCATAGGACATTTCAACATTACCACTTATCATATATTATAATGTATGTCATAATCATTACTAACATAGTACTTAGTCTACGGTGTAAGATTTGTCAATTCTGTCTAGCGATCCTCTAGGAATATTAAACGTGTATAGTAAAAATAACAGATATGTAAATAAACATAGATAAAACAGGTTCCTACCATCTTAGTTAAAGTTAAATCACATACAAATCACTTTATTAAGTCAGTTGAACACGGCACCCAGGTATTTAACTTTTATGAAAATCCAATTAGTGTTTGACTCCGAATTATCGGACAGAAAACTGTTAAACGATTTCAAGTCATACGACAAAGGTTTACTGCGTTTTAACTATTTAAATTGGCATAGGTACCTATTCGCAAAAAATTGACAAACAACTTTGTTCTCTTCTGACTAAAAACTACATGAAACAATTGATACAGTTCCGATGTTATTATGACAAGGTTACTTTTATAGGTAGATGGGTGGACAGGTAAGTCTGTAAAATGTGATTGCTATAATCATGATATTATGTCATTTATTATGTAAGACTATGAAATCATACTATCCGGTTATGCCCCAGAGCAGATCAGCCTAAGGCTGACTATAAAGGTGATTTTTAGTGAGAAAACCACACACTCCTGACTTCTCCTCACATCACCGCGCTTCTAAAAGCCGGAGTTCCGAAGTGATTTGGCACCATAAAAGGGAAATATAATGACATACCTACTTTTTTTTTTTTTATTGAATAGTGGGCAAACGGGCACACGTATCACCTGATGGTAAGCGATTACCGCCGCCCATGGACACCCGCAACACCAAAGGCGTCACAAGTGTGTTGCCGACCTTTGGGGGATGGGAAAGGGGATAGGGGGAGGGGTTGGGGTATGGGCCTCCGGTATCCTCACTCAATCGGTGAAACACAGCGCAAACGCTATTTCACAACGGTTTTCTGTGAGGCCGTGGTATCACTCCGGTCGAGCCGACCCATTCATGCCGAAGCATAGCTCTCCCACGGTGTGAACTACAAAAAGGATTCGGGTTATTATACGTCTTACTTGGTTTCGCGATAGCTACAATAAAAAAAATATCTAGTATCTCGATTAGTAGGTATACGTATATTTTTTAGTCTCGAAGTCTCGTTTTGTTCCCTAGATCCCACACTAGAATGCCCTATGTCGTGAGATCTAGTCTCTTTCAAACCAATTTCTTATGAGACATTATTAAATAATATAGTATAATTTTTTTATTATTATTTTTAATGGTTTACGTGTAGAACGCCAAAAAACCCATTTTATTACACAAAATTATAAAAAAATCATAAATACTTAAATTATCAAAACCCTAATAAATAAATACACCTACTTTTTAATAATAATAATAAATAAATATTCCGAATAATATACAGTGATAGGTGTTATTTTTCTACAGTCTTGAATCGTTATCAATTTGAGAGAATCCGTTTACTATTGTGAATGCCTATTATCTTGGCTTGAATGTACTTAATTCTTGTGTATTATAACATCAATAGCTAACGTGTATATTGCTAATACCAGTATGTAAATATTAACATAGACTCTGTATATCTAAGGCACAAAATAACATTTCTAAAACTTATGTAGTTTTACACTTTTTGTTATTCGTATAATTATTATTTTAAGAATTTATTAATGATTTATTACAAATGCAAGTTGCACAATAATTAATAAAAAAAATTGTACTATAATTGGTATTATACAATTTGTGATACCAATCGTTGTAAAATATTTATGCCAACCTTTTCATTATACATGTAGCACTTTGCTATTCGTTAAATAAGTGAATTACTTTATTTACCCGATAAAATGACTCTTGAACAGGAGTTGAAAACTTACTTTCATTCATATGCGAATGCTATGTTATTGTATCGTTGATTACATACGGTATGGTTGAGCTGGTATTAAAATTAAAATACGCTGTGCCAACTGTACACAAGACACTGTAAAGTTCACTGTTCTATCATTTCTCTTAACCAGTTTTAAAAATAAGGTGTTTAAATCTGTTTCTCAAATATTTCTTATGGATACTTATTAATATATGAATCAATAAATATATATGTACGTATTCTTTATTTTGCTGTTATATCTAATTGTAAATGATTGATATTTTCTACAGCCGACTCTGAAATGGAAGACAGTGTTGTCATTGCGGAGGACGGGTCGTCGAGCGGTCACAGCTCTTTAGCGGACCGCGCTTCTAAGAGCCACCTGATAGTGTGGCAAGTGGCAACTGCCTAACGCAGGGCCAGCCGTGCGCGCCTCGACTCCGAATCGGATTATGTGTACGTGTGTATGTCCACCAAACCAGAGATCATCAACGCGTAAATAACATAATGGTGTGAATAGGACGCCGGTTTTGGAGATAGATAATCGATGTTATACTGGGATACCGAAACATGTGAGCAGAATATAATATTGTATATCAACGAACAATACGCTCAATTACCTCAACCTATGTATACAATTATTACAATCTTAATTATGGTGCTTGATAAACAATTGTCATGCCTTAAATATACACAGGATACTATAGTTTCCATTAACGACCTTAGTTTGACGAAGAAAGTACAAGTTAGTATAGGCTTGGTAAGCAAATCTTTCTTCGAAAATGTAACTCGGTTAACGAAGAGTTCTACGAGTATCTTCTTCAAATATCTATTCTCATCTCCAGACCGTCGTACGTAAACGGATTAAGCGAAGTGTCAGATCAGTATTCTAAATAATGTTCTAAATCTTAGGAGTTTGGTTGCATATTGCAATTAGGGCTTGATTTGTATAAGTAGAGTTGGTCCTTCGAAATCCATTCTTAACCTATTCACCACGCTGATAAATGAATATGTATTTGTGCAAGAACAAATATCCATAAATAAAAATAAAAACCATGTATATTCAAAAAGAACTAAACTTAATACAAAAGAATCCGACTTTGAAACCAAACCGAGTTGAATAGACTAATGTAACTAAAATATTACATTTGAACTTAAAATATGATATATCATGGGAAATACGTAACCACAGAACAGTACATATTCATAATTAGCGAATACATTTCTTAATGTGTTGATCATTGTCACGTCACACCGATACGTCACGCACGGCCGTCATTATATATGTGTTATATACATAACGACATTGTATTCTTCATATTTATTATGTGTGCTTAATATTCGGCTATATTATTACTTGGCTGTAGTATCTAATATTGCTCAGGTCAAAAAGGGTCTGTGTGAGGCAAGCTTGAAGTGTTTATTTCATCAAGTTGTTTGACCTCGACGCAAGCTTAATCTCATTAAAATTTATGTACAAGATGTAACCACCAAATAATACGTTTTAGTAGTGTTAGTTAGACTAAATAAATATATTTAACATTTTTATAATTATAGACACACAATAGTTATTATATTCTCAAGGAGTGTGACCATTTGGGCTGTGGTTGTCATCTGCATCACAATTTTTTTTATACTTTATTTTACGATTTTTACTAATTATGTATTTAAATTAAATTTGTAACGTGGACCGATGTTAGGAATTCTGAATGTTGTGCAAAATATATTTATTCATTGATGATATTGTATGTCGTGGATTGTAATTAATTAACAAAGCTAGTGGATCGGTCCCGCGTTTAATAATGATGTTTAGTTTGACTGAATCATTTTAATGTATGTTATGATATTTTTTTTATAATTATTTTTTCATTATAAATAGATGTTTTTATTTTTATTATTTAGCAAATGACTAATGGTGCATAAATAGTGTAGGGATTTTTTATTCTATTACCTCCATATTCACGATTTACCTGCGTAACGTTTATCTATTTATTGATTGACGTAATCCAAAAATTGATCATTGTTTTTGTATATAAATTAAATGGATTTTCATTAGGCACTATGTGTACGTACTCATATTCTTATGTAATTCATCATAGGTTTTTAATTAGTGCTATATAAGGTTCTAACCCTTTCAATGCAAACGCCTGATATTTAATGTGACAATTTACAGGTTAAACATAAACGAACGAGTGCAATAAATAAATATTTTGAGTGCAATAATTCACATTGAAATATTTTGTCTCATAATATAAGACGTTGGTGTTAAAGGGGTTTATTAGTTGATAAACTATTACAGTAGACGCTGGTTGAGGTCCTTTTCATTAATTTAGCTTACTGTTTACATAATTGTTTAAAATTTAACATTGATTATTTATTAATTTAAATGTATTACATTCTCTTCTTTGTATTGAAACAAGTCCAAACACATTTTCCCATAGTAAATACATAAATCACGTAGGTGCATACACATATGGGTACTTTAGATCACACTTGAATTAGTGTTTACATTTTAAAAACGTTGTATTTCTTTTTAATGTCAACATTGATTAAGAATATACATTTCGCTCATTATTTAAATTTAGAAAAGTATGTTAGACTCTGGATTTCATGAATGTCCATTTCATATAAAGTAATTAGCGAAGTCTTTAGGTGTTCTACCAAGTTTAGGTTGAATACCGCCATCATTCTAATTCATCAAAAAATCAACAATAAATTGTCTGGTCTGATCCACATGTGCTATTACAATTTTTATCAGAGAATGTTACAGAAATGTATTATAGCTCGATTTGCGTGACGCAAAATGTATTATTTTATGAATTTAAATAAGATGACATGAAATTATTAATTGTTAAAATGTATTATCGGCCAGTTTCAATCCTTAACCATCGTTGTCTGTAAGTGCTAGTCAAAATATCGACATATTGTAAATGTAGTTAGGCTTATATTGTTTTGCTAAAGTAGTTGTGATTGAACATCACGCCCGTCACATCGCCGCGTAGTTGATAGCGCTGCTTTGGGCGCACATTATTTGCATCTATACTTACATTACCTAGACTAGTTCATTAAATAAAAAACCCTAGTAAAATGATTACACTTGGAGTTATTATAATTCAATCTCAAATACAGTTATAGATTGCGATGTAGTAGAGACGCGCTATGTGCCTTAAAAAGGGCCTTTTAATATCTTTTTTTTTCAGTTTTAATAAGAAACTGAAAAAATATACTTACGGTTCTACGAGGTTTATTTAAATTTTGAGTACGTACCGAACACAGTAAGTGCATGCAGATAGTAATTATTAATTTGTCAGTATAGATGCAAATTGAAGGCGTTCCCCCGATACCCAACGTGTAATATGACTGAAGTGATTGAAATGAGTACCAAGTTGGTATGTTCTTATTATATTTATTTGTACTTATTATTTACTAAAAAATACAAATTAGAAAAATAGAATATTTCGAGTGTAAAAGGAAGGCTAAGAAAGCGTTAATAGTGGCCAAATCAGCACAAACAAGATCCCAGAGGAAGAAATATCTCTACCGCATTGCAAAAAATAGGTAGGAACGAAAGGTATGAAATATGAAAGATGTATGATAGGTGAGATAAGGAAGATGTCAATAAAAGACGAGGATATAAGGTGCAGATGGAAGACGACGAAAAACTGATGAACGATGAAAATAAATGAAGCGAAGTATTGCAAATGAATACGGGATTGCTGCAAATGAGTTTAGTATAGATAAATTAAAAATGGTAGTACAAAGTTTGAAAAATAGAAAAGCTGTTTGGCCCAATGGTATACCTACCAATATGAAGGGTACAGAAAGAGAACGGAAATCGGTGGTTGACTTTGTTCTTCGTTAAGTTGCTGCATAAATACGTAATCCTGAATGAATTTATGGTGAACCATCCCCCCCCATCCCTCTCCCCATTTCCCCAAAATCCGGCAACGCACTTGTGACGCCTCTGGTATTGCGGGTGTCCATGGGCGGCGAAAAACGATTACCATCAGGCGATACGTTTGGCCCCTATTCCATAAAAAAAATTTAATAGTGTCTAAGTTCGCTTATAGAGAGCTTTATTGAAGTAGAGGATATGTACAAGAATGCGGCAACTATCGTAGAATAGAGCCCATGTTGAATAGTATTACAGTTTGAGAGGAAAGAGAGCGTTGACCAATAAGAAAACGGATGAGAGACACCTTGATGTACCTGAAATGCGAATGTTGAATGGATGTGTATGAGTGATCAGGATGAAGAATTACTCTATTAGAAGAAGCCTGAATGTAATAGTAGTGGATGATACTGAGGACCAAAAGGTTATCCTGGTATGGACATGTGATGCGTAGAGATGAGCAAGATGAGCTAGTGAAGAAAGTTTTAAGTATGGAAGTCCACGGATATAAAAGCAGAGGACGACCAAGAAAAGAATGGACTGCATGAAAGAGAATATGTAAAAGAGTATATGGATAAAGGATTTAAGAAAGGAAGTAAGCGGGGAACGGAAGAAACAAACTCATTACACCGAACCAAATGAAGTTGAGAAAGGGTAAAGAGACGATGATTTATTAAAAGTTACAGCCATTAATTCAATTATTTATAGAGGTTATCTTATAAAATTGTAATCTGAAGATAGTATTGGTATATTGTAATATATCGAAACACTATGCAAATTATTATTTAAATAAATATTTTCTTATTTTTTAAAATAGTAGTGTCCAAAAAGGAATATGAAGTAAGAGTTAAACTCTTTAAATTTGTCAACTTTGATTTTTCCCTTTTGTCATTACTTGACATTTATTTTTAATTGTTTCATTCATACCTTTCGGGAGGAATAATGATCAGTTGTAGATATTTGAGTCATATTAAACGTAAAAATGTCATGTAATAATAATAAAATGATTACTGATAATTTTTCTGTTTGAATTGCAAATAAAGACGCTAAAATTATCAAGTTTGCTCTTTTATTTTACACTAACCAACTAACCTGTGTTGCAATTACACTGCCAAGTGCTAATATTGTGGAGATTTCAACAACAATCTTGTAAAACACTGTTGTCGTTGCTAAACACATATCGTCGCTTATACAACAATACCGCGCAAGTTTATGTTGCCAAGTTTTCAGAAGGGACAAATAACTGTTTATATTTCTTTCAATAGTTCGTTAATGTTTAATAAATGCTTTTATTTTTGGTTCTATGCAATGATTAATAAATCGTCACATGGCTGTTATTCGACTTCGCGGTATTGTTGTACTAGGTGACCCTCGCAACCTCGTTTACATCTACTATTGCCCGTAATGTGATATTTTTTCCCCGTTTAATTGGTCTTAGCGTGATGAAATATAGTCTATAGCCTTCCTCGATAAATGGACTATCTAAAACTGAAAGAATTTCAATCTCAAATCGGACCAGCGGTTACTGAGATTAGCGCGTTCAAACAAACAAACAAACTCTTCAGCTTTATAATATTAGTATAGATAAGCGACGATATGCACAATTCGTTTTTTCTCAAGTCCTTTAGTTCATTCATATTTTAAATCGTTCAAAAAGTTCTATCACGCAGTAATATTTTCGGATATGGTATTAACAGTTTTATATCATTAATTATTTTGAATAACATTTCGATTTGTATTCCTTCGTTTTGGGTACTTTAAATTCAAGCCAACACCAACATGGTGGTAGATTTTAAAATCCAGTAGTGGCAACAACACTGTCTATGGTTCACACTCACGAACTTCACTTACCTTTTTTCAAATTCAAAAAGTTTAGAAGTAACGGCGAGAGAGTAAGTTTGGCGTTCTTTAAGACATGTTGAATTTATTAGGTATTAAAAAGTTACGATTTAGCAAAATAACTCACTGGTTTTTGAGTAGCGTAAGATGTATCAACGCGTCAAGTGATTGAAAACACAGGAACACAAAACCCTGGTATAAAATTAGGAGAGATACGAGTATTCAAAAATCACTTGTTTATTTTGTATAGGAGAGATTTAAGCGAGGTTTTTCACCACCAGGTAAGTTTCTGAACTTAAAAAGTTATCCATAGGCTTCAGTATATTTGGTACAGAGATAAATGTAAGTTAAATGTTAATTTACCAACTTGAAGTGTGGGTACCGAGGGCCTCGTAAAGATGGCAGTACGGTAGTGCATACAGGCAGCTACACATATTTAAAGTTTAAAGAAAAGAAAACTTTAAATTTATGTCTGTGGTACATATGAGTAATTTTTCGAGTTTTTGTTTATTGGCTAAAGGGTTAATCTAAGGGACGTCTAAACGTGACGTAAAAATATTGTAGTAGTGCACTAACTGTAAGGCTCTAAAAATTATTAGTAGCCTTTATAATACGAGTACCATGTGTCCAAGATCAAATATAAAAATAAAGTGTATTATTAAAGTATTAAAAATATTAAAAATAAAGTATAACAATAATTGACTCACGTCTAAAACGTACGACGATATTGAAAACTTGTTGACATTGGTTTGTGATTTAGCTTCGTTGCTACCTTAAGGTAATATGCCTACACAAACAGACATAAATAAACACACAGATACACACGTAGATATACACAGAGAAACACACAAGAACACTCAACATACGTATGTATACAAATTCTAAACGCATGCAACATACTGCAACTTCACTATCTGATATATTAAGGAATGCAAGATCCTGTTAAAACTTTTTTTGTCCATGATCTGCTATAGGATGCACAGATACTATCATTTTAGGTTGATCTCTTTGTGAGAGGATAGTACCGGGTAGTGGCTGTACTACTTTGACACAATTTAAATATTTTTTGATTACCATAAGTCAACTTAATGTTATACTAGTGTTAGTGTGTTGTGTGACAGTGTGTGAAACATGAATTTCTGTGTAGTCAAAATTCAGTAGTAAATAAATTACTGTTGTTATTTTATAATACTTTTATTTATCCAATACGCAAAATAAACTCATAGTAGAGAAAACCAAAAAAGAAAGTTTCTAAATCATAATTTATATTCTGAAACTAGCACGCTATTAATCGTGTCTGGTTACCAGGCTGTACCTAGTCGGCTAGAACCTCTTTTCTAAAGAGGGGTCATGTCCATTTATGGAATATTCCATTCTGTTGATAATGACGATCATTCATCGTATGACAGTAGAGCTGTGGTAAAAAATGTTTTGTAACAATTCAGAGTTACACACAAAACAATTAATCTTTTCATGAAAAGTTTAACAATTCATGGAAAAGTCGACGCTTGCAACTCATCATATAATGTGTTGATTTGTGCACATGAGGGAGGAGTTGTGTATTGATTTGCAATTAGATGACGATAAATCATATAAGTGAACGCTACACAATCGTTAACAAATAGTGATCTTGTCAGTATTCGCATTCTGGAAGTCGCTCATTTTTTTATGTGTTTCAGTTCCTTTTCATTTTTTTTGACATTGAGCCTGTTTATTTTAAAGTTTTGGTTAACCTAAAATAATCAGTCTCGCAGTTGACAATGATATCCTATGTATCTCAGCCAAAAGACGTTCACAGCTGAACCTGCCTCAAGGGTCTTCACAATTGGTGTACGTCAGTATTTTAATGTTTCTTTTTAGGAGAATATATAATTACGCATCATCAACAAACCCCAACAGTCCAACATATTATATATACATATATATTAAATTATAAAGCCATCACACACATTGCACTATAAATAAACAAACTAGATACACAAGGGCCCTTATTACGTATGGGGAAAAGCGGAAAAAAAAAAAAAAAAAATCCCAACAGTCCACTACTGAACAAAGCTCTTTCCTACATAACAAGACATAATGTTTATGTCATGTTACTTAGCCTTTGCAGAATCACCAATAGCCCACTATAACGGATTTCATAAACGTCCTGTTCCTCAGTACTTCCCCCATTATGGGAATTTTTCGGTCTAACTAACTAATGACAAATAGGCAGACAATAAACCTGGAAACTGCCGATTTAAATCTCAGCACTGTCTTTCACAGAATACTACGTTTTTGACTTATAATTCGGTAGTGTAGGTAGAAAAATACTCGTATTTCATATATATATTACACTTATACAATATAATATATTGATTTGCATAAATATGGTAGGTACAAAGTTCTTCAAACAGTTGAAAGTTCACCATATACTTACTACAACCTTTTCTTTTTAACTGCCTCGTTGGTCTTGCGGTTGACGTATGCGACTGCCGATCAAGAGATCCCGGGTCGGGCCTGAAGTGTTATTCAGTTTTTCTGATTATAGAAACACTTAATAATAGCTCGGAGTTCGGGTCTGAACCCCCGTGCCTCGGAGAGCACGTAAAGGTGTCAGTCCTGCGCCTGATCGTGTCGGTTAATCGTCCCATCGGATTATGAGAGAGAGGGAACAGGTAATGCACCTGTGTTTATGCATAGTTGGCTGGTCTTCGTTGAGACTGACCGCTGTGGCCGTTATCGGCTAGGAGAACCTATACAATCTTTTCTCCCGTCTTCCTTAACGATGATTTATGTCCTAAAAACATTGATTTGATACTGAGGACAAGTCTTTCTTTGAAAGGATAACTGACGCACTAGACAAATATCCTGCGTCATAATAAACGAAACGGACACAAAGAATACTCGGACGTAGAATAGCAATTTCTGGTTTGCGTGTGCATTGTTGCCCCATGTGGGGTTCGAACCTACAACATTAGGCACCGCTTAGACTTACACCAGTCAGTGTTTCAAGTCTTGTGTCCTACGTGTTTTATCAAATGAGATTGGTTTTGTGTAAAACCAAAAAGTATCTACTTAGGGATATTATGAAACAGTTTTGTATGCTGTTTTGATTTGGTTGATGATGAGCTAATATAAGTAAAATTCCATTAAGTCTTTACATTTCAGGCTTGGAGAGTTTGATTTGTCATCAGATGCATATAAGAATAATACTAACGAAATTATTACAGCTGTAGGTAACGAATCTCTATAAATGAAACGCATGTTTATAGAATACAATTTATTTTATGTATAATGCAATCGAAACACAATCTGTACATGAAAGACATCGCAACACAAAATCGTAATACTCAGCACATTACCATAACTTAGTTATAGAAAGGAACAGTTCTTGCGTCCATTATTTGATTAAACATTGTGCAAGGCAATTATTTCATTCATTTTATGACATTTTGTTACAATACGTGATGCTTGTAATAGGTGAACAAAATAATCCTTTATTTTTCGAAAAAGCCAGTAGTTATGACAAATTATTAAAATAAACACACCAAACATTTGTAATGTAATTCATTGTTGGACCATAGACAAGTGTGATCTTTGATGATGAAACATTACTTTTCAATGTAGTACTAAATGGTCTATCGATATAATTCTAAGTTGTGCGGATTACAAAGACCAAAATGAATGATTACAGTACAATTTACTTTATTTAGGCAACACCTACATTATGACGTAACGCAGTGGACCCTAGGTACTTAGAATTATTATTACGCGTTATATTAGAAATAAACGAAATACAATAAAAAGCAACAAAGTACAAAAATAACATTATCGAAAATTATTAACAATTTTATGTAAACAATAAATGTGTAGAGTCGGTACAACAAGAAAATGTTATTTTAATAATGTATGTACCTACGCATTTTGAATTTAAATAGTGACTTTTTAATTCATAATGTAAAAATAATACTATGTTTATTTACAAAATTTCTTATTTCCAAAAACATCCTTTGTAAAGTTAAAATGTGTACCTACTTCTTGTCCTTATGAGAATAAAATCGATAAACTTTCAAAAGTTACTATGAAGTTTTTCAAAGGCAGCGATGCGTAACTAATACCTATACTTTTTATATTAATTAAAATCTACAAATTAAGGAAATTTTTATATTCAAAATGAATGATTGGTTTATTACATTGTTAAAACGAACAAATTATGTACATACGTAATGAACAACTCAGATCTTAAAAGGACAAGCGGTTTCAAAAACAAACAAAGCTTTGTGGGTATGTAATCTTATTTAATATAGGTACATTACGGTGTGTTAAACAATTTTTTGGTGAAACTCTGGTTGTGTTGTACCTGACAATACTCAAACAAAAACAATTTAAACATCAACTAAATTCGTTGTTACTTTTCAAATGCAACATTTGAATTATCTTTTTACATAACACTATACTATTAGTAATAATGTATTTCATGCAATGTTATACTAAATCTGTAGGTACTTTTGGTACATAATAATTGCTTAATAGGAAGGAATATGTGAATTAAAAAATTGACACACTACGCTTATTAGTAAAATACGGTCAAGTATTTAAATTGTCTGACTAAGTTTATGGTGGAACTATATAAGTTACAAGATTTTAGAAGTAAGCGTAGTTCTTGGTTACATATAAGGTTACTTACAAAAGATGACACTCAAAGATTCGCAAGTAATCTTTGTGAACAGTAATCGTTCGATAACTACGTGACGTGTACTTTAGTCTTTACGTCGGCAGTTTGTTTTAGTATCGTGGGTATATTACTGACCCTATTTTATTATACAATTCGTTAAATAAACGAGGAGAATAACAAAAAGTTATTTCGGTTTGAAACTTAACGAGTTGATCGGTTAGGGAGAAATATGACGTTTCCAAGTGACAAAATTTTATAGTCTACATTTAAATTACTTAGAATACATAGATTGTAAGCAAACAATCTGTTTAAATAATCGGAGGATTGAGATTTGAAACTGAATTGGTTTTTTAAATGTCTTAATAAAGAAATCTATTTTATTTAGATTTATTGACATAGGCCTAAGAACAAAAACCGAAACGTATTAACTTTTACATTCATAAGACCAACTCAGTATTAGACACTAATGAAATCTGTAACTAACCTTCCCTCACATACTTTTATAATCACCATTTCTTCTACTACTAGATTATTTAGTTATACATATAAGGACTAGAGTTATTATCTACGCTATGGCTATACTAAATGAACCTTGAACTATATTAACTATCCGCGACTTCTCATTCGTAGACTAATTATCAGGGCTGCCAGTAGCCAAGTCTATTTCTTAATAGATAAAGTTAAAACAGTGTATTAACTATTTTGTTTATCAATGGATTTTACTATTTCTTAGTTTGTTATTAATAAAAAATTAGAAACATTTTATTCCCTCGAAATTTAGTAGATATAGAAAACAGTTTTGTAAAAATTTGAACACTGTTAGAATTCCTGGACGATTTCAACTCGATATATAAATTATTGCTATATAAAACCAATAGTGACAAATCACGAAAGAATATATAAATTTGAACTTTAACCTTAAGTATAAAACCTTAACGAATCCCAGGTTTACAGTTTTTCAATACTATGTATTACTTTAGACAAGCCATTGTATTTGAATATACAATGTAAGCTCCAAGTTTGGGTTTGAATTTCCTTACCCCAATGTAATAACCGGTAGCCCTGTTAATTGCAACGACCAGGCTTAATATTTCCTTTTAATTTTAAAAATTAATAAATAACGACCTAAATGGAAAAATCGACTATAAAAAGTCTACTTACTTTTTACTAAACTAAAATACGAATACTTTCTTTATCAATCCCTAGCGTTAGTAAATAATTCTGAATATATTTTCGTTGTGCAAATAAATTACGAATGAAAAACGATTCGTTGTCAATCTCGATTATATTGCTTATCGTTGTCTCATTAATTACTTTTCACTTAAATTTAGTATTGCTTGTTTATCTTTCCACATTAATAATTGCTTTTCGTTGCTATTTACCACACCTATTAATTAAATAGTTACCTAACGAGCTAAGAAAACGTGTTGTGTAAATTTTCTATATTAATTTATGTTACGAAATTGATGGTGTTGATTAGTACTTTTTACAACCGTTTCTAGTAACATTTAAGTTTTTTTTATTTTGAACACGTAAGCTGTAATGGAAAGGAGTAACTATTGTGCATGAATAATTATCCATAGAGCTATCATCAATCGCAATTATCAAATAAAGTTTTAATAGTTTCAATTGCATTTAAGTAACACTTGTTTTAGTTTCAAAATGGTTTGTTAATATAATAAAATTTTAATTAAATGCTTCTTTTAGTTTATTATATTTGTATATATTGCTCAGAACAGCAAAATGACTATTTGCTTGGAATGCATTGCTTGTTGTCTTTGTCTTGTCTCTTGCGACATGTAACTCCTCTCCTAAAACTTAAGGCCGGTTACAACACCACGGGATTACAACAGAATAAATAATTTAAAATTGAAATTGTTCTTTTGACGGTACAGTAAGTACAAAGTAAAAACTAATAGTTAATTTCTTAACGATTGATTCAATCGATTTGAAATCAATCTTAAATAAACATTGGCTACAAATATTAAACAAATTGTTATAACAAAATCTTCACCTAAGTTCATTAGGGGCTGTTTATACTAATTTTCTTTTTATTTTTACTTAAATGTGATAGAGTTTCGTGACTTTTAATAAATTGACATCTGTCGTCATATTATTCGATGACTATTAACTGTTCTACGACTTACACATTTACCAGCAACACGAACTGTTTGTTTTATAAAAAAAATTTTCACAACAAAAAATGCATTTCAAACATTTGACTGAAAATATTTTTTATATAAATGTACATCCTTAACCAGCTCAGTGTTCCTTACTTAAATTTATCGATCGATCTTTCAAAAACAAGACAACTTTCTAAAATAGTCATTGTCTTATGTTTTAGAAAAAAAAATGGGTAAATTTTTCTTTAAATTACTTTTTTCTAAGCAATTCGAATAACGAAGAATCAAATTGTAAAACATTATATCACCTGTTCGCAGTCTAAACATTCAGCCGAATTGAGTCGTTCACACCTTTAACTAAATCTATTAAACCATATTGCTTTTTTATTATTGCTTTTATTATTCGTACTCACATTACGACCTATAAGCTATAATTATCTAGAAATAGTTAGATATTTTGCTGTAAACAACACTATACCCTTCAATCTGAATTGAGATAGCTCTAACTCCTAGGGCTTTGAACCTTATCATTTGTCACTATTCTATTATTCTGTGCAGAAACATAACAGCTTTGTTATATTACAAATATATTAAATTGATTTTGAAATCAGATTTAATTGCAGGAAAGATGATTAAGATGACCCTGGCTACATAATTGATACTATGAAAAAATGTAGAAAGTTGGACGCAGAGAGCGATGGATCTTACGGTTAACCATATTAGAAAGTATTTTTAGAGAAGAGTGGCATAGCAGTGCTCATGTAACTTTAATTTTTTTTATTTAGTCCTAGATTTCTCTGCTATACAATAAACAGTGGGGAAAGATAGGATTTTTAAACTAATCTTCACCTTTAAAACAATGTTCAATTTTGTTTTAAAGCAATAAAATAATATTAGTTTGCATTCCTTCCCAATATTAGTTTTGCAAACAAATTGATAAATAGCAAATGGTTTTGTTGCGCTATTCAAAGTTCAATACAAGTTAACGTTGTTATCTATTCAATGAAACTGCAGTAGGTTATGTCTTCCTAGCATCGTTTACAGCAAATAATATTATACTAGATAGTCTATGTTTTATAATTTATTGCTTATCGTATTGCTAATTTGGACATATTTTGTCTTTATCACTGTATTTTAGGACTAGATGATCGGGACACGATATACATTAAGTTCACTGCCTTAGCTTTGGAAAACTTTCGTGTATACCTTGCATTAGATTTAACGTAATTTAAATACTATTGTAGTACAGCCTATTTATTTGAATATATTTAATGGATTATTTGAAGTAGAAGATGTTATTGTGGATACTTTTTATTGATTTAATTTTATTATTAGGAAATGACACAAAGTAATGCTAGAGAAGTGCGCAAATAACAGGTAAACAATTTTGTAGTGTAATTATAACGACTAGAGGTGGACTGATTCGTACCTACATTGTTTTCTATGTATAATATATTCTTATTTATATAATATAATATATTATTATTTACTATAAAGTTAATTTATTAATAATACTACCATCTACAAACATTGTAAAGAAGAGAAATTTGGTACACAGGGACATATTTACATTATAATGTGTATATTTTATATTTTTGTATAGTATAAGTTGGTTTCGTTAATATTACGCGTTAGTACCTATCTGTATAACCACTACAATTATAATAACGTTAGTATAAATATTCGAATAAAATATCTTCGTTTTTTAATTTTACATTTTTATCCTTAGAAGCCAATAGTTTGCGATTTTTCTACTTAACGTCATTAAAAGAGCTAGTAGTTAGGATAGTAAAGAATTTCTCGAAGGGAGTATTATAAGGAATAAATAGAATAGGCAAGAAACTATACTAGTTGTAAGACTACCACGCTAGAAGTAGAAAGGGTGAGAGTAGACGGGAAACAGGGCACAACTAAGTACAAGTACGCAGGATAGAAATGAACAGTCGCAGTGACACATTACCCAATATTCGATGTTGATTTCGTTTCATTCAAATTTCAATATAAGTACTCCGAAGCACCAAAATAACTAACCCTCTACACTTTTATATAATTAAAGAATACTTTCTATCTTAGTATTGCTTATTGATTTACTTTTAATATTGCTTTTTACGCGTCACCTTGTCTGGTATAGCCTATTTTATAAAAAACTATATACTCTTTAACCCTACGATCGCCGCCATCATGTGTTTTCATGTACATTTCTATTATTATAATATTAGTATCAGTATTTATTTATTTCGATATATTTATGATTAAATACCTTAAAATAATCAGTGGGCGATTAAATTGATTAATATATTACGAAGGGAAAAAAGATTATAGTACCTAAGAAATATAAATTGTGGCACTACATCTACTTGGAGTATCTGGAAATGGAATATAATGACTAGTTCAGTTTAGCGCCTCTAAAGGCAGTCCTCTCAAATAACTGGTCGTAATTTATCAAATTGTTCATTACTTATAAGAGTCATCAATACTCAAAAGAATTTTGAGCAGATGAATATTAAGTTTTGTGAATTCATAAAAGTTAGGCTTAAACGGCGTTTAAGTACTGTGACATTTTAACTGAAATGATCTGACATGAAAATATTAGTTTTCAAAGTCTAGTAATTTCTCACTTCCAAAAGGCATATAATTGAGTTCCCAAAAAGTTAGTTACAATAAATACAGGAACTTTCTTTGAAAGTATTAATTGACTGGGTTAAAAGAAACACTAACGAATTGACTGAGGCACCAACTAATAGACTAGGGAAAGGCGTAGGGCGCGCGGACCTCGCTCGAAGCGCACGTCGAGTCTGTCCTACATCTAGCTGCTACGTACTCTACGACTCGCGTCATAGTGCGACAGGCGCACGAACGTGGCCCGCGAGGCCGGTGCAAGGTTCAAGTTATACTACACAGCGCTACAGGGTTAATAAATAGTCTGCTGCGTCTACTCGACAGCGGTGCGCGACTTTAATGACTACATTATTATTGCTTTTCGAATACCCATTTTTCACCAAGCACCTCGTGCTCTCCTCATAAACCTATGTTTATGTTACCTTATTCTAAGTTAGTTTATTGCCAGTTACGTTTGACTTTTTACCTATTAACACACGCTCGACTAAAGGCATGTTCGCTGTGATGCGCGGCCCTGCCCCTATCGCCACAACAGGGTGCGACCGCTGCCCTCGCCCCGCTCACACATCCCTCCGCGACATCCACAGATGCCCTTCACATAATTACTATGGCTTGTTTCCAGTATTAATATGGTAAAGATTCCATTCAAAGCCAAGTCACAATCGCGTATTCATATTTTATTAAAATGCCAAATCCTGTTTAAAGGTTAAGTATCCTTAAAAACATTTTCATAGTTAAGGCAGCTTACCTTGCGCTATGACCGATAATATTTACTTTGCCACTGAATACTTCCCAGCAATTATGTATAAATGCAATACAGTTTTGGTACCTATTGCCGTTTCAACTTAGTTTAGTAGTTTATTTTACGTAATTATTGCCTTTCGTTTATCGTCTTACATGCATGCGTTGCAGTGGTATCAGTGCGGCGGGTACGAGGAGGCATAAGGCACTGTCGCGGACCGACGCTATGTTGCGTGGCGCCACGGCACTGCGAGGTGCAGCGGTCGCCCGCAGCGGCGTGCGTGCGGAGCTTCGGACGGAAAGTTTTGGCAAGTTCCTCACCGAGACGGAGGACGTGGCGCGTGGCTTCACGCGGCCCTCCACCGACGAGCTCGGCGCTCGGCTCTCGCATCTCGACGCTAAACTTACACCGTAATACTCTCTAACCTACTTTGCGGTTGTAAAAATCACCTACAAAAGATATTAGTTTCATTCATATTTTAATACTTCTATGTATATAAGGGTATATTTTATCGACGAGTACATACATATTTAATTTAAGTTAACCGCTATGGGACGTGTGACGCTATGCCTGCGGCCGAGGGGGCCGTGGCTCTACGGGGTCGTACGTGAATTCGTTGTATGCGAAACGTTGCTTGACTGTGCAGCAGTGCGTCCAGCGTGCGAGTACACGCTCGCTCGACGCCCTCGCTCCAGGTTCCATATACTGTAAATTTTAATATTACGCTAACGAGCTAAATTCATATTAATACTTTATGTTTACGTTAAAACCATTCAGCGGTGGTTACGGTCCCTGGTTGCGTCGGCGGTTGTGGCTAATCCGACGCGGAGACGGGTGCATCCGCTTCGTCGAATGAATTTTCATCTCGTACACATGCCGATTCCTGGTGCTTATTGAGGTAGCTCTTAAGTGCGAAAGTTTTATGGCACCGCGTGCACTCAAAATTTTTATCGGAGGAGTGTGTTTGCATATGAGCACGTAGATTTGATCTGTCTGCAAATGCTTTTCCACAATGTGCACAGCCATAAGGCTTCTCTCCGGTATGGGATCGCAGGTGTCCCTGAAGAAGCCATGGTCTGGAAAAGAGTTTCCCGCATACACCACATACATGCTGTAGTTGGTGAGTGAGGACATGCATGGCAAGTGCTGGCATTGACACATATGCTTTGCCACATTCCCCACAACGCTTTGCGGAAACTGAGTCGAGGCTCCGGTGAGTTTGTTTATGCCTCGAAAGGTTTGAGGACGTCGCGTAACGTTTACCACATTCACTACATGTGTACTTCGACTTAGGCTCTGGTGGTGGAATAGATTCTTCGGGAGCATTGGCAAAATTTCGACGTTTGGAGCGACCGTCACTGACAAAAAATGCCTCATAAGTGTATGCGACGGTTTCGCGAGGCTTTTCGGCGATGATCTCTTGTACAGAAGGCTCTGGTGGTGGAGATGGTGGTGGAGGTGGTGGAGGTGGTGGAGGAGGCGGTGGTGGTTGCGGTTCTGGAACAACAGGTTCCAACTGCTGAGGTGCCGGTGCTGGAGTGGTTAAAAAGACGGCATGCTGACTTAAGTCAAGGATAGCATGCGCCGCATTCAGATCTTCCTCGGCACGGTGGAGATGTGCAGCTCGGTCAACGAGGCAATAAGGGCGGTAGATATCTTTTTTCTTCGGTGGCAAAGAGAGTAGGGCGCCGGTGCTGGTGTAGCACATAGAAATTGACTTGCCGCTCGCCGGTGGCGGAGGGGGGGAAACAGGTGAAGACTGGAGCTGTACCTGGAGGAAAGGCGATTCAGTCGAGTCGGAGGTGGAGAGTTGCAGAAGGGCATAGGATAGTGGCTGAGGCGCCGGCTGAGGGGCGTGCTCGGTGCCGGCGGGAGCCGGGCTCACCTCGTTCGGCAGCTGGGCGGTGAATTGTGTGGAAGGCTGCTCCTCGGTGTAGCCTGAGAATAAAAAAAAAACAGGATAAGTAAGCATGAAATAAAAACTTATGTTAAATTTATGCTTAGAAGGCTAAAGCTAAATTTTAACCTAGAGTCACATTTTCATACACATCTTGTATACACATATTTCATTCTTATAAGTTTAGAAGAACAGTGTATCCTGCTCGAAATGTCAGGCATTTCAAATGTATATCCTTTGAGGCGACTTCCACATAACATACTACAGCGCCGTCTACCGAAGTTACCCTGAACTACGAAGTAACGCACTACACGGAGTAACTACAAATCCTGCATCGCGAAATAAATAGTTCTCGCGCCGATTAGCACATATACAACATCCCAACATCAACTGTTGGGCAGTGGCCCGCCAGGCATGATCACCTCGCCTCTCGGATCCTCTCTTTGTGTTGGGTGGAACATAGCACCCGTTCCCCCACATCCTTAATATCTATATCTCTCTAGACCGCGTTAATTCCCAAGTACAATCTTACGAAACGTATGCTGTTGAGCGCGATAGTATAAAAGTCAGTAACAACACAAAAACATATATTTTAGCTATAACATTAAACGTTTATTTATTTTCATAATAAACTAGCTGACCCGGCGAACTTTCACCGCCATACTCTTTTCGTGAATATTTTGTAAATTTTTGGAAAAATTGTTTTAATTTTCCTAAATCTTGTCCTGAAAATAACAAACACACAAAACAAAGAATTATCCAATTTAGTGCAGTCGATCGGAGTCGATCGGAAGTTATGCGCGTACATACATTTCTGTGATTAATTTTTTTTATATAGACAGGTAGATTTCATAACTTATCCTTTTTTATCCTTACTAATATTACTAACCCTTACTCCTTACTAATATTAAAAAGCGAAAGTAACTCTGTCCGTTTGTCGCGCTTTCACGCCATAACTACTGAACAGATTAAATAAAATTTGGTACACAGATAGTCTAGAATTTGAGAAGGGACTTAGTATGATTACTTTTTGTTCCCAAAAAATGTTGTAAGAGGTTGAAAGTTGGAAGGGGGACGAAAATATGTATTTGAAGTGTGGCGGTTCACTCGCCATACGCCTGCGCGTTACCTACGCCGGGCGTCTTGATTTCGTTCATTTGTTAAAAATGTGAAATATTTTCACATTAAATTTATTAAATGAACAGAAATTTAATTATATAATCATAAATCTGAGTTGTCACAATATGCCTAAGTGGGTCTGCCCGTAACGGGCAGACGACTGTGCCGCATGCGAATATTGAATTTTGCCACTACGAATTCGGTATTATTCACTGCAATTCGATTTGCTTACACGTTTTTTTGTTTTCTCAATTAATGTTCTTTGTGAAAAATACGTGCAAAAAGGTATTTGGGGGATTTATGCACAAATAAAAGGAAAGGGGTACGCCGGCAGATGTAATAAATGCCTGTTTGGAAACATCTGTATTATGGGTACATGTAAACAAGTTTTGTATTAATACAATTACGCATGTTTAAGTTCAAAATAATTTACGAGCAGAGTCAATATGCAAATGCTCTGCTAAAAATCGGAGAAGATTGTATGCCAACTGACAGTAACGACATAATTACACTGAAACGTGAGTTCTGTTATACTCGTATAATAGCACAGATGATCTAAAAATAACATCTATCTTGATCCGCCAATTAATGAGATAGTTATCGAATAAGCGAAGGGATCATGTCAGACGCGGAGGGAGATGTTGACGAATACCTCTCAGTAGACAATGCTAAGGACACTGAACAAGTCATATTATAGCTTATAGAGTTTCTTAACTCTTTAGAGTTATGAGGAGTGCCTTCCCATAACTTGAGGTTGAAAGTTAATGTTCCCGTCCTATTCATGAGAAATCTTGCGCTAGCGCCAAAGCTATGTAATGGTACACGGCTATAAATTACACATCTGGGGTACAACGTTGTAAAAGCTACAACTTTCTCTAGCTCTACCGTGGGAGAAACCGGAGTGATACCACGGCCTCACAGAAAACTGGTGTGAAACAGTGCCAGCGTTGTTTCATAGAGTGAGTTAGGATACTGGAGGCCCTACCCCACCCATTTCCTCCATCCCCTTCCCTCATCCCCCAAAGGCCGGCAATGCACTTGTAACACCTCTAGTGTTGCGGGTGTCCACAGACGGCGGTAATCGCTTACTATTAGGCGATACGTCTGATCGTTTGCCGCCAATTCCATAAAAAAAAACCATGACGCACGGAATGGCAAAACGAGAAAATATTTTAATGCCCCGCTTTCAAATAATTCTAATATATTTGCCATTTCAATTCAAAAGAATACAGTTTCCGCTGAAAATAACATTTGCCATAACAATTAACAAAGCCCAATGACACGCTTAAATTTGCAGTTCATTTAGATTTTTTTAATTTTTTTTCCCATGGGCAGCATGCTCGTCAGATCCGATAAATCTTTACATTTTTGCAATGCCAAAAGATGGCAAAACAAAAACGTAGTTTATAAAATTTTAATTATATATTTATAGTTAACTAGCTTTTACCTGCGGCTTACCTCACATGTAATAAAAAGTATCCTATGTTACTTTCAATACCTCTAAGAATATGTATACAAAGATTCATGATGATCGGTTCAGTAGTTTTCGCGTGAAAGCGTAACAAACAAAATTACATTCCCATTTACAATATTAAGAATGTACTTATATAAATACTTAAATAAGTTTTTAACAGGGAAACGTGTGTGACTTATTTGTAGAATTATTTTAGCCTCAATAATTAAAAATACTACCCAAAGTCATTGTTCCATGTTAACGAAGTCGCGGGCACAGCTAGTCGTGTAAAATTACTTAACGATACAAACGAAATAACTTAAAATAAAATCATATTAAAAGAGGTCACATCATATCTTAACACAGCCAGCTTAAACTGTAATATCTGAAGCACATATTCGCAGAGCTTTAAACGTGCTTAATCTGAGGTGCAAGGACGCGACAATAAGTAAGGACAAAACCCGCCTTAATAAAGCCTCTGTGGTAACCTTCATCACGTCCTGACAATGTCAGCTGCTTATCAACACTTTTTGCGCGGCACATTGTTTCAGTTTCACGTGGAAGGATTTAGTAACCACGGACGGAGGCGGTTTTTTCCATGTAGTATTTTGAAAATCGATCAATATATCATATAAGAATTAGTTCGATAAAAGTTTGTATATAACTAATCACCTAAAATATTACTACGAAATAGAAGTCTTGCTTTGATGAAACTTCGTTTTTATTGTAATATATATAACTAGCTGACCCGACAAACGTTGCTTTGTCGTAAAAGGAATATGTATTTTAGGGGTGGGTCAATAAAAATTGCCATGGAAAAATAGGGGTTAATCGTAGAGGGTTGAAAATTCAGGGTATATATGTATTTTCCAATGCTGTATCATAAAAAAAATGAAAATTTAAATAAAAATTAAAAAGAAAAAAAATGGGGTGGACTACCCTTAACATTTATGGGGATGAAAAATAGATGTTATCCGATTCTCAAACCTACCCAATATGCACACAAAATTTCATGAGAATCGGTCAAGCCGTTTCGGAGGAGTATGGTAACTCTCATTGTGACATGAGAATTTTATATATAAGACTAGCTGACCCACGCAACCTCGTTTGCGTCTTATGTCGCCCGTAGCATGAAAATTTTCCCCCGTTTTTTAAACATTCTTCATTGGTGCTCCGCTCCTATTAGTAATATTTCAATTTTGCCATAACTTCAAAACCAAACGTCCAATTTTTGTCATTCAAAGACCAAATATTATCTACATAAACTGTAGTTAGTGATGAAATAATTTATTTTGATAAGGATTGATAGCATGAGTAAAAGAAACGCGTTTAAATGTAGTCTAAACAAAATTCAAGATTTTTAAATAAAAAAATGGTTGTTGTGCCTCACTCGACATAGATAGGTATAGTGTGTCGCGGACTTTTTTTTAGATATTTATAAGATCTACGATTAATTAGAAAATTTTATGGTTCTATCTTTTACCGTTTAGGCAGCGTACGCAAAATAAGTAGCTTATCTGGTTGATTTTTTACACTTTGGGTCCGAAAAACCCAAATATCTTACGGAACCCTATTTTTTCCAAAATAAAATATAGCCTATGTTACTCGTGGGTAATGTAGCTTTCGAATGGTGAAAGAATTTTTAAAATCGGTCCAGTAGTTTTTGAGCCTATTCATTACAAACAAACAAACATACAAACAAAGTTTTCCTCTTTATAATATTAGTGTAGATAATTTTAAAATGTACGCCTAGCTCAATGTTCTAATTATACAGTTTTAAGTAAAGTTTACACAAATAACTTTTCATATTAAATATTTTAATGTCTGCATTTTTTTATGATTAGCTAATAGTACTGTACTAAGTTAATTATTGAAATATTTTTAGGTAGTTATGGACTGCTAGTTACATGTTAGTGATAATTATGTCCCAATAACCATGTATGTGATAATGACGATTAGGCATCTAATTAATGTAAGTATGTACAGTAACACTACATCACAGTCTCAATATCAGACATTATAAATATCCGCAATCCATTACCAACATTTCGTGACTAGTGATGTCATTTAAACTTATATCAGAGTTGTAAAGTTAGAATAAAATATTGCATCCATGTATGATTTGAAACCCTCCTTTTCCGTATAAAGCTTTTTTTAAAAAAAAAGACGAACAGTCTTCGCTGCGTTCTATTTTTAAATAGAATAAAGGAAAACGAGGACTGGTAAAGTGAACGGTTGTCGCGGTTGTCTCGCTGCACTGAATGGTTTTCTTTTATTGATGCGTAACGTGTGTCAGGTGTCTTTTTCCTCTCGTTTTCCTGCAATTTGTAACATGAAAAAAGACGGAAGTGGCGATAACGAGAGTAGCAGGGAGCCGGAGAATGCCTTGATTTCTGATTTGATTTGAGTGCGTACTTTATTGTAATAATTAAATTTTGCTCGCGACTTTATCCGGGAGGGAATTAAAAGCCGGTGAAAGCAGTAAAAAAAGTTTAGGTGCTTGACCAGTGCATATTTTTGATTTTTTTTTTAAAAATTAAATAGTTCAAATAGTTTGTTACCAAATGTAAAATACATTTAAACTTATTTAATTAAAATGAAGGATATTAAAAGGTATCTTACTAAATATTCTATGTTTTTTAGTGAATATTTACGATGGGTGGGTGAAAAGGGTGTTGTTTGGAAGGATCCAACACAAGGGAGAGGATTATCTGGCCTAGGCACGGGAAAGAGGATTATCCTGGCGGACCGCAGTTCATCGGTTTATGTCAGATCATAATATACTTTATATCTATGCCGTGTTCTCGATCATTTTGTACAAAACTACGATTACTTTGCCTAAGCTAAGTTTTGAATACGATTTTTCTTCGGAAAGCTAATATTAAAAAATCAGACAGATACGAAGACTTGCCTGTGAATTATACATGCATTTGTATAATTCCCAGGAATTTAGAGGTACTTTAACAAAATAGAGAAAGAGTCAAATTGCGTCTGAGGCTTGTAAATAAGGTTTATGTTATAGAAAAAGAATGTTAATAGCGAGTTTATTAGACGAGATTATTGAGCAAGGGTTCGGTTGGTAAACTATTTTTTTTTAAATTCTACATGTACCTACAGACAATTTCGTAACGGAAAAAATGTGTATTTTGGAATATAAATTTCGAAGTCGTTTCAAAACAAATTTTTAAGCTCCTTTATTCAATCCTTCTGCATATAGAACCAATAGATATATACATACAATACATATATCGCCTTCATCATGAAGAGTGTTCTAAAGAACCCTTCCAACTGGTCCCCCCTCTCCTTTCCTCTACAGGACAACACGTGCCGGCCTTGGAAGTCACCGTTTCAGAGTGGTAGACATACATTTTTACACTCATTGCTTCGGTTATTCCTTCCTAAGCCGAGTGGTAAAAACTTGGAACTAACTACCAGCGCATGTGTTTCTTTCCCACTATGATCCTGGGTCCTTTAAGAGGGGCGAGAAAAGCATCTCAGCAGGCTGCTATAGTGTGGATCACCATGCTGCATTGAGGATGGTGACCACTACCTTTAGATTCTGCAAATTCTTTCCCTCAGGTAGGTCAAAGTCATTTTGGCAGATAATACATAAAAATAAATATATAAACAAGCTCCAAATGTCACAGTCGCATGATTTACGTATTAATATATAAATTTAACACCAATAACTGTAATATAATGTTAATTATCTTCCGGAGTGATCCTTAACTTGAAGCTTATATAGCCTTCTAATAATGTTTGATGAATAACTTTTTAAACCAGCCTATGCCGGTGCGTTAAAAACTAACAAGGTCTAATAAAACCACCGCAAACTAATTACCATTACATGTACTTTTAAAATAATCGTAGCAGTAGTACCTTTTGTAAAATTAAAGTCGTATGTCACAAGTGCTACGAGTACCCCTTGTAAGAATTATTTGTAGCCGTTAATAACCGAGCAACCTGTGGCGTAGCAGTGATCCCAAGTTCCAACCTGTAGAGCCCTACATACGAACAACTACGTACTAACTAAACTATTAACGTAGCCTGTCTACGATGCTACGAAGTGATGTTTATCGAGATAATATATTTATGATTGCTTGTAGAACACATTTTACTTATGAGTATATAAATTAATTATAATAATTAACACTTTGTCACATGTCGATGATTATGTTAAATAGTATATATAAGTTTTATAATTTACTGAATAATAAGATTGCGTCACTAAAACTTTACGCACCAAAACGTTATCATTAAGTAATAATTTTCCTTTTTTATTCTAGCAACGTGGTTTATACACGACTACTTTTCTTGTTGAGGCTTCGAGCTACTTGAAATTCTTCTGTTAGGTGTGAGCACGGTACGGTAGTATCCTAGGTGCGACTCCAATCCTGCAATAACTTGACAGCAGTGATTGGTATCGTACTCAGGATCTTACCGCCGAAACTGGGTCGCTTCTTTTGTTCTTGTCGAGCAATCTAAATGGTATTATGATTAAAGCACAATTCGTAAAAAGACTCTCGTCTAATAACGTCTGTACTATGTGTATAATTCTATAAATTATACATGTATACAAAAAACATAATTAGTTTTTGTCATTTATTTAAGTATATGTTTTAAGTTCCATCTTACAGACAACTCTAATATAACAAAAACACAAATTATGTTAGTTATAATGTTATACACTGACAAAGAATGTCTAAAACGTATATTTTAGAAACTACAAAATGAATTGTACAACTGAGGTGTTTCAGTTATAAGACCGAGAAGACTAATTATATAAACTGGAGATACGTAACTTTGAAACCGGTTCCTAAACGAGCTCTAGCAAGGAGAAAGAATGTTCGAAAATGAGTTTAGTCACAGAATTATGTTATCAGCGAAAACAGATACACAGAATATGAAGTAGGCGGCCCTTATTACACGTGTTTTGAGCAGATGAATATTTACCTGCGCCGATAGTAGTCTGTCATTGGTTGGCTTATTACATAGAACTTGCAACGTCCGGCCCACGAGCATGCGCTGTTCACTGCCATAAAGTTTGTGGAAACTTTAACAAACAACAATTCTGAACCAACATTAAATTAAACCTTGTATTGTAGTTGTAGTTGACTCAGTTTGACCAAATTAAACTTCAAATAGCAACTATTACGAGTCTGTAAAACGCTTGGAACATTTTGTATGAAATTATTATTTGTTAATTCGTACTCTGCAGTCGTTGGAAACGCCACAATTTTAAAGTAACATTAAAAAGAATAAATAATAAAATTCAATATTATATAACACGATATGCAAACATTAAAATAGTATATTTTAACCAGAAATGATTATAAAACTATTGTAAATATTAAATGTTGTCTATTTCACATGTAATGTTTGGTAAATTGATCTGCTTTTTAGCCAAGTTGTAAGTATTTCGGGTTGCTTCTCTCTCTATAATACGAGTAGCTAACGTCTCTATTATCTTGTAATAGATATGGGTTAAAATTTTGGTTTGGCCACGTGAATTTTGATAGCTTTCAAATAACGTTTACGTTTTTAGAAAATGAACTTGGCTATGGAGGCTGTTATTGTTGATATGGCCCCAAAGTGTTTCTCTTTTTGATCGATGTATGTACAATAATCTCTGTTGTACACAAGTATATCTGCGATCAAAGATTATTTTATCTTCGGTTAATAAACTTTAGTTATTTCGTTATAAAATTTTCAGGGTACTTGGTTTTGGATAGTCACTGAATGAAAGATTTATTACAAATTTCAATGATAGTAATTTATAATTAGGTGATAAAATAGCAAGACACAGTTGCCTACGACATAAACAATTAATATATAAACATAATATCAGAGCAAACAATATATTATTTGTAAGTTTTATTTGAATTGATATAATTTTACATGACAGTTATGTATAGGTATAGGATATGCTTTGAAACAAGTGACGTAATCACGATACGAATCGTGTTGGTATTTTTAATTCAAGTTACTAACGTTCAACAAAAACTCACCAATAAAGGTATTTTGAAAATCTTACGTCACTGTAGCAATGCATACTATAGCATTCATAAAACAACTATTTTGATGAATGATGACTTTATATCATATTATTTTATATATGTCAAGATGATGATGATGAACCGATGTCTTCTTTGATGATGTGTGTGACATAGGACGTTTAAGATAAAAAGGAAAATTACTACGTAGTTATTTGAAATACATAACAACTAAACAAGTTGTTCATAAATATGACTGATTATAAATAGTACAGACTGATAATTTAAAGTTTAGGTTAAAAAAAATACGTTTCTGTTCCTTTAAATGGAAAACGATTATCTACCTTTATGTCCTCTATTAGTCTGCAAATATGTATTTCCTCGAGAATGATTGGAGATATTTGTACTTATCACATAAAACTGTAAAAAACACACTTTTTAGTCACCAAGCAGGAAACAACCTTTCAAATAAGTAGTTTAAAAAAAGAGTTATCGATTATGTTATACGTTGTCGTCAACGCACATCTATTTTTGGACAAACAACGACAAAATGAGATCGATTCATCTGGTCTCAGAAGAAAAACTTAACGAGTCATTGACCCCGCGTTCTGAGAGTTCTTTTCTGAGCGTTTATCCCGGGAAGGGGAAGATTAATGAGAGCTTTCTTACTACAATTTGAAAATTTTCTTCATTTTATTTAGACTTGTTATCATACATTACGTCCACAAAAGCACATGTATTACTTTTGGGAGTTTACTGAGAAAACAGTAAAATGTAAAGTTAGCTAGTTATACTGATGAATAATATTAATAATAAATCAATAAGAGTGTCCTCCCCTTCTTAGATTAATGGAACCTTACTGTCTACTAACTTTCTTATGCTACCTTTATGGCACGTTATTTTACATTTTTGCAACTAGTAAAAGTATTTAGAGAGACATTACATTTACAGTAGATCCATTTTAATCATTATTATGATGATGATGAGCCGACAGCAGCAGATGAAAATAAAAAAAAATACAGACTTTTTTTGTCTGAAAAAGCAGATCTAACATCAGCTTTACATATAGATGCTGGCTTTTGCCCACAACGCCGCTCACTAGTATATCGGATATCATGGCACAATGACAAATCCAAACGGACATTAGTGAAACTCCACTATTTTCATATACACAATATTTTATTGTAAAAACGGTTAAGGAGTATGTATGTTAGTACACATACGTATAAAACAGTAACATGAATAAAACTAGGCCAAAGAGGATCTGAAACCATGAATGGGTTCCGTGGGTTCTAATCTGCTTATAATTTGGATCTCAAGAGCAATCTCATTTAAGAACAGATTTGAAATAAACATGTAACTATATAATAGTAAAAACTGTTTGAGAGATTTACTATGACGTATTAATTTTTTTTTGTATGGCCCTGCCAAAATGACTCTACTCTGCCTGATGGAAAACATAAGCAGCATCCTAGAGTAGGGGTCACCATACTCACTGCAAATTTTTTTTTTTTTTTTTTTTATTGTATAGGGGGCAAACGAGCAGACGTATCACCTGATGGTAAGCGATTACCGCCGCCCATAGACACCCGCAACACCAGAGGCGTCACAAGTGCGTTGCCGGCCTTTTAGGAAGAAATGCAGACAATGCAGCAATGCAGCATAGTGACCTACACCATAGCGGCCTAGGGATGCTTCTGCCTCATTGGGCCTCCGGTCTTGCACTCACCAAAAAAACACGACAGCACGAACGCTGTCATTTTACGTTGATTTTCTGTGCGAGGTTAGTACCGGCCCGGTCGAGCCGGCCCGTTCGTGCTGAAATCAGTGTGACCTACCAACTTCTGGTTAAACCTGTTATAGATTTTGCTGTAATATCTAATTACCGTTCTAGACAGAGGCCTATGTCCAATAATTGACTATTAAAGACTGTTGATGTGAACGAAAATTACTTGTCGAGATAAGGATTGTTGGAGGGTAATGGTGATATTTAGATCCTCACAACTAGTGCTGCTATATGAATGAACGAACCTTGGAGCCAAAATTGTTTTTTTTACATTTCACATCTGTATTTGAATTACATCTTAAACTTAATAGATTTGTAGTCTCAAGAAATTTTATGTTACAAACCTTTTTATTTTACTAGGATTCCGTTTTTTAGGTGAACGAACGACCTCTAAAAAGATCATAACATAATGTTAGAGTCCTATCGTGTTTAAAAAGATTTAGTGATGACGTCATCCGAGGCTTAACGTGTTAATACCTGAGAGCCTAGCGTGTTTGACCGTGACATTTCATACTGAACACGAGAAATTGTTAGTATGAAGTGTTTTCTACAAATCGCGTGTTAGTTATCGTGGGTTATTAGTACAATTGTCGCGGTTTATTTTTTTACATCAAAATTACTTTATTTAGAAAACCATATTGTTATGAGAAAATACTCATATTCATTTCATTTCAAAAAATAGTAATGGACGTACATAAATCCCTTTATAATGTACAATCGAACAAGCGCAATTTTCTATAGGTAGAGGTTTTAAGTAAATAATGATTAAATATTTTTTACAAAAATTAATATAGTTTGTTCAATTTAAAACAAGGATAAGTTACAAACATGAGAAAGCGATCGTTACTAGGTGGGTGTCCACATTTTCGTACTTACAATTTTAGTTTTACGTGATCTTGGAGGTCTAAGCCATGACCATTTAAAAATGTTATATTTTATAAATATAAAAAGTAGAGAGCAGAGTAAATACTCTGCTCGATGGAAAGTCTGAGCAGAAACAAAGGTGGTGATCACCATATTACATACTCATTGCGATTGAAAACAATGTAACAGCGCTTCCGTCAAAGTGTAGCTCACCTATACTATGGCGGCCTATAGAGATACTTGTTTTAAATATAAGAGTATCCACAATGGTTGCTCGGCCTGATGGATAGCATGAACAGAATTCAAGAGTGGTGGTTACCATCATTATTGAGAATGTGCTGCTTCTGCTAACGAAATACGACAGCATAAATGCTGTCTTTTTAGGTTGGTCTTCTGTGAGTGGGTAGTACCGCCCCGGTATAGACGGCCCAACCGTGCTGATACCAGTGGCTGTACTACCTTACAGCTTTTTTACATACTTTGCTGTATTTTTTTTAATTCATGCACTCAAGCTTTATATATGAGATGAATTTAACAAGAACTAGTGATCGTCCAGTGGTCGAAATTACACCATTATTCATTTAATAAATATTTTTTAGCTTTCTGTTCTCTTCCTGTATATAAACATTAGCTCTACCCATTTCCATACTCCTCCTTTCCCATAGTTATCGTCAAAAAGGGAACAAAGTCTTTTCTTTACGTATTATTATAAATATTAACAATAACCAAAATTAGAATCTATATCTACAAATAAATCAAATTAACGTGTCTGTTCGTAATTTCAAATTAACAGCTATTACTAAATGCATTTGAAAGTATGTATATACGGTACCTACATAAAAAACAATCTATTTTTTGTTCCGGCTAATGTCTGAAACGGCTGTACCAATTTTTTCGGAACTTACACAGGCAAATAGCTGATGTTATAAGGAATAACTTACGTTACTTTTATTTAATGAAAAAATAGGTTACGTGACAAATGCGACAACAAAATTAAAATTCATGAAATAGTAAACAATGTTCAAAATCAACAAAAACCACGAGTAAAAAAACTGTATAATATGTACGAGTATTAATATCAGTTGTCTAGTACCTATAACACAAGCTCTGCTTAGCTTGGGACTAAATGGCATTTTGTGTAAGATGTCCGAAATAAATATAAATAAAATATATAAATATTCCATTAAAATATTGTCAAATAGTTATTTGTTTAAAACTGTTTATATATACCTCAAATATTTGTAAGTAGGTACTACTTAGTTTTCCTGAAATCTAATATTTCGATGGTTTTTAAAATAAATAAATATCCACTGTATTATGATTTATGGTCAGTTTTAGAGAGTAAGGCGTGCTTTAACCGCGATGATAATTTGGAGTCCATAAAACAATCCATACGATTGCCAGTGAAGAATTTTTCCATAGAAAGAGTGCGTGCTGCCATTGATTTTGACCTCAACGTTTAAAGGATTGTATTGCAGCCAATGAAAACTGCTTCGAATAAGCTTTACATATTTTCAATGGTTTTATATTAATGTATTAGACTAATACTCTGATAATAAATGTTACGTACAGTAGAAATGGTGTTTTTCTTTGTAACAATATTTATGGCAAGACTAAGTGTACTTACTACAAAAAAAATAGTTAGTCGTGGTCTAGTATCCATAGTACAATCACTACTTAGTTTGGGACTATAGCCCAAGTCACCCGTGCAATTATTTCAAAACTATTGATTTGTTATTCATTAAAATCAGTTTAATACTTTGGGTAAGTTGGTAAGTAATAATAATTATATCATTGTTATAACTTTATTTTACACGCGACTGTGAAACTCTGATTTTAAACTAGGCAGAGCCTGTGTGTGCATCCGACATCTCAAAAACACACCTCGAGACAACAAATAATCGTAACCATCACACAAGTATTTGTCCTGATTGGGAATCTAACTCACGACCCACGTCGTAGCAGTCAGGGTCAGTAACCACTTAGTTTAGTATACTCATATGAGTGGGTTTGAAATCGCCTTTCTAAGGAGAACTGTCGGGATGGGTTAAGGATGTTGGAGGTTATAAACATACACCCATATGTACTTTCGCGGGAGTCGTGTGAGGTTATATTTATTATTTGAGTTATCTCCAGGATTAACCAGGATAACAATTTCAAGATTCAAAAAAACACTTTGTTACATACTCTGTCTGTCTGCATATTTTACTTTTAATAGCAGTTGTTTCTAATATTAAAATGAAACCAAAACCGATTCAATTATCAATACGAAAATTGCCTTTTTAAAAATAGACTTTACCATAAGAAAGGAAATAATAAGAGCGCTAAGAGTTCTAATGGAGGTAAACATTTAATATACTTTTTTAATATACTAACGTATTTTTAATAAAGGTTTAGTTATTTATATCCAGTATAAGTTGGCCCGTCACTGTCACAGAGAATTTAAAATTATTTTGCTGGCAGCTATTTAATGTCCAATTGCTCTGTCCAAAATTTTCACACAAACCCACAAATAATTCTTTTACGTTTTAATAAATACAAAGCTGAAGCATGTTTTCCGATTGAACGCATTAATCTCGAAAAATACCGTTTGGAAACCCGATTCGAAAAATATTTTTGTATTTGAGACAATGCATTTCTGTAGGCAGCTTATTATAACAATTTAATTTAGACTTACATTTTTAGCTCTGTTTATGGCAAACTAATAAACTTACTGTGAAAAATAAGTATAGTTATGAAGATTTCATTTACACAGAACTTGAACTAATTTAATCCTCCAAATAATTATTAGTAAGCGTACCAGGAGTACGTTGACTGCAACATAGTAACAAGCTCTGTAAAAAACTAGCTTTACCCACGGCTCCGTCCGCGTGTATGTCGGTTAATGTGGTAAAGACAAACCTCTGTCCTTCCTAATAAATCAATTTATCTTAATGCCGAATTTTGTGGAAATCGGTGGAGTGGTTTGGCCGTGAAAGCATAACATACAGATAGTTACTTTCGAATATATAATAATATGGAAATCGTTACATGACTATACACGTCTTTGAACACTTCTCAAGATATACTTTTCTTAACAATATAATATAGCTAGGCTACAAAAATAAATGAAAAACGAACAGTTTAATTCGCTTTCGTTCCCATGTATTCTCGATATACCATTTTATGAACCAATAAAAAAGAACCAATCAAAACATAAAACAAAATACGAGGAACGTCGCCGTTGTGCCGTAATTAAGAAAGACGCATAGCAAAACAAAGTCAACGAAACAAACACTAAACGTGACATTGCCGCTGGTACAACAGCAAAAACAAATGTGTGGGTGGGGAACCCGCATTGCACCAGTTGAATCTCACCCCTTGAGAGGCGCCCCATGCCGTCCCCTTCGCCCCTCGCCCCTACAGCGGCACTATAGGGTACTTGTTGACGTTTGTATGGTTGGGGATGCGAACTGCGTACTCCATTGATTTTTGGAGAAGGCGAAGGCGATTTCACATGTATCTCTTGCGGGAAAAGAGGTTGTTCGTATTCCTAAGTTGGGTAATTTGTTTTTGGATTCAACAGTTTTTAGGTAGTCTTAACAATCGAAAATAATATAAAGGATCTGTTTAGTGTTGAATGTAAGCTGACACACCGACGACTAATAAGGAACACCAAAATAATAAGATTTCTCTTACAAGGAATATATTACTAACAATTTTGTTTTAACTATTCACAGATAAAATGCGAGTCAACTGTTCTCTTCATTTTATTTTTTCGTGTGGGTATTTTTTTAACGAATTATTTTAGAGAGTTGATACTCACGACTATTCAAATATATACAAATAATTTAGCATTCTCAGTGAGATTTAAATAGGTTACTGAAAAAACGTACTTGTATTGGTTTTATTAGTTTCTTTGCACATATTTACTTCAATTATTTATATATATTTATAGTTTAGACAATAAAGTTTCTTCTATTCGCGAAATAGCGCTTGCGCTGTATTTCACCGAGTGAGTGAGGATACCGAAGGCCTCCCCATCCCCCTTCCCATCTCTCAATGGCCGGCAACGCACGTGTGACGTCTCTGTTTGTGCAGGTGTCCATGGGCGGCTGTAATCGCTTACCATTAGGCGATACGTCTGGTGGTATGCCCCCTACTTCATAAAAAAAAATCATGGAAACCCTGACATATGAATACTTTTTTATTTATTAGAGAAGTAATGTCAAAACGTAAATAAAATAATGTTGTCACTAAAGTTAACTTACACTTCTCGATTTAAAAAATGAAATCTTAAGCTTACGACAGATTAAAATAAAAAGTTAGAGGAAAATCCAATTTCACAGTGGCTGGGCCTCAATAACATTAGGTTTAGTAAATTTCGTTTCCACTGCAATGCGACAATCCAAGCTACTAAAACTCTTCTACCTACAGTTCAACCAAAAGCCAGAATACAAATCTTCCAAAAGCGTTACATTTTGAAATTAGGACAGACTCCTTCCAATTTAATTCAACAAACTTCGATGACAAATTGTGGCTCCGATTTGAAAACGATATTCAACAGTTCAAATACTGCGGAATATTATCATGCCACTTGTAAAAATATTCAAGGGATTGTTTGTTTCCATGTTTCAGGACAAAGTTAGCACAGATGGAGGGAATCTGTTGTATTCCCACAGTGGGAAAACATGCGTTTTAAATGCCCTGTTAAATGTCTAACGTACTTTGGTAACCGTGGGACACTGAAAGGCTTAAAAGTACAAATGTTTTGTTGTTTTTGGGGTTCCGTACCTCAAATGACAAAATCGGATCCCTTATAGTACCACTTTGTTGTCCGTCTATCTGTCTCTCAAGACCCTTTTTAAGGAACGTGTGGAGGTATCGAGCTGAAATTCATATCAAATACTCAGGTCTAATGTCTCTTGGAGTTGTGAAAAATATCAAACTTCTAAGCCAACGCATTCAAAAGATACAACCGTTTATGCAGCAAATTATCGAAACTCGCAAGGGAATCAAAACCTACAGGATACTTCCCGTGAACTCAGAACCTTGAAATTTGGCATGATGCAATATTTTATAGCACACATAAAGGAAAAATTTCGAAAAACTTAAATTTTTAGTTACATCACATAGATTTTTTTAAATAATTATAAATTTATTACTCTTTTCCTCATGAACGCGTAGAGGTATCAAGTCAAAATTCATATTAAATACTTAGTGTAATTGACTTGAGGCTGTGAAAAAAAACTTTTATATATGTACAGGTTTGTACCCCGGTGCGCGTGTCAGACTCGCACTTGGCCGTTTTATTTATATCTATCACCAATATAAATATAAAATGAATATAATAAATTTTATATTTTTATACAAAAATTAAAATACTACGATAACTGACATAAATACATATATACGTTTTTTCTCTTAAATACATACACATTACATACATAGAAATCACCCTAACTTCGAAACAAATATTTGCAGATCATATCAACATATGTGGTCCGACCCGGGAATCGAACCCGAGACCTCATGCACATCAGTCGCGTACGCTACCACTGCGCCAACGAGGCAGTCGTTATGAAACAGTAATCAGGGATGTGTTTCTAAAAACCGCTGACGACCACTTAGATTTTCGCTTACTTTAGTTTTTGGAATTCTTTCTAAGTACATTATTCAGTATACCATTCCCACGTTAAATATAGATCTTATAAGTACGGGTTAATGTCTCAGTCGGTTGAAGACCGTTTAATTATTTACAAGTGACCTACTCTACACAACTTACTTACTAATACCTGGTATAAAATTATTGCATTGAACTTTCTCGACCTTTTGCTACGTTGAAAATATATTTATTATTCAAGTATCAAATTAAATGTAAAGACCAGACAATTTATGGGTTCTGACAGTAGTGTTTGAATAACTTATACAGTTTAGCAAATTATCTTCTTTTTTAGGATTACGTACCCAAAGGGTAAAACGAGACCTTATTACTAAGACTTCGCTGTCTGTCTGTCCGTTTGTCTGTCACCAGGCTGTATCTCATGAACCGTCATAGTTAGACAGTTGAAATTTTTAGAGATGATGCATTTCTGTAGCTGCTATAACATCAAATACTAAAAACAGAATAAAATAATTATTTAAGAGGACTCCCGTACAGCAAACGGGATTTTATTTCTCATTTCTGCTTGAAATGTATATAATGGTACAGAGCCCTTCCTGCGCGAGTCCTAGTCGCACTTGGCCTATTGTTTTCATTACTATTACGACTACAATAATTTGATTTCATACCTATAGACTGTTTTCATGCATTTCCCAAATGTTATGTAAGAGGTATTCATATTATATTACTTACATATATCGATCCCTTTTTTGTCAACTAGTAATTCACAACCATTTACAGAATCATTAGAATTTAAGCTTATATTTTCTAATCTACCAATACACTAATATGTACAGTATAAATACCATCTTTTTACAAGTATACATGCTAGGAGGACAATTTAGATAACGGTCAGTTAGCCGTTTCGCTATACTCGTTTATATAGCTACATGTGTTAACACGCACGCACTTATAGTACTATAGTAGGACAACATAGCTCTACATATAGATATGTGTAGTACCGTTCTGGGGTTGAATCATATACGTACTTTGTGTAGTTATATATGTAGATATATGCGTCCTACATAGCTTCTATCTGACCTAGAAGAGAAAGATTACGGCCTCGGTTCAGCCCCTGATTGCCAGACATGCTTCCGATTTTTTGTGAAAGCTTTTGTTTTCTTGCCTACGTCGCCGTTCTATTTTTGAAATGGCGAGTATTTTCCATTCTCTGTCTTTATTAATTCTTGTTTTGTCCGTTTTCGTTACGATAAATTATTATTATTCTCGTATTTCGAATGGAGTACAGAATAATTTTAAATTAAGATATCATCAGTCGTCATTTTTTTTTAGATGGCAAGTACCTATACTATTAATGACATGTTTTTCGTTAATGAGATATTTACCCAATAATGGAAATTCACATTTGTCCAGGTTACTGTTACCTGACCCATTACTTTTTAACTAATGAAGAGTATTCCAGAATATTTAGTCTAGCTTTATATCTAACTTTATGTCTTGATTAATACTGAGTTTCTAGTTTTATGAACTATAAATAAATGTAATAGCTGATATTTATCAAGTTGTTACTAGCTAGGAAACATCGAAATTTGAACATAAAACTAAACGTATAACCGAAAATTGAACTATAAATTATATCCATTACGAGTATAGAGCTCTATCATACACTTGAAATGGGTATTCGTAGGTCTAAAAGAGCTGACAGAATGGGGCCGGGCGTGTAAGAAACAAATTTTGCTGCATTGAGCTCTTCATGAACGGTCGATGACTAAGCACGAACAAAAAAGATGTACCGTAATTAGGTTAGTACTCTAATACCCTCTTTGCTAGCCCCTTACAACCACAAAGCAACAATAATTTTAAGCGAATGAATCTTCAGAAGTAAAGCTTCTTTTTAATAACATAAAATTGGTACTTTACTGTTTATAATTTACTAAAATTTGCTTGTAATAACTTGTTTCATAGATCAAACGAAAGCCGTATATTTTGTTTACAATTCTAATAATCATATCATACTTCGTTATAAAAGTGAATGTAAGTTTTTTTGTTACGCTTTCACGCGAAATCTACTTAACCGATCATCATAAAACTTTGTACGCATATTCTTGGAGGTATTAGAAGTAACATATGGTAGAAATAATTTTTAATAAGTGTCGCAATCCTGTTAGGTGCCACATTCACGTACAAGGCAAGGGCAATCAAGCAAAGTGCCCGAACCACGAACGCGCTATCGGGAACGCTATGCCCCTATTGATAGAGCAATCTGTGACGTCATTGCGTCGCATTGTTCAAGTTAGGAATAACTATAGCCAAATGATCAAACTAAATTAATTTTGTTAAGAATAAGATAGGAGCGATGAATGAAATGCGCTTCTAAGCTAACTGGGAGGAAAACGGGTGGAAGCAGAATTAAAATGGTGGGCTTACGCAATTCGTTGCGGATCTCTGATTTTATTGTCGCTTTACTTTGTCTCGTTATCTCCATTTTCTTTAATGAGAAAGCCTTCTGAAAAGCTCGCTTTGTGTGAAACTCAGAAACCTATTTAGTAATTATGGTGAGTTGTCAAGCGCAACGTTTTGTTTGTACTTTTAAGTCCTACCTACCTACTTTACGGCACCTTTAATGAGTTTTTCAATGAAACCTTAAAACGTTACAATAATAATCTCCTTAGAAGGTAGTTTCCCTTGTTATGTCAGTTATGTCAGTAATTGTAGCTTTAGATATCGAAATTACTCGATTACTTTATTGAATGGAAGCACCTGAGAGTCCAATTATTGGCCTATAAAGTTGAGTTACGAGTATCTAATCTTTATATTAGTTTTGTTTCTGGAATTATTTGTATATGTTTTGATAAAACTGAATTATTTAATTTTTGTGTGAGAGAAGAGGTAAAAGATTTTTATTATATTTTATTTTATTATATACTTATTCTAATATTTTTAGTAAGATAAACTAATATTTTAAATAAAATTCTTAGCTTTCTTACCTCACCTTCTATGTATTCATCTCTCATGACAGTTTATAAATAAAATATCCAAATCTATGCTAATATATAAAGCTGAAGAGTTTGTTTGTATGTTTGTTTGTTTGAACGCGCTAATATCAGGAACCGCTGGTCCGATTTGAAAAATTCTTTCAGTGTTGGACCTCGATAAATGGACTAACCATTTATCTTATTATTATTATTATAATTGAGGCCAAATAACGTGTAAAACTCATTGAACGTTGGTGAATATAAATTTTCTATCTATAACGCGCCCTATTTAAAAAAAAATGAATCAATGTTAATATTTAAAATAAGTTTTTTTTATCTTCGTTAACCTTCATATATTTTCGATATTATATTTTTATTTTCAAGTTTATAAATATTGTTTGCATTTATTTTGAAATTAAGTAAATAGGGGCTCATTTAATTACAACTCCGTAATATCCTAATAATATTAACTAACGATCATTTCTCATTCCGAAAAACAAAACCATCCGTCAGTGGAAAAACAAAACAAATTAGTTTTGACAACACATAACTAAAATATGCCTGTTACGTTCAAAGAAAGTTCGCCCGTAAAATATTTTAATAAAACGGAACACATTTAAAAAGGGATCCCACATTTCGGAATTTCTGTTTATTTTGTGTAATACCGAGCTTAAATTTTCTTTAATAACTCGAAGTTGTCGGCGGCGTGGAATTAAACTTCGTCTTGCAATCTTAAAAGTGGTTTTCGAACATGAAACGTATTACTGTCTATGGGGACAAAATATTTGACTTTGAAATGTTTCTTAAAATTTTAAAGTAATGGTAACCTAGACGCCATGTAAGTGTTTCTATAAAGATTCACGCACTTTGAAAGGTCGATAAGAACTTGTAGTACGTACATACGTAACAAAAAAGGTACCTATTTGACTTTGAAATGTTTCTTAAAATTTTATAATAATGGCGGCTTACCTAGACACCATATAAGTGTTTTTAAAAGATTTATGCATTTTGAAAGGACGATAAGAACTCTTAATACTTACACACGTAACATTTCAATATATTGCACGCGACGAAGCTCTTTACTTAGCAATATATTTTCGACGGGCTTTTAGTTTTGACTGAACAGATGGGAACAGCTTAAGTGGTTCTACTGCACTGAGGATCGTGAAGGCACAACGTTTGTCTGATTCACCAATTGTTATTTTTGAGTGTGGGCGTTCTTTGTGTCTGTGTCATGTATGTCTATAAAGTCTACCGACATATGATATATCTCTAGTGTCTGTTAAAATAATAAAAACTTGTGTTGTATGGTTTGGTTTACCTGGGCTGTCTCTCAATTTATGCTCTTGATTGGGACATTGTACGTGGGTTTTGTCATCTTCGTACTCCAATTATCCTAGATCATTCCGAAAGCTAATCATCCTTTTCAGGTCGCTACATGTTTTTGAAAGTGATGTGGATTCGAGGATATCTGCCTGATCCGCCACACTTCTACATTCTGTGAGAACGTGTTGCGGCAATTCTTCTGCCTCCATGCATCTCTTGCACAGAGGGCTCAACAACAAAAACTCATAATGTTTTAATTATTATTTATTTATTGTCTCTGCTTTCCTTCATTACAGGGAATCCTTAACCAATATTACTACATACAATATATGATAAGAGGGTCTTAATATTATTATTAAAGAGTCATAGCGGAATACTAAGCTGTTAATAATATTAATAAATTACTGATGTTGACTAGACTATGTACCTATTTTCATTCCAATTAATGCATTTACTTTTGAGAGGTAGCTTCAATTCCAGTTAATTTTGAAATTAAAGTTTGACTAAGAAAAACTTGTATTGAATGCTACCTTCGAGATCAGATTAATTTTGAATTGGATTCCTAGCTTTAGCTACTTCTCGACTGAACTTTTTATGCATGTAAATGTATTTAAAGTTCCACCAACCTGAGTTAAAAACTTGTTTCAAAAGAAACTTTGAAATCAAAGATAAGTCAATACAAATGAAAGGAGAATATAAACCTCTTTCATGCAACGAGTCAGTATCGAAATATTCTTTTACTGTAATCAGACTAATATTATAAAGGTGAAAGAAGTTTGTTTGTTATGCTTTACGAAAAGTACTAAACTGATCATCATGAAACTTAGTACACATATTCTTGGAGGTATTAAAAGTAACATAGGATGCTTTTTATTAAATGCGAGCGAAGCCGCGAGCGAAAACTAGTGTAAAATACGACAGCATCTTTGAATTACGTAAGTAAATCTGATTAGGTATATCTAACTTGGAGATCGGTATACGTACAAATATACTTTTCTGCTAATAAAAACCGTAGCAGATGCATTTATTAAAATTATAGAAAGATAAATTGAATAAAAAACGGGAAATATAAGAAGTTGAGGACGGGGGAAGAGTACCTGTTATAATTACGTATTTTAATTTTTTTCTTACAACGAAATCAGTAATTATGAAAAATGTTAAGGAATGTTATGGAACGTAAAACATATCTGTGTGTAGGTATGTACATATTGATTTTTACAAAAAATGTGATATTCTGTTCGTTTTAAAATGTGATTCGATTCTTCTTTTGATGAGATGTTCTAAGTTATTATATAATAGATAGTATAAATATACTCGACGTATTTATGATTCGTATAATACGTCAATACAATATTTCAGCTGATCACGGTCAATCGAAAAGTTTTCTTACTAAATCTTACTTCACAAGTTCGACAGACTAAAAGTTTATCAGCCAAAAATGTGACGAAGTCTACAAAATACAAAGTGCACTTATTCATTTCAACCACAACCCATAATGTTCCACTGCTGGGCTCGGGTCTCCTCTCAGGAGAGGGTTAAGGCCATACGTCCCCACGCTGGCCAAGTGCGGGTATTACTACTCGTATCATTTTATTAATCACAATGTGATTTATTTGTATTTTAATTTGAGACTTCAAGTTACAAAGTATACGAACAGTGGTTTTTGTTTGAAAATTAATTCTTAAAATTACCAGTTTTAAATGATAAGTTTATTTGTGAGAAATTATTTGTTGAAGCAGAGCAGTTGAATGACTTAGACTCAAAACTAGCTCTTTTATTACTGAACCTAACCATTAACTTACGACCGGGAAGAAACCACTCCTTCGGAATAAGTTTAAAACAGCGTTAATCAAATGAGCCAGATTTAAAAAAATATATTCAGAGTTGAAATAAGAATAATATAACATTCACGTTGTTAGAAGTTTTACCACGAAAGGAAAGCAAGTTAGTAAAATTATGTACAATTTAAAATATCATTAAGTAAGATAAAAATCTTTTTCATCGGAATGGTCCGCCTAGCATAAAATATGTAAAGCCAACACAAACTGAACCCTATCGCTGAGTATGCGTTAGTGGTTTTTGACGTTCCGTCAACCCTAAGCTAATTGAGTCGTTGGAATTTTTAATCGAGGTATTTGAGGGCTTCTGCTCGTTCAGCTCGGTAGGTTCTTTTACATTTTGCGGTGCTTTAAAAACTTTACTTTAAAACTCTCTTCAGGTTTATCTAATAAATTCAAAGTTATGGGAACCCCTTAAATAATCTTTTTTTTTGTTTTATCATCATCATCGACAGCTTTTAATATTTCACTACTAACATCACCTTCATCTTCGATAAATATTTTTTAGAACGGGTATTTAAATTTAAATGTGGTATTGCTGCAGAATATTTCTCAAACCCGTCATTGATATGATATTTACCGTAATAATCCTTTGAAATCCTCTTGCCATGATATAAGCACCAATATAACAAATAAAGTATTTAATTGATTGAAATAACTTAATCCAATATTTCATTTAACCGTTTATGTCTAACGGCAAAAATAAATTCCTTCTAAAATACTTTTGAAACGGAACATCCCGATAATTTTATTACCGGAATGCTTTTTACACGAAATGAAATAGTTAGTATTGAGTAGTGGTATCCGGATTTATCAAATATATATTTTTTTTCGCGATGAAATTAATTTCTTTTAATAAAGGCTCTTTAAAGGAGAAGTGCAACTAGTGATTTCTTACTCAATAGGTTTAAATCTTATTGCACCCAATTGATTTCATTAGACTTTTATATTTACAACATTTTAATGTGATTTTGAATAGGACTCAGTGCGAAGTAGATTTAATTTTAGCACAGTGCAGTGAAAAAGTGATGTACGCAAGGTTCCATGAATTATCGTTATTGATGTCTATGAATCTACTTTCATGCATTAAATTATCGTTTACGAGTTTACGACGATTAATCGGTAGATTTGTTAATTGTTTATGGTCATAATTACTTATTTGTATAAGAATTTTATTTATTTTCTTTGAGGAATAATGTTATGTCGGTGTTATTTTATCGACTTAAAGTATCTTTTTAAGGTTTTACATATCTTATGTTCTTGCTTCCATAACAAGGGTTCTGCTTGAGCTCTAGAAAGAAAGATGAAATGAACCATTATAATCAATAATTGATTTATGTAGACACATATGTTCTACTGCTTCACACACTTTTGAATTTCATACAAAAATAATGTCCAGGAGGCATGTTATGGATGGCATCTTAGCCGAAAAGGGTTCACCCTTTTGACTAAGACGCTGATACAATAATACTAAACAAATCACGTTCTTTTTTGTAAAAAAAATATTATGTTGTTGTATTAATTAATTTTATCTTTTATCTTTAATGCCGAAACATTAACTTTTAACTGAACTTTATCAAAATAATGAAATGATTGTATATTATTTTCATTATCTATCAAACGCGACAAAATCGTCAGCGTTTAAATTAAAATACCTCAGTAAATTTATAAATAAATACAAAACATATTACAAATATTACGAGACATCTAAACCATTTGCACTATAATAGAATTTGAATAAATTTCGCTGGGTTTCAGTATTAAATGGTGCATAAGTATTTGCGCTAACCATGTATTATCAGCTAACGAGCCCGGCTTCATGCCAATATTCATCGATATATATTAAAATGTTATGTTGGTTTGTGTACGATTCAAAAACTCAAAAAGTTCTGCACCGGTCGAGCTGAAATTTTGGAATAATATATAATCCGCATCAAGGATTGTTTTTATCTAATTTTTGCATCAGTCACATATCCGCGACCGCGAATAAACACAAAAAAACCGACATAGACGCGGGCGGAGCCGCGGGCAACAGCTAGTATTTTATAGATTGCACCAGTTCGATCAGTTTAGTAGTGTGCAGCCATTGTCACATTTGTTTTTCCGAACTTTTCAAATACTTTTTACTGTTTCCTTAATCTCTTTCTATGAAAATTTGCCAAATTGCACAGATATTATTTTAAGCTATCATTATCATTATCTCAGTTGAAAGCTGTTCACTGATGGTCATAGCTTCCCCAAGGCTCTCTACAACAACTCATAACCAAAAAGTGCTCAACGCGGTAAAAACGTTTTGTGACGTCAGTATGTCAGTGACACGGTGACGCGAACTCATAACCAAAAAGTGCTCAACGCGGCAAAAAAAGTTTACACTTCAATAATTCTTTGTAAAACAATATAGATAGCCACCGTACAAAAAGTAATTCCACCTTTTACTTAAGAAATAAATTTAAAAAAAAATCTACATTTGTATACGAAAACACGTTAAACCTTCTGTCTCTCATTGAAAATGTACGGTGGTTACATCTCAAAAGGTATTCCTCAGCATCTCAAAAGGATTACACGATCGAATAGTGTTCATTCCAGGTTGGAAAGGTCGTCACTATTCCAAAGGCTACCTCAGGATCATCTTCAGTCTCGAGAACTAAACCGCTTTCAGTTAAATTGAATACTGTACAAAGTTTAAATGAACATTCTGTGTCATATAATACGTTATGCTTCTATTTATTTGTATAAGATAGGTACATAGAATAGTTCGTAGAGAAAATAAATTTAGTTTTGTTTCTTAAGTGAGGCCTACGAAGAAGAAATAATTAGATCTTGTTTTGTTTTTCAAGACTTTGCTGTTTCATTTTTTTAAGATCATTTAAATAATATATAAATCCCACTATTCGAACAAACACAAACACACAAATAGTTGTCCCATGTGGGATTTGAACCCACAATACTTAGCTAAGTAAGAAGCGGCAAGCCGACTGCTTGATCCGCTACGCCATTCGACATTCAATGTTCTTAAAACAACATGATAAAAGTCGAAAACATTAGCCCTCAAATCCAGGTAATTTGCCAAACAATATTCATTTGTACTCCGGTTTAATCTTTTAACAGAAGTACTGTAAAGAAGTAAGTAGGTACTATAGAAATTGACAATAGAAATGCAAAGAACAATGCATTTCCATTCGACACCAGCTGTTCCTCGTTGAAAACCATTAACTATTTACAGAATGAAAAGTATTAACGTCACTTATTTCACTTTCAATAAAATGTTCTTGAATTATATTATGAAGTCTAGACAGAGGAAGGGGATGTCACTCAATATTTATTTTTAAATTGTAGACCCTACTCTTAATATCTTCAGACGGAACTTTGAAAATGACCTCACAGGTGGAAGTAGTATTAATATTAAAATATAAACATTAACATAAAAGTTTCAAGTTGAGTAAACATCACATTTTTTTATATTTACTGCATTATTTTTATTAATGATATTTACGACATTCATAATTTTTTTACTTCAAAATAATTGATTCTCAAAAGACTGTAAATAGTTGCGAAGTCAACATAGTATATGCAATGCCTATTTCGTAAATTAGATTTGTAATACATTGTGTATATCAGCATTATCCTCGTCGAGCTTTTGTACGAAGCATTTGAATATACTACTTGGCATTGTCGAAAGGTTATGCTGCAATTAGCTCTTCTCTTAGAATATGCAATACCTAATTAAGAAAGGATTTTCTTACGTTGAGAAAATTTAATGAATAGAGACTGCGAAACCTACTAAGCCGACATTGAGTGAAGAGCTTAGTAAAATAATTTTCGTTGAAGTCTGTTCGAAGGGGAATCCTATTATGTTCCTATTTAGGAACAGTGGAAAGAGATATAATGGTGAATATAATAGACTTTTGTTGTAATTTCGGTACTGACTTAAGTCTGTTTACTCTAGGAAGTAGCTTAGAGTTTGTTGGTAGGAGTTTGGTAACTATTTTGAAACTATTCTTGTAGTAGTAGTTGTGTAGTGTAGTAGTTTTAAAATAAAAGAAAACTGAAACGGATTCTATGAAAACTGGTACTAAAACTTGAAATGTTGACGAACTTTTAGCGTTGTGCGTTTGTGCACGGCAGATGCAAATCGCTCGACCCTGCTATTGTTTGCTATTGTTTTATTCCTGCTTCGAGTGTTGGATCGTTGCGGGTCAGAAAAGTAACTAAAAGTGACGCTTTTGATAAAGTTGAAAGATTTTTGTACACATCCTGGTACGTCTAAAATGTCTTGTAACTCTTTGTTCCTTCAGTCTTAAAAATATGATTTTGGAACGCGTTTTTAATCGAATTTTTACTGTCAGCCTGCATTAATGAAAATTTTTCATTTAATAGATTGAACCGTTTGTGTGTGTGTGTGTCTCCTACTAAAAATAACTATCTCTTAAAAATAGTTCTACAGTCCTATTTCAGAAGTACGTCTTCATAAACTTAAAAAAGTCAACTCAAATGACTAACAGAAATATTACTAAAAAGATCACATAATTATATTTTTTCATGGTCTACAAGTAATGATATCAAAAGGGCTAACCTCCTCCACATAACTCTGAATACATATAGTTTTTGTAAAATCTAATACTCGTATAAAAATATATTTTAAATTAGTTTTTTTTTAAAATAAAGCCTTGAAAGTACTTGCAAAACACTGATGACTAAATATCAATTTACCAGGTTAATTAAAGTCACTGGTTAATTAAAAAAAGTTTAAGCGTATTCAGGGCACTTTAAAATCATTCACAAATATTTATCTGTGAGAAAGGTCTATGTAAAAAACACATCTTACATTATTCTTTGAATAGCTTTCTATGTAGTACTTTTATATAGATCTCTTGCCATTATACAACGTAAAGATTGCGAGGGGAATCTTCAAAATATGTTTCAAGTACTCTATACCTTACATCAAAGCTTTGGTAATAAAACCCCTAAAAGAGTGGTAGTCTTCGAACACGAAGCTGAGAAATTTTATCAAAGAAGAGAGGAATTTGGAATATTTATGTTAAACCGAAAAATGAGGTAAGTTACGTTAGCATTTTGTTTATCTGGGCACGGAGAGTATTATAACTAGTTTTAAAGGGCTTTTTACGTTAAAGGAGTTAAATGGAAAGCATTAAATGAGTTTAGTACTGGACTCATGGCTTTCTGAAGTTGTTACTCAAAAGTTGTTTCTTTATGAGCTACAGTTTGTTTAAAATAAACAGTTAAGACTGTGGTACACTATTTGCTGTCATCCTTGTAAATATAAAGCAACGAAACTTTTTAATGATAGATAACATTTCTATCTTTTTTGATGAAATGGCAACCAGCAGGATCACTCGGATCAGCTATTTCTGGCAATGTCAAGTATTTATCGTCTTCAATTATCAAGTCTTCGAGTCTTCAAGTCGTCGTCGTGATGAAATTAATGATAAAAAATATATAAAATGTGGATGACATGAAATGGGGACCGTCTTTCGAAAAAATAAAAAACGATCTTTGATAGAAAACATTAATCCCCATAAGTCTGACCGATCTAAAAAGTGATTATGACAGTTGACGTTTAGTGCTTGGGTGTCTATAAGCCATAGTGAGAATATTCGAATGGATTTTATATATTTTTTATCATTAATTTCATTACGACGACGACTTGAAGACTCGAAAACTTATATTTGGAAACTATAAATACTTGACATTGGCAGAAATAGCTGATCCGAGTGATCCGAATGCGATTACAAATGAACGATCATCAATATAATAAATGAAGCATTGTTAATCGTTTTAAAATAGAAAAATTTAATTTTGGAAATAATTCAATGGCTCATAATGCTGATTCAGATAGAAAACAATGATACATTTGGATGTTAGGTAACTGCTTAATGTTATTGAAATTGTCCTTTATAATATAAATATCAATAATATAAGTATTAATGTTTGTTACATTTAGTTTCATTATACAAAAAGCATAAAATTACAGTAAAATATATGTATGAATGAGCATCAGCTACTTGATTATAACGAAAATGATCACTGGTTAGCAAGAAAATAATAAAATTCATTGTACATTGAGCCTTCTTGTCATTAAAATAGTAGCCAAACTTATGTTAAAACAATGCAGAGTGCAAAATCCATTTGTCGAAAGTGCTAGCCAATTGTGGTGCCTGACGCATTCCTTCAACAAAGGCTGATGTATTTCAGAGAACTGTATAGACGATTTAGTGGTGAACGATGTTGGCAACCATTGTGGTCAAACCTCCTGCGGTTAGGATAGTTAGTCTAGACAGACAGTTTCAACGGGGAAATAGAATTCAAATGAAATAGTGTTCGAAACCATGCATCGGTTTAAATAAAATAGGTTTCACGAATACTACATACACATACTACTTATTGGAAGTTTAATTGTAATGAAGGACTGTAATTGTTTTTTGGATTGTAACGGTCACCTCAGTCGACTGAAATGACCACACGATATTAATGTTAGATTAAAATTATAGCATTTTAGACTATTGGAATTCTTGGTAACGAATTACTTTTCAAACAATAATATAATACGTATGAAATATGTCTTAAGATTTCTAATTTGTTTTATTCTCTTTTATAGACATATGTATCTGTCGCATAATAAATGTACGTTAAGGGTTTACACGCGCTTATATTGATATATTCTATCTTTATTACCTTCATCTATCTTCTATCATTCATATCATCTTCATTCATTTATCATTAATACTGCGATTTGTATGAGAAATACTCCGTAAAAAAAATATTTTAATGCCGCCATTCAATACTGAACATAAAGCAAATTTAGAAATGATGTCGCACAAAGGCCAGTTCGAAAGGAATTTGGCGTTTTTGTGATACAAATTTGACGCTCCAAAGGCTTGAATCCACTGAATAAGAGATGCTGCGACGTATATAATTTCATTTAAAAAACGAAATGATACTTTATTGCATTTTTTCACAAGTCCACAAAGGGCCCAATTGGTTTATACAAGTGTATATTTTGTATAGGTCTTCCCATTAGCGGTGCGAGCCGACGTCAAAGGGAAGCTTGTAGAACGTTCGATTTCCAAACGTGTTAAATTGTCGCTGTCCTTTCATCATTGCTCTGTTATAAACGGATTGTGATTTGACGAATTGCTTTTTTCGTATGAATTAGTGATGTAAACAAATAAATTTATAGTGAGAAGATCGTGGTATAAGCAAAATACTTAAGTGTCGCCTAAAATTATAATGGACTTGAGTTTCAATAAAGTGATCTAAGGGGCATTAAAATATGACTTTAAAAGTTTATAACATGGATTGCAAACTGCAGTATAGATCAATTTTAAGGGAAAGTTACATATGATAGGTGGATCACCGAGGTCACTTCTAGAAGTCATCGGCAACGTCAAGGGTCTGCTAGGCTTCTTGGAGGAACTGGGTTGGCATGAATAATGCTGACTCACCACACAAAATAGGCGCACTAAAGTCGCCGAGTTGCGGAAACAGCCCCGCGAGTCAACAACAACGGCATTAAGAAAAAGTTGTTTTCAAAAAAACATTTGCAAAACATAGACCTGTTTCGTTAAAGCTCATTACAAAAATAGAAGACGGTTCATTGATATCCTAAATGCGCTCAGATATCAATGAATAAAAATAGATGTATCGATGAATGAATGGAACGAAAATAAATGCACTACGTTGTAGTTGACATTGACCTACTTAGAAAATTACAAACGGGACGCACTAACGGGCTCACTCTATTTAGCGTTGAAGTCAATGGACTTGGAGACGTTTCATAGAGCTGAATACGAAAGAAGGGCAAAAGTCGCATCGTGTTGCAATTCAGAAACCTTGTTTTGTTTTAGTACGGAAGAACGATACGGGACCGATTACGAATACTGATGATAATAATTAAATATCTTTTTCAGGTTTATGGCGTTTTGTGTATCATCAATAATCATCAACTGTCTTTATTAGTCCACTGCTGAACATAGAGGTATCTGTAGAAAAGAAAGCTTGGCCATACGGCTTTGTAGGGCTGTAATCTTTCTTAGTTTACTCATGTATTCTCTTATGACACCGACAAGATGAATAGAAGTAGTGTCTTTCCGTATAATTGAGTGAGGTGATACACAATTACAAATAAAGATGAAGACAGTGAAAATCTTAAAAAATTGTAAAGTAATTTTAGTAAGTTGATTTCGGAAAGCTGTGTAGAAAAGTATTCCTTCGAAGTTAAACGAACCGTGTTTATTGTCAAAGCACTTAGCGAAATGCGAACGGCCCGTTAGCGTTTGTTTACTCACGCAACTTGTCAATATTTAGATACCCACAGTGTTTAAGTTATATTTAATCTTCTATGTATTTGTTCATTTCTTAGTCGAATGATTTTACTTAGAGACGCAGTAAAATCTTATCGTTAAAGATGGTCTGTTCCAAACTTTTAATTGAAATTGAATAACATTGACAGTTTATAATGATAAAAGTTTAATAAGTCAATGATAATTTGCCAAAGTCAAACATCAATCTAAAATTTTATCTTTAGTATATTTCATAATGTAAAAAATTTATAATATTACATTACGATTATTTCGTAGAATGATGTAAGTTTCTATAAATTTGTTACGCTGTTGGGTTTATTAATATTTTAAGTTTTAAATGACTGAAATCAATCAATTACCAATACTTTATTCACAACTCTATATTTATAGACCAGATATTGTGTGCAGTAGTTTCAATTTTAGAATGAAGTCTAGCCATTCACCGTAGCTTCAACTCTATTGAAGGTCATTACACCGCTGTAGGGCTTGCAGTCTGTTGTTTACCTACTTTATTTAGTCTTTACAAGTATTTATTTTATCATCGTAACAAATAATTTCACTGTTAATAACTTTTAACATGCAATAAAAAGCTGTTTATCTATTTCATTTTAAATTACTTTGTATTATGTACTCATAATAACTACATAATACCTATTACAGGAAGTACTAATTGCAGTTTGAAACCCGATGGGGTCAAATAATATATAAAAGCTAATCATACATACAAGAACTAATACATACTATACATACAACTAAATACATATAAACTTTCATAGATACATACATACGCGAATAGGTGTACTAGGAATAATAGATGACAGTTATGTAGATGTTGATTCTGCAAGTCGATTAATAAGAAACTGCTTTACTTTTATCTTAAAAGAAAAGATGTTGGTAACTTACGTTCTTCGGACATGTTTTTTTCGGTGTAGCGATCAATCCATAGGGCGGAGGAAGAGCGGAAGGCACTAAGCCCCGCGGAAAATCACCTAAGCTTTGGACTGACCAGATCAAGTCTGCTGTGGGAATTTCGGTGAATAAGTGCAGCAGGATGATCTCGAACAGTTAGCAGTGGCGAAACGTCGTGAAACGCATTACATCTCCTAAAACTGCTGCGTACCGGTTGAGAAGTATAAAATACCAGACTCAAAACTGCAGGTAAAAAATAGGCTTTAAATATTTTAGCTCGCATTAAATCTTAGGAAGGAATATGTGTATGAAATAGATTCTAAATAAATATCTTATTTCGAATCAGAAAAAATACTTTCAATATTTTGAATTCGAAATAAAAAGATTGCTATTATAGCAAGTAAGAAAAATACCTACTGTCTATTTAGTAAGGTTAATGTGTTATATTTTTAAAAATATTTCCTTTGTTAGTAGATTGAATACACTCAGAAATCTCTTGTCGATTTCGGTTCCAATATGAAAATGGTTTTAGTGTATTTATCGACAAAGCATTAATCCCTCAATACAGGTAGACCTCGATTCTAAAGAGCATCATTGATGTTTGCGCTCTACTGTGTAGATAGTTCTACGTTACGATGCGTAGAGTGTACGTAGATCGTCGTAGCGCCGGTAGACGGATTAAATGATTGTTTATTATTCACTGTTTCAAAATTGACAATATGGTATAAATCTTTCGCTATCTAAGGGTTAAATTCAGTGTCTGAAATCTACTTATAATTAATTAGTTAATTAATATTATGACCGTGGCTTCGTATTGCTCAGACATTATTATTTTAATTTTAATATTCAGTTAAATTGTCTAACTCTTACTAATATTTTATATATCTAATATTTAAAATTCTCGTTTTGCGGTGTTTGTTACCAAACTCCTTCAAAACGGCCGGACCGATTTTTATGAAGTTTTATGTGCATATCGGTTAGGTCTGAGAATCGGTCAACATCTATTTTTCATACCCCTAAATGATAAAGGTGACTCATCCCTAACGTTATTACGGCCAAAAACATTTGCTGGGTCAGCTAGTATTTTATAGATTAACTTCTGTAACCCAAACGTCTTTTATTTAATTCTACTTACCTACCGTATTATATATACCGCACATTAACTGCAGTACTTTTTCTACTAATAACAAGAGCAGCGAAACAGGTCACACAATATTTTCTTTCCTTCAAAACAACACATGTAAAAGTGTCACACCTTCGCAGGAAGCCCTATAAGGTACTTAAGTAGTATCTACACGACACATTGATGCCATTAGAAAGTCTAAAATAATCATAAAAACATTTCATATTGAAATTGCATCGTGCAGTTATCAAGTTGAAAATTTCAGCCTACACTTTTTATTTCGACATAAGCTATTGTATAAGGCAGGATTTTTGAGATTAAATTGTAATCTATTTCTGCCATTTTGATCTTCCTAGCCTTTTATTATTCCCAATATTTATCGGGGTCGGCTACTAGCTCAACCGGTTTTACCTGAATTTCAGTTTTTCCACGGAGCGATTGGCATCGGAACTCCGCAACCCTGAGGGTGAACTGAATTTGAAGGTTGAACTAGTTTTCATATTTGAGAGCACTAACTTCCCAATAGCGATTGTCATAGGTGCTCATGACAACCGAGACCAACAGCTTAAGTTGCTCTCCGAGGCACGGGCGGGAAACATCGCCATTTTCCGTAATAATATTCGTGTTTTCCATCATCGCGTCCCAATAGCACTTGCACAATACCCCCATGTTCATGGCTATATTAGTTTGCTACATCAATTATTTTGGTATAATTCAAGACTTTTGATATTAATACTATACTGTTAATACTAAAATGATTCGCTGCTGCTGCTTCGAAACTCAATTGAACTGACCAGATCAAGTCTGTCGGAGGAAGTTCGGTGAACAAGTGCAGCAGGATGACCTCGAACAGACAGCAGTGGCGAAACGTCGTGAAACATATTACATTCCCAAAACTGAGAAGTATAAGATACCAGAATCAAAACTTCAGGTGATATAATTTATCATTTAGCGCGTATGACAAAACGTTAACAAAATAAAGAGAATTTTAAATACATTATACAGACACATAAAAGTTAAACTAAAAATTCCGAGAAAATGTGTCCTTTTCAAGTTGAAGGTTGTCAATTCTAACATGTACGTGGTCACAGAAACCTGTTCGTAACAAACTCAATTACTCGTATTAGTGAAGATTCTAAAAAAGAATACAGATTTTAAAAACCAGTTGATGCTATAGTTTTCTTCAGTGATTGTTTATAAATGAGGTTTTATGAAAATTTCAAATTTTAAATAATACAAAAGTAATAAAATAAAAGTGAGTAATGACAAAAATACAAGCCTTTTTAATATATAAATAAGATAATTTTCTTCTTGGGAAATATCGAAACAATAACGTTAATTGGACCTACTTATGCAACAAGGAACCAATCCAATAACATGCTAAAATCTAAATAAGAACCCTATTTATAAGGAGATAAGGATGATTCTTTAATTTTGGCATGTGTATGGATTGGGTCCTTGTTGCATAAGTAGGTCCAATTGTGAGTATCTTACTCAACCAATCGTATGGGAGAAAAAAAGCAAAGATATAACTTTGTAATATCGTAAAAAAAGATTGCAAAAGGAATGACGCACTGTTCATATCCGATTATCGTAACGAACGAGATAGTCCCAGTTGAGCTATGTTATTTCACACTTGGTATAGAATTCGCGATGTATTTGAGACTTATTTTTGATTTAAAAATATTTTACTGTATATTTTTTTTAATGAACAACTTTTCTAGAAATTTTGTTTGTTGAACAAACTTATTTCCAATCAAGTGTATAGATTTCGTTCAAAACTTTTCACGCCCTTTTTTAACTTGGCGAATAAATTTATCCTTCGAAAAGAAGTTCTATAAATATTACGAACTTTTAAAAAGAAGTGAAAATTTCGAATATTCCCCAAGTGTTGTTGAATCAATCAATCCGATGGAACGGGCCTTTAAAAGTTTACTAGTGGTAAATGTTTCAATCACATCTGTTACTTGTCAAACGATGAAAGGCCTTAATGTAAAGTGACGTAATTTAACACGCTCGAGATATCGCTATGTTTGAAAATATGCTTATAATGAATAATATAATATATTTCGGACATTTTAATCTTAGATTAAAACCCTCTATATTAGTCTATATACTGTAATACGGAATTGGAATAGTAACATATTTATATATCTGTTCTCCTCAGTGATAATTATACTGATTAAGTGAGGGGTTTAGACTCTTAGTAAGCGAACGTTCTGTGTACAAGTGTGGGAATGAACTATATCACGTACTATGCAATTAAACTTTAAAATTAGTTGTTCCCTGTGTAATAGATAATGTTTCAGAAAAGGATTTTGTAGTGATCTTTGGTTGGTTGATGTTGTTGCTAAATTAATTTAATTTTTTATCATACTTTCTTCTGCGTCATAGAGTTGGAAATCTGAATCGTTTATTTATTTGGCTTACGGGTCTTTGATTTTCTGATTTAACAAGCGAGCTTATATTCATGGATTACTGTAATTATATTTCAGAGAAAAGAATCAGAAAGATTACCGATATTAAATACATTTAGGTAAAATGATTATATTCTTAATGGGTCCAGTTACTCACGTACCTAAGTATCAGTCTATAGGTATCATAAACTATATTGAAACCAAACATGCTTTATGTTTAATATATTATGTTTAAAAAACTAATTTATCTTCTTTTAACACAGAACTGTCAGAAAATAAATATCGTTCCGAAACCTCTGAGTGCGGAAAGTTTTGTGCCAATTATCCCTCCAGGCTACAATGTACCTGAGGGAAGGGTTGTAACGTGTTGCCAACGTATGTCTCTAACTGCTATACGTGTATACGTGCTAAACCAGCATGCTCCCCTCATCTAACAGCGGCTGATGTACCCTGGATCGATTTTTTAATAAAAGAGCTCTCTCGTTTCGTATTGCACGTTTAACACGCTTTGGAAACTACAGTTTATTAAATGTTATCTCCAATTTCGTTTATTTCAGTGTATGTGTTATGTGAGGAATTCTGGATAAGGATGGAAGATGACAATTCAACGACTTCAAATGAGTATCTACTAGTTTTAGTATAATAATAGTTTTACATATTTAAAATGATTTCTACTGGCTTTTGCCCACGTGTTTGACGGATCTGCAAATAATATGTTTTCGGATTAATATACAGTCTATGACACTCGGGAATAATATGGCTTCTATTGGTGAAATAATTTTCATAAAGCTTTTGATGTAATGAATAAGTGACCATTGTTTTCTGTAACAGAGTACCTAGAATGTGTCAGCCACTGTGATATTATTTTGTATTTGAACAGGTTTTCTTTTCTTTTCTTTATCTAGATGGATAACTTGCCCATAAAACCGAGATTAACAAAATAAATAAATGTTGAGAGCTCAGTCGCCCCGGGACTGATCTTAAAAAGGAAACCAAATTGAAACTATTCATTATATGAGCTCAAAGTAGTAAGCTCTTCAGTGAAACCCAGATAATTTAAACTAAGATGAGAGTCGAAACTCCTTATTTAAATTATTAAATTTGAACTGAAGAAAAAAGAAGTAAGAAGGTTGATAATTAAAAGATAAAACATACTAACTGAGGACTTGAAAGCTAAAGACTGAGGCTGAGACTTTTATTCTTAGATATTGCTAGAACTTTCCCTTCTGTAATTGCTTTTCTGACAGTTTGATCGGTATTATTAGATTCGATTAATAACTGAGTATTTTAAGATTTTTAAAACTGTTTAAAGTTGAATTGAAAGATCTTTTTTAAAACGTATTAAGGTTTCATTTAGATTGTAATTCAATTTTAAAATGTCTTTAGGACGGCCCAATCAAGAGGCTGTGCGGAAATGGCCCGGTAAAACAAACAAACAAACAAACAATGTCTTTAGGAAATACTATTTCTTAACAATTCCCACCTTTTAATCGCGCTTATAGTCGTACGATAAACCGCCGACATCCAATCGAAAGCTCCAAAAAGCATTCAAATATATTTACTTACATTATTTAAGGGAACGGTTAGCTTATGTGACCCTCAATGAAGAGGTCTCAGGTTCGATGCCCGGGTCTGGCCAAAAATGTTGTTTGATTTTTCTTACAAGAAATTCTTAACAACAGCCCTGAGTGTAGAAGTTTAGCGGTGTTGCACGCCCAAGCCTCGGATAGCACGTTAAGTCTACGGTCCCGGTTGTCATAAACATCTATGGCAATCGTTTTTGCGAAGTCAGCCCTCGAAGATTACCCTCAAATATACTGATAGTTGCAACCTTTGAATTTAGTTCAACCTCAGAATTGCAGAGGTTCAATGCCAGTCGCAACGTAGGAAAACTGATATTCAGGTAAATCCGCTTGACCTAGTAGCCGACCCCAAGCAATATTGGGAATGATTAAGGTTAGTATGATGAACAGAGACACACGAGCAGACGGGCCGGATGGCCCCATGGCAAGTGACTACCGCTGTCCATGAACATCTGCTGCTTGAGAGTCACAAGTGCGTTGCCATCCGTGATTAAATTATTATACTAGTTTGATATGCTTATCCAAGGTCCAAAATATCTCTATATACCGATATTTATCTAAATCGGTTCAGTAATTTAGCGTAACAGACAGATAGAGGTACTTCCATATTTATAATATTAGTATGGAAGTACGGATACATGTTTTGAAGCAATCTAAGAACTTGAGAATATTTAAAATTATGTTTTTGCTACCCTTACTACGAGTACAACGAGGTAATATCTGCCAAGTCATCCTGCTCATGCGGCTCATAGGGTAATTTATACATGATGATTGATTACCGCCAATGAATATAATGTGTTGAAAAATAAGGCTTTGCAAACCTCTTAAAAATGTTTTATAAATTACTAATATATATTCTTGGTGACCCCAATTATACGTAATATGTGTATCAATATGTAGTTGCTTTTAAAACTTTTTAATTTCAGTGAAAAAATATTTAATAAATTGTCAAGTTTTGAATGAAATGAAAATCCTATCCCCAATGATTATACACAGTTTTTAAACCTGTTCATATAAATTATAAATGGCAAAAAATGGTATATCGACACAATTTTGTTTCCACATTTATTGATAAGTTTTATATTCAGTTTACCAAAGATCAAAAAGAAGTTTTGTAGAATGTTAAGACATTAACGTTTTTATTATATTTGACAACTAAGTAACCGATTTTATTTTGATACCACATCATTAGAATACTAATAACTATGATAGAAAATATATTTCAATAAATTACAAGAAGCTACAGCTTAATTTTGCTAGTCGATACTTAATTTAAATTACTGTGTTTCACCGAGTGAGTGAGGATACCGGAGGCCCTAGCCCAACCCCTTCCCCCATCCCCCTCCTCATCCCCCAAAGGCCGGCAACGCACTTGTGACGCCTCTGGTGTTGCGCGTGTCCATTGGCAGTGGTAATCGCTTACCATCAGGCGATACGTCTGCTCGTTTGCCCCTTATACCATAAAAACAGTATTTTACACAGTTACATAGTTTTTCAATTTAAGTTTTAGGTGCAAATGATACATTTAACTTGGGCTCATCATCATCATGATTACACGTCTTCTAGTTTCTACACACGGTTGGCAACCCACTAAACAATATTGCTTTAATAACGTGAGCAATTCAAATGTCTGTGTCACCGTAAGTAGCTCGCAGGACTGATAAAGGTGATATGCAGGATACCGGTAAGGTCGAAATGAACTAACCTTAAGTTTCCAAATATGGTCTCAGGATTTTACCACCCCAAAAATGTATACAGTGCTGTACGACTGGTTTTCCTAACACCAGGTAAATTTTTCCGTTATCCACGTGTCTAAGATTTTTGAAGACGAAAGTAAGTTTTCGCAGTCTGGATATAATTAGGTCGATATATAATTTCAAGGACAAGTTACTGTCTATAATAACTCCCAAGTACTTTACAATGTGCTTTTAATGATAAGATTAGAGTTTTTGTTTTCTAAGGTTCTGTAGAAACTATTTTAGGGTAATATTAAGGAGCATTCACTGCTTTGTTGCTAGCGAATTGTAGCAACACAAATTGCTTTATTTTATTTAATGTTATTCTAGTTTTACTAATTTTTCCTTCTTTTTGATAGAAATACTAACTAACTCACTTATTTGACTACTTTTTTTTTATTTTGGCGATGGGTTATAATTTTTACTGATCTAATTTATCTCTAGAGAAAAGTCATTAACTATACAATTTTAAAAAGCAAACAAATAAACAATGCAATATGAGCTGAAAAATGTAAAATAAATAACGAAGTATTCATGATTAATAAAATTAAATTGGTTTGAATTTAAATCGAGAACCAAAAAAAGAAATATACATTTCAAACCAATTGAATGTACAAAAACCAATTCGGAAACCAAACAATGTAGCAATCATACAACAAAGTGCATTCCACTGAGCACGATGCCGTTGCACAGTTTTTATTCTAAGTTATTACTTAAACGTGAGTTTATGATTTGAACTACGAGTAACATTGGGGCAAATAGTGTCAATATTTTGCACTTCTCGCTCAAGGCAAAACAGATTTGCTAAATACACAATGCTAATTTCAGAATCACCCTATATCAAATATTTGCTGAAACACCAATACGATATTCTGACCAGACGTGTTGAAAATTTACCTCGGTATTTTGTAATTTCAATGTGTGTAACATTTCATTCGCTTATGAGATGAAGAATGTAACCTTTTTTCATTTGAAGGTTTCCAGTTGGGGTATAATTTTTAAATGGTTTCATTATATCCTCTTCCTTTATGCACATTTCTTTATTTGGTGCGAAATTTTTATTTAGTAATTTAACCCTAATGGAAAATTACTGTCACTAAGGGTAGAAGATGAGATTCTTGGATTCTTAGTAAAGAATATAAGATATCATCATGTTGTAGATGCAATGAATTGAAAGAATTGTTAAAACCCAACTCATTAGCTAGTTTATTTTGATAGCAATAAGTGAGTGAGAAGACAGGAAGGTGAATTAAATTTGACGTTTTTAATTTTTTTGGGATATTAGAAAACCCTTGTCTACCTGCCTGCTAGTAGACAAGGGTGTTAATTCTTGATCAGAATAATCTTTGATAATAATTACCCATGTCGGTTTTATTTCCTCAGATTTAGCTTCCTCAGATCTGGTGTTAATGAGTAACCGACAAATCGTCACCAAGACTATATCAATCCGTCTGGCCAGCGTGGTATAGTGGGCCAAAGTCTTCTTTAAGAATATGCCTATGTCCAGTTGTGGATAGTTGTGGATAGTTGAAGACTGTTGATGATGATTATGATAAAGATGTAATATATAACCGGATAAGTCAGTCAATAGTTAGTTTCTTATAAATAACTTGTTTGTTTTCTCAGTTAGAAATCATATTTGTTTAGGAGTGTTCATGAATACCCGCGGGGTATTGTATCATGCTTATATATTCACCCACATTTTGAAATTGGTATCATAGATGTTGGTTTTAAAAATTAAAGAATAGTCTTGTTTCTCGAAACCGAACGACGGTGGTGAATTATATCCGTTGAAGTATCCCTTAGTAGTACACGAGGTTTATTTCTTTGTAACTTATAATTGTGTAGAATGGTATTGATTGATGTTCAGAAAAGAATTAATAAATTAATTTCTTTTTTGGAATAATTTCGGACATTTAACACAGAACGCCATCTAGTCCCAAACTAAGCAGAGCTTGTACTATGGGTACTAGACAACTGATATTAATACAAATATACTTTTTTTTGTAAATACATTCATATTATAAACTCCTAAACAAATATTTGCAGATCATATAAACATTTGGTCCGACCCAGGAATCAAACCTGAGACCTCAATCACAGCAGTCACTGCGCCACTGCGGCAGATTATTAAGTCAATATAATTGTTAACAGTAGTAGACACGTGGTTAATCTAATATTTTATGTTTTTAATTTATTTACTAATAGTGATTAGGAGTTTATTTATTTCAGTATTGTCGTGTATTATCAGTCATTTAGCTGGTAATTTTCTATAAACAGCTTGCCTAAAAGTAAACATATGAAATGATCTCATCGTATCTAATGAAGTAGAAGAGCAGACATTTGATTTAGCAGATATTATTGTTGGTGATTTAGTTAAAATTAGGGTATCATGCGATTGAAAAGTGGAATTGTTTGAGTAAACAGTAACTGTTGACAAGAGGCAACTACTTCTACACGAGTCAATATTTATTTAGGATGTGACCGCCTAAGGTATTGAAATATGTGTCACGCATTTTCATGCCTTAGACGGTCCCTAGGCGCTCCGTTTGATATGGCATGTTGCCAATAGTGATGTGCTTTTATCATAAGCTTGGAAACTGTTGCTCAAATATATCTTCACCATATGTCTTTAGTGATTGTGTTGTGCGCTCAATTAATATAAATTCAGATTTTTTAGAGTCATACAAATCTACACAGATGATTCTTCCTCAAGGAAGAGAAGTTTACTTACTATTTAAAGAAAATTACTACAGAAAAGCTATCTAAGAATCGCATAGCTGAAAAAAAATATAAATAAATTCGCAAAACAATTCTCCCGCCAATCGCAGCAAGCTTCAAACTTAGTTTAACTATAAACCGTGTCGCGTGGCAGTGGGCGGTGTCGAGCCTCAGTGCCAGTTGTGACCTAAGCCTTGACACAGCGACCGCCAAACGGGGATCAGCGATAGTCATGCCAGGTAGAAAGGCTGCTTACCGTTGTAGAGGAGCGTCGGCTCAGGGTCTCTGGGCGAAGGCCCCGGGGCGGTGGCGGCGGGCGCGGGGCTTCGGCCGCGCCCCTCGCCGACCACGTCGATCTCTTCGTCCGAGTCATCGGCCAGCTCCGCCGCCGGGGCCGCCTTCCACTTCTTGGCCATGAGGCAGCGCGGCATGGCGGCGCCCGCATCGGCCTCAGCGCGGCCGCATCAGCGAGAGACAGACGAACAGAGAAAAAGAGAGAAAAAGAGAAAGAGCGGCGCCCCGGGCGAGCGGCTAGCGAGTGATCGCACGCGTCCTCTTGCGGTTGTGGTAACTTGGTGTGGGGGTCGCTACTTATATAGAGCGCGGGGTGTTGCGCGCGCCGCTACTTCGATCGATGGGGGCGGCGGATAGCATCGCACCATGCCGTACAAACTTTGCAAGTCGCGCCAACTTTAAGCGACTCTGGACGGGACGAGCACCGAACCCCATAAACGATCAACCAGTGGACGAATTCTGAGCGCACGCGACGTGCTCGATTACGTAGGTGAGCTCGAGCCGCGCGAAGCATGTAGCGTTCGAGCTCGCGCGATGAATTCTTTTATTTACTTTTCACAACTTTGTTTTGAATAAGTAACACAAACAGCACTCAACATTTTTATCTTGAGAAACTGTGTGTAAGTGTACATCGTTGATCAAACAAACTTATAAGTAGTTAAACTTGTCAAGTTCTGGCGAAGTTGCAATAAAAACTACTTTTATAAAATCTTCTATTTTATTTTCTCTGTATTGTACAAGGTTAATAAAGCTTGACGTGTATTGTTACTGAGCTAGCTAAGATGAATAGAAGACAGGCTCTCAAGGGCTACAGACAAGACAACATTATAATATAGTTACCCTTTTTTAAACTGACTATTGTAAACATTACTGGTCATTTTTTTGGAAAAGTTTGTGTTTTTACTCGTAACTTTTACGTAACTGTTTAGAACTCTTCTAAACAATTCATAATCATAATCTAATAAATATATACTTTTGATTTTTTATATTTTTGACGTCAAGTCTAGAAGAAAATTGTTTTAGTTTTAACTTTAAACTTTATTTATATCATAACAATTTTTTCAAAAATTTCTTGTTTCATTAGAACACCCTTTCTAAATTGAGTTTATTGCAGAGTACTTAACACACGTGAGGATATATACCATTTTGCATAGGTATTTTTTTTAATACATGCTTATAATATGAAAATCCGGTATCCGAGGCCCAATGATGCAGAAGAATCACTAGGCTACCATAGTGTGGGTCACCATGTTGCATCGTCTGCATTCGCATTGAGCAATGAGTATGGTGACTACCACTCCTGGATTCTGCTTATGCTTTCCATCATGCAGAGTAGAGTCATTTTGGCAGGGCCATACGTAAAAAAATAGAAATTCTCTCACAGAATCTTAGAATAGAAAAGAATAGAATAATCTTTATCGTACATTACATAAAATAATGCATCAAATGACTGACCATGTACAAATGGCTCTTAATAACTAGAGTTCTAATATTTAAGAAAACATTTAACAATTTTCTCTTTCATTGATTTTAGAATGAGATTTCTGCTCCAATCGTAGACGCCCGGTTTTTGAAAACTTTCACGTTAGATATATAGTAGTATTTGAAGAAATATAATATGATATAAACGGCTTTTTCCTATTATGTCATTATCACATTTCAGTTGTTTCTCTGTTTCAGAAGAAAATTATTTTTTCTGGGATTTTTACCATATACATAGATTTAAATTTGCTGTTCTTGCTTTTAGACTATTAATGTATTATCGCGTTTAGTAGTAGGCTAAGCGGTGATCACGCCGCTTTTTACTGTACCGAATAGGGTTGGCAATCCCGCATTATTCGTTCCCGAATTACGCGTGCCCGCATTCCAGCGGTATGTTTATAAGGACTGCGGAGTTCCCGCACCTGTGCAGTAAATACCACGCGGGATTTTTTTTAAAATAACAAAACACGTCCGTTCGGCACCTAAAAATGTTGAGGAAATAATTAAGTCTGAGAAGACTGAATACGAGAATAAAAGGTAAATACTTGGTTCTTGTTCACAATTATCTGAACACTATCATTCCTACAAGCGTACAAGGACATTTTCTGCACTGTCACTTAAATCTGCAGTCTTATAAGGGGTAAGATGTCAGATGTTTTTTACGCTCTTATTTTCAAAACTAACATTAACTATTATTTTTATGATTTGTGATATCTCTTCTCGTTTTTACAACATGAACTTATTTTTTATTTATTAAATGTTTATTTTTATTTAATACCAAAGACTAATTATTATTTTATCGGAGCATTTAATCTCTTTTTTTTCTTATAGACTTTTATGCATATAAAGCAAGAAGTAAATAGAAACTATAATTATAATCTATGAATAAGTTACAGTACAATTTGTTTGTTAATTGTTATTAATACTTAATCAGTATTATTAGTTACTTACTACCAAAAGTAACATGTTATAGATATTCTATTATTATTCTATTCTATTTATTATATTCATACATATAGAATTTTACAATCTTTTGCGGGAATTCCAGCGGAATCCCGCTGGATAAGCAAATTTCGCTGAAACGAATCGGCCGATTTAGCTGATTTTGTTTTTAAAATAATTGTTGTAGTCCAGGGAACCTTCCCTTAAAAGGTGAAAAAATATATATTGAAAAGAAAAATGGTTTTCAAGAGGAGAATCAGTGAAGAATGTTACAAAAAAGGAGGAAAGTTATTAAGCTACGAGTATTAGGAAACGTATACGAGGTTGCGTGGGTCAGCTAGTAATTAATAAAGTTAAACAAATTAGTATTAACAAAATACTCAAAATTGGAAAGCTAACATAACATTGATAGTATCATCATTACTTAATACTATATTTTGTAAATCATAAATAATTTGATCTGATACAGTTTTAAGATCCTTAAGATTATCTTATGTTACATTATTTATACTAGAGTTTGGAAGGTTAAATTCCTTAAATCAACTTAAGTCACAACTTTGGAGTTTGCATATTTTGTTGTGTCTTTTCCCGGGTGACTTTTAAACAATGTTGAAGTAGTTTAATGTATTCAAGGTACGTGATATTAGGGGAAGAGTCAAAGATGGAGTCAGAAATATAGGGTTTATGACCGAAAAGGAGTTCATACGGGATAAACCTAGTCGTTGTATGGACGCAACTGTCTTCTTCTTAGTGTTTCAAAGACAAACGTTTCGTGTTGGTATAATTAAATTTTAGCATACCAGAAAGCGACCACTTTGACTGCATTGTCCTTCCTTCGTGCAGGTGTCCGGGCACGTAGGGTATGATGTAAGATGGGACATCGTTTGAGTTTCACCGGATAAACAGCCACTATTATAGGTCAACATGGCGGTGTATACGAATTTATGCTAGTAGTTTTACAAATGATTTCAAGTATTATTTTAAAGTAGAATGGCTTCTTTCGAGAGCTCCCTGTGTTTGTGAATGGTAGGATGAAGACCAATTTGCTTAACTTTTAAGAATTCGTAGATGCATATAACTAGGTAGAACGATTCAAGACGAGTGGGACTCCGTATGAACATTGATAAGACCAAAGACATGCATGATATGCATGTGCTTCCAAGTCCCGTGGCCGTCAATGGTGTTATTATCGGAGTTGTGCAAGAATACGTCTATATTGGCCAAACTATTCAACTCGGCCGGCACAAGTTCGATCGGGAAGCCGATAGAAGAATTCGTTTAGGCTGGGCAGCTTATGGGAAGCTTCGTCATATCTTTGAGTCATCGATCCCGCAATCACTGAAAGCCAAGGCTTTTGACCAGTGTGTCCTGCCCATAATGACGTATGGAGCCGAGACGTGGACACTCACCGTTGGACTGGTCCATAAATTTAAAGTCGTTCTCCATGGGCCGGTCATGTCTCCAGGCGGACTGATGGTCGCTGGAGCCGACAAGTGTTAGAGTGGAGACCACGATTAGGCAAACGCAATGTAGGGCGCCCTGCGGCACGATGGACCGACGACTTGAAGAAAATGGCTGGCAACGGATGGATGCGTACTGCCCAAGACCGGGATGGTTGGCGTTCTTTGGGGGAGGCCTTCGTTCAGCAGTGGACGGCAATAGGCTGAGAGATATAACTAGGTCAGCGGTGAAGATGGTTCCTTGATCAGTGAGTACAAATTAACCGACCCGGGTTACCGAGAGATATATACTAAGCATTAGAATAAGCTATAGAAAATTTCGTTAAGTTATCTTGGAGGGTAAGTATATATATTTCAGTCGTGTAAGACCGGCTTCAGGTCAGGGTCCGACATTGTCGAGGCTAATTCTTTCGAATGGGCGTGTAGAAGTAGTTGTTATTTGCATGGCAGATCTATTGATTTTGCATGACGCTTTATAAGACTGGCAAAATTTGCATTTCAAAAAGTGGCGGTGTTTTATTTTAATTAGTAAATTCGACAATTTGACATTAGTCGCTAGTTTTTTTATTATATTTCCTGTTAGCAATTATTGTCTTTCGTCGCTTGATCAAAATACATATTCAAGATGGACTAAATTTCTTAATTAGATGACAATTACAGACAATGCATTTCGTATTTCACAGTTTACTATGTACAATTAGTGGTTAGTGATATGATATCCCAACAGTAATATTTATTTATAATATATGTTTTACAAATACTCTTACTTGACCTTTAAAAAATGAGTTAAATCAGTTTTCGTCGAGTAAGAGTTTACTTCTAACCGATCCTGACGGTGATCGTGTTCGGCATTGCGATTCGTCTGAACTGAAATATTCACCAATCGGTTGGGAACAAGTTGATGTGACAAGCCTTCTGGGAATGTATGCATTGTACAGATTTAGGTCATGTTTGGTAAGTGGGTAAATATTTTATTTATTTAGGTAAGTTAAATTTAAGGGGCGTATAGTAGGCTCCATAAATGACGTAAACCTCTTAAGCTTTTCTCCGTAAATAACATAGGCTTTCTTCATCTTTTCAGCCGCTTTCAACCATTTTCGTCATATGATTTTTCGTTCGTAGAAGTTTAATTGGTGCCTTGCCATTTGTGCGCTGAGTATTGTGGATTTGAATCCCTACATTGGACAACACTTTGTGTGAACATTTAAGTATTGTTATGTAACTAGTTCAGCAGCTATTTTATTTAAGAAAATAAAAGAATTATTGTACTCTTTGGACATTCTGGCTTAAAGTTAGAAACTTTGTAGCTACCGTAGTTCATATATAACTGCAACTCGAGTCATCATGTTCTCCTAGCCAATTACGGCCACGGCGGTCAGTCTCAACGGATACCAGCTATTTACCCGTGCCCGTTCCCCCACAATCTAATCTAATAGGTTACATTTAAGAGAGAGAGCGGGATTTACGTGAATTAAATTGTGTGTATGTTAAACTAAGAATGTAGATAGCATTACCTATTTGCATAACAAAACCACTCTATTTAAAGTTTAATCCGTTATTACTCTACATGTAGTGATCTCAAAGTTTGACCAAACCTTTCTATAACACTGTATTGCGGATAATGCAAGTTTGTTATTGTTTGAAGTTTATGTCGGTGCCTCTCGGTTGGATTTACACTTTGTTTTCATATAAAGTCAAACTTCAAACAACAACCAATTGGTCACAATATTTATGTTTCAGCTCAATCAATAATTTTCCACCACCCAAGTTTTTTAACAGTAATAAAATATTTTGGCGTTTTCATTCACACATAATATGTACATATGTATTTATAAAAAACAAGTATTTAAATATTCTATCAGTCAATCTAGCTATCTTATTTGTGTTAAATGTTTGAAAATATTAAAATATGCTGTTACTGATGTATACAGATAAAGTTAATGGGAAAGGAATATTTTCGAATGTCAGTAATACCAATAGCGAGTAAAAAGTTCCGTGGCTGGTAACACTGGTCTTATGTTTGTTATTGTAATGCGACAACTTTATTCTCGACAATGTAGACTGGTATACTGACCAAAGAAATATTTCTTTACTTCGTTAGAAAATGGCTGTAAACCCTATGCCATCCTGAGCAATAAGTTTATATCGGCGATTCCTAGATAGATATATACTTTTCATTGCATACTTAAAAAGTATCATACAATCGAGTAATAAAATATTAAAAAGCAATTCAAAGGCCGGACTTATCACAGTCTGTGATCTCTTATCTCCGGGTATACATTATATTGAGCGAACAACTATGAAAATCTTTTACTAACGTGAAGCTCCCTTGTTTGCTCCAATGTTAAATTAAATTTACTAGCTAAATTGTTCTGGTCGTTACGCAGTTCACTTATTTCATCAAGCCGCAAGCTTACGCTATTGCACAATGTGCTTCATCTGCCGACTACGTTTTAATAAGAAAGCCATTCACTAGTTGCTCGTAATTCTGCTGTACAATATCAACCAGTGGCGGGTAGTTCCGACCGAAATGTTCTATTGTTATCAGATCTGTGGAATACCAATATATATAATTTAGGAATGACGCTTAATCGTCTCTGTTAAATGTCTTCATTGTAAACAATCGCCACAAGCGAATTGAAAACTGAAACTGATTTTTTCGATTGCTATTTTCAATTCTGAAAACATCGTGATGCAAAAAGTTAATAACATATTTTTTTTACTGGAAATGGTCATGAAAGTTAGATTTTGTTTAAATTTAAATGCATATTAGACAGGTCTATTGGCTTAGTGGTATGCAGCCTTACCTGCTAAGCTAGGGGTCATGAGTTTAATAATGGGAATAATTGTGTGATCAGCGTATGACATTCGGTATTTCATTTAAGCATGCTTCTCAGCAGTATCAATATAAATATATTAATAGTATCAAAATAGTAGACCACCGACCTCGGATACAGGGACAAAGAAACCGGTGGTTAGAGCTCCAAAGACAGGAACCTCCTCACTATAGGTACCGTGTCAAGGAGAATTGCCTTTTGTATCAGACCCTTGATCCATCCTTCTAACGTGAGCCTCTTAAGGTGTTGGTTGAGGCTCTTAGCTATCAATCCGTGGGCAGACACGACAATCGGAACAATGATCACCGAATTCACATTCCATATATCGATCAATCTTTGCGCGGCGCTTTAATCGATCCATCACCACAATATCAGGCTTATTAGCAAGAATAGTTCTGTCTGTGATAATAGATTGATCCCAATTTAACGTAGTACGACCATCCTCGAGAACTGGGTCGGGCACATACCTCTAGTATGGCACCTCTGAACTCATAAGTTTGTATTTAAGGGCAAGTTGTTGATGCACGATCTTATAGTGCATTCGGAATGCACAATCAACAATGTACGGACTCGCCTGTGAATGGCATTTAATTCAGTCTGAGTCCATCTAAGTACACTGAAGGAATTCATTAGAACGGCATGACCCAACCATTGTAGGCTCGCACCTTATTACCACCTGATAAAAGACTTTTAAGAACTTTTTTCAGGCGGCCAAAGAAGTGTTCCCGCAACGTTTGTTTAATGTCAGATTTCAGTATTCCCAAAAACTGTGAGAAACCTAGATACTTGTAGCTTTCGGTGGCATAGAGAGATCTGAGTTTTATAGAATTTGAAAGCTCTATTCCTTCAGATTCTACAATAGCACCTTTCTGTAACACATGACTGCACACTTGTCTACACCAAATTGCATCTTGATAGAATTGCTAAAGTTTTCAGTGACCTTTAGTAACTCTGCCAATTGAAATTTAGTGGGGGCAAGTACTTTCAATTCATCCATATAAGGAAAGTTATATATAACTCGATTTTGCAACATATAGCCTAACTCTGAACGCTCCAACAGAGTGCTTATTTTATTTTATTTTTATTTATTGGAACAAAAAACAGATACATGTTAAATTAAAGCTAAATACAATGTGTACACTAAATTTATGAACATGTAACCAACACCATTGTTCACAGATTGATTCACCATTGTCATAAGCTTCTTTGTAATCAATCCAACATGTCGCCAGACTCTTACGATTACGACGTATTTATTGGCTAATGGTCATGTCTATGATGAGGAGCTCTTTAGTGCCACGGGTCTCACCACTACATCCATTCTGAGAAACACAAATTAACAAATTGTGTGTAGAAGTTTATATGTAGTTGGTAAACATGTAATAAGTCTAAAAACTTGAAAATGAACCCGAATCCACTGTGGCTTGGAATTGAGATGCCAAACACGCATGTGAGCTTCGGAACCACTTGCGCTAAAAGTGGTGTAGTCCGTCAGGATCAGATGCTTTCCAATTCGGTAATGAGCGGACCGCACAACTTACATCCTCTTTATCAATGCTAACAGGTTCCATAGGTAATAAAGACTCACAAGAGCGCTCAACATCCCGATACCAATCACCATCTGTATGAGTGCCAGGCACTGACTAGATGCTACACCGAAACGAATTTGTGGCATTTTCATCTGGAACTCGCACATCACTCATACACGTACTCAGGTTCTCTTCTCTATTTGCCCATGCATAAACTTTTTGCTTCAAAATGTCTATGCGCTATGTGACACATGACATGTACTGTTGAGGACTAATAGTAGTCCCCAAGAATGCCCGTTTTACAACGTGTTTCCTGATCGAAAACTAATTGGCTTACCAATGAGTGTCCTGGTCAGAAATACGACGTTCAACTCTATACTGCTGGCAGAGTATTTTCTGGTCGAGTAGTAGTTGTATGTCCTGCAAATTTCACACCAGCTACTCGACATACTGGAATAGCCACGCAGTACAGTATAATGGAATGTGTACCACTGAGATCTTCGCTGTTACGGAAATAATTCTGTAATAACGAATCCGAGGCACTAATTATCATTATTATTATTATTATTAGTACCTACTTATATTAACGTTTTGTATGGCAATCGAGGAGACAGTCAGGCTAATCATCATGTAATAAATCAAGACTGATTATATTATCATTAACTTGATCTATAATTCAAATTATTAGTACTAAATTATTTATAATAATAATGAAATTGTCAAATTGTTCTCATTATATACATTAAAATATTTCTGCAACATATAAAATGATAGAGTTACTTTAAAACATTCAGTCGATATTTCATTTTCAATTGTAATGCCGAATTCATCCGATAATATAGTTTGAGTTGGAATTGGTATGGAGAAGATTAAATAAGTTCCACAGTCCTCTCGGTATGCTTTGAGGGAGGGAAGCGACTAGTTGCTGTTGCCTTCAATTGTAGACGTCGATTGTTTTTACTAAAGTTGTAAAAGTACCGACACAAACTATTCCAATGAACCCACTACTCCAATCATGTCTATGCAGAGATACAGAATCGAATGTTTCTGTTAATAAAAACCAAGCTGACCCAGTGAACTTCGTAACGCCATATTTATTATCGTAAATATTTTATAAATTACCGAAAAACCTGTTTTAGAATTTACCTGTTTAGAACCGCAGTGTACCTATGGAATATATAACATGTCCGGTTTTGTTTTAATTTTCTGCTATACAAACCTTGTTCTGACAATAACAAACGCATAAAAAAGAATTATCCAATTTGGTGCAGTTAATCCAAAGTTATGCGCGTACATACATTTTTGTGATTCATTTATATTTATATAGATAGATATAAATATGTCAATAGATTTGATGTAAAGTTTTGAGTACCTAAATATTATTAGCAATTATTTGAAAACTGAGGTATCTTTGCGTAACAATTATAACTTGAGAAATACTATGTCTGTGCTATGATACTGCTGAGAAGCATGCTTAATTGAAATAAATACGTATTATACGCTCATCACACAATTATTCCCATTTTTAAACTCACGACTCCTAGCTTATCAGGTAAGGCGGCATACCACTAGGCCAATAGACCTGTCTAATATGGATTTAAATTTAAACGAAAACTAACTTTCAATACCATTTCCAGTAAAGAATTAATTTTATTAACTTATTGCCTCACGATGATTTCAGAAATGAAAATAGCAATACTACAAAACTGTAATTATATTATAATTATTATAATAAATTGTAATAATAAACCATTAACCGTCATTCCTAGAAATTGCATATATATTCGTAATCCACAGGTCTGATTTCGGTCGGAACTACACGCCACTGGTTGATACAGCAGTATTACGAGCAACTACCATATACATGTACCTACACATGGTTTTATTATTGAAACGTAGTCGGCGAATGAAGTACATTGTTCAATGGCGTAAGCTTGTGGCTTGATGAAATTAATAAAATAATTGTATATACAATAGTCATCATCTTTCTAACCTTTATTATTCAAAATATTATTTGGGGTCGGCTACTAGTACAACCTGTTTTACCTGAATATCAGTTTTTCCATGAAGCTACTAGCATCGGACCTCAGCAATCCTGAAGGCGAGCTGAATTGGAAGGCCGAAATAATACGTTCCATGGCGACAGATGGATAAACGCAAACCTGAGGTCGACAGATGAGGCCTTTTATCACCCTGAGGATTGCGCTTATGGAGGACGGAGCTCATTTTGCAATCTCCGGCACCTGAGTGGACTGCGATAACTGACCCGTTCCCGGGCCTGGCGAGTTTGGCTGCTTAGCTTTAAGAGGGGCGGGCTCGGTTTTAACCAAAAAATGCCCTTTAACGTTGAATATCCCGCAAACAGATAAATACCTAAATAAAAAAATCGTCAAAGCAAATCCTACTACTATTATAAAGGCGAAAGTTTGTAAGTATGGATGTATGTATGTATGGATGTTTGTTACTCTTTCACGTAAAAACTACTGAATGGATTTGAATGAAACTTTACCACAATATAGCTTATACATCAGAATAACACATAGGCTACTATTTATAAAGATATAGCTTCGCCTCGCGGCGTTGCCCGCAGTTATCATCGTACCGCGGGTAGCACCGCGGGGTTCAGCTAGTAATCAATATTTTTAAAAGACCTATCTAATGTTATCCCACTATGGTGTAGGCGCGAGATAATAATATCATTCCTATTTTACGTTTTACTGTGGGAGAGCCACGCTTTGGCATGAATGGGCCGGCTCGACCGGAGTGATACCACGGCCTAAAAGAAAACCGGTGTGAACAAACATACCCCTTGACCTTCTCCCTTCCCATCCTCCAAAGGCAGGCAACGCACTTGTGACGCCTCTGGTGTTGCGGGTGCAATCCGGGCGCAGTCCGTGATATTTTTCGCTAAATATCGTACCTTCTTTCATGAGGATCCGAACCACATTTTCTAGGTTCTGGTTTATTTTTGTTGTGGTTTTCACGGCAGCAAATGGGTTTGGGTAGGACTTTTCGGCTCGCCTTAAGTCGATATTAGGAGAGCCTGGGACAAGTCGGTGGTCACTATCACCGGTGTTAAACCTATTGATCACTAAGACATCTCTGAATATATGCTTTTTGTCCGTCATGATGTAATCAATCTTATTTGTGATCATAGCGTCGGCGTCATAACTTCGCCACGTCCACTACCTTTGGAAAGTGTATATAGAATATGTATGTAATGATATTATTATTACTGTTTAGTATAATTATAAAGTACATTTGAAAATATTATTATATTATTATATTTCATCAGGATTGGATTAAGTTGCAAGATTTTTTTTTAGAATTCCAAGTAAAAGTTAAGTAACTTAAGTTTCATCTAACAGAAACAAAATTTTTCATTAATACAGTATTGAGCCGCGCCGATACAAAACGCGTCACAAAAGAGTATAGTCGTTCTTCAATCGCCAGTAATTCACTTGTAACTCTTGAATTGCATTGGTTTTCGTTCGCCAATAGTTACTTACCATTTCCTGAGCTTTAGAAATGTGGAGTTTACCTGTAATTGATTGTTACACTTGAATTAATTATGAAGCACTATCTATCATTCATGTAATAGTGTAAACAAATGTTGGTGAACCAAATAAATCATAGGCCACTGCTAGACATAGGCCATTAACAATATACCAGTAAATCTACAATTTACACACGGCAAAATGTGATTAAAACGTCTGTCGCCGTCCTCTTACCTCACTAAGTAATTGTCACAACCAAGCTTCACAAATAACTTTGTCACATTAAAGAAACAAACTGTAACTTTACTTTGACCGTCTTTATTTTACATTCTAAGGAATTATTCATCCTCCTTACGACACGGACGGTAATGTGTTCAAGTATTTATTAGCTACGGCCTGTTTCTTGACTTTCGTTGCTGCTGTGACAATTTGACCGCCATGGGAACAATTTCGTTACTAAGATAAATGTTTCTTTGAGAATTTGTATTTCAAAAACTGACAAGATATAAGGTATTCAAAAGGGACTCATCAACAAGTATAGGTATAAGAGTTATGAGGAGATCTATGTTCAATTGCTACCTTAATATAATTAATAGTTAATCATATAGACAGTTTAAAAAAACCTTATTCAAATGAAAACTCGGTATATCCACGTACATACGACGAAACGAATTATATTTCATGTAGTAGGTGTGTCGGTATGTTGCTACGTGATAAATTATAGTATTATATTATATATTTTGCCAAAGACCAGAATTTCACCGTCGTCTATTAGCAAAATTTGAACGGTAATTGGTATTTAGACGGTCGACGGGTCCATACATTTTAAAAAGGATTTAGGTCGCAAAATACCGTAGCGGGACCTGCATATTTTTACATATTATATTGGTGCTAATTCTGTTGTTCGAAAACTCTCTAAACTAAACTAAAAAGAAAGTTTTGTTATATTAAACGACGTTCTAAACGCCGAAGATTGGCTAATATTAGATATGTCACAGAAAATATAAACATCATTGAAATAAATACAAGTATAGAATTTTGGAAAAAGGTTTTACTAAAATAAGATTTTAGAGAATTTTCAGTTTAGCTGTGTAACAACAGAATGAGCACCAGTATGGAGGAGATTTCTTCCTAAATGTTTTTTTACTTTAATTTACCAAACAAAATTTCAAATTTAAATTAAATTATAATACCAGACGAGTTTGCGTCACGCGGTCTGGACTTCTGGAGATAGATATACGACGGTGTGCTTAAAAAAATGATAATACTTTTAATTTGTAAACACAAATTTAAAGTATTATCATTTTTTTATCAACCTAAGCATGTACAAAAACTAAAAGAAAGGTATACATCCCACAAAATTAAGCTTCACTTGGTTTGTCAATCAAATTGGGTAGTAGTGGTAGTTGGTTATCTTATTGTATTTTTAATCTCAAAGTTACACATGATGTCTAACTGCAATAGAGTTTATCATTTTATTTTCTTCTTCTAAAACTAAGACCAATATAACCTCCGGCTCTCAGCATAATTCCATCCCTGTGGAGCATCTTATACACATTTAACCTCATTTTGTTTAATATTAAGTGAGTTTTGCAGTGACTGTAGCAAATATCAGTCAAAAAGTGCAAGCCGGACCTTGTTCTAAAATAAATGCTTTAAAACTTTTCAACGTTTCTCATCCAGGTGCAACCCAACTTTCCAATCCTATCAAACATTTGATATAACAATTTGCAGACTCTTTATGATACATGTGATCTTCTTATATACATATAGCCAATTTTTCATTACCTCTTCATGGTGTCATGATTCACTTTTGAAGTGATTTCTTTTCATTATCGTCAGAACCATTTCACTAAACAGAATTTTTTTATTGGTCAATGGAAAAAAAAATTCATAAAGCATTCAAATATCGAGCATCTTCGAGTAGCTTGCGCTTTTCAAATGATTTAAAACTGTCATTGTGCCTGCGTTATTTCCTTATAGCTTGCTTTTTCCGTGACTGGCAACTCAACGGGTGCATTTTGACATCTAAATTTCCGGAATGAAAAATAAAACAAAACCACTGCCGAGATCTTAGTTTTCTTAAGACACTCTTACAGTACATTTAGATTATATATTTTAGCGTACATTTTTGCAGCTTATACTATTCTTTTTAAACATTCACTCGTTTCAAATCAATTACTCTTTATGCAATCAACCAATCATCTTCACAGTAATATAACTTTCAGGATTGCTTTTATTGTTGTGCATCAAAAAATTAGCGCTTACTCTAAGTAAATTTATTTAATTTTCGAAAGATATGAATTTAACACACTATCACTAAACTGTAAACCTGAATTGTTGATTGAAAGGACCACACCAAATAACCTAAGGAAAATTATACCTAAGAACAAATACCTACTGCCGAAAACAAATAACTTGTAAGGTGAAAGAGTAAAAGATTACTTAATTCCTACTCTTCTACACAATCTGCCGAAGGTAAATAACACTGTGTTGCATGGATAAAGTCTGTATGTGTTGATTTATGTTATATTACATAGTTTTTAGCGACTCACTGCCACCCAGATAGACCCTGCGAGGTCTTTGTGGTGCAGTTTTCAATACTATGTCTGTTAATTTACGTGTGATGGAAACAAAAAAAAAACATTGGACTGCCATTTCAGGATACCTCTACAAAATAGTCATCAACAGTATTTAATAGTTTACTTCTGGGCATCGTTAGAGACTTATCAAGGAGAACCTTGGGAAAGAAAAATAATAGTTACTTGCAAAATGTAACATAGGTTAGATAGAAAAGAAGAAAATTGGAACCTATACCCAATCAATAAGATATGTAGGGTTTTGAACCGGCCTCAAACTAAATGCCTATTTTATGTCCAAAATAACGATACTAAAATAAATATTATTATTTGTAAATGAAAATGAGCAAAAGCGTGTTGGATTACGCGTATAGCTTAGTATCTTAGTTCAGAGTATCATCTTAATTCTTTTTCTTGGCTAGATATTTATCTTATACAAAGCAGCTAATAACTAACAGTTAAGTGGGACGAACAGATAAACAGACTTGACGAAACTTTAAAAGTTAAGTGTTAGGACCATAGGAATGTCTATTAAGTTTTTTATTGTAGCTCGTTGCGTAGGTCTAAAATCGGTATAGGAATGAATGTAGGCTATGGTTATCAATTTAGTCAAATATTAGTATATTTTATAGAACATGTATCTTTGAATCAACATTCTGAAATATAAAGTGACTACAACATGCATAAAACACTGAGTACTGGTGGATGCTAATCGGCTTGTCTTGTCGTTCAGTGTCTGTCGATCTGCCGCGCTACTTATAGACTCATTTAAGTATTATTCACACTTTATAAAGGAAATTAGTGGCTTATTTTTATGGAATGCTTCTAAACAACAAGATGTACGTTTCATTTTTAAATTGCATTTAATTTTACGTGCTTTTCTGGACCTAACTAACAAGGAAACAAAGTTCTAGTTTTAAATTTTTTATTATATAGGGGGCAAACGAGCAGACGTATCACCTGATGGTAAGCGATTACCGCCGCCCATGGACACCCGCAACACCAGAGGCGTCACAAGTGCGTTGCCGGCCTTTTAGGAAGGAGTACGCTCTTTTCTTGAAGGTTTGTAGGTCGTATTGGTCCGGGAACACCGCAGGCGACAGCTCATTCCATAGTTTTGCTGTGCGTGGCAGAAAATTTCGGGAAAATCGCACAGTAGTGGACTGCCAACCATCTAGATGATGGGGATGAAATTTCTGTCGCGTAGGACGTCGTCGGACTGTCGGAAAGATGCGGCAGGGATCAATCCGAACAATTCCTCGGAGCACTCCCCATGGTAAATGCGGTAGAAGATGTAGTTTGCTTTCCGTATTTTCTAGTAACTTTATTCAATATCGTGCCGTTGAAAAATTCATTTCATTTTTTTTTTGTATTCAGCGTGGACAAACAAGTTAAGAGGTTTATGATGACAGCTATAACATTAAAAATATTAAAAAAATAATACCATTACGTACTGTCTTGATATTAATCATATAAGCTTCGAGTTTATTTATTTCTTTTGTTTTATTTATGGTATTGAAGTCAATGGACCGATGCTCACTGAAACCTGCATTTTCAAAAGCTACAAGTCTGTTACACCTTATTAGAGCCAAAGGGGGATCGGGTGCCAATAATCTCATACTCACTAAGGTGGAAAACAAAGATTTTTTAGCATTGGCTTTCTTTCTATCACTACAATTGAGTCGAGCCGGCTCACTTGTGCCGAGACTTGACTTTCCCACGGCTATTAAGGATCGTAAATTGATCTCAGACATTCAACGACTGGAAACGTGGTCGAAGGCGCTACAGTAACCATTGGAGGACTTAATTTAATGTCTACTGAAGAGAATTGATTCGAGTGTTTTTTTTATCTAATATCGACACTGGTTTACTCCAAAACTTCTTTCATTTATTTATTTAAAAAATAATGATAATAATGTAACTGCTTTTCCTTCTAAATATACTTCTGCCAAAACTGATTTTTCAGTTTGTTGGCAGATGTAGCTCCCATTTTTAATACATCAAAACAATATGGTACTTAACATAAAATATGATGTTTGACAAAATAAAATGGCAAACCAAAACAAAACAATACTTATGCTAGCACAACAGTCGAGGTAAACTCGACAGCATGGACAATCCTTCTCCGGAAAAAGAAACTGTCTAGAATTATTTAACAGGTGTTTACTAAGTTAATTTTTCAAAACTTTTTTGATACTGCAAGTACTTTCTATTTCTAACGGTAAATTGTTAAATATAACTGGAACTTAATATGTTCTACATCTTCGTCCATAATAATTGTTAAAAGGGGGTACTACAAAACTTTTGATATATCTGTTTCTCTGAGGTCTACAGTAAATACTAACTATTCTCACGCTAACACCAACACCGCTCTCTCATGAACTGGAAGCATCCTACATTCGAAAAACAAGTCTTCATAATTACTTAGCTTACAACGTTCTTTTTTTTATGAACCAGTTGTTTCATGAATCTGATTTGTAACTGTTTTATTTTGTCTAGGTAGGTCTTAAATGTGTTACCCTAGCATGCCAGCCCATAAGAGATAAGTTATATGTTAAAGAGATAAATCAACTACTCACTGTAGCGATTTCGACATACAGTGTAACAGAAATATACTACAGCGTCATCTACCGAAGATACACTGAACTACAGAGTAATATGCTACACGAAGAAACTACAAAACAACAAAACAAAAGCTGAATCGCGCAATAGAAGATCTCGCGCCGAATATCTCAACATCAACCATAGGGCCGTGGCCCGCCAGGTATGATCACCTCGCCTAGGTCGGAGGATGCTCCTAATATGAAGGAACGGGTGTCATGTCCCTTCAACACAAAGGACTTACTTCAAAAATTTGTCACGGGTGAGAATGGAACCTACAACCTTACGCTCAGCTGTCGGACCCCGAATTTCCCGAGCTCCGCAGCGTCCGCGCCGCCACCCGAGCCTGCTTCTGCTAGGATGACAGATGACCTCATCTGCCACCCTGAGGCTTGCGCTTATGGAGGATGGAGATCATTTTGTGATCTCTGGCGCCTAAGGCGTCTACAATACCTGGCCCGTTCCCGGGCCAGGCGGATCGGGAGAGTTTTAAACTTCTCACGATCCCGCTCCGCCGTTTCCTTACCAAACATAACTTGCTCGCAGAAAGAAACGGCGGATTTCCAAGCGCTCTCGCTCCGCAGCATGGCCGCAGTCATGTTACCGAGCGAAAGAATCCCCACCCCAGTAGCCGCGACGAGTTAACGCCTCGGCGCCCTGTACAGCTGGACATTCTGCCAGCGTGGGGAGCGCCGTGTCCGTGGCCATCGCAGTGGTGGCATTCAGGCGTTGGCTCTTTGCGGATCAGACATAGGTGATCTCCGAAACATCCTTTGCAGTGATCATCTGTGTCAGCCGGTATGAGAGGGTCCCGTGACGCCTCTCGAGCCAATTCTCCATAACGGGTCTTACCACTGCAATAACGGTGTGCCCGTGGCTCGATGCCGATGCAAGTGCCTTCTACTGTGAGGTTAAGTCCATCAGGTGGCTTGCTCCGGGGCCCATGAAAGAATAAGGCCTCAGATTTGTGCAGAGCCACTTCGAGACCCAGCCGCAGGATTCTCTCGACAACTTGGGGGACCCCGGCGATAGCCCTCAAGGTTGCCTCACGGTGCTTTCTCCATTTAAGAATGCACTGCGAAGCGCCCAGTCGTAGCCAATGTTCCACAGAAGTGGCCCTAAGGCCGACTCCTGCGGGACACCGCATGAAATTTCACGTCGATCGAGACCGGAGGTAGGGACGCACTCGGTGAAAACCTAGGGCCTCCTTGATGCAACTCCAGGGCAAAGAGTTTGACGCGTTGGCGATGTCCAAAGACACCGCAAATACAACTTAGGCCCGGAAAACTACTTCCTCCGCCAGAGTCCTCACGTGCATGATCACATCCACGGTGGAGCGTCCCTGACGGATACCATACTGATTTTCCACCAGATCAATTATCTTTCGAAGAGCTTGTATACCTCGTCAGGCAACACTATTGTTGCTTGGTAAGTCCCCAGGGCGCCTTTCGGATGAGAACCAGTTTCCCCGTCTTCCACAATTTTGGAAACTGGCTCTGCTAGAGACATGCTGAAGAACCGTCTCAGTCGGGGCTCGAGAGCCGGCGCCTCATCATATAGAGCCAGAACCCACGATCGACCTGGAATTCCGTTGAGTTCTGGGGCGGTGTTTTTCGCTTTCAGCCGTTTCACCGTCAGCGTTAGTTCTGCGACTTCCAACACGTCGTCGTCATCCAAGCTAGGTGTCTCAGGCATCGAAAGCGGAGCCATCTATAGTGGAGTGTGCTCCACCACTCGTGATGGAAAAAGGGAGCCGACGCCCCAACCACCGAACCTATGCAACCCCTCTCCCTAGCAACAACGGCAAAAGGAGGAGTGCCAGCAGCAGTGCCGTGAACCAGTGCCGCCGAGCCATCCAAGTCGGTCTCCCATGGGCGGTACTACCCTCACACAGAACATCACCATACAATGATAGCGTTCTTCATGTCGTGTTTCGATAGTGAATGCGAGACTTAGGACAAATACAATTTTAGAAATGTACTCAATATAGTATAGAATAAATTCACATCCAGACGCAGAGCTCTCAGGGAGTTAAGCATTCTAGTTAGAATGACAGTTAGACAGTTGTCTAACTAGTGGAACCGTATTGTGTTGTAAACATGGGCACATGCGACTAGGGCTACCATCTCTGAAGAAAACTATGCCTGGCTTTTGAAACAAAAACACCTAATTATCACGAAAATGACGGGTTATAAGGATATTAAAATAAATACATATTGCCTACTAAGAAAATGAATTAAATACTTCTGTTTTAAATTAAAATATAAATTTTCACACACTTATTTTGACAAATTAGAAAATCAATTAAATAAAGAAATAATCATAAAAAAATCGAGCACCGAGGGTTTCGTACAAACCTGTACCTTGGAAGTACGATTTTTTCACAGCTCTAAGGGACAGTAGACCTGAGTATTTAATATGAATTTCAACTTTATACCTCCTCGCGTTCTTGAGAAAAATGGTCTTAACAGACAGACAGACGTACAACAAAGTGATCCTATACGGGTTCTGTTTTTTTCATATTCAGGTACGGAACCCTAAAAAGGAATTATGTACTTATTTAAAAACAATGGCACTCACTAACTACGTTATTCTACTCCTATTTCTCTGACGACGCATTTTTAGCAAGTCTTTCTGAGTTAATATATTCGAGTAAAATCTTTATAATTAAAATAAAATAAATAAATATAGTCTTTATTTCCTGTAACCCGTTTATACAATTCAGTAACCAGGTCAGGTTGTCTTGTGACATCCTCCAGCCTCCTCTAATTCCCTCTACTTGTCTCGGTCTAGCGCAGTTCTCCATTCTTTTAGTAGATCGTCTTCCCATCTCTTTACCCACCCTCCTCTATGCCTCTTCCCATGCCTGGGAGGTATGCCATGTAGTTGTGTCCCAAAAAGTTACGGTGGTTTGTACGGTGAATGGAAATTCCGTAACTTTTTTAGTCCATTTCTCAGCTTTCGATCTCCACATACTCGTATGTCCTTACCATTTCCATTTCAATGACCTTGTTTTTATTCCTACATCTGCCACCTTGATCATTTCTCTAATTTTTGTAGCTTTTTATTTATCCTTTAGTCGTAGATCTAGCATACTTTTTTTTTTTTTTCTTTATTTGTTTAATGAGGGCTTAGTCACGAAGTGATTATGTCGCCCTCATAAAAATACAACTTATGAACTATATAACATACATATTTTAGCTATATCATACAGTGTTCTCGCTTTCTCCGTGCAAGGAAGAGCGAGAATGCTATTACATTCACCCACATTAAAATTAGGTTTACGAAATAATTGTTTTCTTGCAGCTTCGTTTCGGATGCATTCCATCAAAATATGATATACATCTTCAACTTTGTTACAAATTGAGCAGTTGGGAGAACCAACCTTACCAATTAAATATGCAAAGCTGTTTAGTGGGATATGTCCAGATCTAAGTCTGAGAGCGATGACTATGTCTGACCTGCTCATATTAGCTTGATCGATCCAAACATGTTTCATAATAGTAGGCTGAATGGTTCGGTACCAAATACCTTTAGTCAGCGATCTTTTATCAAAGTATTCTGACCATAGTTGGTAACACCGATCTTTAACTATATACAATAAATCAGAATAATATGGCACGCATGCAAAATTTAAACCATCAACAAGAGATTCTTTAGCTAGTCTATCTACAGTCTCATTCTCGGTCAATCCAATATGTGCAGGTATCCACTGTAATGTTACATACTTATTATTACTTTCTAGATTTTGTATAGAACGCATTATATTATAAGCTATCGGGGTTCCTCGAATCTTCGAGGAACATCGAGCTAGATGCTGAAGGGCGCTCTTCGAATCTGAGAAAATAACATACTTGCCGCCATTAAATGATTCAATATATGCTAAGGCTTCACTTATTGCAATAAGTTCAGCATACATTATGTTCATATTACAGCTTACATTGAGTTTCATAAAAGTGTTGGTTTGTGGATCGAAAAACGCCGATCCAACTCTACTACCTTCCTTCGACCCGTCAGTGAAAATTTTATAACATGTGTCATAATGCTGATTAATGTATTGACTACAAACTTCTCTTAGTTTAGTCGATGTGTAAAATCGTTTTGCAGTATGAACATTTTCTATATTGTCGTTTATATTTTTTGAAAGATCCACATAGCTGACCCAAGTGTTCAAAGAAAACATATCTAACGTCGTCTACCTGTTTTTCTTGAAAATATTCGAGAGATTCAGTTAAATTTGTGAAGGATATGACAAAAATATACTTCTCTAATGCAATCCAGCCAAAACATGAAAATTCTTCGTATTTTCTGGTCCACATCTGTAGGTACTCAATATAATTTGAATACATTCTTGCCATTTCTTGGCGAAAACATGTTGCCTTTCAATAGTCTGGTCACTTTGAGGGTAACAAAGTTTCCGTCTAGTCTAACTTGAACAAATTCGATAATAGTAATAGCGTCTCTCTACAATTGCAAAATTTTGTTTTGAAAAAGAGGCATTAGTGAATGAACAAACGGGAGATATATTTCGTAAAACCTGACATCAATTTTTTTTATGGCTCTCTCTTTCAGTCGCCGAATGCAGGTTGGACACCTGATCAAGACCTAAAATTCCGGGAAATTCAGGCGAAAGCCTGGCATAACCCTACTTGTGACGCAGCGAGGAGACGGCTCTAAGGCTGCCTTCAGAAGTGGACTGTCTAAGATTGATGATAATGATCGATATCGATTTAATTAAGTATAAATTACTAATTGATTTGTAACAAAATTGATAAATTTGAATTTTATATTAGGCAGTCACAAATTACAATAAAAACAGGAAGGAAACAAACGTAAGTCGTCTGTTTCTTCAATTAGGTAAAGTTATTTTCTGAAGGCGGTACTTTTAGATTCTAAATAAGTGTGTATTTTGAATATACAATATATTCTCGTCGTTATGGTCGATAACGACCCATTTAGGTTCTATTACACTGAATGTAGAGAGAGCTGTTTGAGTCTTTTAAACTGATATTGGAGCGATTACAAACTGAAACAGCATGATAGTGAATGATCGCCGAATTTAATGGACCAGTTTGCTTTATCAAAACTACTTAGCTGTATTAAACCTGTTGTGTAATAATCATAATACCTCGCATTTCTTTCTGATTTCAAACTGAGTAAGCGGAGTCTTTAATATAGTATAGCTGGCTCTATTTAAACGTTATTAAATGCACAAAAATGTTGTTTGCTAAGGAAAGACATACCTACGGTACCTTTTATCACGATTACCGACATACACACGGGTGGAACCGCGAGTAAAAGCTAGACGAATTACACTCAAACAAAAATATCAACTTGTTCATCACATAAATACTTGACTTAGACGAGAATCAAACCCACGGAGGCTTAGAATCCAGAGCCAATAATCACTACCTATCAACATGAGCATCAATTAATAATATAATTATAATAGCATTTACTTTTCGTTACTGCCCGTTTTTTCTTAGATATCTCTGCCTATTCTATTCTATTGCCAAATGGATTTATATATATTTAGATGACTAGCTTTCACCCGCAGTGTCGCTCCCATTTAATAAAACGTCTGCTATGTTACTTCTAATATCTCCAAGAATAATCTGAACAGGCTTTATGATGATCGGTTAAGTAGTTTGCCAGTGATAGCGTAATAAACAAACTTACTTCCACCTTTATAATATTAGTGTGATAAGCTTTTGGCCACAGCTTTACTCGCATATATATGTCCAATATCACGACAAAGAGTAGCAAATGTCCTTTTCCAAGGTCCAACCTATCTATCTGTCCAAGTAGACAGTATTAATTTTAAATTAACAATGGTTTTTTTTTATTAAACAGGGGCAAACGAGCAGACGCATTACCTGATAGTAAGCGATTACCGCCGCCCATGCATACCCGCAACACCAAAAGCGTCACAAGTGCGTTGCCGACTTTTGGGGGATGGGGAGAGGGAATGGGGGGAGGGATTAGGTATAGGCCTCCGGTATCCTCACTTACTCGGTGAAACACAGCGCAAGCGATATTTCACACCGGTTTTCTGCGAGGCCGTGGTATCACTCCGGTGGAGCCGGCCCATTCATGCCGAAGCGTGGCTCTCCCACGGCAAATGCTAAATAAATAAGGGGTATAAAATGAAAGACAAATCTGTGTACTACAAGTTTATTATTTTATCGAATTACAGGCTAATTGGTATCTGCAGCTATAAGCGGTATAATGTTATTGCTGCCAAATCAGTTGTTAAAGTTTTTTGACTTTATACATAGTGACTTAGTGCTTAAGTGCTGTTATAGTACTTGAAATCAACATTCTACACTAAATCTTTCCTGGAGAAATATGGTCGGGGCTCCCTAATAATTTACAAAACGATAATTAGTATTCAATGTGATATCTATCTTAAAAAGTTAATTCAACAAATTTAAAAGTTTAGTCTTTATTTATGAAGGTTAAACATATAAGAGTATACAGTTATGACCTTTTCTTGGCAGTCGGGTAAAAAGAAACAATATTTGTTAACGTAACGTGACATTACGTTCTCTATGAACACAAACAATAACAATTTTACTTATTTGACTTAGCAGATATGGGGCTCATAATCTCATAAATAGGTTTTCTTAAAAATATTTTTTTGCCCGAATCGTTACATGATAGAAAACTTCCTAGTTCAAAAATTCTGCTATGATTTATGTGATTCTTTATGTTTCGCTTAAAATCAATGTGTAATGAAAATGAATTTACTTTCAAAAATATGTAAATAAAGATACAAAACATGCACGTGTGTGGTGCAATGAATATCGACCGACTTTAGCGACCGACCATTATTCTCACTATATTTTACGGAAAAAATTGTAGATTAACATTCTAAATAGTACTAATGTTTAAATACAATACATTCAGAAACCTATAAATTGATTATATTCTATATAATATATTACTTGATTTGTTAAGGAATTATATTAACAAAAGACCAGCAAATTCCAAAGAAATTTAAGACATCACTTTATTACGAAGCGAACAATATTATTTGTGTTATTTAAAAATGGAATAATTAAATGTATTAATGTAATATAAATACCTAGTCGTAAATATTTCGCATTTATTCATAACACGTGATTGCTGTACGAAGTGGACCGCCATTAATGACGTTCTGAAGTCAAATTATAGCTTCTCCACCATAGTTAAACTATGGTAGAGAAGCTATACGTGTAAATAATACAAAATCTAACAAAAAAATCTGACTTGCAAAACTAGATCAAATTCAAAGATGATGGTGGTGCTTCCCGTGTGGTCCACACGCGAAGCATTAGCTTTAAATAAAACTGTCATAAAATGGTTCATCAAGTCTTAATCGTAAGTTCTAAAGTAACAAACTTAATAAAAATACAGTCCCATTTATGATCTCCTCCTTTTTTGAAGTCGGTTAAAAATATACTTACGCTAATGGATGTTCATTTAAAAAGTATATATTTATTGACATTGACAAGGTGCTGAAAATTTTTAATTTTTAACAACAAACAGGTTTAATGTTATGTTAAATTTAATACAAATTATATAATTTAGAACAGTATCAATAACATAGACATGCATTCGAACCATAATATTTTTATTTGCTTATAGTTACTTTTGTTTTGATGATTGCATACATACACTTATTTATGCATTTAAATATTATATAAAGGGTATAATTTATAATTTTCGTAATTTTTATTCAATTTATGTAAAACAGTCGTTGTAATGTAAATTCGCCGTAAAGTTTTGGGTTGTTTTGATATATTTTAAGTAAATACGATTATTATTTTTTATAAATAAATTTAAAGGTGAAAAAAATTCGATTTTCGTTGTATTTTTAAACAAATCTGTAAACATATAAGTCACAGTCACCATAATATTAATTATGAAATGTGATTTTGTGAGATATATTTATTACCTTTTAAAAGTAAAGAAGTTGTACTTGTATACGTAAGTATTGTATCTGAATATAACTATATAAAGTATATAAAGATACTAAAACCGTTAATTAGAGTAGCGGTTGAAATATACATACATTTAAATATTGTTTTTTTTTTTGAAAACAATTATTAATAATTTTGTAGTTTATCTTCAAATGCTGTAAAATACTTGTGTTCTTTATTTAAATAGTTTATAACGATGATCGTCCGAGAGCACTTATTTTTTAAACTTAAATTAAATTTTAAGTCCTTAAATGTCTCTTTTCGATTAGCACATTTTATAAATTTAATATTTATCATAAAGAATTTCTCTAAAATTTATTCTACGGCACAAAAACTACATCGCATGTCGGTGTATGTTGTTAACAATATAATGACACATTAATTGTTTTTTATGTAATAGTGGGCAAACGAGCAAACGTATCGCCTGATGGTAAGCGATTACCCATGGACATCCAACACCAGAGGCGTCATAAGTTACAAGTGCGTTGCCGGCCTTTGGGGGATGGGCGAAAAAAGATAAAGGAGAGTCTATTTTCTGAGAACAATTTCAAGTATTATAATATAACAAAAATCACTATAGTATTACTCAGATGTAACGCGAACTGTTAGCTTAATGTATGCTTTCATTTAATTTATTTTAAAAAATGCTGTATAGTAAATATAAATTACCAATACTAGTTCCCTTTAGTTTTTACTTCTTCCAAATTTTTTTTGAGATATTTAGTACTAAAAAACGAGCATTCAGTTAAAATTTAATTAAAAGTATTTTTGAATCGTTTTGTGCCAGTCAAACGAACGTTTTCGGCTCGGAATGCAATGTGTATGCATTTAATTTAAAAGGAATTTGAATTGTTCATTCAAAGAAATTCCGACAGCCAACAGTGATTTACATTTCATAAACCACTGTCAGACGGGAATCCGATTAAGATTATTTTAAAAGTTATTCAGGCATTTTTATACACGTCTAATACATAATTGACAAACAACAGTTAATTAGAGTACGTTGAAACGAGAAGCTTTTGTTCGCTTTGTCAATAATTTTATACGCTTGCGGTTTATTAATCGGTTCGTTGTAGCTTACACCATTCATTATACTTTTAATCACATTATACGCGAGCTGAAAGTAAACATAAACACTGTGGCGACCTCCACATACTTTTAATTATCAGGCGATCATCTGACAGCGTCTGATCCGAAACAAACTCTTTTGTAATACAAGTATTTTTATCTTTACCTTATCCGTCCGTGTGTTTATATTTTAATATAATTAAATTACTATATATTATACATAATTAATACCTTCAGCCTATCCTAAAAGGCAAGGTTTTTTCCTCTACTTTCTGACACTGCTTGCTTAGAATGGAATACAATATTGGCCATTTTCCACTTTCATAATTAATTGATGTTTTATTTTGATGTCCACCATTATTGTCATCAATGATATGTTTCAAATCTTAATCCCAATTACTTACCCAATCGTAAACTACCCTATAGGCTAGGCCGACATGTTTTAAAAACACGACAAAATATCAACATGGTTGTGTCGTAATTCAATCAGTTTCATGAAATAAAATTAACATAATACTGTTGAAAACAGAAAATAAATTGACTAAACAAATTAATATTAAGTAGTTTAACATGTGTATAAACTATTATAAATAACTTACCTAAATATTATTTAACCTTGCTGTTGCTTTGGTGCAAAGCAAATCTTACACTTTTTATGAGGTTACGACTGCAATAATAACATGTTAATAGACGTTACAATTAATAGATGCTAATTAGGTCGTAATTTCATAATTTAGCCTCGTATAAGTAATTTGGTAAATATGCATTTTTTTTCATATCACTAAATATTTTTATTCGCAATAACTGGTTAAAAATTTATATGTAAATTTTTTGCCTAAAAAGTAATCTAAGATTGTACGAATCGTATTGCTTTCTGGTTTACTTTTCTATGTTAACTTATTAAATTTCATAGGTAACTATTTGACTTCTGACAGTTAATTCTAAAGTTAAGCAGATTTCAGGCTTTTTATATAGATACGGTCTTTCCACACGATCGTTCCTATGTTAAATACACCGCAACAGTATTTCTTTCCTTGTGTCAAGTTTATTGCTTTCAATACTTAGAAACTACGAATCGCATCTAATTCTTGCGAGACTATTATCGAAAAATGTCAAGAAGAGCTGATAACGTTAAGCCTTAAAACTTCGTTAAAGACTGTTTGATGCTGCTTTCAAAACATATTTATATTAGGGTTTTATGATAACTTTAGTAATAGTTTAATAATCAATTGAAATGTTAATATAATAGTATTTATTGCATAGACTGCAGTTATGATATATGTATGTATGCGTCGAAGTGTGATATCTTATATTTAATTAGCACAAAACACAATAAATTTTAATAAATCAAGTACTGGTTTGACAACGAAAAAAAACGTTTTCGACTACTAATTGACATTAAAAATGACTGTTTTATTAATGACTAGAAAGTAATGTTAACAGGTGTTAGACTAATCAAGTTATCTTTGGTAAATTGGCCACTGTGTTGGCCACTGTACTGGCCGTACTTAAAATAGTGGCCAGGGTCACATATGATTTTTTTACTTTTGTTATTAAGGTAAATTCGTTTCAACACGTGACTTTATAATCTAAGCTACGAGTATTTCAGTAAATAGTTGACATATAAGAGTGAGCAGTGACTGATGCCTGCATTGAACGCATTTTCAGCAATCGCTGATTTGGTAATCTAACTTTCTAGTGCTCTAGCATTTAACAATATTCCAGTTACGAGAACTCGATAATTAATTAATTAGCTAGGAAATAATTAGCTTAAACTGTTTGTTTAAATCTATACCTCTAACTCTTACCTAATCGGAAACTTTAATGTATTTCGATTTCTGTTAGCTTTATGTATCTTAAAACTAAAAACAATAACAATACTTACAAATGACAATTTGTTATTTTATTTCAAACAACAGTCGTCGTTACCAACTGTGTTTGGAATATTACGTACATGAAAATAGTCTATAGCCATTTAAGGACTACTGTTTATAAGTGTTATATACGTTACGATACGTGATTTAGAAAAAATAAAATATCTTTTGGCATTTTATAGGATAGCTATAGAGAACTGACCGCTTACCGAGCATAGCATACATATGAATTTTGGAAGACGTTGCCTAAACTGAGATTGTATCAACTTCAATATAATCATTTCTAATAACAACATAAATTAACGCTCCTTCTGTCAGGCTTATTCTGAACAATCCGTGACTGAGTTGACAATCAGAGCAAGGCTTGACTCTAGTTAGGTTTAATTTTTTATAATAAAGAAATAATTGAATTATTATTGAACGTACGAGAGCGTATAATTTCAAATCCAGACTACTACAGTAGAAGGAACATAGTGTATCACCTAATCAGTATTGTTTTCAAATTGACAAAGGTGACCAAAATTGACTTGACGGAAGAGGGGTGATATGAAAACTATCGATTACTGTGATGCTATCTGCATTGCTAGTTACACAGATCTAAATATTTTAGGTATTGCGACAGTACATTTATCTAAAGTTAAAGTAAAATGATTTTCACCACTTTTATACTTTGAGCAAACATAATTAATTAAAACTATTATTTTTCAAATACCTATATAACACAATCAATAAATCAAATAAATTAAAAGTCAGTTCAGTTTATCGTGAATATGATGTTCAGAAATCTTTAACTACATGCCATCACACTATCGCATTTTCCTAACATTAAATGTCTATTTCATATTAAATAAATAGCAGTTACTAACATTGTTTTACTAGTTTACAAAAAGACGTACCGAGTATTTATTAAATAATAATAATGAGCTTCAAATAGGCCTTAGAGATAATGTGTTTCTTAACACAGAAATAGCTTTTGAATTAAACTAGATTTAGTAAGAAATATATAGTATACATAAGAAATGCATATAATACTATGCAATAATGAGATCAATCATGGTATTACTTGCATTGTAATTGAATAACCTTACCCTATGTTATTGATTTTACTAGGCAATATCTATTTGTATGTGCCAAACAGACAGACAGAGTGAATCATAAACCTTATTTTAATTATAATTAAATGTATTTAAAATGATCTTACAATGTCAAATATTACAACTACAACGGAAAGACATAGTGAAATATCAAATATTCACAATAAATGTAACTTTATAAAAATACTATATCTCCAATTGCCCGTATTTTGCCTGTATCGGACCATTACCGTTCCATAAATAAAAACACTTACAGACTACGAGATAGTTAATTAAAAAGAGCAGCTATTCTTATTCGAGGTGATATTGTAAAAATGAATCCAGAATCCATGACTGAAATTATTTTGAAACGTCACAACTAAGACTGAATTGATTTGAGAGGTTCGTAAATTACTTTAAGTCTAAAGACAACAAGTAATTTTGATAAAAAAAATGAAAGTCTGTGTTTTAAAACTTGGTACTCTGAAAATTTGGTAATCAGACGATAGAATAACGATTTTTGCAGATCACTGCTGTATTAAAACCTAGAATGAGAGAGATCTTGGCCCTCGATGAGACCAATAATGTTCAAATCTTACTATTGCTATTAGAGTAGGCTTCTAAAATCTAAGAACTGTAAATGTACACATTAGCGAACTAACAATAACAACCGCTTGTGCGATTCTAAAGTCTAAGATTTGATGTCAATGTTGGGACAGAGAAAGGGATTGTTGACGTGAACAATCTAGTTTCAAATGTATTATATAAACATGATTAATTTTATAAACATGCAAAATGTAAACATTGTTGTAAAAATGTGATAAATATAGATGTCTAATGTGATATAAAGAGAGTCCTCCAATTACATCATCCGAAAAGATTGATATTTCGGAATGTTTTAATACTCTTACTTTGTTGTGTCGCTGTACTTTTAGTCTTAAACCGAGACTACTTATGAGACTTATCACATGGTACCTGTTTTTGGTGTACAATTTTCTTTTAGAGTAAAAAAAAATTAGTACACATTTTAAGCAAACTGTCTAAATAGGTAAAGTCGAAACGATTGAGCACCATTATTTTCTGTGTTTGTTAACCAATAAGCTAAATATTTACAAGAAAAAATACTTTGACAAAACAAAAGATGTTTTAGTTTTAACGGAATAAAATACTCATATTTGTATAGGAAATAAAAAGTTACTAAGTGAAATGATTAAGTGTGTAAGCGCAAGTGACGTGTAATATAACTGTACCTTGAATACATTTTATATATGTAAGTCTACCAATTTTATTAACATATCGAGTCATTGATTGAAATCTTGTTTAAACTTTTGTATGTTTCCAGTATTCAACTTCATTGATATTTAATTATCTGATGATTTGGCAGTTTAACATATACCATGAGGGTTATCCATGTGTTGTAAATGAAAATTATATGAAGGAATTCAGAATTATAGCACGAAGTATATCCCGGTATATCATATTAGTAGTAAAGTAGTTAGGTTCAATGGAAGTTTTTATAAGAAGTCGATAATGACTTATTATTTCTTAGGTGTTGAATGAAGCTTACCTATGGTAATTAAGATGCCAGTGCACAAGTGTTCACAATAACATTTAAAATTAAGAATATGGCAGAAAAAGAGTTTTTAAAAGTAACAAACAAAAAATAATACCTCATCTGCGTGAAACATAATATGACTGGCAAAGAATGAGCCACGAAATAATGAATAGACGATAATGGTACTTAATAGTTTTGTATTGTAAGTACACATAACAATTCATTCAGTCATACAATTAATGTAAATAAAATCAAAGTAAAAAACATGTTTTATATTTAACTAAGCGGCAACGTATCAAGCAAAACGTAATTATATATTGGAGAATTCTCTTACGGTTCAATTTATTTTATCCCTTGGTCATAAGTTAACACTATATAATAACAGCTGGTTTATGTCAAAGACTGCATTACCTATACGACTAGGTAAGTGACGTCTCATGTCGTACCTATATGGTTAGTGCAAAGCTTCTTCTAAACTCACAGTTTTGAAATTATTGATTAAGAAATAAATACCTAAAACAGTGAAATTTAAGAAAATTTTGCGGTTACCCTGTCCGGTCTACTACGATGGAGCGTCAGCCAGGTTACCGTGAGACTCGTACTGTCTCGTGACGGCGAGCGTGTCAGCGGCGGCGCCGCGGCGGCCGAGCAACAGTTTGGTCCTCCCGGCGCGCCGGACGTTAAGCTACTCTACGCATCGCACGCTATTCGTGCGCTTAACACTGTGACTCTACGCTTGTTACTTTATTGCTCTCTTTGTACCACAGCTCGACGGTTTCATTAAGTCTCTACGTATCACCGTAACTACACCTAACTTTGCCACACGTCTTTAGTGCGACTCTAACTTACTTTTACTATGTATAATAAACACTAGACTATAATTTAACATTGTAGGCTCTTGCCACAAATTGACACGATTACTTCCGTTGCTGCCGGACTAATAATTGAAAAAAATACGATTCACTTTTTTACGTTTCTTTTTGAATTATGGTAAGAGCCATAACGAATTTAGGTACATTATTATTGCTTATTATTCATTCCACGCATCGAAACTACGAGAATCTATCCTATAAAATATTTTCATTTTGATTAATATAAAGGTGTAAAGAAGTTCATAGAGAAATCATTCGTTGCAATGTGTAGTGCACGCGCCTACTCTGACTCCCCGTCGTCACGTACGCAGGCGGACTCTTGGTGCTTGGTTAAGTAGCTTTTAAGTGCGAAAGTCTTACGACAACGCAAACACTCGAATTTCTTGTCAGAGGAATGAGTTTGCAGATGGGCGCGTAGATTTGAGCGGTCTGCGAACGCCTTGCCGCATGACGCGCAGTTGTAGGGCTTCTCACCGGTGTGAGAGCGTAGGTGACCACGCAAGAGCCACGGTCGAGAGAATTGCTTGCCGCATACGCCACACACATGCCCCATACGGTGTGTTAGTACGTGCATGGCAAGTGCTGGCATCGATACATAAGCTTTGCCGCACTCGCCGCACCGCTTTGCTGCCTGTGAATCAAGGCTACGGTGTGTCTGCTTGTGCCGCGATAAGTTGGACGATGTAGCGTAACGTTTGCCACACTCGTTACAATTGTATTTTGCTATCTTATCTTTATTAAGTTGTGTGTCGCGCTCACTGTCTATCGAGTCAGACTCAAGTTCCGCCACCGGTTCGGGTCCTAGTTCAGGTTCTGGTTCTGTTACAAGATCAGACTGTGGTACGAGTTCTGGTTCGGGTTCTTTGTATTCTGGTTGAAAATCAACCATATGTTGTGGGGGAGGTGCTTCTTGATATTCGACGTAGCTAATTTGCGTATCAACGAATTCAACAGGGTGAAGGGGTGCCACAGCTTGTACAGTGTGGTAAATAGGTTCTGTGGGCTCCTCAGCTAGAATATAGATATTAGTAGGTTGCAAGGTGTAAGCGTAAACAGGAAGAAGCGGTGTCGGGTCTGGTGCATGTAGAACGGTGACGACAGTAGCAGGTGGAAGTGGTGGCAGACTTTGCGCTAGCGATAGTAATTCATGTGCTGCCTCAGTATCCGCCGCAGATCGCTCGGACACCGGTCCTCTTCCTAGCTCTGCATCCTTACTATTGACACGAGTATCTGGGTAGGCGGGTGTACTTTCCTCAGTAATTGGTTCCTCAGGTTCAGTGTGAGATTCTGTATAATCAAGTGCTCGAGGTCCCGTATATTCAGGTGTACGATGTTCAGGATATTTAAGTATACGCTGTTCAGTAAATGCCGGTATTGTTTCTTCCGCATACTCTGGAGTTTGTTTTTCTGCATATTTATGTGTTTGTTGTTCTGTGTATTCAAGTGCGTGTTGTCCTGCATATTCAGGGGTTTCTTTTTCTGCATATTTATGTGCTTGTTGTTCAGTGTATTCAAGTGCGTGTTGTCCGACATATTCAGGGGTTTCTTTTTCTGCATATTTATGTGTTTGTTGTTCTGTGTATTCAAGTGCGTGTTGTTCTGCATATTCAGGTGTTCGTTGCCCTGCATACTCGTATGTACGCTGTTCGGCATATTTAGGTGATTGCTTTTCTGCATATTCAAGTGAACGCTGTTCTGCATATTCAGGTGTTCGTGATTCTGCATATTCGAGTCTATGCAGTTTTGCATATTTAGGTGTTCGTGGTTCTGCATATTCAAGTACACTTTTTTCTGCATATTCAGGAATTCGCGGTTTTGCGCTTTCAAACATACGCTGTTCTGCATATTCAGGTGTTCGTTGTGCAGCATATTCAAATATACGCTTTGCTGCATATTCAGAAGTTCTTGGTTCTGCATATTGGAGCACATGCTTTTTTGCGTATTCAGACGTTCGTGATTTTGCATATTCAGATGTTCTTGGTTCTGCATATTGGAGCACATGCTTTTCTGCGTATTCAGACGTTCGTGATGCTGCATATTCAGATGTTCTTGGTTCTGCATATTGTAGGACATGCTTTCCTGCGTATTCTGACGTTTGTGATTCTGCATATTCAGATGTTCTTGGTTCTGCATATTGGAGCACATGCTTTTCTGCGTATTCAGACGTTCGTGATTCTGCATATTCAGATGTTCTTGGTTCTGTATATTGGAGCACATGTTTTTCTGCGTATTCAGACGTTCGTGATTCTGCATATTCAGACGTTCGTGATTCTGCATATTCAGATGCTCTTGGTTCTGCATATTGTAGCACATGCTTTTCTGCGTATTCAGATGTTCGTGATTCTGCATATTCAGGTGATCGTGGTTCTGCATATTCAAGTACACGCTTGTCGGTATATTCACTTGTTTGTTCTTCTGCGTATTCAAGAGTACGCTGTTCAGCGTATTTAGATGAGTACGGCTGCTTATACTCCGCTTGTGACTCCACATATTCTGAAAGATGTTCTCCATAATTGGTGTGCGACTCTTCATATTCAGGAGTACGTGGTTCTGCATATTCTGTAACACGTGGCTCTGCATATTCAGGAGTAACTGGTGGTTCATATTCAGGTGTATGCGCTTCCATGTACTCAGGGGTTGGACGTCCATATTCCGTATTTGCTTCCTCAAACTCCGTTTGTGATTCCTCGTACTCAGTATGCGACTCCTCGTATTCCGTATGCGGCTCTTCATATTCCGTGTTTGACTCCTCATAATCTGTACGCACCTCATTATTTTCTGTGTGTGGTTCTCGGTACTGTACAAGTGGTTCGTCGGTTTCGGGCGATGGTTGCTCTTTAAATTCAACAGTTTGGTCAGAATATTGAGTTGGCTGTGATTCTTCATACTCGTTATGTATCTCCACATACTCAGATGTACTACGCTCCGCATACTTTGTAGTACGAGGTCCTTCATAATCTGTTGTGTGTACACGTCCATAAAGATAGCGAGATTCATTGTAGTTGATTGTACGCAAGTCTGCATATTCGACGATCCACGGCTCTGTATACCCGGTATTCCGCGATTCTGTGAAATAAAAACAACTATAAGAACATACCCATTTATTATTGCAAAAATATTTATTTATTTGGCAAGCATGTGCTCTATTTTTTTGTTAGAAAAACGTAATTTTTATACATAGTGTGATTGTACAAATCACTGTAGTAACGTGTCAATAGAGCGGGCCACAATACAGAGACAATGGAATGTTTCTGTTGCAATTATACGATATGCAGGTTTATTTTATTTTAACCGTTGGCAATTAAAATGTCACTATCGAAATTCACAATACTAAAAGTAATTTGACAATTGTGTGCTGAAAATAAGGCTATTATTAGTTTACATTATATTCTATTTTTTAAAAAGCGTACACATCATAAGTGGGTAAATCAAGTTCTTAAACAACAAGAAATTAGCCATAAATCTTTGAACTCAAGGTAGATTTTTAACATTATTTATGTAACATTAAAAAAATGGACACATAGAATGAAAAATCAAGCTTAATACGTCTCATCTGTTTACAATCTACACGGCCAAGGCAAAACGTTCCAATAACATCTAATTTATTCACAGGCTGTTCAGAACACAATGAAAGAGCTACCTTGCTCCAAACGAATCGTGAAGTTGAATGGACAATGGACAATTATCACTCATTTGGAGGTTTCCAGTTGATAGGGTAGAAAATTAAGTTAATTGCAAAAAAACACATAAACTTACTGGTAATGTGTATGTAATCATGTGGTTTAATAAAATAAATTCCGTAAATAATAAAATTTACGGAATCAATATCATTCTAATTTTTTGTGTAAATAGTAGCAGTAAGTTTAATAAAATAAACAAACCAAACTGACTTCAAGAATTGGACCAAATTGAAATGGGACCACATGGGAAGCACCAAATTTCAAATAAAAAAATAATTATTAAAATTGGTTCACCCAATCGGTAATTCTGAGGTAACCTCTTCTTTTTTGAACTTGGCTAATAATTCAAAAATGAATGTCCTGCCGGCAAATATGTCAGATAATTTTCTTGACACTAACATTCAGTGTTTACAACCACTTTTAATCCATATCTGATTAAAAGTGGTTGTAAACTCAGTCAGTCATCAGTCAAATCGAACAATTTTTAAAGTTTAGACTTTGTGAATATTATCTAAATTACAAAATTTGTAGTATTAGGCTTTCTAATAAATTCTATAAAACCTAATTAATTCAATTGCCCTGATCTCTATTAGTACCTATACTTTATTGAAACATAAAACAGATATAAAAAGGATTAAGTTGCCAAACAAGCGCACGACTTGTAGACGATAAAATACATATTAAACAACACCTTTATAACTCAAAACATCATATTATTGCCCACGTGGTACAAACTTATGGACTTTACAACTTCAATATCTTTCCAACAATACAGCTCTAAGTCTAAGTTCTTGAAATTCTTCTTTCAAAAGGTACTCGAAATTGCTTTCTTTTTCAAAAGTGCACGAATTCTGTCAGGGATATATTTACAAACAGGTTGGTGTAGCATTGTGTGCGAACCTGTGTTACACGATATTGATATCAAAATTCGAAAATGTTTTCTTTAAGAGACAACTTTCTTTTACAGCAAAAGATTTTTTTTTGACGAAAACCAGATTGGAAAGGATTAATAAAATAATTTCTTGTAAGAAATGAGGTTAGTTGTGTGTAAATGAGACGCTCGAGGACTTTGGATAAAAAAGGAAGGATAGATATAGGGCGATAATCAGAGATGGAAGACGGATTGCATTTCTTGGGGAGAGGAATAATTTGGGCCAGTTTCCATGCAGGTGGAAACGTGTTGGTGGATATGGAATAATTTAAAATATGGCAAATAATAGGAAGGATTTCATCCAGGATAGGAAGAACCATATTACGGCTTATGCCATCGCTTCCCACAGCATTAGAGGTTATTGTTATTATGTTCTTCCTAACATCACATGCAAATTGACTTAAAAGAAATTGAGAAGAAAGAAAATTTAGCGTGGAAGTCTGTATAGCTCCTCCGTAGTTGGAGGAAGCTGAAAAATATGAAATAAGAGATTCGATATCAACATCTTTTGAAGCACAAGTAGGACGTGACTTGCCGATCCCCAATGACTTGAGAAATTGCCAGACCTTAACTGGGTTACCATTTTCAACAGATATAAGGTATGTTTAAAATTTACCTTGTTCAATTCAAGCAATTTTAAGTCGCAGAAGGTCCATATCTGCGTAACCGAATGTATCGGAAATAGAACGCGCGATGAACAGAAAATAGATAAATAAAATCAAACATAGATCATAAAATTCTGCGAAAATTAATTACGAACGTACTACATTTTGTATTCATTGGAATAAAATGGAATAAAAATATGTTGGCTATCCATTTGTTCCACGTATTATTCGCTTTGAATACCCCGACCTACTTTGAATACTAAAGAGCGTGTTTGAAAATTCATTCATTGCAATATTTGAAATTTATCTTTGCGGTATATGTGTAATCAATCACTCACCGTGTTATTTTTTTTTCAGTTTTCAGTGAAACGAAACGTAAAATTACTAAACTACTAACTTATTAAATGGATTATTAACTAAAAAAAAACAAACAAAATAAGGACCACGTCAGAAAGCACACGATGGTTTTTTACTGTCAGTCAAGTTTATGAGAAACGTACAGGATAGTGTTGGCAAACGTGATGAAAGAAAATAATATAAAACCATTGGGTAATCCGGCATTGGTTTATGTTTGATCAAAGTTTACATCCTTATTTCCTTTACATTAATATGCAATTTTTAAGTAAAAGGTCTCTAGAACTTTTAATCATATTTTTTATCTATACAAATAAAATTGGAGTGTCTGTTTGTATTATTAAAATAACCGCTTTTTACTAAATGCATATGTATGTATATACGATACATGTAAAAATATATTTATTTATTTTTTTGTCTGTCTGTCGGTCTGTCTGTCTGTTTGTTCCAGCTAACCTCTAGAACGGCTGATGATCATGAAACTTTGTACACATATTCTTGGAAACCGCGGGTGAAAGCTAGTAAATAAAGTAACAGAAGTCAAAACAACGGTATTTAGATTTTTTACTATTTATCTGTGTGTTTATACGCTTTAATCTCAGAAGTGGTTTCATGTTGGTGTGGATGTGTCTGGTTGTTATTTTTATAAGTATTGCGGTAAACAACACTTAACATTTCGTGACGGATTTTTTTAATCGGTTGACAAATGACTAACTCATCCGCAGGCAAAAAGCTATTTGATAACATAAAAAACTTAAAACAAAATCTCCTTTCTAAGCAGAGGCCTATAGATACTAGGATGTTGATGCTTTATCAACTATTTTACAGAAGAAATTATCCTGTGCAATAAATCAAGGCCGATATTGAGTTCTTTTTCCCTTCATTATTGTCCTAATTGAGCAATGTAACGCAGCAGTCAACGCATGTTTGCTGGTTCGCTTCCCTCAATTCATAAAATCTTGAACGGTGGGTACCGTTCAAGATTTTTATTTTCCCTAATTGCTTCGAGTAGATTAAAACAGTTTTATCACTCACAGCGAAGCCTGCCTGCCTGCTGCCACAATAGCCTTTAATTCTTCATTATTCACTGTAGTTTGGTCTAATGAGGAAAAAAAAGCAATGAATGACTGTTTTCGAAACTCAAATATATCAGCTAAATGCATTTATAACTTTGAATTTGGAATTCTTAACCAAAGAGGAAATTTCAGATTAAAATGGCCAGTGTGACAAAACGCCAATTTGATATGTAAGGATCTCAATATCACGTAAATAGAAAAGGCCTTAGTGTGATTATATTATTATTCAAACTACAGTACTACACTGCTATTATCATTCAATCAAAGAACACTAGCAGTACGTATATGATATTACTAGAACACCATTTAAGTACTGCTAATGTCGCGAACGTTTCTAAGTAAATATAATGCAATTAAATTACGTAGTTCAATGAAATTGTACGATGGTAAAGTATTGCCGCTACTTAAAAATGCCGTTGAATCGTATTCTATAACAGAGTTATTTATAAAGTTTGTTTCATTCTATTGTTTAGAAATGATTTAAATGTTTTATAATTTCATCCCATTGAAGTAAAAAACCCCCTTAAAACTAAACTATTTTTGCTTGGTGACAAGATCAAAATTCTAATAACTGCATACAGTGTACTAACAAGTAAATATTCATCATTATATTTGTTTCTTTCCAAATATATTTGGGGTTTGATGCAATGAGTATTAGTTTTTTTTAGATTCTTCTCTATCACACGACATCTTATACCGAGACCTTTGTTTCACTGCAAAATGCTTTTGGTTAATTTAGCTGACGCCAACACTACAATTACTAACCACCTAATTATATAATAATTGTGTCATTCATTTCTTTTGAAATAATAACGAACTAACAATTTTTATCAATACATTCTCTAAAGTATAAGCAGCTCTCTGTGACTGATGACTACGAAAGCGACGCGACGAAGTGACTCTGAACAGCTACTTTATTTTGTTTATACCTGTTTTCATTCTTTGCGTACCAGCTTTATCACAAATGAACAGCAATAATATTCTATTGCCCGTAGCGTGAACATTTCCCCCCGTTTTTGAAACATTATTCATTGGTGCTCCGCTCCTATTAGTATTAGCGTGATGTTATATAGCCTATAGCCTTACTCGATAAATGGACTATCCAACACTGAAAGAATTTTTCAAATCGGACCAGCGGTTTCTGACTTCAAACAAACCAACAAACAAACTCTTCAGCTTCATAATATTAGTATAGATGAAGAGCAATAATATTATAAATATAAAAATTCACACCTGAAATATCCTACCTCGAAAGTTTCAAAATTACACTAGTGTTAACTGCCACACAAACCAAAACAGAAATATTACTGACCGGTCGAAAAAGAAAGTGAACGATTTTTACTTTATCAATTTATATATAGTACATACCTGAATGACCGATAATACCTGGCTTTACTCGGTATTACATAAAAATCGTTGGAGCCGTATCGTTCGTTTAAAGATAATACATAAGATAAATATTTTTTGCAATTTATTTGGATGCTAACAATGTTACAAATTAGATTCAGAATTGAAAAGTAATACGGAAGAGATGCCACATTTCCATTTTGGTGAGATAAAACACTTCGGGGAATCAAATATCGGGTTTCAGACAATTTCGAGCAATAATTTTAGGTGAAAACAAAGAACAAAATCAATAGACACACTTTCTCGTTAGTTAGGATTAGTTAGTAAGGAAGTAGGATTATAATGTTATCTGTTTGTAAGGAATGTTTTATTGAACAAAACATTTTCTTTCACAAAAAATTTATTCCACCAGTTTCACATTTACGTATTGGAGAGGTTGAATTTGACACTATCCTTGGATATTGTATCCTTTGAGAAAACAGATTGTCTGATAAAACCTTCCTGCAATATTTGAAGGCACCTTTCAATCACTAAGAGTCAGAATATTAACTGTGTAACAGAGAATGTGGAAATGAACTGATAGCTTATTGCTAATTGTAAGGCCAATACACTAACTAACATGTTTTTAACTACGCAGTAACGTTTAAACAATCAAATAATTCAACATAACCTTAGTTAATGTGAAGTATCTTAAAGTTGTTAGGGGGTAGGGGTCTACTACCCTAGCAGAAGCAGGCCCGGGTGATGGCGCGGATGCTGCGAAGCGTGCGCGCCTTGGGGAACAGCAACGGGAACATTGGGGTTCCCACACAGGAGGGGGCCATCTACAAAGCGTAGGTGGCCCGAGGTACGTCGGGGTTCCAGGGTTTTCCTTTCTGGGGTGCATCTGGTTCCCCGGCATCTAGTACCCAAGACGGCGTGCGGTTTTGGTCGGTTCGAGTCTGACATGCCACCAGCAGGTGGTATCCCAGGGGAATACAGCACAAAAAAAAGGGGGTAGGGGTCTATAACTAAGTTTCCTAGCTAGATAATAAGAACTTTATGCCATGGAATAATTGTGACTACCTGACCTACCTTATTAGATTTGTACATCACCCTAAGGTTGACTGGAAGAGAATGCCTAGAGCACTAAGGCTACCAATGAACAAATGTGCATAAATAAATATAAATTTAATTAATGTTAACATTACGTAATATGTCTGTACGTTTATTATAAATAAATGATACTTTTTGAACCTACTTAGGTATTAAATAATTTTTATAGTTCATACATTTAATAAATTAAAATATTTTATTCTCTCGAATTTGCGATGACTGAAAAAGGCTACTAAGATGAAACATTTGTTATAATTTTAAAATCTTTCTAGCTGTAAAATCCGACGTGTAAAAATATCTGTAAAGATTTACTTAAAAAATAAATATTATTCATATGTATTTAGTAATAAAAATGTTGACTTGATTTGTGATTCATAGGTCCAGTTTATTCTTAAAATAAAGCTTTTAACCAAATTCAGTCAATGTATTTGCAATTCCCACTTACTTTGACTTATAAATTAATGGTAAAAATAGTCCCATAAAGTGCAGTGCATCATATATGCGAATATTCATAATTCATTTACATTGAATCCATGAATATAAGATACCCTATATTGCGACTATTAATACTGCTTGAATAACAAAGAAGGTTTAATGTTAAAGTATGGTATTGAAATTATAGATAGATAGATAGAAAACTTTTTATTTTTACACCGTTTTACATATTTTCTTGACATAAGATAATAAATAAATATAATGTAATGTACGACCGTTTATTGTTTTTTCGAAAAACGGTCCCCATTTCATGACATCCACATGTTATATATTTTTTATCATTAATTTCATCACGACGAAGACTCGAAGACTTAGAATTGAAGACTATAAATACTTGACATAGGCCGAAATAGCTGATCCGAGTGATCCGGCTGGTTGCGATTTCATTAAAAGAAGAAGAACAAAGGGCGGCCTTATTGCCGAACGCAATCTCTTCCAGGCAACCTTAGGATGGATTAATATGTATCGGAGAGACAGTAGTAGTTGACGGTGTAATTAATTTTAAAGAATCATTTCAGTTGCATATGTACTATTGTTTGTATATATGTACTATTACATAGTTGTATTATTCCCACATACATACATACTTACTCATACAATATATACATACACATACATAATATACACAAATTAACACAACCATTAATTACGAGTATATCAAATGAATATTATTATATACACAAAATGAAACACCTTCATATCGTACTCATATTCGTGTCATTCACGAAATACGTATGTTGATTTAAGATAAAAACAAAAAATATACCTAATTGATACAACAGTAATAGCCATCTTGTGACGCCACTGGTGTTCTGGGTGTCCATGAGCGGCGGTAATAGTTTACCATCAGGCGAACCGTTTGCTCGTTAGCCCCCTATCCCATTAAAAAAACTTGATATCATCACGAATATTGAATTGAATATAATATTATGGTTCCAAAGCCCATAGGAATCTGTACAAAAGATGTGCTTTATCAGCAAAAAGTAAAAAGGTTATCAGTTAAGAGAAAAAGGATGATGGATTATGTTTTCTTATGACTTCTTTATTATGGGTATCAAAAATTCAAATCTATTTTTATATTATAAGAAAATAAAAAAATATAAAAAATAAATAAATACGGGTTTTTGTTACAGAAGTTACCAAACACGAATATATTTAGACACTTTTTTCCTGTAAAATAAATGTATTTAAAAGGACAAACCAAATGATAATTTAATCGAACACGCTACGTTAAGGAGTTGACAAAATAAAAGTCTGAATTATATAGTAGCCTACAGTGTAACTTCACGTGATGTTTGCTCTAGTATTCACACCTTCCGTTAACAATTGTAAGCTTCGAAGAAGGCGCCGTTAAATAAAGTGATTGGATTTTGTTTGCATATGTTATATGAACTTTCAGCCACGTTGGCTTACATTCGCAACAATCAGGAGATTACGTATTCACAACTATTCTATTGATATCATCATCATCAACAGCCTTTACTAGTCTACTGTTATATGACTGCCTCTGTAGCGCAGTGATATCGTATACTTGAGGTCTCGGGTTCGAATCCCGGGTCGTAAATGTTTGTATGATCTGCAAATTTTTGTTTCGGAGCTTGGGTGCTTTTAATGTATAATATGTATGTATTTACAAAAAAAACATGTATATATATTTATATCAGTTCTCTAGTATCCATAACACAAGCTTTGCTTAGTTTGGGACTAGATGGCGTTGTGTGTAATATGTCCGTAATATTTATTTATTTATTATTGATTACAGATCTCTTTTTAGAAAGTAGTTTTTGGCCTTCTGTACCACGATAACCAAACGGGTTAGGGTTAGTTAGTTAGTAGTATAATGATCCTATTATTTTAATTCCTGCTGTCATCGTTGCAAAAAGTAAGAGTATAAACAACGACTATAAGCCCAACTAACCACAAAATCTTCTATTGATCACAAAATTTATGAACTTTACCGGTGAATAACTCATTAACCGTTCGACAGTTCCCGCCTCAGTGTTCGGGCTTCGGTTGACTTGAATTATTAAGAGATAGCTTATGTTCACGTCTCACAAATAGATGTCGTCTATTACGCTAAAGTACCTTAATGTATATCATTTTTGCTTTAGATCAAAAGAAAAGTATTATTTAAGAACCTATACGTAATTTCCATACACCATTCATGATTTACATGCTATGTACAACATAAATACGCGATATGAATCTACAATAAGTTACCAAGTAGCCTCATATGTCTTAACTTAAACCAGTTTAAAAATAAATTATTCGAATTACTTTTAAACAAATTTTACGATGCTGCTAACAAATTTCTCAGTGAGAAAGAAATATAGTTACATGCTACTGCCTAGACCAAAAATAAATATAATTATAATGCTATTATCTATACCTAAGATTAGTTCATAAAATTTAAAATTAATACACCAGAAATGGTAGAATATAAGGAACGTATTATAATGTGATAACAGTTTTGTACTATATTCTAACAAAAAAATATTTTTTTCTTTCTTTAGTCTTGAGATGGACAGAGAACTGAACAGAGAATATATGTTTTAAAAGCATATAACAAATAAGGTTGATATTATGACGGTCATTTTTATTTAAATGAAAGTCCTTCTCAGTGAGGCTACAGAAGAAGCAATAGATTCACCTTTATATTCACCTTCCCATTAGAAGGTCCACACATAGTCAATTGAAATATTAATATTTTTTTTATTTGGGCTTAGCGTGCATTTCTTCGATGACGTAATTAATATTTTTAGATATGAAGGAGGTGTTAGTGTAAAGTTAAATACAAGTTTGTGTAGTTGCAAATGGTTTATATGGTTTATCTGCCAAACTAAAGGTCTGACAAATAAAGAATTATACTATCAGGTCTCATGAACCGTGAAAGTAAGACAGTTTAATTTTTCAGAGTTATGTATTTCTGTTGCCGCCATAACAACAAATACTAAAAACAGAATAAAATATTTTTTTAAGAAGGCCCATACAACATACGTGATTTTATTGCACGCTTTTGCTCGATATTGATAACGACAACAGTTAGACACTTGACTTTAAAAATAAATAATGAAACAAATATTTAAAGGAGCTCCCATAAATAAAACTGTTTTTTATCGTTTTTGTTAGTTAGATAATGGTACGTAACCCTTCGTGCGCGAGTACGACTCGCACTTGACCGGTTTTTTCAAGTGTTTTACATTAGGTCCTAAAGAAGAGTATTTATAAATTATTCTATTGTTGTATCAATGTTTTCTTAATATTGAAGACGTAACGAAGAAACGATTAGCCAATACCATTTTTTTTAAATGTATGTATGGAGATTTACTTTCTAAAATAAATATCATTTATCATATCATTTAGGTATATTCATAACAGTATAACTCTAAAAATATTTGACAAAGAGAGAAGATGTAATAAAGAGTATGGCAAACAGTGGGTGGGACAATACTGTGATGCGGTGAAGGCGCGCCGGCAGAAATATACTAGCGCAGAGCGTCTAGCATTGTGTAATTAATGTCTTGTATATATATATATCTGCCTATAAATGGTGTGAGACACGAACATTTTTTACGGGCTTCTACTGTCGTTTGCCACTAAATGAAGCAATTGTTACGTAAAATATATGAGGCTAACAAGACAATTGCTTCACAAAATGTAAGTATATGTTAGCATCGTCTAAAAGTTGTTATTAAGTTATGTTTTATTTTAGCAATTTCAAAATGCCAAATTTCAGATGTAAATGTAAATTTACTGCCTCTGTAGCGCAGTGGTAGTAAATGTGACTGCTGCGCTCGAGGTCTCGGGTTCAAATCCTAGGTCGGACCAAGTGTTTGTGTGATCTACAAGTATTTGTTTCGGAATTTGGATGTTATCTATGTATGATATGTATGTATTTACAAGAAAAAGGATATATGTATTTATATCAGTTGTCTAGTACCCATAACACAAGCTCTGCTTAGCTTGGGACTAGATGGCGTTGTGTGTTAGATATCCAAAATATTTATTTATTATTTATTTATTTAGTCATATTTAGTGATTGGATCATTAAACTAAGAAAATAAACACAACATGAGAAATATTGACAGCTTACAACGTAACATTAATAATTCACTTTGTTTAGGAAATTCCCGAGCGGATTCCTAAGACGTTAACTTCAAAAGAAATAACTTAATGTTGCCGGTTTTTAATATTACCTTGAGAACTAAGTTCTATTAATGCCAATACTACCTCTCTTCATACTATCAATCACAAAGTAAAGTTCAAAAATTTCGAATTATAGTTAACCATTTTACAATAATCTTACTTGAATAAATATTTGTTAATAAAGAGTTTTTTTATTAGGGTTTCGTACCCAAATGGCAGAAACGGGATCCTATCACTAAGACTCCGCTGTCCGTATGTCTGTCCGTCTATCCGTGTGTACACCAGTAGGCTGGATCTCATGAACGGTGATAACTAGACAGTTGAAATCACAGATGTATGATGTATTTCTATTGCCGTTATAACAAAAAATACTAGAAACTAGTATAAAATAAATATTTATGTAGAGATGAAAAACACGAAGAAATATCACGTAGCGATTACTCGTGGGTCACATATATGCGGAGATTGGCAATATTTGCTTTACAGTGATTGGCTACTCTGCGATTTCAGCGACAGCTCAGTCCACGTATAAACATAGCATAGAAGCTTTCCTTGTAAATCAACCTACGTTTAAATACCTACTGTCTTTTGTACAATTGATTTGATTTTCGTCTATAGCACAGATTCAGTTAAAAAAGGTTGACCTTCCATTTAAAATTCAATTTAAGTATTTTATCAGTCAAGCCGGCTTTTATAGTACAAACTTTACTTAATTTGAAACTAGACAGCTTTGTATGTAAGATGTCTAATATATGATTGTTATCAAGAAACATAAATTAATGTCTTGGCGTAAAAGTAATAACAGAAATAACAGTTGTGTCAAAGATTTATTAGAACCCATGTAAAACACTTGACACAAATTTTAAACGTTTATTAATGTGGAAAGGTTCTCAATATTATAAGGCAATGTAATCGAGTCAGCTGAGAGACGGAAAGAATTTTCTTCTAATATCCATGACCTATAAAACGCAGCGAAGTTTCTAGTTAGTTTTTATTTGAGAGTTGCGTTCATTAAACTAACAGATCATTAGACGACCGTATGATGATAATTTACACTAATTTATTCTATTCAAAGGCAGAGCTTACTAAACTATCAGACAGTATTCCAATCTGCTAATGTTCCAAGGACTAGGCTCTACTGAGCTTATTGATCTTTAACATTGGCTAATGCTCTCACTTAGCACTTTGACAATCGGATAGTAACTCGGGCCTTAATCGTTTTCACGTCAAACGATTAAGATTTTCCATGCACTATACTTAGTGAATATGTTAATAAAAACTCAATTCGATTTCATTTAACTTCCCATAATTTGACATGTACCTAACTCTATCATCGCTGCTTCGAATCTAAGACAAATAAATATATCTGTATACACAATTTACATTTATATTATAATTAAACAACAGTTAAAAGTCCAAAGGAATACACAAACCAACTGTAATTCTGAACAAATTTAATTCAATTTCGAAGGTTCTGAATTCGATGCTTTTGGAGGAGGGAGGGAGGGGTGAGGCAGCTTCATCTAATGTGTATAAGCCCCGCGTCCGCAAATCGAAAACCTTTTTTTCCCAGCAGATATCGATTTTCTGGATTGAAGTACCATTTAGCCTTTAAGATAGAACTCACTTATGCGATGTGTCATTTTCCTTGATCGTTACGATTTATGTGTTGTTTTAGAATATGGAAATAAGTATTTTTATAGTTATTTGGCCAGTTCTTTGTACATATTTATACACAGTCCTATGGCAAAAATAACTTTGATTTTGTCTTCTTGATCAATCAACGAGTTTTGAAAACGAATACTGCAAGAGATATAACTCTTTCTTTACGTAAGGACTGTACTCTTTAGGGTCTGATTCATCAAAAAAATGACCAACAAAGTTGCAAAGTTGAATTACATCTGCGAAAACCAACAGATGAGCAAAAATTACCCAAAGGAAAAAAAAACCTTAAATTTTATGGTGTAAAATTGTATACTCGCTTTTAAACCGCCTTCAACACATATGATTTATTTAAACAGCGATTAACATATATACATTCAAAAGGCTTACAATATTTATTGATCATGTAAATACCTACTCATATATGGATATTTAAAATGTACAGGCTTTCAAAAGGATGTCAAAGGAATATTAAAAAAATCCAATCTTCTCGGGAGCCCACAGTGCCTTACGACGTTCCTGTTTGCTTTATATTCTCATTCGAGAGGCATCAAATAACAAACAATAGTTGTCTAAGCCTTCCCTATCAAGTGTTATACAAAGGCCCAATGAAAATATTAAATTTCTCCCTGAAGATATTGTTGTGCCGTTTTAGTTTCACTCCCAGTGGTATAAACCGGTGGATTGTATCAACAAGCTAAATGGAGTGTTATCGCACAGCTAAAGAGAAAAGAAAGGGTTGCCGGTAACACTGAAATAATCAGTTTGATCAGGATTCCTCACGTAAGTTTATAATATTACTAGCTGGCCCACGCAACCTCGTTTACGTCTTATATTGCCCGGAGTGTGAAAATTTTCCTCCGTTTTTGAAACATTCTTCATTGGTGGTCCGCTCCTATTAGTAGCAGCGTAGTGATATATAGCCTATAGCCTTCCTCGATAAATGGACTATCCAACACCTAAAGAATTTTTCAAATCGGACCAGCGGTTCCTGAGATTAACGCGTTCAAACAAACAAACTCTTTAGCTTTATTATTAGTATAGATTAGAATTTTTTATGGAAGAATACATCTTATCCTGTTGGCCCATCGTAATTATTGACGACTTCTTGTTGTACTAATGCAAACATAGTCATAGTCCTAAGCTTTTACACACAAGCCCTTTATATTGATTACATGAAAGGTACATAATATATAAACCTATCTTTTGAATTACTCTATCCATTCTTGAAAACAGCATTTATATCTGATGAGTAGTTTCTCTAAGCGAACAAGCAGCAGAAGTGACTTCATATTACACTATGTAAAGATTATTCAGATTGATTATATTATACAATAAGTACGACTGCACGGATAGCGGAGTGGTTGAAGCGGCCGCAACGCCATTTTCTACTGCGCTGACCTTCAGTTCAAAGCCCATGAGACAACTATTTGTGTGATCTACTCATGTGTGTGTGACATAGCAATTATTCCTAATACCGGAGTGGTCCAAAACAATCAAAAGCACAAATTCTATTTTATTCTTAACTTTATTTAAAAGTAAATATTTACGTTTATTATCTAGATCTATTTATTCATCGTACACATTCGACTACGTTCCTTTATATAACTCAAAAGGTTTTATCTATTTCTGAGAACATACTCTCAAAGTCATGTTTTCAAGAATTCTCCAAAATATAAAGTGCAGTTGAGAATTCCAAGATTTAGCACAATTCTTTAATAGGGTTAAGGATAAAATAATAAGAAAAACAGTAACATATAAAGACGTAATTCAATTTGTGTAAATCTCATTAAATAAGTACTATCGTTTACTAGTACTATCGTCTCATTAAATAAGTACATTATATAAGTCACAATTATCAAATGTTGAATTCAAGGTATGCGCTTTTTATAGATGATTTTTAAATACAACGTGTTAAGAACTTCATAATTAGTAATAGATAGTAATAACGTACGTAATTGTATTAAATTTGATTTTTGCATGAATTCATTAACATCGAAGAGCTACCAAGAATAGCTAACTTCTTACTCTTAATACGACTGTTCTTTAGACTAGCATATGATATATACAATTATACAAATCACAGCAGGTGTGCTGAGGAACGTTTGGGAAGTTTAAAAGAAAACACTCAACATTAAAGACTATTATACATTAAAAAAAGGTTATTTATACAAAGCTAGTACGAAGTGTATAAAAATATCATCAATTTCAAGCTGTCCAATAGAACTATGGCACCTATGACAGTGTGACCAGTGGTTAGGAAATGAAACGCTAGTATGCCTCTAGCGTCCGGATGTTAGAATGTACTACTATATTCAACATGTATATATACATTTCAATTGATTTAGACAGACATCTCTACGTTGCTCTAGTTTTCTTCGTAATAATATGTTTTATGTGTATGTACGTATTTATGTATGTATGTATTTAGTATGTGTGTTTTTTCTGAACTACTCGGCAACATGTGTGTGTTTGATTGGAAAAACAATTTTCAACTCAGTTTTTTCTACTAATGACAGAAGTAGTCTATATTATCATTCATTTCTTTTATTTAACGAAAACCTTTCACTAAAAAAGAGACAGTTACTTATCTTGTTAAGTAAGTGCGGTTAATATTAACTTTATCATGTTATCAAGTAAACTTGAACATACTTTCGAAGCATACATTTTGAAGTGAAGTCGCGTTAAAACTTCTTAATCAACACTACAGTACGACTAAACTGCTAAACGTAGTTACGGAAAGTAATTATATACATTATGTACGCTATAGAAAATATCAGATAGTATTTTTGTTGTACATAACCTATTTCAGTGGTAGGAATCTAAAGATTAAGATGAAAGTAGTGATTGTTAAGATTTATATTTGAGATCCCAATCTATACAAATAAATGAAATTGGAGTGTCTGTTTATAATATTAAAATAACCGCTTTCTACTACATGCATATGAATGTATATACGGTACACATACCAAAATATATATTTTTAAAAAAAATTCTGTCTGTCTGTCTGTTTGTTCCGGCTAATCTCTGGAACGGCTGGACCGATTTGGACGGGACTTTCACTGGTAGGTAGCTGATGGTACAAGGAGTAACTTAGGCTTACATTTTTTAGACTAGCTTCGCCCCGCGGCGTTACCCACGATACGACAACAACCGCGGGTGACACCGCGGGGTTCAGCTATTATACACATAAAACGGAACATCACATCGTTATAAAATTATTGATATAACTCTCTAAAGTTGCTTCGATGATCGCAAACGCTTTTAAAATTTTCGAAAGGCACTGAATATCTGAGATCCTAATAAATCAGAACATCGATAAATAAATATTGGCTTCATTATATCAAACATTCGTATCGTAAGTATCAAAAAGCTCGCTCGAGGAAAAGTTCTTTCTAACTTTATATTTTCTTTTACATACTTCACTTTAATAAGTGATAGATTTTAATGAATTGAAATTCTCCTCCTTTGATGCATTTGAATACGTTCATCTCTTTTTCCTACTTTTGTAAATATTTTTGCAACAGGGTGTTCAGAATCATTTATTTCATCATCATTGCTAAAACCACTTTAATTCAGTTAGTTTCTTTAGGACTTAACATAATTATAGTCCTTTAAGGCAAAAATTAATTATGTCTGCATTATTATCGTAAAACAATATACTGCACTGTCACACACAGATCATGGGCTAACAATTCAGTTCATTTAATAATATAAGCGTAATTAAAAGCTTGTCAAAGTAGCCAACAGTTTCAAACATTACGAATGTAAAAAACTTCATAAAGTTGTATTTTTCTGGAATATATTGTTAAGGAGCAGACGCTAATAAAGATCACTGGAAAACTGGGATAATATACGTCCGATTACTTTATTTTTCTTTTACTTTTACCTACATATTATAATTTATTGTTGTTTTGGTTTCTAAATTACTTTTAAAAATGTACCTTTTCTAAAAGTGCAAAGATCGAATCACTTAGTTGCGATAATTGTATTTTAGAATATGAAAAAGATTCAATTTATGAGTTCCCAGAGTGGATTTGTAACAATCGCTATTATTTATTGTAATAGCTTTAAGAAAGAGTGAATAAATAAACTTATTATTATTATAATATTGAGTAGGTGTTCCACTAGAAAACCTTAGGCATCTAACCTGTACGAGGATTTGTAGCATGCATTTTTTAACAAACACTATTTAACCGAAATCTAAAATATATTCTCACTCCCTCTCGAAATTCCCCCTTAACACTGTTACACATTCTGAATCGTGTTCCCGGCATTTATCATCGGTCCTCAAATCGTACGAGACATTATTGTGTGGAACATGTGATTTCCAATAAGTACTGAATGCAGTCATGTGAATTCATGAATAAACAGTCAGAAAATAGAAATCTTTTTAAAGTTTTCTTATGTTGAAGTTTGCATAAAAATGTGACATTCTCTGCACTTTATGACATATAGAAAAATTGTTCTTAATGTTTGTTAGTTTTTCTAGTATTTGCATCTTTCCTTAAAACTCCAAAAATATAATGTCATTGTCATCAGCAAAAATAAGTTAGAATCTACAAAAAACATAACCTGTTTTTTTTAAAACATGCATATTTTAATTGGAGTAACGTAAACGGAATCCTAATTTTGTGATTGTATAAACTCTTTGGCGTCATAATCACTTGGGCTTGAGGCGGCAGAGTATGACTAAGTCGTAATCGGATGCAACAGTTGTTCCAGAGAGTTATGCGAGTCACGTCAAACCGATGAATTAGACTTGATGTCTCGTTGCTGGCATTGTTAAAGTGTTGGATCACCAATCGGTCATTCCCAAACGGGCAGGTATTCCGACTGACGTAGGTCATTTCCGGGCTATGATAAGCATCTGAATTCGGTCACTAGCAGGAAACTAAATCCCGTGAGAACTCAGCTCAACACACGCAGGCAGTTTGGTTCAATTTGATGCAGTTTCGGATATTCAATTGATCTATATTCTCAAATTTGAGGGCGCAGTGCTACAAAAAGTGATTGCAGGCCAGAATAAATGGAAAATCTTTTAAATGTACGACGTGACGTTCATGACGTCAAAAAACTTATTAAATGGCCATAATCACTCTTGCTTTATATTTAGTAGTTTTACTTAAACGAAGGCAAACAATAACGTACGCTTCAAACAGCCGAAGACTAAAAATTAATACCAACAGAGATTAAGGAACTTCGAGAAGATGTCTACTTGCACATAAATTAAACAAAAACAATAATTAGAAGAGGAATAAGCATAGAAAGATTTCTTCCTTTTTAATTGAATGCAGTTTAGAATACCTAAAGTTTCTTAATAGAGTAATGACAGAAAGCTGATTGTCATTTGTCTTGTAATCACTATATGAATCCCTACTTTCCATGGTCACGGCATCACGAGTGTACGGTTGGACCAAGTTCGTAAAATACCACGCTAACACCAATGTGAGCTAAACCTCAATAAAAATTTGTTGCAAACTGTTACAAAAACATTCATTATGAGCGATACAAGCGAAGTTGCGCGGGCTTGCTATAACTTCATACATTCGAATGCATCCCGATTTCCCTTTACCAAGCATCAAGTGTAAACGACTGGATCAATTTCAATTATTCTATCAGTGTTAAATAACCTGAATATCCAGAAAGGTTATAGACTATCATCAATAAACAGACACGCAAATGAAGCTGTGTGATTTTGCTAGTTTTTTATTATCACCATCGTGGTAAGTCGATCGATTCATTTTAAGAATATTAGAGTGGAATTTGTTAATAATATCAGAATAAGAAGAAATGAGTCAATATTTGGATTTATAAGTAGATTCTTCTAAACAAGGGGAAAAACGTGTAACGGTATGTGACGTCATTTAATACAAAAATTTTGTCGAATTTCTTTGACGTTTGGTATGAAGATTTGAATTACGCTAATTCTTTTATTAAATACTAGCTTTCGGCCGCGGCTTTGCTCACATTTATTAAAAAGTGTCCTGTATTACTGCTAATACCTCCAAGAATATGTGTACAAAGTTACATGATGATTGGTTAAGTAATTATCGCGTGAAAGCTTACAAACAAACTTACTTTCACCTTTATAATATTAGTGTGGTTAACAATTAATTCTAGACAGTAAATTGCACAGACAAAAATAAGAAATAAAGTAGGTATATATCTATACAAATAAAAAATAAATAATTGTCTGTATTTAAATTCAAAATTAAAAGTTTTTCACTAAATGCCTTTGAAAGTGTCTACAGTACTTACATAAAAAAATAAAAATATATTTTTTGTCTGTCTATTTGTCCCGGCTAATCTCTGGAATGGTTTGACCAAAATGTGGGTCTTTTTTATTGCAAAAAAAAGAAACAAAAAATATGAAGAACATAATTAAAACCAAGGAAATACCTAAAAAAATCCGGTTCAAAATAAACTAAACGTGCAAGTAATCATATATTTATGAAACTCTTCCTCACCCAAAAAAACGCTTGGTAAAGTAGCAAGTAGAATAAAAGCATTACGTATAATAAATTCTATGAAAATGTAGTTTATATTGTGCAAAAAATAAAAAAGTTACAGCATGGAAAATATTTACTAACAGACATTTAATGTTGTATCAAATCGTCAGAACGGACGCATAACGGTCGAAATGTACTTTCCATTGCGTTCCACAACAGATGATTTGCAATTCTCAGATATCCAGGATTCATTGCATTTCTTTATAATCGCAAAGGACCGCGAGCGCGGAATGTTACCCTCTGAATTATACAAATTTAAATATTCTCATGTTCATGATAATTTGAGGAGTTCATATTTTTCAGTTTTTTTATTGTGGAAAATCATTAAACTGTTTTTGTTTAACACCTCGTTCATTAAATTCGGTTCAGTAATTTAGGCGCTACGTTGAGCCGCACACATATAAAGAATGCCAAAATATACAATTCTTTTTTGCTTCGTCGTAATCGGGTAAAAAATAAAATAAATCTTTAAACTAACAACAAGCCTCTCAAGTTTCATTACTTTATTTATTAACGTAATTACAACAGGTAACAAACAAGGCATTATTTTTTAGGATTAATATAGGATCAGTACTGATTGGTACCCTTCCGTAATCACACAACATAATATTCAAAGTAAGAAGATCAGGACAATCATTTTAAGATAATTAGACCCACACAGATACGATGATAAATGGTTTTACTACACTTATATTTCTTTTAAAAACATGTTATAGTCGAAAATGTCGACTATACCATCGTTCATTTCCGTAATTTCAATTAAAGTTGAAGCGTCTGTTTGTAAATTCAATTTTTCGATTTTCATATAAGTGCACATGAAAGTATTTAATGTACTTACATCAAAAGCGCAATTTTTTAAATCGGATTTGGAACGTGTGGACTGATTTTGACAGGACTTTAAAAGACTGATTTAAAAAACTGATTATATAAAGAGTAAATTAGGCTCCTTTATTAAAAGCTTTTATTTAACTTGCCCTGTTAGTATGTTAGTATGGGACAAATCTTGCGAGTTAAATTAGAACCACTTCCTGTCGTTAGATTTTGTTTACTTACGTAACTTCGGTAACAATGCAATAATATGGTACCATGAAGCTGGTTTCAAGATGGCGTCGGAAGGTGTCTATTTGAACTCCTAAACTAAACAAGATAAAACCGTCGAGTTTGGACTCGTTTGAATAGTCTTGACAATCACTCTTGTGCTACATGATAGCCAGGGTCTCAAGATGGCGTCGAAAGGAGACATAACTAAAAATTAAAAAATGAAATATTAAAAAAAAACAAGCTTTTATTTAAATGCTCTAAAACGAAGAAAATAAATTTTGAATACAATCAAACCCACCATTTTATTAAATTATAAAATTGATATTGATATAAATAAAAGCTTGTCATGAGAACACAACCATTTTTTTTTCAAAAGAACGAACTATCTTTAATTCTAAGCAAGTGATAATAACGCGTATAATTCAAAAAAAAAAGTATTATATTAGACTAGCTTCACCAGGCGGTGTTTCCCGCGGTTGTTGTTGTATCACGGGTAACACCGCAGAGTTAGCGTAACTCAGCTAGTTAATTAAATAAACTGTAAAGTGCTTCAATGCAGTCAGCGGCAGAGAGTATTATCAACATTTTTCCGTCTCACAACAACACTGAACATGAATAGAAAACTTTGCACTCAACATTTCCTCTTTTAAGCGGTCGTATTGAATAAAGACAACCTTTTCATTCATTTGATATATTACAAAGCAAAAATGTGAATGCTATGACTCTTTATAGAAATTTATTGACAAGTGTTATGACATCATAAAGCTACATTATTTTTGTAGTTGTTGGCGTTGTTGGAGTATATATATATATATATACTCCGCAAATATAAATAAAAGTTAAATGTATGTATATATAATTTTTTTTTTTTTGAGAAGTTACTTTTATTATATTATATATATATATATATATATATATATATATATAATAATGACTATTAGTGGTCACCCAGTCACTCACAAGTGCGTTGCCGGTTTTTAAAATGGAGTACGCTCTGTTTTTAAAGGTTTGAAGGTCGTATTGGTCCGGGAATACCGCAGGCGGCAGTTCATTCCACAGTTTTGTTGTGCAAGGCGGAAAGTTTTGGGAAAAGCGTACAGTTCTGGGCTGCCAACCATCTAGATGATGGAGATGAAACTTCTGTCGCGTAGGAAGATGGCGGAAAGCGGCGGCAGGGATCAATCCAAACAATTCCTCGGAGCACTTCCCATGGTAAATGCGGTAGAAGATGCACAGCGAAGCCAGATTTCTTCTTCTTACTGCACTACTCTTCCATATAAACTATAACTGTGCCAATTTTTTTACTTCTTCACTTATTTATATATAGATGTTGCTCAAAATGTATTATATATTTCAGATCTAAATCGTTCAATTGGGATTGTGTAATTTTACTATTAGTAAAGGAGGGATTACAGTATTTACACTGTTAAGTGCCTCCACGATACATGAGCCCTACTAAATAGGCCCCCCCTTTCAGATTTACAATAATCAGTGATGATCATAAATACTGGATCGTGTATGATTAAGGTAAGTTGGGTTAATTATACTACGGACAACGTGTACTTACTTCAATATTCATATAAGTTTTAATGCCTTTATTTGTATCGTTTGTAAAAAAATACTAATGATTATATTCCTACAGCTATATACTACTACTGTTTACAGTAGTTGACAGGAACATTAAGCGAAATCGTTTATAATTAATGCGAATGTAAGTTTGTTTATATGTCATCATGAAACTTTGTACACATATTCTTGGAGGTAGTATTTGTTAAATAAATAATAAATGTTTGAGATAGATTGTTTTAAACGTCTTTATAAACGGCGTATTTGAAAGTGTCTTCGCAAACATTCACAGTTTCCTTCTTCTGTCACTGGTGGCGCTGTTGCTTTTTATTTGGATTGAAGACATGTCAAGTCGTTACGTGCTCAATATATTTAACTCATAAAAAGAAATCTAACATTGGTTCTTCATTAAAATATTACCAAAACCCAACAGTATTAGAAGTAACATAGGATAATTTTTAGGGATATAAAGCTAGTATGTATATAAATGGCAGACCTCCATAAACGCCATTCCAAAGAACTAAAAGTTATAATAACATCTATTTCTTCCATCACCTAATGACGACAAAGGTCTTTTAAATTCTAAAAATCTCTATTTTGTATCATTGACTCCCCAAATACAAGTACCTGCCGTATTTGCCTGAAATTATTGTTAATAGAGTTACAAGAAAAAAAATCATAACAAATAGAAATAAATGAGAGACGAGAGTAATGAACTTCACTGAGTTTAACAAACGGCGATGTTTGTGATAGCCTCAGGCATATGTCGCAAAGCGCGTTTAACTGAGTACGGATTGTCGCATTGTTCGCATCCACCTACTGAAAGTACTCGTAATATTAATAAATGAAGTATGTCACATAAACTTTTCAAACTAGAAAATATATGTCAATAAACAATATTATTTGTCATTGGCATTACAACCATTATCGGTACAGATCCTACTGTCATTTTTAGCTTATTGAAGGCTATTTTGACATTTGAAAACAAAAACTATCTAAATAAATTCAACATGATAGTTCAAAGTCGTTAATAAAGTATAATCTAGCAGAAATATAAACCCCATTCCTCTAATAGCCAGAGACATAAGATTAGCAGGAAACTTTGCGTTTCATGACTGAATTTTTTTATTGCTGTTCTTAATATTTCCTTTAGTTATATGTTAACTTACACGTTTACTCGACATCACGATAAGTATATTTTCTTTATCTAGTGGTAGACATCATTCTGCTGAGATGATAAAGTTTTATTTATTTCATGATCAATTACATCCCTACTATACATAACAAGAAATACAGCTTTAAAAGAATTCACGTTTTGTAGTTATTAGTTATATATATAGTATAAGTTGTAGTTATAGTTATATGTATAGTATAAGTTTTACCGTGGGAGAGCCACGCTTCGGCATGAATGGGACGGCTCAACCGTAGTGATACCGCGGTCTCACAGAAAACCGGTGTGAAATAGCGCTTGCGCCGTGTTTCACCGAGTGAGTGAGGATACCTGAGGCCCATACTCCAACCCCTCATTCCCCTTCCCCATCCCCCAAAGGTCGTCAACGCACTTGTGACTCTGGTGTTGCGGGTGTCCATGGGCGGCGGTAATCGCTTACCATCAGGCGATACGTCTGCTCGTTTGCCACCTACTACATTAAATATATATATATATATATGTTAGGTGTAGTAGGACAAAACAGAAGTGTCTCACTTTATTGTTGATATTATAATTTTCAATAGTTAAACCTAGTTTTGACAAATGAGTAAATTTTAGAAGATCTTGCATAAGATGATTTCATATTACGAATTGGGTGAACTGACTAAGCCATAGTGATTTCAGTGATGTAGACATTTAGAGCTACAAAACTATAAGAATGCTATAAAAATAAACACCTGTAAATAAAGATAGCTCTATAATAACAAGTGCAAATTATTTCAGGCTCTAATTAATCATTTAATTTTCTACTTAACTCGAGAGACGTAATTAATCCCAACTATCGTATAATTAAGTATTACATTGTTTTGTAAATAGAGTACACTTATACGGCATAATAGCATACACGTGCGGAAAAATTACAGAGAACCCTTTCAAGTCCTCAGGCAATTAATTTAGCTACGTACATACATATTGGTATATCCAACAAACATACTGAGCATATATACCAACAAAGCTTGTCAAATCGGTTGGTACTTTGTTATCCCGCTATTTCGCAGAATTGAAAGGGTCCAGCCCTTTTAACCGAAATATACATTTATATGGATCCGGTACGATTAATGTGTTATACAATGGACTTCGACTGAAAACAAAAACTTTTCTTCTTCTTTTTTGATGAATGGCAACCAGCCGGATCACTAGGACCAGCTATTTCTGCCAATGTCAAGTATTTATCGTCTTCAATTATCAAGTCTTCGAGTCCTCAAGTCGTCGTCGTGATGAAATTAATGATAAAAAATATATAAAATGTGGATGACATGAAATGGTTACCGTCTTCCGAAAAAACAAAAAACGATCCAAAAACTTTTTCTTCTCCCATGATGATGATAATGTTCTCCTAGCCGATTTCGGCCACGGCGGCCAGTCTTAACAGAGACTTGTCAACTATGCAGGAGATATTATACTTCACAAGTGTGCGCGCAAACATAGGTGCACTCTCTGTTGCCTTACTCTCATAATCCAATAGGAGAGTTATACGACACGACATCATAGTGAGTTCGTGAAAGTTCCGAACTTCATCAGAGCTGAAGACGGCCAGTCATCAGCTCTGATGAAGCTCATCTAGTCCTGATCTTAAGCCAATGGATTACGGTTTATGCTTAGTTTAAGAGAGTAAGGCTTGCTCTAAACGCCATGACAATTTGGAGTCTCTAAAACAATCCATACGATTGCCAGTGAAGAATTTTCCCATAGAAAGAGTGCGTGCTGCTATTGATAACTGACCTCAGCGTTTAAAGGACTATATTTCAGCTAATGGAGACCACTTCGAAAAAGCTACATATTTTTTATGGTTTATATTAATGTATTAAAGTAACACACTGTTATAGTAATAAATGTTACGTACAATAAAAAAAATATAGTTTCTGTTTGTAACATATTTATGGCAAGACTGGGTATTTCCAGTTCAGAAAGCACGCATTGCATAGTAGTAAGCAGCCTCCGTGATGTTTACTGCACTGAATGTTGTGTATTCAAACCCCACATCGGACCAACACTTTGTGTGATCCACAAATTTATGTTCTAAATTTCGATATTCCCTGTGTCCATTTCTTTGTGTTTGTAAAGTTTACAGCGGCAAAGAAGATATTCCGGCTAATACCGGCGTTGTCTTTAAAAAAAAACATAATAATACAACGTGTCCCATAACCGATAAGCCGATTAGAGAAAAAATATTTATATATATCTTAATATATTTTAAGTCATTGAAAAAAAAAACCTATCGAAGACGAGGGCTTTTAAGATATTTTTCACCACCTTAACAAGAATTTCTTCCATATTTCATATTTAAATTTTCAGGTTTTTTTTTAGAGGCAACTTGAATATCACTGCTATGTACCATAATTCGTAAAAAATACAAAATGTCGCTAGTTTCTCAATGTGGTGTACAAAAAAGTAAGAACATTGGTATGATAATTAAAAATAGACTCAACTAATCAAGATTGTCATTATAACAACTTCGAATTGTTTGCATCCTCCAAAACATGTGGTTCCAAAAGGGTGCCTAGCACACGATATATTTATATTTTCTTTTTTCCTCATCATCAGTCATGGACAGGTCTACCTTCAGATATCTTATCGTTGAATTTGGGCACGTTGTATAAAGCCCCTCATTCTATAATAACAGGTAAAACCGATGCATTTATATATTGTGTGCGTTAATCTTAAGGGCTTCCTTTTCTTCAAAGTTGCTATTTCTAACGTATTGCAATATATGTCTATCAACCATTGAATGAACTAACATGATTCATTTCATCCAGTTGAAATTATACTAAGGTTTAATTTCAAAGATATAATAACGTTGCCGTGGGAGAGTCAAGCTGTCGTCACATGTGGCCTGTTCGAGCGGAGTGATGCGACGGGCTGATAGAAAACCGCCAATTAAATAAACCTAGAAAATTAGGCTATAACTTTGTTTTTTTTACCGATGAAGTCATCGGAGGCCTAACCTAATTTATGAATAGGACACTCAAATTGGGATCTCTTGGGTAGCAAGTACTGAAGAAAGTTTTAGTTATGGAAGTCGATGGATATAAGAGTAGAGGACGACCAAAGAAAAAAAAGATAGACTCCGTGAAAGAGAATATAGATTGCATGGGAGAACGCAGTGAACTGACGAGTGATAGAGGAGAATGAACTCATCATCACTCTCCCCTTTCCCTAAACAAAGTTGGGAAAAGGGGAGAGAGGTGATGATGAGTAAGCACGCTTCAATAGGCGGTGGTAGTAATGTACAAGTATACTATAACAAAATCACTTTGTTTTATCCAACGCAGGCTTATAATTGGCGATTATAAAAAAGACATCACCTGTACTGACATATCTCTATAAATTTTAATACTTAGGTATAAAATATAGTAAAAATAAAACTATCTCATTTCATATTCTCTAACGCAAAATGTTTACATAAGCACTAAGTACCCGCATTATACGTGTGTTTAGCGCTTATGTTCGGTACACGATCGGTTCAGTTAGCAATACCTATCTTGTTAATGAATCAACACGCGGTATTTCTAGCATATTGAATGTATATTCAGAGTATGTGGGACTTAACGTTGTAAGCCGATTTTGTGTTACGTTGTGAAATTAATATTTGTATATCTATTATATTTTAACAAGACTGGTGAATCACAGGCTTTACAAACACACATGAAGCATACACAAAGAACACATAGGCCCGTCTTTTAGAAGGCGTCTCAAGTATCGTTTGAACTGTGATCAGCTGAAACTAGTTTCAAGTTCTCATCAAATCTCAAGCGTCGCTCTTATTATAGAATGCGTTTTAAGTTCTACTCAGTTGAAACTTAATCTTAATCTCAACTCACAAGTCTGTTCTCAGTTACGTTTCTGCATGGTCGAAATTATTGTTCCGTATTACGTCGCAAATTATATTAAACAAATCATTTTTAACAAATATAATTTATACATTATAGGTTCTTAGTTTATAAATAATACACTATTGGCTAGTGTATCAATTTAAATATAATAATAAGAAGCAGTTTGCCCTAAATTAAATACTTTAAATATTAAAATAAAAATGACTAGATACTTGTGATGTCGAATTGTCAAACTATGTTTTTGATTTTATTAAAAAAATATTGTTATATTTTTTGTCAGAAACCGAAGAAGAAAAGGTTATTACTATAGCTTGAAGGATTATAATTGAAACAAATAGTTAAATGTGTATTTTAAGTGAATTGAATATCAATTAGTGTTAATTAAAGTCTATTGAAATGTGTATAAAAAACTGCCTCGGTGACGCAGTGGTAGTGAATGCGACTGCTGTGCTTGAGGTCTCGGGTTCAAATCCTGTGTCGTACCAAATGTTTATGTAATTTACAAATATTTGTTTCGGAGTTTGGGTGTTTTCTATGTTAATATGCATGTATTTACAAAAAAAAGTATAGGTATTTATATCAGTTGTCTAATACCCATAACACAAGCTCTGCTTAGCTTGGGACTAGATGGCGTTGTGTGTTAGATGTCCGAAATATGTATTTATTATTTATATTTAATTCTTTCGTAAATAAAGAAAGGTAAAATAAATATTTCGTTGTTATTCAGAAAAATCATCATAAAATACGTTCATTTCCTTTATAAGGCATTAGAGATTACCACTTGAGACAAGATTGAACTTGTCTCAGTTGAAAAGAGATCACATTTGTCAAAATCTATTCCTGAGAGGAGATTTTGACATAAACATCGTTCATAAGCTGTTCATTGATCTTTACTCACTTGATTAACGATAAGTGAATCTTGTTTCAAGAGACGTTCTAAAACAAAATCTCTTCATAAAACTAGTTTTAAAACTAGATTCACGACTGAGATGCCTTTTAAAATACGGGCCATATACTCAAAACAATAATTTGTGAATCACACCAAGTATGCACAGTAGAAAGTAATGAAAAGGTACTATAAAATATGAAACTTACTTTGTATAATTACAATTTGTTTGCCGATAGTAATAGTTGATATTAAAGATCTTTCTGTGGAACAATATTTATGGCAAGGCTTGGTACCTACCTACGTATTTTGCCGGCATCAGTTTCTTACTTTTAATTTTTTTAACGTTAATAATTTCGGGATCCATTTAATTACAAATTGTTTAGCTTTTTATTTGTTGCGTTTCCATGTCTATATATATAATAGGTCTTTACCTATGAAATTGCGTTTCTTCAGTACTGGTCATTTCAAATAAAAAAAGTTTGTAATGGCTCTGTATTCTAAATTCAAATTAATTTTGTTTTAAAACCATGACATTCTATTTACAAACTCAGTCTTTTGTTTTTTGATTAGCGTTGTATTTTCATTACATTTGAACATTTTTCGTCATAATGGATACTTTAAAAATTCGTGTAATTATGGAATATGAGTTCCGTCGTGGTACCAACGCGACACAAACGGCATGTAACATCAAAAACGTTTACGAAGAGAACTGTACAAACGAACGCACAACCCTTTATTGGTTTTCCCGGTTCCGTTCTGGAAATTTTGACTTGAAAAATGAAGCTCGTGGTCGTCCGGAGACTTTGGTTAACAATAATGAATTAAAGGCGATTGTGGAAGCTGACGAAACTCAATATACAGCTGAGCTAGCAGCAGCTTTTAATGTAAGCATCAAAACAATATTGATCCATTTGCGACAAATTGGCAAGGTAAAAAAGCTTACGATCGCCAGCGCAACGTACGCGTCGAGACCTGCCTTTCGCTGCTCAACAGGCAAAGAAATGAAGGAATTTTGAAACGAATAGTTACGTGCGACGAAAAATGGATTCTGTTCGACAATCGAAAGCGCTCAGCAAGTTGTTTAGACCCTGGTTCAGCACCAAAGCAATGCCCTAAACCAAAAATGACCCCTAAAAAGGTGATGGTCACTGTTTGGTGGTCTAGTGCGGGTGTGATTCACCACAGCTTTTTACAAAACGGCATGAGCATTAATGCAGATGTGTACTGTGAAGAACTGGAGAGAATGATGGAGAAGCTTGCACATCTGCAACCAGCTTTGGTCAATCGGTCGTCCCCACTGCTCCTTCACGACAACGCGCGACCCGACAACAACAACTGCGCAACAGACAGTCTCCAAGCTGCAAGAGCTGGGGTTGGAAGCTCTCCCTCATCCGCCATACTCACCAGACCTTGCACCTACCGACTATTACTTTTTCCAAAATTTAGACAACTTTTTAGTGGGTAAAAAATTGAATTCCCGAGAGGCAGTACAAAATGCCTTTGAAGAGTTTGTTGCCTCCCGTCCAGCTGATTTTTACAAGAAGGGCATCAATAAACTGCCAATGCGTTGGCAAAGATGCGTCGATTGCATGGGTGATTACTTCGAATAACAGAAATAAAAAAGTTTGAAAAAATAAGTACTTTCACTTATTGCATACAAAACGGCAATTTCATAGGTAAAGACCTAATAATATATATCTTATTTGTACTATGAACTAACATAATAACGCTAGATAATGAAAACGAAAAGGTATGCACTAGACCGTTTTGTTTCTGTAAAGTTATTGTATACCAACTCCAAGTACATCGATATACTTATCTCTGGTACAAGATAAATTTACCCCATTTGTCCTTTGTCCCAGAATTTTAGTTCAAATTCCTCGGCTGCTTATTAACAATTACTGTGTGAAGCCCGTAATTCAGAAACTTACGAAATATGTTTTACGGCAACAGGTCGTCCCTGCCTCATGTGAGACTTGAATTATTGCTACGATAAATATGTGATAAAATGGCAGTCATATGTCACACTAAAGATTGAAAAATCTGTTACTTATTTCACTACACATTTTACAAGCTGCAGCTTATTACGTTAGAAGCACTTCATTTTTGTTTTGGTATTTCAAACTCTTCTAATTCTTTATAAAAACTTCTTTTAAAAATATACGAAATTATTTTATTAGTGAGCTATAACTGATGGTGATATTTTATGACGGTGCCGGTATGAGGATGCCATCAAAAAAATGTCGAAAAAGATGTGTTTCAGTGAAGTTCTTGTTTCTTTATCAATCACCAAATCATCATCAACAGTCTTAAATAGTCCAGTGCTGGACGTATGTCTCGATATCAAAGGAGGTTTTGGTCTAATATACTACGCTGGCCTAAAAGTTCAGTATGAGTTTTGTTTATAATTTTAATTTTTTTGCAGTGATGTTGTCCTTTAAGTTTGTTCCTTGAGATGCCTCTTACGACACCCATGAGATAAATAGTGGTGATGGCAATCAATATTCTCAATCCGTCATCACAGAAACAATCCTTTACCACACGGACAGGTCTTACTAATCACCATAGTGAAAACGGTGATATAATAGTAAAGCATATATTCTCGGGAACCAGAATAAATGGATACGAACTAGCAACCCGCTCCGGCTTCGCATGGTTTCTTTACGGAAAATGTGTTGTTATGTTACTCTGAGAAGATGTGCGGCTTAACTTTTTCAACGTCTTCAACAAATATCTGTATATTTTAGACAATATGCTCAAAACAATATAAATTATAAACGAAAACCATCCTCAATAATCACTCTATATATTAGAAAAAACCGCATAAAATCCGTGCTTTTGAGTTCATCCCGAACAGACAGACAGACGCGGCGGAGGACTTTGTTTTATACTATGTAGTGATACATATGTTGTATAATGTGTCTTAAGACAGACCTGAGTAAGATCAGCAGTAATTGCAAAGGGCTAAAGAAGATGATAGTGTGCCATCCTAAAGCTACTACTTACATACCGCCCCCGCTATCACTGTGTGCATTTACTTTTCATTCAGTGCAGTGTAAGAATTATTCGACAAAAACGAGGTACGTGTTAACAAGTGAAAATTGTTGTGTAAAGGAAACAAAATAAGTCAAGAGAAAAATATATGCTGTAATATACTGTAATGTGCTTTTCACCTTCAAAGTAATATCTATTTGTGTTCAATAGGAAACAAAAGCTCGGTTCCCTCTCACAGGTCGTGACAATAGAATTAGTGTATAAAAAACACACTCCACTTGCCGTACGCCATCCGTTACACTAGCACAGAACACTCAACAATCAATCAACCTAGAGACAGTGTATTCAAATTTAACTGTCCAATTTGAAGTTTTGTAACCCGATTGATTGAACGTGATGAAAATAGACGTTTAACATTGACGTTTAATATCAACTTTACTGTCGAACGTATGATAGAATTAAGCGCGATAAGAAGGTCGTTTCTTTAAAAAAAAATCGTTCAAAATTTAATACCAATCTGTGCTTGATCTAACAATGTCACAAAAGGTGACAATAATAGAATCGTTCAGCAGTGGACTGCCACAGGGCGATGATGATGACGTCACGTACGTACGTATTTGACCGAAAGTTGAATCACTATTATGCTACGTTCAGTAATATTTTACTACTTTACTTTTACAATACTTTTCATAACACAATTTGAGAGATTGCTAGTTGATCGGAACTGAATTTCGAACGAATTTTGTTTCGAGCTTTGATCTTCACATTTGTTTCATGTGTAGTATACGAAAAGCGATCTCTCAATGCCCGGCATTCAAAGCGATTCCCTGAGTGATTAATACTTAAAGGAACATCTCAAACACAATCACAATACTCAGAAGTTGGCTCTCTGCAAAATTGAATAACGCTTTAGAAACTAATTTAATTTCCATAGCAATAATGTCTTACAATTGTTACATACCGAAAGTTCGTAGTCATAGTCTGAATTCGGTCTGGAATGCGAGTGGTATTGAGGGCACATTGTTTAACATGGAATGATAAGCCAGTCTTACTTTTTCTTAATGTCAAGTCAATAAATGTACCTAATCCAACTTGGAAGTTGTAGATGGATACAATAATAATGATAAATAAATTACGGTCAAAAAGATGTCAGAGATGAAGAAGCAGCTCAAGGTCGGACTACATAAAGTCATTTGTGCCAAGAACCCGTGGTATAAAGTTGACACCTGGCAGTGTTATGACATGAGTTTCAATTTCAACATGGCTGACGTGGGTTCCAAGGAGTAGGTGGTCCCTCCTCTCCTTGTAACCCCTGAAGACCAGAAAGAAGAAATACTGTAAAGAGACCGCCGTGTTGCCCACATGTCAGAAACTGGATACATTTCGCGCGCCTTACCGAAGAAAACACAAAACCGTATGGAGAAATAACGAAGGATGCAAAATCGCAAATTCCGGTAGCATCAAAAAGACTAGCCCGCAACCTGATTAGACTGTGAAAGGGAAAATCTCGAGAAAGTCATAGGTATCCTGACTGGGCATTATCCCCTAAATAAGCAACTATTTACTATAGGCACTGTTGCGCCTATAGTAAATAGTTGACAGCCTTTTGTGCAGGGGATGCATGGAGGCTGAAGAAACGCCGCAGCACGTTCTCACAAAATGTAGAAGTGTGGCAGATCAACTGGCGGACATCCTTCAATCAACATCACTCCCGGAGACTTGTAGTAACCTGAAAAGGCTACTGAGCTTCCGGGATGATCTGAGATGAGGAGTAGGAAGATGGCAAACCCACGAACAACGGCCCAATCAATAGGTTAAGTGCGGAAATAGCCTGGCAAATCAAACAAACAAACAATATAAGTAACTAAAATTAACATAAATTTAGTAATTATCAATCTTCACAACATGTAACTGATGGTTTCAATGCGGTTAATTACAACCCAATGAACAATAACGTTAGTTAATTATCTGTTTGTCAAATAACATTGTAGGAATTGATAAAATATGCCTATTCATTAATTAGTCAAATTAATTAATGTCGTTTCAACTAGAATGAGATGAATTTTTATCATAATATTTTAATAAAATGTTCATTTTAAAACGACCCTTTGTTATACGTATTATAATCAAGGTCATTCCGGAACAAAATCTGTGGGATCGTAACATTTAACAATGCTTTTGACAAACGCTCAACCAATTTTTCGCTTGACTACGTGTAAATACGTATTGTGTGACAATTTGTCTGTGCAAAAAAGCTGCTACTGCTTCGTAATGCATTGTGCAGTCATTCTTGCTGTTTGTATTTAAAGCATGATGCTTTGCACAAGTCACAATCACATTTATATACAAAAATTATTGGTACAGTTAAACTTTATATGGAGAAGGATGGCATAAAGCTAAATTAAAGGAATTATGGTCGAATTCCAATCACTGGGTAACCACTACTTAAAATTTATAGGCACAAATATGAAATTATTGGTTATCTTTGATGTAAGAGGGACTATGTAGGTATTATAATTTGAAAAGTAATTATGAAGTTACCTGTAAGGGCCGAGTGCTCCGCCGGGCTGTAGCAAGGTGGTGCAACGCTCGCCTCTGTGGGACTGCAAGGTGGGGGCCCCCCCTCGTGTCGGATAATTCCTTTCTTGACCATGTAGCAGCGCGGCATCGCGGCCAACGCTGTTGACAATAGAACAACATATTGTTGTAATATTAATTTTAATAATTGTTAATATTAATTTTAAATCACTTGAAAAAATTGGATAAAAGCAACCTTTGAGTTTAGCATTGTTTTGGTATTTTCATATTTATTTGCCATTATGTATACAACTGAAAGAAATAGCAAATTGGTTTAATGATATAACAGTAAAAATTTCGGATTTAAGAGCTGGGGACTCAGAGTCTTTTCAAAAGTACCGAATATGATTTTTTACGTCTTTAGTATTGCGACATATTACTCAGGAAGCATCAGCGTCGTGTTTAGTTAAGCTTAATGTTGTTTCACGTGTAATGTCTTGATTACCCATTGACTAGCCTACTGTTAAATCCAGACTACTCATCACCATAAGCGATTAGTATTAACAGTAACACGTGGGTAAACCAGTATCGATAATTGACTGCGCTGATGGCGTAGGGGATTAAGCGATGACCTCGTCGCATCGACCTTTTTCTTATGTCATAGGGGCAAACGAGCAGATGTATCATGTGATGGAAAGCGATTACCGCCACCGCATTAAAATACGTTAACTCATAAAATTAGAAGACACCTTGTTTTTAGCATACATTTGCATAAAAATAAATATAATCTAAAGTTAATATTGCTGTATTTTGAAAAGGAAAAAGTCAATAAACGAAAATCTATATTTTTTTTCAGTTTGGTGTTTATTACTCTTGATCTGAAATAGCGTATATATTTTTAATATTGTTATAGTCCGTTTTAAAAAGGGGGTAAAACAACAAGAAAATTACAGTCCTTAATTTTCCAACTTCACATTATTTTTTACCTCAAATTCTTACGAGACCCAAAAGTGATAAACCTTTGAAATAATAAAAGCATTTCCGATTCAGTTTAAAAATAAAGTTCTCAGATAAAAAACATGAAAAAATATATGGTGAAACACCTCAGTCAAAGAGGAAACACACTTATTTTGTTCGAGTTTAATAGGCCGTTTAAAAACCAAAATAAACAAAAACTGATAGCCCTCGATAAGACTTTTGTCCTCCCTGTTAGCTTGATTTTATTTTAATAAACCTTCAGGGTGCGTAATATTATAGGAATATCGAATTTATTACAAGGCACGAAGAGTGTTATTTTAATTACACTTTACTATTTAATTGAGTGGCCACAAACGAACAATTTATTTGCATTGCTGCAGGCATATTTCGCGCGCCGTTATTTTAATTGAGATTATTCAAGTGGATTGAATGGAATAGATGTAATTAATACGCTTGTATTTATTAATACCTGGATTATTTCAATCTCAATTTTATTTTAGTTTTGGTAAGGCGAATTTTATAAGCAAGTTAAATTGTAGTACTAAGTAGTTAAAGAAATCGTACAAACATGTAAGATATATTTCTGTCATATATTATATCGTGTACATTAGATAATATTTCTACTGCCGATGGGGTGGTTATGACAGCCTCGAATAGACTAAAACCCCACGCAACCAAATGCACGAACTAGATATAGCCTAGAAAGGAAATCTCTGATACCATGATAGGCCCCAAGCCGTCAATGGCGTGTAAATGGCTCTCTGATCCCCTTCCTGTGTCTGAAAAGTTCAGATACTTTCATACAACCGCTTGAAATCAATGGATAATAAGTGGGCTTGTTTCTTGGTTAACTGAGTCACAGTAACCACGTAGCCATTCAAACATACAACATTTCAAATGCATACGTCCGATATACCATAATATTGTCTCATTCGAGAGTTTACCTAAACAATAACTTGATTAGGTCAGGGCCTAAACAATAACTTGATTAGGTCAGGGTCAGGTCTAGTAGGTCGATCACACATGTAACTTAAACCGGCCATTTTCGAGAAATCGTTAACTATTCAAATATTAAAGTCGTGACAACTTAAAATGGACGAATTCAGTAAAACGGAATATTATAATATTTATTTCAGTTCTCGATGCAAAAACGATTACTTTGACAATTTCAAATATTTTATCATGAATGTTGTTTAGAGAAAACACCACCTAAGACATGAAGATTTTAAGTTATGGAAGTCTTTAAAGTCATTGTTAAATGGTTAAGTACGTCAAAATATCGTAAATCCTATATTATGAACTCCTTATACTTATAGTGTTTTATACATTTTATGATTTAAATCGAAAGCAATCTAGGCATGACAACATCACTGCGGAGAGTAGGAAAGCTTAAAACAAACTCAATAACAACCTAATTTGCCAGTATAATAGTACAGCATACCAAAATCTTGTTTAAGGAGAGGCATAAAGCAGTGAACTGTTAAAGGCTGTTAATATGAGGACGTGAAAATATAGAAACATTTAAACAAACCAATATCACTCGCTTTTTCTGGCATCTATTTCCTCAAATTCTAAGAAACTAATTTCACTACAAAATTAACAGTATTGCGTGCAATTGAGATATTCTAAATATCTGTAATGAATAAATTTTGTATGTAAAGTCGACAGTGGTTCTAGAATGTCAACGTGTCTAGACGACTGCTTCTGCATATACTGGTCGGGTCGACGTTTTACTCGTACTTTTGTTACTTTTAGCAGGGAGAATAAGGAGAATGAGGTTTCCGGTCGCAATACTTCTCTTTTCTGACAGAGGACTAAGGGGTATTAACATACTTTTGTGTCCTGAATTGCAGGTGTGCACAGGTAGCGGTAGTCACATACCATCAGGTTTGTATGCCTCCTATAGCATAAAGAATGGAAAACATTTAATATATCCATTTAACACTTAAATTTATGCAAATAATCGCTCCACGAAGAGTCCAGCTGCGCTTTGTATATTTTTAAGCAAATTTGGACATCTGACAGTTAAAATTTGCATAAAAATACATAAATAATATTTTTAAAAAATCTAAAATTTGTAGAAAAATCTACAACGTCATATTTATACATACACGGTAAATTATATTTTTAATATATTAGTTAACAAAAATATTTTCCTATTGTAACAGAGATTTTCCGAAAATTATATTCATAAACTAGCTCAACCCCTCGGTGTTATCTGCGGTTGATAGGGGTTGTTGTTATCTGCGGGTTAGTTAGTTACTTCTTATATCAGTAAAAGTCATATCAAAATCGGTTCAGCCGTTTCAAAGATTAGTCGGAACAAACAAGAAATTGAAAAAATTGGTTTATTGTAAGAGAAAAATTATAATTTGAAAGTACAAAAACGCTTCAATTTTATTTATTTGTACAGGAATGGAGCCCATGCATAATATATGTTGTTGCGAAAATATATTAGACTAGCTGACCGACGCAACCTCGTTTGCGTCTTTTATTGCCCGTAGCGAAAAATTTTCCCCCGTATAGGGTTGATTTTTTACACCTTGTGTCCGAAAAACCCCAATATCTTACGGAACCCTATTTTTTTCTAAAATAAAATATAGCCTATGCTACTCGTGGATAATGTAGCCTTCGAATGGTGAAAGAATTTTTAAAATCGGTCAAGTAGTTTTAGAGCCTATTCATTACAAACAAACATACAAACAAAGTTTTCCTCTTTATAATATTATAGTATAGATAAACATTCGTCGTACATCGGACGGCTCGAACGCTCTTCAATATTTACAACTACAATTTAAATTGAAAACCTGATGAACTAATATTTTCGTAAAAGCTATTGTTATATGCATATGTTTAGAACTCCACATAATAGGAAACAATGTGATACAGTTTCCGAGAGGCTCTTCAAACTTGTTGGATTTCGTTCAAACTGTCTGTTCAGACTACAAACAGGCAGGAACCGCCGACATGTTATCGATACTAAAGCCGATATACTCGTAGGTATTATTTCGGCAAACACAAGAAAAGTAAATTTAAAACTAACGCTTACTTACTTACTTGTACGTCTTGTTATACTCTATAATATATTTCAATGAAGAATTGTTATTTTGGAATGCATACAATAATTATATTAGAACATCAAGAGAGCATCAACAATCTATAAATATTTTAGATTTTTTTTTTTATGTAATAGATGGCAAACGAGCAGGCGTATCGCCTGATGGTAAGCGATTACCGCCGCCCATGGACACCCGCAACAACAGAGGCGTCACAAGTGCGTTGCCGACCTTTGGGGGATGGGGAGGGGGAATGAGGGAGGGGTTGGGGTATGGGCCTCCGGTATCCTCACTCACTCGGTGAAACACAGCGCAAGCGCTATTTCACACCGGTTTTCTGTGAGGCCGTGGTATCACTCCGGTCGAGCCGGCCCATTCATGCCGAAGCGCGGCTCTCCCACCATGTACATGTACATTATGGAATAATATAATGGAATCGATCCCATAACTATGAAGTACAAAAACACCTTGTGTGCATGCGGGCTACAGTGTGTGATACCAAGCGGGGAGATAACGCGCGAGGCGATAGTGGAGGGGCAGCTTGTCGCGTCTTGCTTAGACCACGTATGGGTGCGAGCGAGACGCGGTGAGTGCGGCTCGTCGTTTGTTTTGGAAGCGCACATCTCCGATCACCATGCAGTAGGAATAGCGCTGGACTTGGGTGCAAGTGCTCACTTATGTTTGCAAGGCAATATAGGCAACAGTACGAGAAAAGTTATCTGCGATAGACTGGTAAAACAAGGGATGGAGGCGTTTGACTGGTCAAAACTTCTTGTAAATAAGTGCCCGTTAAGGATGTTTCAATCGTTGTGTACGGTGTTCGAACAATTATATAAAGAAAGCACAATTGAAGTTACAAATCGTAGTAAAAAATATAGACAGCCTTGGGTTGATAAATCTTTGTACACAATGTTAACTCGTAGGGATTTTTTGTTTAAAGTGTGGAAAGCAGAGCCCAACAACATGAATAAACGACTAGAGTACACAAAATTCAGAAATAAGGTAAATAAGATCATAAATGAAGCAAAGAACAGATATAGGCAGTTGGAAATAAAAAAATGTAATGGGAATTTTAGAAAAATATGGACAAACATCAACGAGTGGCTAGGACGAAAAATAAAAAATATGGATGAGGGTATAATTAAATATTTGGGTAAATTAGAAAATACGTCTCAGATTTGTACTAAATTTGCCAAGACGTTCACTGAGGAAATACGCGGTATAAAGCATGTATGTTGTATAAAATTTTTAGATAGGAACACATACGTGGTGCCGAGTCCGGTGAGTTTTAGGTTTAGTAAGGTTAGCGCGTTAGGGGTAGAAAAGATTATAAATATGTTGTCGTGTGAAAAAGCACCAGGACCGGACGGAATAAGGGTAAAAGACATTAAGTTCATTCGAAAACAAATAAGTCCAATAATATCTGAGTTTATGAACAATTGCTTGATAAAAGGTATCTATCCGGACCGGTTAAAAGAAGCGATTATACGTCCCATTTATAAGTCTGGCAGCCACCTTGAGTATAGCAACTACAGGCCTATAGCCATCCTGTCCGTTATTGACAAAATCGTCGAAAAAATCATTGTCGGTCAAATCAATAAGTTTTTGGAATGTCATAACGTGTTATCTGACACTCAACACGGGTTCCGTAAAGGGCGCAGTACGGTCACGGCTTTGACTGGTTTTGCAGACTACATTAACGACTGTTTAGACTCAGGTATGCAACTCATAACCCTTTTTATTGATTATAAAAAGGCGTTCGATACTTTGGATCATGATATATTATTACGGGCTATGGATGAGTGTGGGATACGCGGGCCTACAAATAAGTGGATCAAAAACTATCTGTCAAATAGGAAAATACGAACAATTATTTCTGGTGTGACTGGTGAGGAAATGGGTGTGGATTTAGGCGTTCCGACCGGGTCAGTGTTCGGTCCAGTAGGATAAATAATGCATGTAAACAGCGTATCTAATGTTATAAATAAGTGTCGAGTGTTTATGTATGCAGACGATATGTGCCTAGTATATGCTTCGAAGGATATATTGGAGGTACAAAGATGTGTGCAAGATGACTTTGAAAGTATTACTAAGTGGGCCCACGATAATGGAATCATCTTAAATGTAAAAAAAACTAAATGTATGTATATACACTCGCCATATAATAAACAAGCTATATGTAGTAAGGTAGAAGACATACCCATAACTGGACATACATACGAATGTTTACATGGGAATAAGAGTAATTGCAATTGCAAGACTTTGATTTATGTCGACACATTTAAGTATTTGGGTCTGACTATTGATAGGAACTTTAATTGGAAGCCCCACGTTGCTGACACTTGTGAGAAACTGAGATCTGTATTGGGAAAGATCTACCAGTTACATAGGACACTGAGCAGACACACATTAATGGTAGTATATTACGCACTTGCAGATTCGCTTCTTAGCTATGGTCTTATTATTTATGGTCGAACATTTAAAAGCTATTTAAAAAGTATCAAAGATCTGCAAATAAGATTAATGAAATTCCTAGTCAGTAATAAAGTCAGAGATAAGTGCAAAGGAGAGTATGATAAACTGTTTTCCATCTGCGGAATTTTACCTATAGACAAAAAAGTTAAGTACTTAATAGCCTTAGAAAATTACTATAGTGATGAAAACAAAGTAGCTGTAATAAACAAATACAACACAAGAAGTGTAAGAGATAATATGCTTGTTAAACCTAAGGTATCTAATTATTACGGAGAGCGAACTTCAAAGTTTTTAGTCCCTAAAATATTTAATGAAAATAGTGTATTAAGACAAAAAAATAAATTAAACAAAGGTATACTAAAAACGAAATTGCGAGGCGTACTCCTGGATGATTGGAGTGCCGAACCTATAAATTAATATTAGGACCAATACTGTATAATTGTATATTATGTGTATGCATGTATGTATATGTAACAGTATGTACCATAAGTATATAACAGGAATAAAATTGTAAAACAAGGGCGCATCTCGCCATCAAACGTCAAAGTTTGGCGAGATTAGAATGTAAGTATAACTATTGTTAAAAGTCTTGATTATAATAAAAAAAAAAAAAAAAAAAAATTAGATGTACCAAAAATGTAAAACTGACATAAAACAATGATTTTATTGCAGCCTGACATCAACGACAGAGCTTGTAAATATTTTTAGAATAGCTACACCGGGGCTCAGCTAATTGAATATTTTAAAGTGTGACAAAATTAGTACTGTCAATTCTTTATTGGCGAAAACATGTCGAATACGACAAATTATTTATTAACACAGAATTTATCCAATTCAAGTTTTATTTTATATTTTTTTTATTATTATTATATAGGGGCAAACGGTCTGCTCGTTTCGTATCGCCTTATGGTAAGCGATTACCGCCCCTCATGGACACCCGCAACACCAGAGGCGTTACAAGTGCGTTGCCGGCCTTTTAGGAAGGAGTACGCTCTTTTCTTGAAGGTTTGAAGGTCGTATTAGTCCGGGAACACCGGACAAAATAATAATTTATATTTGTAAGAATTTTGTATTTCTTACACCATATGTAGACTGGATAAAATATGAGGTTTATGCGACGATATGGAATGAAGATACCCCGACTAACATATACTTCAACAAAGTAAACAACCAACAATTATATCAATATTTAAAAAAGCTTTTGCCCGCAGCCCGCGTATTTATCGGTTATCGTGGTAATTCGTAGCCTATGCAATGTTTTAAAGACCAAAGTATCCATATGGCAAATTTCATTAAAATCGGTGCAGCTGTTACAAAGAAAAAGTGTAACAAAGATACCTAATTACTTTCGCATCTATACTAACATTTAACAATGGCAATAATGCATTGACTTTGAAATTCGTTGGCTCGAAATTTGACCATAATTCTTTTATTTTTTTAGTTAGAATTTTTAGGGTTTTCTTAATCTATTTGTCTTTGTCTAAGGTGATGACACCTCTTTCAACATGGCTGCTTTTTACATTCAGTATGACAGTATAGACAAAATATAATCATCTTTTTAGTTTTAACTATGACATACATACATTTGTGTATTTTTGTAATTGTGTGTGTCATGTGTGTGGAATGTTATTATTATTAATTTAATGTATATTTATACATAATTTAAAAAAAATGTTAGCATTCTGCACTCTCTATATAAACTATAAGCGTGTATATAGAGCAATTTTCGGAAAAAGCCATACAAAGTTTTTGCACCACGTATTAATATTCCAGACATCTGACACTCAATGCCATATAGCCCCAAGCTAATCAGAGCTTTTTTTAATCATAATTAATTAATTTTCTGTACAAAGGTGTACAATGGTGTTACATTTTTTATAATTATCAATGTTACTTTATGAAATAATAGCAAAATGTCAATTTTAATTAAATGTAAAAAATTAACATCTATATTACGTATGTTGGCAACGAACAAATCAATTTAATTATGTAATAATAAAATTAAGTAATTGCAACTAATATCCGACAGAATATTCCTATTTTTCTGAGAGAAAATTACTTACTGCATAGTAGCATTTCTGTACTAAAAAGTCATGGCCTACATGACTTCTTAAATAAATTAGTAGTTATTTTTTTTAATTCTTGAGGCATCCTGTTAAATATGACTGGCGCCATGCAGTAGATGCAATAAAGCTGTATTTACTTTATGTATGCAAAGTCCATCACACGTATTAGTCATTCTTCTTTGAACTTTAAAAGAGTTTGAAATAACTCAGGATTTAATTCTATAACAGTCGCTATTTCATAACTATACATTTATAGAGGGTAAAGTCGATATTTCGTGCCTTACAATATATGGTTTACAGCTATCTACTAATTCGAATGAACAAGACTCGAATGCATCTTTATTGAGATTTAAAAACTACGTCTTTATGTGTAGAGTTGCCCCAAAATATTATACCATATCTGAGATTCAGAACTCAATAGTTCCATTATATGCTGTAAGCAGTGCATCAATATTGACGTAAGATTAAGCAAAGCGTATACTGACCTACTAATTTTATTAAATAAAGCCTCTATGTGTGTTTTCCAATTTAATCTTAAGATTGTTACTGTCAAGCCAATCTATAATAATCAATAATGCAGCATTTATTTCTCTTTCATATTTTCCTTCATTCCTACGTTGTATAGTAACTGTAGGTACTATCATCCGCAAATAATGTAATTTGATGATCAGTTACTTTAGGTAGACCATTTATATCTAATATATAAAATTCTCGTGTCGCGGTGTTTGTGGTTAAACTCCTCCGAAACGGCTTGACCGATTCTCATGAAATTTTGTGTGCATATTGGGTAGGTCTGAGAATCGGACAACATCTATTTTTCATCCCCTTAAATGTTAAGGGTAGTCCACCCCTAAATATTTTTTAAATTTTTAGGATTTTTTTTATGATACAGCATTAGAAAATACATACAATCTTGAATTTTCAACCCACTACGATCAACCCGTATCTTTCCATCACGATTTTTATTGACCCATCCCTAAAATATATATTCCTTTTTATGGCAAAGCAAAAGGCCCAAAACAGTACTCTAACCCACGCCATGCTTCACTGTTCGCTTGTGAGATACGTTTATTTCTTAATTTTTAGTTGAGTTATTCACGCAAGTAATTTTTACGTATTGTTGCCGGTCAGTCAGATAGGATTTTATAAGACTTAGGACATTTCTTCAAATGCCGTAATGATCAAGCTTTGCAAGTAGAATTTCATGATCCACATAATCAAAAGCCTGAGTCATATCACAGATAATAGCGCTCACTAGTATCTTACTATCTCCTTTAACCATTCTTACATTTTAAAAGTCGTAAATTGCTCTATTAATACTATTATTCCGTCTTTTTCAAAAACTATTCAAAAAATAGGTGTTTGTGTAATGGGTCTATAGAATTAATTAATTTAAACTTATTGCACATTTTGCACAAAGGCGGACTTAATGCCTTGGAGCATTTTCTGCTAGTCAACCTTAAGGTGATGTGAAAATATGATGTGGTAGAATTCCATGAGCTCTTTATTTTTCCTTTTTAAGAGCGGTTTTATTATTAATGCTTTTAGTCTCTTTGGATAAGTACTTGTTGTGATGTTCAAATGTATAATATGACATAGATGTTTCGATATGCATTGACTTGCAGATTTAACAACCCTAGTCAAAACACCATCAAACCTACCTACCTACCAAACCTATTGGTGTTTTAAAATATGAAGTGCGTGAAAATATCTAATAGTACTAAAATAATTTCATTATCTACAACAAATTTATACTCTGATTGGTGATTAAAAAGTATTTTGGGCCAAATAACATAATTAAAATATATTATCTATACAATTTTCAAACCGTCATGATTCTCAGTAATTTGATACCCATATTGCAGAATTCGAAACAGTTCTTCAAATTAGCTTACTTCTAATCTAATGATATAAGTATTAAATCAATGCAGCGATTTGAAAAATATAAGATTATAAAAATATTACATACATACATGGCAGTAGGGTTAATAAAAAATATTCTTACCACTTGCATTCAGTTCGAACTTCCCTGTGCAACTACTACTGAGAAAATAGTTTTGCAATAAAAAGATTTTGTTCAACTTTGCCAATATGTATGAATCAGAAGGTTCACGTTTAAATCTTGTAAGAACTTGCACACACTCTGTAGGTGGATGAGGAATATGTGCAATAAACTTACTTCCCAGACTACGTATAATTTTGTGGAGGGAAAACAAAAACATGTATATGTGTTTAAGAGCATAGCTTCTTTGGTAAATAACATACCTTTTTCGAACATTTTTTTTTAAATGTAGCATATTTAAAACTTTTACACGTATAAATACTTAACTTGCATTGACATACTTTCATAGATTTTAAATGTCCTAACTAACCAATTAACATATTAAAATATTTATTTCTCTATGAAATCTATTGTGTCAGTAAAAACATTTTGTTAATTAAAATTTATCTAAATCAACGTCAATCATAATACTATACTATACTATACTATTTACACAGTTACATTAATAAATATTCATAATAAATAAATTATCCGGATATCTAACACACAACGCCATCTAGTCCCAAGTTAAGCAGAGATTGTGTTATGGGTACTAGACAACTGATATAAATACTTATATACTTTTTTTTTGTAAATACATACATATTATATATAGAAAACACTCCAAACTCCGAAACAAATATTTGCAGATCAGACAAACATTTGGTCCGACCCGCGAATCGAACCCGAGACCTCAAGCTTAGCAGTCGCATACGCTACCACTACGCCACCGAGGCAGTCAACATTATTATTATCTATGCAGAACTTACTACAGAAAATTCATCCGTTTATATAACGTATTTTATTTTTTGAAACGGTACATTTCGTGATTTTAAATACATGAGGAGAGCTTTCGTTCGGCGCTCAATGAATAATGCAGGACCATTACAAATTCCTGTTCAAGCTACATTAGCCCTGTAAAAGGGCATCATATCTGCAGATTTGAGGGTTAAATGTTTGCTTTACATTTTCTTTTTTAATTTTTCCTGTGCCCAAATGGTAATGGGTTCTATTTGTACACTCATTACATTCATGGGTTAGGTTAAGATATATCTTAATATATATAAATCTCGTGTCACAATGTTTGTCCTCAATGGACTCCTAAACCACTTAACCGATTATAATAAAATTCGCACACCATGTGCAGTTTGATCCAACTTGAGAGATAGGATAGTTTAAATCTCAAATTATAGTCGCAATTTTAATTTATTGTTAATTATTTGTCTGTTATTATTTGACAGTCACAATTATCCGTTAACTCCAAATGATTCTAACAGATGTCGATACCTTTCGACTGGGTTGAGTAAGTAATCAATAGATGGCGCTGCTATGGTAAATCTATAGGCTATATTTTATTTTGGAAAAAAATAGGGTTCCGTAAGATATTGGGGTTTTTCGGACACAAGGTGTAAAAAATCAACCCTATACGGGAGAAAATTTTTCGCTACGGGCAATAAAAGACGCAAACGAGGTTGCGTCGGTCAGCTAGTTATATATATATACTACATAATAAAAATGGATTACGGTTCGTTAAACTCACTTAAACTCAAGAATGGCAGAACCGACTTGGCTAATTTTAGTCTTGAAATACTTGTGATACTCTGAGTGACAAAATCACTATATATATAGCTAAACAAAGTTACAAAAATGAGGAAAAATAAAAAAAAAACAATAATTTATTTTAAAAGAAACAGACGAAGAATGTGAGTCAGTTAGTATGTACATTATACTCGTATGTCACAGGTATATTATCAAAGCCGTGATGTTACAATTTAACAAGTGATATTATAATTAAACGGTCAATCAAGACTGTCAATCGAGTTCATTTTACTTTTTTATTTTACTAAACAGCCGTTTAACTAGCCGTTAGGTTAGGTTTTATTTTATTTGGATCCGGTTGTGTTAATAACAGCATTTCCCGGACCCCTCCCTTCTCAGGCGCAGAGTGGCACACCGTGTGGTTTTAGTCTGTTCGATTCCGACACACCGCAGATTTAAATTTATTTCTTTTAAATTAACATAAAGGATTTGACAATATACCTGCGATATATAAATAGTATATTGGTTTTGACATGATAAAAAGTTAGACTTATACAAGGCAAATCGAACAGATGGCTGTGATAAATTGAATTATTAACAACTCATCTGACAGTGTTTAATGTAATCTTCACTAACAATACATTAAGTACAATTGAGGCTTTATCCGATATCAATACACCTATAGTTACAATGTACACTATTATTATTCTTGGGTAATAGTCGCTACCGTCAGATAATTAATTAATCAACCCATTACACATCATCAATGTAATAGAGCTGTAACCTGGATTAATAAGGAGTTATGAGTTCACTTAGCATATTATCTGAGCCAATAATCTCATTAACAGTTTAATCATTGTTTATTTTTCGATTGATTTAACTTAAAAGAGAAGCGTGGGTATCAGCTCCGAAGTACGTACGTTTTTGTACGTCATGAAATTCTCGATACGTACGTTATATACGTTCTAACGCTGTTTGTTTATATATATAACAGTTTTTTAGACGACATATAATTAATCACGAAGCGCAAACCTGAATGAGGTCCCTCCGTTAGCTTACTCACTTCGGGGAAAGCAACGTAAGAATAATTTGATACTGGTTTTCTATGACCCATGTTTCATTCTGTTAAAGCTGACCCACATGAGCCGAAGCTATGAGGAGAAACAGACGTCATGTCCCTCTAAACACAAAGAATATTCTCCGACCAGATGAACTGATTATGCGCGGCCCTACGGTTGATGGTAGGAATTTGTGTATACACACTCGAGAATTACTAAATTGCGATACAGGATTACTAGATTAATTGAAAGACAGTTAGATAGCACTAAGACATACTACGTCTTTGTTTACGCTGTATGTGGAAGTGGCCAAATTTCATTAATTAATTTTATTTATGTAGGTTTCCTAATGTCCTATTGTCCTAGTTGAAGTGTATCTAATAATATTTTATCTAAGACTAGATAATCATGTACTGAAAAAAACTTAATTCAACTAAGATTGATATATTAATTTTCTTGTATGTTTACACGCCACTTTAGCGAAAACACAACTTACTTTCCGCGGCCGTCTTCTAAGTACATGGTTGGAAAAACATGCTGTTCATGTTTGAGTGTAGAAGAGCTAAATATGGAAAGAGGAGCTGGGATGAATCAATTTTTAAGTATTAAATTTTTATCAGAAGTTATACCAGCAGTTGTATTTTATGTTTACTGAACAACTATGAACATCGACATAACTACCAAGCACTAGACTTCAAAATTACGATAGTAAGAACATAACCACATATAGTTATTTCTTTAAACGTTAAAATCACTAGCTGACCCACACAAATTCATCTGCACCTCTTTTCAATCAAGCTCTCTCCTATCGGACTAAGCTTAATGTCAACTATACTATCAAAAATCGTTTTGAAGTTCGTCATGAGCAACAACGTCAGACGAGCATTATATATATGTATGTATGTAAAGTATATATGTATTATATCAGTTATCTAGTACCCATAACACAACCTCTGCTTAGTTTGGGACTAGATGGCGTCGTGTGTAAAACAAAAGCTATGTATATGTTACTGTAAGTTTTTCTTCAGTCATATTCGAGAGAGTTTACATCTTTAATATGTAATGGTCGATAATAATAATGATGCTGTAAAAGAGTTAGGCTAGTTTATGGATCCATGCCCTAAGGGTGTAAATAGAATCCAATTACTGGATTTCCCATCCGAACCAGAAACGTATTTTATAACGTTTTGCTGTTAAACTGTATTTCTGAAGTGAAAACTTAAAACTAGCTTTTTACTTGTTAAGTATTAACGCTTCAGTCAGCTATGAATGTATAGATATATATATATATATACGTATATATATACGTGAATACGACTTATATCCCATCGAAATCTACCAATAGAAGTGTTCACTTCAAAATAGCGTTAAATGGATTTTTTGCTTTACAATGCATTTAACATCTAAAGTTGAAGAGGACGAGTACTTGTTTTACATAATTCTCAGTTCGATCGATATTCTACTGTCGTCTCTTAAAATGTATGACACTTTTATTGAGACCGTCATTAAACCACTCGTATTACTTTCTCTATGTGAATATATAAACCGCAGCGCCACCCATTTTACTCGTATAAGGAACTAGCTGTGCCCGCTACTTCGTACACGTGACATTTGGATTTTCAAACTATTTTTGATATTTCACCTTTTAAACCTTTCCTGGACTACGAAAAACATTTCAAAACATTTTAAATCTAGTTTAATCGGCCCAGCTGTTCTTGAGTTTTAGCGATACAAACGAATAGCAATTAATTTTTATAAATAAAATTAGATAACCCACGCAACTTTGTCTGCGTCTTTTTATAATCATGATTGTCACCTATTGGTCTCAGTGTGATTCTAATTATCCTATCTTGTGCACGCCAGCAACAGTTCATTAGTTTCGGAGTTCATTGCACAACAATCCTAATTATTATAAATGTGAATGTAAGTTTGTTTGTTACGCTTTCACGCTAAAACTACTTAACCGTCCATCATGAAACTTTGTACACATATGCTCGGAGATATTAGAAGTAACATAGGATCCTTTTTATTAAATGCGAGTGAAGCCGCGGACGAAAGCTAGTTATAAATAAATAGATCAAGCATATTTAATACTATGATATTTAAAGCACTTCTTTTATACACTTTGACCATATTTATTTATTTCGTATTGATCTTGTAAAGAGTGTGCTGTTTCCCCTTATAAATATCGTATATAAGACACGAAAGAAAGATTTTTCTTTTGTTTTTATTTAGGTAAATAAATAACAACCCAACACAAGGGTATAAATAAGATAACATAAAAGTGTGGATACTTGTGCTATGAGTGATATTTACCACATAGTAGTTAGAACACATTAACAGGGTTTCTTACTTTGAGAACAATAGATAAAACATACATTAGTGATATTATGCGTTTGACAGTGACATAAAATTAGATATATATATATATATATATATTATTAGGCTAGCACTTGAGTAACTCAAAGGCTGTCTGGAAGATATCGCCGTGAGCGATAAGACCGGCTATTGTGATACCTGATGTCGATGTCCGTATATGTATCTCTGTACAAATGTAGTGTAGTGTAGAGTAGTGATGTGCAAAAAAGTTTATAAATAAATAAATTTGAATAAACATTAAGATTTTCAAGTAATAGCTTTTTAAAAGAGCTACGACGCATTGCCATTAGATCAATAGTACAGAAGTATTTGTTTGAACTATCAACCATTTTGTGTATTGACGATCTTTTGCCGGCATTAGTTCGACATCGGGTAGTTGCAAAAATGCTACACATCGGCAATGAGTCCTAGTGGGTACAACATAACAATGTCTATCAGTGTTTTAGTAATTATTATTATTAATAACATAAACACGTCTAGACTTTACTTAGCTAGGAAACCTACTCTCTCCCTTTGATGTAACCACAGAAACCTCAAGTTACCGAGCATTTCAATGGTATTCGCTTTATCCCATTCCAATTACCTAAGCCAATACACCAGTTTATACAATACACCTCTGAGACAGTTGTTATCCCGTTATGAGATTAAAGCAACACCCAACACTCAGACTATTGATTTGTTTACGACTTGCGTCCATTTTCAATGTTACTACTGCATTCCGTATTCGTATTCATGTACATGGTTTTAGACTAAAATTGAATATACCAAGTTAATATTTAATGGCGTATTGATTGTGATTGGCAGAAACATCTGGCAATATTATTGAATACTGAAACTGTACTAGTTCAGGGATAATTGGTATTTGATATTTATCAATACAAGTTAACTGCCAATAAACAGAATTTCATATTGCATTTCCTCGAGAGCTAATTCGTTTTCGAAACCAGCGGGCTAGACAGCGGGCGCTAGAAAGTTTTAGTGTTGTAGAGAAATTATTAAACCAATAATTTAATAGATTCTGGAGAAGAACTGCGCTAGACCGAAACCAGTGGAGTGAATTAAAAGAGGCCTATGTCAGAAGATAACCTGACCTGGTTACTCATAATGCTAGTTGATTAGATATCATTTTATTTTAAGTTATTATCACATATATCATCAATTAGATTTAAACAAAAAAATAAAAATCTGTAAAAAACAGGTTACAGGAAATAAAGGCTACTTTTATTTCATTTTATTTTTTAGGAGTAATTATATATACCTCCTAAAATATAGCTTGATACGGATGACAAATGTCACAAAAAATAACTAGTGATTCGAAATAGCCTACCTACCCTACCTATGTAATAGCATCATATATAAATATATTAAATTTATTTTTCTAAAATCGTACAACCCTGGTTTTAAATCTTAGAAAAATCTTGATCAGTCGTAATTGCATACACAATAATTAACTTTAATTGACAAATTAGGAAGATATTAGGGTGCTATACTCATTCTAATAAATTAAATAACACGCATAGTACGCATCATGAGTACCTTTACAACGGTAACAAAGCAGGCTGACGTAGCTTGTATAAAATTAATTTATATACTTTAATTTACATCTTGTATTCAATAAATAATGTAACTTTTATTTATTAATAAAACTTAAGAAAATAGGCATCTGTCAAATATTCATTACAAAATCAAACAATTAGGATCACATAACTGACTTCTTATCAACAAAATGGCGTAATGTACGCTGGTAGCCATCAAGTGGTTAAACAACCCGATGTTAAGTGGTGTTTGACGTGTTCATAGTAGAGCATCTCTACCGACACAAACTTGAAGCATTGTAGACGGTATCCTATAATTAACAGTTTCTGTTTCACTTACCTAAGTTATTCGATATTACTTTCTCCAGTTTACCTTTAAGCGTGCTCTATAACGTAAAGCATGATCTAGATTTAACTATGCTAGGTATTGCAATGAAAATTATCTAAAACAAAGATTTATCAACTTTTAGGACATCACTTCGTACGAAATAAGATTATGACAATTAATAAAAAGTAAGTTTAAATCAAACCGCTTTTAATAGCATTTTTATTTACTTTAGTCACTCTAGGTAGAATTGCAGATTACTGTAAATTGCAGTGCATTTCAGAATTTATTCTCAAACCTGAGATACTGACATCTGACGCTAATAACTTTTAAATCTGTTATCTTTATTTGTTCAATGTTAAAACATTATATAAAACATCTGGATGACCGAGCTTTGTTCAGTTTATGTTTTAGTAAAAATTCAAAAAAATACTTTAGCTAGATCGATCTATCGCCCCGAAACCCTCTGCATACAAAATTTCATGAAAATTGTTGAAGCCGTATTCGAGATACAGATTTAAATTTTTTGTATGTTTAACTGCCCAAATGAATCTGCTCTGCCTGATGGAAAGCACGAGCAGAATCCAAGAGTGATGGTTACCATCCTTAATGTTAATAGGGACAATGCAACATGGTGACCCACACTATGGCGGCCTAGTGAGATGTTTTTTCACGCTCCGCTTATATATACATATACACTATATAAATAAATATATGTATAAAAGAATTTCTCATTTAAATGTATTAAATATATGTATATAATTTGTCATTCCCAACTGTTACTTAATATTAACTGAATTTAATAATTTGTTGTACATATACAGCTATATTTGACAACAAAAGCGTAGAAAATACGTCAAGTCAAGGAAACCGATAGCATTAAGCGACCCGGCAGTTTACGCTCACCATTATTGACGTAACTGTATTGTTAGCAAACACTAATTAAGCCGCAGTCTGCAGCGCTGAATATCTTTGTGATGCGAATAGTCATAATATCGCCTGAAGCGAATTCCTAGTCGTCACGTCAATTGCTCTGTTGAAACTTTGACACGGCAGAGCACATTGTTTGATTTACTTCAACTGTTGTCTGTAAAGGATTTCGTTGTGAAAAAATATGCAATAATATTTATAATAAATAAATAAATAAATAAATAAATATTCCGGACATCTAACACACAACGCCATCTAGTCCCAAGCTAAGCAGAGCTTGTGTTATGGGTACTAGACAACTGATATTAATACATATATTTTTTTTTTGTAAATACATACAATGACATACATATTATACATAGAAAACACCCAAACTCCGAAACAAATATTAGTAGATCACACAAACATTTGGTCCGACCCAGGATTTGAACCCGAGACCTCAAGAACAGCAGTCGCATACGCCACCACTGTGCCACAGAGGCAGTTAAAAAAAATGTGACAATAGTTTTTGATATGACTGGACATTATTTTCACTTGCTCGTTAAATACGATCGATGCAATCCTCAAGAAAAAAGCGTAATATTACCATAAAATACAAGAGAATCGAAACGTCAGCGAAGAGATTCGACGCGTATTAATTACAGCTTGGCTAATGGGCTGAGCCGCAGGCGTTCATTAACGGCGGTAGTCACTGTCCATTAGGTAGACCAAATCATATAGAGAAATGTAAAATACCCGTGTCTGATACTCAGAAACAAACAAGGAATGCTTGAATTGTACTTTTTAAATGTTACGAAACAAGTGACATTAAAAAAATCCAACAAAGTCTTTAACCAGGAGTAGTTTGTAAAAGGCTGTGGGTAAACATCAAACACCTGTGTAAGATAATCTTACAAAAGTATTTATAACATAAATAATAAGCTCTTGTAAGTACTCTGTTCTTCAAAATCAAAAATAAATTTCATATGTATTTTCTGATCGGAAATGCAATAAAATAATATCGTAATTTAACGTAGCCGCTCTCGCGCTCTAAATAAACAGTGACACAATATATAATTATAAAATAATTGACACATGACAGTAGCAATTGTGACACCAGCGACATTTACCACATATTAACAACAAACAGTGAGTGCAAGTAACAAACGGTCATCTCGCGTTACATACCTACATACTTAAATACATACAAACAAAAGTCAAATACAACATAATATAGCATGCAGGAAAAAACCTAGATCCAGAGATTAGAGCAATGCCAGCCTCTTTGACAACAATCTCTTAAATGCGCCTGGACGCATCGCCATTATATCGATACAATTGAAATGAGTGTTGTAGGATTCAACTAAGCGTAACATTGGGGAGCGCCTACCAGCATTGGTTCGGCATATAGTTGTTGCAAATATTTTCTGCTCGTTATTTTACTTTGTATGTATATTGATACAGCTATCCAATTTTTCAGATACCAATAAACCAAGCAATAAACAGCTGGAAATAACTTCGTTTATGAACTGATAAATAGGCTTCCTATTTTGTTACTATTTGATGAATATATTTACGTACTTTTGCGCCTCCGCATATGTTTATGTTTGCCTTCATGGTATAAAGTAACCTATGTTCTGTTTATTTGTAATTAGAAGAAGAAAATGTAATGGAAAAATAAAAAGTTCGTCGCTAGCTCAATCAGACCTTATTTTAATGAAAATACTGGCAGTAACTACATTAGAATTGTTACGCTTCCAACTTTGTAACTCATCTTTTGTTATGTATTTATCTTGTGTATACAATAAAGATATATAAAATAAAATTCGATTATTTTTATTGAATCGCCTAGTATTTTTTTTTATCTTTTTAGGTGTATTGTTCTTTAGTAATTTAGGGGTGACTGACCACAAAACTTCTAAATCGCTGAATATACTAATACTATTAAAGTATTGCTTCATCAATCACATTGAAATTAATATATGATATAGTACCGGTATATAGTCTGAGTCCTAGAGAAAACACGATATCTCAAAATATCCTCGATAAAGAAAACTTAAAACTTTCTCTGAATTTAATAAATAAACCACTTAAGTCAATAAATACTTTACCAATACCAATTAAACTTTGTATATTAATATAATTTAGTACAATGCATTTACTATGTGATCCGGATCACTATTACACTACATTAAATTCTAAAATATTTCCTGTTAATAGCAAACGACAGTCGCGGTCCAGCGCTCTTAAATTTTAAATCGGAACTCTCTTTACAAAAGCTAAATGACCTCTCTTCCAAAAATCTTTCGGTACATATATAGTTAGTAGCCCTAATACGGTGACGGCTTATCCAGTACCATGTGTGACGGAAGAAAGGGATCGTGTACATATAACTACATTTAAAAGACTTAATTAATTTACCGATTCCCTTTGTCATTACTGATAACATTTTTTGGGCCTCAAAATTGAAGTTAAACACTAAATTTTTCGAAAATACCTAAAATATGACCTATACACATAATAGAGTCGGTTTATGGAGTAATTTTGATTACCCTGAAAACTATTGTACACAAATTGTTGTAGGTAAAACTTAAATATACTCGTAGTTTAGTGACATCAACAAGAAACATGATATCTAACTTCTGAGGTCAGAAGTCTAAAGACGCCATTGCGGACTAACTTGGAAACGTTTAGCGGTAGTTTGAATAGCGGACTTGGTCCTAAAGTTGGCATAATATAGGTCGAAAATTTAAAGTGATTCAGCTTAGAGCAACTGGTGACTTGTTGAACACCTTATTAGAACTACTCCCCCCATATATGCAAGATACGTAGTATGATAGTTGACTGTTTAAATTTTAGATTGACTCTCCTGGCAAAATTTGTCCTATCCATTTTTATTAATTTGTGGCCCGAACCGGCCGGCCAAGTTTTAATATATGTCTTCAACTAATAACCTTAAGTAAAGCAAAAAATAAGTCAAATTAGACAGACATTTTTATTTGCGCTTACCACTTAAGCTCTGTGGTTTGTTTCGGCATTTCCAACGTGTAAAAATATGTGTATAAACACTCATTTTCATTTACACATGTTCGTTTTTGTAGCCACACACTATCTGTTTGGTCAGTGCAATGTGTGTTGAACAAATATTACTGTTCATCGACCAAGTTTATATATATTATATATTTATATTAAAACGCGTACATTGCGGTACGCGTTTTAATATATCTAAGAGAAAAATAGGTGGAGATGAAATGCGAGAAGCCGAGGATCGAACTAAGTGGTGTGCAATTGGAGAGGCCTATATCCAGCTGTGGACTGCGATAGGCTGATGATGAAAAGAAAAATAATAAATACAGATTGACGATTTGATAATTTTCCAATTAGAATAAAACTACAACCAATATTCTTATTGATTACAAGAAGAATTAAAAATACCTGTATCATGTCGCTGCCAATCCACGTCGTGAGGCTTAAAACAAAACTAAAGCCAAGCAACACTGGGCTGTAACAAAAGATGAAAAAACGGAGCAGAGAGTGTGGGTGGGTGCCCCTTCCTATTCACCCACAGGCGTACACGGTATATTCAGTACGCTGGCGATGGACTGTTACATAAAGGGTATTAGCGGATAAACTATTTACATACTACGATTCATTAGTACACATCAAGGACACTCATATAACATTACACAATATACTCATTAAAATTGTGAAAACGATGATGATATAAAATAAAAAACTTGTAACACAACAAGTAATTCAAAAATATTTAAAAGCTAATTAATAAAATTCAATATTGATTTATTTTAAATTTCTTTGAATCATATTTACCTTAACCAAGTTCTAATGTATAACGAATGTGTGAAAGTCAGCCAACTTATAACATCGTAATGTTGGGTTCGATGCCTAAAGACTGCGAAAAATAGCATGATATTGATCCGCATCAGTTTGACAGTTTGGCAATCCGAAAGTTTGAATGTTTAATACCAAACATTCTAGAAATAAAAACACGAACTGTGTAGATATTTTATTTGCGTCGTCGAACTTTTGTTTCCATGAAAATAAATTTAAAAGATTTATATAGTAAGATTTTAATACCTTTGCGGTTTATTAACACCGATGAAAACAAAATTGAGCTCGTAAAATACAGTTTAGCTAGCAAATACAATTCCTGCAAGGTTTCGTCGCTATAATTGGTAATCCCATGTCGCACGACAGTTTAAAATTAAATTCAATTTAAGAACAAACACAAACATTTAAAATAACGCAGAAGTGACTAGGATATATGACTATTTAACCAATTCAGTCATTTAACCAAGTAACATGTAGCTATAAAGATCTAGCTTTGAAAATATTTTCAGTATTAATGTTATTACGCATTATTTAAAAAGCGAATATTTAATTCCTCCGTTTATGTATACATGTATACACTCCTATTAAAAACATTATGTTATAAATGAGGGGCGTCTGAGTTTTCTTCACGTTCCGTCGACGAATCGGTTGAATTTTTTAACCAAACTATAATTGACATATACATAAACGACTCATACCTCGAAAAAATATTAAAAGCATAAATATCATTTTTGTATGATGTGTATCTTATTAAAATTATAGGAAATATCTTAATATTTCAAAATTTAAAGTTTAAATTATATGCCAACAGGTCTAATGAACTGTCGTACAAGCTTCTACGTGATAGAGCTAAAATAATGAAAACGATATGTTATAAAAACTATGTAACCCTGACAGAAACTTTTATTACGATTAAGCAGGTGGATGTAAAAGCCTTCGATCCGATCGATCACAATATCCTGATGCTTAAAGTAAACAGGATACGAATAAAAGGGGGGACCTGCTCCGGTGGTTCTCTGCTTACTATTCAATAGGTCTCAAGCAGTTGTCCTTAACTACATTTCCAGTTGGGTCCCAGTGCCTTCTGGCATACCCCAGAGTTCCCCGATCGGTCCATTTTTGTTTGTTGTCTATGTGAATGATATCCACCCTTGCCTCCAATCATCCAATCTGCTTAGCTTTGCAGACGATATGAAAACCTTCTCTCTCATATCATCACTCGGTGACATGAAAGCACTCCGGGGTGATCTAAATAAGATCACCCTGGAGTACTTTCATATTAGGTTTTAGGTTAGAGAAGGTTATCGGAGGAGGGTCAGTAAACTCAATCTTAACCCATCAAAATATTCCGTAATTACCTACACTGGGAAACACATGGCCATAAGTGACCAATATACATTGGAAGGCCAATCACTCTCAAAATGTAAGGTAGTTTGCGATCTGGGTGTCTACCATGACAGTGGTTTGCTGTTCGTTGAGCACGTAGATGCTGTTATCAAAAAGCTTCTAGGGCACTGGGGCTTGTGATGCGTATATCCAAGTGCTTCACGGAAGCTAAAACGTTAAAGATATCGTACTGTACATATGTAAGAAGTCACATGGAATACGCATCGCAAATTTATAGATAGATACCATATATACATTGACAGGATTGAAAATGTACAAAAAGTTTTGTCAGTTACCTTGACCAGTTGTCAGAAACCTCTGTTTTCACCAAAGGATTCCTTATCGGTCAGAAAATTATATTATACTTTGTAAGCGATTCTATCTGTTGGCTTTTGCAGATCGTCATATGATAGCTGACTCACTACTCTTAATGAAAATATTTAGTAACAGTATAGACTGCTCGGAACTTCGAGAAAAAAATAACTTTCATGTTCCCAACAGAGCACTCCGTCACAACCCCACCTTAAGCGTACCAAGGGCATCTACCAATTATCGGTAGAACAGCTAAATTGTGCGTGTGAGTAGGGCTTTTAATGAGCTTTGTAAGCAGGATATTAGACATAGATTCTCTATGAGTGTCTCAAAGATGCAACAGAGTCTGAGAAATAATAATGATAAAAACAAAAAATGATTTTGCTGCCGCTCACATCTTTATGTTTAGCATATCACTATAGATGAGGACTTGTAATTGGCTAACTGTTATCTACTTGAATGCAAAAAGTCCTCCATGACATAAATAAATAAATTCATTAGTATTTTATGGTTATTATACATTCAGTAAACGCTAAGTGAAAAGCAATTATTATGATTGATTCAGCTCTTAATATTTTAAAAACCTCATTCATTTGAAAGTCACAGTATTTTCCAATAAGCTTGACATATCAAAACCATAATACAACTGATTCCGCAGAAACAATTGAATAATTCTAGTTTAAGCAACTCCAAAACCGTAATTGATAGATATCATTCACCTTGTGGATAATCTATTAATGAATTACTTTCAGATGATTGATGAACGACCCGGTGTCAAAATAGCACCGCGGTTCATTATAAATAAATCAAGTCTATTCTCTGTAACATAGTTACGATGTTTTAAATTTTAGATCAATACTTTTATATTCGGTTTTCTTTTTGTAAGTTGTTATTTCTAATAAGTTGTTGTTTAATGTGTGTCATTAGTTAATTAAGCTTGGTAAGTCATAAAGAGCACCTAATGCATTTTCAACTCTGAAATACATCACAGAAATGTGACCATAACATATTTCATTAGGTGGCGCGAAAATAATTTTGTTTACTCCTAAATGCCTTTGAAATGAACACCAAAAATAGCTCTGAAATAATAGGTATTCAATATTGCTAGTTAAGTATTCCATTCGATACTTCAATATTTATAACTTTTAAATTCGTCGAACATTTTTAAGTGATGACTGACCGAAGGGTAGCTTACCCTCGCTCTGTTGTATATTCAATGGGTAGTTATATTTATATATGACATTAAAATCTCTGTTGATATCAAAATTGAAATGCGAGGGTAGCCGGGCGGCTAACTAATACAATTATTAGTCAATCAATACGAACTAGCGCCCATCAAGTTGCCCTTTTAATACTTACAAATTCACAAAGAACAAAATAAAAAAGGAAACTGTAATTTGTGCGAGTGTTAATTTGCATAACGGGCTAGACCCGTACACATATAGAGACGGACTCGCTTAGGAATCTTCCATCAACTTTTGGACTCTTAAATGAAGTAGCTGTTTTTATCTATTGCCTATCTGCCTGATAATATACTCTCAGTATAGTATCAACCCCTATGAGCCGAACATGAATATATAATATAACAGTCAAGATATTATAGAACACGCATAGGCACACACTATTGTCCATGCTTATAACAATATCGAAACGTAATTACGGTTCCTAGAATAAGCTCGTGGTGTAAGCGATTTTCAGCCTTAAGGAGATCATAAATGCGGGATGCGATAGTACAATATCGGTTGCATGTAGACAATGCTATGTCTATATAGTGTTTAACTATACATACTTCTGTGTAGTAATAGACGTAAGGCTGGCGTGTACTATACAATTGCGAAATGTTATTTTGATGACAGTGATTGGCAGTTCATACTTAATTAAAATATTATGAATGTTTGATTTAGAAGAAACAGACAAAGAAGACACTCGACAAAGGTGGTACATTCAGAAGACGAAATAAGATTTTATATAGAATATGGTTATTAGAGCAAACTACTTAGAGGATGAAGTATATAAACCTACAGGTCTCAAATGGGAGCCAAGTGATATTTTTGGACAACATTTAAAAAAAATATCACGCGTGTTGTCTATACTAATATTATAAAGAGGAAAGGTTTGTATGTAAGTATGTTTGTAACGAATTGGCTCAAAAAGCACTGGACGGATTTTAAAAATTCTTTCACCATTTGAATGCTACATTATCACTGATTAATATAGGCTATTTTAATTGTAAGAAAAAAAAACAGTTTGTAAACTAATAACTGCAGGTAACACCGCGAGGTTCAGCTAGTTTTATATATAGCTCCTTAACATTAAATTATATATCAAATATTTATATACATATATGTAAAATTATTTGTCCTGACTGACTGACTGGTTCAACAACGCAGAGCCTAAACCGTTCGGGCTACAGACTTAAAATTCTGGCTTCTTTGATTTTCACACTCCAACTACAAAACTCCACTATAAGAAGAGTTTTTTTTTTCATCCTTACGGTTGTATAAAATTTTATTATTTTCAGATTTAGATACATGAAATGAGAAATAATCACGTGGGCAAACGAAGGAAACAACTATTAACAACAATAACAATCTATTAATAACTATACTAAAAATATAAGTATTCTAAAAATAAATGTATCGTATTTTAAGTTTTAATCACATGTACTACTACTATTTGCTGAATCAAAATAGTTTGTCATCGCGGCCAGTGAGAGCATTACAGTTAACAATGGCTGTCTACGGCGTAGCAATAACCAGCCACCGTAGATAGGTTCTACGACATGAAAGGAAATTGTAATTAATTGAACCAAATGAATCTATGGTACTTCACGCAATACAGGCTATATAAATATTATATTTTAAAGTATCAATCAAAAGGTTTTCAACAGCTAGACTACAACAAAGTCCCGCTAAAACTTTTACGGCACTAACCAAAGTTCAATCATTAGGGATAGAGAAAAATCAGCCTAGTGCGAGTCGAGCCACACTTATTGCAGGATTTTGAAGTTACTTTTCATATGTGAACTTAAAAGTAGACACTATATTTTTACAATTTAACTATTAATCCCTTTTTAAATAGGGCTCGTGAGATATAAACTGAACAGTTACATCTAGTTATGGATTTTCAATTATATTACCATAATTAATACTATATTTTATTATTCAAAATTTCAGATTTTAGTACCAATAGTTTTAGACAGGCTATTGACCCATCAACAGACAGATTTGGCAAAACTATAACAAATCCTACTACAGAACCTTAAAAACAACTTTTGGGTGTACTAAACGAAGAACAAATTGGCTAAATAAATATTACTATACAAAGTTACCTGAACTTGTACCCGAGATATAAGTTCAAGGTTCCTTTAATAATACAACAAAACACCGACACTCAACTTAGTTGAAGAAGCCGGGAATACTGCGGTTAGACGGAATTGAAATAAGCCAAGTTTAGTTTGAAATAACTTTACTGAAATGTATGCCTACAGTTTTTGTAATAAAGAGTACCAGGAACGTAGGGCATACATTACTGATTTTCTTTCTAAGATAATAGTTTTTATTTCAAGTGTGATTACATCGGAAATAAATTGGATGCATTTCGACCCCTTAACTACTTAATTATAATCAACATGATGGCTAAAATGCCACTGCCAATTTCCTTTCACTTAACTTGGTCTCAGTAAAATATCAATAGTTTGAACACCAATAATGCTATATTGGCAATGGAATACACTGTCATTTAGATGGACAAATCGGATTTTGTAGAAACTATTGTCCTATTTTAAGGCCAATAGTTTCTACAAAATCCGATTTGTCCCTCTAAATGACAGCGTGGCTCAGAACTCGTTAGTATTTTACTATCAGGCGCATTGAACAAGGATATTCGGACGACCACTTAATATTTGAAAGCTCGCATTGTTTATTTCGTAGCAATTGTTTTCTATAAAACTCTAACTCTAAAGATACTTTACGCATTTGAAATAGCCCAAGGATATAGAAAAGTTAAGTGCATATTGTCGAAACAATGTGCAAATTAAGAGTAACTTTATTGTTAAACTATTTGTATTATTTCTATTGTTCCAAATTTCTAGTTTTAGTTTCAATGGGTATACAGAACGTCACAAAATCAATTTTATAGTAACTATTTAAGGCGCCCATAAGTTCCAAAGACTAAGTAATTCCCGCAGCTTTTAAACTTATTACATAAAAATAAGTGAGACATTTCATACTCCAATCAATAAAAAATAACTCATGGTAAATCATTGAATGAGGAAAGGCAAAATTAAAATGGAAGCGGCGATCGAGTTACCATTTTTAATTAGTGTCTATTAAATAACGAACCAGTTTCAATGCAAGTACTTTGAAGTAAAATTTTCCCCTCTCGATAAAAGTGCCGCACAGCAGAGGGGTTCAAAATATTACATTACACACGTTCCAAACCATGGACTGTTCATGCATAAATTCTGTTCGAGGTTTTTTATAAGGTAGACAATGATAAGAATTTTAATTACTGTTGACATACTGTTTTTTTTTATTATTCATAGCTACTAATATGACTCTGCTAAATGGAAATCATGCACACAAGTCAATATGCTAGTTAGATAAATGTAATAAACGATGATATTAATTCAAAGTCTTTATTAGCCCAGTGGTCATATTCAACCATCATTAATTTTTTTATATAAACATATAAACGATAACTGTGAAAAGGAATATAAAGTTTTTGCTTCACATTAAAATATATAGATCTCTGCGTTTGTTTTATTATATTTTCCTACGTTTGCTCTTTTCGTAACCAGCAATAAAAAGTTAATCTACTTATGTAAACTTGCTAATTAGATTAGATTAAAATGAAGCGAAACGGGAAGAACGAGCACAGCAGAAAATTCATCCTACATAAAAGATATATCTAACTACTGAGAGTATTAAAATCAGAGAATTTTAATGGTATTAGAACCGAGGATCGACGTTATTATACCACGTCCCTCCTCCCCTATAGAACATCAGTGTTAAGCAAATCTATCGCGGTTTTTCACTAATGGCCAATTTCAATAACCTATTTTTAGTTTGAAAAGAAGATAGGCTATTTATTTTTAAATATAATTGATTCAATACTTTTTTTGATATAAAGGAACATTTTTTTCCCTTTTATTTGACTAGATTTGGTTGACTAAAAATCAACAAATACTTTTCAAGGGAAAAAAATCAGAAGCTTTTTGAATAACCTATTTTTATTTAAAACTAGAGCTACACGGATTTCAGCACATCCATCCCCTCGCACAGAAAATCAACGTGAAATGACAGCGGTCGAGCCGGGGAGAAGCACCCTATGTTGCATTGTGTGTATTTGCAATGAGTATGTTGACCATCACTCTCGGATTCTGCTTATGCTTAGATTCTGCAGGCAGAGTAGAAACATAAGAAAATATAGATTATTGACATCAGCCGTAAGTGGGCAAAATTACCGCGTCCTATCCCTTTCTCCAATATTTGTTTATACTTTTTTTAACCGTTAATCAACTAGATTAATTTTCATTAAAAATAAACTAAAAAAAACTCATCAAAACTAAAAATAAAATATTCATTAAAAATTCGTAATGCGGTTCGATCAGAGTTACTTTTGGTCCAGCAAGCCTCTAGCTGTGGTGCCAGAAACATGTCTGTTTATTAACTATTTTTGACTTTAGCACTACTAGAAAGCTGAGATGAAACGGCTTTCCTTTTGAAGGTATACAATGAGCAGTGTAGTCTGCATCTCTCAAAGGAATAAATGTGGCCCGTTTTTGCGACAGTTTTCATTAATACGGGACTCCTATATCTAAACTTCAACTTTCCCTAGACATTCATAAATACTTTAAGACCAAAATTAACCAAATCGCTCTAATAATTCGCGAGTTTTAATAAAACTGACGAATAATAAGTCGACGGACATTAAATAACAATGTCTATAGGTAAAACCTTTGAAAATATATTTAAGATTTTCCAATACCAGTTAAAATATTACGTTTAAGTTATTATAGGGGTGACGTGGGATCTTACCCCTTATTCACAATTTTACTTCCAGCCCAAGACTACAAAGACGTGGTAAATTTTTTAGCTTATGCTTTAGTTATATTGTTAAGTTTTGTTATGAAACTTCTTTTAACATATCCCTAGATACAAGTCCATGAAAAAACTTTAGTAAAATTACCACACAGTAATTTACTACCTTAATCGAAGGAGTTCTTGGAAGGAAATGAATCAACAGAATTGGTTTATTTGATTGTTTATCCTACCTTTAGGTTTAAAATATAAAGTTAAAATTAAAAAACGCATAAATAAGTGAAGATTTGATATGCATAATTTTTTCTGTATATGTATAATGTTCTTCTAGCCGATAACGGGTACGGCGGCCAGTCTCAATGCAGTCTGTCTCATAATCCGATGGGACGGTTAACTGACACGATCGATCGAACTATATATATTTGTACACTTGGTACTGAAAGGAAAACAAATGTGAATGTAAGGTGTGTTTTATCAGTAAGAGCTTTTGAAGATTTACTATATTTGATAATAATAATATTTTTATCAGTGCGTCAGTTGTTTATAAATAAGACGATGAATGCTCATGAAACAAAGCTCCTTTTTAAGGAGAAGCTTATATAGCAGGTTAACATATTCTAATACTCGATATCCTTAAATATTCTTGAACTCTAAAGTTCAAATTACATTTGTACTTAATAAGCTAGTAAATTTTATAACTTGCCTATTTGTCTATTGTATTTCATGTGTATCTATATTATAATGTGTACCTATAGCTTTCGACACCAGTAATTTCATTATTATAAATAACTCACCCTAGGTTTCGAGCGCCAATTACTTAGGGTCCATGTGCTAACAATGTGCTAAAAACTTCATGATATGCTAGTTTTACGTTAAATTAAAATAAGTAATTAAAAAGGAAGAGACGCGCTGGACGAAGGAAAAAATCGTGGCTGGGAAATATCCGGGAAGTGGACCGGCATCACTTCGTTGAACTTAAATTTTGCTTCTCATATCGATAACATAACTGCCAAGGCCACTAAGATGGTTGAATTCATTAAAAGAAGCACGAAACCGGTTAAAAAAGGAACTACCATTCTCTACTTATGTAAATTTTTGTGAGAAGTATTTTAGGAATTTCTAGTGTCACTTAGAATACACTATACTCGAATCATTAAAAAATGGTTGAAATAAACTTTCTGTATCGAATAATTAATGGGAAATAACTGACTCCGATTTGTTGGGGTTAAGAAAATTAACAAACAAACAAATTCGATCTTTAATCAATTTTGTGAATAAATTCGCCAATTGGTAAGAATTGTACTGTAGAACTAATCTATCGCTAGAATTTGGATCCTGAAATACGGGTTCAGACGTCTGTAGGTGCCGACACGAGCCGCGACGCCACAAAATAGGATTTAGCGCTAGCTACGTCGTTTATTTACCGGTGAGTTTGGTTTACGGTAACCCTGTAATTGGACAGAACCCTTGTTAGTGATGGTGGTTACATGGTTATTCAATTCAGTTTCCTAATTGAACGTTCCGTCACTTATAGAACAATAACAGGTGGAATTTCGGTTCGCTTCGATGTTAATATCCTCAGAATAAATATTGGCAACTTCAATGTATTTTAATCTGAGGAAATTGTTGTTTTGTTAATAAGCTCTAACCTAAAATCTTGAGTTTTAGTAATGTAAAACACTCTTAGCATTATATTTTGAAGGCCTTTAAGACATTTACACAGCATCAAATGACAATAATATATTTACCGAACAGTACATAATTATAAAAAAAAAATATACCTACGGCTACATATCAGAGTACAGCTGACACAAAAAACATATTTAATGTAATTAAAAAACCGTACGTTAATATATATATATATATGTGTAGGTATACTTGTGTATAAATACTTCAAGACTCCTGAATACGATATAAAGGGAATGAATGAAATGAAGAGACCACTTTAAAATAGTCGCATTCGAAAATAGAGAGGATGAAACTCATCTCTCGTTTTCAGAATTGCAGTATCAAAACTTAAACGAATGTAGGTTTTCTAACCGACTTGTCTTCCGTTTAAAGTCCTTCAAATTGTAACTAGGTACTTTCTAGAAATTTACTTTTTATATTAATGCTCAAAAGTATCTTTAGAAGCAAACTAAAGAACGTTTTGTTGGAAAGGTGTTACCGAAAAAATATAGTTAATAATTTTAAAAAATTACAATTGCAAACAGTGGTTTATTAAGTATTTTGAATAAAGTTTTATAAACGTAATTTGATGATTATCAGAATACGTTTCGTTTTCTACAAATTCCCTATACAAAGGGAAGCAATAAAAAAAATGAATTGATAAAAAACACTTTGAACAATTCATATTCCAAAGACGTGTTTGAATTGCAAAAATGGTACAGTATTCAAACAGAGCAGTATTGCAATAATAAAAGCCTAGTAAAAGTAATATTTGACTTTAGCTGAAACGATAGTTCGCAAAGTTTGTCATACATTTTAATAACACTGGCCCGTACGGATCATAATTACATTAACTACTTAGTCCATACCAATTACTGGAAATATAACATCATTAGCTTTTGCCCGTGGCTTCGTTCACGTATATTTTGGTTATCGCGATAAATATGCTTTATAGGGAATTTAAACTTCTGGCAAAATTATATTGGCAAGAAACTATCATAGTTGGTCACATACATTTTCTACGTCATCAGCCCACCGGCGTACGTTATTTACATACTATACTTTAACATGGAAACATCGAGTGTCATAACGGCAGACGACTGCATACATAATAATACAGTATTTGAACTTTTGATAATATTTCTATGTCCAGATAATTCCTTGTTGTTATACCATCTGTAACTATCATAGGGTCACTGTATGACCGTATCATATTCTTTGACAGAAAATTTCTAGTTATGGAAATAATATCCCCACCAAGTAGTGGGTAACACTTAACTTCAATAATTGTTCGTTTAAATAGTTCACAAACCATAATATCGATTTGTATTTCACGTTATTGATAGTGCTACATTCGGGCAAAGCAATTTGATACATATTAAGAATCGATTTTCAAGTTTCAAATATGAAACTAAAGAAAGTGTTTTTAAACATCGACGAAAGCAAAAAGCCTGGCAATTAAAATTTTGCGAAAGCCATACCAACGTAACACGTGAGAAAGGGGAGTTAACATTCATGTCACTGTGTCTCGCTCACACTCATATGCTATTCTATTCTATTTCACTTACACTACGCAAATCTGTATGTATGTTTTTGTATAGGTACGTTAGGATAAGGAAGTGTTCTCTAAATTAGCCGTATTCATATATTATGATGATTTTTACATCAAAGATACAATCAAATTAAATGGTGGCACAACTGTCAAGCTGTTGACGTAGTTAAGAAGTGATAGCTATACTGCCAAATTTTCTTTCTAATGTATAAGGCAAGTTTTAATGGTATACAGTCTCTATAAGATATGTAATTTGCTAAGAAATAAAGATAATTATATATGAGTACACATATTCGCTAATGTGTATTACTTTATGTTCAAGTTGTTGTTGCACTTTATTATTTCTGCCTTTAATAAGTATTTGAGTTTAACATAATACATACAAGTTAAATGAACTGAAACGATAATTCAAATAGCGAAAGTTTACAAAATCGTTATAGTTTTTAATTTTTTTACTATCCATGGTAAAATACAAGTTCGTAATGAAACTAATGATGCTGCAATACACCGTAGGCATACATTCCTATACTTGTAATTAGAGATAAAGCAATTTAAATTTACATACACTGGGTGTTGATAATTGATCGGAACATATGACGAGTATTGAGCTTTTGACCTATGCAAGTATGACTAAATTATACCGCCCCTACGATCGACATGCACTAGAAACGTTAGATGGACGCAGAAAGGGTAGGCGGTGAGCTTAGTTTGAATAACACTCTTTTTCAATTTAGGGTTGAGCACTAAATAGAAATGGCCAGTCGTTTTTGTTGTTACTGAAGTAATTAGTTGATTTGAACAATTAATTTAAACCCCTCAATAAGAGGGTATTTCATATATATGTATATTAGTTTTTTCTCAAATCTTGAAAGTTAATGAATGAACAATGACAATTCATGTGTATTGTAGTTCGTTATAAAAAATCCAGTTTCATTAAATCAACAATCTTAAATTATAACGCTCTACATTATAAAACATTTGAACAAAACACAAACTTTTCTGATTAAATGAAAGCTTTTAATAGAAACATACGTATTTTACGACTGCAGAAAGAAATAAAGTCATTCTGCAGAATTTTTCAAGAGCGAGGATACCTGTCGTATGGCTGGCAATGCCTACGTTAAAAGCAACGGATAAATGCAGTGCCACTTTTCAGATATCTCGTCTTCACAAATTGAGGGGAAAAGAAAAAAATTTTTTAAACCCAAGTATTATTGTCACGAAGGCTCACTTTGGAATGGTATTTGTAGTACTTTTATTATGAAATTTGTAATAAAATCTGTAATAAAATTGTATTGTAATAAAAATTTATTAAACTTATGATGTAATCCATCACCACTTCTATTAGGTCTTTACCTATGAAATTGCCGTTTTGTATGCAATAAGTGAAAGTACTTATTTTTTCAAACTTTTTTATTTCTGTTATTCGAAGTAATCACCCATGCAAACGACGCATCTTTGACAACACATTGGCAGTTTATTGATGCCCTTCTTGTAAAAATCAGCTGGACGGGAGGCAACAAACTCTTCAAAGGCATTTTGTACTGCCTCTCGGGAATTGAATGTTTTACCCACTAAAAAGTTGTCTAAATTTTGGAAAAAGTAATAGTCGGTAGGTGCAAGGTCTGGTGAGTATGGAGGATGAGGGAGAGCTTCCAGAATCCATTCCATTCGTCGCACGTAACTATTCGTTTCAAAATTCCTTCATTTCTTTGCCTGTTGAGCAGCGAAAGGCAGGTCTCGACGCGTACGTTGCGCTGGCGATCGTTAAGGTCGTGGGGCACCCATCTATCAAGCTTTTTTACTTTGCCAATTTGTCGCAAATGGATCAATATTGTTTTGATGCTTACATTAAAAGCTGATGCTAGCTCAGCTGTAGATTGAGTTTCGTCAGCTTCCACAATCGCCTTTAATTCATTATTGTTAACCAAAGTCTCCGGACGACCACGAGCTTCATTTTTCAAGTCAAAATTTCCAGAACGGAACCGGGAAAACCAATAAAGGGTTGTGCGTTCGTTTGTACAGTTCTCTCCGTAAACGTTTTTGATGTTACGTGCCGTTTGTGTCGCGTTGGTGCCACGACGGAACTCATATTCCATAATTACACGAATTTTTAAAGTATCCATTATGACGAAAAATGTTCAAATGTAATGAAAATACAACGCTAATCAAAAAACAAAAGACTGAGTTTGTAAATAGAATGTCATGGTTTTAAAACAAAATTAATTTGAATTTAGAATACAGAGCCATTACAAACTTTTTTTTATTTGAAATGACCAGTACTGAAGAAACGCAATTTTATAGGTAAAGACCTAATATTTTATTTTGATAAGTGTTTAAGATCATACTGTTTTTGATAAAACACAATAATAACACTCCATTTCCGCACACAATACCTAATTGTTACATATTTAAGCGAATTTTAGCAATATCTAGCAATTTTATGCGTTGATGACTTCTATTACAAAAAAATATTCTAAAAAAGGTATGGTATCACGTAGAATTACACCTAAGCTTACAAAAAAATAGAAAATATTTCCCATTTTTTAAAAATCCTGGCAAATTGATTTCCATCTTGTGCATAATATCGAACCCTGTTGTTATATGTCTGCCTCAGTGGCGTAGTGGTAGCGTATGCGACTGCTAAGCTAGAGGTCTCGGGTTCGATTCCCGGGTCGGACCAAATGTTTGTATGATCTGCAAATATTTGTTTCGAAGTTTGGGTGTTTTCTATGTATAATATGTATGTATTTACAAAAAAAAAATATTAAATATCAGTTGTCTAGTACCCATAACACAAGCTCTGCTTAGCTTGGGACTAGATGGCGTTGTGTGTAAGATGTCCGAAATATTTATTTATTTATTTTTATTTATATAACGATAATCATCCGTAATAAATACTTTGTCACAGAAAGAACGGTTTTAGTTACCGTTTAGATGCTTTAAGCCGTTACACAATAAAAAAAACAACCTTCAACTTAACTGTAGTGTTACAGATATGCCATTTACAGTAAGGAACGTTTTATTATATGAAATAGCATACTGCACAGTTTAAAATATTGTAAGCGAAATAAATCAACGGACCTAAAATTCTCGGAGGCACCCGGAGATAAAGCTGGTTTTTAAGTCGCTATTGGCGTACTAGATTCCATACATTACACGCGTTCATCTCAAAACGGAGGCACATTCCTGTTGTCTACTGAACATTTTCTAGTGTACAAAGACTAGCATCCTAAACGTATTTATCTCAAAGAAATACCTATCATGGAGATAAAATGGTATATTATATAATCGATTCTACTTTTACTAACCGAACGGATGGCGTACTGGTATAAACGATCACGTCGCCGTTCTCTCGCCATGCTATGGGTTGACTTGAAACCTTACATCGGACTGCACTTTGTGGACTCAATAAATTTTTATTCATACATGCATATTTTTTAAATCCCCGTGACACAGAATTTATTTTTAGTACGGAAGTTGTCCGTACAAAAGAAAAAAAATCATACTATACTTTCCATATTACGCACTCCGTTCCTATTGTACTCCACTCAACTCGGTAATCGAACCGTATGATATTGTATTCCTTTACCATGGTTGCCTGGAAGAGATTGCCTTTGGGCGATAAGGCCGCCAATTGTACATCCTAGTTATGTGTTACCTTTATAAGTAAACTGGTACATACACAGTACATAAAAGAGATTTATTATTATTATTTACACTCGTATGCCATGTTGTGTAATGGTTAATCTTAATCTCTAATATTTATCCATAAGCTTTTATAAATACCACACGGCGAAACTATCTGCTTCAATGAGTATCTTTCTTGAATATATTAATAAATCTCACATTACTAAGTTTTTAAAGAAGCAAATATTAGAAATGCTTCTTCGATTGTTTATATCTATAATCATCTGACAATTTAACAGCTCATTTAAGCACAGTTGCCATTTTAATCGATACATTCTTCTATGGATTCGATGATTTTGTAAAAATAATTAAGTTTCCTAACTAATAATAATTATGAAGGTGCACTTTAACTATCATATAGTCGTTTAACGCTAATTATGTGGGTAGATCTTAAATTATACACAACAATTATTGTTACGCCGAAATATGGAATAGTGTTTTACTGTGATTTCTTTTACAAGCTGACGTATCGCCTGATGGTAAGCTATTACCGTTACCCATGGACACCCGCAACACCAGAGGCGTCACAAGTGAGTTGCCGGCCTTTGGAGGATGGGGAGAGGAATTGGAGGGGTTGGCGTATGTGCCTCCGGTATCCTCACTCACTTGGTGAAACACAGCGCAAACGCTGTTTCATACCGGTTTTCTGTATGCCGTGTTATCACTCCGGTCGAGCCGGCCCATGCATGCCGAAGCGTGACTCTCCCACGGTTGGCATGCAGGAACATATTTGTTCCTGTATTTGTAATTGTGGTTTATTTAATATTATTATCGCAATAATACAAAATTAAATAAAATAGTGCAAGGCACTCTTCTTCACTCAAAAGTACATAACATACGTACATACATTCAAGGAACACACACTAAACATCACTAAAACATCAAAAAAGTTCCTGTACTAACAGATATATTTATAACACTAAAAGAAATCGTATCATACAATAATTGTCTCAGTAGTTCAAACGCTGCAGGCAGTGCAGCTGACATTCTTTATTTTTTCCAATGTGAGAGAGTTGAAAATGTGAAGAATGAAATGTTCCAATGTTTGAGGGTTTAACTTTTACGGCAGCAACCGTTTGTGTTGTTTCAGTCGGTAATTTTTAGTGTCCGGTAGCCGGCAATGGCCTTGACCCTATGTGTGTAGGTATATTTGACTGGGGTCTTTTCAGTTTGAAAGATGTGACGTATTTAACGTTTATGCTCCAAAATTGAACCCCTTTTGGTGAGTATGCGTGTGTTGATAGTCTAAATGTTTTACAAGCGGTCTTAATTATTATTAACGAGTAAACTTTATGCAGATCCAGAAGCGGACTCCTATCCTTATATATATCATCCTATAGCGTTAAAAGATTAGTGTTCGAACGTTTTTATCTAAGTACACATGACAACAACAAGTGTTGTACACAGCACAAAATGGAAAGTCGGAGTAAAACAAAATATACAAATCGAGCTCGCGTACAATTAATTCACTTAATGGTACAACATATCTTCCATTCCTACATTTTTTTTATTTATTGTCCAAAACATTATCTACATCTATAATTATATACATAAACATATTCTGTCGCTTCAAACACATGGGATTTTAGGCGAGACGGAGTTGGTCCATTAGTATACAACAGATTGACAAAAACAAATTTAAGCCATTTAGCAAATACAAACTTTAAGAAAACAACTTAGGGCAGGCAAGCTCAAATATAATGTCTAATGGACAACACATCAGCACCCACTTACGTTAGGTTATCTGTAATGCTAAGCTATGTTGTCCATTAAGAATTTCTACATTGTTTTTATATAATTATCTTTGGTTAGATATTTTTGTACTATATGCTCTGGTATATACTAAATAATAGAATATAGTGTGGGGGAACGGGTATCATGTTCCACCCAACACAAAGGGAGGATCCTCCGACCAGGCGAGGTGATCATGCCTGGCGGGCTACTGCCCAACAGTTGATGTTGGGATGTTGTATATAAGCTAATCGGCGCGAGAACTATTTATTTCGCGATTCAGGATTTGTAGTTACTCCGTGTAGTGCGTTACTTCGTAGTTCAGTGTATCATCGGTAGATGGCGCTATAGTATATTATGTGGAAGTCGCCACAATAGTATATCAGGTAATATGTAACGGCATATTCTAAACCCATATATTTGTTTAAATTAAGGCACTATAAATTTTGGAAATTAGATAGCTGTCGTTAGTTACATTTACGCGTTCGTACACAGAGCTGGTCTATATTCGCAATTTTTCCTTCGTAATAGCCATTTAAATTACCCATTCTCATATTTGTTAAATAGAAACACTCTGTGAACATTTCTACTATCTACCCGTCACGATGGTAGAGATAAAGAAGAGGGTCCCAATTATATGCAGACGACCGAAGAGCAGAGGGTAAATAATTTGGCGTGACAATTTAAAAATTCCCGTTCCATTTTTATAGTCGCTTGAGTGTCATATTTTATCTCAATCTGTCGTAATTTGCTTGGATAAATTACGAACCATAAATATGATCATGCGTTATTCGTAAAATAAAGTTTATATTAATGAATTTGTTATCAATGTTTGTCAAAAAACTAGGTTTCCAAAATTCTTACGAGCAAGATTTTTACACAGCGCTAGGATTCGCGAAATGAATTCACATTAAGATTTATTCATACACACCTCGATGTGGTCTAGCAACTAGTTGGACAAATCGAGAAATAAGTTACTTTTATCGTCACGAAGTTTACTTCACAATTGGTTATTTTATAGTTTTAACGAGATATATACCTTCAAATATTTGGAACCACTATCCATGAGAGCAATTATTGTCTTCACTTAAATCTTTTCCACTTATTGTGTTACGCTACTCTAAGAAACTCTCACAATCCTAATAATAGGTATACCTAAGCCGGGTAAAAACGAATAAACATTTTCAATAACTATTTGTAAAGAAACCAAAGTTTTGGAAAAGTCGCTTTAAAATGAAGACACACGTACAAATTTAAGTCTAAATGGAAGTATGATTATCTTGACGTATTAAACAATTCATAGAAACAAAACAAGACACAATTATTGGCTTACGCTTGCGGAATGATGGTATCAACAAAAGATGCTAACTCTTTTAAATTGTGAGTTAAACACAAAGAGTAATTTAAACTTCATTTGTAAGGATTTACAGGGTGTTAGTATCACAGTTGGTAACAAATATAAAGAATGTAGCTTTAAGCTTTGACCGTGCAGTGTTTCTATAACTTATTTATTGAGTTTGTTTACTCAATCTGTGGGTAAGCCATGCCTTGGAATAAATTCACCAATTCGACCGGAGTGGTGAACGAGTTTACAAAAAAACTGTTTTTCCCTGAGCGCGTGGTGGTGCAAAACGTCCCTTACTCCTTATTCTAGGGGTCCTGAAAAACAGGCTTCGCAAGAATCAGAAGTATAAACGTGAAAATGAATAAATTCAAAAATAAAAACGTTACATTTTTTTAACATTTCAAATGTCCTTGGTAAAATTTATTCTCGGTTATTCTCTATTATCAAGTACATAGCGAATACTGGCCAAATAAGCGAATATATACTCAATAAACACGAGTGTTAATTTCAGATGTCATCAAAATCCCTGATTTACAAACGTCCAACTACCGCTATCTTGATTGGATCGATTACACCATGGATGCACAGACCGCGGCCCGCGGGCCGCATGCGGCCCGCTGGTCGAATACTGGTGGCCCGCCTACAGCAAAAATAATACTCTCGTACATTCGAAAAATATTGAATTCTATTGCAGAATAAAACCAAAAAAAATATGTTCGAAAAGTAATTTGAAACTCGCGCGCGCGCTATTAAGTGCGCTTATCGGTGCGCCGTGCGTGCGTCGGTAACAGCGGTCGGCAATGTTCGTGCTGATCTCTTGAGGTTTTCTTGAGGAAGCATGGCGGCCGGCGGCGCAGCGACGACGGTAGTGCGGTGGTGGCTTATCCACGGGTTAATTTGAAAACTGTTTTATTGTAAATAATAAGATTATTACAAAATAATAAATATTAAAGTACTTTGTTTCTGTTGATATTGTAAGCGACGTCCATAAAACTTATGAAAATCATTCAAATACCGCGCCAGTTCATGAATAAAACGACGCCGCGGCCGCGCCGCCTCAAGCGCCCAAAAATATTAATTCAAGTAACATCGCTTGCCGCCTTTATATAAAGTTCAAAATAATAGAAGTAGAGAAATCAAGAATTTTCTAGCGTGGTGTGAGCAAGCGAGATTGCAATAGTCCCGAATTCCCGAATGCTCGCGTAGGTAGATGCACGAAGCTTCCAGAGTCGGTTTTGAGATTTCTCCAGACAGTTTTCGACTCTATACGCGCGGTATAAAAGCCACGCTAACCGCAGCGACCGACAGTTTGGTTTTAATTTGAGTGAAGTGTCAACAGAAAGAAATAAGTGCTAAAAAACAAAGCGAAGTAATAAGTGATTGAGAATAAGGGCAGTTTAAAAGTGTTTTTGGAAGGCAATAGTTCTAGTGTAGATATTAACTCGACTAGCCGGTGTCATATATTTTGCGTAGAATTCATGTTGCAGTGTTAACCTGTCAAGTGCCGTGTATAATTGTGTTGTGAAATCGTAAGTAAAACTCTGTTATTAATAAGTGTTTCCCTACCTATGAAATCATTTTTTTTGATAATTTAAAAAAGGATGGGTAATTTAAGTAGGTACTGTAATTGTTTTTAGGTGCTGTATTAATCCTAGCCAGGATTAGAACGCAACATGGACAAGCCAGGACCTAGTAAAAAACGTAAGGTTAAAGATGAAAATCGGCAGTTTCAAGAAATTTGGACTGAGAAATACTTTTTTGTATGGTCGCATAACAAAGTCGTTTGTTTAATTTGCAAGAATTCTGTTGCGATTGCAAAGGAATATAATGTAAAAAGGCACTATGAAACGCAGCATCCTACTTTTACCAAGTTTACAGGCGAACTAAGAAAGCAAAAAATGTTGTCTTTAAAACGGGAGCTTATTGGTCAGCAAGCTATGTTTACAAAACCCATTCAAGATTCAGAAACAGCTACAGAAGTTAGTTATGAAATTTCTCGAATGATAGCAAAGCGATGTCGCCCCTTCAATGATGGGGATTTTGTAAAAGAATGCATAGAAATTGCCGCTAAGAAAATGTGTCCAGAAGCAGCAAAAAAGTTTGAGAAAATTCAACTGAATCGTATGACTATCCAAAGACGAATTATGTCTTTGTCAGGTAATATTACGGAACAATTAACTGAAAAAACTAAGATCATTGAATTTTTTTCATTAGCACTCGACGAATCCACTGATATTAGTTCCACAGCTCAACTTCTCATATTCATACGTGGTGTTACTCAAGATTTCGAAGTCTTAGAAGAGTTATTAGGAATGTGTTCATTGAAAGGTCAAACCAAAGGAGTTGATATGCTCAATGTACTTTTGGATGAGTGTTCTAAAACTGATTTGGACTTATCAAAATTATCGGGAGTTGTGACTGACGGTGCTCCTTCGATGATTGGTGTCAATTCCGGGCTAGTTACTTTGCTGAAAAAGCATCTACAAGAAAAAAACATAAACGCTGAATATCTCATGCAGTTTCACTGCATTATACACCAAGAAGCCCTCTGTTCTAAAAAAATTGAATTTCAAAATGTCATGAAAGTGGTAGTTTCGACTGTAAATTTCATAAAATCACGAGGACTCAATCACAGGCAATTCAAACAATTCCTTGATGACATCGAAAGCGAATATGGAGATTTACTGTATTATACAGAAGTAAGATGGCTAAGCCGTGGATTGACACTGGAACGATTTCTAAATTTAATAGAAGAAATTGGAATATTTCTGGCGGAAAAGCAAAGGGATGTCCCGGAACTTAAAAATCCTGATTGGTTGTGTGATTTGGCTTTTTTAGTTGACATTACAAATCATTTGAATATCTTGAACACACGGCTTCAAGGCAAAAATCAACTGATATCCCAGCTCTACGCTCATGTATCATCCTTTCAATGCAAGCTGACACTTTTCAGATCGCAATTGAATTCTGGAAATTACAATCATTTTCCGAATTATAAGAAAATGGCTGAAAAATTCAACAAAACTGCGATTAATTTCAGTTATGTAGAAAAGCTAGATATTTTGATTCAATCTTTTCAAGACAGATTTTCGGAGTTTGAAAAAGTGAAACCTCTGTTGGACATATTCAGCAATCCTTTCACGATTTCAGTTGAAAATGCGCCAGAGTCAATGCAGTTAGAAATTATCGACATTCAAAACGACCAAGATTTACGCAACCAATTCAACGAAGGAGACTTGTTGAACTTTTACCGCTGCATTGATAAAAATATGTACAAAGAGTTGCGCATAAACGCTCTGAAATGTGCCAGCTTATTTGGTTCTACCTATATATGTGAACAAACTTTTTCAATACTAAATAATAATAAAACAAAAAATCGAAACCGCCTTGCAAATGAAAGTTTGGAAGCAGTTTTACGTGTTGCTACAAGTAAATTTGAGCCAAATATAAAAAAGATTGTAAGCACTATGCAGTGCCACGCTTCAAATTAATAAATTCCTTTTCAATTTTAATACATTATTATCAATTCTTTATTGCCTTTAATAAAGAATATTATTATCAATTCTATACTTCTGGCGGCCCGCCATCAGTTCATGATTTGCCCGAGTGGCCCCTAGTCTTAATAAGTCTGTGCATCCCTGGATTACACAAACCTAGAACGGGGTTTGAAGATAACACGATTCTGGGAATCGCCTCTATTGACTTTGAGCCTCGTCACCTCGTGATAAATTGCATAAAACCGATAACTACTCTATGGACAAACTTTATACGTACACAACCATTTATAAAAATTAAGAAAGAAACATGTCACATATTTTTAAATGACGTAAATTTTTATAATCGGTAACATTTTACTATTTATAAAAATAGTCTAGGTGGCTAGGTCTTCAATAGGAGCTCGTTAAATAGCATTGACTTCCATATTTAAATCTTTAATTAAGTAATTTCATGAATATTGACACAAAGTGAGTAAATTAAATTTCTCAAACAAGAAGGAAATTAAATTCCCATTGCAGTTATTTTGCATTTAGATTCTCTTTACATTCATTGTTTCAACGTTGAGTTGCTACAATATTTACACAGGCAAATCGAAATGAAGTTGGAACACAGTTCGTATATTACATGAGTCTGCGGTCCACCTAGGCTATGGAACTCTAAAATAATGAGGTTGAGAGTTGCCAACAAACCTATATGATTTGGAGAAAAAGTCAAATCACGGTTAAACATACAAGTCTCATTTACATAATTAACCAATAAAAATCTATATAAGCTTTTATGTGACACATTTTCTATATTAAATTCTTAGTTAGCATGTACCATCATGAAATTAGTCACTTTTAATATTTGAAATTTTATGGAATGTGCTACGAGTGTCAAACGTCCAACAAAGGATCGGTCCGTTGTAAAGAATGGGTTAAATCCTAAAGTGCCCGTTTGACGCCTAAAGAGTTGCCCCTTTGACATGAACGGGACTGAATTGTATTTCACAGATTGAGAATGTGCCAATATGCAACGTTCTTATATGTACGTAGCTAGCTTAAGCGTAACTTTTGTCCGCGAAGATGTATGTGTCGGTTTTCGAAAATAGTTGATTCATATTTGAAATTGCGATGATTCTATCTCAGATCAAATAAAACAGGTAAATAACGCACGGAATTTGTTCTTACTGAAGCCAAATAACTCAGCTACTTCCAAGTAAATACACGCGTTAACGCACACACCTGCAATAAACTACGCTACCTTTCATTTGTTTCATACAAGTTATCATGCAGTAAGTTTGATTACTTACAAAATGCCGTCTTATACAATTAAATGGTGAAAAAACTACACAAAAGTGAATAATAAGTCTGAAAGAATAAATGAAAATACACACAAAAAAACGTACTGACAGAGTGTTGTCAGGAGTTCGTATTCCTAATATCCAAGAAATGTGGGTAAATAATTTGTAGGTGAATTCATAGTCAAATAATGTAGTTGAGAGTGAGACGTATAGAACTAAAAGTAATTATTTCATACAATATTTGTCTCACTAGTTCAAACGTAGGCAGTGCAGCTGATATTTTCTAAAGTATTATTCTAGAATCAAACTGACTTGTACTCATTCTAAATTTTAATTATGTTTACACCTAACCGGTTTCGTCTTATGGAATTCTCAAAGATTCTAGAATGTATTGCAACAAGTTTCATCAAGTGCCGACAATCCAGAGTATTTTTTTTTTCTCAGTAACTCTGAATTAACACGGGAATAATAAATAAATAAATATTCCGGACATCTAACATACAACGCCATCTAGCCCCAAGTTAAGCAGAGCTTGTGTTATGGGTACTAGACAACTGATATAAATACTTATGTACCGTTTTTTGTAAATACATACATATTATACACAGAAAACACCCAAACTCCGAACCAAATATTTGCAGATCATACAAACATTTGGTCCGACCCGGGAATCGAACCCGAGACCTCAAGCTTAGCAGTCGCATACGCTACCACTACGCCACCGAAGCAGTCATTACATAAGTATTAGCCATTTTATTTTTTAGTCACGTACTTTTATAATTGTTTAGAAATCGATTAGTTACAAACAGTTTTATTTTTGCTTATTATCTATTTTAATGCAATTTCCAGGGAAATTTTCTAAAAAAGTGGCAACACTTCAGTCTTCGTGCCGTATGTGCGTTATCTACCATTATTTTTGATGATTCTATGAAGTAGATATGATATATACCAGGTACGATAAAAATTCTTTATGCTAATATTAAAATAGTAATATTTTGTTGACTAAACGATTTTATAAAGGCAAGCGATTTATCAAATAAATAAGACGTCATAACAATATTGATCTTCAAATAAATTACTGCTTTATTCATGATTAATTGATGATGTGATTGATGACTTATGATTAAAGTAAAAATAATTGAAAGAGACAACCGGCAATCCTAACTGATATTATTAATAAGAATGTTAATATGTTTGTAACTTTTTAATAAATTAACCGCTGAACCGATTTTAATGATATTTGACATGGAGATACTTTGATTCTTAGGGCAGGTTCATTTTTAACGCGACAACCGCAAAAGTCGGAGCCGGAGCCACGTTCGAAACTGGCAAAAATTATAATAACTGATAAAAGGTTTAATTACTTTTACTTTTTTTTACTTTATCTGACTACGGCGAAGCCAAAAGAAAGGGTTATAATTTTGGGTGTCTTATTATGTATGTTTGTAAGATCCACCGTAGCACCTGAACTGCTGAACCTATTTAAATAAATGAGAATTGTAGTGTGAGATTTATAATAATAATGCCAGTGATGTGGGTTAAATAAATTTGATCAAAACTTTTACCATTGAAAATCGTTATCTAATCCTTTTCCTGTAAGACGTAAATTCGGTTTATTATATATATTATCTTCGAAGATAACGGAGGGATTTGGATCTTTGGACAACGTATGTCCATGACTCCGAAATAGAATATCTGGAATTAGTGGGAACAGATGTCTGGACGTGGCTGGAAGCGACTATAAGTATAAAGGACACATCGTCACCATTCCCTTCAGTAGTTAGGTGCAGAATTGTTTTTTTTTATCAATGTTAAACACGAAACAAATTTGTACTTTTACACATTAAATTCATAACGAATTATATTGTGTTTGTGGTCAAACCGACTTAGTAATTTAAATGAACTCTGAATGTATATTCTGCATACATATCCAGAAATTGAAACACAATGGAATTTAATTTGTTGTCATACTAACAACGATACATTCTTCGAGTGTTTGTTTACATTCAATTATACATTTTACTACACTTGTAAATTATGAAAGGAAAACATATATTTCTATTAAATTACTAGCATAGATTTGAAAACTTTCAGAGAGTATCTTGAAATAAATAGCTTTACAAATAAGATAATGTCTCACACTACCATTTCGACACATTACATACATTTAAAACACAATTTACGAAAAATGGTAAGTTTAATTTAAGAAAACTATCTTAAAACGAAATGAAACGGTAAAACCGGTACCTAGTTTAAACCAGATTGATCTGTTGGGCTAGTTGTTGGTGATCATGACTGCTACACCGTAGGTCATGGGTTTGACTCTCACCTTGGACATATATTATATTGTGTATATATTGTGAGTACGTTCATTTGTCCCATATCTAGGTGTAATTTTTTAACATAATGTGTATTGTATTTAGACATATATAAGTAGATATGTTTATCAACGGTCCGGTTAACAGCACAGATTATCGTGTGTGGTATGAGTGAAATTGTATATTATTTAAGCAATATTTTCTTTCTCTTTTTTATTTCTTTTTTTTTAAACACTCCTCTCGCATTAGGAAGATACATCCTGTGTCGCGGGAGACTTCAAAAACATCACACAAAGTGTTGTCCCACGTGGGATTTGAACCCATGACATGACACATGGTACAATAGAAACCGGCGGGTGTGGGGTGTGGGGTGTGGCGTCCGCTTAAACCACAAAGCCATGCCAGGTATCCATGCAGGTAAAAGCCAAAGCCTTAGTGCTCAGATTGTATTAGTTTTCTTTATTTCCTGAAAGGTGGTCCTCGCAAATAAATATCATATCATAGTAACTCACGGCTTATGTTTTTTTTTTATTGAATAGGCGGCAAACGAGCAGACGCATCACCTGATGGTAAGCGATTATCGCCGCCCATGGACACCCGCAACACCAAAAGCGTCACAAGTGCGTTGCCGACCTTTGGGGGATGGGGTGAGGGAATGGGGGAGGGGTTGGGGTATGGGCCTCCGGTATCCTCACTCACTCGGTGAAACACAGAGCAGACGCTGTTTCACACCGGTTTTCTGTGAGGCCGTGGTATCACTCCGGTCGAGCCGGCCCATTCATGCCGAAGCGTAGCTCTCCCACGGTAAAATATAAATACCTGGTTAAGCGAGTGTTGCTCGGTATTTTTGTTGATAAATTTTCTAAAAATAAATCTTCTAGATCGATTTATCGCACCCGAAACCCGCTGATTACGAAATTTCTTGAAAATCGTTGGAGCCGTTACCGAGGTTCTGATTATACATACATACAAAAATTGCTCGTTTAGAAATGTTAGATAAATGCCCCTCCATGCCATTCTAGACAGTGAAGTACGAATTTAATTACGAACGACCTGTTTTACACGTCAACCAGGTCAAACTAGTAAACTATAAATTCCGTATCGGATAACAAAGTGACGTCATGACTTCCTATCGGGTATTGCTATGACGATGGGTAGACTACTATGTTTTTATTTTATATATTTTATAGAAATACATATACATTGGCGGTGATTCTGCTGTTAACAAGACTAAACTAAACCTCACTAGAAATCTCTTATTTTGGTGAGGCGATAGTTTAAATGGTGTGCGGTGCTCGTTAAGACAGCACCAAATTTGAATGCCAGCCATGCCGTGTCCACCTTTCAGCTCCGTATGTCATGACGGGTAGGACGCACTAATTAAAGAGTCTTGTCTTTAGGCACTGTGGGATCGACGATAAAAGACCCACCGAAGTTGCCAAAGCCAGCTGAAATCTTCTGTGCACCACATCCTCGAAGTTGTTTCTACCTAACTGCAAAGTCTGCGCGAGGTACACATATTTTTGAACAACTTCGAGAACGGCACCTTGTACTGCGACCGGTTTCGGTAGTACATGTTCATTGAATATGTCCTTAGTTTTGTCCAAGTTCACCCGTATGTCACACAAAAGAGTCAGTCAGGTCGTTCAGTATCTGTTGTACTAAAAAGGTTGGAATTCGTCGAGTCTTCGCGCAAGAAAGAAAGAAATATATTTATTTTGGCATCAAAAAGTCATTATACCTCAACTTATACGTGCCATAATACATACAACAATAAACACAAAAAACAATAATTACACACACGCACAATATTGCCCCATACTTAACATATTATAACATTGTGGGGACCGCTCGCCGGCATTTCGAAACTGATTGTAAAGCGATGTATGTTAGTATCGGTCTATGCTATATAAGAGATGTGTTTACATTCAGCATATTCAGTCTCCGCTCTGCGTCTATTAGATACTGCCGCAATCTGTAATGCCAAAAGATCCGTTATCACTCTTAAGAACAACTTGTAGACGTGACGTCTATGGTTCTTCAACCTGGTCTTGCTTTTCACTTATGAAAGCGTATACGGTGGTCATTTTTTTTTTCGTCGGTCTGTCTGTTTACTGATGATGAAGTTACTACCCTGTATATTAACTTCTAACATTATTTAAAAAGTTCGGAGGCTTTGAAGGAGCAGGACTTCACTATCTACCTGAAAACAACAGAAGGCTTTTAAATAATTAGTTCGCATAGTTAAAGCAACATCTAATTTCAGAAGGTAAACATCGCTCACTTTTATCAAATGAGTTTAACGCACAGAAAAAAAATTACTTCCATTTTTATTCTCACGCTGTTTTATACAAAGACACCCTCGTTTATTATTCTATTTGTTATACATTTTAAAGCCTCTTAAATGAAAGTTCAGTTTGAATTAACTATGTATTTTGTTTGTTTTTAAAGTTAATTTTTTGCTGTTTATGATGTGTTTTTGTGCTTTTGATAGACTGAGAATGTGAACAAGTGAGAAATGACTTTTAAATATCATGGAAAAAGTTTCTATGATTTTTATGTTATTTTATAGTTTTATAGTTGAGGCAACAACAGTTATATATGAAAGTCTTCACAAAGAACTTTTACGTGTCTAATTATTTAAACAAAATACGGAAAGCACCAGTCCATTTATCGAGGAAGGCTATAGGCTATATCATCACGCTACTATTAATAGGAACGAAGCACGAATGAAGAATGTTTCAAAAACGGGGGAAAATTTTCACGCCACGGGCAATATAAGACGCAAACGAGGTTGTGTGGGTCAGCTAGTTTAATATATAATAATACACCAACATTTTTACCAACACCAAACTCACCAAAGAAGAATGTTCTTAATTGGGCTGATTTTATGACGTTAAATATCTTGGAACTCCGTTATTTATAATCCGATTAGGAAATATATTTTTATAAGACTATAAACATGTTATTGAGTGTTTAGTAACCTATATTCTTTGTTTATCTTAGTTTCATTTCAATATTTAAGGCTCAATAGCTTTAGAGATGACCTAATTATATAAATGTAGATGATCTCTAAAAATATTAATCCTAAAATATAAGGCACGGCAGTGGCCCTCGCCAAGTCGGACAAGCAAAAAAAACGGTAAGGCCGCACCATCCTCTTCTTACGAACTAACTTATTGCCCGATCACTTATCAAGACCGGCAAAAATTTATTACTTTGGAAAGTCAAACGAAGTTGCGCGGGTTACCTATTTAAAAAAAAGTTAAAACCAAAGTTAAGTTAAGGCTTGCATAAAACTTGGATCACCACCATACTATTTGCTAACCCTACTTTATAAATGTAAATAACAATTTAAAACAGTTGAGTAACGTAATTAAACGTTTCGGAAAATTATAATTTAATTGCCCACATTTCGCAATAAATCTATTAAACAATTTGAAATGAACGTAAATTTGTCGTCGCATAATAAAAGAACCAGCATAATAGTTTTAACTAGGTGGTTTTAGTGTTTAATAAATAATAATTAGTGTTAGCGTTTAATATTGAATTGCAATTGAGGTACAATTCCGACAAGCGGTTTTCTGATTTAAATTAATTTCAATGAAAATGTTTTGAAATAAGCACATTGCAACCAAGGCAATCAGTCTTTGGTCATGGCTCGCTCGTATGCGTAGAATGTATTTATATATTTTATAACTAGGTAATCATAATTAGGCAGATTAAGTATATAGAGTAATATCACCCGTATTTTTCGTAAGAGCCAAGGAAATACTCGTAACTACGCAGAAAAACGGCATTGCAAATGGAAGGAAAACTTGTGAATTCTCTAAATACACCTCATTATTATATTTTACCAGTGTAGCAGCATATAATAAGACAAAACCTCCTTTCCGAAGAAAGGCCTATGTCTAGCACTTTTCGCCATCGTCCTACGCGACAGCAATTTCATCCCCATCACTTGGATGGCTGGCAGTCCACAACTGTGCGCTTTTCGCGCGCTTTGTTTACTTTCTGCCTCGCACAACAAAACTGTGGAATAATCTGTCACCAGCGGTACTCCCGGACCAATACGACCTTCAAACCTTCAAGAAAAGAACATACTCCTTTTTAAAAGGACGGCAACGCACTTGTGGCGCCTCTGGTGTTACAGGTGTCCATGGGCGGTGGTGCTCGCTTACCATCAGGCGATACGCCTGCTCGTTTGCCCCAATTCCATAGAAAAAAAAGCAATGGACTGTTAAATGCCGTTGATAATTATGACGATGAACGGGATTCACTAGGCCCTTTGACAAAAAGTTATAATCTTCATCTTCTAAGAACGGCACTAGCTAGTAGGTAGTGTTAAACAACATTATGTCCCACGCATAGTTGTCAAAATTAATTTAAACCTTAGGGCGTATCATAAAGAAATCAAGCATTTTTATCTTTCATACTGCGCGAAGGGCAGTCTCGCTTTTAATAATAATAAATATTCCGGGCATCTAACACACAACGCCATCTAGTCCCAAGCTAAGCAGAGCTTGTGTTATGGGTACTAGACAACTGATATGAATACTTATATACTTTTTTTTGTAAATACATACATATTATACATAGAAAACACCCAAACTCCGAAACCAATATTTGCAGATCATACAAACATTTGGTCCGACCCGTGAATCGAACCCGAGACCTCAATCTTAGCAGTCGCATACGCTACCACTACGCCACCGAGGCAGTCATATAATATGCACTGCATGTCTCCATGCCGACTGCGGATAATCTATAGCTCGACTCAAACTTTTACTTTAGTAACATTTATTGTTATGTGGCAGCGAGTGCAATATTTAACTATCACCACAATTTTTATTCAAACCCTTATGTAACAGTTAAGCCGTATAGTTTCGTAATAAAGTTTTTAAGTTTTCAGTATTTTTCAGTGTTTAAAGTTTTCAACACAGTTTTGTTTTCGTAATGCATATACCAAAGTCCTTAAGAAAACCTATGTAGGCGTTTGCTCAATGAACATTTTTCTTTGCATATGCCTTAATCTTGTCATCACAAAAGACGATTTTCGGATTATTATAAAAGGTATATAAATTATGTTGATTTCTATAGACATGTTGCATATATTAAAAATTAGGTTTAATCGAATATCGGCATCGAATAAAGCGAATTGAACTGTCAAAGCAAACAATTATGTTCTCTTTGATGTCCATCAATTGCGTATACAATATAAAACGTCCTTCACTAGAAAATAATAGGTTTGTCGTCGATCGTGTGTCATTATCATTATACAGATTGTAGGTTGAAACTCAAACGACTACTACTTACTAATGTTTTGTTGTTAAATATTTATTGAGCGAAGCCATTTTCTTATATAAAACCGCTGGTCGTGAATTAATAATAGATGTAAATAACAGTCAACAAACAAGACTTTCGCTGGCAAATAAATAACGTATTCTGTTGTTTTTTAGTTTCGAAACAAAATTGGGTTAAACAAAATGCAATTTAGACGGATAAACAAAGTTGTGGCGGTCAGCTAATATGAACAATTACACCACTCCTTACAATTTATAAAGATACTAGCTTCACCTCGAGGCGTTGCTCGCGATTATTGTCGTACCGCGGGTAACACCCTTTTTTGTCCTGAAACCCCCTCGGATACCAACTTCTGGTGGCATGTCGGACTCGAACCGACTAAAACCACACGCCGTTTCGGGTACTAGATGCCGGGGAACCAGGTGCACCTTAGAAAGGAAAAACCCTGGAACTCCGACGTACCTCGGGCCACCTACGCTTTGTAGATGGCCCTCTCCTGTGTGTGTGAGGGAATACTAATGTTCCACCGCGGGTAACACCTAAAGGTTAAGCTAGTATTATAAACGCGCAAGGGGCGACGTACGCGTGTGCCGTGCGTCGCCTAATTTGAGAGTTTTAAACTGAAGAGGGTGCCCGCTTCTGTGCGGGCAGGCGCTGGGAGGGGTCCGGTTTGCGTTAATAACAGCGATCCCGGACCCCTCCCTTCTCAGGCGCAGAGTTGGCACACCGTGTGGTTTTAGTCGGTTCGATTCCGACACACCGCCCCGCCGCAAACCCCGGCGGGGTGACGGCCCGCGGGAGTTTCCACACGTAAAAAAAAAAAAAAAAAAAAAAAGTATTATAAACGCGCGGGTCCGGTCGTGTTAATAACTGCAGTTCCCGGACTCCTCCCTTCTCAGGCGCAGAGTGGCACACCGTGTGGTTTTAGTCGGTTCGATTCCGACACAACGCCCCGTAAGAAACAAGTATTATAAACCCGAAAGTTTATGAGTATGTAAGTGCTAGACTAAAAACTGATTGTAACATTACATCTAATGTTATATTATATTAAATTACAACATTAATAATATAATATTTGACTGGTTCTACGTAGTATATTGGGTAAAATCTTTTCAAAAACGAAGAGCGTAAAATAACATTTTCGGGTTTCTTAAGAAGAGTTTCAGTCGGAACACCAGTGCAATTTTGATGTTACGATATTTCAGTTGAAGCCGCTCGATGATATAAAGCCAATTAATTGGCGTGCACCTGTTTATATTGGTTAACGAGATGAGAGCCATTTATCGAATATCGTATACATGTACCGGATTCGATCGTTCACGTTTTCTCTGAATATAAAAGTACAAACTAAATAGGCCCGTTGCTCCAGTGGTTAGTGATCTTGACTGCTAAGCTGGAGGTCGTGGATTCGATTCCCATCCAGTCAAACTATTGTATGCTGAACACGAACATTTGTTGTGTATGGATATAATTTATTTATTATATGTATGTATATGTTTGACAGCAGTCTATACATCGTAGAATAGACTCTGTCTAGTTTGACTCAGGAGGTCGTATTTGAGTAAATATAATATCAAATAGTTATACCACATCAATAACAGTCATTTTTTACGCCAGAAAATTTTGGCAATATTAATATATTTATTGTTGATACAGAGTATTTTTACAATAACAAGTTAATGGAGCAATATCAAAGTTTCATAACAAAAGAGAAAAGTAGAAATTAAATAAACAGAAATTGTTGGAATATTTTTGATGTTTCGATTGCTAACCGAAAAGCGCTATTGTATTTGGGTATTTCAGCATCGTCCCACACAAACGGCGAGCTTTTTTATTTGATTAAATACTTTGTAAGAACTTAGCTATTCGTGTGGATGGTATGAATTTTAGCATTAAAATATTTTCATAAGAATCAATTTTTTTTTTTTTTCTGAACTGACCAACAATTTTATAGAATGAGCGGACTTGTGGACGTTAGTAGAATTTTAGGGTTACATAGTTAAAGTCTCGGAACCCTTGGAAAAAATTCACGAAGATAGTCCATGAAATGAATTTTGAAGAAAAACCATAATAGATTAGACAACTTTGTTAGTTTGGGAGTTGTAGAGCCCTCATTTGTAAAATGCGTCTACGGAGAAAGCGTCGTATAAAAATAACGAAGTAATAAGTAAACATGTAAAATATTAAAAATAAAAATCAAAACTAATAGATAACTACGGAACCCTGTTCTATGTATGGTCTGACACGTACTTGATCGATTGTTTGTAAATAAATACATATTATACATAGTAAATAACACGAAATATGAAACGCCGTATGAAAACTAATTGGATTTTTAATGAAGTTAGGTTAAAGTTTAAAATTCCGTTTCCAAGCATGCTTTGATAAACATATATTAAGGATAAACGAGAAAAAAAAACAAGAAATTAAATATATATTTTCTTAATTTTACTCTCTTTCTGTGTAGTGGTTTAGGCTTCGCATGGAGTCTCTGAATCTCTCAGATTTCTTCTATATGTATATTGTATAATATGCATGTATCACACATATAAACCTTCCTCTTAAATACCTCTATCTATTGCTGAAAACTGCGTTAAAATCCGTTGAGTAGTTTCAAAGATCTAAACGTACAAACAGCGGAATCGACTTCATTTTAAACTTTATACTAACTTAACTACTTTATTAAATAATAAAAGTATACTATACTTCTAATACCTCCAAAAGTATGTGTACAAATTTTCATGATGATCGGTTTAGTAGTTTTCACATGAAAGCGTAACAAACAAAGTTATAATTATAGATAGATTACATACAAGATAAAATATATCAGGCGTTTCTGCATATGCATATAGCATAAAGCATAAATGAAAAGTGTGATGGAAAATTAACAAGTGCCCATAGCGATGCAAAGGTTGTGTTTTAAATTTTGTGGGTCAACCCCATTCGATTTTAGATTTCATTTCGTCAATCTCACCTTAATTTAGCGACAAAAAAAACATAAAGTATAAATAGTAAACACATAGGTAATAATATTTTTAATTTATTAACAATTAGCTGATATGGAGAACGTCGTACCGCCATATTTTTCTTTCGTATATATTTTAAAACATTCTGAAAAGCTTGTTCTGGTAATTATGCCCGCCTCAGCTAAAACACTCTTCCGGGTATCTTTTAATTTTCTTCTTAATGTCCGTAATATTTATTATTATTCTTATTCTATACAAAACTTGTCCTAACAATAACGAATACTTAACAAAATTAATTATTCAATTCGGTGCAGTCGATCGGAAGACATACGCGTATATACATTTCGGCTATTCATTTTTATTTATATGGATTACAAAACAAAGAAGAAAAGAGAAATAGAAAGCAGAACTTTCTAATTGCTTTTCATAATAATTTGTTGAATATTTAACAACTTGACTGTAGTTGAAAGTTGAATATTAAAATAAATTTTTATTTATACTGTGTGTACTTCGAAAAAAACACCCAAAATCGGTTGCCATCACTCAAAATATAATAGGATAATGCTGTTATTTCCAAGTTTATAGTAAAAAAACACTCAAATGTGAGAAAGAACTTAGCGATGAAAATATTAGTTCATTTCATTTAAATTAAAACCTATTTAGACACATCGATGTTTTCGTTAATTCAGCACTATCGATATTTAATTTTCCGAACTAAACTTAGTCATGCGGTTAATGTGCGGGTGCTTATAAAGAAATACAACACTACAATCACAACTATTAACTGATATTGCCCGGCAAAATCTAACCACGTGGCTATTTTATAATATTTCCTCCAATTTTTCTTCTACTGTATAGCTCGTTATGTAACCGTAGATAAATGAAATCATTATTTTACAAAGCTAGCATGGCACCAACGCTTCAAAGATCTGACGTAATTCAAAAGATGTATATGGTACCAGGAACCGCAAGTGAATACACGTTACGCTTTAATCGTTTCTGCTCTGCCAACGTACAAAGGACCAAATGTCATTCACACCCGTTTAAAAACCATTCTGAAAGTACGGGTCTTATGGCAGGAAACTCGCCGTTATCTTCATGTACTCGTTATATGAATTCATTCTAAATCAAACTGAGTTTAATATTATTCGAACTCTTTATAATAAATTCACATAAGGCAGAGAAGAAGGACAAAAAAAACGGATATTTCTGTAACAAAACCATCAATGAACTTCCATTACTTAAATTGAAATTTTCATTTGTATAAAACGGCAATTATATAATTCTTGTTGCTCAGATCTACGAGTAAATCCTTTTATTAAAGACTGCTTTTCATTAAAGTAATGTTTCTCTTCTTTGGGAATAATGTTTTTTTCCTTTTGAAAGGTAGGTCCCCGTATCCCGCCAAAAGTTATACAAAATTTCACCGAGGCCGACTAAAAAAGTATGACAGCACATAAATACTCACAATCAAATATATATATTTATGTATTAGATAAAACAGACATGTGTAGTAAACATTTAGCCACTATCTGACACTATATACATTTACTGTAGAAAATATTTGTTTGTAATGCTATAGGCATGTTTAATTTAGTTTTGATATAAAACAATTTTTGATAGATAATTCTCACTTTACTGAATTACGCGTAATCAATAAGTAAATATAATTTTAACTTGAATTATGTCTTAATCGATCCTCGGCTTCTCGCAGAAGATCTAATAAAGAGGCGTGCAGGAAGGTCATAGGTATCCTGACAGGGCATTGTCTCCTAAACAAGCACCTATTCACTATAGGCGCAACAGACAGCCCGCTGCGCATGGGGCAGAAGAAACGCCGCAGCACGTTCTCATAAAATGAAGAAGTGTGGCAGACCAACGGGTGGACATCCACCAATCGGCGTCACTCCCGTAAGCATGTAGTAACCTGAAAAGGCTGCTGAGCTTCTGGGATGACCTAGGTTGGTTGGAGTAGGAAGATGACAAACTCACGTACAAAGGGGCAATCAAGAGGCTAAGTGCGAAAATGGCCCGGCAAAACAAACAAACAAAGGGGCGTGTGAATGAAGAGGCTATTGTCCAGCAGTGGACTGCGGTAGTATTCAGAGATAATAACACCAAATATGTGTAAGAATCGTAAACATTAATACAGCACGATTAAGCGACTGTAAAATTATTTAACCAAACAGATTCATAAAACTAAATTATTTATATAGTAAAATACTTTATAAAAATACAGGAGTATTAAAATACTATATTATGTCAATGAAATAAATAAATGTTAACTTATATAAAGTCTGAACTTTTTCTGTATACACTTGTGCCGTGTGCATTTTTTATGACATTATTTATCGAACAAACTTTGTGAAGTCCTTGAAGCATTACCCGCCACTAAGGTCACGACCGCTATCAATTTCTACAAACATCAAGAAGATAATACGTTTACATGAAATCACATATTTGTACCGATTTATAAATTCGAATTTACTTGATAGTTATTTACAGTTTTTTCTTTGTTAGTTAAGTTTATATTTAATTGCAGAGTATGGACCAGCCCCTCAGTCAAGATGCATGTGTTCCGCGTCGATCTCTTTCTACAATCGCTAACGACTCTGCTACTCTAGTCAAGTTGCAAGGGTTTGTCTTTCTGTAATCGTTAACGCCTAAATTCTCGTGTATCATTGGCTAATCTTAGACAAAGTAATCTAAGGCAAAGTATTAGCCAATGACACACGAGCATTTAGGCGTTAACAATTAAACCCCCTTGCAACTAGCGTCGAGACCACGTCATTTTCATATATTTGTTAGTTTTCGAAGTAGAATGACGTAGATTGTCGGGCACGCTCGACCGGTAAGACTCTACGGCCTCACAGAAAACCGGTGTTACGCATTTCTTTTCCCCGTGTGAATGAGGCGGTGAATGCAACCTTTCTTTGATTCTAGGGAAAGATACTTAAACTTATGACTCTTGATTTGCGTGAATCCATGGGCGTTGGAAGTGACTTACCAAACCGTTAACAAGAAATTAAAAGGGAAGATGTTTGAAAAATACCTTTTCATTATCTTCAGATTGAAAGCGGAGGTGAAATCAACATAAACTTCAATCTACTTAAACCCTAATTATAATAAATAAATAAATATTTCGGACATTAACACACGGCGCCATCTAGTCCCAAGCTAAGCAGTGCTTGTGTTGTGGTACTAGACATCTGATATAAATACATATATACTTTTTTTTTGTAATTACATATATTATACAAAGAAAACACCCAAACTCGGACACAAATATTTGCAGATCATACAAGCATTTGGTCCGACCCGGGAATCAAACCCGAGACCTCAAGCACAGCAGTCGCATACGCTACCACTGCACCACAGAGACTGCGACACAAAAAGATTTTCATAGTAGAGATAGGAAGAATCTGTCAAGAACTGTTTAATTTATCTATCTTGCTAAAATCTTAATCGAATTAAAATTATTTAGTGTCTTTCTTGTCTCGGCAAACCTCATTAAGTACCTTTCTTGTCTCGGCAAAGTTCATTAAGCCTGCAAGAAAGCACTATTGAGTTTTTGAAGAAAAGCCAATGTACAACTTTTCTTTACAAACATGTTATAATATATTCTCGTAAGGTTCACGATTTCGTTACGCGTATATATATTCGTACCGAAAAAAACATAGTCTAAATTAGAGTTCTCCTGTGTCCAGCACTGCGACTTTATGGGTTGTTGAAACATTCAGCATATTTCTACTTAATGAATCAAACTAGAAAAGTATTTAATGATTCCAAGACCTACACAATGGGCCAAGGTTTATATATAACATAATAAAATTTAAAAAATAAATAAGTGATTCTCATGTTTAATAATTGTTGATTAGTATATTTTCAAAATTTTCCTCATTATACTGGTCTTTAAACCCGATATCGAAATTCCGTTTCCACGGTGCGGGCGGCGTAATGATTCAAAGTGGAATTTCTCTGATGTCAAAGCTTCTAGTTTAAGACATTTCCAAATTAAGCTGTTAAGATTAAAATATATATTCATTTCGAAATATACCAAAGAAACTTGCTGATTTTTAAATATTTGGATTATGTATTGAGAATTTCGCTACTACAACTTCTAGTAGGTACTTACTGCATATTTCATGAGAATCTATTTGTTATTGTTAAAACATTAACCTAAATAAAATTTACCTACCAACCCAAATAAGAACCAACTTATTGTCCTTTCACGTATTTTTTTTTTTATTTCAAAGAAAATGTAATTCGCACACGGTTTAAGCAATTTGTTCGCAGTTCAAAGGTATCACAAACATTTTTCCTGCCTGTTCTACAAAAAATAAAGTGGCTTAAATTCTACCCTTCTTAGAATTCCACTGATAATACCGACTGAAACCTAACAAATGCGAGAATCTCATAAACTTGTTTTAGATGGGCGACTCAGAGAAAAATAATTCTAGAAATGTACAGCGTATTAATTTAGAATTTAATTATTAAACTAACGGGATAACTGCCCTATACTCGCTTTATAAGTCTAATTGTACGATATCAGCAAAAACCACGACATTTCATACGAGCCGCGGCACGAATGAAAACATACGCACTAGCAACCTAGCGGCGAAACCGCCGGCTCGTAACTTTGACTCGCGCTAGCAGATCGTCAAAACATGACTTAAATTTTTTTCCATTAATTTCGCTACTGCCTGGAGGGAAGGTAGTTGTTATGGGGAACTTACCTGGGGTTCACGGTGCCTCCATTTAGTTAACAGGTGGCGTTTGCAACAAGTCAAGTCTTGCGTTCCACAGGTCGCGGGCTTGCGAAAGCGGTAACGGTTCTGAAGCGACACGCGGGTGGGTCAATTCTTACGCACGCGCACTTCGTTTTTTGTTTTCCCCTCGCATCGATTTTGAATGTTTTGCCTTAGGTGCGGTATTTACTAATGCAGGGAACTACCTCGGGTTCCCCTTCATAACACTTTTCCCTAATTTAGAAGTAGCAGTGTACCGTAACGCACGACGGATTGACGCCGCAACCCGAGGGGCACTCACGTCGCGGCGCTCTAACCCTGTGTGCCGGCAGTGGCCGACCACCGCACCACACCGCGCACCCGCCGACAAAAACACATTACATTTTCATAAACACCATTTATATCAAAAATACGTATCAAACTCATTGTTAAAATATACAAACGTCGTAATTATTAATTAATATTAATGCCGGATAACTTTATCCGATTTAATTTAATTTTTCAGAGTATATTCGAAATTCTGTGTTAAACGAAGTGAAACTTCTTTGGCAAATAAATTTTTAAGTCTTGTTAATCAATTAGACTTAGAGGGAGGGAAATAGGAAGATATGTTAAGAATTTAATAGTCAATAAAAAAAATTAAAGTTTCGAAAATTAATACCAATTATTATATTTATTATTTTAAATTTATTAATAAAAATGATTAACGAGAATTATTAAAATACATTTATTTTATATTGTTTGAAAAATAATATAGTAAAATCTCTAATGATGAATATTAAATTAAAATTCGTTGTGATTTTTTGTAAATAGTAAAAATACCTAACCTCAATTTAAATTTATACAAAATCATTGTAAATTAATTATTACTATAGAAAATCTATTTTTAGAATAAAAAAACTTAAAGGGAATTTATGAAAGATTATTATTTTATATTTTATGCAAAATAATTTATTGAAATCTCAAATGACGAATTGTAAATAAAAATGCCACGTGTTTTTTGTTAATATTAGAAATTATTAATTAAATTTGTTTAAAATTTAGAAAAGAGAATTTATGAAATATTTATTATTTTATAAAAAATAGTATATTAAATGACGAGTTTGCCACTCGTCGTTAAAATGCTACATGTTATTCTACATTCGCATTACATTTTACCGTCATGCGCCTAAAGAAGTTTCACTTCAAGAATTACAGTCGAATTGATAACCACCTCCATTTTTGAAGTCGGTTATACATATAAAGTTAGAGCGTACTCCTTCCTAAAAGGCCGGCAACGCACTTGTAACGCCTCTGGTGTTGCGGGTGTTCAAGGGCGGCAGTAATCGCTTACCATCAGGCGATACGTCTGCTCGTTTGCCCTATACAATAAAAAAAAAAAAACAAGTGAAGCCAAGATACTGATTATGCAGCCTTCTCAAGAAACCTTTTTGGTTTGCGTCAGATAAAAAAATATTTTCTGTATCAGAATCTGTAAGGCATACTATAATTATGTAATTCGTTAAATCTTTAAAAAGTTTAAAAAAATATAATCTATAATAGAAATATTTTATCATTCAAGCATTATATTCTCCTAGTTATAAACTTTTTTTTTTATTATATTGGGGGCAAACGAGCAGACGTATCACCTGATGGTAAGCGATTACCGCCGCCCATGGACACCCGCAACACCAGAGGCGTCACAAGTGCGTTGCCGGCCTTTTAGGAAGGAGTACGCTCTTTTCTTGAAGGTTTATAGGTCGTATTGGTCCGGGAACACCGCAGGCGACAGCTCATTCCATAGTTTTGCTGTGCGTGGCAGAAAATTTCGGGAAAATCGCACAGTTGTGGACTGCCAACCATCTAGATGATGGGGATGAAATTTCTGTCGCATAGGACGATGGCGGAAAGATGCGGCAGGGATCAATCCGAACAATTCCTCGGAGCACTCCCCATGGTAAATGCGGTGGAAGATGCACAGCGAAGCCCCATCTTTACGCAGCGCCAGAGAGTCTAGCCGAATTGAAAGATCCCGGCAATCGACGATACGAGTCGCCCTCCGCTGAATGCGGTCCAGAGGAACCTGCGCCTTATAAAGCCGAAGGCGGTGGGCCGGAGTGAAATACTGCCTCGATCTGTTGAGCACACCTAGCTTTAATAGAATAGAAAATAAAAACAGAATAATTAAAACAGTTGACAAATTTATGATATCACTGATGACGTCATCATTAACAACAGCCTCCAACAGTCCACTGCTGGACATAACAAAAGAGACAATGATATTATCATCATTATCGTCCAATTAATCTATCACCATCCACCGCTAAAGGAACGAAAAAAATTATATGTATTCAAATGATCCTGCGAATGGAAAATTCACGTGGATTTTTAAAACCACTTATTCTGTAGGGGATATCGTGTATTATAAAAAACCCGTTTAAAAATACTATCTACTCTAGTAATTCTTAAAACAAGTGATGAATTAAATAGTTTATTTAAAAACCAGCTTTTATTAGTTGTTAATAAAAATTTACTTCAAGCCTCATTTGATACCCATATTGGGTGGGTTGTTCAGAAATATGTACGCAGCCATTTCGTTACGGCGGCCATTTCGTATTAATAAAAAATACATGTATAAAATTGCATTGTCATCAGAACTAAAGGTATATTTCAAATTTCAGCTCAATCGGAAAGGATTTGATTACAGACAAACATCGGGACAGGTGAAACTAAATAAAAGCTTTTAATAAATAAATAAATAAATATAAATATTTTCGGACATTTAACACACTTAACTATCTTGTCCCAAACTAAGCAGAGCTTGTACTATATAATATAGACAACTGATATTAATACATAATACTTTTTTTTGTAAATGCATACATATTATACATAGAAAACACCCAAACTCCGAAACAAATATTTGCAGATCATACAAACATTTGGTCCGACCCGGGAATCGAACCCGAGACCTCAAGCACAGCAGTCGCATACACTACCACTGCGCCAACGAGGCAGTCGTATAACAAAAGGATTATTTTTTAAATTGCATTACGGCCTTTTCGAAAGTAATAAATTACGTCTCTAAATTTTCGCCGTAGACGATCTCTTATGATACTTCAACACTCATTCACTCTATAAAATCCTTTCGTGAATCTTCTATCATCCATCCTCTCTAAGTGGCCAAGAATATATCAGTGCATCTGATTTTAGTCCATAAAGTTCCCTTATCACTGCATTTCTAACTCTGTCACTAATATTCACACCACACAAACTTCTTAAGGAACGTGTCTCGACAGCATTAATTCTGATTTACTCTACTGCCAAACCCAAGATTCAATACCAAACATAAGATTTGGGACCAGAACGATAATGCGCACAGCTACACGTGGCTTGTCAGACATTTTTTTACTGGCAACAAAGAAGTGCAGGGCATTATTCACCTTTTTCGCTTTCACTCTTCTTTCTTTATAGAAAGTAATATTGTAGTATTATTATTAAACAGATTGTTACTATTATTGAGTTTATATTTCGTTACTCTATGTGTTTCTTTTTTTACTTGTACAGCAATAGATGTAATAATAGAAATGTATATTAGCTTCTCTATCGCATTAGATCAACCTGTAATGATAGTGAAGGTGATATTGTAATACATAAATAAATGAATATTATTTTCACGTACACCATTTCGTGTGGTTACGATGTACTAAGTGTCAACATTCTTTGCCTGGATGTCACAATAGCTGGTTAAAAGAGCAAACTACGCAAGACTACCACATTCTTAAGAGAAAGAAATTATGAACCAATCCTGGCGTTATCTAAATCTCCTTTACAAGGATTGGATGATGATTTGACTACGTTACCTGAAAGTAACGACTAATTTACTTGTGATATTTCGTATAACTTTATCTTTATTGTTTTAGAAAACAGTAGTATAACTCGAAAAAAAAACGCCACATAATAAATGACAGTATTTGTTTCTAAGGCAAGTAATTTCTAACGAATGCCTCGTATTCCTCTCGTCTACTATTAAATAAAATAAATAAAAATAAAAAAGTCTTTTATTTCTCGCTTTCTATAATCAGTTGCATGCAGTACAATGACAATTTTTAATCTTTAACATTCATATTACGTATCCAATTTAATTTAATTTAAATTAGAAACAAATAATACTAATACAAAATCTTAGTTTTTATACACAATGCAAATTGATTCTAATTTCATTTTTATAAATCAATATAAATATGAAAAAGTTAAAAAAAGAACAATTTAATAAATAAAAAAATTAAGAACATGATTAAACAAATCCATAATCATAATTACAATTGAATTGTAATAGTTGTTGTTTCTATTAATTAGATATATTTATTCAAAGGTTTGTTAGCAAGAACCCTCTCCATGAAAGGTAAAGGCCTCCTCCAGAGATGACCAGTGCAATAAACTCGTCGTGTTCTTCAATCGTATTTCCATTTATTCTAATAGTCGTGAAAATTTTGACATTGTATGTTGTAATGTATAAAATATTCTGGTAGCATAGTTAGTTTTTTTTTTTGTGCAAATTGTTGATATTTTCTCTGGAGGGTTTTGGTCGTGATCTTCTTCGGTGACCAGACGGCTTGGAAGATGTTTTATGTTCTTTGTTTCTGTATTTTGTGTTTTTTCTACGTGACAGGGGGGCGCAAGTTGCTATTGTTTCATGTTTTTATCTAAATGCTCGTTCGGTGAACTCCCAGGGATTTCGTTAGTTATAAAACTAAGAATTCCTGGTTTGAGAACACCCTCTGATAGACTTGACGTTCTGTGCAGCCTTGTTTGAGTTTTGTTCTTTTTGTTTACTCGTATTACTTGTACCTGGTAAGCTGGTACCTTGACGCGTCCGATTTGATTAGAAGAACTACTCGGTATGACATCTCCAAAGGCTAGTAATTACTTGTCTAAAAAGAATTAGAACTAAGCCTTACTATGATATATAAGAATTGTTTACATCGTTCAATTAATAAAGAAAATTATAAAGTATATTCCCTACTGTCATAGAATCAGTATCATATAAATAATAATGTTCGAGGGCTAGGTAAATCCCACTCATAGACAGATCAAGTTTCTTCCCACTGCAAACACTGTTTAAATAACGGCACTAACCACTAATCCAATTATATTTCCCTGGTGCAAATGCCTGCAGCGAGATAAGGTTAATGTGTGTTACAAAATGAGAGTATCACGTTTAGCTCATAACAATTCTTTGAAATGTTTTTTTTAATAAATTGAAATACGCAAGCCAGCTTTAGGTTAAAATATATGCACCTATCATCACCTTCAATTTACTTTATGAAGCGGGTTGTTGCTGTTGTGTTTGTTAATTTATTACTTTAATACAAATAAAGACTAGCTTTACTTATTGAAAGCTCAAAATATTTCTTACCTTAGTACGCATCCGCAGAGCTTAACAGTATCGTAATTTAATAGTCGTTTTGTTCTACTTGGAAATAATTAAGTCTAATGTATACAGTTAGAATACAGTCGGTTTACAATGTTATTGATTGTGGCAAATATATGTTATGCAACTATTAATATGTAAGATAACACATTATCCAGTTATGTTATGTGTCGAATCCTTTGAAGTTAATAGGAAATAAACGGCGATAAAGAAAGTATATGCTTAATTCTATATGAGCTAACATACTCGCCATTGTCATTGTCAAAACAATTAATGTGATATTGGTAAAGTAAATAACATGGTTATGAAGCAATCCTAATCAGATAAGTCTATGATGGGTGACCATTCTTAATACACTCAGACCACGCCGTGCCTCGGATGGCACTTTAAGCTGAAGTTTCAATTGTCAAAGCCTTCAAAAGTCCAGCAACAGCCTATTTACGTAATTTTGACAGTTATTGCTTTAATCAAAGTTCAGCCGTGTTGTATTAACCGAAAGCCCACCCAAACAAGATTTAGGAAAAAATGTTGAAGCAAAAAAAATCACATCATTCATTAAACGACTTTAAATCACAGTTGTAGGTCTTGTTATGAAGTATTTACCATAGGTCACATATTTATTGTAATAACAATCAAAACAAAATTAAATAAACCTAACAGTGTGGCAACTGCAACATTAAAACTCAGTTTTTTTAGTTCGTGACTGAATGTCGATTCTCATAGAAGGTCATGCGGCCGTAACTTATTCGTGAATCAATATTTCAGGAAGTTATCAACAAGGCTATATTTATGACAGTCGCATTTCCTTGTAGAGGGTCTAGTTCAGTATTGAATGTCAGCGAAGCGAAAGGGCATTACCACTGTAGTAAAAGTTTTCTGTTCTTAGTCGTACTGCTGTCTCGCAATATTCAATAAATATTGTGGTATATTAATTCGAGCGAATAAAGCGAGTTATTCATTTCGACACCAATCACGTCAATTGTTCGCGTATTTAAAATTCCGTTGAAAGGGTAACTGTGAAAATGTTTCGGTGAGCAGTTAAAACAATAGCTTACTTAATTATACGTGTGTGGAGTTCGTGTTTGATTCCTGAAAATCAATTTGCTGAATATATGTTAAATCAATTACCAAGCGTTACCAGAGACATGCACAATCAAACCGCATGATACATAATATCATTGACGTCATATTAATTTTATTCATGACGGAAATTTGTGTAATTAACCTTTAGTTCTTCATTTATTACATAAAACTTTTAATTATACCAGACTAATAACAATGACTTGATATAAAAAACCTATATTTGTAATTAACTAAATAATAATATGCCTGGTGGGCTGCGAACACAGATCAGTGATCTGTAGCTGCGAATCACCTTAGTACTAGATATTCTGATATCGTATCTTAGCTTCTATCGTATCCACATTTCTTTTTACATTTAATAAATATTATTGGTTCAAACTAGATCACTATAATTTTTTTTTTAACTATTTAATGAGTTATATAATTATCTAACTACTTCATTAGCAATCAGTTAAGCCTTATAGATACAAAACTATAAACGTTTCCATATATTTTTTTATTAAGATGAACCACTTTCAACTCGGCACCGATGCATCATGTCTCATTTCTAAAATGCTACTTATGAATTGTGTAGCATAGTTGTATACATACTCGTATGCATCTGAGTACGATTTTCTATAAATCAAGTACTTGAACAATGCTTGAGTCTTCAGCGCGCTGAATGATATTTTTACATCCACTCGCCGATGCATTTTATTCCCAACAACTGAAGAGGCTTAAAAGATTAAAGTTTATAGTAACAATACCTATGTGTATTGCCCCAACAAGAGGAAAATATTTCCATTGCAACAAATTCCAAGTGAAAAAGGCTTTATTTTTGAATTTCTCAGTATTCTCGTAATCTAGTCGAGCGTTTCCTATTAGTGTTAAATATACTATTATTGTCAGAGCTATGGAAAAATGAGAACTATTGTGATATGATTTCATTGTTAATATACAGAATGGTCCCTACCTTCTGTCGTAAAACGCATGCAGGGGGAGAGTTTGTGCAATTGTTTAGAGTACGTCAAGAGGCAAGATGTTAAGGACTATAGTGTTGAATTTATTATAGAATTTAGTACTAAAGAAATACTACAACTAAATTTTATTTTCATAGGTTTATACAGAGCAGAACGGTACATTAACATATTTTTTGAACAGATAAAATATGTGATGTGTTATACAAGTTGAACATCAAACATAAAAATAAATATATGGTGACTCCAATATAAATATATTAAACAAAAATAAACAGACAGAGGATCTTATCAACCTAATGTAACAATCTCAAGCAGTTTATCAATGATCCAACACGAGTGTCAAAAAGCTCCTCCACCTGCATTGATTTACTTTTCACTAACATGCCTCTCGTGTCTCTCGTTAGAGAAGCCATCGTCCAAGACTACAGTACCATCATAAGGTGATTACATTAAAAATAAGTTCGAAACACTATAATCCCAATAATAACAAAACATAGTACATACAAATAAGACTATTCACAAACAGAAACATCACAAACTTTACCACTTCATTAAATTACGTACAATGGCACGAAATTAAACACACAACAATTTAAGCACCTATAACGATTTATTTATTGGTAAATTGTCAAAATTACTTAACACGCATAAACCGATACAAAAAATAAATAATAAGTCAAAAAAGGGATGGCTTACCACAGATCTTAGAAACTCATGTGCTCACAAAGGAAAATTAAGAGCCTTTTTAAATGTAACTGATAATTATAAAATACGTAAATATTATAAAAAAATATGGACAAACTCTAAACCGTTGTGTGCAAATGTTTATAAAACTTGAATTTAGTAAAGAAATGGAAAACCACATTAATAAAACCAAAACAATACCACACACAAAACAAAAAAAACTTGAGAGGTGTCAAGGGACACCCGGATGGAACGAAGTTCGAAATAGAAAGACGATACAAATATTATATTTACTTCAATATTTTACGTAATTTCTAGTTTTATGATATATGTGTACACAATAATATTAATAATAATAATAATGATAATGATGATAATGGTGAAAATGATGAAGATGATGAAAATGATGAAAGTGATGAAGATGATGAATTGATGAAAATGATGAAAATGATGAAAATGATGAAAATGATGAAAGTGATGAAGATGATGAATTGATGAAAATGATGAAGATGATGAAAATGATGAAAATGATGAAAGTGATGAAGATGATGAATTGATGAAAATGATGAAAATGATGAAAATGATGAAAATGATGAAAATGATGAAAGTGATGAAGATGATGAATTGATGAAAATGCTGAAGATGATGAAAATGATGAAAATGATGAAAGTGATGAAGATGATGAATTGATGAAAATGATGAAAATGATGAAAATGATGAAAATGATGAAAATGATGAAAATGATGAAAATGATGAAAGTGATGAAGATGATGGAAATGATGAAAATGATGAAAGTGATGAAAATGATGAAAATGATGAAAATGATGAAAATGATGAAAATGATGAAGATGATGAAAATGGTGAAAATGATGAAAGTGATGAAAATGATGAAAATGATGAAGATGATGAAAATGATGAAAATGATGAAAATGATGAAAATGATGAAAATGATGAAAACGATGAAGATGATGAAAATGATGAAAGTGATGAAAATGATGAATTGATGAAAATGATGAAATGATGATTATGATAATAGTGATGATAATGATGATAATGATGATATGTATATATAAAAGTTCGAAATCTTATCTATCTATTATATATATATAGGATATATATATATAGTATATTTATATATATATATATAGATATATATATAGTATCTGGGTTGCTTCAAGCAATGAAAAATAAACTAATAACAAATAAAATTTAAAATAGCAAAAAGTGTCGTGACAACAAAAAGTGTCGTGACAACAAATTATGTCGCGACAATTTCCGTCTAGCCCCCTTCGTTTTTTCGTTCATATCGCGCGATAAGGAACTTCGTTCCAAAAACAGGGAAATCAGAAAGAAAAATATCGCCACCAAATATTTCACTAAAAATTAACAATCGTAAAATGTCCAATATCTGTTTGTAACGCCTTGGCGAGTATTTTTCTACCGTCGCGTCGGTACGGATGTCTAGTCTAGTGTTTTATCTATGGGTACAGATACGAACGACACCAACAAAAACAGCGAGCTAGGCCGATCCGTCATAACTCACAAATGTGCTTCATGTACTTGCGTCCTGTGAACCGAAAAGAGATAGTCGACATAAGGGTGCTCAATTAAAAATACACACAGTTGTGATGTAAATGAAATCCCTCTAATTCTAATAAAACATAGTGCAGAAAAACTATCAATACCGCTCACACTTTTAGTGAATCAAAAACTTCAAGATGTTCAATTTCCAGATCTTATAAAAATATAATTGATCCAACCGATACATAAAAAGGGCGACACCTACACTCCTGGTCATTTTCGTAAATGTTTGGAAAAGCAATGTGTAACGTATTATACGATATTTTGGAGAAATATAACATCCTTATTGACAGTCGAAACGGCTTCAGAAGAACAAAATCAATTAAGTCAGCATTGTATAAGTATATTCATACGGCGCTAAAGCATATAAATGACAATAAACTTGTGCTATAGTCCGGCCACTCAGAGAAAGCGTTTCTGACACTAATTGTAAATTCGTCATGAGTAGTGATGTACCATGAACATCATTAATAATATTTGGTAACAGTATTTATACTCGTAGCATTCATTATGCATAATTATTCAATTTAGATATATTTTATATTTCAAACACAATATTAACAAAATTGTTGATGAATGAATTAAATTTAATCGTAATTTCTGAATGAAACCAAGGGAAAGAAAATAAAAATACTGTATTTATTGAAAAATATATATTGTGAAATACATAGTTTTAAGATTAATAATCAATAATGTCAAATCAAAATTTAATCCGACTCCGATTCGCTTGAGGACTCGCTGTCATCTTCACCAACATGTATTATCATGTTATTATCAATCATAGTGTCTATACGAATATCGCGGTCAAAGTCATCAAATATATTTTTTTTAGTTTTTTCAACCACCTTCATCCAGTCATCTCTTGTGACTTTTTCGCATGCTTCTTTTAAAAGCGTCTTCATCTTTTTTATGCCATATGGTGGAGAAGTATTATGGCGGGCTGCATAACCTTTAATTTGAGCCCAGATTAGCTCTATGGCATTGTACTGGCAGTGATATGGAGGAATTCGGTACTCCAGAGCCAGCTCATATATTTCGTATCGAATATTTGCTAGCTTATGGTCGTTGACTAATTTCATCAGCTCAGCTTTTAGCATTGACATATTTGCGTCAATGCCACTTCTTTGCAGCCAAGCCACCAATTCCTCTTTTCTATTAGCTTGAGTAGGTCCTTTATTTATTTGCACCGAATGATAAGGGGCGTTATCCATTATTATAATTGAAGGCTCTGGAAGGCCAGGTAGCAACACATCCTGGAGCCACTCCTTGAATACAGCCGCATTCATTTCTTCGTGGTAGTCAGTAGTAGTTTTTGACTCAAATGCTAATAAACCATTTTCCACAAAACCATACTTCGCACAACCAGCGTGGCATATTATGAGACGTGCTCCTTTACCGATTGGCACTTTCGACGTCGACGCTTGAGTGTCATCTGTCCAAGAACGAGAAAGCTCGTGATTGGTGTTCAGCCATGTCTCGTCAATGAAAACGACATTGTCCCAATTATCATTTTTTTTTGCTTCTCTTAGAAAAGTAATTCTTTTTATCAGAAATATAAAGGGATAAAAATAGTTTTTCATTTATTTTTAATTCAGCTGACTGATATCACGACAATTATTTTCATACGTTTAGTTTGGTCGTACCTATATCGTATTATAAACTATATTAAATATGTATTAAGTATATTATACACACTCTCGAATAATTTCTCCGATGTGGAAGGAACTTTAATGTCGTTCGTATAAATGCCCAAAGCATTTCGGCACATTTCCCTGAAATGGTGACAACATTCGACTGTACGACATACTTACATACTTTGTGACTCATCTTGTTCTACTGTTTTTTTGTGTATTCAATAAAGATAAATAAATAAAATTATATATTATAAAATTAGAACGTTTTATTTAACAATATATCGACCGACAGAATATATTACGATTCCAAAAATACTCAGTTACAATTCAGTATTATTTTGTCACATCACTACAAAAACAAACTATTGACATAACCTTGAAACAGCGCAGTTTGACGTCGTTAGACTTTTAAAAATTATTGTTCTTAAATTAATTAATTGACTAATTGTTAATAACTTTAGCCCAAAATAAAACGTTTATTGTACATTGGCATGATTATTCAATTTTTAATGTTATTACTCATTATTAAGGTTAATAAAAGATATTTAAAATTTTGCCATAAATTGTACGCCAGTTCAAAGTTACATCGCCCATTGAATCACGACCTGTCAGGAACGCATTCTCTCAGTGGCCAGACTATAGGAGTATTTAGTCCACGGGCCCACGAACAAGGGATTTCAGTGATTGACAACAGGCTGAAAGTTTATACACAGCTTCGTTTTGACGAGACACCCAACTTTTATTATTGGGCCAAATTCTGAAAGTGGAAGGAAAAAGCGGGATAGGGAGCGAAACACGTCGATTTGATGAGTGTCCCAAATTAAATAACAACAGTTTCTAAACATCAATACTTTGAGAAAATACGATGGAAAACTGAGAAAAACTTGTGGCATACAAATTGAATGGCACCTTCCGGGTGACCCCCAGCTCTAACATGTCAAAATGGTGACTTGAAAAAATGTATTAACAACAAGCTGATTTTTGTTTTGGGGCTTGCAAAATATATATATTTTATAAAAAATGCATCGGCATACAAATTTGTTGGTAATTTTTTTGAGACCTACACTCGAAAGTTGTCAAGATTATGTTAATCTTTTTTTGATTGACAACTGTATGCCACGAAAAAATTATGATTATTTGCTTAATTTTTAATCTAAATATAATAGTGACCTACAAAAAAACTGGAATTTTTGAGGTTAACCTACAAAAACAAAAAATCGAATCATTTAATATTTGCTCCGTACTTATGTCTTGTAACCACTGGTTTCATTTGTAATATATTAAACTAATGTTAAAAAAATGAAAGCTTGTATTTTCATTGTATTAATACACTACAGAACTTTAATAATAATGCAATGTGCAAACAGTGCATGAAAAGAATTAAACTTATAAATAATTTATGATAAATATTAAAAAATCAATCAATCCTCATCAGATTCGTCACTCGATGAGTCTTCACTATGTGTGATGTTATCGTCATCTTCAGAACTATCGGTATCATACTGTTCAGATTCTGTAAATTTTTATTTTTTTTATAAGTTTTATTTTCGGATGAAAACGTTCGTCCTTACGTGAAGAATTGCACAAGAAACACTGCATGATGACGATCACTTAACAGCTTCGAAAAGAGAGCTCGACTAAACTAAAAAGGTAAAATAGTCGTTAGAGCTGATGCTTAAAGGAAGTTGGGCGGGGATAGTGGGTCTTACGATTTTATACCTGAGGCAAAATCACACAGTTCAGCATATTATTATTTTTGATATTGATATTGAACTAAATTGAAATGTAATAAATGTTTTTTTATAAGGTACTGCAAAAAGATTATACTGAAAAAATTATCGCTACAAACATGTATTATTTGTATTTTAGGTAAATATTTTTAATTTGTTAATATAATAACTTAAAGATATTACTTTTAATTCGATTATAAATTATAGATTCAAATTATAGAGAAATTAAAAAACTTTAATTTATATTAATTTTAAAGTACCTACACGACTTATAAATAATAATATGCATTTATCGAACTTAGAACTAATTTTTTTTATAGATGTTAACTGATTTTACGATTTGTTTTACAATACAATGATTTTTTCCTTACTTGACTATCACTTAAAAATTGTTGTTAACTGAATAATAAAATAAATAAGTAGTTCAATAGCTCAATCACTCGTTACAAGAAATTTCAACAAATTTTCATGCAATTCCCTTGTTTTTATTGCTGTAATTGTTTACATAATTAAGTAATTAAAAAAAAAATCTTTTTATTAAATAAGCTGTAATATTGTATACGAATTTTCCATTTTAGCAATTTCAAACAAAAGCTGGCGAAAATTATGTACAGGACTTCGACATGATATGTTTTCAAGATTTAATTTGTTTGAAATTTCGAAAATTTCACTTGTATTTAATCGCTTCCATTTTTTTTGTATGCCAATAGTTTCATGGTGTTATACGTTTGATTCTTCAACAGAAAAAAATAAAAAAGAAGTTGTTATTAATGAAAAAAAGATTAACATAATCTTGACAACTTTCGAGTGTAGGTCTCAAAAAAATTACCAACAAATTTGTATGCCGATGCATTTTTTATAAAATATATATATTTTGCAAGCCCCAAAACAAAAATCAGCTTGTTGTTAATAAATTTTTTCAAGTCACCATTTTGACATGTTAGAGCTGGGGGTCACCCGGAAGGTGCCATTCAATTTGTATGCCACAAGTTTTTCTCAGTTTTCCATCGTATTTTCTCAAAGTATTGATGTTTAGAAACTGTTGTTATTTAATTTGGGACACTCATCAAATCGATAAGTTTCGCTCCCTATACCGCTTTTTCCTTCCACTTTCAGAATTTGGCCCAATAATAAAAGTTGGGTGTCTCGTCAAAACGAAGCTGTGTATAAACTTTCAGCCTGTTGTCGATCACTGAAATCCCTTGTTCGTGGGCCCGTGGACTAATTGCTTAATATGACTAAACAATGTGATAAAGTTCTTTAAAACTCTTTTAAATAAACTTAATGGTTCTGGCTCTTTACTAATTTAGATAACAAATCACCAACAGTTCAGATTGATAATTATGATCAAATTAAGTTAGAACGGTGCGATCTGAAAGAAGAAGCATAACCAGTTTAATGAGAACTATTGTTTCACAGGGCAGCGTGTTGGGTTGTGTGCTGTTTCTGATATACTCGTACATTAACGACTTACCGAAAGTACTAAATGATGCCTATCTTTTCGCTGATGATATATAAATATTGATTACGTATGATAAGTCCGTTGATTCTACACCAATATTCGCATAATATGTCTTTGACTACCACGGTGGCGCAGTGGTAGCGTATGCGACTGCTGTGCTTGAGGTCTCGGGTTCGATTCCCGGGTCGGATCAAATGTTTGTATGATTTGCAAATATTTGTTTAGGACTTTGGGTGTTTTCTATGTATAATATGAATTTATTTAGAAAAAATATATATGTATTTATATTAGTTGTCTTAGCTTGGGACAAAATCGCAATGACATTGTGTGTTAGATGCTCGAAAAAATCTATTTATGCTTACACATACTTCTGGTTAGGATATGGCATTATGTTGTGGGGGAATAGTGTAAATTTTCAGGATTTATTTATATTCAAAAGAAATGTATAAGAAATATCGCCCAATTTGAAAATCGTGACAGCTGTAGGCCTTACTTTATTGAATATAATATGTTCACACTACTATCATTATTTTTTTATGAAATAGTGGGTAATCAAGCAGACGTATCACCTGATGGTAAGCGATTACCGCCGCCCATGAACACACGCCACAACAGAGGCGTCACAAGTGCGTTGCCGGCCTTTTTGGGATGGGGAGATATGGTAACCTAAACGTGCACGCGGTTTTACAAATGCATTTAAGATCTCATACGGCCGACTACAGTGGCGTATTTTCATTGATTCTTAAAAAAAAGCCTTAAAGCAATCCTGCTTCACAATGGTAGTTTCTATGCTTCCATTCCTGTGAGTCATTGCGTACACTTCAAGGAAACCTACAAGAACTTGGAATTGGCAAGTGTGCGGTGATTTAAAAATCTTGAGCATATTGCTCGGACAACAATCCGGGTTTACCAATTTCTCTTGCCTTTTCTGTCTATGGAATAGTAGAGACCGAGCAAATCACTAGTTAAAAAAGTGTCCTCGGAGGGACTTTAAAGTTCTACATGACACTTTAGTGCCTCCTCTTAAAGTTCTTCACATAAAGCTAGGATAAATGAAGCAATTTGTAAAACCAGTTTCAAGAGATGAACATTGCTTCAAATATGCTATATCAAAGGTTAGTTGGTAAACGGCTTATGGCTTATCCACGATTCATTACCACCATCATGACGGATCCTCAAAGAGAAGGATGGATTGCCTTTAAAGAGGTCATAGTAAAATATTTAGGCAATAACAAAGACCCTAACTATAAACAAATCCTTAAAAGCATTTTAAGTAAGCTTTAGGTTACTTAATTTTGTATGAGTTTAAAAGTACATTTTCTTAATGCCCACCTCCAGTGACGAGCAATTTGAACGATTTCACCAAGATATTAGGTATATGGAAAAAATAAAAAGTATTTATAAAAGTGATAAGGATAAGGACATCTGGGGTTAAAACTAAATAAAAACAGATAAGCCACATGCTGAGTGCGGCAGGTAACAATTAAAAACCGGGAAAGTGTAAGTCTGACTTTGATACCGAAGGTTCCATTCAAAACTTATAATTGGAAATTTCGTACATGTGCGATTCGTTACTAGAATGTTTTTAACTGGGCCGTCTAAAAATATTTTCCTATACACGTTAATTAACATTTCGAGTGCAAATATTTGTTTGGAACCGCAAAAAAAGTTTTATGCAGAACGACGTACAATTTTACGATTTTTGAGTGTAGGAAACAATCCCCCAGTTTTCCTTTTACTTGTACACCATCAAAAAATAATAATTTCTAAAGTTTTTAACAGTTTATGTTAAAAATAAAACTAAAGCTTTTGATTGCATTAACTTGCTTGTTAAACTTTCAAAGCACCTCAGACATTTTTCATATCTGGTGTCAACTTCAATTTAATACAGAAAGAGATGGCTTTAATAAATGCTCCTCTTTTTACATTTATTGAGAAACGGCTCTTTAAAATAGAAGAGAGCGGGCAAATTGAGTTTGGCTTGAAATGCAATACGATTTATGAAGTGAAGAGAATACAAATTGATCAATTTTTATTTATTTATTTTATTAAATTTTGTTTAAATTGCTAAAAACTAATAGAACCGAATTGATTGAACCGAATTAATTGTACCGAAGTTCAACTTCTAAAAGGCAAACAACTAATTGATAAATAAATGAGAAAAAAGAAGATGTTAATCTTAAAATGATACTCGTATTTATCAAAGTCATTAAAAGTTATCTTAATTCTAATTAGCCTTTACTGTGGGGGAACGGGTATCATGTTCCACCTAACACAAAGGGAGGATCCTCCGACCAGGCGAGGTGATCATGCCTGGCGGGCTACTGCCCAACAGCTGATGTTGGGATGTTGTATATATGCTAATCGGCGCGAGAACTATTTATTGCACGATTCAGGATTGGTAGTTTCTTCGTATTGTAGGTTACTCCGTAGTTCAGTGTAACTTCGGTAGATGGCGCTGTAGTATGTTATGTTGTATGTGGAGGTCGCCACAGAGGCTTTAAAGGCTAATTAGAACTAAGATAACTTTGAATATTCGGACAAATCCCTTCTCTACAAATCTTTAACATAAAGCTCGCAATATTTAAAACAATTGTTTTTTTTTTTAAATCAACAAAGCGTTATTCCGTATGGACTCAATTTTAATTTATGAAGTGAATTAATATCAGATGTTTTGTGCATGTCATTTATATTATAAAGCCGAAAAGTTCATTTGTTTGGTGATTGTGGTTATCTCCATCACTAAAAAAAAGTTTTTTAATGTTGAATAGATAAATTTATCGGAGAATGCTCCAGACTAGTGTATCAATTAAAAATGTTGCAATACGGAGAAATTTTATGCCCTTTGAGAGACGCAAATCAAATTACATAGGTAACCTTATTTCTATATATTTTCATTTAAAAATGTACATAACAATGAAAACAAAATAACATTTCATATGTGAAAGTAATACGAAATCAAACTGTTTATTATCATATCAATCCCAACTAAATGAATTGCAATGGATTGTATTGTGAATTTCAAAACCATGTGTGTTTATTACAAATAAATATTGTCTCGGCCAAAATGTGAGCAGTTAATACTGGGTTTAAACTATACCTCCTATTTTGTGAAGCTTCTGGTTGCATTTTATCTCTATTTAATTTATTTTTTGTTCACAATGAAATATGTTTTAAAGGTTAGTTTTACATATTTGTACCACTTTAAGTTTCACAATAAACTTATTTTGTTGGACATCTGAATTTTATGGAGGTTTATTGATAAAAAGAATAGTTTTACACATTCGTATCTCTCTTTAAGTTTCAAAATAAACTTCTGAATTTTAATGTTTATTTTAAAATACATATTTTCAATTACTTTAACATTTTTAACTTTGGCTTAATATAACAATGAGGAATTGCTTTTATGAGTAATTGTGACATTTTAAAACTGTTATAAGTATATTACTACTACTTACTAAATGTTAAATAAAAATGAATGTTGAGGTCAAAATGTACGGTTTAAATGTCCTATGGACTTATAAGTAATGTAATTTTACTTATAAGAACTAAGTTTTAATGTTCATAATTTTGATTATAAATAGGTATTTTTTATCTCAATCGTAGTTGTGTGGCATTCATTTCCGTACGTTACTGACGGATGTCAAAAAGGCACTTTTAGCGACGAAATTAATCGCCACGCAAATCCTGACTGAGCACTGACTACCATCTTCGGTCTTTTCTTCCAGTGCAACGCGGGAAAAGTATTTTAGCGCCTCGCCGGTAGTTGGTGCATATTTTGTCCTCTGCTTTTACTGCTTTGACTGTCCATATACATTAACTAAGATTAATTACTAAACAATGAAATATTTAAACTACTACCAATTCATGGTGAATTGTGATATTACGATGACGTCAAATTCTCATTTATCATGTCAATCACTTAAGGTGTGTCCGAGTTTTAATCTAAGAATTACTGATTGACTTATACAAGTCTTACATTTAAACGTTTCTTTTTGCTTTGGTAACCCAGTAATGAGAGAATGAAATTAAGAAAATGATGCATCTTTTTTATAAAGAAGGTTAATTCATTTATTATTCTTATTCTCAAATCAATCTGTGTTCGAATCATAAACTAAATTATATATGTCACGAATGTCACCGTGACGTTTCATAATTATTTGTTAAATTTTATTTTTATACATGAACTGAAACATTATTCATTTCGAAAAATGGTAACCGCTAGTAAAAATGTAGGCTTCTACACAAGTAGTGAAAGATTTGGGAAAATTACTGTACATCCAAATCTGGATCCCAGTGGATTGTACACTGAACGGCCACCTGCATGTGATCCTTGCCTCTATAACCCAATACGAATACATGAACTGTGTGACGCTACCCACAAAAGAGGTGCTCAAAAGGATCCCTGGAGGTATAAAAGCGAACTCGAGGAATGGGCTGCAAACTTGGGATACAGAAACCAAAAAATTCTCACACGACGAAGGTGGGATAAATCGTTACTAGGACCCGCTTGGCACTCAGTTCCAGATCCACCTAAATACGAACCAGCTTGCCCAAATGTTATGTTCGGTAGGACATCTAGAACTGTCAAGTCGAGAAGCTTTACACCTGGACCAGGAACGTATTACAAAGAAAAGCCTTTTAAAGCACCTTACGGCCCCCATTCAACGCGTCCTAGTTTTGACAGAGAGGAGCCGTGCAGATTTACAGATACAGTACCAAAATGGTCTCTGGCCCCAGATCGCTACAATATTCTCGATAAGGAATGTATAGCCGAAAAGTCGAACAAGGTCGTGTCTCTCAGAGGCCCCTATGATCTTTTCACAGGCAGACGAGATAAACAACTGACAAAAAAATGTACCGCGGCGACATGGCCGCTTGCATTAAAAGGTTGCTTAGAGACGTATAAAAAGTCCCGTTTTGGCGAGATGAACAAGACTGGAATGGACAAGCCACATAGGGGTCGCAATACCCTGGTTGACATATCAATGTGTATTCGGAAACCATCAGACCCTGGGCCAGCTAATTATACAGTTATAAAACCTAAAGAATTTAAGCAAAACTATCGGGGATTTAATAGTTCGTATGATAAGCCGCCTGGTTATAAGCGTGTGGTTGTATGGCCGGGCGTCGGTAGATATCGAATCACTAACGTTCCCTACGAAGTAGAAGGACATGGTCACCGCCACGTGTTCTTGAGCAAAATTGAGAGAACTATAGGGTCTTATCTTCCACAACCAATGAATTCATTTTGATACGAGTAAAAATGTATTTTGAATAAAAAATGTTTTATAGTGCAATTACGTCTTTGTGTAGGATCTATATAGCTTAAAAAATAAAATAATTTAATATAACAGAAATATGTATTAAACTTTTCATTAGTTACTATTTATAACATAGTTTTAAATTCGTTTTAAAACTTTTTAGTAAAGGCCATATTTTTATAAAATTTCTATCACAAAAAATTTTGAATAAAAATTATTTTAACTTATCCTAATATACTCATAATAAACGCGAGAGTTTGTAAGTATGGATGGGTAGATATTTGTTACTCTTTCACGTGCATACTACTGAATTGATTTTAATGTAACTTTATAATAATTTAGCTTATACGTCAGAATAACACATAGGCTACAATTTATAAAGATACTAGCTTGACCTCGCGGCGTTGCCCGCGGTTATTGTCGTACCGCGGGTAGCACCGCGGGGTTCAGCTTGTCTATAATATATACGTGAAGCAAAAGCTTTATGCCTTTTTTACGAAAAATATGAGAACGAAGGAGTAATATGAAATTTGGCACAGTTAATGTTTGATTCAACCACAAATTTAATTAAATATGTATAAATCAAGATATGTAATTTGCACTAAATCTTCATTTTATATAAATACTCGGAAAATACTTAAAATGACTTCTATACACGGCTTTTAACGAGACTAAGGCCCTGTTTCACTGGTTACAGATAACTTTCAGTTAGCTTATCTTAATTGAAATAAGCTATCTGTAACCTTTACGTGTATACTTCACTATGTTACAAATTTCAAAATAAACTATAATATCTGACTATACATCTTTTTAACACACTGTATATAAAATATATATATGTAATTCGGTTACGTCTCTAATGTATTTTTAGTTTTATTTTGTAGTTGACTGAGTAAGATGAGCTATAATAAAAATGAAGTTTAGATGTATACGAGCCTAACATACTACTCGCGTTATAAGAACCTGTGCTACTAGTTAACAGCGCGACACCTGACAAATACATTATACATTTCTAAATAGATACATGTTATAGTCTAGCTGAGCCCCGCGGTGTTACCCGCACAGACAGACATCCTGTAGGAAATCCTACTAACTATTTTGAATACTTATTAAAACTAACCCATCTATAAAATAACAGTATTGCACCACCAACAAAATTCTGTTTGCAGTTTCACCATGCTAGCGGTTATTTAATGATATATATTTTTCTCTCCAAATCCCGTTGGAATAGTACCAACCTATTTTTAGCATGAAATCAAGATATCCTGTGTCTTTAGTTATGTTATCTGATACCTGATACCGTCTCCGTGTGGAAATGGTAATCCATTTCCATTGACAATGAGCATTAGACCAAATAAACAAGGCCTTCAACTAAATAATATTAGTGTAGATTTATTTATCTAATAGCAGGTAGTTCACCTAAATCATCATATCAGCTTAAAGCAGTCCACTGCCACTGCTGGACATAGCTCCAATTTCACGCCACTTTGTTTGATCCTCGGCTTCTTAAAAAATACAATTCACAGTAATTTACGCCATTTATCTACTTATGTAATAGCGTCATAAATAAGTAGTTTAAATTTATTTTACTTAAGTCGTATAACCTTAAAAAATCTTGATTATTCGTAAATAAAGATGATTAAAATGATTTTATAGCAACAAATAAATAAAGTATTAATAATTAAATTAACTGTCACAAAGAAAAATAGGTTATGAATTCTGCGATTCACAGTTTGTTTCTACTGTGAGTTTAGAAGGTAAGTTAAGTATCGTTAGCTTTCATAATCTATTTACTGCAAGTGTTCCCTAGCCCAACACTCGTTTGTGTTAATAATCCAATCAAAGCGGTGGAGCTTCAGATAGCTTTCTATTACATTATTAGATCCAATAATTTATTCGACGTCTAATGCATTGGACCACATTTAACAAACCCGTGGTCGCCTAGTGTTCGAAATTTGAGCATTTCTTTTTTTTATTTTGCGTTTTTGAACTCCTGCAGCGCAGCTGACGCTACAGCGGTTTAGTAAAGTGTTATAAGAAACAATACCTCGTGAAATATAGCTTGATACAGATGACAGATTGCAAAAAAAATATTAGTGCTTTCAAATTATTAGTGAAAATGATCAATGTTTGATAATATTTTGTTTAATCAGGATATCTACTTATGTAATAGGGTTATATGTAAATATTTTAAATTTATTTTTCTAATATCGTACAACCCAAGCTTTATAACCTTAAAGAAATCTAGGATCCTTTTGTTTATCGTAATTGTAAACACAATAATGCACTTTAATTAATTAGGTAATACTAGTAGTAATAGGTTAAATAGGTATTTTAGTAATAGGTTAAACAGGTATTTTTAGGTATTGAGTTACTATACTCGTACTTATTCATTTTAGTAAATCACAGAAAACACAATGAAAAAACTAACATCAACCAAGGAACAAAATAACAAGTAATAAAGATGATTAAAATGATTTATTAGCAACAAATAAATAAAATATTATTAATAATTACTAATATGAATCGCAGGTGATAGCTATTTTATGCCATCGCTACATTGCGTTGCCATAAACAAAGTAATACATAAACTTGACATATGCGTGCACTCGGGATGCCAACTATACTGTTAAAAACAGTATTATGCTGTTTTTCAAAACATTATTCTTTTTACTTTTGAACAAAAATAAACTATACAAAATACTGTTTTGAGAATCAAAATGCTTTACACTGTAGTGTTAGTCTTAGACGCTCACAAATATTTTAGGTATTACTAGCTGACCCGACAAACGTTGCTTTGCCATAGAAAGGAATTAGGGGTAGGTCAATAAAAATCCCAATGGAAAAATAGGGGTTGATCGTAGAGAGTTGAAAATTCAGGGTTATATGTATTTTCTAATGTTGCATCATAAAAATATAAAAAAATACAAATATGTCCAAAAATAAAAAAAAAATTAACATTTAACTTAACATTTAGGGGGATGAAACATAGATGTGTCCGATTCTCAGACCTACCCAATATAATAATAATAATAAATATTCCGAACATCTAACACACAACGCCATCTAGTCCCAAGCTAAGCAGAGCTTGTGTTATGGGTACTAGACAACTGATATAAATACTTATATACTTTTTTTTTGTAAATACATACATATTATACATAGAAAACACCCAAACTTCGAAACAAATATTTGCAGATCATACAGACATTTGGTCCGACCCGGGAATCGAACCCGAAACCTCAAGCTTAGGTTGCTTTCAATATGCTCACAAAATTTCATGAAAATCGGTCCAGCCGTTTTGGAGGAGTATGGTAACTAACATTGTGACACGAGAATTTTATATATAAGATTATCAATTATATTTTAGGTAGTCAGAAGGCAGCGCAGCCCCAAACAATTCTCTGTACAAACATATGTAAGTAAATTTTACAAGATCTCTGCTCTGTGGTAAAGAACTTATAACTGACTAGCTGTTCCGCCCACGTTTATGTTAGTAAAGAGTAGTCTGTACTTCCTCAACAAACAAAGTAAGTTCATTTAAAATTTCTTTAAAATCTGTGCAGCGGTTTAACCGTGAGTTACCACTAGGCCAACCGCGCAGTCGTAATATTTTTCGAATTTATAATATTGATATGGAATTCTATAAACTATGAACATTGAAGTACATCTCTCTAAGTGCATTATGTTGATGTGTATGGTTAGGTACCGTGAGCTATGCTTCGGCATGAATGGGTCGGCTCGACCGGAGTGATACCACGGCCTCACAGAAAACCGGTGTGAAATAGCGTTTGCGCTGTGTTTCACCGAGTGAGTGAGGATACCGGAGGCCCATACCCCAACCCCTCCCCCCATCCCCTTTCCCGTCCCCCAAAGGTCGGCAACGCACTTGTGACGCCTTTGGTGTTGCGGGTGTCCATGGGCGGCGGTAATCGCTTACCATCAGGTGATACGTCTGCTAGTTTGCCCACTATTCAATAAAAAAAAAAGATCTGTAATACTGTCAGATACTCAAAACATAACTTAGTTCTTTAAAAAGGAAAACTTGATTTGAAATATATCTTAAAGGAGAACCTGGCAGGTCAGCAAGGATCTTTGATATTCAGTCGCCTCGAGCAACTTCTTTAGAATGTTCTTTGACCGTGCTTTAGAAATCCTCTAACCGTATATCAGACCCACAGAAAGAAATAATACCTAAAAGTAATACCTTATTCAAACCACGAGATCCTTTTTCGTACTCAGTGAAGCATTTAACTCACAGTGCATTGCAACCCTTTTAAATATAGGTTTACAGTCCTAGTTAGAGTTCTAATGTACTCTATTTAAAAAAAGCTTCAGTAAGATACATCATTTTATATCCTTATTTATCTCAATTCGACTGTATTCTTTTTATGTTTGGGTTTTGGGTTAACCGATTTTGATGATTATTTTTAATTTGAAATCTGGTGCTTTCCGTGTGGTACCATTTCAATTTGGTCCAGTTCAGTAAGGCGCTTTTTTTTTACGTAAAACGCTATACTCAGGTGAACTTAAGCATATTTTGTTTAACACTATATACATTTAACGTTCAGTAGAAGCATGGTTAAAACCTCAGACGAACATTACTCTTATGAAAACCATCGATTTGTCTTTCACTCATGTACAACACTGTTTCATAGCTAGGAAATTTCAAAGATGATTATGCGTTGTAAGATGTATTCCCATCAATACAGATTTAATAGGACTAGCCCAAACGACGCGCAGCCTAAAGCAGAAGTAAATCAAATGGCAATGGCAGGCAAATTTTTACCTTATATGCACAGCAGAAGGATATATAGCTTAGCTGTTCTAAAGTAGAGACACTAGAAGTAGTATAACTGGAGACCCCTGCAAAACTACTGTAGAACTACGTTTATTAATTTTAATAGGCGCTTAGTGTTACCATACCTATAGATGAATCATAGAATTGAATTGGAATTGAATCATCACATCCAATTAGTATTCAATGCTGTTTCCACGTACCAAACATTATTGATAAAATTCATGAGTTACAAAGGCTTGAGACAGACTTATGATAAGATATTTATGACAAGATCGAAATACGACTTTAAAGCATTTAAATATATTTCTTATGATTATTATTAGCACTTACTCATGTATGTAATAGTTTTCAACACCATTTTACAATTTATACGTAACAATGAAAGTTCCATATACGTAAATATAATGAGGAGACATATTACACAAATAGAATTTCGCAGAAATGCTTTTATTTTTTACAATCCTTATATTGCCCGTTTATTTAAACATTATTATAAAGTACGTGGTTTATTTACTGAGGGACTAGTCTCTCGTGTTACTGTGTACTCGTGTGTACCAATGTCTATAAATAATATGAGTTATTTAGTAATAACTTAGCTTTTAAAAATTACCGTATCATAAATCATGAAAAGTTGCTCACATATAACAAATGTTTACATAAGTGTATTCCTTGAATTTATAAGAAAAGCTCGCTGTTACAAGTAAAAGATGAACTTTGAGTAAAATATTATATTTTTTTATTTATTTACATCTTTATGCACAAACACATGCATCGGCGGACTTAATGCCTAAGGCATTTTCTGTCAGTCGACCGGCTGGGCAATGCAGAGAAAACATGTAGTAGGTGCACATCATGGGCGAATAATAAATAGCAGAGGTTTCAATATAATTAAACTAATAATGCAAATACATACAGTAATACACATACATATATAATACACTAGCGACCCGCCCCGGCTTCGCACGGGTGTAATGCTGATACTAAATTAAATACACTACAGAAAAACTATGAACGATGTATATAAAAACATAGCGGCCCGCTCCGACTTTGCACGGGCATAAAATAGAAACCTCTAAAATTAGCAATGTTGCCTTAGTATATGATGCATGTATTATACATATAAACCTTCCTCTTGAATCACTCTATCTATTGGAAAAAACCGCATCAAAATCCGTTGCGTAGTTTTAAAGATTTAAGCGCACATAGGGATATAGGGACAGAAAAGGCGACTTCGTTTTATACTATGTAGTGATATATATTAATACATATTACACAGAAGTGATATGAATGCAAGTTTATGACCTATGAGCTCGCCAGTGCCGCCACTTCACCCAGTAAGAGCTTCTTCACTTTCAATATTTTCTAAATGATTGTTATGGCTTTAATTTAATTATCATTAACGTAATTTTAATAAATGTAAAAGTTTAGAACGTAATTTAAAGAGAACATTAGATACCTACTTTAGGGGAAAACAAACAATACTTGATAAAAATACAAGCTGCACAATTTATTTATTTTTAGCTGCGGAAATCACAAAAAGAATCTTAGAGGGTAATTACCATCCTCAATTCGAATGAGGACAATGCAGCATGGTGACCCACGCTAAGGCCGGTCTAGTGAGATGCCTTTTCACGCCCCGCTTAAAGGACCCGAGAACACTTGCCCTGGTACTAATTTCCAAGCTTAAACCGCTCAGCACAGGAAGGAAGAATCGAAGCGATGAGTACGAGAGCGTATGTAAACCACCCTGAAGCGGTGACTCCTAGGCCGGTACGTGTTATTAATCTATCGCGTTTCATTATGTGCACTGAAGGCAAATCTCATAAAAGTTAAGGTATGTGATGAAAATATATTGGTGCCAATTTTGTTATTGACGTCACTAAACTAAAATTCATTAAAATTTGTTGTTGGAATATATGCTTTAAACTCATTTTCTTACAGTCTATTTTTCGATATATCACATCTTAGCTTTCACTATATTTAGTTTAGTACCAAATGATTGATTAGAGGAACACGCTTGTTTATATAACTTGACATGTCACATTAAACTAACATACATGCCGACTATAGTCGTTCCAATACTTTATTTAACTTTTGACAGATCACGCACATAAAGTTTTGTAATAATTTTTGATACAATGTACTACAGATAATACTGTACTTTATGGGCGGGCTCCGCCTACTTAGGGATGTGTCATTCGTAATTAATGACCACAGACTATAAAAACGGTTTTGAAATAAATCGATTATCGATTATATTAATAAAACATACAATAAAATTATTGTGATTATATTTTATATCAAATCACGTAAAAAGCTTTATTATTTTGCATTAAAATGCCCTAAATGTCTCTGTTTCAATGCATAAATAATTTGCGTAATGAAAACAGTTCCATCGTACTCGTACCTAGTAATGGGATCGAATGTATTCGCCGCAAATTAATGAATCTAAAATAATTGTTTAGACTTACTATAGTTGGTTCAAATAAAAACTACCTGCGGTACCTACTTGTAATGAACAGGTACAAAATGTTGAAATTCGTAGTAATTTACGGATTAAAAATAAAACAACCAAAAGAGGTACTGTAATACTAATTTTAATTATAAAGAATCGTCTTCTTCGTATGACCAGGAATTGAAACAACTTGAGTTCTCAGTAATATTGATTATCATTTCTTGGATAGATAAATTGTCGAATGCAACATCCCGATCCCAATCGGACATTATCACCTTCTTTGTTTTTTCTACAACATTCGCCCAGTTTTCTGGAGTTACTTTTTCACACGCATTTTTCAGTAAATTCAGCATTTTTCTTGCGGTGAAAGGAGGAGTTGTATTGTTCCTCGCAGCATATCGTTTAACTTGTGCCCAGATCATTTCAATTGCATTATATTGGCAGTGATATGGGGGAATTCTGAGGACGGTTTGCCCATGCTCTGCTGTCATTTCATCTATGACGTATCGTTTTGGCAGCTTCTTTGTTTTTAATATCTTTACTAACTCTACTTTTAGTAGGGACTCATTCACCTCTTCGCCATTGTCACGGAGCCAGTTTATAATTTCATGTTTTTTGTTGGCCTGTGTTGGTATTTTATTAATTTGACGAGAGTGATAAGGTGCATTATCAATAAATATTATTGATGGCTCTTCGAGTGATGTAAGCATTTCTCTGAACCACTTTTCATACACGTTCGAATTCATCTCCTCATGATAATCTCCTGTTTTCTGGGATTTAAAAGCTAATAGAGCGCCTCGGCACAAATCCTTTTACTGTTCCTGCATGACAAATAATCAGTCGTTCGCCTTTTCCCATTGGTACTGTAGAAGTGGAGCCAACGGTGTTGTCAGTCCAAGTTTTTGACAGCGTATGATTCGCATTGAGCCAAGTTTCATCTGTGAAAACAACATTCGACCAATCTTCTATTTTTTTTGCTTGTCTTAAAAAATCGCATCTATACAAAGCAATATCATTGCGTTCCATTAAAATTTTTCGTTTGTCACATTTTTGGAATAACATTCCAATGTCTTTCAATACCTTTGTCATAGAAGATTTTTGACCACGGAACAAACCACTATTTCGAAGAGATTGTGTTAGTTTTTTTAATGTTGGAATCTCTTTTCTTTGGTAATAGTCGTATATATGACGACGAATAGCATCAGCGTCAAAATTGTCAACGGCTGTAACTTTACTAGGCGGACGTTTTTTCTTAGGTTTAGATAGCTTATTCTGTTCCATGCCACTGCTGCCGTAGCCTTCTTTTGTTATTTTTGCCACTGTTGGAGCACTAATACCTAATGCTGCTGCAACACGGTCTCTAACTTGAGTCACTGGTATAAGAGGCCCACCATTACGGCTTTCCTTTTCAAAGTATTCACGAAGTCGCAAGACAAACTCTCTTGTTTGTCCTTTGAGTACTTTCTTTTTTGGCATTTTGACAGTAACGAAGGCAGGAACGATACGCTCAACTCAACCAAACGTGAGAATTCACAAATAAATCAATACGGAGGAATATAAATACTCAACTATATTGAAGGTTACTCATTGAAATACTGTAGATTATTTTAAAATAGACATAGAGAGATTTAATAAAGATCATCAATAGTTTAACAAATACAATATTAACCACTGAATTACAACACAATACAATAATACATTTTGAAAATTCAGTTCCTTTTATATATTTTTTCATGACATAGAACCGTCATATTTGAACAACATTCTTTTAATCCATTTCTTCTTTATTTTGACAAAGGAGGTTGCACATTGAAACACATAGAAATATGAAGTACGAAATTATCTATAAAATAATGAGTTTGTTAAATCGATTAAAACTTCTTAATGCATAAAATCGATCGATGAAAGAAATCGAATAGGTAACGGGTCAGGGTATCACTATTTGATTAAGTATTAGAGCTGTCAAAAGTTAAATAAACTATTGGAACGACTATAAATTACTTTAATAATAACAACGAGTGTACAATTCAGGTCTATATCTACCAAACAAATTAATCAAAAGGGTTGGAAACCTGCTAATCATCTTTTAATAAATATATTTTCATATTATTACGACTCACAACTACTACAATAAATGTTGTTTAGTAAAGCTTTATCAACCATCAAGCAAATCAAAGTTAAATATTTAGCCCTATAACTTATACCGGCGCAACTTGCAACAATGAAATATAACATCAACATCGGCTTTAATCAAAGCATTAACACTTTATAGGAGACGGCCGTACACTAAAATACGATAATTACAGATCGGCAGGTTCCTAATAGCACATAAGGTCAATCATGCCGTAGAGCAAACTGCACAATCCATTAAATACTCGATCGATCCTCGAAACACTGCTCTATACCTGTTGATAACTACGGTACGGTATTTAGTTGCAATAGGTTTCCCATGTAACCGCAATTTGTGAAATATGAACATAATTTCCAGCACCGCAATTTCTACGTACAAGTTTTATATCTAAATTAATGATGATATTTATCTTACTGTCGTAAGAGAAATTAAACACACCGAGCGCCTATCGGGCTTCGCTCAGTATATACTCTACAGTTTCTTACCACTTTTTTTTAAAACAATTAACAACTTTTATCATCAGTCTATCGTAGCCCACTTCTGGACATAGGGCTCTTCAATTTCACGCCACTTGGTTCGATCCTTGGTTTCTCGTATTCAGCTCCTGCCAGTCATCTTGCACAGATCATCACTCCACCTGGCCTGTCCTAATCCTGCCGGATTATCTCATTCCTGATGCGAACCGCCAGAGAAACGCCGAGCATAGCCCACTCCATAGTACGCTCAGCGACTTGTGAACCAGCCATGCCGTAAGTGTCCACATTTCAGCTCAGTATGTCATGACGGGTAGGACGCACTGATTGAAGACATTCGTCTTTAGGCACTGTAGGATCGACGATGAAAAGATCCGACGTAGTTTCCCAAAGGCTGCCCAACCCAGGTGAGTTCTCCTGTTTACCTCATTACCTAACTACCTAACTGCAAAGCCTGCCCCAGGTACAAATATTTATGAACAACTTCGAGAACGGCACCGTTTTTTTTTATTGAATAAGGGGCAAACGAGCAGACGCATCACCTGATGCTAAGCGATTACCACCGCCCATGGACACCCGCAACACCAAAAGCGTCACAAGTGCGTTGCCGACCTTTGGGGGATGAGGAGAGGGAATGGGGAGAGGGGTTGGGGTATGAGCCTCCGGTATCCTCACTCACTCGGTGAAACACAGCGCAAGCGCTATTTCATAACGGTTTTCTGTGTGGCCGTGGTATCACTCCGGTCGAGCCGGCCCATTCATGCCGAAGCGTGGCTCTCCCACGGAAAACCGTGTATTACGACGGGTTCTGGTAGAACATGTTTGTTGAACAGAGTCGGTGATCACTAAAAAAATCAATGAAATACGGTATTAAACCTATTGATCACTGAGACGTCTCTAAATATGTGCTTTTTATCTGTCATGATGAAATTGATCTCATTTTTGGTTATGGCTTTGCTACGTCCACTTCCTTTGGGCCGTTTTTTAAATATAGAGTTCATCAAGCCCTCTCGTTCGAGGTAGTTGGCGAGCATTTACCCCCTATGATTTCTGTTTCCAAATCCATGGAATCGTACTACCACTCAATTCAATTCACTCAATGTGGCATCGAACATATCCTACACCTCATCGTCCGAGTGGGCTGAGGTCGGTGCGTACACAGCGCGAACTTGACAATGATGTACGCTACCCTGTTCGACACACTAGATTTTTCCACAACGTTTCTAGAAAGGGACTTGTTAACCAGAAACCCAACGCCACCTTGAGATTGCTGGTCTCCCTCACGGAAGTACACGAGATGGACTGAGCCGAGGTTTATGGTGTCCTCCTCCTTTCTTCGGACTTCACATAACTCTAAGATATGCCATCTAATCTCCCCGCCTCGGAATGGTCGATTGTCAGAGCCTCGTTCGTCGTTCAGCAGGATGTACCGCGTGCAAGTTACAAGAGATTGGTTTGGACCGAAAAAATGGGGTTTTCCCCCCTTGCATCCCTATTAACAACTTTATTTAAGTATTTTTGTTAATGAATTCAGAAATAATTTTTCTTCTAAATCTTAAAATCTTCTAAACCTTGAATCGAAAGTTTGATATTTTAAATACAGTACGTAACAGATAGATCTACCCGAGAAAAAAAACTTATTTAGTCATGAAACTTATTAACTTTATGTGGAGGAAGGGCATTTGAAATACTTTATTTCCGTAATTTAACAGTTTTTATGAGTAAATATCAAAATTACAACTATTTAAAACCAACAGTAAACTGCGATCAATTGTACAGATGGCCAAATATGGCGAAAAAGTAGCTAGATCTAGCTAGCATTAATGAAATACAAAACGGCCATATAGCTATTTTTCAAATTTATATATATATATTCAAATTTCCAAATTAACAAAATCAATTGATGATTGGTGGGCCGACACTATCGTTTGTGATGAATTGAACACGCACAAGTAGATAACATATTCTGACACAGCAAAGATTTAAAATACGTAAGTAATGATGAGACTTGACAACAGCAACAAAAAGATTATAATTGTAGTTAGTTCAAATGTAACCAAAAAAGCCAGATAAAGTTTAAAAATTATAATCTAACCAAGAAAACACTTTTAATTAAACCTTTTCAGTCTGTGTCATCTGAGCTATTGTTACTAATCTATTGACATTTCTTTCATTAAAATAGATTCAGTAGTTGGCGCTATGTAATTCAATGAAACATACAAATATGCATAAAATTACAAAAAATATTATTTTTCCTTTTTGCATCGCAGTAGTATTGGAAAAATATGAAGTAATTATATTTTGTGGATTCGAATTTGTTTCGTTAGAAAAACTCGTGGTTGTACATTAAATTGCAAAACTTTATTTCATAACAATATTAGAAGGAAGCAATTACTACGGTTTCTTAAATGGAAGTTTCTTATAGTTTACAAAGGATTTGTTTACCACGGTGGTCACGGTGGTCACGGACAAATTTGTAGCGGAAATGTGATGAAGACCTACTAAAAATTTATGGAGAAATTTGATTTTGGTGTAATTATTTCGATACTTTGTTATTGTGACGAGTATTAGACTCTAGTAGCCGAAGTTTGACTAACAAACACGTGTACGCCATTGTTGTTTTAGTCTTAATGAGAAAAGACTAATTAGTTACCTACTGTGTTGATTGCAAACAGGTGTGAGCCTGAAGCAAAGGCTACAGACTGTTCGTAGGTGTATGTTCAACGCCCTTGCTTTCGGACCTACTACAAATATTTGTTACACAATATCGGTATTTAATTCCAAATATACCTATATTTATTTTATATACCTATGTATATTTTATGTATGTGTATTTTGTATACTGTTTTCTATTTGTTTAAGTATCCCTTTGTGAGAAGGATAAGTGTATGCCGAAAAGATATCAGTAATTTTGAATATCACACCTCGGTCTTCTCATGTAATCAGTTTTCATAGGAAAATCAAGTGTAAGAGCTACAATTACATAGAAGAGATGAAATATTTTTCAAATTTTATCTGTAATATAATCTACAACTTGAAAATAAGAAAAATCGACCAAGTGCGAGACGGATTCGTGCACAAAGGGATCCTCACAATTATCTGTACATTTCAAGCGTCTACGTCACGTTTGTTGTATGGAAGCCCCACTTTAATATTTATTTTATTATGTTTTAAGTATTTCATAGATATAGCGTTAACAGAAATACATCATTTGTGAAGATTTCAACTGTCTAGATCACAAATATATAGACGGACAGCAGAGTCTTACCAGTATCTAGTATCCCTTTCGTACCTTAACATGGTGTAAATTAAGATTAGAATACATTACATGAGAATGACCGATCTAATAAGCACAATAAATTGAATAACACCATGTTTTTAGTTGAAACCTTATTATCAAGAAACAGACTCGAATATTTTTTAAATACAAAATGCGTTGCGAGAATAAATCAGATAATAGCAGAATAAACTATCGTTAGCCAGTTAACGACATTTACTCGGTTGGAATATTCTTTTTAAATCGTTACAAGTGGCACAAGCACCTGAAACAAGATTGTGATTTCTTGGCCTTACAACGTTTTAAAGAAATATAATAAAGTGTCCTTAACTTTTGCGTTCTAAACCTAGTTATACTAATAATAATATTTTTTTTAAATTAAAAGTCTATATCAGAATATTCTAAGATATTAGTTGACCCACTCAACTTCGTCTACGTCTCTTTTCAATCATGATCGGTTTCTATTGGTCTAAGCGTAATGTTAACTATCGTATCTCAACCGAACAGCAATACACTCATTTGTAAAAAAAACGTGAAAGTCGGTTGGATATTTTCAGATTTTACTGTGAACAATTCACGTGTCACAAGAATTATTAGGTGTCAAAATTTTTTTACTGTTAAAGTTGTGAATTTCGTATTTCATTGAAAATTTAAAAAAAAAAAAAAAGTTTTATATTTTATAGATTTTACTGTTTTGAGCCATATGTATTGGCTATCAATTTATAGAAAAGTTTAAGCCAAACTAACGGTCTAGTGTAATATAAAAGTGCACCTATTACTACTTGAAAAGAAACTATATTTAAACGTACTAAGATAAAAGTAAATTAGTTTGTGCATACCTAGAAGACTTATTATTTATTATTATTTATAACAGTAACATTTTCTAAAAAAAACAGTATAAAACTATTTTCTCAGTGTTTATGGACTGATTCTGTATTTTTTTTTGTTTCACATTATTGATTAAGTTGTTTAGTTTCACATGATTGCGGCCATGTTGCGGAGCGAGAGCGCGTGTAACTCCGCCGTTTCTTTCTGCGAGCAAGTTATGCTTGCCAAGGAGACGGCGGAGCGGGACCGGGAGTGGTTTAGAACTCTCCGGGCCCGGTAACGGGCCAGGCAGCGCCGCGACCGTGCGACTCAGGCGCCGGAGATCGCAGAACGATCTCCGTCCTCCATAAGTGCAAGCCTGAGGGTGACACATGAGGCCATGTGTAACCCTAGCAGTAGCAGGCCCGGGTGATGGCGTTGACGTTGCGGAGCGTGCACGCCTTGAGGAACAGTAACGGGAGCATTCGTTCAACAACGGGTTCCCACACAGGAGGGGGCCATCTACAAAGCGTAGGTGGCCCGAGGTACGTCGGAGTTCCAGGGTTTTCCTTTCTAGGGTACACCCGGTTCCCCAGCATCTAGTACCCGAGATGGCTTGCGGTTTTAGTCGGTTCGAGTCCGACATGCCACCAGCAGGTAGTAACCGAGAAGATTTCCGCACAAAAAAAAAAGTTTGTTTAGTTACAACAATTGGACATGGATTAAATAATAGTAAATCTTCATTATGGCTGAAACCTTTTCGAATTTGCAATTCACAGCCTACGTTTGGACCTATTGTTTAATTAATTCTCATGTAATAAAATTGCATGTAACGAAAAATACTAAAACGTAAAATGAATAGATATAAAAAATGTGTTAGCAAGTATGACACAAAAATTAGATAATTTGTTACCTCTAGAACCTAATAATAAATAAAAACTTGAGAGGTGTCAAGAGACACCCGGATGGAACCAAGTTCGAAATAGAAAGACGAAACGAAAATATCTGGCTTGCTTTCTATAAGAGAGATAGAGACAGAGAGAGAGACAGACAGACAGACAGACAGACAGACAGAGAAACATGCGCACGCCGCACGGCTTACAATAGCTTACTTTAACAAAAAGTGTCGTTACCAGCCTATCGCAGTTCACTGCTAAACTTATTTATTGATATATTTTGTATTTATATTTGATATACATAATTTTAAAATCATTAATTTACAGCGACATCTATATTATTAATATTAAACTACTGGCAACGACAACTATAACACGTAAATGTAAGTTCAGTTTCTATTCTAAACATGGCGCTATACATAAAATTGAAAAATGTTTTTAACCAATTCTTTAAAAAATAATAACAAAACAATATTTTCTTAATAAAAAAATATTAAGACTTCGTTTCCATAACAAAAATAGTGAATCAAGCAATGAAAAATAAACTAATAACAAATATAATTTAAAATAGCAAAAAGTGTCGTGACAACAAAAAGTGTCGTGACAACTTTTTCGTATGATTTTTTTCCGTCTAGCCCCCTTTCACAACAACTTCGTTCCAAAAAAATGTATGTACACACAAACATATCTATCTATATACTTGTATATAATATCGTATCAAAAATGGTTTGCTTTGTTTACGACATATGTTTAGTCGAATAAATGTTGCATCTACGACTATGTCGATAACTGAAATAACAAATTAACAAAACTGAAATTATTGTATGTTACATAATCAAATTATAAAATATAAGTTTACACCTTTTTTTATTTATAAAAATACATAACTATAGCCTAAAACACACAAAATTAAATTCCCGAGACTGTTATCTAATAATTTATTTATCAGTTTGCTAGAAAATTATAGAAATAGTAAAAAATATCATCCAAATATCGGGACTTAATTTTGAGAGAATTTCATCTCTATCATTCAAACAAATCCTTCACTTACGAAAGAGGACACTGTTTAAAAACACATGTGGTAGACTAAAATAAGGGGAAACTGTTGAACATCCATTATATATATTCTTGTTGATATATGCTTAACGCCGGACACGCAAATTGTACTCATTTTAAAATTTTCAAACATACCAAAAAATACCATTTACTTTTAAATTTAATTGATTTATAAATAAATATTTTATCTATGTATTGGTAGTATAACTGAGTTGGTATTTAAACTTTAAAATATTTATTTTACTCCTTTTATAACATCTAAATATAAACACGAAAAAAAAAACTTGAAAACTTTTAATTACTATAGTAAATTTAACTACTATATAGGTACTTATTAAAATCTCCACCCGAAACTTAAGTATAATTCACGCGACAAGAATTTTAAATTGTTGTATAACACTTTAAAAATAAATTAATAATATACTTGATATTATTTATTGTTTTAAATAAAAACTTACCTTTGAATTTTCAGCGCCACAAAAAATTAAGAAAAACGCGAAACGCGAATTCGAGTTCAAGAGACTCGATAATTACGTGCACGTAAAACTGAAGCGTCGACGAGATTCAGTGTACGGACCTTCCGCCTGCCATGGGTAGTTGACTACTAGCATCTAGAGCGATGGACACTGTTACAGAATTGCACCGGAGTTGGAGCATGCGTGCATTATTGCGTTGGTTATATGTTTACCTATGTTTACTGGGCTACGACTGGGACTGAAACTACGAAATGGACTGTTTCGTAGAAACTGCTCTACGATCAGTATTCTGAATTATTATGTTCGCGCTCGGCAAACTTCAGATTTAAATACCGACATTATTTTAACCATATCAAAACCTGTTACTTTGGATTTTATATACTTCTGAAATATGTAATAGGAACAAGTAAATTATAAGTTTACAGTTATTATAGTATTGAAGTTGATGATTTCACTTTGAAATAAGTAGGTAGTTATTAATTTTACAAACCTGTAAAAAGAGGAGGCTTTTAATTCGATATTTTTCTTATTATGGATAAAGTAGAGCTACCACTAATTAATTGTTAATAATAACCTTTTAAAGATTAATTTTATTGAATAAACACAAGTCATTTATATGAGTTAGAGAGTGACATATGAACATGATTTTAGGAGATCGTTTTTTGTTTTTTCGAAAGACGGTTCTCATTTCATCTCATCCACATTTTTTATATTCTTATGATTTAAAGACTTTAAATACTTGACATTGGAAGAAATAGTTGATTAGCTAGTTGCCATCTCATCAAAAGAAGAAGAAGAACATGGTTGTATTGACGGTTGTTTTAAGACAACGTTTGCAATATCCTACTTCCTAATAATATTATAAACGCGGAAGTTTGTGAGTATGTAAGTGAGTATGTTTATTGCTCTTTCACGCGAAAACTACTGAATGGATTTTGATGAAACTTTATAATATAGCTTATACATCAGAATAACACATAGGCTACAATTTATAAAGATCCTAGCTTCGCCTCGCGGCGTTGCTCGCGGTTATTGTCGTACCGCGTGGTTCTATTATTTAAGAATATTTTTTTCTATAAACTAGTCCAACTGCCTCGTGCGTCTAGCGGTTAGCGTAAGATTGCAGATCAAGAGGTCTTGGGTTCGATTCCCTGGTCGAACTGCTGTCGGGTTTTTCTTACAAGACATTCTTAATAGCAGCCCGGTGTATGGAAGATGGCGATATATCCCGCCCGTGCCGTGCACGTTAAGCCGTCAGTCCCGGTTGTCATGACCATCTATGGTAATCGTTATTAGGAAGTTAGTTCCCTCAAATATACTGACAACTAGTTCAACTTTCGAATTCGGTTCACCGTCAGGGTTATGGAGGTCAGATGCCAGTCGCTTTATGTAAAAACTGATATTCAGGTAAAACCAATTGAACTAGTAGCCTACCCCAAATAGTCTTGGGAATAATAAAGGCTAGGCAGAAGAGGAAGAAACTATTTGTATTGTCTAATTGATCTGTCTACTTTAAATGAAGGGGATTGGTTGAGGGAGTCAGTCAGTAGGGGTCACACGCCCCCGTCGATGGCTTACTCAGTGGCCAGAGACGACGGGGGCAGAGAGGACGATGTTCCGCCCGTTAGGGAATCAGAGGTAGGGGCGGCTGTTCTGAGGATTCGTTCCAAGAACACCGCCCCCGGGCCGGACGGGGTACCACCCCGAGTGATGGCCCGAGCCCTCGACCATATGTCGGACCACCTCAGGGAGGTTTTGGACGCCAGCCTGGCGTCCGGTCGCTTCCCTGAGTGCTGGAAATGTGGGAAGCTGGTCCTGTTGCCGATGCCGGGACGGCCAGCCGATTCGGTCGCGGCCTATAGGCCCATCGTGTTGCTGGACGAGGCGGGCAAATTGTTCGAGAGGATTCTCTCTGCCCGCATCGTCCAGCATCTCAGCGAGGTGGGGCCCGACCTGTCGGACGCCCAATTCGGGTTCCGAGAGGGGCGTTCGACGGTCGATGCCGTAATGCGCCTTGGGGCCGTGACCGAAGAGGCGGTTGGCTGTGGCGGCGTGGTGTTGGCGGTGTCCTTGGACATCGCCAACGCCTTCAATAGTCTGCCATTCAGCTGCATCAGGGAAGCACTCCACTACCACGGGGTGCCAGAGTACCTGTGGCGGCTGGTGGCAGACTATTTAGAGGAGCGTACCGTCGTGTACGAGGACCGAGATGGCGTCTTGAGACGGCGACCCATGTCGTGCGGCGTTCCACAGGGGTCTGTCCTCGGACCACTCCTGTGGAACGTGGGGTACGACTGGGTCCTTCGAAGTCGTCTGCCTCCCGGGCTGGGCGTAATTTGTTACGCCGATGACACTCTTGTCACAGCCCGGGGGGCGAATTTCCAAGAGGCGGCGCGCCTGGCCACCAGAGGTGTCTCTCTGGTGGTTGGGCGCATCGAGGCGCTGGGCTTACGGGTGGCCCTTGACAAGACGGCGGCCCTACTTTTCCATGGGCCCCGTCGTGGTCCACCCCCTGGCGCCTCTATCGAAGTCAACTCGGTCCTCGTACCGGTCGGGCCCAGATGAGGTATCTGGGCCTGATCCTCGACGGTAGGTGGCTCTTCGACGAGCACTTCCGACAGCTTTCCCCAAAGCTGGTCGGCGCTGCCTCCGCCCTTGGGCGTCTTTTGCCCAATCTGGGTGGAGCCAGCGTCGCATCGAGAAACCTCTACACGGGGGTGGTCCGGTCGATGGCCCTGTATGGGTCACCGGTGTGGGTGGGGGCTCTGACTGCCCAGAACAAGGCGCGCCTCTGGCGCCCTCAGAGGGTATTGGCAGTCAGAGCCATACGCGGATACCGCACCGTTTCGACGGAGGCGGCATGCGCCTTGGCCGGAACACCCCCGTGGGATTTGGAGGCGGAAGTGCTCGCCGAAGTTTATCGGCGAGCGGCTGAATATCGGGCGGAGTACGGGTATCGTCCTCCGCCCGAAGAGGTACGCGAATGGCGTGAAGCCGCTCGCCGAGCCACGATAGCTCGTTGGTCTTCTCGACTGGAGGCTCCACGCTCTGGCTTTGCCACCGTGGAGGCGCTCCAGCCGGTCATCCTCGAGTGGGCAGGGCGGCAGCACGGGACCCTTTCCTTCCGGCTGACGCAGGTGCTTTCCGGGCATGGTTGCTTCGGAAAGTACCTGCACTCGGTCGCTAGGAGGGAATTGAGTCCCGCCTGCCACCACTGCGACTGCAGTGAGGACTCGGCCCAGCACACGCTGGAGATCTGCCCCGCTTGGGCGGATCAGCGCTGGGCCCTCACTGCAGTCATCGGAGGAGATCTGTCGCTACCGGCCGTCGTACTATCCATGGCCGGTAGCGACAGCAGTTTTACCGCGGTCGCGACCTTCTGCGAAGAAGTAATTTCGCAGAAGGAGGCGGCGGAGAAGGCCCGGGAGGAAGATATCCACTCTGACCCAATCCGCCGCCGGCGCACGGGGCGGCGGAGGGGCGCCTATCAGCGCCTCATGCCGCCCTGAGTGTGGCCGCGGATGGACGGGATGGGTTTTCCCCTCCATCCGCATTAAAGGCCAACCGCGAGGGGGCGACGTACGCGTGTGCCGTGCGTCGCCTAAATTGAGATTTTTACCCGAAGAAGGTGCCCGCTTCAGTGAGGGAGGGAGGGGTCCGGCGTGTTAATAAATGCAGTTCCCGGACCTCTTCCTTCTCAGACGCAGAGTTGGTACACCGTGTGGTTTTAGTCGGTTCGATTCCGACACACCGCCCCGCCGCAAACCCCGGCGGGGTGACGGCCCGAGGGGGTTTCCACACGTTAAAAAAAAAGAAAAAAAAAAAAAGTCAGTCAGTAGGGGTACGTACAGTCTCCGAGAGTAATAATTATATAAGTTAGGAGTATTAACTTATAAAAATGAGAAAAGTAAATTATAAAAAAAAAACAACTGCGTTAATATCATGCTATCTGTATTATTATGTATTAAATTCAGTTTTTACCCGACTGGGAAAGAATGAGGATTATGTTTTTCGAGTGTATGTTTATATGTATACTAGCTGACCCACGCAACCTCGTTTGCGTCTTCTATTGCCCGTAGCGTGAAAATTTTCCCCCGTTTTTGAAAAAAATTTAATTGGTGCTCCGCTCCTATTAGTAGTAGCGTGATGATATATAGCCTATAACCTTCCTCGATGAATGGACTATCCAACACTGAAAGACTTTTTCAAATCGGACCAGTGGTTCCTGAGATTAGCGCGTTCAAGCAAACAAAAAAACTCTTCAGCTTAATAATATTAGTATAGATTTTATATTTTTTGTATAATTTGTAGGTATATGTGGAGGCTTGAGATAAGCAATGTAGTTCATATAAGTATTATGTTGGTGACGCCCACTTCGCAACGGGCCGTGCAGCAGTAATCGTAATATTTTAATTTTGCCATAACTTCAAAACCAAACGTCCAATTTTTATCATTCAAAGACCTAATATTATCTACATAAACTGTAGTTAGTAATGAAATAATTTATTTTGATAAGGATTGATAGCATGAGTTAAATAAACGCGTTAAAATGTAGTCCAAAAAAAATCAAGATTTTTAAATAAAAAAATGGTTGTTGTGCCTCACTCGACATAGATAGGTATAGTGTGTCGCGGACTTTTTTGTAGATATTTATAAGATCTACGATTAATTATAACATTTTATGGTTCTATCTTTTACAGTTTAGGCAGCGTACGCAAAATAAGTAACTTTTCTGGTTGATTTTTTACACCTTGTATCCGAAAAACCCTAATATCTTACGGAACCCTATTTTTTCAAAATAAAATATAGCCTATGTTACTCGTGCTTAACGTCTTAAATGCAGTCAATGTTTTTGCACGTCTTATTGTGACTGGTAGGGCGTTCCATAAGCGAACCGCTTGGACAGAGAAGGACTGGTCAATAAATTTAGTGGAATGTCCTGGCATTCTCAACTTCAAATTCTCTGACGATCTCAACGATTTGGTATTTGAGTCAGATAGGAAGTTAAACCGAGATTTCAGGTAACGTGGAGCAAGTGGATTAAATAGGATGTTGTATAGAAGAGAAAGAATATGTGCATTCCGGCGAAGACGGATAGGTAACCACTTAAGCTGTTTACGATAATCGGAGACATGATCATACTTGCGTAATCCAAATATGAATCTTATACCTCTGTATAAGATTCATACACAGGAGGAGGAGAACAAAGAGGATTTGTGGCCGGTATTTCTAATTTTTTTACATGTACGATAATAGGATTTTTTTTATTCTCACTCATATGTTACCTAATAAATGTTAATGAACCTGCTAAGAATTGGGCGGGAGTTTTTGAGAATTATTGATACCTTTTTTTTTTAAAGTGTGGAAGCCCCCCCGAGCCTTCACGCACCGTGATTTGCCCGTCACATGGTGTGCCACTCCGCGTCTGAGATGGGAGGGAACCGGGAACTGGTAAACTCTCTATTAAGAGGCCCCGCAGACTACAAACTTTTTATTCGACCGATAGTTTAATGGCTTTTGGCTTATTAGTCGGCCGATACCGAATTGTTATTATATGCGTACTCCCATATATCTTCGTACTGAAACCAAACTATCGGCCAATTTAAAAGTTTGCAGTCTCGGAGGCTCTTAGACGCGGTACGGTACTCTCGTACGTAGTGTAGTACTCAATGAGTATGGTGACCACCACTTTTGAATTATGTTCATGCTTTCCATTAGGCATAGTTGAGTCACATTGGCAGGCCCATACATAAATATATATATATAAGTATGTGTATCAGGAGTCTGGTTACAATAGTAGGTACAAAAGATGTATGTATGTATGTTAATTCGTAGTTATTCTTTATAAATATACTACCCACTACGTTTTCTTTTAAGACAACTCCCACATTAGGAATAAACATCCTGTATCGTGGGGGACTTTACAAACATACATGAAACGGACACAAAGAACATCCAGACTCGGGACAACAATTCGTGGATCACACAAAGTGTTGTAGGTACCGCGTGGGATTTGAACCCACGACACTTGGCGCAGTAGCAAGCGGCATGGCGACCGCTAACACCACTCGGCCAACCGTGCAGTCCAATTAACAAAAAGAACGTGAGAAAAACATAAAACTTTCGTTGTCTATAAAATAATATAAGTAGTAATTTGCCACCAGCGACATATTAGACATAATTCTTACTGTAAAGTACTTATTTACTTACAGGTTCGCTCCGCACGTTTCCACAATTTGCAGATTGGCAAAAAAATCTACATAAGCCGTACTAAAAGCCTTGGCTTTGTTCCGTGTGTCCGTTCATTATTTTAGTTTTGAAATAGCCAGGTCGACACCCATGCTGCTCTATTCTAATGTATTGGTTGAGATTATCTTAAAAAAAGCACCAAAACTGCACAGAACGTCGAACCCTGTCAAAGAATAAAACCACTATAAGCGTAAGCTGCCTCTGTAACGGTGCATAGGGAAAATTGTGGTTCATATGACTTATATGAAACTTTAAATTAAAGTCGGAATGACCTCGGTGTCGGTATTGAACCGTGAAAACATATAACTTTGACTGCACGGATATCGTAGTGGTTCAAGCAGTCGCCACGCCGCTTTCTACTACGTGTTGTGGGTTCAAACCCTTTATACTTCAGACAACACTTTATAAAATCTACAAGCTATTGTTCTGAGACTGGGTGTTCTTTGTGTTCGTTTCATGTATGTTTGTATACTCTATGCGCTGTAGCATGGTGCGGGTGACAGTTTCAGTAACACTTCGTTTCACTCTTGAAAGTTGCCGCGATTTATAAATTATGACTGAGTATTTCAGCTATACCACATTCGCAATATATTAAATCATTAATAACTGTAGTAAATTAAATTAAACCAAACCAGAATGTTCTAATCTACAAATAAAATCAAATTTAATGAAAAATTAAGTAGTGTTATGCGTATGACGTAACGCCATAGAAGTATTTAGTGATGGGATGTGCTGCTACGATGGATAGTCGATATTTTTCATAATAAAAAACGGTAATTTTTTATTGTTAAAATTGGTCTATAATTATAGTAGTATATATTATAGTAAGGTTGCTTAAAAGGTTGCTAAGTAAAAATACATTTTATTCGTCCAAATTCATTTCAAAATCGTCATATCAGAATCAGGAACATCTGAATTGTCACTCAATTCATCATCTGAGTCTGTGACGGTTATTATTAACGAACTACAACCTCCCTGGCCTGACTACCCAAAACAGTTTATTTTTGTATACTTAGACATGGTAATAACAACGAACTCAACAAACAAATAACAGTTACACTGCACAACTGAATAACACACTCATTTTCATAACAATATTAAAGAGAACTAGATTTATGCTGCGAGTATCGTATGCGATAAAAATTAATTGCATAACGTCACATCCCTTAGTTATGTGATACTGATAGATGTCAACGTCGTACAGGCAAATGTCACCTGCACCATGCTACAGCGCAACGAGTATAAGTGTTCTATGATACACGAAATATTCCTAATGCGGTAGTCGTCTTTTACTATGTTGATTGTTTTCCCCCATGTGTCTATGTATAAAAATCAAAAGCTTTTATTTCAAGTAGACTTTTTCAGGTACTTTCGAATCGTTACTTTAATGCTTCTAGTTGTTGCTGCATGCCATTTAATTCCATTTCATTTAGAAGGAAAATACGGGTAGCATTTTCCAAGGGTGGAATTTAATGAATGATGGACACAGTTATTTTGTCATAGTGACAAACCATCGTGTATTGTATTGATGTCGATGTAATTAAAGGGTAGGTATTTATCAGTAATTACTTATTATAAAATCAATAAAAGACAAAGTAAATTCCATGGTTGCCTGTAAGACATTGACATGGAGCGATAAGGCCGCCACTTGTACATCTATGCTAATAATAAAGCTGAAGAATTTGTTTGTTTGAACGCGCTAAGTTCAGGAACCGCTAGTCCGATTTGAAAAATTATTTCTGTGTTGAATAGTCCATCTATTGAGGAAGGCTATAGGCTATATATCATCACACTACTACTAATAGGAGCGGAGCACCGATGAAAAATGTTTCAAAAACGGCGGAAAATTTTCACACTACGGGCAATATAAGATTCAAACGAGGTTGCGTGGGTCAGCTAGTACTTTATAATAGTTTTAAGTTTACCATGTAAATTTATTATTATTCTGCATTGGCCTGTTCAAATCTACGGCTAGATTTAAGTCTCTCCCAAGACACGGAGCCCGGTGTACTATTTTTTATTCTGATTACTTATAGAAAATATGTAATTGGTTGTTATTAAATACTATAGTAAATATCCATAAGGTCATTCATATAAAGAGCTAAATTGATTTGACACATTTCTACCAAAACCGTTAGATATTATTAGATTACTTTCTCCTGTCTGAAACGTAGTAGATAATAGTTAAAATAAGAATAAGAATTCGTCTAGTACCCATCTATTTTATCTATACTAATATCATCACTACGTGGTATAAAAAGAATTACCAAAATTGGTTCATAAACGACGAAGTTATCCGCGAACAAACAAAAAAAACATATCGTCGGTACAGTCGGTTAAAAACATAGTCGCTTCCGCCGTCTGTCTGTTTCTATAAATGCTTATATCTTTAAAACCACGCAATGAATTTTGATGTGGCTCCCTGCAATAGATAGATTGATTCAAGAGGAAGGTTTATATGTATAATACAAGCTTAATATAAAAGAGAAACACTGATAATTTTAGAGATTTATAATGTGATGTTGTAGTACATTATTTACGCTTACATTGCAAACTGCTGGCTGCACCCTACGGGATAGACCTAAATAATGTATTGTAACAGTATTGTACACCTTAAAAAGGTCTACAAAAAAGTCCGCGATATCATATGTTATCCTCTATCCCACAATAACCATTTTTTATTCCTTTCTTTTTACGAGAAATAATGGCTTATTTACGAAGTGTTTTTAAGCAATACAGCATTAATCCTTATCCAATTTAGTACCTTAAATACATTGTGCATTTAATATAGATCAGTACAGTATCTAATTTAAATTAATATATTCGAAGATATTACAGATTGAAAATGCACGAATCGTGTCGTCGCTGGGTGCATCTGAAATCCACCCTTTCGTATCCGGGGCGGGTGGCTAGTGAGGTATAAAGAGGTAAAAGTTCGTGAGTTTGTAGAGGTAATTTCTGGATCTGCTGAACCCATTTCACATATTCTTTTACGAATTTAAGTCACATTATTTGTGAGTGTCATAGACTATAAATTAACCCTAAAAATAAATACCGCGAAATACGACAGACACGCGGGCGGAGGCCCGGTAAGAAGCTAGAAGCGAGGTTGGTGTAATCTGTTTATCCAATGGTCACTTCAAAATCAACAGTCAAAGTACCTAATGCCTACGATATCATTCACATTTCCAATAATACAAGCAGATACTTTTTTAACTTCCTTCCTAATTAATAATAATTTTTAGGGACCAATCTGTGCTCGTAGTTTCTAATATAATGGTTAGAGCAGAAAACACACACACACATACACTGCATCATAATTCTGTTACGATGTGCCCCAGATCTGGGGTAATTTGTTGACATTTGGGATACAAGCAACTTAACCGTGCACAGACAGACTTCGAGATGAAATGCGAGTAAATTTAAAAATATAAAAGAAATATAAAAATTCCAAATCCAAAAGGCCTTTGGCAGACGAAACAGTTCTTCAACACTGGCAATAACCGTTCATTTTTTTTTTGTTTCTGTGCCATGATTTTCGTCACCTTCTGACGTGGCGTTTGTCGGATTTTTTTTTTTTTTATTGAATAGTTGGCAAACGAGCAGACGTATCACCTGATGGTAAGCGATTACCGCCGCCCATGGACACTCGCAACATCAAAGGCGTCACAAGTGCGTTGCCGACCTTTGGGGGATGGGAAAGGAGATGATGGGAGGGGTTGGGGTATGGGCCTCCGGTATCCTCACTCACTCGGTGAAACACAGCGCAAACGCTATTTCACACCGGTTTTCTGTGAGGCCGTGGTATCACTCCGGTCGAGCTGACCCATTCATGCCGAAGCATAGCTCTCCCACGGTAAGCATAGCTCTCCCACGGTAGTACGATATTTTTTCCCTTGTAATTAGACGGATCTGGTGGTACTGTGGGTGTCGAAAAATGTGGATAGTAATCAATCTTACGTTTTTTCACAGTCGAAAGCAGCTTATGTGATTTTTGAACACGTCGGAGACCTTCCTCATTCGTGACTCTGTGAGTCATTTCCATCATTTTTTTTTTTTCTTTTGCTTACTTAATATCCACAATAACGAATTTATAATTGAGTAATATACTAGGTCTTTACCTATGAAATTGCCGTTTTGTATGCAATAAGTGAAAGTACTTATTTGTTCAAACTTTTTTATTTCTGTTAATCGAAGTAATCACCCATGCAATCGACGCATCTTTGCCAACGCATTGGCAGTTTATTGATGCCCTTCTTGTAAAAATCAGCTGGACGGGAGGCAACAAACACTTCAAAGGCATTTTGTACTGCCTCTCGGGAATTGAATTTTTTACCCACTAAAAAGTTGTCTAAATTTTGGAAAAAGTAATAGTCGGTAGGTGCAAGGTCTGGTGAGTATGGCGGATGAGGGAGAGTTTCCAACCCCAGCTCTTGCAGCTTGGAGACTGTCTGTTGCGCAGTATGGGGTCGCGCGTTGTCGTGAAGGAGCAGTGGGGACGACCGATTGACCAAAGCTGGTTGCAGATGTGCAAGCTTCTCCATCATTCTCTCCAGTTCTTCACAGTACACATCTGCATTAATGCTCATGCCGTTTTGTAAAAAGGACCTTTGTTGGTTATTGAACATGGTATTGTTAAGGGGCTTAACTACCTTCTCAAAAACCCTATCTTGATACACTTGTGGCGATGTTTTGATACCTTTTTCACAAAAATATGGCTCAATCGCTCCTTCATAGCTAACACCCCACCAAACCATCACTGAAGACGGATAATGAACATGTTGTATACTGTTGACTAATTGGGAAGGTTCTTCAGAGCCTTCAGCATTAATACGGATTTTGTTTGTTAAAATGTTGGCCTATTGTAAAAAAATGTCATCCGTAAACAGTTTTTTTCTGTGACCTCCCTTTGGCGGCTGCTTAGGCGGTGTTTTGATTTTACTTTTTTTAATATCAGTTAAGTAATGACCAGTGCGTCTCTTATAGGTCCTAAGTCTTCTTTTAAAATACGCGACATGGTCCTAGATACTATCTTCATCTCCCGAGATAATTTTGTTGGTTTCGGACAGGATTTCTTCGAATTCTTTCCCTTACTGCTTTGATCGCCTTTTTCGGACGAACCCTACGTGGACGGCCAGATTTTTGCCTGTCAGAACAGTAAAACAAATCGTACGGAGAATTTTAAAAATAGTGTTTGGCTCCATACCTACTTTACGTAATGCAATGAAATCGGTTCTCTTTATCACCCCACTCCATTTTAATATAACAAAATATTTTACAATACATTGGCGCGAAAATAAGAAAACACAATAATTCATGCACATGCACAGAAGTGCGAGCCAAGTTCGCCTACCTAACTGAGAGAGAAAAAACAAAACCAAAAAAAAACAATTGTATTAGAATGAAAGATTGCAAATTCAAATGTAATTTTAACTTTTTTTTATTTAATTCTATTTTTTTGGAACTTACGCACAGCGTATGTCAGTTGATTGTAACGGTATTTATGTCCAGACTAAGTATTATTTTTTCTTTTGTTGTGTTCGTCAAACAATCTTTTCTTACAATCTTATTTTCTTCTGCATTGCAAAATAACACAGTTACATTATAAAATAAATATATATTTTTTAAGTTTCATATTCGTAGGAATTTACAAAACGCCTATACATAATACTCGTATATTTTTATGAACGTGATAAATTATTTTAAACTCAAGTTTCGATGATAAGTGGAGCAAACCACAATGAATAAGTGAAAAACGCATTCAAATAAGTCAATTATAAAAAACAAATATTCCGGACATCTAACACACAAGGCCATCTAGTCCCAAGCTAAGCAGAGCTTGTGTTATGGGTACTAGACAACTGATATAAATACTTATATACTTTTTTTTGTAAATACATACATATTATACATAGAAAACACTTATATTCTGAAACAAATGTTTGCAGAGCATACAAACATTTGATCCGACCCGGGTATCGAACCCGAGACCTCAAGCTTAGCAGTCGCATACGCTACCACTACGCCAAGGAGGCAGTCAAATTAAGCCGTTTCTGAGATTAGCGTGAACAAACGTATAGACATACAGACAATTTTGTGTTCATAAAGTTGATATAATTTTACAGTCAATGATACAGAATGACACAGAAGAATACAGAATACGCAATTACACCATTCCTATTCATACAATGGGATTACTAAGAGCAAACTACGCAGGGCAACAGTGTTGCAAAAATAGGAAAAGTTGATACAAACCCTATACCAATATGTTAATGTCTTGTTTTGTATTTTTTGTAATCGTAGGCACGGGGAAGCAGAGTTAACTATGCACTTCAGCGGCCGATGTAGCTAGTTTTTGTATTGGCTCGTTATACATTCAATGTATCAAATATGCTTTATAACGTACTTTTCAATTAAAATACTCGTACTAAAAGCACACATTCTGATTCGGTACCACAGAACGGAGAAGAAAGAGAAATTTTATTCTTTTTTTAATTTTTTTAATGAGAGCTTGCTCACGAAAAAAAAAATGAGTGTGTGTACTTATGTACACGCGTTAGAAGTTATACTTCTTTGGCGTATGGAAAAAAGATAACTTAAATGCAGTAGTGATTAACGATAAATATTAAAATTAATCAAAAATATTTTATTCAAATAAATAATATTTATTTATTCACACTGTTTAATTGTACTGTTACGAAACACGTTTTCTAAATATAAAAATAATAGAATATATACAACTTGAACATAGTTATCGATTTTCATGCCACCTAGAACTAACTTCACGATGTAGAATTCAGGTGCCGGTGTGCGTGCGCATCGTAAAAATTCACTCTCATCATTTTTCCCCATCGCGCCAAAAGAAGTTTAACTTCAATACAACTTATGAACTATTTAACATATACATTTTAGCTATATAATACAGTGTTCTCGCTTTCTCCGTGCAGGGAAGAGCAAGAATGCTATTACATTTACCCACATTAAAATTAGCTTCGTTTCGGATGCATTCCATGAAAATATGATATACGTCTTCAACTTTGTTACAAATTGAGCAATTGGGGGAACCAACCTTACCAATTAAATATGCAAAGCTGTTTAGTGAGATATGTCTAGATCGAAGTCTGAGAGCCATGACTATGTCTGACCTGCTCATATTAGCTTGATCGATCCAAAGATGTTTCATAATGGTAGGCTGAATGGTTTGGTACCAAATACCTTTAGTCAGCGATCTTATATCAAAATATTCTGACCATAGTAGGTAACTCCGATCTTTAACTACATACAATAAATCAGAATAATATGGCACGCATGCAAATTTAAACCATCAACAAAAGATTCTTTAGTTAGTCTACCTACAGTCTCATTCTCAGTCAATCCAATATGTGCAGGTATCCACTGTAATGTTACATACTTATTATTACTTTCTAGATTTTGTATAGAACGCATTACATTATAGGCTATCGGGGTTCCTCGAATCTTCAAGGAACATCGAGCTAGATGCTGGAGAGCGCTCTTCGAATCTGAGAAAATAACATACTTGCCGCCATTAAATGATTCAATATATGCTAAGGCTTCACTTATTGCAATAAGTTCAGCATACATTATGTTCATATTACAGCTTACATTGTTTGTGTAGTTTCAAAGACAGAAATGCGTAGTAGGCGTGCCAGAGTGCGATTCAAAACTCTGGACATCTCTGAAAACGATAGTACTCGAGCAGTTATGATATAGTCACTATATCATAACTGCTCGAGTACTATCATTATAGTGTATAAAAACAATATTACGTAGTGTATTAAAAGTAGATAGGTACAACTACATTGTTACTAGGAGAGCAGGCAATGAACTGTATTTCCCGCGGGAATATTACGTCATATTTTGCAGGAACATGGCGACTACACTTGGTAGCGATAGTGAAATAGCCAAATTATTATAATTCATTTGACATCACAAAATTATAGGTGTCCATGATATTATAGTCGTTCCAATAGTTTATTTAACTTTTGACAGCTCTAATACTTAATCAAATAGTGATACCCTGACCCGTTACCTATTCGATTTCTTTCATCGATCGATTTTATGCATTAAGAAGTTTTAATCGATTTAACAAACTCATTATTTTATAGATAATTTCGTACTTCATATTTCTATGTGTTTCAATGTGCAACCTCCTTTGTCAAAATAAAGAAGAAATGGATTAAAAGAATGTTGTTCAAATATGACGGTTCTATGTCATGAAAAAATATATAAAAGGAACTGAATTTTCAAAATGTATTATTGTATTGTGTTGTAATTCAGTGGTTAATATTGTATTTGTTAAACTATTGATGATCTTTATTAAATCTCTCTATGTCTATTTTAAAATAATCTACAGTATTTCAATGAGTAACCTTCAATATAGTTGAGTATTTATATTCCTCCGTATTGATTTATTTGTGAATTCTCACGTTTGGTTGAGTTGAGCGTATCGTTCCTGCCTTCGTTACTGTCAAAATGCCAAAAAAGAAAGTACTCAAAGGACAAACAAGAGAGTTTGTCTTGCGACTTCGTGAATACTTTGAAAAGGAAAGCCGTAATGGTGGGCCTCTTATACCAGTGACTCAAGTTAGAGCCCGTGTTGCAGCAGCATTAGGTATTAGTGCTCCAACAGTGGCAAAAATAACAAAAGAAGGCTACGGCAGCAGTGGCATGGAACAGAATAAGCTATCTACACCTAAGAAAAAACGTCCGCCTAGTAAAGTTACAGCCGTTGACAATTTTGACGCTGATGCTATTCGTCGTCATATATACGACTATTACCAAAGAAAAGAGATTCCAACATTAAAAAAACTAACACAATCTCTTCGAAATAGTGGTTTGTTCCGTGGTCAAAAATCTTCTATGACAAAGGTATTGAAAGACATTGGAATGTTATTCCAAAAATGTGACAAACGAAAAATTTTAATGGAACGCAATGATATTGCTTTGTATAGATGCGATTTTTTAAGACAAGCAAAAAAAATAGAAGATTGGTCGAATGTTGTTTTCACAGATGAAACTTGGCTCAATGCGAATCATACGCTGTCAAAAACTTGGACTGACAACACCGTTGGCTCCACTTCTACAGTACCAATGGGAAAAGGCGAACGACTGATTATTTGTCATGCAGGAACAGTAAAAGGATTTGTGCCGAGGCGCTCTATTAGCTTTTAAATCCCAGAAAACAGGAGATTATCATGAGGAGATGAATTCGAACGTGTATGAAAAGTGGTTCAGAGAAATGCTTACATCACTCGAAGAGCCATCAATAATATTTATTGATAATGCACCTTATCACTCTCGTCAAATTAATAAAATACCAACACAGGCCAACAAAAAACATGAAATTATAAACTGGCTCCGTGACAATGGCGAAGAGGTGAATGAGTCCCTACTAAAAGTAGAGTTAGTAAAGATATTAAAAACAAAGAAGCTGCCAAAACGATACGTCATAGATGAAATGGCAGCAGAGCATGGGCAAACCGTCCTCAGAATTCCCCCATATCACTGCCAATATAATGCAATTGAAATGATCTGGGCACAAGTTAAACGATATGCTGCGAGGAACAATACAACTCCTCCTTTCACCGCAAGAAAAATGCTGAATTTACTGAAAAATGCGTGTGAAAAAGTAACTCCAGAAAACTGGGCGAATGTTGTAGAAAAAACAAAGAAGGTGATAATGTCCGATTGGGATCGGGATGTTGCATTCGACAATTTATCTATCCAAGAAATGATAATCAATATTACTGAGAACTCAAGTTGTTTCAATTCCTGGTCATACGAAGAAGACGATTCTTTATAATTAAAATTAGTATTACAGTACCTCTTTTGGTTGTTTTATTTTTAATCCGTAAATTACTACGAATTTCAACATTTTGTACCTGTTCATTACAAGTAGGTACCGCAGGTAGTTTTTATTTGAACCAACTATAGTAAGTCTAAACAATTATTTTAGATTCATTAATTTGCGGCGAATACATTCGATCCCATTACTAGGTACGAGTACGATGGAACTGTTTTCATTACGCAAATTATTTATGCATTGAAACAGAGACATTTAGGGCATTTTAATGCAAAATAATAAAGCTTTTTACGTGATTTGATATAAAATATAATCACAATAATTTTATTGTATGTTTTATTAATATAATCGATAATCGATTTATTTCAAAACCGTTTTTATAGTCTGTGGTCATTAATTACGAATGACACATCCCTAAGTAGGCGGAGCCCGCCCATAAAGTACAGTATTATCTGTAGTACATTGTATCAAAAATTATTACAAAACTTTATGTGCGTGATCTGTCAAAAGTTAAATAAAGTATTGGAACGACTATAATTTGTATTTTTCTATTTAGTAGACTGATTAGAGTTTCATTTTAACTGTAAGAGGAGGTTTTCGTTTGTTTGCTTAGTTTAATGAAATCATAATCTAGATATTTTTGATGAAATGAAATAGTAATGAAATATACTTATGAAAATTCCAAACATATTTTAAAAGTCTTAGCTCAGTCTTACAATTAGGTACATAATTAATCTGTAGTTTTGGTTTCACGAAAATAAAAAAAAACGTTTCTTCAAATATCATATATTTTTTTCATTTTAAATAATCTGCCTTTTAGCACGGGCCAAGGGCCTCGCACATATATATCTTGCCCATATATTTTGGTCTTCCGCCGCCACTGGTCAACAGTTCTGTTTCTCCAAGTGCCTCTTCAATCTCTTGGTTGGCCGTCTGCTGCCTATACTCCTCCTTGTCCTCATTCAAAAGTTATGGCATCGAATACAATTACTTCTCCTGTTAACATTCTATAATAATACTAGCTGTCCCGGCAAACGTTGCTTTGCCATAAAAGGGAATATATGTTGTAGAGGTGGGTCAATAAAAATCGCGATGGAAAAATAGGGGTTGATCGTAGAGGGTTGAAAATCTAGGGTTGTATGTATTTTCTAATGCTGCATCATAAAAAAATAGAAATTAAAAATTTTGTCAAAAAAATAAAAAAAAAATTTAGGGGTGGACTACCCCTAACATTTAGGGGGATGAAAAATAGATTACAACCGATTCTCATAGATACCGGATAATCACAAAAAATTTCATCAAAATCGGTCGAGCCGTTTCGGAGGAGTTCGATTACGCACCCCGTGACACGAGAATTTTATATATAAGATTTAATAAGATTAAGACCGACACAATTTTTACATGAAATAAATTCATAATAATGTAGGTACTAGGTACATATTTAAATATTAATGTGATGTCAAATTAATATTGTTTATGAGACATTTTCCAACGCTTCTAATCAATTTATTTGAGAGTCAAAACAAATGAAAGGATTGTGTGTAAAAATTTAAACTTATGTTGAGATAGAACAAGCAGCACCACCTTGATGGCTTTAAAACACACCATAGAGAAATTGTAGCATTTGGTAGCTATTTCCTACTATGTTAACTGATGAAAATTAAGAATGACTGCACAACTCAGAACAAAAAAGGTAGATAGCGCACGGCATTTGTGTTTACTAAAGCCAAAACTCAGCTACTTCCAAGTAAACACACGCGTTAACGCACACATATGCAACAAACTACGCTACTTTTTGTGAGTTGTCGTGGAGTAAGTTTACGAACAATATGCAACAAATGCTGTCTTGTGCAATTGAATGGTGTAAAAACTACACAAAAGTGAAATAAAATGTCTGAAAGAATAACATTTCACACGTAAATACACACAAAATGTACTGGGAGAGTGTTGACAGGTATTCGTATTCCCAATAGCCAAGAAATGTGGGTTTGTAATTTGTAAATTCATAGTCAAATAATGAAGTAGAGAGTTTTTTAATCACGCACTTTTATTGTCTTAAATATGTACAATCTAATTGTAATTTATAAGAAATAATCACATTTATTTTTGCATATTACCTATTTTAATGCAATTTCCAGGATCATTTTTAAAGTGCCAATACTTCAGTCACTCACACATATTTAAAAAAATGCCTTCACTTTCATAATCTATGTGCGTTATCTAACTTTTTTATTTGATCTAAGGTGCACATATACACCTAAAAAGTTATTTTTATTGTAGTAAGTTTCTTTCTATGTATGCCAGACAAGATGATTGATTACTATGTTAAGTATTATGTAATGGACAACGTTAAGTGGATTTCATGTATATATTTATTTTATTGACGTACTCTCATTCTAGGTAATTTCACAAAAGCTGTTATTTTTACAAGCTTTTTATTAACTTGCAATGTATGTCCGGGTGGACTCTAGCAACTCAATTTTGAAGCAGATATCTTCAACCGATTTTGCTGTAATTATCCAAGCATCTGTATACAGCGTGACAATACAATATTATAATGACATGCGAGCTGATCTGATGTTGGAGCTGGAAGGTGGTCATAGCAACTCTGTAAAGAAACGTCGCAACACCATCGAGTTTGGACTCGTTTTATTCGTCTTGACGAGTACCGCACCATAGTTTTTAGAGTCTGATGATGGAGCCACAGGTGGTCATAGGAACTCTGTAATGAAATGACGAAACCCATTGAGTGTGGAATCGTTTGATTCCTCTTGACGATTTTTTAAGGCATTCCAAGAGAAGCTTGTTTTTAAAAAAGGTTTTTAAACTAATTTATTTTCTCTACAGTTGTTGAAGAGAATGTCTTTATTATGAATTTAATAAAGAAAATTGATTCCTAAGTTTATATCTATTTTTAATAAAATCAACGTAAATTGCTTCAAACTGTCAGTTTCCAGTCTCGGTATACTGCTATTTTAATTGAGATACAAAATAGTAATTATCGGACAAATGTTTCTTGCTACTTATAGCTCATCATTCCCATAATAAAAATCAAAGAGCTCAACCACTAAAGGGAAATTAGTACAACTATCGACTTTTCGAATTGGGTCTTAGGAACTAAGTGTGAGGTACACTCGTGGCTCCCAGTCAGGGATGCGCTGCGACTATTTGGTTCATTTTTGTCACTGAAATAGCTTTTTTTCATTGATAGTTACCATTAAGTTTACTGGTGTATTTTTTTTAATAAAAACAAACCAATATTCCTATTTCATTAACCTAAAATCCTGGAGAGGATTCACACCAGTACTCTGGCAGTAAACTTAACTATTATAAAAGTGACAGTAACAGCCCATCTCAGTGCTTGCAGTTATATCTCAAGTCTTGGTAAGTTGTGAACGTTTAAATTATTATTTACCTATCCGATTTTTTTTAATGATCCTCAGTGTGGTGGTTTCAGGCAACACGAATACCGTATTCACGCACATCCACTCGCAGTCTCCGATGTCGACACGTATTCACATCAGTATGACAAATAAAGACTTTTTTCTTGTTTATCACACTACTTATTTTTCCACACCATTTATTGCATTTTGTTCCTAACTAGTGCTTTCCCATTTAGTTTGATAAATTAAAACATTCAAATTACTTATTCGCATAGATTTTAAAGCCATATTTCAAGGAAATGTCCTGATGCTATTCAGTAATGTAAGTTTCCTTATTATTATTACTTAAAATTACCATGTTAAAATTTTATTTTAACATGGTAATTTTACATTCTGTACATACTGCACTAGCAATTATAAAATACATGGTGTAGAAAAAATCATTAGTATGACAAACGAGAAAAATAACTTATTTGTGACACCGGAGTGATAATCTGGTGTGACTACGAGTCGGTAGTGGCAGGCTCACCCGGCTCCACTATCTATATTTCGTCTTGTAGAATAGCGCCCGATTACTCTCTTTGCTATATGAGAGTATTTCTCTCAGAAATTATGTAATGGTGGATTTTGAGTATTCAAGATGTGAAAAAAAGGCTGGTTTAGTTATATAATGGCCGTATTAATTGAGGAACAAATCTAAAAGCATTTTTATAATCAACGTTTTTTTATCATTTATGAACTTTATTACATAATAACATCCAGAACAGAGTTGGACATACAATTAGTTTTGCTCCCCAACTTTCCATTACTTATTTATTGTAATGTCCACTGAATGTTCTTAAATACAGTACATTTATTTTTACATTATAATGACTATTTGCAGTGATCATTTGGACACATAAAATGTTGTTCGGTGCTTAAAAATGTGTTATGACAAAACCGTTCCAAATGCAACTACAAGTCATGTTGACAATTGTTATGAACTACATATATATACAGTCAACAACACGAATCCCAAGCAAAACATCGCAGCAGTCATTTGAGTACTACAGACGTGTTGCCAAAATTCAATAAATTCCGAATATTTTCTTTATACTATGACCGTCCTGCTGTTACAATGTTTTGCCCTAGTTGCTGTTTATCAAAGATGTACACCTAAACTTAAAATAAAAAAATAAGATCTAATTGAATGATTTACTAATAATAAACATAATCCAGGATTATTTAAATTATACACTGCATAGTAACGTAAAGTTTGAAATGTATACCAACTATTGACGAGTTATAGTATTGATTTCAAAGCATTACGTAAAATTAAATAACAAAAATCACTAATTGTATATGTTAATAGAAACAAGCTATGTCTTCAGACTATTTGGCTAGCAATCCTTTAAGACCAACCAAAAAACTATATGAATCACTTTTAAACGACAATGAGACACCCAACGAACTTCTTTAAAAAAATCTACTCGTTACAAGATATGAATCTTCTAAATTCTAAATCAGCATATAGAAGTAAGGTAAGAGCTCAGATTGATACTTAACGGCTTACATTAGTTACACGATAAAAAAGTCATACTAAACGTAGAAACATTTGGGGTGTGTGTTCGCACGCCTCACAGGCTATCCAACAATGCAGGCAGTTAACACATTGTGTAAATATCACATTATACTGTTACATCATATCGCACCAACATTTGACCTTACGCACACTTTTGTAGTTTCAGAACTATTCGAAACTTTACACAATGTTTTAAAGAAAATTACAATCACACGTATTCATTATATTACCAACTCTATCCATTATCCACTAAAATACACTATAATTACTAGAAGGATCAATTCAGTTAAAATTACATATATAAGCACTAATGCTAAAAATGTATTATAAAAATTCCTAGAACTGTATAATTCGAATTTGGTAATTTTTATTCTTTACGAAAGACCAGCTTTCCTTTAGATAATAATGTATTGTTTGGTTAAAAAATCATGATAAACTCATACTAAAAACATTTCTAGAAACTTTCAAGATGCAAAGAAATATCGTACATCAATAAAATTGGAATCAATCTTATCACTACAAATTAATTTTATGTTACTAACATACTAATGAAATACAAACACAAGTTTAAATAATTAGTAAGTAATACAAATTACATAAAAAATAGGTTTAGTTAACAGAAGAAATGGTAATTACATTTATATAGTACAATTGATACATTATGTATTTGAAACTAATAAGAGTACAAGATCAGTATGTGACAATAGACTATTGCAACAAGTAGAATGGTCAATAGTGACTTAAAACTGGAGCAATGCCTTACAAAACTGATACTAAAACATCACAAAAAATACTGATTATTTATAAATAACGGACTGTAACCTCCCATGTATTGCTGTGGCACACTAAGGGCCCCCGCAGACTGCAGACTTTTTATCGGCCGATAGTTTGGTCGGCTTTTTATCAGTATGGAGAGGAATGCATATGCGCACACTACAGCGATTCAGTATCGGCCGATAAAAAAGTTTGATGGGCTACCCGATTACATTCAAACTAATCTGTCGGCCAACTATCGGCCGACTGTTTAATCAGTATTGGCGCATACACGCCTGCGCATACATGACGATTGTTTAGTCGGCCGATAGTTCAGTTCGCTCTGTGATTTGGCGTCATGTGCGTATATTTTGAATATGGCGTCGCCCAAATCACAATTGTGGATTGTAGAAAGTTCCGTCGAAAAGTTGATTGAAGAAGTCGAGAAAAGACCTGCGCTTTATAAAAAGTTTATTGAAGCTGGTAATGCTCATTCGATAAAAGGCGAAAATTTTTTTCGGGTGATCAAGTAATGTGGAATGCATAGTGTAAAATTTTCCACTAACTAATCTATCACTGAGAATGGGATGCACCCAATACTCTCGGAATCTCTTCTTGATTTTCCTCCTCCGGAGTATGATGAGAGCAATAACTTTTCTCGACAATATTTTCATTGTGCGACTGCTTCAACAGTCAGTTACAAACTAGTTCTAGAATAGTCGGCCGGCTGTTGGATAGTCTGCGCCCTGTTCACCAACCAAACTGTTTAGTTGGCTCGGTGTGCGCACTTTCAGCCCAACCCGACTAAACTATCGGCCGATAAAAAGTCTGCAGTCTGCGGGGGCCCTTAAACTGTATTAGAGTGAAATGCCATGAAAAATAGATAAAAACCATCCTCGATGCAACTTATCAATCATGTCAAAATTTGAGCTATACCGGTACATTTCTTTTTGCGTTTTTAATGTAAATTAACAAACTAAATTATCATTTGCATATATAACGCGAAATTGGTATATAATACAAATCAGATTATACGCTACATTTATATTTAAGGTTACAACATCTGGTTATTTAATTTACTTACATTTCGAAATCATTTTTGGTAGGTTGATATTATTAGTTTAAAATTGACCTTATTAGGTGATTTACACCAAACGACTCACATCGTATCGGAAAGGATTAGAATAATTGCCGCAATGTCGCAACAGTCGATCGCGTCCTCTAGGATGCTGCGTACCGTCACTTACGAACCTATCCGTCCGTTTCTGCGCCTAGTCAATTAGCCTAATAATACAAACCAGTTCAGTTACTATACAAAAATGTGTGAAACCATTGAAAGATTAAATAATTGATATTGTCAAAAAGATACCAAATCTTAAGGCAGAGCAAAGCGGTGGTTATTAAATTGAAATAGGGTTGCTATTATACAGAAATAATATTTTAAAAAAACACCCACATATGATTCGTTTATTTTATTTGACTACACCTATGAAACCATAACAGAATAATTGCATTTATATCTGCAAAATCAAAAGAATGCATAAAATCACTAAAGTATTTGTTTGGAGACGGTACATTTCGTAGTTGCACGGAATCATTTTATAAAGTTTAAGTATTACTATACCCGCGGGATTGGTTTCGTTTAAATCGACGTTCGAAAGATTAGCCGGTACAGACATAGAGACTGATTGTTTTTATGAAGTACCATGTACACTTCAATATGAAAAGGTAATAAGATAACTACAAAAACAAACTTTTAATGTAAAAATAACATGCTAAATTGTGTAATTTCTTCTGCTGTGTGCCAACAGTTTCGGTTGTTAGAAACGGGAAAATATTGTATTACATCAAATGAAGAAGTATATTCAAATAGATTACTTGTAGTTATATTAAAATAATAATTTAAAAGTGAATTTTATTTTTCATTACTACTATGTAGCAAAACATTTAGTTTTCTTTAACATGGTTGTTTGGCAGTTGAAGGTAAATTTATTAATGCTCTTCAATGTTCTTTCCTCCCTTCTCTCTCTCTCTCTTAGTAGCTTAAATTCGGTTCTGACTTGGTCAAATTTTTTCTTGAACATTTATAAATACTTTTTTTATTGTTCAGGTAAACAAAAACGAGATTGAAAACTGTCTTATGCAAATAGAATTTGCGTTGATCGGATTTACGTTCGTTATACATAGCTATTCATTTAGTTAAGTTTAAGAAAACCATATCTAAAAACTGTATTTTGTAACAGTTACAAGTTATTATTTACAAGGTGTAAGGGATCGTTATAATCACTCCTTTTTGTCTCTAAATTGAGGTGAATACGAATTACATTAATAATGATTTTTTTTTTTTCAAAATTAAAACTTAGACTTTCATCTCTAACATTTTCAAACTAAACAGACTGATGAAAATGTCATATTGTAACGTATTTCGTGCATAAATAACAATAAATTAGAAAGAACGAAATTTAGTAGCGTCGGCTTGTGAAAAGCGACCACGTGACGGTCTGTCTAAGCTCCTTTTAAATAGAGATAGCATTCTACAAGTAATTTAAACAAAAAATAGTGTTTAATTAGAGCAAGTGTTAAGCGTTTTGTGTGTAGTATTAAGATAAAACTCGGTGTTTGAAAACCGAAGTGCTGTCATTAATGATCGCAATCCGACGAATACATCATTATTTAGTTTTGTTTGTATCATCATAATAGTTCGCACATGTCTTTTACAACTTAGGGTGAAACATTGTAAAAGTGCAACGATACAACCGTTTAGGAAAGGGACAACCATTTTTTTATAGAAATTTAGTTTAATTTACTCACAAATATAGCCTAAAAAAGTAGTCGTAACACAATTCAAATTAAGCTAACAGTTTACTGCCACCATATTTTATCATGAAAGATAAAACGGCCATAAACTTAATGATTGTAAAACATTATATCATCATCGTCCGGCATCATTATTAAATGTAATCCATACTAACTTTATGTATGTGAAAGTATGTATCTTCTAATTCTACTAAACCGATTTTTGTGGCATTTGGAACAGAGATAGTTAGAATTTCAGGATATAGACCGGTTTTTCTCATAGAAGCATCCTTTAAGGAAGTGGAAAAAGAAGAAAGTATCTACGGAGAATCGATGGTTGCTGAACCGATGTAGATGACATTTGATATGGAGATAGTTTGTTTCGGGGAAGTATATAAAATAGTATTTTTGCTCAAAACTACTCCGTAAGATAGTTAAGTATTAATAATGCAAAATAAGTATCTGTTACGCTTCGTCTAAAACGCATAATTCATTTTAATTCAAGGACAAGGGCAAGTACGTATAAGACTTTAGTACCGCCATGTACGCGTATCTCAGGATAGGGATTTTTTTTTAATTTACATGGCTAGTAATTCACCAACAATAATATTTTAAATTCTCATATTATTAGAATATTGCATTAAAAAGTTGAAGGCTGTACTCAAGTCAATAGACATGTTGTTAACCGGCGTAATGACCCTATTTAGGTAATACCGTTGTTATTATTACAGCGATGTTCCTATCAAGATGTAAATTCAACATCTATCCCACTATGCTACGTTTCTCTTGAAATAACTATTCAAAGCACGTGCTGTTTACGGCAGTGAAATTTTGTACCTAACATATTGCGAAATAGGCATAGCGTTCGACAATTGTGTCTATTTAATGTATCTATATAATTTTTATTTCATTGACCTTGATGTATATCTGTCTTATTCTATTCTATATCAAAATGCTAAAGCCTATTGTTTGCAGTTTAGTACTTAGTTTTTTACTTTTTTAAATTGGCATACAGTTAGTAATTGCTTTTACATAAGTTTCTACGTACATACACATTATATCTAAAGGCATTGGATAAGGCTATTGGTATATACATGAATCATTGGATTCTAAAAGGCATCATAGCGTTTTACTGTTATATAGAAGTTATTTTTCTAAATATATTCGTACACATTTCGAGCAACGCAATATCAGTTATTAATCATTAAGTTTCATCCATCCATTTAATATGCTGAACATTTTATGCAATACAATTAAGGTAGATGCTGTACCCTATTTGATTACTACTTTTCTCAAAACTGAAAGATATGAAAACAGGTTATGACTGAATATATCTATCTTAAATATCAGTGCCTAGGTCATAAAAACTTGTGCCTCCAGCTATCGAGAAACCTGTGGGTAAATTTGCAAGGGTTTCTCTTTTACACTATCTTGGAAAGTATAGAAGTTTTACATTATAATGTTTGAAATTGAATAATCATTAGGATTTTTGATGTTTTCATTCAAACTATTGGAGTTAGCAGCATCAACACGGGTAATGTTTTAATAAACATACAAATCTCTGAAATATTTATATGGTCTAAGCGATAAACGAACTACGAACATCGGTCTATTTAGTCTTATTAAATTTCTCTAAATATGTATTAAAAGCGTAAGTTATGATGAGTACTCGCAACATGCACATGTGTAAGTTGCTGAACCAGTTCTTAACCAAGTCACGCTATGTATTTCATAACTAGTATAACAAAATTCTTTTCGGTTTCGTATAGGAGACGCGTTGCAAACGAGGCAATTATTCACGTCATGGTATTAACAAAAAATGCGCTCCTCCTTAAAACAATGTATTAAAAAACATAAGAAAAACTCACAAATCATGCTATAATTGCCTAAAGTGTGATATCTAGTAAAAAATGTAAATGTTATTTTTATTGTGCATTATTTTAAATATTGAATAATTACAAACATTAACCAGTGTCTATAAAAACTAAAAAGAAATACTACTTAACAATTTTAAAATAATACACAACCACATTTTTTATAAACCAGTGTATGTCACAATTTATTCGCCTAATAACAAAATACAAATAATCATTAGCTAATATATAATTTAATCCGGCGCTAGAATCGTCCTCACAGGTCGACACACAACAAACAGTTTATTTATAATACATTCATACTTTTATGTGTTTGATGAGGTTCCCAAATAATTTCATACCTGAAAAGGAATTCATCGTTGTGATCTTCGAGCTTTGCGTATTATTCGTCGTGTTGGATTGGAAGCCGTGCCCATATTGAATTGAACTTGTGGTGCTGCACCAAAACTGTATATACCAGGTGTCTGCTCCTGCTGCTGTTGCGGTTGCTGAAAATTCACCATCTTTGTTACATAAGGTGCTACTTTTTATATTGAACAAGATCCGAGTATAATTACAGATTGTATGTACTACTAGATGAGAGGGAGACGTTTAATTCTCTAGGCCTGAAAAACAATTCTCGTAACAAAAAAAATTCACAGTTCAGTATCCTCTACTCTCGATCTCACAAATATTAAAAAATTAAACTTAATTTAAAAGATTTCAATGACACAAATAAAACCTAATAACATTTCCAGAATTCGAATAATGATTTCTTGTTCTAGATGTTGTTCCAAATAGTTAGACACTATTCGGATCTTAAATATGGTTGTCATAATTAAAACTGAATTGTCTCTGTTCTTTTAGTTAAGAAAAGTTCATAAAATTAAAAAAAAATACCTGTTGTCCGAATCCAAAAACAGGACTTGATGCCGCTTGAGCACCAAAAGAAAATGTTGGAGACGGTGTCGGCGCTATAGTCGCCTCGAACGAAGGAAGCGAAGCACTGGGTGCTCCAAATGATGGCGTCGCACTAATATTCGATGTGCCAAATATTCCTAATTGTGGTGCAGGATTAATGTTCGGTTGAGGAGAGCCAAACATAGGCGTTGGGGTCTGATTAGAAACAGGATTCGAAAAAAGATTTGGCTGAGTGCTTATATTCTGATTTATATTTTGATTAGCCGTCATTCCAAATATATTCTGCGTAGACGTAGCATTATTATTGCCAAAAGCTGGAGATGAGCCAGCAGCGTTAAACTGTGTAGACGAGCCAAATGTGAAAGTTGATGGTTTCTGTAGGCTATTCGTTGTCGTGTTCGGAACAAACAAGTTAGTTGAAGGGACACTGTTGTTTAAGGTTGCGTTCCACATGTTCTCCTTTTGAACAGTATTACCAAAAATATTAGGTGGGTTGGTGTTCAATGTATTATTATTTAGTGCATTATTGGGTTGTAAGCCATTACCACCAGCATGTGCTATTATAGGCAGACCGTTAGTGCCTACTAAAGTTGGCGTTGATGCAACGCCACTTCCACTTGTTAGACTATTTGGTCCAAATGTGTTACTAGCCAACAAATTTCCTGATATGCCATTTCCAGATAGTGCATTGCCCACAATTGTATTTCCTGGTATGGTATTGCCAACCAAGCCATTTGTGGCGGAAATTCCATTACTTCCACCTAATAAAGTGCCACTGGCTACAGTATTGATAGAAACTAATGAGTTGCCTGAAGTTAGATTAAAGGCATTATTATTGGAATTATTTTCATTTGAGGTCGCAAAATTGGAATTGAATAATGATTGCGGGTTAGAAGAGGGAACTAATAATGATGGTGTTGTTTCCGTTTTAGGAGGATTACTACTCCCAAAAGTAAATTGAAATTTAGGTTTCTCGACAGGTGCCACGGCTGACACAGAGCTTGCTGACGGAATTGAGTTGTTGACACCATTACTTCCAAAACTGAACATCGGTGCCGCAGGAGCTGGCAATGCACCAGCTGTTTCACTTTTTTGTGCTGGTGCCAATGGTACCACGAGAGGCGTTATTGATGTAGCCGTAGATAGTGCACTGCTCGGCCCAGGTGGTGAGAACAGATTTATCGAATTTCCAACAGTTGATGTATTCGTAGTTACCGCAATACTCTGCCCAGGCGATGAAAACAGATTTACAGAGCTACCAACATTTGATAATGTTGTACTAGTAGTTACTGCACTATTCTGTCCAGGTGTTGAGAACATATTTATAGAGCTACCAACAGTTGATGATGTTGTACTTGTAGTTACTGCAACACTCTGCCCAGATGGTGAGAACAGATTATTAGAGCTACCAACAGTTGATGATGTTGTACTCGTAGTTACTGCAGTACTCTGCCCAGGTGACGAAAACATATTTGTAGAGCTACCAACAGTTGATGGTGTACCAAATAAATTGGAAGCTGCTCTTATTGTAGGTGAACCAAAAGTAAAAGTCTTCTGTGCCTCTGTTGTCTCAACACTAGGTAATATTGGATCGTTAGGTGTGTCTTTCTTTGGCTCAGTTGCTGGCACAGTAAACAAGTTTGATGCTGGTATTAATGACTTATCTTTTTCAACTTCTTTTGTAACTGGACCAGCAAATAATCCGCCAAGTTTTTGTTGCTCTGCTATTGCAGATGCAAAATTCACTTCTGGAACTTCTTGCAGCCCTTCTTTCTTTTTCTTTTCGTCAATGATTTGAGAAAGCTCTGATTTGTTCATTGATGTGCTTGTATTCTTTGGAACGCCGAAGCTGAATTTGACAGGTTCTGTGTGTTCTTTTTGAGGCTTTATTTCTGTTTTCTTGGCAGGTATTTCAAATGTAAACATTGGTGTTTCGGCCAACACGTTGTTATTTGTTTCTGATTTTTCTTTTGATACAGGCTCAGGTGTTGGTACTTCTAACTTCTTAGCAGCTTGTTCAGCTTTAGGATCAATTCCGAATTTAAATGATGTGTCAGTTTTGAGACCAAAGTTAAACTTATTATCTTGAATTTGACCTTTAGAGTCCTTTTTAGAACCACAACAAGCGCAAACAGGTTGGTCACTTGCGTTCCAGATTAAACAACTAGAACATTCCCATTTGTCGGACTTCTGAGTTTTTGCAAGACTTACAAACGTGCTGTCAGATTGATCATTTGATCCAAAGAAAGTAGTTATTTTAGCAGGAATAGGCTTGACACTGCCAACCGCTGGCATCTTAGCGGGTTCCGCTACCGCTGGCGTCCTTGCCGATTCGTTAACCACAGTCGCTTTTTTACTACCACAACATGCGCACTTCTGTAAGAGGTCGTCGTTCATGACCCAACAATCGTCACATTTCCACTTTGACGACTGACTTGAGTTGGCTAATGATGAACTGGCCATCTTTACACAATTAACACATTTGTCATTTTGTGCCTGGCTATCAGCAAGCTTACAGACTGAACATTTGGCGACCTCAATTTTCTTGAATCCACAACAGACGCATTTTGATACATCTGACTTGTTGTTGACCCAACAGTCTGGACAGGCCCAATTTTTTGCTTTAGTAGGTGTATCTATTTCTTTAATCTTACCTACAACAGAGGAATCATCAGTTTTACCGTCACATATTCTATCAATACGTCGATCAGGACTCGCAAAACTGAATTTCGGAGGTGGCATATCAAGCTCAATAGTATTGTCTGATATTATAATGGGATTAGAAAATTTGTAAATACTACTAGTGATTGTTTCAGGCTTACTTGTTAATACTTCAATATTTTTTTTAGTCTCAACTGATTTAGGAACAGGCAAAACTACTTTTGGTGTAGATGAAGCTGGCAAATTTGTGATAGCTGGGCTATCAAAAGAAAACTTAGGTAGTTTATTTTCGTCGATCTGTAAAGTGGCAGTAGGTAACTTCACAGGGGTGGCCATTTCAACTTGATCTTGGTGACCTCTGTTCGTTCGCGCTACTCTTGTTTTCACTTTGGTTACCATTTTCTTAGTCGGTTCTGTTTCTGGTCTGTAATAAATAAATTAATGACAATCTTGAAAAAACAAAAGCATACTCTGTGTGTGTACTTAAATACTGCAATAAATATCCTATTATTTATTGCAGTACTTAAGTTACAGTTTTTTTTTTAAATGGTGTCAAATAAACTTCCTCGTCACTAGAATAATTACTCACTTCATTCAAGTTTCTTGTTTTTAATCTAAGGTTTTAACAATATGACGTGAAAATAAAATGAAACAGGCAAAGCAAATTTAAAAAAAGTATACCAAGAAAGTTTCAGAGTCTGAGTTTTTAACAAATAAAAAAAGGTTATATTATAAATCGGCAACATGGAGGTAGAAGTAAATACGTTTATACTCTATGCGTTGTAGCATGGTGCGGGTGACAGTTGCCTGTACGACGTTGATATCTATGAGTACCACATAACTAAGGGATGTGACATTATGCAATTCATTTTTGTCGCTAACAATACTCGCAGCATCTCGCAGCTCAATAAATATCCTATTATTTATTGCAGTACTTAAGTTACAGGTTTTTTTTTAAATGGTGTCAAATAAACTTCCTCGTCACTAGAATTACTCACTTCATTCAAGTTTCTTGTTTTTAATCTAAGGTTTTAACAATATGACGTGAAAAGAAAATGAAACAGGCAAAGCAAATTTAAAAAAAGTATACCAAGAAAGTTTCAGAGTCTGAGTTTTTAACAAATAAAAAAAGGTTATATTATAAATCGGCAACATGGAGGTAGAAGTAAATACGTTTATACTCTTTGCGTTGTAGCATGGTGCGGGTGACAGTTGCCTGTACGACGTTGATATCTATGAGTACCACGTACAAGTTCGGCTTAAACGTGAACCCGTCCAAATGTCAGGCGATATTCATAGGGAGCCCAAGAATGATAGGCAGAATTGATTATGACACTGTCACAGACATAATTTTTGATGGTACAGTATTGCCTATTGGTCAGTCGGTCAAGGACCTCGGCTTACACCTAGACACAACCCTGAATTGGCAAGCTCAGGTAACCAGTGTCAGCCGAAAAGTCACGAATACGCTCCGTGGCCTCTATCGGTTAAAAAATTTTCTCCCAATTAAAACCAAGACCATGCTGGTACAGACGCTAATTTTCCCAGTCATTGACTATGGTGATGTGTGTTACCTCGACCTGAATGCAGATCTCCTCAATAAATTAGACCGGATTCTCAACAATTGCATTCGATTCATATTCAACTTACGGAAATACGATCATGTATCCGCTTACCGGAGGGAACTGTCATGGTTACCTATAAGGCAGCGCCGCAGTTTACGGGCGTTGACCACGTTGCACTCTCTTCTCCATTCTCCCAACTCACCCACTTACCTAATATCCCACTTACAATATCTCTGCTCTAACCATGACAGAAATCTTCGTTCCTCCGATAATCTCCTCCTTCTTTGTCCTTCACATTGTTCCGCATTATTCACTCTTCCTTCACCGTCCAAGCGGTGAATCTCTGGAACGCCCTCCCCTTAGATATTAGGTCATGTAACAGCCGGTTAACCTTCAAGATCAGAGTACGCAAACACTACGGAGACTTGTTGACGGAGTCATCGGAATGATCATCTATCTATTTACAATGTTTATATAGGCATATGTAAATGTGTGTGTATGTATTATTATCCATATCTCATTATGTATATATGTATGTGTATATATGCGTATGTGTATGTAAGTGTATATATATATATATATATATGTATCTCTGATTATTGTATTTATGATGTTTATGTTGCGTAATAGTACCTTTATGTATAATTCTCAATTGCTTCAATAATACACCTGCTACACAGCTCTGCACCACCCAAAGGTTGACTGGAAGATAATGCCTACGGCATTAAGTCCGCCTTAGGCAATGTAATTGCAGGAAGTTTAAATAAATAAATAAATAACTAAGGGATGTGACATTATGCAATTCATTTTTATCGCTAACAATACTCGCAGCATCAATCTAGTTCTCTTTAATATTGTTATGAATGAAAATGAGTGTGTTATTCAATTGTGCAGTGTAACTGTTATTTGTTTGTTGAGTTGGTTGATATTACCATGCCTAAGCATTAAAAAATAAACTGTTTTGGGTTGTCAGGCCAGGGAGGTTGTTGTTCGTTAATAATATCCGTCACAGATTCAGATGATGAATTAAGTGACAATTCAGATGTTCCTGACTGTGATATAAGTTAGAGGAATAATATGTATTTTTTCTTAGCAACCTTTTAAGCAACCTTACCATATAAATGTTCCGTTGTTTAATTATAGACAAATTTTAAGAATAAAAATTTACCGTTTTTTATTATGAAAAATATCGACTATCCATCGTAGCAGTACATCCCATCACTAAATACTTCTATGGCGTTACGTCATACGCATAACACTGCTTAATTTTTTCATAAAATTTGAGTTTATTTGTAGATAAGACCATTCTGGTTTGGTTTAATTTAATTTATTACAGTTAATAATGATTTAATATATTGCGAATGTGGTACAGCTGAAATACTCAGTCATAATTTATAAATCGCGGCAACTTTCAAGAGTGAAACGAAGTGTTACTGAAACTGTCACCCGCACCATGCTACGGCGCAAAGAGTATGATGAAGTTTTGAATTCACAAACTTACGTGTACAGACGATGTTCTAAATTCAATTTACTTTGTCTATCAGGTTTTTGCACTCAGATATTAAGGGGCAAAAATACTCTTTCCGAGATGGGGGGATGAAAAAGTAATTATTAGTCTTATTTCTACATCGCCTGAAGATCGACCGGGAGAGAATGCCTTAAGGCATTAAGTCCGCCTTTCGCAAAAAGTATTAAATAAATAAATAATTAGGCATACACATAACAATATGTCACTAGTGAAAAAAGAATGCCTAAAAACTTCAAGTGAAGGTTTATAAAAGTAACAGCTGTAATAGTTAAACTTTAATGGGTTATGGGATTACCAACACAATCCATTCCTAGTCATATCTCACTTGTTCACAAACTTTTTCAACCATTATGATAATTGAACTATAAAAATAAATGGCCATTTTGCCATACACAATTTTTTTCTCAGTTTATATATATAAGATAGAGAATAATCTTTGAACTTAGAATAACAATTATACCATTTTTTCCCCTAATGTGGTGGTAAATAGATCAAATAAATATATTGTGCTTACCTTTGTAGGCCATCTTGTTTTGTATTGCTTGTATAATTACTGTCAGATGTATTGTTTATCGGAGTTAAAGGATAACTTGATGCACTACTGTGAGATGCTATAATTTGACGAGCCGCCTTTGTAGTGTTCATCAGACGCGATCTCTGTTTATAACGCATGATCGAAGCGATGCCTGGCACATAAAGTTCCTGTGTTTTATATGCTACATGAAAAAAACAAAAAAATAAGTTACAATTATTTCAGTAATGAAAAATATTTTGAAAGTTAAATAATGGCTTGTAAAGTTTCAATTATTTTAACTTTTTAATCTCAATAATATGACCTAGGTAAATAAACAGAAATTGAGCATAATTTTATAAACTCAATGTTGATTGGCACTGTCAGTGGAAAAAAGTAACTTGAGATTTGTCTGTTTTTTGTGATTTCGTAAAATTATGATTTTCACAAAAAAATATGAATGGATTTTTGGAAATTAGTACTAACATTTAAAAATAAGGCTTTATGACTAATGTGAAAAGAAAATGCACAGGTCTTGCTCAACCTTTAAAATTTAAATAGCGACAATAATATCACATATTTCTGATCAAGTCTGGAATAAAAATAAATCTGTCCATGTGGAATATCCTAATTTGAGTAGTGCAATCTTTTATAAATAAATATATTAGTAGAAGCTTACTCAATTATTATACTTACAAGAACTTTTACTATCACAAGCTGAGACTGTTGATGATGTATTGAAACTATCATGTTTTGTATACTGAGGCATTCTTCGAGCTTCTGTTAATGGAGATGAATAAGACTCTAATAAATCCATTATACGGCGAGCAGAGGTGGACATAGTACTATCAATGAGACACTTATTGTCATTTTTTACTAATGCCACAGCATGATGTTGGATATTAGGTTGACTAATATATGAGGATGAAGCCCCGCCATATACTGTTCTGCCTGGATAGAATGGTGAGCCTAACTGAGATGGCTTGTAAGAAGAGAGAACTTTTGTATTGCTTGGTTTTGCTGAAATATAACATTTAACTTACAAATTAAGTCATCCAACTCATAATAAAAATACATGTAAACTGAAACAACATTGTAACTTACTGGTTCTCTCGAAAATGGATTTTCTTTTGGCCGCGATTGATTGTCCTATACATGCTACTGTGTGTTGTATAGATTTTAATTTTGCTGTTGTGTTCTCTCTTTCAATTTTATCCCTTTTAGGATCTGTTATACATGCTTCATGTACATTCCGTATTGGTGTAAGAGTTACGTTGTTCCGACTAGTCGAAAATTGAGTATTAGCAAAATGACCAGCTGGTATTTCCGTGATATCAATATTACTTGTAGTGCTATTTGCCTAAAATGTAAATGTAGTTTGAGTTACTGTAATTATCACTCTATATAATAGAATACTAAAATAGAATAATCATCAGAACTTCTCTTTTTGATAGTTTAATAAAGATTTGAACAATATATTCGATTTAATTCGAAAAATGTGTAAAGTGGTTAAAATTATTTAATGTCCAAATTTGGTCTTAGTTTGTCAAATCGAAAAGAAAAGTCCTAACTTGAAATTTGACGAAATAGTGACATACATCTATGCGACTAAAATGATTTAATTTGGTTGAAGGACTGTAACGCATCCGTTTTGCCTGCGGCGGTGATACAGTTGGGCTCTCCGGACCCTCATCATCAGTTGACGAATCTGTTGCTTCAGCAGTTGGCAGTGATCCATTAACATTTGAAGGACTTGAATTGAACCACTTTGCAATTGTAGCAGGCAGAAAGCCAGATACTTTTGATGTTACATTCTTGACAAATGACTGGAAAAAACGACAAAATGTACTTTAGTGAAAATATACAGGAAGGGAATAAATAGGTTAAAAACACTTATTATTTTTACAATCATCTCATCAATTTATCTGTTTTTTTGTATATGTGAAATCATCATAATTTTTATACATTTTTGAATTATCACTCAATGTAGCGGTCATATTATAAGTCTATTTATTTCATTTTAAAGTTCAATAGTTCAATTGCCTTATTACATAGTTTTTGTCTACTTGTTTGTTTATTTTACTGATAAGAATGAAATATATATAGTAAGTAATATGAGATGCTATGAGTGTAACATTGGTTGTATGTTGTTTCTTATAGCTGCATTTACAAATATTCTTGAAATTTAAGAAGATAAACAACATACTTTATATACGTTACTGTCAAACCACAAATTAAGATAAATACTAAGAATTTCCTGTAAAACCTAAGATTTACCAACTCGTAATGGTAAAAGTTCAAACCATACGATAATCATAATTTATTCATCAGGTCACTATTCTAACCTTACCTACCTGATTCAATAAAAATGTACTTGTGAATTGTTAATTTTAACACAATTTTTTTTTTTGTGACAAATCCTAAGATTTACCAAGTGAATTTTGGTAAAAGTTTGAAATAAGAGATTATCATAAAATGGTTTGGGAGTTTTACAATTAAGAGTTGGTTAGTTTTAGGTTTTACTGAAATATGTTAGATACACTGCAGCTGGAGTTTTTACAGTTACATATATTTGCATCGCAATGCTTTGAAAATGACATTTATTTTTAATTTTATGAGTAGTAGTAACAGTAAGCATAAAAACCTTTATAGAACCACACGCATAACTAGAGTTGCTTTTAGAATGAGTTTTTTTAACATTTCATTTATTGTACAAAGGTAACATGATTATCTAAAATATATGTATAAGCATTTGCAGTTTTCGTTACAATTGGTCGCACAGCTATGTTAAAGCATTGGTACTTTACTTCTATGAAACCAAACAGTTTTACTAAAATTGAACTTGTTCAAAAATAAACTCCTTGTGAACTTTTCAAATGTCAAGCAGTTGTGATGTAGGTATATTAGAATTTTATTTTTAATTCCTTAAACAAAATGATTGACTGACAAAATCAATTTTAAGGTTGTTTATCTTTGTTTATCAACCCTATAAAAGACATCAAGTTTATGGTATACCTTTTAATCTCATAAATATCTGTTCATAATCATAGAAGAAATAATATATAATGCAATACCCATTTTAAATTATTGCCTACAGACTTACTTAGTAATTTTATATTTTTGAAACATAAGTCTTTGTAAAAGTAACATATTCATTATCTTATCGTCGTACAAACACTAGGTGCATATGTAAGGACTCTGACGAGGTTGTCGTTTGAGTATTTATCAAGTGAATGATGCTTTATAGAAATAATAATAAGTACGTCTGAGTGGCTCTAGCACCTGTTAATATTTCAACGCATGGTGTAATGCAAAACATCGCATGAGCTTCTGTGTCGCTGGCAAGTAGTATGTACATTTAATATAATAGACGAATTACACAGTTCAAAATAAATCGCAGCGTAACACAAAAACTATGCGTGAGGTCCAACACAATATTGAATAAGAAAAGACATAGCCGCGGTGAGCGGGAATTTGTTAGAAACTTACCGAGTTACTTTCAGTAGAAGATGGACGTCGTCGTTTTTTATTATGTTTGGGAAAAGTTTTACTCATTGTAGATGTTAATTATAACACTGATTTGAAATTACACACAGTGACGCTACTGCAAAGTAAGTTTTTGGCTATATATATTCACCACTGGTAAAAACGTGACAAACATGGCGTCCCTAAAATGTGTCAAAGAACGAAAGAAGCGGTAGAAGGGAGGTCCATTTATTAAAAATAAGTTTTGATAACTTATTTATTGTAAGAATCCCTTAGTAAATTGAACTATATTCAGAACTAAACTAAATATTGCATTTATCACGGTTATTAAACGGTAGAACTAAGAACTTTGATACTTTGATTTTCAACATTAGCGCAAAACGCGCGGTGTTGCTACAGAAGAAAAAGCAAGTAGCAACATGCACATGCCAATAGACTTTCACAGTTAAAATAGTCGATAATAATTACTTACACACTTCTATTACTTTTCTAAGAAAACAATGGATGTAGGCAGTGGCCAAAAGTAAAACTAGTATTCACAGTACTGCGTTAAGCTTTTTATTAAAAATTTTAACTCGACACATTTATTTTCATTTGTCTACGATCTTTCAAAACAGTCTATTTGACGAATGTATTAAAATAGCTACAAACAGATTAAAAAATAAAATCGTCATACATCTCGTCATTCTTGATTTTGGTATTGAAATGTTTGTTGTAGTCCAGGGAAGTTTTAAGCGACGATAAATTAAAAATAACTTTGAAATCCAAATGTCACGTGTACGAAGTAGGGGTATTAAATGTCACCATTCTTAACCCTATAGTAAAACGTGAATTAAAAACTTTGTACCTCTTTTCATGAAAACTGTGTTAACTAAGGACTATTAATTTTAGCACAGTTAAAATTTAAATTAAAGAAGTGTTTAAGTGTGCAGAAAGTTAAGAAACCTGGAGATATTTTTTTTTTTACTGAATTTCCAATCTTAAAATTATAAAAGTTAATGTAAGTTTCAAGTGCTAGGCAGTACAATTGGAAACACCATTCGGATGCGGGACGCTGCCCAGGCGCGGTCGATGCCTGAAATTTAGGCAGGCTCATTATTAATAAATTATATCGAATAATTGTGACTTTATTGCACAATACAATATTAAACACCTTCTAAAACAAATGGCTTTATTCTATTGCTATTGACAAATCTGGTGACAATATTTATATATATATTTATTGGAAAGAGCACAGAGAGCCGTTCTTAAAGTTATGAACAAAAAACCTATAAGATACCCAACAACACAACTTTACGCACACAACAGAGTTCTGACAGTGAGACAGCTGTATGTCCTAAGAGCAATATTGAAAACTCATAAAACTATACCTATCAAAGATAAGAAAAAACGAAGTGGGAAATCGATTTGTGTTGGATATCGTTGCAGAACCACTTTTGCCAAGCAACAGTTTAAGAGTCTAAGTCTCAAGCTTTATAATGCTCTAAGCAAATGGGAGGATATTGTTGGACTCAATAGCTATGGGATCAAAAATATAGCAACTATACTCGTTGCGCTGTAGCATGGTGCGGGTGACATTTGCCTGTACGACATTGACATCTATCAGTACCACATAACTAAGGGATGTGACGTTATGCAATTCATTTTTATCGCTAACGATGCTCGCAGCATAAATCTAGTTCTCTTTAATATTATTATGAAAATGAGTGTGTTATTCAGTTATGCAGTGTAACTGTTATTTGTTTGTTGAGTTCGTTGTTATTACCATGTCTAAGCATACAAAAATAAACTGTTTTGGGTAGTCAGGCCAGGGAGGTTGTTGTTCGTTAATACTATCCGTCACAGATTCAGATGATGAATTGAGTGACAATTCAGATGTTCCTGACTTTGATATGAGTTGGACGAATAAAATGTATTTTTTCTTAGCAACCTTTTAAGCAACCTTACCATATAAATGTTCTGTTGTATAATTATAGACCAATTTTTAACAATAAAAATGACCGTTTTTTATTATGAAAAATATCGACTAGACATCATAGCAGTACATCCCATCACTAAATACTTCTATGGCGTTACGTCATACGCATAACACTGCTTAATTTTTCATTAAATTTGATTTTATTTGTATATTAGAACATTCTGGTTTGGTTTAATTTAATTTACTACAGTTATTAATGATTTAATATATTGCGAATGTGATACAGCTGAAATACTCAGTCATAATTTATAAATCGCGGCAACTTTCAAGAGTGAAACGAAGTGTTACTGAAACTGTCACCCGCACCATGCTACAGCGCATAGAGTATAGTTGGCTTCAACTAGATTATAAAAATACTGAAGCATTACTCAAATTCTTAGAATAATTATCCGCATTTATCCCACAGACACACAAACACATACACACACATGTACACACACACACACACACACACACTAACACACTCGAACACTCATTTTCATATATTATAAGCTACAACAATCAATTTATGAAATCACATTCACTGTACTGACTGCGGTAGACTTTAAGTTTCAATTTGTGAACCGACTCCCAAAATACAGGCTCAAGCCTAGTTTGGGAACCAGTGCTAGTACCCTGATGTAGAGCTCTGTGCATATATTAAGCTTAAAAATGATTGTTAATTATTATCTAGTACAAATAAACATTTTTATCATTTTTATTTATTTATATTTTATTTATTTATATATTTATTTATTCTCCTTATTCCATTTGTATATACATATAAATTACATTTTTAAATATACATATAAAACAAATACATTTAAAAATATAAAAAATAGTAGACCACCGACTTCGGGTACAGGGACCAAGAAACCGGTGGTTAGGGCTCCAAAGACAGGAACCTCCTCACTATACGTGCCGTGTCAAGAAGGACTGCCTTCTGTATCAGACCCTTGATCCAGCCCCCTAACGTGAGCCTCTTAAGGTGTTGGTCGAGGCTCTTGGCTATCAATCCGTGAGCTGATACGACTATCGGAACAATGATCACCGAATCCACATTCCACATATCGACAATCTCGTGAGATAAATCCAAATATTTTATTTGTTTTTCTTTTTCGACTTTCACGAGATTCTCGTCATGAGGAACGGCGATATCGACAATCATTGCGCGGCGCTCTAATCGATCTATCACCACAATATCAGGCTTATTGGCTACAATAGTCCTGTCTGTAATAATAGATCGATCCCAATATAACGTAGCACGACCATTCTCGAGAACTGGATCGGGCACATACCTGTAGTATGGTACCTCTGAAATCACAAGATTGTATTTAAGGGCAAGTTGCTGATGTACGATCCTGGCTACTTGGTTGTGTCTATGCAAATACTCGCCGTTAGCAAGACGAGAACAACCAGAAATAATATGCCTGATGGATTCTCCAGGACGGTGACATGCCCGACAAATGTCGACCGTACCATCCCTCAGGATATACTTCCGATAGTTATTCGTCATGATAACTTCGTCCATAATCGCACAGACAAAACCTTCGGTTTCTCCGAAGAGATCACTATACCGTAGCCAGGACGTAGATGCTTTGAAATCTATATCAGGCCCATTTAAGGCCCACATCAGTTTGTAGAAAATATTCTCTAAGATTGTATACCTCGCGATTGTGCAGGGTCTTGATATTTAGTAATCCACGACCCCCTAACCTTCGCGGGATATACAATCTCATAACCGATGAACGTGGGTGGTGCATTCGGAATGCAGTCAACAATGTACGGACTCTCCTATCAATGGCATCTAATTCAGTCTGAGTCCATCTAAGTACACCAAAGGAATACATCAGAACCGGCATAACCCAACCATTGCAGGCCCGTACCTTGTTACCGCCTGACAAAAGACTTTTAAGTACTTTTTTCAGGCGGCTAAAGAAGCGTTCCCGCAACGTTTGTTTCATGTCAGATTCTGGCATTCCTAAGGACTGTGAAAAACCTAGATATTTGTAAGTTTCGGTTGCAGACAGAGATCTGAGTTTTGTGGAATCTGAAAGCTCTATACCTTCAGATTCCACAATCTCACCTTTTTTTACATACATAACTGCACACTTGTCTACACCAAATTCCATTTTGATAGAATTACTAAAGTTTTCCGTAACCTTTAGTAATGCTGTCAATTGTAATTTAGTGGGGGCAAGTAGTTTCAAATCATCCATGTAAAGGAGGTGAGATATAACTAGATCATCTTTCTGCAACATCTTGCCTAACCCTGAACCCTCTAATAGAGTGCTCAGAGGGTTCAAAGCTAGACAAAACCACAAGGGGCTCAGACTGTCACCTTGAAAGATGCCTCGCTCGATCTTTATAAGTACGTCGTTCATCGCAGACTGCCGACACCCAGGATAGCGAAGTGCTGTTCTCCATTGCCCCATACACACCTTCAAGAAAGTGCACAGAGTTGTATCAATTTTATACAACTCAAGCACCTTCAAAAGCCATGTATGAGGAACGGAGTCAAAAGCCTTCTTATTTTATTTATTATTATTTATTTTGACCTCTGGGGCTAACTCTGAGTAAATATTTAGTGGACCAAATATTATTTTTCTACGTTGGGTATACTTTTTGCACCACACCCGTCACCCTCTCTTCTAATATGTTTGCTCTGAACCAAGAGGTAATGTGCCATGTACCATTCCCCCCCTCCCCGACCCGTCGGACCGCGCCTGACAGCCTGCAGCCCTTTTATAAATTTGTTAGATCGCCGCAAATGGTTATCATTAAGAACCGTGCCACGCGCTGTACGTGATATATTTTCATGTCTCATCACGAGCGCAATGTGAACCAGAAGCATAATATTGGCTGTTAAAAAATATCCCTTATATATGTGTGTACTACCGAGCATTTTTTAACATCTCCAAATATTCGGTTCTGCGCAGGGGTGGAAACCGTATCCGAGCACGCATGTCAGGGAAATGCGCTCGTATTGTAGGGCATTATGTGCCTCATGTTAAGAAGTTCGCTTAGTAACCTAGTGTTAAGCATGATGTCAGACAACATACTTATCGCGTATCGGATAATCTTAAGTCTATTGTTGTAAAAAACGTGCTCACGGACGTTAACGGTAAATGAATATTCTCGTGTCGTGTTAATTATCCAAATCAGAATCGAACCAATGATTTGGGGATCCTCGGTTTTCAACCCGGATCAATCTTGTATACTCACACTTCAAACATTATAAATGTATACAAGATTGACGACACGAGCAGGAGAGAGAGAGACGCTTGGCTCCAACAAAAAACCGTTTACCGTGACGCATCGAATGGTGGCTCGAACTGACCAAAAGACGCACGCATGTGCCACTGGGCCTAATGACCCAGTTCTGAAGTCCGCCGATCCTAAAGAGTCAGTGTATGGTTAAGTTCTTAGTGAGTCGGAGTGTTTGCTGCGTAGTTTATGTTCATTAATAGGCTTTGACATTAGGCCATTTAACATTAGGCTGCAACTTTGGGAAGATGTACCTACGTATTCTGATAGAAAGTTACATAGATATAATAGCTGTGCCCGCTACTTCGTACCCTTGACATTTAGATTTTCTAGTTATTTTAATTTTTTTTCACCGTTTAAACCTTCCATGGACTACGTCAAACAGATTTTAGGTACCTAGCACACATTATTATACTACTATTTAATTGAATAAAGAATTCGATATAGACAAGAATTGTCACATAGCTATTTATGAAAAGTCAGTTTATTTTACGCTTATTAGTGTTTCCAGGCAGGGAGTTTACGTTCGATGTATTTTTGAAGTAGGTTATTTAAAAATAAATCAATATTTTTCCATTTATATTGCAAACAATCGAAGGTAAGTAGTAAGTTGAACTATTTAAAATAATTCCTGCTGATGCGAATAACTATCTCCAAAATTATAAGTTTAAAGTTTAGTGTTCAATGTCGCGCCAAGCAAAGTTCTCGTAGTGACATGTAACAGCAACAATCAATATAAATTAAATCAAAAAACTTTTTAGAAACAAGTAAGTTGAACTATTTAAAATAATTCCTGCTGATGCGAATAACTGTAGTGTTATAGTGTAGTGAATAACGAAGACGTATTAAAACTGAGCCTAATTTTGGAGACTATCTCCAAAATTATAAGTTTAAAGTTTAGTGTTCAATGTCGCGCCAAGCAAAGTTCTCGTAGTGACATGTAACAGCAACAATCAATATAAATTAAATTAATAAACTTTTTAGAAACAAGTAGTGGAATGTCATAAAATGAAGTATTCCTTGAAAATGTTTACTATCAACTTATAATGTCATTACACAATTTATAGAATACAAAAGCTTGTGAAACAGTATTAACTTAGGATGGTTTTCAATACTAGAAAATTAATGTGCTTTTCAAGAAACTTTGTAGCATTATAATTAGTTTTTATATGAGTTTTATCTCAAACATAACGAGTATGCGAACTCCTATTATATTACTCAACAAATATTTTTTTTTCATAAGTATTGTCTCCAAGATGTCAAATCAGCCTCTTAGATCATGTTCATAAATGTATCTCTCCCATGAAATACAAATGACGCTTTAGGCGACACATTTCCTTTTGTATCTGATGACTCAGGTAGAAAAATCGATACAACACACCGGGATTATAAAGTTTATCCTAATCCAAGAATACTGGTCTCCATACTCATTGTGAATGCAGAAAATGCAACAACGCAGCATGGTCACCCACACTATGTCGGTCTACGGATGCATATACACCCCTCTGAAAATAATCCTGATGGCCTCCATGTGTGGGCCATACCTTTATAGTTGCCGCCGGAATACGACGGACGAGAGGTATGGGCGTGTAATTTATTGATTTTTAAGCTTCAACTCGCAGGCCAGACAGGCGCAATACTGTTTTGCTGCACATAGGTAGTCAGTATTCAATTACTCGGCTCCTAAAGGCGTTACGGGGAGATATAAATAGTTTATGTAGTGAACTTAGTGGAACCTTAGTGGAAATAATCAGTGATTATTGTGATAGGATTATTCCTGTTTTTGTAAAATAATAATTGTGTGTTGCACACATTTACTTGCCTGAACAAGAAAAAAGAAAAAGTTTTAAGAATGAGTGAATGCTACTCTGCAACCCTCGATCCGATTGTGCAGAAAATGAGAGAAGAGCGCTTCACATATGGTTCGAAACATGAAGTCGAAGTAACACACATAAATCATCCACATAGCTTTTATGTGCGTCTTTCTTGCTTGCGTCATACTATGCACAGTTTGCATCAAAAGGGGCTTCAAATCCCTGATACTGAATTTTATATAGACAAACTTGTTGTCTATTACTCAGAAACTGTCGGTCATTATGTTCGAGGACGTATTCAAAACATTGACTCTTTATTCCCAGGTACTATTGATGTTGATTACTCTATTTTTGCTATTGATTATGGATTTGTGGATAAATATATTACACATAATGAATTATATCAACCTACTGAGGAAGCTACGGCGGTTGTGCCATTGGCACAACACTGTAGGTTGAACTCATGTAAACCAAAACGTAACAATGAATTCGACGTGTCAGCAATTGAAGCCATGAAACGTTTGGTTGGAAAACATTCGGCAAAAATTGTCGTTAGGTCCAAAAAAGCAGCAATAATGAAAGTGGACTTAACGTCACACAAGGGTTCTAAAGATATTGCTAAAGGACTTGCACGCAATAAATTTACAAAATTTGTAAAAAACTATTCTGTAATTGCTCGGAACCGAGAGTCGATCGGTTACTCACATAGAGAGCTGAAACGTGGAGAAATTTTGCGTGTGCAGGTATTAAAAGGACAGTCTACGACAGAATTTTACGTAGTTGACGAGCTTGATCGTGAAAAGTATTGTAACATAGATCATATGTATTGTTTGTATAAGTTTTGCTGCAAACAACCACCGTTAGACGTTCAAGCTGCGCTTGATGGTAGACCATGTGCAGTTCTAATACGTAATCCTAAGCGTTATGAGCGTGCCATTGTTTTAAGTATAATTCCACAATATGCAATGGCTAATGTTCTGTTGGTAGATTTTAGTGTCACAATTTATACATGTTTTGAAGATCTTAAACCTCTAGGAAGTAAATTTAGTTTGGTGCCTTTGATGCCTTTATATTGCACTGCATTACAGATAGACAGTCTTCATTTTAGGGATGGAGTAAATTGTCTGTACCCCGGTCTATTCCTTGAGATTGAGGTTTTAACTCCAGGATCTCAATATAATGTACCGCACAGTGTCAAAATTCGTTCGGTACTACACTAAGTCATCACAAGTAATTTTAATATGTGAATGTATTCATTGTATCTATATTTTACCTTATTTGTGGTTGTATAATTGACTGACATAGTTATTAGTTCCCACGAATAACTAATAAAACTAGTCAGTACATGTGGACGAAAACACAGACTAAATCAGATGCTACTATACATAGCATAATGTTGTTTAAGTGTTGTACATATAAGTGTTGTAACACTATCAGTACCCCTAAATTAAAATTAAAAAATCTAAATCAGTATAAACATTTTTGAAATTTTATTATATAAAATTTTTGAAAATACAAATTTGCATCTTAATTATAAACTGTGTAAATGTCCTCTTAAGTGAAGATACTATTTACCTTATCCTCGCCTCGTAAAAAATCTAATATGAAATCGTGATATTATGTGAGATTCGGCTAGTATTACATTATATTAAGAGTTGATCCACGACTAAAATCAATGTGATATTTGAGATAGGATCAACTAAAACGTCTAAGTAAATTTATTTATTGTTAATATTATTTTAAGAGTATTTAATGTCGCCAAATTTTCAAGTGTTTATGACAAACACTAACATCAGATGTGTTTGATATTAAACCAATAATTTATATTTATAATTAAATAAAATAAAGACTATAAATTTAAATGATTACTATTAATATGATTGTTGTCATAATATAATATGTGTATGGAAATCAGTGTGTAGTGTATACAGTGTGTTAATCAAACATTCATGTAAGAGAATTAAATGTATCTAAGTATTTAAGGTTCTTCATACGGACGGCAGTCAATTATATGTAGGTTATGGAGGTACTAGGGTAAGTACCTACTTATTTGCTTAAAATGTTGGATATTGGTTGATAACCCAATATTGGGTGTTTCTGAAACTATGTATGTTTAGTGTGTAAAATATTTTTTTTCTCTTACAATGTCTACGCTCAAATATCAATAGGTATACTTTATCACGTGTGTTATTAGTGTTTATTGATAGTCACAATACAGTATTATTTCTGTTATTATATCTTACAATCGTTTAATAGAAATGTCTAACGTAAATAAATGTTAATATCTCAGGTACTAGAAGTTTTATTCTATTGTTTCTTGTTATACCACTAATCTGCGAGTGATTTACAGCAATCGTAAGTGAGCGACATGTACTCTACGTCTCTTTCATGTAGGGTTGCCATCCGTCCGGGTTTCCCCGGATTTGTCCTAGCTTAGAGAGCAACCGGGGAGCGTCCGGAGAAGGTTTCATTTGTAGACCGAGTTTTAAAAAATAAATAAATAAAAAAAATTTAAACCCAAACTTGGTTGGTGTAGGTTGCTCTGGACATGTCAATAACAACGCAGTGCACCACGGATGTGATTTACTGGCAGTAGACATAGAATCCATCATTTTAAAAATTTATAATTTTTTTTCCACTTACACAGTACGAACCGAAGCTCTTAAAGAATTCTGCGTAACGGCTGCGGTCGAATATAAACAGCTTCTGTATCATTCCAAAACGCGTTGGCTAAGCCTGTTTCCAGCTATCGAGCGAATTCTGAAGCTCTACCGTCCTTTACGTAATTATTTTGAAAGCATAGAAAGGCCACCTATTTTAATTAAACAGTTTTTCGAAAATCCTCTTTCGGAAGCATACCTGTTCCTTATACACTCAATTATGCACACCATTCACACAAAAATACAGACATTAGAGAAAGGCGATAATTCAATTCTTGAAACAGAAAGCATACTTGCTTCTATAACAAAAAGTTTAGATCACCGAATTAAGAAAAATTTTGTGCCGCTGAACGTTCAGAGTATTATAAATAAAGAAGATGAAAACAGGAAACAAGAGTTTAAAAAATGCATACATGATTTCTACAATGAAATTAAAAGATATATTGAAGAATGGATGAAACCTTTAAAACAATTTGAGAAATTTGATTGGATGTTTTTGCCGAAAATTAATAACAACACAGAGTGGACTCTTATTGAAGACACTGTCCTCTATTTGAAAGATAAAAACATAGACATTGACGACTCAAAATTAATTGACGAGTGGGTGAATTTAAAGGCTTTTTGCCAAAACTTAACTGAACAAGATAAGCTTTTAAATTCCAATCAACTTTGGGTACAATTTTTTAAAACGCCAAATGCGAATTTATATTCGGAATTGCTGAAAATTGCGCAATATATTTTTTGCATGCCGGCGCATAATGCCAACGTGGAGAGGGTATTCTCATTAATTACACAACAATGGACTAAAGAAAGAAATTTACTAAGCGTAGAAACAATTTCTTCAATAATTAAAATTAAATTAAATTTCCAAGAATACAGCTGCACTGATTTTTATAAATTACTTTTAAAAAGGGAAGATATTCTAAAAGCTATCGGAAATAATGATAAATACAAAAAAACTGAGAAGTAAAAAGGCAAGAGGCTGAGGAAAACGCTTCAATAGCTAGATAGACAAATCATGTACCTAATTTTGAGTGCAATAATTGCTTTTTATTTTTGTAGTTAAAGTTATGATTGTTTTCATTGAGTAAAAACTACGAGTATTTAAAATATGGTAGTTGATCAAAACTTTAAGTTGATGAAAATGAGTATAGGATTGATTATTTTGTTTTAAAATTTTAATAATGTAACTTACATTGCTGTAGGTCTAAACTTTAAAAAAATTCTGTTTTGTTGTTTAATATTTAAGAAGACTGAATTTTGTTTATTTTCTGCTAAAATAGGTACATTTTGTTATGTAAATGACTGTTGATAAAAAGTACAGCAGATAATAATTATAGAACTATAGCTAAAAGAGTTACCTCGAAAATTGTAAGACTGAATACTAGATTGATCTAAGTAGGTACTTTTAAAATTTTAATTCACTAAATATATGTTTTTGTTTAATATTTTAATACGGTTTTGTTTTCTTATTTCAAGAATTTAAAAAGCTGATTTATATAAACAATTTGTAACAAATTGTAATATGATTCTGTTTTGTTAAAATAATGAAAGAATAAAAAAGGTGATTTATGACATTTTCAACTGTTTTTTAATACATTGAATATGTTTAAAAGATCTTGTTGACATGTCCGGCTTTCGGACTCTAAAATCCGGGGTTTTCACGCGTCTTGTCCTGTTTTCCAAAATTTAGAGATGGCAACCCTACTTTCATGGCATATTGGGGTGTGCAGCATGATAAAATTACACAAAGATCATGATCTTGCTACTTCTTCACACTTAAATAGCTGAAAGTGTTTAGATAAAACTTTGTGCAGATACAGTTCAATATCTAGCAAATAGAATTCTGGGAGAAGTTTGTATGTGGATAGTAGCACGAATACACGAGCAGGCCATGACACTGTTCAGTGCGGCGACTTGGTGCGGCCGGCGGCGGCACGTCACAGCCACACCTACTGAAAAGAAATTTTCTGTTTCCACAATCATAGTTTAGGGCACTTTAGAGTGTTGATGGAGTTGCCTTAATTCTGTAGTGCGTCATGTATGTTCGCACAATATTATATGTACAATGTTTTTAGGCTATTTACAATGCGTAAACGGTGCTGCTCCATGTAGTGTGGGGTTCGTGGCAGCGCCAACAACATTCTAAATATGGTAGCGGATCGTCTTCACTTTAGAATGTGGAGACTACACTCAATTTGCGTGACAGTAAATTGTTTTATTTATTCATTTTCAGTTTGTTTCTTATTTACTTTTTACTTTATTTAATTATTGTTCTTGTTCCTAGTTTAATTATTATTAGATTTTTTTATTATAATTATTTAAATGTTTCATTACTATGTACATTGCTTTCCTTATGATAATTGATCTACATATAATTATTTTAAGTTTTATTAACAATAGACTAATAAGTTTTTTTTATGGAATAGGGGGCAAACAAGCGTAGAGTAGTAGTGAGACGTAACGTCTGATGGGAAGCGATTACTGCGGCCCATGGACATCCGCAACACCAGAGGCGTCACAAGTATGTTGCCAGCCTTTGAGGGATGGGAAGCGGGAAGGAGGGAGGGGTTGGGGTATGGGCCTCCTGTATCCTCACTCACTCGGTGAAACACAGTGCAAGCACTATTACACACTGGTTCTCTGAGGCCGTGGTATTACTCCGGTCGAGCAGTATATATCAGTACACAATATATATATATCAGTCTTATTGTATCTAACTAAATAGATAGAAAGTGGTCTGATTAAATGATTTATTATTACTAGTATTATTGTAATGTTTTTGTTGCACAATTTTATATAGGTACAAAAAATATATAATGGGTGAATCACGATGTGGGAAGGTAGGGCACTGGCCGCTCTCCACCCTGACAAATTTAAAGCAGTGACGAATACCCAATTAAAGCATTGCAAAAAATGCAGTTTCCACTGTAACATCAGTGTAATTCTGGTGTTTTGTTGAGAATTGGCATTCAATTATGACTTCAATGGTTCCCAACCATCATCTTCTTTCAAAGTCATCTTTTTATATACTATTATCAGTCCACACTGAACATAGGCCTCACCTTAGAAAGGAGGTTAAAAGTATGTAATAAATTATTATTATGTACATTTTTCGAAATTTGTCACCAAGTCAAAGACCAAAACATGCTCTCAAAGGAGAGGCTAATGTCCAGTAGTTGACTGCTGAAGGCTGTTAATGTGTGATGTGATCTTTTTCAAAAGTATAATGAGATAAATTTTTCGTAAATTCTTAGATCCAGTTTTTAAACTCCCTAAATAGGAATTTGCTAAAATTATATATATCGACCGCTTGGAAATGCTTATATCCTTTAAATCTATGACCCACAAGAGTGATAAATTTCGACTAAGGCTGGGCGCACACCAGAGTCGACAGTCAGTCTCCTACGAGACATTTTGTTGAGGCTCGACTAATAAAAAGCGTTGTGGTGGGGCGACCATCGCACACCAAGACACGATAACGAAGTCAACTATCTTGTCTCGTTTTCGACATCTCCGCCAAGGTAAGTTTTTTTTATGGAATAGGGGCAAACGAGCAGACATATCACCTGATGGTAAGCGATTACCGCCGCCCATAGACACCTGCAACACCAGAGGCATCACAAGTGCGTTGCCGGCCTTTGGGGGACGGGGAGAGGGATGGGTAGGTGTTTCAAATATATATAAACCAAGTTTTTATTTCTTTTAAAATGTTTTTATTGTTTAATTTTATTTCTTTTAAATAATTTATTACAAAAAATGTATTGAGTTTTTTTCGGAACTGATTAATTTTAAGGTGTTAGTGATTCTAAAAAATAAATAAATGTACCAAGTTTTAAGGGTTTTTTTTTATTTTAATGTAACAACATGTTTTTCCCCGAAGTTACAGCTTGCCTGTAGTCAGTTCAATATGAAATTAAATATACATGGCAATTTATTGCATTTCAGTTTTAACGTAACACAGAGATAATATATTTTTTATGAATTATTTTTTGTTGACTTGAACTTATGATAAAGTTGTTAACATTATTTTTTCTACTATAGTTATGAGTGTTCAATATGTAAAAGTATTAATGTAGGTCCAATCTAAGACTTAATGTAGGTAGGTAGGTGCTAAAAAAGTTAAGATATTCTATGCTCTTAATAAATAAATTTTATTTATTTATATAGTTAATGTACACAATTTTAGCTTGTGCTACTACTAAAAAGTGCAATAACTTACTACTTATATAATCAGCGCATTTAATGTAATCTAAGGACTTTTCACTATCCCACATGCCAGTTTAACACCCACACTCACTTAACGATTTACAATGTCTCATCTAATGGAGATAGAATCTGCACAGAGAAGCCTAGAGGAAAGCTTCAATCGAAGGATGACAGAACTTGAGGCCCAACTGCACAGTGGAGTGCCCGCAAAAGATACTGTGGCCAGAATGGCAGAGGAGTTCCGACATTTAGTGAACTTATGTTTAAAATGCATGGACTCCTCCGCAAGCAATTCTTGGACTGTCACGAGCTAGTTGATGGCTTAGAGTCAAGGTTCCACCATTAGGATCTTCTCTTGTTGGCCTTGTCGGAAGCTGAGAGTGAAAATTGTTCCACATCCGTTCTCAACCTGGTCCACAACAGGTTGGGCATTGAAGCTATATCTTCATTTCGGATCGCATTTTAGTGCATTTCACAGAAGTGAAAACCAGGTCTTCTATTTAGAGAGCGAAGCCGGCGTTGAATCTGTCTCGGTGCGTGCGTTTCTCACTAAGACACGACAAACTACCTTCGGCAAAGCCAGACAGCACTTAGGTATGAGAGCGGTTTGGACGCAAGATAGTACCATCGTCATCAAAACGCCGGATGGACATCGCCCTAAGGCAACATACATGAAGCAGCTCCTTAATCTGATGGAAAAGCATCCCAGGGCGGTTGGTCTGATCTCCTCTACAACCAAGAACAGCGGTAACTCACGTAGATAACTTGTAGTATTGTATAGAATAACTTTGTAAATTTTGCTTTTAAGTATTATTGATTATCTGTAATATTTTCTATCTAATAAAGCGTAGCAATTTGTTCTCTTCACTTATTTTATCCTTAGATCGGCTATATTATTTATCAACTTGCTTTTATTAACTGTATTAAGTAGTATTTCCAATTTCATAAACAATAACATATAACAACCCACATGACAGTAATTATTAAAATTGACGTTTCGAAAACTACCTACTATTTTGCTGTCACACGGCCGACTAGTACGTTCGGAAATTCGTTTCGATTTACTTCAGCTAACTTTCACTTGTTTTACAATGTTAATATTGTGTTGTATTGTATATTTGTGAGGTCGAGACTGGTGGGTGGTGTAGATATGTTCATTTATTGAAGTACGCACTAACAATCACTTTAGTGTTTACTTCAACCGATATTTTGTATCTCAACATGCGCGGTTCGTCATAAAGTCCATAGTGGGAAAGAGGGAGAAGGGAGGCAATACCAATGAAATTTAATAATCTAATTCTCATACTAACCTATGGTCAAGGCGGATATGAAATCTAGCGGATAATAATTTTACATTAGATACAGTAATAACATTAACGTGCTTTGTAATTTTGCTCCTTTTGTTTGGGTGTGTTTGTTTCCTTTTTGTTTATGTTTTTAGCTGGTTTTCTGTTTTATGTATTTGACAATATTAGAGTTTGTTAGTATAATTACTTGTTTTTCTTTGTCTTTTTTGTAATTTGATTTTACTATTTAATTCATGAATTGATATGTCAATGAAAATTTTATTTGGTTACATTGATTGCTTTTAAGTTAAGCTCCGATACAGTTTAGCACCTACACGAACTTTTTCTGAACATGGGCTGCGGGTTCATGTCGGCTGCATGCACAGGGGGGGTGCGGCAGGCGTGTGCGAGTTCGCAGGTGTCTCCGGCTCTTACATTTACCTCTTGTCCGTCTGGACAGATGGCGCAGACTTTCCTACCTGATCGGGCTTCGCTGGATAGGCTCGCCCACCTTAAAGGGTGTGTCCCAGTCCTGTGACATGTGCCTAGAGGAGCTCGTAACCAGGCGGCTGGCAGGCTTTGTGATGTCATTGATTTGTGTCTGGCTAATAACGGGATAAATGAGTGGAGTGAACTTCTTTGCTTTGCTTATTCGACTTTGAGAGTTCCGGGTAAGGAATTACCAGAAAATATGACGTCGAATGTAAAAGCAAACATTAACTCATCTAGTCACTGGCACGGCGAGGGATTGGCCGATGCGAGTAGAGTTTTGGTGCCCGCTCTATTGGAAAGATAATCGAAGCTAGGGTTTTCGAGGGTGACTTAAGGGGCGCTGCTCGTCTTTGTCCGACGGCCTCCTTCACCTTCCCATATGGCCTAAATTTGACGTTTCCCGCGCTATCGGTTACCGTGGAGGACGTTGTGACGGCACTTACTTCTTTTTACGGAGGTTCGGCGGGCAGCCTAGACGGCATCAGGCCGTCTCACCTTGGGAAATTAACATCAGTGGTGGCTGGGGATAACGGTCGCCGCCTCTTATAATGCATTACCAGGCTGGTTAATTTACCACTGAGTGGCCAGTTGAATCCTTTGATTTGTCCATATCTTTACGGAGCCTCACTCTTCGCGTTAGTTAAGAGAGACCAATCGCGGTCGGTAGCAAGGCTTGCAAGCGCCATGTATGCACCTGCGGTTCTATAGTGGAGGCCAATGGCCACCACGCTTTAAGTTGTTGTCGATGCTCGGGCAGATTTCCGCGTCACCATGCCCTCAACGATGTGGTCCACAGGGCCCTCATTTCGGCAAACATCCCATGTCTGCTTGAGCCTCCGGGTCTGAGCAGACAAGACGGTAAAAGGCCGGACGGACTAAGTCTGTTGCCCTGGAGGAACGGTAAGTGCCTGATCTGGGACGCTACTTGTGTCAGCACTGTTGCCGCCAGCTATCTGAGTTGTACCATCTGCTCCCCGTCGGCCGCCGCGGAGGATGCTTATTGTAGGAAGAGGCAGAAATATGCGGCTATAGAGCAGCTATATTATTTCGTGCCAGTAGCGGTGGAGACCATGGGCAGCTGGGCCGCCGACATTCTGGGTTTTGTGGGTGAACTGGGCCGTAGGCTTGCGTTGCTTAAGGGTGATTCCCGTTCCGGCTCGTTCCTGGTGTAAAGATTGGCATTCAACGCGGCAATGCTGCAAGCTTAATAGGCACCTTTCTACTAGCGGCGATCGGGGATGGGTTAAATGACCTGTAAATGTTTGTACTACCCTTTGTATTAATATATAATAATTGATTTTTGTAAATAAAAAATCTCAACGTATATATCTATATATATATTTAAACTTATATAACTTTGTATCCCATTGTTGTCATTCGACAGGTTATTTATTTTTGTTTACATATTCTATTTAATAATGTCTGATAATGAATCATTTCATTACGCTAACGAATCTGCTAGTGTTTCCGGTGATGAGTTTTAACTCGTGCGACCACGTGTAAGTAGGACTTCTTCTAAGAAGAGGGTCTGCTTGATAATGAATTAAGTAAATATATAAAATTAAATGATACTCAGTTTGGGTTTAGACCCAATCTATCCACTGAGAGCGCAATTTTACCTTTTAAGCAGACTGCACAATACTATGTGGATACAAGAGCACCTCGGTGTATGCGTGCTTGCTCTTTCCAGGGCTTTCGACCTTGTATCCTACGACGTCCTCTGGAGGAAGTATGTTTACCCAGCGAACTCACAAAACTGTTTCAATATTGGTACACTAATTATATAAACCACTAGCTGACCCCCATAGCCTTCCTTGATAAATTGACTATCCAACACTGAAAGATTTTTTCAAATCGACAGCGGTTCCTTAGATTAGCGCGTTCAAACAAACAAACTGTTCAGCTTTATTATTAGTATAGAAGTATAGATGTGCGTTGGGGAGATGGACTGTCCGCTGCCTATAGATTGGAATGCGAGGTAAAACAGGGGGGATTGACCTCCCCTAAGCTATTTAATTTGTGTATGAACGAGCCGATCGTTGAGCTCAGTGGTGACGTGTGGGTTTTTGGATAGATGATGTATGTGAAGAAGTCTAAGCAACTTAAAGTATGCAAGATGACATGGTCCTATTGGGCCCAACGGCCAGCTCGATTAGAGAGTTACTACATATTATGTGAACAATATGCGGTAATAGTCCACGGGCCCAAGTACAAGGGATTTCACTGATTAATAACAGGCTGAAAGTTTATACACAGCTTCGTTTTGACGAGACCCCCAACTTTTATTATTAGACCAAATTCTGATAGTGGCAGGAAAAAGCGGGATAGGGAGCGAAACACGTCGATTTGATGAGTGTCCCAAATTAATAAATAACAGTTTCTAAAAATCAATACTTCGAGAAAATACGATGGAAAACTGAGAAAAACTTGTGGCATACAAAGTGAATGGTACTTGCCCGAGTGACCCCCAGCTCTAACATGTCAGAATGGTGACTTGAAAAATTTTATTCATTTTCATTAATAACAAACTGATTTTTGTTTTGGGGCTTGCAAAATATATATTTTACATAAAAAATGCATCGGCATACAAATTCGATGGTAATTTTTTTGAGACCTACACTCGAAAGTTGTCAAGATTATGTTAATATTTTTTCGAGTGTGGGTCTCAAAAAAATTACCATCGAATTTGTATGCCGATGCATTCATCAAATCGACGTGTTTCGCTCCCTATCCCGCTTTTTCCTGCCACTATTAGAATTTGGTCCAATAATAAAAGTTGGGGGTCTCGTCAAAACGAAGCTGTGTATAAACTTTCAGCCTGTTATTAATCACTGAAATCCCTTGTACGTGGGCCCGTGGACTATAAAACATGGACTGGTGTATAATGTCAAGAGTGTGTGTAAGGTCTTAGAGGCCTTCAGTATGATGCCGTATGATCCAGTTATTAAACTGAACGGGATACGACTCGAAAGAGTTTCGAGATCGGGTAAAGATATGAAGTAGTGTTTGACAGAGTCGGAATAAGATGTCGCACGTGTTATTGTGTTTTCTTATCTAATCTCATATGTATAAAGTATTTAAAGATCTAATGAAATGCATAACTACTTATATACGAGTATAAATGAAATTCATGAAAAATACAAAGTGAATGCGATTTTGGTATTATAAATATTCATATTTTACTAAAAATCGGTAATGAAATAAAAGACAAAACTGTAAAAAACACTTGTTTTATTTTATTATATTAAATTAATTAGTCCACTCCATAAGCATTGAAAAAACTTACGCAGTGGGATAATTAAACATTGATATTTACATAAAATCATTCTTATTTGGAATAAATCATCCAATTCGTATGCTCATGTGATATGATGCTGCATTTTTTCACGTTTAGTTATTGCACTTCAGTAAAACATTAGTTGTACTCTCTTGGTATTGCTCATCAAATAATTTCAAACCAAAGGTTTGATGCTTGTACATTTCTTTTTTACGACAACAATTTGAACTTGACGTCCTAAAATCTATAAAATCTAAAATATTTGTATCGTTAACGATACGTATCATACCTACTAGTTAAGTTAAAGGCGCTACACGGTATATTCAACGATAGAAAAAGGTCTAGATAACGTTCGGTTAAAACGGGTATGGGTGGATGGTATTTACGGTTAATTTTCCGATTTTTGAAGAGCTGGCTTCCTAATTATATAGTCGATTGATTAAAATTTTAATGTTTCACGAATCTACTCGCGAGTGTAGCACCTTTAAACCGGCATCACACGAGTAGCCACTCCAAACCTCATTGGGTCAATAGCAAGTAAGTCCAAGTTCTCAGGAGTACCTGTGACGGACTACTAAGACTTATTTAGTTATGTTTAGACTGAATTCTGATGGCTAACACTAAGCACGCATGTTGTTCTTTCGCTACTTGTATAACATACGAAGTGCTTCCATTATGATAATTACTCTTAATAAAGTACACTAAAGTAAAATATTTGTATTTAAGTTAAATGTTTAGGCATGATGAGTAATTATGAAAAACTGTTTTATGATGTTCGGAAGTATCTCCTATTCTCATAAACAATCATATTTCTTCAAAAAATTAAGTTTAAGTAGGAAAAAAATGTGATATACAATTTAGGTTTATAATTCACGCCAAAACGACGGTGGTGTCACGGCGTCACCATTTGTCAACTAGTGTCCATTAAAGCATTTAAAAACCGTAAAGTGATCCTCGATTATATCCAAACAAAATGAAGTTTATAGAAACGTGACGTACCTCGCTCTGATTGGACGGAACCTAACATGGCGGATTGCTATATTTTGTAGTTTTATTTTTGTTCTTCTTGTATTAATCTCGTTTTAATTATGACAATAAATACGATTTTTATAATCTATGAACCCCATTTCATCAGATAAATACATAATTTTAGTGGTTCTTGGTTACTGTCATCATGCCTATTATGATTGTAAATATTACAAACATTGAAATACAATATTAAAACAGAATTACAAACGTATTTTACAATTAAAAAGGCATTTTTTAATTAAATATAAGGTTCACAACGCGACAGGCAGGCCATAGGGGCATCTAATGTAAGAAATTTGCAAATAAAAGTAATAACTATGTTATCACTTAGTAAATTAATTGATTCTAGTACAAAATAAAAAAGGGTGGTCACACCTGTTTCACATATTCTTACCAAGGTATCTCTGTTGTTAATTAGAGAATTGTTTTTTTTGTACACAGTAATATTTGTTAATTTTGTCTATTATTCTCCATTCTATGTAGAGATTTGATTCCAGACACCATCACAAACGGGTACCAACGGATATGGAAGATGAAGGTTTGAATCCATAATTTTACTACTGAAAATGCTTTCCTAGCCAAGTCTTTAACGAAATGTAATTGGACGTGAATATCATATTCACTATTTAATTTATTCGTATATATGCAAAGCAAAAAAAAAGTTATGAAAAAATACAGACTGAAATAGTTTCATCAGGTTTCTTCTTTCGATTAGGGAGCCAATTTCCAAACCCAGTCGCAATGGCGTCCAGAATCATTGTGTAAAGCCATTGATTTTATTTAAAGAATTTATACGAATACAAAGAACGATTATTACTGGTTAACAATATAAAGTAAATTTGCACAACATATATTAAAAATAACACCCATAAATTGGGCAGGGCAATGTATGTAGATAATTTGTAGATAACACTTATGAAATAATTCAGATAAAAATATTGATTACCAATAATTCAGAAGCACTTTATTATTTACAGCTAACGTGAGCAAACTTTCAAAAGAAATCGAAACTTTCTCTATGAGATAATAAATGTTAACTTTGGGAGATATATGTATTAATCACAGATTTAAACAGTCACTGGGTACTTTAGAATTTATTTATAAACATCTTAAAATTCATTTTGAGTAAGCTATTGCATGAAATTGTTTTGCAACATTTAATGGATTTCGTTCAATCGTGTGGAATGAGAAAGTCTAGAGATCTATTGAAAGAGCTTTCTTAGTCCAGGCTCAGAAACCAGGTTCGTCACAAGTCTCTTAGTAAATACATTTTTATATTCACAACTCAATATTGTCACATCACTTCTTTAGAGAAATGAAATCAATTGTTCTTACTTTCTATGACAATACCTGCTAGCTACCCATACGGTTCCAAGTGTTAACATCTCAAATCCAAAAATCAGGCTAACAAAATGACATAGGATCAATCCGTGATTCATATAACTTTTTCCTAATTTCTGATCTTTCATTAAAAACTATTATTATTGCTTTAATATTATGTAAAGTTATAAAATTTTCTCATAAAAATAACATTTGCTATATTAGCAATGAGAATAATTTCTTAATTTATGAATAGCACGAGGTAACTACTCGTAGGAAGTCTACATTACTTCAATAACCACACTAATTTCGCTTAAATACGTGGAATGGGGACATGCTACGTATTATGAAACTACCAGAGTAAAAAATGCTAACGTTTATCTATCGTTTATATCGCACTACTGAGGTATATACGTTTATTGGCAGTCTGTATTTTGAATCCGTTATGATGTACCTGTCTGTATCTATTATAAGGTTGTTTCTTCCAAAATTTAAATTCTAACTTGAGCTGTCAATTTGGTCTATTTACAAGTTATTTTTCTGTAAGCAACAACACTATAATCTAATGCAGTGTCAATTAAACCTAAATGTATGAAATATTCACCAACGCCAAGAAAATTATAACTAATGGCCACTTCACAGGTAAGTACTTATTTTGCACACAAGTCGCAAATACACGACGACTAAATGTAGGTATACTTGAACTACAAACTATACAATGTTTGAAGTGAAACCGAAAGGCAGAGGTCAATTATTTTCAGTCTCTACGTTACCTGTTGATGAACTTCGTTAACGTTTTATAAAACAACGAAGAATACAGTTGTTGTTAATAGACTCGGGAGTCTAAACAAACATGCATGGCAATTACTATCATAGCTTGGTAATAAAAAAATCGGCAATGTATGTTTAACACACGTTAAGACGTGTTTTGTAGTACGCATAAAAGTAAGTTTCCACTTACTTTTATAAGTAATTAATGGCGAAACTCATAATAAAAACCATGCATACTAATGGTCTTGGCTTTTTTAAGGTCATGTAGATCTCGTGGTTACCTAAACCGGAGGTACGTAGGTATGATTCCTTTCCAGGACTTGCAATATTATTAGTTTTGTTCCTGGGTACATATTACTCGTAATATGAATGTGTTACTGTTGGTTAATGTACTTATACATGAGCAGTCTGGTCGCAATTGTATAGTTTCTACATAGGTATCAGACAGTCGTGTGTGAGCTGTCCAAATTAATATTAATATCTTAAACATATAATGTAGAATATAGATTTAATCTTACTGTTTTATAAGTACATTCATTTGTCAACTTACAAAGTATTTTTTTTAAAAGTGTTGGTAGCATTAAAACTTTGAAAACGCGACATGTCTTTGCTAAACCATTGTCGGAAACTGCAGGCCTACTGTATATTTACATGATAGCATATATACTTAAGAAGTGACTATCAAAATACGAGACACATTTGAACATTACCGAACGATATCTTTAAGTATACACGAACATCAAACAATCATTTGTACGTAATTTAACACAGAGGTATATAAGATATAATCTAAACGCGCGTGTCGCTGGCGATTAGCAAATATAATAAAAACACAATAAATAAAACTATTAACTCTACTATATATGTAACGTTACACAAAGTATGAAATCTACGTGCTTATTATTTTATCAAAGTCCTTACGCATACTCATAGGTAAGTAGTACAAGTCGTTGTCGATGGGTGTAAACACCGCTTTCATTATATACTAATGCCAAATAACTCAACGATTCCAATTTTGGAACAAGTAAGAAAATAGGTGCCTTAACTGATGTATTAATATTATTTTAAATCACTCTCTCATACATAGCCTTAGAGTACACGAGTCTAGAGCATAAACGTCATTTAATTTACATTAATTAGATCTTGTTGAGAAGAAAAGATTCAACCACATCAACCATATACCGGTATACAGACACCATATTTCATTAGTACATTGGCTTAAATACAAAGGCACTCAAATTAACAAAGAAAGTAGGATTCATTTTTTCAACTTAACTTGGTCCAATTCTAACACAAAAGTGATTAAATGACATTTATGTTTGAGACGCTTGTGTGCTGAACTGAACATCTCAAATAAGTTCTCGAAGTTTATGAGCTCGGACTTCGGCAAATACATTGAACGTATTTACTCCTATTCAAAGATGGACCTAATCCGTGTACGAACCTCTTGATTGAGATTGAGTTGTTCAGTATAACACTAACTTGTATTAATGGTATTTAATATAACCCAAGGTACGATTACACTTAATTGAAGTCAATGTAGGGCTCGTTGCGGGAAAACGTTATTTATTAAGTTTCGGTACTGAAACTGAATCTTACTAAATAACCGTGATCCTACAAGGAGGTTTGTTATGTATAAAATAGAGAAACGGACTTTATTTTCTCTCGACAACAGTTAAAGAAATGTATTTGTTTTATGTATACAAACACTTGCAACACAGTCTTCACTAGCGCAGGTGTTAAGGAATTCCATAATGTATTGCAAGAATATTTATAATCCATATTTATATTATAAATGCGAAAGTAACTCTTCTCATTTTTTTTATTAATTAACTCTGTCGTGTGTCCCGCTTTTGCGGCTAAACCGCTGCACCCATTTCAATGAAAACTTTTAACTGCGATAACCGATAAACACGCGGGCGGAGCCGAGAGTAAAAGCTGGTATTATATAATTTATATAATTAAAACTTGTCTCCAGTATTACAAGCCAAATGACAGTTAATTTTCCCTTTCCCTGGGTGGGTTTTCAGGCTATAAAGTCTGAACCAAGCGATACCGAAGTTCTGTATATAGACAGAATTACTTCAGACTCCAACTGTTTTATAAAGTCAAACGTTAATTGGCTTTTGGCCGACCGTATTCAACGCAGTTAGCGCATGCTACAGATTACGGAAGTCATCATTTTAAGGGATTAATGAAACCCACGCTGTGTCTTTTATCACTACTACAACAAGACACACAATAATGGTCCTTATAAAGAGCGGGTATAGTGTTTTCTCTGCACACTCAACCCGTTAATTGTATTGTCCGCAGTTAGAATTATTTGCAGTAATCAACAATCAGCTGTATAGTTGAATAAGGAAAACAGTGTTCCTACTTCAAGATTAACGATGCTTTGCCCATACTAGTCTTCATAAAAAATATCGATATTTAAATAGATTTGTCACAGTCAAAATTGATGACAAATTAAATATGTACATACTTTGTACATTCGTTTAGCTCATTCCACCTTTATAACAGTTAGGTATTTTTCAATCGCTTTCAATTCTCAAAATACCTAAGAATATAGATGTTAACGTTTCCATTTAAATGGTTTATAAATATATATTTTATTAAATACAAATACACAATCAAATACGTTTCTTTTACCAAGTCGATGAACGATAAAGTTAGTTATAACGTCTTTAGATAAAATAAGTAATCATAATGAAATTATTAACAGAACAGTTTTAAATGATTCATAGCCACATATCTACAGCTTTACGATTACATTAATGAACAAACACAATAAACTTATTAACAATAGCTGCGACTTCATTTTATATCACAGAAACATAGTCTACAAAAATAAAAAAAGTGCTATACTATATTTTATTATGCACAAGAAACGGAATCGGAACACCTAACAGTTTAATCTTACGTAGTTGGTAACGAAAACATATCACTGCAACTTCCAAGTCAATATAACATATTACATAATAAATGTTCCTTTTATATATTACCCGAATATGTTGTAAGAGGTAGGGCCAGCAGACGTGTTGACTCGCTCGAGGAGAACTAGCCGGTTGTGTCGGTGCACGTGTCCAAGTATCAAACCCTTATTTCATCCAGATCGACATCCCTATACATTATACAGATATCAATACACGAACTATTTACAACACACACAAATATTATATTGAAATTTCTAGCCAACTTCAAAAAAGGAGGAGGTTCTCAATTCGAATGTTTTACTTTTATGTTGTTACGAGTACCTCGGAACTTTCGAATGGGTGAACCGATTTTCTTTCCTTTAATTTGTAAGCTAATGCTTCCCGTTTGGTCTCATTTCAATTTGGTCAAGTTCTTGAAGTCGGTTTTTTATTTGTTAAAATTATATATATATTTATTTTTTATTATTGAATAGTGGGCAAACGAGCAGGCGTATCACCTGATGGTAAGCGATTACTGCCGCCCATGGACACCCGAAACACCAAAGGCGTCACAAGTGCGTTGCCGACCTTTGGGGGAGGGGTTAGGGTATGGGCCTCCGGTATCCTCACTCACTCGGTTCACCACAGTGCAAGCGCTATTTCACGCCGGTTTTCTGTGAGGCCGTGGTATCACTCCGGTCGAGCCGGCCTATTAATGCCGAAGCGTGGCTCTCCCACGGTAGATTCAGATTCAGTCAAATAAAGCAGAAAATGGGAACTTATTGTGTACCTATATTGTGAATAATCGAATTCCACTCATTCTTGTGTTGAAATAAATCCAGTAATAGTGCAACGGTATCGAATACATACTCGTATTTATTGCTTATATCTTTATTTGACAGATCATAATTGGAAATATACTGTGTATAGGAACTTGTGAATTATTGGGTTGAACTTACAACTTGATATAGTCGGGGGTTCCAATGTTGGCAAGCGTCTTCTTGATACGAAGCGCAGTCAGTCGAGCGGCAGGGTTCTGATACCAACACTCCTTCATCACCTTCGATATCGCCGACAGCACCTAAGTATTAAATTATATTTGTCATTTATTTGTTTCAACAACGCACCGATTGTTAAAAATAATAAGGAAAAGAAAATATCGGGATGCAAGCTTCGTGTTTATGAGGCCGTTTCCTGTGAGATTAGATGCGGAAACTAAGTATGTTGTAGTATCAAGAGCCATATATGTTTCTTAAATAATTGTTGTTTAAAATGCTGTGCGAACTAGCACTATTAAAAGTTAAGAAAAAAGTAATATCATAAAAGTACTTTTTTCCAAACATAATAGAAATAATTAATTAAATCTATTACTAAGTACACATATAAGAACGTTCCATACTTGTTTATTTTTTAAACATCATCCACTATTACTGAATCTTTAATAAGTAATTCGGACGAGCTTACTCATTGGTATGAACAGAATATCCTTTTAACCTATTTATATGATACACACAATACGATGCGACACCTATACACCCGTGGGTTTTGGAAGAGCCGACTAAGGGAGTAAACTAAGTAAGACAACAGCACTTCTAATAGAATTTCTATAGAACTCTAACCGTCTGATCAGTGTGGTACCTATGAGGCCTACATTCAGTAATGGACTAGTAAAGGGATATCTATGAATAAGAAATTTATAATAGGAATTTTGATAATGAACCCTAACAGCTGTGAAGTGTGACCTCTGCTTACAGTATCCGAATGCCATCTATTAGGCACGTTGGGTCTTCGCTTCTCGGTGCAGACGACTCGCCGCATTTCGTCCAGGGAGGGGTCAGGTGGAACACAGTCGTAGTAGGGAGGCTGGTACTCATCAGGCATTGTTCCACAACGCCGCGACATCTCCCACAAGACCAGACCGAAGGAGTACACGTCCGAACGCTTGTAAGGGTCAAACTGTCGGGCGTCCATTGACTCGTCGAGGACCTAAAAACATCTAGCCTTTAATATCACGGGTTTTGTAAAGTAGGTCAATGAAGGAAATTCTGTTGTTGTCATTACTAAACTAAAATTTGGTGTTGAATTATATACTTTAATCTCTTCTGCTTACAGTCCATTTTTGGATCTCTCACATCGCACTGATAATATAAGATAGAATTTTAGTGAATTTTGGTTGAGTGATGACAACAACAGCATTATCACCAATGTCAACTTATAGTAGATGGAAAGCAATGGAACACGCGACGTGTGTGTGTTTGCGGCGGGGTGGTATGTCGGAGTCGGACCGACAGAAACCGTACGGTGTACCACACTGCGCCTGAGATGGGAGGGATCCGGGAACTGCTGTTGTTAAGCCATCCGGACCCCTTCCAGCTCTGCCCGCACTGTCGCGGTTACCATCTGTTGCTGACCAAATCTCTAATTAGGTGAGGTTCGGCACACGCGCACGTCGCCTCTTTGCGGCTGGGCACTAAAGCGGATGGAGGGGAAAACCCGTCCCGTCCATCCGCAGCTACACTGAGGGCGGCATGAAGCGCAGGTTTGCGCGCATCTGCCGCCCGGTTCGCCGGCGGCGAATTGGGTCCGAGTAGAGGTCGTCCTCCCGGGCCTTCTCCGCCGCTTCCTTCCGCGAAATAACGTCTTCGCCGAAGGTTGCGACCGCGGTAAAACCGCTACCGCTACCGGCCAGGGAGCGTACGACGGCCGGTAGCGGTAGATCTCCTCCGATAACTACAGTGAGGGCCCGACGTTGCCCATAATTTTTCTCATGCAAAAATATTATGTATATTTAAATATTTTAGCATTTCTTTTTTGTTACGGTATGTTCTGGCTGCAAAAAGCCGAAATGGAAACAAGTTGTTAAAATTGTTGTTGGTAAATATTTAAAAGTCGGGAAAATGAAATCGGACCGAATTTTAGTGATATTTAAAAAGACAGCATATAAGCATAAGTTTAATAAACCCTAAAAATTCGGCATAAACAGATTAAATGTATGACATATCAGGAGTCGACATAATAGATAAGTTGGCATAGAGGTCATTACTTCTTAATACATACATAAAGGTATATTGCCGTTGGCGCTTTAATTCCCATAATACTATAATTAAATTAGTACATAGTACTACGTAATTATTAAGTAAAAGACCTTGAAAATACGATCGATTTTTATTAACTACAGACGCCCTTTAAGCCCCGCATATCATTTATTAACAATGTTTAAGTGAGAATTCTTAAAGTGGAACCCTTTCCCATGTAAGTAAAGTATACTAACCTCAGGTGCCATATACCGCTTTGTTCCTACCCGGTTAGTAGAGGGTACGTCCACCGAGTCGTTAGGCACATTGTGTCGTACAGCGAGACCCAAGTCGCCAATCACGCAAGTCAAGTTACTCTTTACTAAAATGTTCTTGGACTTCAAATCTCTATGAGCGATGGCTGGTTTACCTGATGAAAGATATTAGACAGTAGAAGTTAGTTGAGATTCATAATTACTTTTCTTATAACTCTCATTCATCTGAGCGACTTTATACCAGTACATATTTGGTTTGTTTGATAAACAGGACATAAAATATAGACGTTGATTTCAGGATACGCATATACGTGTAGAACTAATTGATAAGGAATAATTTTAAACAACCGCCACAAGAGCAAAAAAATCTAGGTATTAATCAAAAGGCCAATACTGCAAATAAATAACAAAATATAAATAAAAAAAGAGACAAGAGCTTCATTAATAACAAATTGCCTCAGCGTAATTTACCAATTGGATTATATATTTATTTACTAGTCTGAATACCCAAATTATTATAATGAAGCTTATTATGTGGCTTTATAAGACTCACCCACTATAGCTAAATATGTCAAATAATTCAGACGTAGCTTGTCGGGGTTACTTTTATTACAAAATTATACAGTGACGTAATAAATATGACTTGACAACACGAAGGTACATATTATGTATCTTACCTTTAGTACCGACGATGTCCATATGCAGATGCGCAAGTCCAGTGGCAATAGACAAAGACATCTTTACCAGCGTCTTTGCATCTATGGTTCTTGCGCTCAGGAAGTCGAATAGAGAACCGTTTTCGTGGTAGTCCGTGATTAACCACAACTGTGTCCAGGTACCGTTATCTGTCATAAGAAGATAAAAAAATATGAGTATTTTTTTCACGTATTCAATGTGCTTCATTCTATCTACTTCTTAAAATGCCCGGTACAAGTCAAGAGAAATGACATACAGATGTACCATAGACTACTGTTTGTAATAATTAAATAAAAAACGAAAGAATAAACTTCATAATTAATAAACACAGGGTAAGTACAATATAATTTATAAATCTGGATGGGTTCACAATAAGAAATTAATTTTTTGACTTGCAATACATTTGAATTTTTTTAGTACAGAACATTGGCTAAACAGCAGTATTTCAGTTTGTATATCAACTTGTGGTATCTATCAGAACGGAGATATATTCTATTTCGAATTAAGGTTCATCGACATAATTAATGTATATACAAATAAGTAACACATCGAAGGTGCCATGTCTATACAATAATTAAAACTTAGTGCGGAACTTGGTTGGCGGTTAGCGTAAGCGACTGTCGATATTATTATTGAAGTGAAACTTCTTTAGGCGTATGAGGGTAAAATTTTTACGGATGAAACGCGTCACGAAGATGTGCAACGTTTTTGTCGAAGAAGAGGGAGAGAGCGATTGAGACCGATTGAGAGAGTAAGAAAGGGCGAATTTTAATTTAATATTCATCATCTGAGATTTTACTATAATATTTTTTAAACAATCTAAAATAAATGTATTTTAATAATTCTCTTCAATTATTTTTATTAATAATTAGTTTGCCAAAGAAGTTTCACTTATGACATGTGTACTTTGTATGCACGCATTTTTTTATTATATAAATACTGTAGACCAGGGACTGTAGAGAAGGCGATAACCTTGAAAGACTGATCGTCACGTGTGGGTTGGAGGGGAGGAGAATTTTCGTACACGTGTATTAGAATTAAATAAAAATGTTTATGTCGTAGTCGTAGTGAAGTCAGTCAAGTTTTGAACTGAAATATCGATTCAGACTTACCCATATCGTTCATTACAAAACCCTCGTGGTATTTTAAAGGTTGAACTTGAAGAGTTATTAATGTGTTGTTCCCAAATGTTTTAAAATAAATGAATAGAAAAAATTGTCTTCCGAGAGTTTATCGAGTCCCATTATTATATAAAAAAGATATATGCTAAAGAGAGATGACATTATATAAAATATCATTGTTCCAACTACAACTATTACAAAATCGAATCGAGTTTGTTTCTTACGCTTTCACGTCCAAACCACTAAATTGATTTAAAAAATATTTCACAAATAAATAAATAATAATAAATATTTCGGACATCTAACACACAACGCCATCTAGTCCCAAGCTAAGCAGAGCTTGTTTTATGGGTACTAGACAACTGATATATATACCTACATATATATTTTTTTTGTAAATACATACATATTATACATAGAAAACACCCAAACTCCGAAACAAATATTTGTAGATCATGCAAACATTTAGTCCGATCCGGGAATCGAACCCGAGACCTCAAGAACAGCAGTCGCATACGCTACCACTGGGCCATAGAGGCAGTTAACAAATAGAATGCTATATAACCGATAACCGACATACACGAAGGCTATGTAACTAAAACTATTATGAGATTAATAACAATAGGATAGATGACACCTTAGTTAAATTAGTTACTATTTATCATCTGTCAAAACGATAACTTTGTGTAAAAAAATTTATTAAATACAAACTTGTGACGTCACTATTTTAGACTTCTCAATTGAGCAATATATTACAATGTTTATTTGACTAATATTTGAAAAAGAAAGAAAAAGCTGTAATAATTATATTTTCTGAGATGTTTTATAACATTATTTTTAAAGGGAATTTCTCGTTTAGCCTAAGATCTTCAATAACTCGGGTGATATACAGGAAACCGTTGAATGCGTTTTAACTAATCAGTGAATCCTAAGTAGCGCTCTTACACGTAAACATCTTAGCTGTCTTAGTGTTTACATATCAAATGTACACAACATGACGACTCGTTTCCGGTGATCGAATGTCAACTCACAGCTTATAGCTTATATTCTAAGAACACTAATCAAAAACTTGTCTTAAACATTTAGTTTTAAGTTCCTTAAAATTTATTTAGATAGACCATGAACAGATTCGAATTATATGTAGGTATTGTTATTAGACGAAAGATACTTTGAAATTAACTAAGTTATACGAAATTTGTCATTAGTAAGCATGATGAATTGAAATTCCCGTGAATCCTAATAAAACTTCAACATGACAACTAAAGACATGATACAAATTTCAGTAAAAATTACCTTTATTGTCAGCCGCGATAAATCCCAGTATGTTTTCGTGCCGTAACATGACCGTTTGGTATATTTCAGCTTCCCGGAACCAAGAGGATTCCTCGCGGGAGGAGAAAATCTTGACAGCAACATTCTCGCCTCGCCAACGCCCCTGCCAGACTTCACCGAAACGTCCCTTGCCGATAATTTCCATTAGTTGTATCTGTCGTGCTATGGAGCGCTGAACAAGGAGAGGCAAACCTGTAAAATTATTAAGAGTTTAATCTATCGTTTACTACAGTATTCAAGAATGAGGCAATTAACTTGTGGCAAAAATTATATATTCACTCTTCCCTTATTTTCCTTTTCATCGATATCATAATGGGTGGTGGAAGACCAAGGTCGTATATATCAGGTTACATTATAGCTTTGTTTAGCAGTCACTATTTAAATTTCGTGCTAGTAACGGCGAAAGAAGACAATGTATTCGAACTCACTAACATAAATGAAAATGTAGTAGGCACAGATCGATCAAATCATTAGACGTTCCTTTAAACATATATATTGAGTAATCTATGCGAGTCTAAACTTAACCCCTAATAGCGAATAATTCGCCTTGAATCTACTCGTATTTAGCTAGCATAGTATGAACTTGAGATTTTTTTGAAGATTTAATATTTATTTCTAGAAATGAAAGTCTACTTTGAAAGCATAGAGTCTTAAACAAACTCAAAATATAAACTCAGACATGTAAAAAAAACAAAGAAAGGTACTTACCAGAACCAGATCCAGAAGTCGTCAGTTCTATCATATCTTTTATAGTAGTTGTTCTTATCATAGGGTGTATGATGTCTGGAGAGTCGTCTTCAGAGTAAGGTGTTCTCGAGGGGGGTCGTTTGAGGCCCTTGCCATCTTTGCTGGACCGTTTAGCCCACCAAAAACTAATAGCCGCACATATTCCCAGAACCATCAGGCCCATCAGCCATGGCATTACCTTCCATGCTGTTGCGGTCGTGCCAGTGTCTTTGTTCAGAAGGCATATTATTAACACGTTGTTCAATTAATATAATATGTTTCATAGATGTCAAGATTTTGAGTAAGTGGGATTTATGTTTTGTAGGTAGGCTATTTTTAAACCGAGTTCAAAAGATTCCCAGTACGTCCCAATCGATGACTTACCGGGAACCTTGCGTAATAATTTGACGATGTTGTCTTGAAATAACTAGTTCTCAGTACCTCCTAAATTTGTCTACTCAATTATATAACTACGGTGACGAATAGGTTGGAGTCATAGAGCTCTCTAAGGTGTCGTCAAATTTATAGATACAGGTTACATAGTTCAGTCAGGACCCCGGATATGTTTCAATTACAGTATATGTGTTTAAACCAAAAAGCAAAGAAATGTTAAAAAATAATATTAATTACTAAGTGACCCACGCAACATCGTCTGCGTCTCCTATTGTCCGTCGCGCCATAACAGCGTGAACAAAGTTATTCACCTAAAAAGGGTTATAGTGAGCCAATCTTAATGGTCAGACATGAAGTCGTGGACTTTTTTAGAACTTTTAAAAGGGAACAATTCTTTCATACAACATAAAGATTTTGCAACATTTTTTTTAATACTCCGCTTTTTGGTAGTAGCTATCTGGCACTGAAAGAAGTTTGTAATCGGGCCTGTACCTCCTGAGATTAGCGCGTTTAACCAACCAAACAAACAGTTCCTAATTGTTTTTCAAATCCCTTAAGTCGCCCCTTGGCCGAATTCAGACGTCTTTTTTATAATTATTCCGATAGAAAGTTTTAAACGTATGCACAGCAAAGGAAGACAAAATGCTTGTATGAATCTATCTATGAGTGATTTTTTATTAATGGATATTTGAGCTTGTCTTCCTAAATAAGAGTTTTAAAAACCTACCATTTTCTTAAATGCCTAAGCGTATTTGCCAAATAATAACAATAAATTTTATAGGTATAGAGCACACTGTAAAGATTGTAAAGAAGGATTCTACAATGGAATGTTATATATAAAAATCCTTTGCTGTTCGTTTGTCTCGCTAAAACTCGAGAACGGCTGGGCCGATTTAGCTGATTTTGGTATTGTAAAGTTTGTCGTAGTCCAGGAAAGGTTTAAACGGTGAAAAATTAAAATTAACTTGATAATCCAAATGTCACGTGTACGAAGTAACGGGCACAGCTAGTAGTATTAGATATTTTTGGTCCCGACTGTATATTAACTTAAAAGATTAAATGCTGACTTCGAAAAATTTAATATGACCGGTTGATTGAATAAGGCACAAGAAACATCGTCAAACAAGCACAAATGTTTTTCAAATTTGGGTCTATATGTAAACACTCTCATTGTGCAATAATATAAAAACCCTTTAGCATAAAACACCCCATACACAAACACTTAACTTTTATTACATGAAAAATGTATGACCTATATAATTGAGAATAGTACCTAATGGTTTCACATACCCATACTACATACACATAGTCATCAAGTGGGATGATTACAATGGCATAGTCCCCTATAATATAACTATAACATATCCTTATTAATTTTAAAATGAGCAAATAGCATAAATATTTACAGCCCTTTAAATGTACATCGTTTTCAGAAACTGTAAATAGTTCCACACCAATTAAAGCGCAAGAACACCCACACAAGCAAGTAGCGTTAGATACAAAAGCGAAAAAGTATTGCACAAGTTGAACATAATATTAATTACTACAATTGGTCGTATCGCATTTTTAATAGAACGATAATAGACAGGTAGATGATTTTTCAACTTAAGGACATAAAATAACATCGTTATTATTTTGATTGAATATACCGTAACAATTTTATTGACTACGTAGAACATGCGTACGACATCGAAAACAGACAATAATTGCCTTCCAATTGATACTAATTGTAAACCAGAAATCGCAACCTCAAATAAATCTACTCAAATGGCGCTTTCAGTTTGTCCAATATATTGGTTGGTTTGCTGTCTAAACTAAAATTAGGAGCCTACTTAAATTTAGGAAAGAATATGTTAATATTGTGCGGTTAGGCTAGCCCGATTGTTAGACTTGTGCTAAAACGTTTGTTAGAAAAACAAATGTTAAAAATTATTAACATGCTATTAGTAAGAACATGCTTAAATCAAATGAAAAACCGGCTCATGATCACTTACGGCATTATAAAGTATCGCCTGTCGCAAAACTATACATTCATCTTAAACTTTCTGTAATGAATAAATTTCTTATGTCATATTATGGCACCAGGATCTGGATGTTTTCCCATCATGCCATTCCCGTTTAGTTTAATATACTGTTGCTATAATGGATGATGTCCCATTCAGTATTCAAAACCTATCCTATTTAAAATCAAAGCATTATGCAATCTTATCTAAAAATCTTTGGTGTTTCGTTACGTTACACACCGTGTTGGACCAAAATTCAAGGACGACGCTAAAACGTCCCCGTCGGAAAGCGAATTATGCGCATATTTCAATACATTCGCATGCACGATTGTTACCGAGCATCTAAGAATATTTTTATTTTTAATGATATTTAGAAGCTCTTATGAGCTTATTTTTAACGTGATAAAACTCAATTATACATTCGATGTGGACATCACAATGTAAGCTACCCAGACAGCGCGCCCTGACGACACATTCCGAATGAATACCGTACCTGTAAACAGTTCACGGTTACAGTAGTCCGTGGCGCAGCAAGTTATATTATCGGGGAGTTCATGTTCACGGCACCAAATAGGCTGGTCACCAGGTGGGAATATGTTTTCTTGGTCCCAACATCTAGGTCCACAAATTACCACATTAGTATAATATACAATATGTAAGCCCTACTCGGTGATCAATGCCGGTCTAAGGAAAAAAAACTTGGTTAAACAAAAACAAAGAAAAATTAAGTCTTTTAGCCATGCAGTCTCGCACCATATACCAAGGCAGTAAGTACCATAGCCCCGCGCTGATTCTCTAATCGAATTTTGGCGCTAGGCGTTGGTATGGTGGGCGCGAGCATCGAAGTGTCAACAGCAGGAAGCTAGAGTGCAGTAATTAGCAGGGCACATCGAGGGCACTACCTCCACGTCGCTCCTACCTGGCGGCTTCGTTGGCAGTTCCAGAGGCAGGTCTTTATTGCACATGTCAGGTGAATCACAACATTCTATCACCACTGAATCATTTTTAGTTTTCGTCGTGGAGCAACTGAAGGGATGCTCGATGGGTATCAGTGATTTTTTCTCGATACAGCTGCGCCGCAAGTGGAATCACCATACATTATGTTTAGTAGGTTAAAGCAAACAACACACACTCGAAAAATAGACTTTGTTAAGGAGTATGGCACATCATTCAAGTCATACTAAGTATGTCTCTCGGCAGCTGCTGCCCCTCGTTCTCTTAGCTTAGTAGGTACATATTCAAATCACTAATTCATAAGCGATGTTGTTAGAGTATTGGCATCTCAACACAAAACTTATAGGAAATGGCAATGCAATTAAATGATTCTAATAGTACATCAAACAAACTCAAAATCTGCATCATCAAAATAGATATATCACACGCCATCAGGTGCGTAGAACAGCTTACCCATTGCCGAGGCGTGAAGCACTTGGGACAATTTTTCTCGGACAATTTCATCAGAATTGCAGAAATCAGTATTACAGCAATACTTTGTTGCTTTTTTGCATTCTATTGGATTTTCAGGAGGGAAGGCACTTTTCAAGTTCATACAGCTTAAGACCACCTCACTACACAGGTCAATCGTTTAATAGAAATAGGTTAGAATTACGCCTGTGAGTCATATAGCACAACAATAGCTATGTTTGTGTTGATTTGAGTTTGCCAATTATAACACTATTTATACTATAAGGAAATTTTCATCATGCTATTCAGCAGAATAAAAATATGTACCTTTCTGAATTATGGAATCCACATTTAGTAGTGTCTTGATTTACTATTTGGAATAATTTGGAAAATAAATTTGTTTTTACATAGTCAATGACCAAAAATGTTATGTAAATAATACTTACTGGTATGTTTTTTTCTGTTCACCATGCTCAATACTGGTGGAGGCATAGCAGAATCCATCGGTCTCACATGTTAAATTTGGACATCGGTCACTATTGCAGTAACATTTCAAGCCTACCAAAAATGGTTCTCTATCATAAATCAAGTAAGAACTATCTAGGAAACTAAACCCAATAAGACCTTTGCAGATAAGTTAAATATGTAGAATGTCAATATGGGTAAAAGTGTAACCAATTTAGTAAAAGTTATAAAACTTGAAGTTCAGTTTTATTATTGTTGACAAAAGTAAAAAAAATGTACTATGTTCAACTATAAAACCTATTGACTCATTGTCTCTGTTTTATCTCTTCTAAACTTATGTTTCAAACATTTCAGTACATGTTCATAAACAACCTATACATATTGAAAGTATCTAAGGTACCTACCTATATATTCCTTTGAACATTTTTTAGAAAATATTAACCACAATATAAAATTCAACAACAATCATAACAGCATTTTAAAATATTTACTTTATAGACTATGAATTAGAAACCTACTAGGGTATAAAAATTAAAAGCCTAAAACAACGTTTATGAAAGTAGCGATTGATTTAGATTACTTACCATCGACGGTATCTAATCTTCGATATACTGCAAAGATCAAAACAAGAAACCATTTTCGCCATTGAAAACTATTCATTATCACATTCCTAGATAGAAACATTAATCTACAGTTCCGAAACAGCAAAACACTTATTATTGACACTCAAACAGTACGGCCATTGAAGTGTTTTAGAAACATTTGACATTGTTATTAGACGATAGCTTATGAACAAGTGCTATTTAACAAAGGAAATTAAATTTTTAAAATTACGCTAGTGATTAATATTGTTGTAAAAAATTATTGCAAACAATTTCTGGTGTTCTCGTCAGAAGGTATCAAATGTAAATAACTTCGCGTGAATGAACTACGCTATAGAGTAAATTTCGGGACAGATAAAAAAGTTATCGACATAGTGAATGTAATATGACATTCTATATATCTTACCGATTTAGATTTCCTAGCCTTCCCCATTTTGATTTCCTGGAAAGATATACTTTTTTTTCGAAGATGAAAACCAGATACTTTTAGTCTTTTTAATGACAACGCGTCAATAAGAATTTTAGGATGATGGAATGAACTACTATCAAACACAAATCTTCATGTAATTAAATGCTTGCCTGAATTAATGTTAATAAAAATATTAATTAAAATACATGTTTCTCAGATTACTGAATTTATTTATATTTTTTAAGACACCAAACACAAATATTGGAATATACCTACAATATTAGATTGAAAAAAACATATATGCGTATGTTTATATGTATACTAATTTACGTACATAGAATAGTGGGTACATAAAACCGTGTAACGTTCAGCAACAGGTATTACACAAGAAAATACATTCATTTATTGATGACTATAGGTTACGTATAGTGTATGATAATTAGGTACGGTACATAGGGGTCCACGAACATTGTACTATCCACGAATTTGAATCATAACCCACCATAAGCTTACTCTTTCTTACAGACATCCAAATACAATTAGGTCGACATTCGCGTAAATATGAATTTCCATTTCCATTTACCGATCTCGTTATCTGTCATTTAATTACACAGAGAATGCTTGCTTAGTATTTAAAACTTCAAAAGTGCGGCATGCACTGTAAAGGAGGGAAATCTTTGTTATTTTGACGGTTTCAACGATTTATTGGCAAAGTGGGTCACGTTTCAAGTTTCACAATAGTTCATACAAATATAGTGTTACAATGCCCACTACCTTCACTTCTTGAGATACCTACCTGTGAGAATATTAGAAGTCACATTACCTAACTTGAATAGAAGAATATTATATTCAAGACAACTAGCACAAAAATTTATACTTAACTACTTTTATACATTTATTAGATCGATATATGTATTATGGATACAAAGATTCATTAAATATTGTAAGTAGCTGCACAAATGTTGAGACAACTGAGCAGGTTTGTAAAGAAAATCATAAGAAAACCGAAAGTGTATTTTTTTTTAGTCCACGACTGTACTCTCCGTGGGAAGCTGGGGCTATATGTAATAAAAAGCTTTTCGGAAATTTAGAAAATAATTACAATAAAAAAACACGGTACTAAGTTCGTCGGGTCAGCTAGTATGGAATAGAATTTGATACTATGCATGTATAAATTATTGAGAATTTTCTTTTCCATTAATTTGGCCCAGTATTTGGACTGGCAATATCTAATACAATTTTAGAGATATATAGATATGCATATAATAATGCAAATATGAAAATATTATGCATAAATCCATTTAAAGTGGAATTGTTTACCTACATTCTACACTTAAGAGTCATAAAGATTAGTTTAACATTTGAGTTTATTATATTTATATAGTATTAATTCTTGTGAGCAATATATATGAGTTCATCTAGAGAACTATTAAGCAAATTTTAATTCTAAATGTCATAATTATAATGCAAAATTTACGAATAAACAATGTCACAATTAAGTTTATGTTCCTCTAAATATTCCTCTAGACATCCATTACATGAACATTTAAAACATCTTATATAATTACATTCATAGTTATAATTTTAGACACCTATAAATTACTAAGTTTTATTTTAACAATTTAAAAAGTAAATATGTTTTTAGTATAACAGAGTTGTGATGTTTATTAGGTGTACTACAAATAGTAAGAATGTTTATTGTACTAAGACAAAAATGTTTATTATTTATTTCAAGGAGCTCAGTTATCCAAATCATTTTTATTATAAAGCCTGACTAATAAACCAGCCACTGATCTTAAAGGACAATATAAATATGACCATCTATTTATCATGTGAAATTATAATAAACAGAGATATTACCCCAATGAAGAAAATATTGTTGATGATGAGTTGCACTTAAATTACATATTGAACATAAAATCAGTCAAAATAATTTAATAAAAAAAATAAATAAAATAATGTCAAGATATTCAACGAAGTCAATCGCGTCATTATAACATTTAGTTGCAATCTCCAAAAACTTCCAGTCTAATGATTGTGCGTTTTCGCTTCCTTACCTACAGTCAATTTTATATTAAAGTTCAAAAATCTCACTACAAGTTTTGAAAGAGTAGAACCCTTTAAAATTGTTACAAATCCATGAGCATGCTACTTGATGAACGTGAGTTATCTTATAATCTATGAGCTTAATTTTACACATCCAACTACTTGAACAGTTAACATTGAAAACATTTAAAGTACCCACGTAAGTGTATACCAAATAATTCATTATATTATCTGTACCCCTTGTATAAGCTTAAAGTAGTTAGCATCTATTAAATCGGTTTGCTAATTTCAATAAGAAAAATTGGGTACATTTTCCTCCTTAGGACGAAACATGCATATTTAAAAAGTTTTTGTTTTTTTATTTGGCGTGATAATACTAGGTTTACTCAGTTCATTGATATAATTTCAATTTATTGGCTACTTGAGACGGTTTCTATGTGAGTTTATAAAATTAAACTATTATTAGAGCAGTACGTAAATTATATATGTTTAAATACATTCTATTTTTGGAAAATCAATGATAACTTTTATTTTATGATAATGACACAAATTATGATCTATTGTACTGATTTAAGTATATTTAACATAAAGGCATTCTAAAAAAAATTTAAAATTTTCTTTAATGATTTGGCAACGGCTTAGTTTTTTTATAGTACTGTGATAAAACGAATAATGTATATTTTCTAAATTTAATTAGTTATCGATTCGATCAGTAATTGTTTGAATTTAAAAATATTTTTCGTAAAAAACTCATACTAGGGGTACGTTTGACCTTACATTACCAATTAGTGTTTATACGTTTTAAATGTGTAGAGGTCTACTTGATATTATACAATTGTAACTATTGTCATTTAAAGTTAACATCTCTCAATTTTTTTATTGCACTTTATGGATTTTACTACTTTGTTTTTTTTTTTTTTAATCTGTTTTTGTTTTGGATCTTTTACGCACAGCGTATGCCAGTTCTACTTTGATTTTTTTACCGTAGAAGCCACTATACTGTTATACTGTCAGGCTAGTTAGGGTGAAGGGTCAAATGTGAAGTTTTTTTTTACAGGTTTACTAAAATGTGTCCTTTGCATCGGGGTTACTATTAGCCTTCATGACATAATCTTTTATAGATAATCTGTATTACTTGCAGGCATAGGATATAATATCGTAAAGAACTTATCAAGTAAACCTCTTTTCTTATACATATTGCACACAGATTAAAAATAATATACTTAACATATATATATACCTATTATGCTAGAAATTGAAAACTTTGTTTGGATTTTATTAAGTCTATTATTTCATATATGTGTACTTCTACATTTAAAGTAAATAATTATGAGATTTCTTTTTGTTTGCAAGTGTGGTTAAAATGGACACTCACTGTGTCAATTTAACATGGTTTTGATTAGTTCATTACTTTCATATATATATATATACATACATTTCAACCATTTGCCGTTCACTGCTATATATATATATATATATGTTTGCTTTCAATTCCAATTGATGTTAATCCATTCCGATTTTATCATACTAAGCTCAACTGCGCACTCAAAAGAGTATTAAATACTATTTATGTAAATGTGATGGTCATTATCAACTCATTGTGACAATTACAAGGATCTCACTAAACTTTTTTTTTATGTCAGTAGGTACTTAAGAGCACTCAGTTTAAAGCAATCATTTAATGAGTCATGTATATGAGATATATCAAAAATCTCACTAGTTCATCATTCGAGATATATCAAAAATCTCACTATCAAGCACCAAGGTTACTCAATTCGATACTTTAACCTTCCCCATAGATTAAATATTCGAGAATATAATGTTAATCTCCGAAATATTTTAAATTTAGTGTAAAATATTCATAAACAAATATACAATATAGGAAAGATTACATCTTAAATCTAAAATAGAATTTTACAATAATATGTATAGACCAAAACACAAAATCGATTAATATAAATTATTCCAAAAGAAAAATACATATTTCATAGTATACATATCATTCTCATTTTATCTAAGTTCAGCTATTTTCTTGGAAATGTTTTAATTTATCCGATAATTTTTGGTCAGGAAAAGCATAGCCCAGCTGTAGGGTAATGTGGATATTTACTAATTATCCTAACGGCTGTTTATGAAAGATATATGGACGAGCAGAGAGGACAGCTCCAGCTCCTCAGAGAATCCATTAGTGAGTGGCACGCTCCTGTAGCCGGTGCGCAAGCATTTCACAGGGAATGTAGCCTGTCCGATGAAGTTCCTGTCGCCAAACATGTCCTCGTCTTGAACGAGAAAACGTATCAGGGCCAAGTCTGGGTTAGCCAATTCAAACTCGCAGAAATCATTCCAGATCGGGTTAATTCCATTATCAGCTGAAACATAAATGTTTATTACAATGATTTTGTTCTTCTTTATAAACTGCCTTAACAATTTGGTACGTTGAGTTCATTGTAGAATATTCACATTACGAAAATAAATAAGATTAATGGCAAGAGATGTTTAATTTAAAGTGTTTTTGTTATTTTCATTGCATCCAAATGAAATTCACTATTCGAACATATCAATTAAAACTTTCTACAATTCTTCAATGCATGAATATTAAGTAGGTATTTGCTATGTTCATACTTCTTGGTTGGTCTTTTGCTCTAAATCTGGACTTTTGCGCTATTAAATACTATTTAGTTTATTACAAACGTAGAATTATAATATACCATTATTAATCATTATTATCGATTAAATATAAAGTTTGTTATCGGTCACACCCACTGGAACAGAAACCCATAATTAAGTAGATTAAATAATATCTAATTCTTAATTTATTATCTTATGAAAATTGTTATTTCCGTAGTCACATTACCTGGGTAAATATCAGAGGTATCAGATGTTTCTGATGTTTCAGAAACTGGAAAGCAGCAATGTCGAGCGGTCGTCTTAGCCAACTTGGTAAGTTGATAGTTCAAAAATTTGAGTGAGTGTCAGAAACCTACATCTCGGGATCGCCGACGACCTGCTACACCTGAAAGCCGTCCAGGCATCGCTAACAAACTAATGAAGCCATTGTGACCTTGATTACACACCTTTGCGAGAGCTAAATGTGAGAACTAATTCTCACACTTGGCAAGAAACTTAAACTTACGACGAAGAATAAAAGCAACAGCAAAGACTAAATACCAATGACAAAAAGCACACGCTTTTGCTAAAAGTAAAAAGAAAAACACATACAATGAGCACAAAGAAGGACGACTATTTGGCCTTTAATGTAGAAGTAAAATTGGTAGATAGCACCGGATTGCACACACACCACCATCATCTAAGCGATGTAATCGAGTATCCTGCGACTTAATATTAACTATATCAATGCCTTATCTATTATTACTTCGTTTTGCACTTAGTAAAAATAGAGTACATTGAATGTATATAAATTCCTTGCATGCGTTACAATCAGTCCCTTGAAATGATGTATACCTTTTTCATGTATAATTAAGACCCAATTTTAAGTTTTAAAATGATATACGAGATGATTTATATCTGCCTGAAAGCATTGTCCTTGTCTAGATTTCAAGGATCACAACATTGATAAATATTTTTCTGTTTAAGATCGGATCTACGCATACGAGAAGCCATAACACAAAAACCAAAAAAAATAACAAAAGCCCTTAGACTAAGCAACACAAAATATTAGCCGATAACAATAATCACGTTCAAATCTAAGACTTGAATTTGCTAAAGTGCATACGCGTTCACCTCAATCACAAATAACCACGAAGTCTCATTTGCTCCTAAACATGAAAATAGCTCTAAATCGGGGTGGTCTGCCAGCTATATTCAGATTATGAATAAAGTTCTGTTTTAAGGTAAAATTTACAATCCTGGGTTAGTGAAAATTTCAGTAGCTGTTCATAAATCTGTTTCTTAAGTACTAAGTTCTCATTCCACAGTTGATACTTACAGACAGTCTTGGTAACCAGCTTAATGCCGCTGTCATAATCAGCTCCAATGATCTCCACCTCAACGGAGGGGCTCGCGGTACCGCGTCCAGACTTGTTCAAGTGCCTGGCTCCAATAATACGAAGCATTACTGTCATAGGCCTCACTTTCTTCTCGATACTCTTCCTATCGTACGGATTGTAATCTTCAAACATGAATTCCGGTTTCAAGACATAGCCACTGCCCCCATTCTCCTTGAATTTTCCCATGTTTATTTGCATAGGTTTATCGGGCGTTTGGTAATTCATTGCCACCATCTGGGAACCAACATTCCAGAAAGGAATTGGATTGTAATTAGACGAATCGATTCTTTGGCCTTTAGGGTAGATGCGGCTCAATTGTATAGTATGATACTTCAAAAAGAAGGCCGTCTCTTGCTGGCACATGAGCTTCTCTGCCTTGGTCTCCGGAAAGGAGGACATTTCATTGTAAATAAAGCCTTTCGTACGGATTCTTTCTTGATTAAAGGTGACTGATCGACAGTAGACAATTAAGTCTGACATCTCTTTAGCAATCCTAAAGGAGCGTTCCATTTTGCGATGCTGTAAAGAGCGTGCGCTGGCGCTGTAGGCTGCCTCCTTGATGGCAGAGAGCCACTCTAGAGCGATCTCCCGAGTCGGTGCGGCCATGTCGAAAGGAGCACACATAGACGGGCTCTGAATGCGCACCAGCCACCTTGCCGAGCCACTTTCTTCACCCACAACCAGCTCCACGACAGCGCCTAACACATCTACTACACCTTTTTGTAACGACCCCAAAGCTGCAGATTCGTTCTCGAGTCCCTAGAAAAACATAGATTTCAATTTTTACTAATATCAAAAAATGGCCAATTAGAAGGAAGTATATATAAATATAGATTAAAATTATCAGATAAACGATTTAGTATATGAGTTGTGTCATTAAAAATTTCAAATCAATAAAATTAAATTACATTGTTATAATAATCACTTGTGTTCTACATATTTATTATGTAAAATAATTAAAAAAATGCAAATTAGTACAGTTACTTACAGTTCCGTCGGACATGTGAGGAACCACAATTTCCTGCACATAGTTGGATGGGAACCACTGATAGCGGTTGCCGCCGTAGTCTCCCCTCCACCACCCCTCGTCTGGCTTATCAACGTTTGTAATGATAGCATGCTTGCAGAAAGATAATTCGTCTTCTTGACGAGCTCGATAATCATACAAAGCTTTGACCGTCACCTGGGGGAAATTTTGAATTAGCATTTGTAACTACAATCTCGGAGCCTATAATGTTTCAACAATGTGTAAGATCCTTTGAATGAGACCCTATATTTTTCATTTCATTACATTTTACAACCATAATATTAGGTACACGTAATGATTACAACTACTACGGGTTACTTAAACAGATGTGATAATCAAATCTAATTATAAAAAAAAATCTAAACCAAGCCTTATTTTATCAACAACGTCGAACTCATGGAAGTCATACGTTTTCACGATTCTCTACTGTTACTAGGCTGGCTATAAATAAACATAAACGTGTCCGCCTACACGCAAGATGAAATAAGGCTCAATCTGACCAATTCCAAGTATAAAAGGGCTGATTTAAACAAACATCATATTTTGATGACATCTCGAAGGGCTGATTTCAGCACAAACGGGCGGTACTACAGTCTCAGAGAAGACCAACCCAAAATGACAGTTTCATTGGTGAGTGACCGGAAACCCAATGATACCGAAGCATCTCAATATGTCCCCATATATGGAACACTATCCTGCGTTGTTGCGTTGCCTGCATTCGCAATGAGTATGGTGACCACCAGTCTTGGATTATGCACATGCTTTTTACAGTGGAGAGTAGAGTCAATTTTGGAGGCTCATATACAAAAGAAAACGTAAATAGACGAATTTAACAAATTAACGACTACTACCGTTTTAATCAAAAAGATAACTGTTAACCAAAAAGTACGCTCTCTTTGAATCGACCGATTAATGAAATAAACAAAAATATACCTTTGAGGTGAATGAAGTGGGATCCATGTATCCTGGAGTGGCGTAGACACACGCGTCGTCCGGCTCCTGAGACAATAAAATATTTTTGTTGTAGGTTCTATTAATATCCGTTCATTTTCTTAGAGTTTCGCGTGTCGGTATAATTCTATCCTGGCATCTCAATTAATATTCATAATATTTCAATTAATATGTGTGTAGGTGTATCTTACATTGATATTGTGTTGATGCAAAAATAATAATTACCGATATACTATTAAAGCACAAACTCATTGTTATAAGTTCATCTTATCTATAAGGTACAGTATATCATATTGAAGACCGATTGATCCGATTGGATCGGATATCAGTTCCTTATCTTTACAAAACGATTTTAATTTTACAGATTTGTGTACTAGACGTAATTTATATACTGCGGTAGATAGATTCAGTTTTTATCTTTTTTCATTCCTCCCGCATTAGTAATATTAATTCTGAGTCGCGGGGGACTTTACAAACATACACGAAACGGACACAAAGAACACCCCAGACACAAATCCACCATTTGTAGATCACACACAGTGTTGTCCCATGTGGGATTTGAACTTACAACACTTGGCGCAGTATAGACCGGCGTGGCGACCGCTTAAATCACTAGACCAACCGTCCAGTCGATTCTTTTTTTTAATAAATAAATGTTGTAATAAAATAAAAATAAATGCGATATTGTGTTACGCCTATACAAAAGTTTTTAAGTTGAAAAGAAAACGTTATACGGTAGCTGTCGAAAAGTCATAACTAAATTTGAAAACTCTACTGTATAAATGTTTCAAAACAATCATATAACATATAACAACAGGCAATATTCCAGAAACGGAGAAGCCTTACGAGTATTTCTTCAAAACCTAAAGACCATTTCGGGAAATTTATTTTTAGCCGTTACCCCACCCCTGATTTCCATGAAAGTAATTTAGCTCGTTCACTTAAAAATTAATTGTAAAGAACTCTTCTCAAAAAGGTTTATATAACTGGTATACGTCTGTAACTAAGTGATTTTCCTCGAAACGGGACTACTTAGGTGGCGATTCAAATAAGGCGAATAACACATTTTTTCTGTTTTATTGGCCAATACTCAGGATTTTTAAACGTAATTGTGGCGAATTCTATTTATGAGTTATTTTATCTTTATATTTTTGAATCTTCTCTGCGTGTGTATGTGACTAAAGTCCTCCTAAAAGGCTGAATCGATTTCAATGATTTTTTTGTGTCTATTCCTGAGGATTCGAGAATGGTTTAGATTTGGTTGTAAATGTACAACAATAACCGTGGGTACTCAGCTGGTAATATATATAAAAAAGTATTATCAATATTATTTCGAAATAATTTGTGTTAGACATGTACAACCATCATGTTAGTTGTTAAAACCATTTGCCGGTTATTCAAAATCTGAAACGATTACTTGTTAATGCACAATGCACTTGCGAAAGAGGACTTAAAATGAAGTCACACACGGTTGGTTTTGGTTCGTAACTTCAATTGGTGTAAGCAATTGCGGTCCTATGTGGGATATGCGCCGGCACTGTCCGAGGAAATAGTTCCAGTAATCGCCCAATTGACGAACTTTATTCAACTAGGCAGACACATTGAAAGTGTGCTATAAAATCGATTAAATAAATACTTTTTTTTGTGTAATAGGGACAAACGGGCAGACTTATCACCTGATTGTAAACGATTACCGCCGCCCATGGACACCCGCAACACCAGAGGCGTCACAAGTGCGTTGCCGGCCTTTAGGGGATGGGGGGAGAGGTTTGGTCATGGGATTTCAGTATCCTCACTGACTTTATAAGACTTCTTTCTTCTTTAATAAAAGTTTGGCCAATAAGGTTTTGGCTGAACAGTGAGAAATTACGTCTGTTGTTCGTATGAGATCCTTGTACGTATTTACGAAACTCAAGGGTAATTATTTCAAAAAGACTGTAGCCGGTTTAAAAGCAGTAAGAACACCTAGTCTAGGTTATTATTTTTTTTAATTTATGCCTGGTGCCTTTGTAAGGTTTGGTTTTCAAACTCCAAAACAAAAAATGCAAAGTAGAAATTTCTTCTACGTTTGATGATTTGCCATAATTATAGACATAAAATTATGAAGATAGTTCTGATAAAGAATAGAAGTAGATAGTGTATTATTATAGTAGAAATTAATTAAACAAGCTTTAATATCAGGTCATGGGTTAATTTCAAGAGTAAAGTTTGAAGGACCCGGCCTTCTAGTAATACCACCTGTACCTAACTGGGTCAGAACCTTCAGAATTCCACCTGCATCAAGCTTCAATATCAGGTCATGGGTTAGTTTCAACAGTAAAGTTTGAAGGATCCGTCCTTCTAGTAATACCACCTATACCTAACTGGGTCAGAACCTTCAGAAGTCCACCTGCATAAAGCTTATGCATTCGTAATAGCTTGTGATGTTGATTACTAGAATGAGTCTGAAGGTGACTGAAAATCGGTCTCTAAATATAAAATGTTCATCTATTACAGTTTTTTTTATATGTAGTAACATTAAAATATGTGAAAGTATAACTACTCGTATTTTAAATTTGGTGCATGTTGTCATAAATTTAAATTAGCTCTAAATGTTTAGGGTTCTGATTCTTAATTCGTCACCACATGAATCAGTGATGGAATAAACCGTGGGAGAGCCATGCTTCGGCATGCATGGGCCGGCTTAACCGGAGTGATCAATGATATAGAAGGCCCATACTCCAACCCCTCCCCATCCCCCAAAAACCGGCAACTCACTTGGGACGCCTCTTGGGTTACGGGTGTCTAAGGGCGGCGGTAATCGCTTACCACCAGGCGATACGTCTACTCGTTTGCCCCCTATGCCATACAAAAAAACAAATAGCTAGAAAAAAAGCACCGACTTCATGACAGTTCAATTGTAAAAGAGAGTTCTATTCACAACAACAGTCAAATAAATTATGTATTTTACAGTCGACTTTTTTTCGAACTTGATGTAGGTATGATATGAAGTAATAAAGTTATTTTCGTATAAAAAGTGTACTTAACATATTAATATTATAGTGGAAAGATGACATAATAAGATAATAATACGGTATTTTATTTTCACCTTACTGAATTAAAAATCAGTCCAACATAGACAGGCGATATTTTTATCAAAATGTAAGATACTAAAAATCTTAAATACGGTTACTATATTAGAGAATTTTGAGGTACCTAAGAGGAAAAAACAACAATATCGATAAATTATTTCATTTCTTAAATGTGTTTTTTCTTTTTTGTTTTTATTATATAGGTGGCAAACGAGCAGACGTATCACCTGGTGGTAAGCGATTACCGCCGCCCATGGACACCCGCAACACCGGAGGCGTTACAAGTGCGTTGCCTGCCTTTTAGGAAGGAGTACGCTTTTTTCTTGAAGGTTTGAAGGTCGTATTGGTCCGGGAACACCGCAGGCGACAGCTCATTCCACAGTTTTGCTGTGCGCGGCAGAAAGTTTCGGGAAAATCGCACAGTTGTGGACTGCCAACCACGACGACGGAAAGATAGGTAGGACGATGGCGGAAAGATTCCGCAGGGATCAATCCGAACAATTCCTCGGAGCACTCCCCATGGTAAATGCGGTAGAAGATGCACAGCGAAGCAACATCTCTACGCAGTGCCAGAGAGTCTAGCCGAATCGGAAGATCCTGGCAATCGACGATACGAGTCGCCCTCCGCTGAATGCGGTCCAGAGGGAGGAGCTGGTATTGGGGCATGTTTTGCTGGCATGCATAACATAGTATAGTTAACATCACGGGTAAACCAATCGAAACCGAGTGTTTTTTTTTTTTATGTAATAGGTGGCAAACGAGCAGGCGTATCACCTGATGGTAAGCAATTACCGCCGCCCATGGACACCCGCAGCACCAGAGGTGTCACAAGTGCGTTGCCGACCTTTGGGGGATGGGGAGGGGGAATGAGGGAGGGGTTGGGGTATGGGCCTCCGGTATCCTCAATCACTCGGTGAAACACAGCGCAAGCGCTATTTCACACCGGTTTTCTGTGAGGCCGTGGTATCACTCCGGTCGAGCCGGCCCATTCATGCCGAAGCGCGGCTCTCTCACGGTTCGGTGTGATTGTAAAGTGATGCACACGAAGATGCGTGGGTCAGCTAGTTATACGATAATATGTCCTTTAATTCGAAATTATGAAAGAATTCATTACTAAAATAAAATTTAATCAAACATTTTTGAAACTTTGTGAAAGAGCAATAAATAGATTATTATTAAAAAAAAAAAATATTAAAATTTTCATACTTACAGTGATGATCCTCCTGACTATATCCTCGCTGATTGGGAACCACAACTTGACTTTTTTGTACAAGGGATGTTTCTCGTAGTAAGACACGAGTTCCACTAAACTCTCAAATTTGACTGTGCCAATGGTGTACAGGCGACCTTCCAATTTGATCCTGCAGTGTTTTATTTCCTTTTCCGTCCTAAAACAACGTACTTATTAAAGCATTTAAGCTTTCAATTCAATTCAGCACTTAACTTTAAGCCTAAACAAGACTACTATGTAAACATAAGCAACCAACTTCACAATAAACGAACATTTTAACAAAACAATAACTGTAATGGCCGTTCTTGAAGTAAAGCTGATTGAGTTACATTTTCAGGTCATGTGAACAACAGCAAGGGCATGAGGTATAGGTCAAGACCTTCACCTGCATAAATAATAGATGACACTGGCACTGACCTAACACCTGGTGCAACTACTGTTAAGGTGTATAATGTATATGGGATATCTAAGAACGCGATGTATGCCATTCACTTCGTGGAAAACATATTGCTTCAACATAAGCTATCAATTTAGCAGCTGCCAACCATTGTTTATATAAGGCTATGTTTAGCACTCCAAATTTACCAATTCTGAGTGCAGAATAGGCAAATGTGGTCAGTTTTTTAAAGGTAATCAGACAAATGCCAGTATCATTTCAATATATTATTTAGATATAAAGTGTCACTGATACTATAGAACTACTTACAACAAAAGCGTATGAAGCCATGAAACACTTTTATTTACGAGAAACTAGACAGGATCGAACAAAAACATTGAATATTGTATAAGTAATGGTGGACACACAAAAAAATAATGACTAAAATATAAACATTCACTATTTCATAATAACAGATAACAAACGGGATATATTCTCAGTAAACTCATAAAGTCGGAAAAAAAAGTAATTAAATCATATATATTCTATTGAATAATATTCGTCTGAAACAGCATTAATAAAATTAAACATTTTAAATGTAGAATGCGAGACAGATAAAAACTATGTGTCTACGATATCATTTTACCATTACGAAGCATTGACAGGTGAATAGGGAATAGAAACTATGAAAACAAAACAAATAGTTTATCAAATTCTAACGACGAATTAAGAAACAATACTTAGATAATTATCGAGAAGGGTGAGCGTGCTCAAACCAGGATAATATATGATGATTTTTCGTTCATCAAACGAGGAGTACTTTATTCCCAAAATAAAGTTACCTAATACGTAAGTATTAAATTCGTGTTCCAAAAAAAATATAGAAATACTTATAAACACAGTATATAGTGAAAATAAAAGAAAATAATTTTGGCATTAGAGGAAAACAAAATCAATAAAGCATTACTAAAATAATTCTATTACTGAAAATATTAGTTAACTTATTATAGAGGAAACCGTATCGTAACCATAGATACAAATGTCATTTGTTTATAGAAATTGGTTCATTCCACAGAAACCACAAGTATATAATGAGTACTCATTTTGTATTAATGACTCATTTCAACTATACATGGTCGTTTTGGGACTAAAGTAAATAACAAATAAAATTGGAAAATGGTCGGCAAATTGAAATTTCGTACTAGACAATTGCATTGCTAAGTAAAAAAAGTATCCCATTAAAGGCACGGGGACTTCGCTATTATGGATCTTTTCTAGAAGACACAAAGCAAACTCAAGAAGCGAATTAAATAATGCGTCAACGATAAAATGTAACACAATGGTTATCTCTACTTTCATAACGTATCTCAAGATCTCATAAGTGTTACGGGTGAAGATCTCTAAAAAGTATAACTATCTAATAGCTTTGAAATAATAAAGCTACTACGAGTATTAAAAAAAAATCATTAACATATAATTGACAACACCGCATGTCCAGAGGAATACATACTTTGAGCCGAAAATTGATCTTAGTAACTTCGCATCGGTTTCGCTGCCCGGTGTCTCGGTAACTGTATCTGGCTCTTCCCTTTCGGGAAACGTAACATGGGGCACTGGTAACAATTGCCTTGTATGTGTTTGATTTTCTAACCGAAAATTTACCGCCGTCATTTTTTTATCGGTTACTCGAAATTCGACGGTGAACCGGCGATACGGTCGGTCTCTATCACAAGGAAAGAAATAACCACATTGGATGTATGTTAGATTAATAGACATTTCTTATTACGAATCTACTAGATAGTGGATTTAATATGACGTCAGTTTATCATCAATGTACAAAGTTTCGTTGCGTTCCATGACAGTGGACTTCAAACTTGAATATTTTTCAATTATAAAGTTGGCATTTAATAATAATTTATAAGTAGTCGATACGAAAACTATCAATGTTTTTGTATTTAACCAACTACAGAAACACTATCATTTAGGTACAATAAAATTTTGCTCTATGAAATACGACACCTGATTTTTCTGATATTAACAGACATAGTTTACAAGAGGGTTTGTTAAAGTTTTTTCAGAAGAGTATAATATTTACAACGTTATGGCATCTATTAGATAAAATCAGAGAAATTTATAAAGTAGCCGAGTGCGTCTTTCAAAAAAATCAAAGCTAAATAACGATTAATCATTATTTCGAGAACATAAATGTTGCTTCAATTTGTATATCGAAAGTCACCAAAACGTAAGCCAAGGTCAAAGTAAAGATCCATGTGTGATTAAATTTTTTAATTTATTTTTCGACGCGTAAAAGACAATGATTTAAACGTTAAACGCAGAAAGGAGTATCAGATTTGGCATATTTAAAGTTTCAGAAGGTATTGTAGAAAGTGAAAATGTCAGAAAGTGAATTAAGAGTTCTCCGATGGAAACTTGCGTAATTTCAAAATATTAAATTTACCACATATTAGATAATAGGCTAAAAACAGTCAACTTGCTACGTATAGAAAAAGACAATTTCACGGCAGCACCTGATTTTTTATCACTAAAATTGCAAATATTTTTATTTTCTATTTTATTAAATATAGTCAACTGCCCTAAACCGTATTTATTTATTTATTTATTTATTAAAACTTCCTGCAAACATGTTGCACAAGGCGGACTTAATGCCACAGGCATTTTCTTCCAGACAAACCTTTGGGTGTTGCGAAGTTATTTGTGGCAGGTGTGTGTTTATACGACACGAGAGACTAAATAAAATTATTTTATGAAATACAATGATTCATACAGATAAATAGGTGCTAGATATACATACATTGAATATAATTTATACATATACAATATAAATATAAAAAATAAATAAAAGTAAATATATATATAATATATATATTACATATATAATAGACACTTTTAAGTGTATTCTTCGTAACAGTTGAAAATCAATACTTTAGTGAGTTTTAAAGATCAAAACATTACACTCACGCACGTAATATTAAAGATCACACTAAAAAAAATACCTTTGATTTTTTTCTATATCTATACTAATATTATCTATACTAATATTATAAAGAGGAAAGATTTGTACCTATTTTTGTATGTTTGTAATGAATAGGCTCAAAAACTACTGGACCGATTTTAAAAATTCTTTCACCATTCGAAAGCTACATTATCCACGAGTAACATAGGCTATATTTTATTTTGGAAAAAAATAGGGTTCCGTAAGATATTTGGGTTTTTCGGACACAAGGTGTAAAAATCAACCAGAAAAGTTACTTATTTTGCGAAAATTTTCATGCTACGGGCTATATAAGACGCAAACGAGGTTGCGTGGGTCAGCTAGTCTACTAGAATGAAATAAGTAAAGTACTTTTTAAGTTCACTATTTATAATTTCCCTAAAAATGTAATAGACGAAAAATCCCACGCTTACGTAATCATTCAGATTTAAGTTTACTGAGGTATATTTTTTTAATTGTTTATTGTAATACATTCAAGCGTTCTTAATATTTTTCAAAGCACAATAGATGATATTTCGAAGTAGGTGTATGTCTAGACATTTTCTTCAAAGTTCAACACATAAGCCCACTAAGTTTTCAGAGTTCTGAAGGCTTAAGAATTTAGAAGAAGAAAAACCTGTAGGTAGAATCACTGCACGAAAAAAGATAAATGAAATACCTACTATGATCGTAACCTATCATGACAAACAGATCTTGTAAAGAAGACAGTTTAATTTAAAAGTAGACGTCAAAGTTGACTTGTAAGCTGAAATGATTGATATTGATAAATTTGGTCTTTTTAAATTAATGATATTTATTTACTAAATAATCATAAAGTACACATTAAGCTAGTGGAGTCAGGCTAAAATACACGTCAACAAAAATATCTAATCACTTTATTATCAGGCTTAGACAAATAAAGTGAATGCACTGATATAAACGGAGCAATTTGAATATATTAACAATTTACGTCAATCTTTCTCTTTGTTAACTCTAGTTTGGATTTCAGAAGGCTAACTGAATTACAAACTCAATTGTTATTTTGTACCAAAGTAGTTTATATTATGTTTTTATTAGTAAGGGGCACATTTTTACAACACTTTTGTGATAAACGAGGTTGCACAGATAATAAAATAAATAAATATTTAATAAATATGTTAAACATCACTGAATTCTCTGGTATATGTAATCTATTGTCTGCTCTGGGAGTGTCTGTTGCCATGTCAAAATCGGACACGTAAATAGTAAATAACAGTTATTACGCAAACTCTTATTACAAAACTAGCTTTCTCCCTGCTAAAGAGTCGTTAAGGTTAGGATGTTTTTAGAATATTTATATTTTAATTATTTAAGCAGCTGATGCACGCATTTCAGACGATACTAGATTTAATTATGTAGTAGCAGTATAAGGGACTTCAAATATTGTTTTGTAGAATGATATTTTAACCGTAACTAGAGGAAAAATGTTTTAGTTTAGTATCTTCCAATACCTGACCTTTCAAGGCATGGAATCTAAGAATTGGACTGAGACTGAGTAAGGTTCCCTTAAAGAACTTGCTTTAGAACGTCTTTATTTTTAGTGACCATCGATGTGAGCAGCCTGACATCGATTCCTTCAAATGACAAGTCTTAAGGAAACCATCGTCTAGTTAGACCATCGTTATTTCCAATGCATGACAGTAAAATTTATTCTTTAATACCAGAATGATGATTTCTGCCCCCAATTGCTTCCCAAAAGTTTCAATACAGATCGACAGATAAACAGAGCCGGCAAAACTCGGCAGAGTTTTAAATATATGTTGCGGAAACATTTTATAGACACATTCTCGGATCCACCACAATCTTAGCCTCTCCCCTTCAAAATTGTATAGTATTTAGTTATATTTATGTTTATGTATATATGCATATATATGTATTTGTGTTATATAGTAGTAGTATATTTAAGCATTATTTAGTGAATACATTTGTTAAATATCATTTACAATTTCCGTGCATCTACCTTATCTAGCTCTGCATCGCCCTAAGGTTGACTGGCAGAAAATGCCTACGGCATTAAGTCCGCCTTTGCAACATCTGTGCATAAAGTTTAAATAAATAAAATAAATAAATTTATATTATTTTACAAAAAACTACGGAAGAAAGTTTTTAGGTATATATTACACTTACTTCTTTATACGTTTTTATCTAATTTGACATATTTTATTATCTAAACCTTTGCCACCGTTAAAATTAAAAATAAATTAGAGATCGCCTGGTGGTTAAATATCGATCGTGATACATTTATTTTTTAAATTTTAGTGTTATCTAACTAGGTTTTCTGTAGAAATGCAAGAGGCATTGAACGAGGCAGGCGACTAAACCGAACAGTAATCTACTGGTCTTGTTTTTATAATTTCACTTTTAAATCATTGCAATTTAAGTTGTTTACAGAAAAACATCAGTAAGACAATCATTGATTCTGTGAATACTACGGAGTTTGTGAAAATGGAGAACATAGCTGTTTACCTACTTTGGTGAGACATAGTAAAGCACAATTAGTTAAAATTCACAGTTCGATAGAAATAATAATTTTGGTAAATACCGAAAGCTTATGGCGAAGGATGATTGATCTTTCTCGCTGGGTCGTACTAAAAATGCACCGTCCGTGTTTGCCTTGCGAAGCAGCTCTTCGGCTTGAGCACGAGTACAAAAAGGATGATACCACTCTTTATCTTCGTGCTTATTTGGTTGTGGCACTGGTTCCTTCAAAGTTATCAAGAATTCCTAAAAACACAGTATAACTTTAATAATAAGCTCTCAACCCACACTCAGTATTTATCTAAGTAACTGATAAATTTATATATTTATTAAATGGTACTCACTTGGCTACGCAATGGATGTTGCCGATAATGCGTGATTAAGCTGTAAAGACTATCAAAGCATACTGTATCAATTAAGTAATATTTTGTGACACCGCGGTCTTGTTTCAACTTGATACGACAATGATTGACTTTGCCCTGACGCCAAAAGGATAAACAATAGTCGCCAACAAAAGTAACACTTTCCCGGACTAAAAAGGTTCCATCGCCGAGACGTGAATGTACTCTCAAAAGATCCTCCGCCTCCTGCCTATTCCCAGCTAGTTTACCATGGAACCAACATTCAGCGAAATGTAATTCGTCTTGAGGAATGCTGGAAGCCTCACTTTCAGGCTCTCCATCACTTTCGGCGTCAGTTTCTCCTTGAGCACTGTAATGCTCAGTGTAATAAAGCTTGTTTTCGGTTAAAACAAAAGCATGCGGATTCCATTCTTTATCTACAGGATCTTCCAACAACAAAATACCATTTTTAATGGAATTTCTCAGATCAAGATCTTTGCCTTCTTCTTGACGAACAGCAAAGGAATTCTCTTCAGCACCTTCTGGTAATTTCTTATGTTTAAGGATAATTTTCCTACGTAAATCATGAGGCGACGGCAAGCATGTTTCGTTTTTCTCAAAGGGTTGAACTAATAACATTTCACCGAAAACATCTTGAAAAGCGCTCGCCATACGTCTCTGTTGTGGTAACGAACAGTTATCTTCTATCGAGAGTATTAGAGGATATTCAGAAGCAACGAACGCATGCTCTTTAATCGTTCGCAATACATCCATAAATCGGATTTTTGTAGTAAGAGTGTGACCATGGTAAATGAATGGAGTGCCATCAGGGCCATCCCAGCAATCGAGTTCAATGCAACGACAACCAGATCTGAGACATCGAACATAAGCCTCTAGAGAGGACTCGCTGGAAAACTGATCACCTGTTAAATACCTGAAATGAAGGGATTGTTGGGTGAAAATTACAGTTTTCTAAAATTAAAGTACAAATGCACAGGTAATAACACTTACGTATTGTGAGAGGATGATATCCAGTAGTGAGACAATGGTTTGGTCATGTCTTGAGTAACAACATTATTCTTACCATCCCATATAGAATTTTGTTTAGAGAAGAGCATTTCAACAAACTGGAAATGAACAGTGTCTTTAATATTCCTATATCTAATCTAGTTATTATTCTGAACGAATTTTGTAACTTTTATATTTTCTGTCTGATATATGATTTTATTTATAGTATTATACTCTTAATTACTTACCTCATGTAATGTAAAGTATGGTTCATATATGTCTCGCTGGGGGTCTCTGAGGTAATCTCTAATGAATTGAGATGCTTTAGCTTCATCATCTCCAAGTTTATCATGTTGTTCAATCCGCAAGAAACTTTGGAATTCTCGAAGAGTAATTGTCGAGCCATTTTTACAATATAATGAATATTTATCAAAGATTTCATGGACGTTCTAGATAGAAAAAATGAATTAACAATTACCAAAGTGCAATACAAATATTTCATTTGTTAGTACTTAAGGTACTTTTAGCAAGAAATATTATTCTGCTAGAATACAACTAATGGCTCCGTCAACTTGTATCCCCTGGGGGATATATGTGGAATGTTCCTGCACAGTGATCCACTAGGGATGTTTTTGGATTTCAATTCTATTTTGATCCCCCAATCATTTCGAAGATTTTCGTGCATTTGGATTAGCTGCTTAAACTGATGGGGGATTTATTTGGATTTTTTGTCCACACAACATTGTTATTTATGGTCAATATTGTATATTTACTATAGTATACGAGTATATCTATCGTGGGAGAGCCACGCTACGGCAGTATACTAGGGTCTCACAGAGAACCAGTGTGAAACAGCGCCTGTGCGGTGTGTGCGAGTGAGTGAGGATGCCGGAGGCCCTACTCCAACAAACCTACTCATCCCCCAAAGGCCGGCAACGCACTTGTAATACCTCTAGTATTGCGGGTGTCCCTGGGGGCGGCCTTAATTGTTTACCATCAGGCGATACGTCTGCCTGTTTGCCCCTTATTCCATAATTAAATAATATAGGTTTAATGCCATACCTATTCATTCTTTTCACCAACAAAGATTACTAAAAATCCTAGTATTAAATCCATTTATTAAAAAAAAAAACAAATTGAAATAGAAATATCAATATTTTGGTTTTTGTATACCAAAAACTTCTAAATTAATGACCAAAATGTATAAATATCTGTTTAAGCAGGGGATACAAGTGCACAGAAATCTTCTAAATGTAAAGATCAAAATGGAATTGAAATCCTAAAGATCTCATAGGGGATATAAGTGGACAAAGACAAAGAGTTTCAAAACATAATGGAATAAGATTTAGAGAACCAGGTATTCTTGAAACAGTCACCTTTTGAAACATGTCTTGCATTGCTACACATGTGTAGTGAAATGCTGGAGTTTTAGTTACTTATGATTTTTTTATGTTGAAAATGACTAACTAACTAAATAAGTAGAACCAAACATAACTTACATTCAAATCAAATATTATCTTCTGGTATAGAACAGAAAAATCATCAAAACCAATTTCTCCCCTCTTAGTGGTATCTACTTCTTGAAATAAATCACGTAATTTGCTGGTTGATATCTTGCAGTTTATCTTTGGCAGGAAGGCCTTAACTTCTTTCAATGTGATACTATGGACAAAAAATTACATAAGAATTGGAATTCTTTTAATTCAACTTATTTTAAACGAAATGTTTTTAAATCTTTGAACAAATATTTCACTTACTAATTTCACCTAGAAATAAATTTACAGTTTATAAGAAATATTTAGATATGAAATAAAATTTATTTGTAATAATACGAATGCCATATTTTCAAGAATGTCCTACCAAATGTTAAACATATTTTAATAATGAAAACAACTTACTACTTTTTTATTTACTTACTTTTCATTTACATTCTCAATATTATAAAATTCTTTTCTCAGCCATCGTTCTATTTGCAAAGGGTATGAGGCTTTCAAAGCTTCATCGATCAAAAAAGTAACCCCTTTCACCCAAGCCTCACACTCTTTGTCTGTTGGAGCTGCAATCCCAAAACAGTTAAATTTGAGCACTGAGTCAAACAAAAATATACAAGTCTAGAAATATACAACTGGTCATAACAAATAACACAGCCAGAATAATTTACACCAACAAATTTATGTGACAATTCGGTGGTTTCGGTATATTTAGATATGTTTACAAATCATTAAATACCTGCAAACGAAGCTGCTCTCAGTTTGAATTCACTCCCGTAAAAAACGGTGAAACATTTCGAGTTTTCCACTTTCTTCGTCTCATCAGGCCACCGCTCGAAATCTTTAAACGACTTGCCAACTCTCACTTCCTTAATATCTCGTATGTCTAGCGCACCATCGTAAGTGCTTCGACCTGACCCTAGAATCCGAGACCATATTATCTGAAGTGTTTCGCGGCGGACAGTAACGAAACGGCGCTCAGGACGCTTACGCGGGTAATATTTATTAAAGGAATATCCACGTTCTACGTTGGATATTAATTGGTCTGCCTCATGAATTAGTCTTTTATGGGTCCCTCCGTTATAGCACACCGGATTCATGACGCGGCCGTATCTGGCAACGCGTGAAACAAGACTGTGGTCCTGCCACCCCTACATGTGATAAAATACCGACAAACTTAGTATGTAGGCGTATATATAGAGTGCGCGTATATACAGAAAGTCTGGGAGCTCTCCGTGTATTTCACACACCTATTGCTTACAACTACACTGAAATACACTGTATTCAGTCAGTGTTCGTTTGACATTTCAATAGCAAAGGAGAACGAATGAGAGAACGGGACAGCTTGTGTATAATCTATATTGATTAGTGTTACCTGTTGAAACGCAGCATACGGTACATATGGTATCATTAGTTTAAAGTATTTCATTCTTGCTATTGAATTATCTCTGATGCAGGAAAATGTTCAAAGTACATTTAACTGTTAATATTAATAATTTTTATGCAGGAGCACACATAAAATTCTCTAATTGAGTCAGTCAAAGTAGTACGGAAACTTTTGTACATGGTTGATTGTTTCTTGAGGTATAAATTTACATAATACCTTAGTTTGTGGTCGGGAAATTGTTTATTTTAAAAAGGAACTTTTACAAAAATATTCTCAGTTAGTTAGTTATTTAAACTATTACATTATAAATTTAATAGTTTTCGATCTGAAACAATAACAACCTGGAAAGTTTAAATTGTTTTTTTTTTTATTTCTTTAAAATGTTGCATAGCATTATGATCAATTGATTTATAACTCAAAAATAACTTAATGGGTAATACTTACTTTTCCAATTTATTTATACTCTATGAATTAAGTAAATAGAGTAGCCTAGCTTCATTTTCCTACAAGTAGATAACGAGTATGGTGCAGTGCAACAGGGAAATATTAACTAAGGCCTTTGTGGTCTGCGTATTGGTAGCGTATGCGACTGCTGACATTGAGGTTTCGGGTTCGATTCCCAGAAACCAAATGTTTGTATGGTCTGCAAATATTTGTTTCAGAGTTTGGGTGTTTTCCATATATAATATGTATGAATTTACAAAAAAGAAGTATATATGTATTTATATCAGTGGTCTAGTACTGATAACACAAGCTCTGGTTAGCTTGGGACTAGATGTGGTTGTGTTAGATGTCCGAAATATTTATTATTTATAATGTACACAGACCTTGTGCAGTCAGTGTGTGCGATAAAAATATGTAGGTAAGTACAACAGCAACAGCAGTTGCGTCAAATACAGTCGTACAAGGCGCGTTTACACGCGTTTGAAAAATAAGCATGGGTACACATACTTACCCAAAATTATAAAATTAAAGTAACATCATATTAATATAACAATTATATCAGCACTACGTCACCATAGCCAGATAATAACCCCTCAGTGTCGATGTGACCCAGGTTCAGCAGAAATTGTGTCAGTTTAGTTTTAGCTGTGTAGATGGTGCAGTCCTTCAAAGAGCATTTAAGGGAGATGCGGGCAAGACAGGGTACTTAACGTTTGATGGGAAATGAAACTATTGTACTTATATACTCTATTTTATTATTATTATTTTCTTTGTTAATCAGTCTTTCAAATTTCCATAATTTTAGGAACAATTGTAACATAATTAATTTTTTAACAACATAAAAGTAAAAAAACTCCACCCACCCCATCTTGCCCTCTAGGTAGGGTAAGACGGATTACCCCCGTCAAGATGGGGTCTAGCAAATATTTTACTGTTCTTCGCAAAATTCGTAGGTGAATGTTGCTTCATCGTCCTCATCATCCACGCCAGCACAGGAGCAATGTGCCCTATTGCCAGATATAGAACACGCAACCCAGCCTTCATCGGAATCCAAATATAATCCACAACAGTATGAGCAAGGGACATTTTTGTCGCTTTTGCTACTAGATGAACTGCGATTGCCCCTTATTTTCTTCTTTGATATGACTTTACCTTCTTTCCCTCTAGTCTTCTTCTGCGTCTTCTTTAACTTTAACTGTCTGATTTCCTTACTCTCTTCCAAAAGCTTCTTTTTTATCGTTTCTTCCAGTTCTATTTTGTAGGGTGGCGCAGTAATTATAGTTGTCTTGCCTCGTTTTCGAGTCACGCGTGAAGTTTTGTGAGTTGCTGGAAGGGGAGTCTAGTCATACAGGTGGAGTCTTGTGCCGTAAATGGGAAAACGCTATAGGAGGCAGCTGTCATCTGCAAATGGTTGTTCCTAAAGCCAAGATACCAGTGGTCCTGCAGCTCTACTATAACGGATGTTCAGGAGGTCATATGGGAGTTAAGAAGACATTGTTAAAGATAAGGGAAAGATTCTACTGGATTCATTGTCGTGATGATGTTGAGGACTGGTGTCGCAAGTGTACCAGTTGTGCGGCCGTGAAGGGACCTCACACACGTAGCAGAAGCGCATTAAAATTGTACAATGTTGGTGCACCCTGGGAAAGAATTGCAATAGACGTAGCGGGACCGTTTCCTGAATGTGAAAGCGGAAACAAGTACTTTATGGTCGTAACTAATGGATTACTTCACTAAGTGGCCAGAAGTCTTTGCCATTCCCAACCAAGAGGCATCAACAGTTGCAGATAAATTAGTGCACGAAGTCTTCTGTCGTTTTGGAGTGCCTTTAGAAATCCACAGTGACCAAGGAAGAAATTTTGAGTCTCAAATATTTCAAGAAATGTGTCGAGTGATGGGTGCTCACAAAACCAAAACCACCTCTTACCACCCACAATCGGACGGAATGGTGGATCGATTTAACCAAACACTAGAGAGGTATTTGGCAAAAGTAGTTGAAAGTAGGCAAAAAGATTGGGACCAACACATCCAACTGTTTCTTCTGTCATACCGAAGTGCAGTCCACGAATGTACTTCCGTAACACCAGCTTTTGCAAACTTCGGAAGAGAACTATGGTTGTCTGCAGACTTGATCACTGGAATACCCTCTGATACCCCGCGAAGTATAACGGAGTACGCGAATGACTTGCGGAACAAGATGAATGACATTTATGAGCATATCAGACAATCGGGTCAACAAATGTCTGAAAAGATGAAAACCCGTTATGACCGGAAAGTGAATAATAAGGGCTTCGAAGAGTGTTCGCTAGTATGGCTACATAATCCAGTTCGCAGTAAAGGGAGATCTCCGAAGCTACAAGCCAAATGGGATGGGCCATACCGGGTAGTCACTAAAATCAACGATGTTACCGGATACAGAAGTGTCCAAGAGGCGCCCCAAAGATTGTTCATGTAGATCGATTGGCGCGATACTATGGAACCGATAATGCTCGGGACGAGCATGTCTTAGGAGGGGGCAGTGTTGCGCCATAACCAGATGGATCTCGTTTGTTCGAGAATAATCTAGATTGAATTGAGGACCGCGCCATCTAGTGTCGGGAAGCGCGCAACTGTGGGCATTATGACGATGTCTCGACGCTAGATGGCGCTACAAGTAGCTCTAGAATAATCTATTTAGCCTAGAAACATCGATCGAATATTTTCGTACATTCGAGTTATTTTGACAGCCATATAAAAGCGGAACGTGTTAGCCATAGGGGCAGTATTGTTTCACCATAGAGCGAATAAACATCGAAGAGATCTTCTAGTGCGACTAACGAGTGATTTAGTGATTTGTAATTGTAAAAAGTGTTGCTAATAAATATTGTGTTATATTTTTGGTAATCAATCGACTACATTAACAATATTAATAATTGACCTGAGATCATCAGAGAATTTGAAACTTGAAATACCAAAACATTCCACCCGGTTTACTTCTCCTAACTTACAGATCCTTTACTGTACTGAAGTAGTAAGACTCTGCAACGATTTGCCTGAAACAATCCGTAGTGCCTCACCAAAACCTTGACTGTATTTAAAAAGCTAGTAAAGGGTTATTATCTTATCTGTCATTATAACTACTAGTTAAATCTATACTAATATTATAAAGAGGAAAGGTTTGTATGTAAGTATGTTTGTAACGAATTGGCTCAAAAAGTACTGGACGGATTTTAAAAATTCTTTCACCATCTGAATGCTACATTAGCATTGATTAATATAGGCTATATTAATTTTACGAAAAAAAAAATGTAAACTAATAACTGCAGGTAACACTGCGAGGTTCAGCTAGTATGGTATATACTCTCAGAGGGTATTGGCGGTCAGAGCCATACGCGGATACCGCACCGTGTCGACGGAGGCGGCGTGCGCCTTGGCCGGAACACCCCCGTGGGATTTGGAGGCGGAAGTGCTCGCCGAAGTATATCGGCGAGCGGCTGAATATCGGGCGGAGAACGGGTATCGTCCTCCGCCCGAAGAGGTACGCGAATGGCGTGAAGCCGCTCGCCGAGCCACGATGGCTCGTTGGTCCTCCCGGCTGGAGGCTCCACGCGCTGGCTTTGCCACCGTGGAGGCGCTCCAGCCGGTCATCCTCGAGTGGGCAGGGCGGCAGCACGGGACCCTTTCCTTCCGGCTGACGCAGGTGCTTTCCGGGCATGGTTGCTTCGGAAAGTACCTGCACTCGGTCGCTAGGAGGGAATTGAGTCCCGCCTGCCACCACTGCGACTGCAGTGAGGACTCGGCCCAGTATACGCTGGAGATCTGCCCCGCTTGGGCGGAGCAGCGCCGGGCCCTCACTGCAGTCATCGGAGGAGATCTGTCGCTGCCGGCCGTCGTACTGTCCATGGCCGGTAGCGACAGCAGTTTTACCGCGGTCGCGACCTTCTGCGAAGAAGTAATTTCGCAGAAGGAGGCGGCGGAGAAGGCCCGGGAGGACGATATCCACTCGGACCCGATCCGCCGCCGGCGCACGGGGCGGCGGAGGCGCGCCTATCAGCGCCTCATGCCGCCCTGAGTGTGGCCGCGGATGGACGGGATGGGTTTTTCCCTCCATCCGCAATAAAGGCCAACCGCGAGGGGGCGACGTACGCGTGTGCCGTGCGTCGCCTAATTTTGAGAGTTTAACAGCAGACGGTGCCCGCTTCAGTGCGGGCAGGCGCTGGGAGGGGCCCGGTAGTGTAATACCTGCAATTCCCGGACCCCTCCCTTCTCAGGCGCAGAGTTGGCACACCGTGTGGTTTTAGTCGGTTCGATTCCGACTCACCGCCCCGCTGCAAACCCCGGCGGGGAGACGGCCCGAGGGGGTTTCCACACGAAAAAAAAAAAAAAAAAGTATGGAATATATTAGCTGAACCCCGCGGTACAACAACAACAGCGGGGAACGCCGCGGGGCAAAGTCAGTCTAACAAAAGTATAGGCTACTTTACTTCTTATATCATCAGCTATCTGCCACCGAAAGTCCCGTCAAAATCGGTCCAGCCTTTCCAGGGATTAGCCGACACAAACAGACAGACAGCCAAAAATTTTAAAAAATGTTATTTAGGGATATGTATCGTGTATACATACATATACATTGAGTAAAAAGCCATTATTTTCTTATGAGTAGATGTGTAAGTACTTTGAATAAAAGTAAAATATTTAGAATTTTGTGATTGTTTTTATAATTCACATAATAAATTAAAGATTTGTACGCGCTACTACTGCTATCTTAATTAATGTCACTTACCATAATATTCGTAAAAAGGTTGTCTGAAGAGATCGATATGAGTGATAAGACCGCCAAATTGTCACATTTGTATCCTTATTGTACTTTTTTTTCTGTTATATGTTAATCTATACTAATATTAATATACTAATAATATTATAAAGAGGAAAACTTTGTTTGTATGTTTGTTTGTTTGTAATGAATAGGCTCAAAAACTACTGGACCGATTTTAAAAATTCTTTCACCATTCGTAGGCTACATTATCCACGAGTATCATAGGCTATATTTTATTTTGGAAAAAGATAGGGTTCCGTAAGATATTGAGGTTTTTCGGACACAAGGTGTAAAAAATCAACCAGAAAAGTTATTTATTTTGCGTACGCTGCGTAAACTATAAAAGATAGAACCATAAAATGTTCTAATTAATCGTAGATCTTATAAATATCTACAAAAAGTCTGCGACACACTATACGGGGGAAAATTTTTCGCTACGGGCAATAAAAGACGCAAACGAGGTTGCGTCGGTCAGCTAGTTTAAAATAAAAACATAATTATTTTTCGTTTATGGAAATCTGGTTTCCAACAGAGAAAAATAATTCTGGTTTTAAAACTTACCTTACTTAGTTACCAACAAAGAATTTTAATTTTGTTTGGAAACTTATAACAAATAGTGTGATACTGTTTAGAAATAATATCGCCATGAAGTACCTATTATCAAAATGTATAAAAAGCAACTTGTACCTAAATATTACTTTAAGAGTAAACTATTGTATTGAATAAAAATTGTTATTCTACGTTTTTTTGTTGACATTAAATACCCTCTGGCTTAAAAGTTCAATCTATTGCTCTCTCATTGCGTAGGTACCTATCCCACTCAGATGCCCTCGCCCACGCTATATCAACTGTCTATTCAATGTACCTACTGTTATATAAAAGCTTAGTGAGTGTCATAGTACCTACATCTACATTATAATTTATTTATATGGTTAAATACTTACCTTTATGAAGTAGGGTTTAAAGTATGAAATTGCCGATTAGTACTGAAAAATAAAAATCCTTTTTTTTTCTAAAGTGTAACTCTTATTGTCGCCATCTAATCGGTAGTTCATTTATGTCTTTGCAAAAGTCTGGAATCTAGATACCACAAAAGTGTGGAAGTATTTGTACCTACTGTTCTTAGCAAGACAACAGTTTATCACGTAGAAAATTGTCTAAAAACGGCAGGCCATTAAGTAAGGAGGATGACCTATGATGTCGAATCATCTCCTGTGGTTTCTTCGGATATTGTTTGAAGTTCGGCACAGTAAACACTTGCTGTTGCTTCACCAGACCTGAAAAAACTATAGTGTACTTAGCGTTTCTTTCTAAGTAAGATTTACCAATAGGTACATCCGGAAATAAATAAATTAATTAGTGTAAAATTTTATTACTTTCCCAAGTATCTACTCTTATGCTACGATTATGTGAAAAACAAAAAATGGATAAACGCAGTAAAGAAGTATACCTACGGAAGTATGAGTTTTGAGCATTTAGAAACAATCAAAAACATTCGAAGGGAAACTGACCAAGTTTTTTAATTAACAGGTACAGTCAATCTTTCAATTTATTTTCAGTAAACATCGAAGTGAAGAAAAATTTTAAAGGCATCAACGTCGAATCCTTAGAATGTATGTATTTGATATATGTATTACATATAACTAACCTAAATGCATCTACTTCCTATTTTTTCTGCATCACCTAAAGATTGACTGGTAGAGAATGCCTTAGGCATTAAGTCCTATGCACCTGTAGTGTGTAGCACTGTGGTGCATGATGTGTAATAAATAAAAAAATGTCCCATTATGTTACCGAAAAACAGTAAAAAATATTTTATCCTTCACTTTCGTAAGTACCTACCACAAATTCATGTGCAGGCTCATGAATGAACATTTACCAAGGAAAGTTTGCAAGTAATCCATATTTATTGTTTACCTGCAAGTAATCCTTTTGAGAGACTGTGGGTAGGTACACAATGAATAAAATATGACTTGTGACTAAAACAAATTGTTAACTCAGTATAATGAATTTTAATCTGCGCTGTTTTATACCCCATTAAAACTGTAAAACAAAGGAGTCGATACCGTCTGTTCTTTTAATAAGAAAAAGAAAAAACTTTTTAAATAACAAGCTTTTATTGGCATGCCCCTAAAAGAATAAAATAAAGTACCTATTCCTTGATTTTTTTTAGTATCAACTTATAATGTCATTACACAATTCATAGAATTCAAAAGCTTATCGCGAGATTTCAATACCAGCATTCTTACACACAGATAAATCGTGCGACAAACTTCTGTTTTCTATACATTATGACCATGGGCGTACCCAGGTTCTGGGCCAGGAGGAGGGCAGCCGGCCCCCCCCCCCCCCCGCCTAGATGTTGACGTTCCTACTATCTTCTTCCTATGACCACCTTTCGGATCCATCAACAGACCCCGGATACTATGAAAACATAAAGTAAACGTCGAGACGAATCAAACGGTTCTAAAGTCGATGAGTTGTATAGTTTGATTATAGAATTCCTATGACCACCTTGCGGCTTCATCATCAGACCTTGGACACTTTGATAACTAAGTACTCGTTGAGACGAATTATATAAGTTCAAACTCGATAGTGTTGCGACATTCCTTTACAGAAATCCTATAACCACCTTACTGCTCCATCATCAAACCCTGGATACTATCAAAACACTCAGTACTCAGAATCAAAAGATGGAATCACTCAATAGGTTTCGTCGTTTCATTACTGAGTTCCTATGGCCACCTTCCAGCTCCAAATCATTATAATATTGTTTTGACACGCTGTATACATATGCTTCCAAAATCGGTTGAAGATATTTGCTTCAAAATTGAGTTGCAAGATTCCACAGAACATACATTGCAAGTTAATAAAATAAAGCTTGTAAAAAAACCATTTTTGATCTATTAGTAGCAATGTGCCCATTGTTAGAAGTGAAGTTTGACAGCATAGGCGAGGTCGATGTCGATGTTCTGAGTTTTGTCATTCATCCCTATTCTAGACTTAATTTGCCGCCATAGTGTGGGACTCCATACTGCGTGGTCTGTTTTCGCAATGAGTATTGTGGTCCCCACTTTTAGAATCTGCTTGAGCTTTCCATCATGCAGAGCAGAGTCATTTTGGTAGGCTATTAGACAAAAATAAAAATGGAATGACGTGACTCCCGATGCTCACTGACACTACTTTTGGAAGAATCGTAAGTGTTCCGCAGTATATAGTTCGAGAACAAGTCCGCAAGTAGTCTGTAATTATATGATTCTTAAAGAATCACGGCACCTTAGCTATATGGAAAAGTTTATTTCATGGATCTTAACAGTTATTTTAGTCAATTTGATAAACCTTTAGTGATTTACTTTCAGTTCTTTCATCCGATTAGTAAAGTTATAAATAAAACAGCATAATAATTTAAAAGTTTTATTTATTAGAAAAAGATATACACTTATAGTTATCTCAAAATATTCATTCTCAGAATGTTCATCTCTACATAGATCAGAATTTGCAATTTCAATAAAACGATGGCCTATTATTTAAAATAAATGAAAAAAACATAAAACACCTACTAAGGTAATTTATCATTTACCCAAATATGGGTTCATAAAATTAAAATATGGTAACTCACTGCTTATTATTAGTAAGTCACCACAAAAGGAACAAAGTGGACCTGATTTAGACATGTAGTATCCAAAGCTTTCGCAGAAATAATGAAAAAATAACTAAAATAGCATTTTAAAAACGTAATTTTGATACCAATATTACTGATCATAGCTTAAGAGATTGTTATATAATATATAATAGATAATATAATAAGAAACTTCTTGATATTTATTTTGTTCACATATTCTACTAATCCTTTAAATAGTTGCATATATTTGAGTAAATAGAAATCACTTATTTGATCGATAAAAAAATATATAAAGGTGGTTAATAAAACTATGATACTACTATCATATGATACTGGGTCTGGCAAAATCCTAGATACGTTGGAGAACAAAAACAGCTTAGCGACATTATTGTGAAAATAGCATTTCCCATATAGGCATATCGCTTTGAGGGCGGCTCCTGCACGTCCGCGGCCATATAAAAACTTACTTATTGCCATAGTTTTATTATTGAGATCACATTGATCTTCGCTAACATTAAACACCCGGTATGTTGCATTTCACCGCCCTCTAGCAGCGCGTACAAATTCAGATCTACGAGACGTAACAGTACCTAAGCTGACAAACTTTACACGATCACTTTTGCTCACTAACTCAGCAAGGCTTTAAGTTTAGGCGTCGAGAGAGTTCGCATCGAAGCTCCATCGTTTGATACAAAACTGCTGTATAATCGTTAATTAGCAAAAGCGTAGGTGTAAAGTCGTTGTTCGATACGTTCATAACAAAGCAGCGGATAGACCCGCTGCATCACAGTACCGACTGTTCAATTCACAATTGAAATACAGTCATTTGATCGCTCTCATCGTTTGTTGTTAGTTTGGAATGTTTGTGGCGTTTGTTCAGGCGGCTGATCATTATGGTACATCGAAAAGGCCCTATGCAAAACTATAACACACATAAATCTTTGTGGATATAATAAACATAATGTTATTAGGAAATAAAACCCACATCGCAAATTATAAAAATAGATGATCTGATCGTAATGTTGCGCTGTTATCAAGAAGCTTCTTGAATCGGGTCGAGATCGCTTCAAAAATGAGATCGCGTTACAATTGAAAACAAGAAAATTATCTTAGACACTTGAAATATTTGCTTCAGGCTCTATATAGTCGTTATACATGGACTAAGCGAGAGAGCCGTTAAGGGATATGGAAAAGAACGATTGACTCCAACTGCTAAGAGCTGGCTGTTTTTGGTTATCCCTATGATCGTATACCCCAAAAGAGGATATACCTAATAAAAATGATATCGCCCCTCGTGTAATAACTGTCACCATACAAATTGTACGAAAGCAGCAATAAATGCAATGCTACTACAAAAATATTGAATATACGCGGATGACAGACTTAAACACGAACAGGCCCCGTGGCTTCACATTACAATTAAGATAGCATATTTATCTGCTTTACAAACTACTGACATCTTAAAAAAAATGCTCATATTATTATAAAGCATTCTAACACGTGATACATAGACTTAGTTTCTACTCTTGACGTGACGCTACCACCGATGCGTTATTGCGTTAAGTATGAGACCACGTTATGGTCTATTCGCCTAGATACGGTCACTTTGATCGCGACGCTGTCCTATGTGCGACTTTTTAACAAAGGGACACCACAACACCACAAAATCAAAGAACCCGCCTGCCGCGTACACCCACAAATAAGTGTGATTCATCAGTTTACACCGTTGTTTGAATTGATATACATATATTATATACGTATTTTACAACAATAACCACAATTGCGTGTGGGTGTACGGTCACTATCTATACGAATGGACTATACAGTTGGTGAAGGCGGCACGTCAAGTGTATATGCCGGCTCTAGAGCGACATGGGTGAAGGCAGCCGTTTTTATATTATTGCTATGTGTAGCCGTACACGACGTACATCAACTAGGAGCCACCTGCAGCCGCCTGCATCACTTCATCGAATGCCTGTTCGAGACAATGCTTCAACTCCGCGTACGAGACAACCAGGACGCTTTGTTCGTCACGAGACATCAGCTCCACCTACAAACAATAACTAATATATAAAATTCTCGTGTCGCGGCGAAACGCGTGGATCGATTTTTATTAAAACTTTGTATATCGGGTAGGTTTGAGAATCGGCCAACATCTAATTTTTCAGGCCCTTAAATGATAAGGGTTGACCTACCCCCATTTTTTTTATGACGAAAACACGTTTGCCGTTTCAGCTAGTTATTATATATTATCGTGGTATATAGTAGTCAAAGTATTTCATACAGCAACATAAACTAAGTAATTTATATAAAACAGAATACTACCAATGTATGCTAGCATATTTTAGGAAGTGTTCTCTGAAAAAGTTCACTCAATCGTGAAATATAATATCTGACAACTGTTCTATTTCGGGCACAATCGAAGTATGCCATTCACCATTTTCAAGGTAAAGGAAACATTGAATCAATACCCATTTCAGTTATTACCCGTATCACTTTTCACACTCCAGAATTAATTTTTCACATCACACAGCAAGATCAATCAATTCGATAGCATATAAGCTCTTCTAAATACTAGTAGACTACGGCCGTGTCGAAAATTGACGGGTCATGTGTACAGGGATATAAAACAATAACATTCAGCACTATGTCGCCACTTGTAACCTGCCCACCTAGTCTATAAGTGTTTATGAACGGTAAGTTCAATACAATACCTTCTCGGCAGTTCCCCCGTCAAGCTGATTGAGGCAGTGAGCGAGATGCGCTTGGTCCAGCCAGGGTCTGCCGTCCGCAGTTACCGAGTGGAACAGGTAATCGCGGAATAATTTCAACATGTAACGGTCCCCCGTTTCCGACCATGATGGGTCCAAATTCAATCTGTAGAAAATACATCGATTATACATATATAAAAATGAAACGCGTCTAGTAATTGTGTCTTAATAAATATAAGACGTTGTGTTTATCACGAACAAGGTAACTAACCTTAAGCGTGATCTTTGATGCCTGATGGAGTTATGATTGTAATAATATAAAAATGTATAAAACGCCAAAATCGTTAGAATGCAACTATGACTTAGCAGTTGCAGAGAGATACCACCTCTTGGCAATCCTCTACCGTCTTTACCATGGAGTGTTCCAACTGGTCCCAACTTCTCCCTTTCTCTACACGACTACACGTGCTGGCCTTGGAAGTAACCGCCGTAGAAATACGCTCTCGAACTAAACGGTTTAGTTCTTCCTTCCTGTGCCGAGCAGTTAAAAAGTGGTACTCACTACTAGCGCATGCGTTTCCCTCTCATTATGATCCTGGGCCATTTAAGCAGGGCGTAAAAAAGCATGTCACTAGTGTTGGGTACAGTCTAGATTCAACAAAATTTTGTGAAAAATGTTGTCAAGATGCAGCCTTGTATTATATGCCTTAGCACACCGTTTCAATACAATCATTACTTACAATCTTTACTGAATTAATACACTTGTTACTCAGCTGAAAAGGAAGACCCGAATGCCCGTCCCCCTGTCCTACGGGCTCGTGAACCTTTTTTTTAACAATCTTTAGTTCCGCCCTAGAATTATTCTAATGGATCACATATGCAGTACTAGCTTATCGAACTAATAAGCAAACACCAGGCCGCCATAATGGGAGAGCCATACTGCATTGTCTGTGTTCGCAGTGAGTATGGTGGCCCCCACTATTGGATCTTACTCAAGCTTTTCAAAGGTTGAGCAGAATCACTTTGGTAGGCTGTCAAATAAAAAAGCTTCAACTCGGATTGAGCAGAAACAGCGAGTATATGCGTGCGTTCTCTCTTAGTTTTGTATGGTAGTGAAAAAATTGTCTGTATCAGCTAAATCTTAGACAGAATACACTACACTAACACAAATGGTCTTTGCATTTTAAAAGAGATTCTAACACATAGTTGCTTTCAAATGTCATCATGGTGTGTATCCTAATCATATTATATCTATAGAGCATCGAGAGTCATGCTGAAGTGTAAAGATCAATTGAAAGATCGTAGCTATTTGTGTTTTCTTTGTTACGCTTCAACATAACGTTTTATGAGAAACGTTATCACAATTGATATTATATGTATTTGAATAAATTTAGATCAATACAATCTACAAAACATTTCATTATTTTATAAGTAATGTTTATTTCATGTACGTCAGGATGGGTTATTTACCTAGTTCTTAAAATACCTATAGTTTGTTCTACCTGACCGATAACTACGACACGCACAAAATAATTTTGAACAAGGGATTTTATTTTGTATCACCTACGCCTCATTCTTTACGTGTCAGTTTACGTTTCATCGATTAGAGTGGTGTGAAATGGAAGTGGCCGATGACCAGCAGTGGACTGCAATAGGCTAATGATGATGATAGCGTGCCATTTTGTCCCAAATGAAGTACAATACTTTATAGATGTGATAATGAATGTAATGTATCTCTTATGTTCTAAAATATTACTAGTGACAACTGCCGAAGAGATCAAGCTATATTTTAAGGACTATAAATCTCCGTAATATAATAATGTTCTCCTAGCAAGCCACAGCCACAGCGGCCAGTCTCAACGGAGACCAGCCAACTACGCAGGACATATTAAAGAGCGTTGGTACTCCTTCCTAAAAGGCCGGCAACGCACTTGTAACGCCTCTGGTGTTGCGGGTGTCATCAGGCGATACGTCTGCTCGTTTGCCCCATAATAAGAAAAAAAACAAACGATCGGGGAGATCAGGCACAGGACCGACAGCTTTACGTGCTCTCCGTGGCACGGGGGTTCAGACCTCAACTTCCAAACTCAAAGCTGTTATTAACTACATCTATAATCAGAAAAACTCAATAACTCTTTAGGCCCGACCCGGAATTCAAACCCAAAACCTCTTAATCAGCATTCGCAAACATCAACCGCAAGACCAACGAGGCAATTAATCTCCTAATATAAGTGGACTACAATGCTAGATAATTCAACACATCACATAATAGCGGTGAAAACCTTGGTTCATTCGGTCCGATTTATAATTTTACCTATAAATATTTGACTAATATCATTTTTATATTGACGTAAATAATTGTGTTCATAATGTAAAAGTCTTATTCGCCCTTTGGACACCTTCACAAACCATAATATGAAAGAATATAAGTTTTCTCTATAAAAGATCACAGCGAACACAAAAGGTGGATAAAATTACCAGTAAATAAAATCTATTACGGGACTTCAGAGAGCATGTTGTTTACTAAGAGATTTCTGGAAAATTCCCATTGTTTACGAGTATGAAGTTACATTATGGGGGAGGGTGGCGGTCCTGTGCTTTCAACTGAATTTAATACATCTAGTCATAATACAGGTCTCAGGTGTCGAGATAACAATGCACGCTACACCGCATATATGTCTACGTCAAATGGGTAGACTTATGGCGCCGACTTAATTTAGAATGTAAAATTTTCATTATATAAATTGATGTTATTTTCCATCTTTTTCATATAATTGAGGCAGTAAATACCTACAGGTTTGGGTGACATTAACGTATGTTTGTCAATATTTTCAGTGCGGTACAAAAGTAATGAATGTTTAGAAAAGCTAAGCTAAGCGAATGTTTAGTTTTTCCAACTATTGTATTGAAATGTTTAAAATCATTTTTCTAGACGAGTACTACAATTATTTGCGTTCGTTGTCTATTTATTTAGGGATATTTCTTCAATAAGATTATTGCTTTTCGGCAAGTCAGACGCGCAACTTTCAGTTAGCAAATTATAGTTCTTTATTAGACTAGGATAGAGGTAAGAAAAATTATTAACAAGAAAACAACACAGCGGAAAAATAGCTTTGAAATAAAAACGTCTATATTTCCTTTTTCATGTATGAGCTTTATGTTACCTACGTATTTGTTTAAGTCGCAATGAAAATGTTCTAAATGCGCAGTTGTCCGCATGGCAAATATATGTCATGGAAGCGACTGCGCCATTCAGTTTTTTATTAAATATTTTTCATTTATTTCATGAAACCTTGCCAACCCACTATTTCAAACATCGCCGGTGTTTCTCAATACAAACCTTTTTTAATTGACCTTTTTAGTCCTTCGTTAGTCTAAAGGTTAAATTAATTACTCGCAGATAATTTATCATGATTTTTTTTGTTGTGCCTATCATATTATTATTTTTTTCAGATAGATACTCGTAACATAGCCGAATAGGTTCGGTAAATGTTAACCTGACCAAACTCTTATTTTTTCAGTAAATTGTATAGACATAATGATTGTAAAAAACAGGTAGATGGGTTAATTTGTGAATGATGTACCTTTTATCAATATAAATGAATCGCCAAAATGTATGTACGCGCATAACTTCTGATCGATTGCTCCATATTGGTTAGTTATTTTTTATGGTTTCGTTATTCATTTTTCTTGACATATTTGGCATTATATTTTACCATTTTAGGATTGCTTACGATTCAACATATCTGATGACTGGGAATTAGACCAGCTCCCTGTCAGCACCGGTTTACGTAGTAGCTACGGACCTCCATATTGTTAGGACAAGGTTTGTATAAAAGAAAATTAAAGATAACCAGTTTTTTTCTGCGGCCTCTGGGAAGGGGAGACATACTAAAGTATTAAAACAAGATTTTTAGAAATTTTGCAAATATTTACAAAAGAAAAATATGGCGCTACGAAGTGCGCGTCAAATAGTTTCTGATAACTATGGTCCAACTGATTGATGTGTAGTGGATTTCATTCCTAAAACTTACATTTATTAACAGAGAAAATGAGATTTGACTCACTCGGGACGTTCGTTGACAACTCCCAACTTGATTAATATACGAAGCAGTCTTCCATTATCGATTTCACGAGCCAATTGGTCTTCGAACACGTCTGCGCGGCGCTCCAACGCTTCCACCTGTTTTATTTAAGACACAATTGAATTACATATAATTCAAAACACAAAGAAACGGCTCACTTTCTATGAATATATAGGTTCAGATTGAGAATCAGTGATTCAGTCAATCAAAGTCCGTAAATGTTAATGATATTTACAAATGTCTTAATATATATTAACCATTAATCATACCAGAATGCTTAAGGGTTTTCTTGTAATTTCGATAAAAGAAATGGGCACGATATGAGTGAAAATGTTGAAATACTTAGGGAATATTGGTTGGTCAAATAATGTACTCGTATCATATTGAGACCAAGGATTTCATTACTGAATAATGGTCAAGATAATACTCGTAAGATACGTTGCGTTATGGTATTGAAAGCGATACATAGAGACACGTCACGAGGAACAAACCATCGTTACCTTCCTTCCATGATAACTCAAAGATCTCGTGGTTTTATGGTTGTCTAAATATGATAGTTAATGAAGCGAGTAATTATAAACTAAATATGTTACTTGAAAATGATACATGCATTTTAACATTGATACTTTTAAATACTTGTGCTATGTATATTCGTTTTCAGTATTTTACTATTGATCGTGATATAAAGTGGGAAAGAGTATATCACCTTCACTTCACTCTGAGCCTGAAGCGCTATCAATGCACTAAATTAGGCACTGTAAATGTTGATATCATACTAGAAAACCAGTTTTCTGTCTAGGTATTTTAAGGCCAAAAGGTACAGTTTGTAGATATTGTGTTTACACAATTTTGATTGTGTAATATACTCAAACCATTTTTATTGATTTCTTATCATAATGCGAAATGATCATGTCTTAATATTTGATCTAGATATTTAAGGGAATGAAGTCATGTTTCGTTTTCGACATACATTATATACATTTTTTATGTATTCATAATATACCTCTATATTTTTTTTATTATTTTACGGTTGATTATATTTAACCTTATTTTTCAGAAACGATTCCATATACTATCCTTAATAGCACTATATACATATATTAATTTACAAAAAAGAAAATTAACAATGTAGGTATTTTGATCGGGTTTCCATAAGGCGATATGCTGATCGCCTGCAAAGCGAACACAGCTAATGAAGTACCAATTTTGTTTACGTATCAATCTATCAACACATTGCATTTCTGTTGCAGGGCATATAAGTGCTCTACTTACGAGCACCATTTACATGAATTTCATTTTCTTTTAAATTTAATATCACTAATTGGATTTGGATTAGTATTCCTGAAACGACCATGGCTTTGTGTTTGCACTCTATACTCTTTACTAATTAAGAAATATTCATTAATCTTCACTTTATTTATTTATTTTAAAACTTTATGCACACATGTACAACGGCGGGCTTAATGCCTAAGGCATTCTCTACCAGCCAACATTTGGGCGATGTGGAAATTTTGTGAGGTAGGTGCATAGTGGCGGAAGTAAGAGGTTGTGTTTGCTATCAATATATGAACTAATATAGACTAACATAATTCACAATATACATATAATATATATATATGGATATACATACACACTAATACATAAACCTTACATATGTACACTTTACTCCAATAGCCTTTAAAACTCCACTGCTAGACATATGCATTTTCTTAAAAAGGACGTTTTTGGCCCACTATACTTCACTGGTTTGAGGTTTGTGTCAAGTTTTCCTTATTCGCTGTGGTACTGAGTATTAGGATTCCTTAATAGTCTCGTACGGCATCCACGGAATGATTAAGGGTGGTGACACTTAGTATTATCATTCTGTTTTCACAACAGATGATCAATTAATACAATATCTTATTTGTAGTAGAGATGCATTGTTACAAATAGAAGTAGACATCTTCTAAGTTGAGTTGCAACACTACATGTAACTGTTGTGCATTGCAAATTGAATTTTTCGTGTCAACTTAGATAAATAGATTCTCGTTAACATTTGTTCGAGGATCGAACCAAGTGGTGTGAGAGGCCTCTGTCCAGCAGTGAACTGCGATAGGCTGATGATGACGATGAAGATTTGTTCTTATTACGCAAAAATTTTGGTGATTTTTTTTCTTAGTTTATAGAGTGCTAGCTTTCGCCCGCGTCTAGGCTCGCATTTAATAAATAGTATACTGTGTTATTTTTAATACCTTCCAAGAATACTTGTAAAAAGTTTCATGATGATCGGATACGTAGCTTTCGCGTGAGAGCGTAAGCACAAACTTACATTCACCTTTATAATATTAGTGTGATAAGGAATGGTTACTTTACTGAGTGAACCAAAAATTTAAGAAATTTAAAATATTTATGTCCTGTATATGCGCCGGCCTTAGGCCTGACAATTCTACATAAAATTGAAACTTTAGTTACAAACTGTCCTGGACCAACATAAAAATTCCTACGCTGTTGCATCCATTAGTAATAGGCGGCGCAGAGACAGGGTTTTCTCGGTTCCGTTATGCAGAACAACTTTTGCGCAAAGATTCGTTTTATTTCTTGGGCCTTTCCTTTATAACAGACTAGCTAGACTAATTCAGGATCTTCCTAATCTAACAGTAAGAAATTGCAAAAGGGCTGTTTTTGGCTACCTGGGATCCCTAAATTATGACGCCACCGAATCTTTACTTAATACTATAGGCTAAATCTGACATTAAATTGAAAAGGCCAATTTTTATTTTTTTATTTTCATTTTTTATTATCTCTCACTAATACTTTATACAGTTACGTGCATACCTAAACTGATGATCCAATTATGTTACAAATGTACCATCTCCACATATTTGTAATTTACAATATTAACTGTTACTGTTACCTTCTGAGATACAGTATCCACTAGTTCAGAAGGTACGGAACATACTATGTACAAATAACCTATGTAAATAAAAGAAATTTTTAATCATCATAGTGGAGCCAACATATTATTATATACGAATAATGTAAATTAAGAAAATTCTCTCCAATATTGTATTAGGTTTATTATAAAAATAAAGTTTATTATTATTATTATTATTAATATATTGTTACGTGTCATGGTTCAATAGATATGAGAAATAAAGAGACTTTATTAAAAATACTCTAACTCTAAAAACTCAATATCACTTAGAATAATAATCCTTAATTGTCGCCAAGGTCGCTAGGTTAATCACTGGTATCACTCCAATATTCATCACACTGTAGCTAAAATTGAACTGCGGCCCGCGAGAGTTCGTATTTATACTCATTATTACTATTACTAGCGCATTCGAGAAACGACTCGTACATACAGGGTCATTCACCGTACCAAAGATGCGCTCGCCGGCGAAGTCGCTGAAAGCAACAGTCAATCGGTTTTTGGCACTATGTATATCGATGTAAGGTTAAATATGCCATGTCTTAGGAGATCAACGAGAACTTACTAGAGCACACTCGTTACCCTTGCCGGTTTACCCTTAAGCAACTTAATATGTATTTCTGGTTAACATCTGGTAGGAAAATGGCTTAGTGTTTCATCTTTTTAATTTATTTATTTCATGTTACAGTAGCACCGTAGGGTGTATTTACAGTTTTACACTCACAAGAAGTGAAGATATTTGTTCTAAAAACCTTGTGTATTTTGTTATGTTTACAGGGTACAGAAGTGATCGGTATCACCATTTAAATCGTGTCAAAAATACTTGGTTTGCCTTAACACCAAGTCGACTGCTGTCTTCGTTCTTCTCCTTATTGTCTATATATAGCTTAAAAGGCACACAGTCATTTGGTTTTAAAAAAACAATTCAAGTATAATATTTAAAAATGGTCTTTTCGGGTTTTGTCCTCTTTCTGCCCTTGTCCCAAAATGTAACACGCCTTTTTGGAAGTTCTTACTTTTTATTGATATTTTGTCCATTATATCAGATTTTGACATAACGACTTGCTTTATTGCCTTTGCCCCTATTTTGAAATAACTACATTTTATTTATTGTTTTTATCAGAATTTGAGTATTTATATTATATTAATATTTAGTTGTTTGTCTAATCAGTCAAAACAAGAATAGATTGGAGACAATCTAATAAAATAGGAAACACACAAATAATAAGTAGGAACTTCCAAAGGGGTTAGATCGTTTCAAATGACTGCGAGCGTTACATCTTGGGACAAAGGCAGAAAGGGGTCCTTAAACCGAACAGACTTTTATTTAAATCTAAATAACACCAATCGTGCTGAGTATTCTACCACTCACACAGTGCACTAGTCTAGCTAACACACACTACACACTTGCCACAACCTTAAAGGAACATAAAGTAAATAATGGTACAATAGAAGCGTCCAAATTACCTGTGTGTAAAACCTTGCACCTATCATCGGCATGAGATCTGTGACGGAGCGGCGTGCAGTCGACGTTGATAATAAATACCTAATGGATTTCAATACATTACAGCGTTACAACAAACAAACGTGGTTCTCCAATATTAGTACAAGCATCTAAAATTTTGTCACATTCACGTAAAAAAGTTGCGACGGGCTGACATCCAAAGCCTTCTGGTTACAGAATAAGCTGTCCTAACGGGGAGCGGGGTATTGGCGGTTACAACGAAAACATCAACTTCTAGCATAAACATTAAGGAACTAAAGTCATCAAATATGACGACCAATAAGGTTTTAATAAAACTGAAGGTAAATCCATGAACATACGTAGTTAACAGTTGCGATTGCCAATTCTGTGTCGGTCCGATATACCGATTGGTTCAGGCAGTACCTAGCGTTCAAATTATAAAATATGATTAAAAAAAAATCAACACTGTAAGCAACATCTGATGTATCAAAGGGAAATAGACATTTTACTATATGAAAAAGAGTAACACCTAACATTAAAAAACAGTTTTACGGATTTAGTTATCTAATATGATTTAGATTTAGTTTTCTACTAACATCGTACAGCTTTTGTTTATGACACATTGACACCTAGACTGCTCGCATAATAAACTGCTCATTAATAATGCATTATTTGCGCAATGGCCCGGATAAGCAAGGGAAATATTATAGTTAAGTATTCGGTTTAAAGGATAAATACTAGAATTTGGTTAAAGAAATAACTAAAAATCCGTAAAACTAAAATACCAAATTGAAATTTGACAAATCCGTTTGACATTCAGCAATTGTAAATTAATAAAAATATTTCATACAGTATTAGGTTCTTAAGGTCCGCCGAGTAAGTTCTGGAGATCAGTTCCATTGACGAAGCTAGGTTGTCACAGTGGATGGTGCGGCAGGCAAGCGATAGGGCTAGACGGCCTAAAGCTGTGAGGTCATCTTGCTGAGCCTACGGGAAAAAAGGAATAATATTAAACTTATATCGCGTTTATTACTATGAAATATAGGTACAGTAATGCTCAAAAGACTTATTATACTGCCAGAACTTGTGAGGGTTATGTGTTTGAAAGACACACATATATAAATAAGAATTAGTCATAGGTATTATTATTGTATTCAACACTAGCTGCGCCCCGCGGTTTTACTCGCAGTTTTCGTAGCTTTTAAATAGGAAATTATTCACTATTTCATTGGTTTCATTTTTGCTTTCGCATAATCTAACTTACTTTCTAAAATAAATATAGTAATAAGTCTAAGTTACTCCTTACAACATCAGCTATCTGTTAGTGAAAATCCTGTCAAAATCAGTACAGGCGATCCAAAGATTAGCCGGAAAAAACAGACAGATAAAAATTGGTAACATAGATTTATTGATGTGGTGTACTTACATCAAAAAAACTATTTTATATACTTGCATATGCATTTAGTCAAAAGCTGTAAATTTGCAAATATAAACAGATACTTCAATTTTATTTATTTGTATAGATTTGAAACTAGATTGGGATTTAGATATAGGATCATCATTTTCGATTTTGAGGCCACTTGAAGCCCGCTATTGGGTTTCACACATTCAAAGGGCTCTCGTATTTAGACCACGTGAAGCCCGCTATTGGGTTTCACATATTCAAAGGGCTCTCGTATTTGGGACTTGTAGATGTGTATAAAATAAATATATTTACCTGAGCTACATCATTAGCGTTGGTATGTAGAACGTCGATAACGCCAGACCACGCAATTCGAACGCGACACCCATTCATTATCACTTTCGTCGGATCCAGACCCCTGTTATAAAATGTGTTTTTATTATTTTGTTAACTCCACTATTGCTTTGTATACGAACGTCAAACACCTAGACATCTACTTCATGCATTAAAGCGCCAAAGGATGGTCCTTAGCGTACATCACACACAGCCATAGCCATGCTTGACTGCGTGAATGGTGTAGTGGTTTAAGCGGTCGCCACGCCGTTTACTACTGCAATGAGTGTTGTTGGTTCAAACCTCATATGGAAAACTCTTTGTGTGGAGCACTAATTGTTGTTCGGAGTTCTTTGTGTTCTTAAGTCCCTCGCGACACATGATTTATTCTTAATGCGACAGTTGTCATAAAAATATATACAGAAGGAAGGCTCGAAATATGAGGTTCTAAACTACAGGCCCATTTTTAAACTCTGTCAACATCAACAACCAATAATGTTTTACTGCTGGGCCCATGTCCATAGGTAATCTGGCTAAAATTTTCGAGCGATTAGTTTTTTATCAAACATATGATGTATAAAAAGTGAACTTATTCTCGAGCAACATGGTTTTATCAAGAGTAGACCAACCACCGCCAACCTGGTTTTGTTTAATGAGTATTAATTTATCTAGTAATATGGATAACAAAAATCAAATAGATGCAATTCATACTAATTATACTAAAGCATTTGATAAAATACATCACATAATTTTATAACGCACAATAGCAGGTTTAGGCATAAGAGCAATCTTATTGAAAGGTTTATATCGTATCTCACTGATAGAACACAAGCTGTTAAAACATGGCTGTACTTCCAACTGTGTAGCCGTCCCGTCGGGCGTTCCGCAAGGATCATTGTTAGGACCACTCCTTTTTGTCTTATTTATCAACGATATAGCATCTTCTTTTTTAATCTCAAAATTTTTATTATTTGCTGATAACATACAAAAAATCTGCATTGTAATAACGTCCCCGATGCGTTACTTCTCCTGGAAGACTTGAATAGATTACACATATATTGTGATGATAACAAATTGGGCTTAGATGTATACAAATGTTTCTCCATCATCTTTACGCGGAAACGTAACATTTTCAGCTTTGTCTACAAGTTGAAGGATTATGAACTTCAATCGACTATCGTAATCAGAGACCTAGGTGTTTTGCATGATGGTGAACTGCTAATTTACCATCAGGCAACTTGACCTAGGTCAAGTTGACAAGTACATCGGACATATTATTAACAAAGCGTACAAAGCACTTGGTTTCATAATTCACGTCTCGAGACCTTTTAAGCATATGAAAACAATATAAATACTTTATTTACTATGTACGTAGTCACCTTGAGTTCTGTAGTCAAATTTGAAATCCTTGTTATAATGTCTACAGTGATAACATAGAAAGATTTCAGAAACGGTTTATTCGATAATTTGGCTTATAATTTAAATTTCCTCATCTTGATTATGAACAACAATGTATTCAATTTCATCTTTTACCTCTTTTCTGCCGTAGAAAAGTATCTGATATCTGCCTTTGTTTTAAATAGAGCTCAGATCAAGCATTATTGTCTTGATTTAGTTTGCAAAATTAAATTTAATGTGCCCACAAGAAATTTAAGATCCAATTACCTACTCCACATACCATTTTACCACAGTAATAATCGGTATAATAGATTCTTACCGCGAGTTTCCAGGTTGTTTAATTAGCTAAACCAATTGGAACGCATTGATTTATTCTACAACAGCAAAAATAATATCAAAAGTCTTGTCTCATGAACCAAAAATATTGTTCTAATAATCTACATTCTGTTATATTTTCCAGTTGATTACAGTGTGATTATATTTTACAGCACTGTCTTCTTTCTACATGCGGAAGCTTTTAATTTGCATTTAGAGAAGCAATATTAAATGTAAATTGTAAATTTAGCTGGAAGCTCCCCGAATAAAATAAAATGTACTTCTAATAAGAATTGAAAGGACAATCATCATAAGAGCATGCTTTATTCCTACATTCTGCGATTATGGTTGTAATAATTTTTTAAAAAGAAATTTTGAAATGATTGTTTAAATAAACCAGTACAAGAATACCTGCAAGCCAGTCCTGCCGTATGTATAGCTCGCAGGGCTGCTGTCAGTTGTACGAGGAGGCTCCACAACACTGCCTCGGGCAATAATGCACCGCAAGCCACAGCACGGAGCATGGCGTTTTTCTGTACATGCGAGTTTTGGTGTCTTTAAATTAAGCAACAGTTCATTAATACTCACGATCGGAGGTACTACAGATAAAATTATAAGGACTGACCTTAGCTCAATAGTTATGCATGTGTACGGTCCAAGAATAAATGTTTGAAATCAATAGAATATCGAGCAAAAAATGGCAATTTTTTTTTCAGTATCTAGTATCAATTTGTTGATATAACAGCAACAAGTAATACATCCTCTGTTTAACTACTACGGTTCATCAGATAAAGCCTAGTGACAGACAGATGGACATTGAAATATAGGGTCCTGTAGGAACCCTTTGTATACGGAACTCTTAAAAGATGAATAGTAAGCATTTTTTATAAAACATATTAAACTGTTTTTTAAGGATAAGCTAGATAAGAGATTTAATAGTTGAAATAGAAATAACAAACCTGATGAGTATAGGGTCGCGGAGCATCAGGGTCTGAGGAAAATGGGTCGTGGAAAGCTCCGTTCGCATCAGATACATTGTTGCCGGAGCCACCGCACAAATACTTATTCATCAATGTCACGCACGCTGGGTGGTAGCTGTATACCAACACCATGGCTACAACAAGAGGAACACGCATTATTTTACTGTCGCTCTCTCTCTACTCCTCTATAATAAGAATTCTAAAGTTCCGAACGAATTATTTACCTAGAAGAAATTAAATCTTCAAAATACGTTGAAAAGGTATCTAATACGGTGCTTAAGTTTAGCACTAAGGTGGTCAGAAGGTATCCCTGTCCATGTGATATCTCCAAATCACAGGACATACTCCTGGCCTCTTCGAGCTACCGTACTCTCTATCCCGTTTCCTTATTCGAGACATGCGGTATCCTATACCCTAACTTCCGCACCCTATCCATCTTCCCTTCTCTTAATTTCCTATATTTATAAGCATTCAAAACGATCACATTCCCAAGGAGGGTTAGCTCCAGGCAGGCTACCGACTATAAAATAAGTTGCCAAAACCACTATTTGTAATGAGAAATAGTAGAAACGAGGGCGATAGGGCTAGGGCGTATCCCTATGACGCGCGGAGGTTGCTGCATCTACCAGGGCGGATGCAGCGCAAGAATTAAGCCTAGGTTTAATACTGAGGTATGGAAGTTAGAATGTTGGAAGGGTGCCTGGAAGAGCGAAGGAGCTAGGGGATGTATTAAAAAGAAGGATAAATGGCATGCTTGCAAGAAACCAAATGGAAAGGCACGATAGCTAGAGAAAGTGATCGTTATAAGTTCTATTATTGCGAAGGAGGTGGGAGAGGGTGGTAAGAGAAATGAAGTGGGTGTAGCATTAACATATTATTCACATAACATTAACGTTCGACCTCGCAATTGTTAATAATACCTGGTTCCAAAAGGGGGATAAATATCACTTATGAAACTGGTAACCGCAGAACACATATTGACTATCTTCTTATTAGAAGTAAGTTGATCTGTGTAAAAAACTGCAAGGCCCACCGCCTTGCAGTTTTTTCCGCCGGCGAGTCAGTAGTAGCAACATAGACTCCTACTAATGGAAGTTAAGGTAAAATTTGTAGGTAAAGATAGAGTGAACCGGCCTCCTCCCCGAATCAAGTGGAGAATGTTAGAAAACGAACAGCATGCAAGATTATTTAAGGAAAAAATAGTAAGTAAATTGACAGAAATGGATGAAATGTAGAATAAAACAGTGAATATATGTTGGAAAAAAATTGCGACCTGTATCTGAAACGAAAAGGAAGGGTGTGATGCCTGTGGTGTCTCTTACGCATTACAAAAAGTAGAGAAGATAGAGCGAAGGATTCAAGTATGTAAGATGCTTAAAAGATGAAATAGAGAAAGTCTTAATAAAAGATGAGAATATAAAGTACAGATGGAAGGCTTACTTCGAAAAGCTGATGAATTAGGAAAATGGACTGGAATGTTGAATGATGTATGTGAACACATTTTTAGATAAGTAATTGAGATTAATATAGACGAGTTAGAGTGGCAGTACAAAGTTTCATAAAATGGAAAAGCTGTTGGGCCTGATGATACCTATACCAGTTGAAGTATGGAAGATATTGAAATAAAACGGTCATCAGTGGTTGACTTTATTCTTCAACGAGCTGAAACCCGCGGTGGTACCCGTTCACAACAATAACTGCAGGCAACGCCACTAGGCAAAGCAATATCTATATATATTTATAAATTGTAGCCTATGTGTTATTCTGATGTATAAGCTATATTACTGCAAAGTTTCATCAAAATCCATTCAATAGTTTTTGCATAAAAGAGTAACAAACATCCATCCCTCCATACTTACAAACTTTCGCGTTTATAAGTTGCTACAGGAAGAGGTAATCCCAAATCAATGGTGTTGTTTACTTTTAATAAAAAATTCAAAGAAAACAATTTTATCTTATTAATCAAATTCTATTTTAATCTTTAGTAATTAAGTTCGCTTGTATCCATGTTTAAAACAATGGAGATGTGCTGTGAATGAGCTCATTTTACATAGTTAAAAGTTTGGGAGAAAGTTATTGAGAGAAGAGTCAGAGAGGACAAACTATAAGTGGAAGCCAACGACGAAGTCGCGGTTCAACAAATGCCATAGACAATGCCAAATGTTCATAACAACCTTTAGCGACACGTATAGTATTTTCTTTTCTTTCTTTCAGTTTGAGTCTACCAGGCACTGCCGTAAAACACCGACAACTTCCATACTCTAGACTGTCATTTGGAATATCTTGTAAGAAAAACCCAACCCGAAAATCTAACCCTAAACTTCATCAATAGCCGCAAACCCAACGAGGCAGGGACTTGAGGAATAGATACGCCAGATTTACTAGGAAACTCTTCTTTGAGTCACCTAAAACAGCTTAGTATCAGATCTAACATTACAGCTAGATCACGAATGAGGCCATGGAATTTGGTAAAACGACTTTGGTATTCGTAATTAGATGAGTGATCCTCTCTACCTTCACGAACTGTACTGACACTGACTTAGAATGGAGAACCAATTAAATTTTCTGCACTCGGCGAATATATTATACAACATATCATAAGATACTTTGTATGATTGATATTGAACAATAAAATATAGTACAGCAATGGAATGGATGGAGTAAATTAATGATGGAATAGAAAGTTGCTGATATCAGTAATTAATACAGGGTGGACCAAAAGTTCGTTTACATTTCAAATATATAATACTAGCTGAACCACGCGGTGCTACCCGCGGTACGACAATAATCACAGGCAACGTCGCGAGGCGAAGCTAGTATCTTTATAAATTATAGCCTACGTGTTATTCTGATGTATAAGCTATATTATTGTAAATCGTAAAATAAGTAACTTTTCTGGTTGATTTTTTACACCTTGTTTCTTGAAAAACGCAAATATCTTACGGAACCCTATTTTTTCCAAAATATAGCCTATGTTACTCGTGGATAATGTAGCTTTCGAATGGTGAAAGAATTTTTAAAATCGGTCCAATACTTTTTAAGTTTATTCGTTACATACAAAAATACAAATCTTTCCTCTTTATAATATTAGTGTAGATCAAATAACGATTGAAAAGAAATTAGTTATGTGAAATAAAAACTGTTTATTTATTATCAAAGTACACAAATGGGGATTTTATTTTTTTTAAATTACATCACCCATTTGTGATCCTTGACTATTTTGACACTGCTGCAACCTGGAGCAAAAATTTTGTGACATAGTGTTTCGTGAAATGTTTTGCATTTCCTCTCGAATATTTTCCTTTAACTCCTCTAGGGACTCTGGGTTGCTGTTCAACTTTTCTGATTTTAAGGTATCCCCAAAGAAAGAAGTCCATTGGGGATAAGTCCGGGCTACGAGGTGGCCAGTTAATAGCAGCTCTTTTTGATATCACTTTTGTCCAAAAATTTCGCGAACACTTAATGAGCCCATCTTGCTGAAACCAACGATCGTTGATTAAAACCATCGAAATCCTGTAGCGCTCGGGAAAAATAGTTCCGTAGTAAGGCAATGTACCGCTCTGTATTCACTGTTACAACATTTTCCTCGGCGACCTTCAAAAAAGTATGGACCAATAATGCCTCTTGCTGATAAAGTTATTATTATTAAAGTTGCCCATACAGTAACCTTGGGTGAATGCAGAGGTCTTTGATGCTTTATTTTAGGATTAGTGTCTATTTTGAAACAGACTGTAGTCTATTATATTGGAATGTTAGATTAGATACATTAGTTATTTATGAACATCAGCATTCCGTTAGAACTCTGTCATCAGTCATATTTCTTAACAATAAAAAAGCTGAAATTGGTCAAGTTCTAATCAATCCTACGTACATTTATGTATGTAGAATGATCAGTAAATTAATGCGATGATTGCATCACATTAGGTGTTTCAATTCCTGATGAAATTGCACTTGTAGCGTTAACGATATTATTTATCTTATCTAATTATTGTGAGAATAGATGATGAGACACGTCGAAAGTACTTGGTTGACGGACGATAAGTACATAATTGGTAGTATTGATTTGTTTATTTAGTGAACTAGGATTATGCTATGTATATGTATATTGCGGCAAGGGACCTTCTATTGGTTAAATTAAGTTGGCAGTGACAGTGAGATTTGTCGTAACTTGAGACATAATTTGAATTGTTTTAGTATACTTTTGTAGAATGCGCGAATTGATTTCTGAAATATTTGATAACTTTTAGAACATGTCCTGACTCCTGTAACATTTTTTTTTTTTTTTTTTTTAAAGACAACTCCCACATTAGGAATAAACATCCTGAATTAACATTAACATTTTGAATCCCGAAACTGTGTCGGTAATCGCACGCCCGCACTTCATTGTGTACTGTGGCGACTTCCACATATGAAGGACTAACAATACAAAAGGCCAAAAACCAAATATCATAACGATTACGATACGTGCGTTAAAAAATATATGTGTCTGTCTGTATGACAGGTCGAAGTGCATACTGTGACCGCTATTCAGCGGTTAAAAAATCTCTGATCGATCGACTTTTTGCCTCTCGCATCCAGTTTCCGAACTGCACTTTAGAGCTTCCTCTGCATTACGACCGATATGCCTGCTGAACGAGTTGGGGAAACTCTTTGAGTGAGTTTTATTAGTCCTGGTCGGACAGATCGGACGAAACCTGTCACCACCAGCATTGATCGGTCAATTCTGGCAAGTAGCGAGGGATGGGAAGATGCGGTCTCCTTCTGTGAAGACGTTATGCTTCAGAAGGAGTCCGCAGAGCGAGATCGGGAAAGGGCCGATCCCGCTCGCAGGGGTAGGGGTGATGTGGCCCGTGCAAACGACCCGAGGCCGGTGACACGCCGGTGCGGACGGGAGGTGTCGTCTAATGCGGGTCGGTGTTGCAACTCCTGCTGTGTAAGAGGCGCGACAGTAGCCCGTCCCGGGGGTGACTCTGGTTTCCCCAGGATGTACCTCAGTCGTAAGCGGGACTCCAGAAGCCGTTGATGCGTTCCTGGAGCTCCTCCCGACTGCTGAGGTTGGCCGCCGCGGGGTTTAGTGAGTAGACAGATTCATCGGGTGTCCCACACACGCTCTTCGTGTGCCTCACCCAAGGAGGGTATAGTGCAAAAAGCATTCAACGCGTAAAAAAAAAAGGTTATGAGGCTATGTATCACGCTACGAACCCCATAAAATGTGCGTTGGAGTGATTATAAACGCAGTTGAAACAGCGGGTTAAATTTTTCTACAACAAGTAAGGACTGTAAAATATAGAAATGTATCAGATCTTTCTGTATAGTAAAATAAGAAACAGTAAAATAAATTTATTCCGGATAAAACAAACTGATGAATTTAGTGCAGTATTATTTATCAGAGTATGAGATCAAAGTCACTGCGTGTGACATGACTGCATAATCAAGGAATTATAATTTTTAATGTGACGAAATGCGTCACATTTCGGTCTTGAGTTGCAGGCAGAGGTCACGACTCGATTCGACATATTTGACTTTGCATGCATTTTGAGTCTTCGTCGTATATAAAAACGCATTATATTTATGAAACGGATGCAACAACGCATTGACGCTATATCATATTCTCAATATTTATATCACCGAGAAGGTAAATGCTGACGGATAAATGCACATATAGGTATATGAATGTTATTTAATGATGGTATATAAAACAGCTATGAAATATTCATACATGCTTAAGTTTTATGTTATTTTACGAGTAGCTTTAGAACAGTAATTTGTTTGCATATCAATACTGTGGAATTTGTATGGCGTTATATTTTGCTATACTCGTACTTCTTACTATATCGCTTCGAAAACCATTGATATCTCATATGTCAATGAAAAACATATTTATTACATTTGAACAGTACAAGAATTATTGTCAATTCATCCAAACATGATATCTATATTACATAAAAATGTTATGTTGGTTTGTGTACGCTTCAAAAACTAAAAAAGTTCTGCACCGATAGAGCTGAAATTTTAGAATTATATTTTTGCATCAGTCACATATCCGCGACCGCGAAAAAACACGAAAAAACCGACATAAACGCGGGCGGAGCCGCGGGCAACAGCTAGTTTGTAATATATTTGTAATCTAATAATTAACTACCATATAAACTCACATTTTTATATATTTACGGTACGCCGAGATAGACAATTTGTCGACAATCGCATCTATATTTATGTCATACAGTTTTCATGAGGGTTTCGCTACAACGTGAATGTGAAACAATAAATGTATTTTTTATAAATAAAACGGCTGCAACAACGGTCTGTGCGATGACAGATATCACCCCTATTTATTCCGTGGGTATCGTAAGAAATGATTACACAACAGCACTGTAAAAAAAAGATGTAAAGCTTGAAACAAACCATTTACCAGTCTGTAAGGTCAGCTTGGTATAGTAGGCCATAACCTCTTTTTCTAAAGAGAGTCCTGCCTGAGCAGTAGATTCTAAAGGCTGTTGATGTTTGATAAACAACAGTCCTAACCACGGAAGAGCCACGCTTTGCCATGAATGGGCCGACTCGACCGGAGTGATGCCACGGCCTCACAGAAAACCAGTGTAAATTAGCGCTTGTGCTGTGTTTTACCGAGTGAGTGAGGATACCGGAGGCCCATAGCCCATCCCCCAAAGGCCAGCAACGCACTTGTGCCACCTCTGGTGTTGCGGGTGTCCATAGGCGGCAGTAATCGCTTACCATCAAGCAATACGTCCGCTCGTTTGCCCCCAATACATTAAAAAAAAGCTTATTAGTAAAATTATACTACTTCCGACTGAAAAGATTTATAAGGTAGGACTATTGGTGGAGTGTTCAAGTACTAGGTACAATGTAAATTGGGAGAGCAATAAACAACAACAACCAACATTACATTTCCTGTCTCCGAGTTCAAAATTAGTAAATGATTGATACGTCTACTACTTAGTCTTGCCATAAATATTGTTACAAAGACAAACAAAATTCTTCACTGCTAAACGTATGGATTGTTTTAAGGAATTAAATAATCATGGCGTTCAGAGCAAGCCTTACTCTCTAAAACTGATCATAACTCATAATCCAGTGGATTAAGATCAGGACTAGATGAAGTCCGTGACGTAGTCCGGAACGTTTGTTTCTAACCAAGATGCACGAAAGGACCGTTTTTGGTTATTGAACTTTTTTCAAGGGGCTTAACTACGTTATCAAGAATGATATCTACATATATACAGTTGTGACGATTTTTTTCACAAAAATATGGCTCAGTCACTCCTTTATAGCTAACACCCCACCAAACCACCACTGAAGTTGGATAATGCCTACGTTGTACTCTGTTGAGAAATTGCGAAACTTCTTTAGAACTTTCGGTATAAATTCGGTTTATTAAAATATTGCTCAATTGTCAAAAAAAAATCATCCGTAAACAATTTTTTCTATGACTTTCCTTTGCGTACCTACCGCTTAAGTAGTTGTTTGGATTTTACCATCTTTTTAAATTTTCAGTTAAAAATGACCAGGTGCCTCGTTGGTCTAATGGTAAGCGTAAGTGACTGCATATCAAGAGGTCTCGGGTTCGATAATCGGGTCGGACTGCTATTGGGTTATTCTTACAAGAAATTCTCAAGCAGAGAGCAGCTTGGAGTATGGAAAATGGCGGTGTTTCCTGCCCGTGTCTCGAAAAACACTTTCAAGCCGTCGGTCCCGGTTGTCATGAACACCTATGGCAATCGTTATTAGGAAGTCAATGCCCTCAAATATATTTACAACTGGTTCAACCTTCGAATTCAGTTCACGCTCGGGGTAGCGGAGGTCAGATGCCAGCCGCTCTGTGTAAAAACTGAAATTCAGACAAAATCGGTTGAACTAGTAGCCGACTCCAAATAATCTTGGGAATAATAAAGGCTATGAAGATGATGATGTGTTATGAAATGACCAGAGCTTCTCTTATACGCTGCAAGTCCTAAGTCATCTATTAAAATACGCGACATGGTTCTAGGCTATCTTCATTTCCCGAGATAAGGTTTCTCACAGTATCTTATTACAGAAACTATGGCAGTTTGGTTTTGCTGGCGCCTTTCACAAATGGTGTTCGTCATATTTAAGTCACCGTACATCCAAAGTGGTAGTTAGTGGTTATGAATCAGATATTTTATCTAATTTTTCTGGTGGCCCCCGGTGCTCCCACTTGGGACCTTTATTCTACAATATTTTTGTGAACGACGTTACATCTTGCCTCAAAAACAGCAAACCGAACCTTTACGCGGATGATCTCAAGTTAATGAGACCAATCAGGGATCTTCAAGACATTACGTTATTGCAGGATGATCTTGACGGTTTGGTTAACTGGTGCAAAGAAAATAAAATGGTTCTAAATGTCGATAAATGCTGCTACATTCGATTCACCCGTAACCGTAATACTTACTTGTCTACACAATATTTGGCCAACGTATTCAAGAAGGGACCTTGGAGTCATTCTTGATAAAAAAATACATTATGATAATATTATCTCCAAATCACTCAAAACCCTTGGTTTTATAATGAGAAACACTAAGAACTTTAAAAATAAAACTACTATTTTAAGATTCTATGAAAGTCTTGTTAGGTCTGTTCTGGAGTATTGCTGTGAGGTTTGGCATCCGCATTATGAAGTCCATTCCAATAGAATTGAACGTGTGCAAAAAAGATTAATGTACCACTTGGCATACAAATTTAATCTGACAAAAAATCTTTCCGGTTATACAAACCGATTAATACATTTCAACTTAACGTCACTAAAAAAACGCCGTAAAATTTTAGATTTATCATTTTTACATACAATGGTAATATAAACTGTCCTCATCTGCTACAAAAAGTTAACATTACGATCTCTCATAAGCTTTCGCGATTAACTAGATACTCCTTGTTCACACCTAAGAGGTCCAAAACTAAACTAAACTATTTCTCTCCTCTAAATAGACTCCAAGCAGAGTATAATTCTATCTGCAAAAACATGGACATTGATATATTTCACTTGAGTTTACCAAATTTTAAGAAAAAAAAAATCATTAATAAGCTAGGACAAACGTATTTAGAGTACCTTATATATTAAGTATGTTGGTTATATATTTGACTATGTATGGTGACCTTTTTGGAATTTCTGTATAATTTATTTGTTACTCTCTAGTTTTAATTAAGTACTTTTATTTATTTTTGTAAGTTAAAGGATGCCTTATGCTCCCAACTATCTGTTTATACAATAATTATGCTTTTCGTGGCAACCTATAATTAAGACAGGACCAATGTTTGTGCATAAATGTTATGTGCCTCTTAGCTTTTAAGGTGTATTTTCTTGTCGGTTGTCCTAATAAAATAAAATAAAAAATAAAATATTTTTTCTTTCGGATAGGATTTCTTCGAATTCTTTCCCTTACTGCTTTAATCGCCTTTTTCCTACCGAAACTCCGAGGACGGTCAGATATTTTTCTGGCACAAACAGAGGAGGTTTCATTTCATACCTATCAATAGCCCGGTACACAAACATTTGACCAAAACCAAGCGTATGGAGGATTTTAAAAAGTATATATGGCTCCATACCTAATTTATGTAACGCAATCACAGCGATTTGATTCTCTTTATCACCCACTCCATTTTAATATTACAATATATTGACGCGAAAATAAGAAATAACAATGAACAATCGTATAAAAAATTACAGATTCCAAATTAAAAAGTAATATTTTGTTTATTTTTAATTGTAATAGTATTTATGGGCAGACTAAGTATATTGATATGACGAATTATCATTTGTTATCAGTTCAAGACAAAGAAATCGAATTGAAAACACGCGTATTTATTTTTATCATATTGATAAAAAGGTTATTAAAACGTTAACGATACGAAAAATACAATCTTGAACAAAGCCTTTTTAAGTAGGTTTCTTGCCTACTCGAAAAAAAAATCTAATAGAACACTAGGTATCTGCCTGTTTTTGAGAAATAGTTTTACTTTTTCTTTAGGTATGAGAACAACCAGGAAGTATTAACAACTCTTTGAAATAAGCGTTCATGAACAGTCTATAGTGCTACTAGATACACGTTTGCCAGAAATTTATTTTAAGTTTTTCTTGTCTTTGCAGTGCTGTTGTCTTGCGTTGTTTACTTCCTTAGTCAGCTATTACGTCACCACACGGGGTGTGACACTCTACATTCTTAATAAGTATTTTAGCTGGTAGATAAAAAAAAACATTGAAAAAATAAATGTGTTTTTAAAAGAATGCAATTATCGAAAAACGTGCTCTATCACAGTCACTAATATTGAGATTAATTTAACGTCAATCTTTCCTATACTTATGAATGAATACATTTTGTAACGTAAATGTGTATGAAAATTTCAAGTTCTTGGTTTTTAAATTTTAAGGTTAAGGCTTTTCAAATAAACATTTGAAAAACTATTGAATTATATTGATAAAATATGAAGTCATCGACACTTACAATGATCTCCAAAGGCCTTAGTAGTGAACCAGTCATGAAGCTTGACAATGTTGGGGTGGTCAATTTGTTTCCACATTTCGAGGCGTTTCGTCACGCTGGGCGAGTAAGAGTGGAGGCGCCTCAGAGCATAGTGTTCGCCTGTCTGGCGGTGGATGACGCGATAAGATGTTGCAATCGAGTGCGGTGCTATTCCCTCCAGGGGAGTCAGCTCGGCATACATTTCGACGTTTTCGGGCAAGTCTAAGAAAAAATAAGAAAAACTAAACTTATAACACCTTTATATAAAAAAAATCCGTCTTAAAATTCTACTATTATGTTAAAAAATATTTTCATTAAAGTTAAGAATTATTATGGAGTATCATGAGCATTTACATCAGAACCATATTTGAAGTTGATTAGTGATTAAATCATTGACGAAGTGTTTTTTACTATTTTTATAAAAAGATAAATACTGCAATAGGAATATTACACATTTCATGATGTGTAATATTCCTTTTGCAGTCATCATCATATTACACAATTTATGGATCACACAAAGTGTTGTCCAATGTGGAATTGAATACACAACACTTAGCGCAGTAGAAACCACTTAAACCACTTGGCCAAACGTGCAGTCGTATACAAGCCTTACAGGATGCCAATACAAATATAATCTATTAATTTATATAGTTTTATGACTTATAGCGTCTTTGTTACGCACCTGGATATTGACGAAGGTCAGCCTGCAAAAACACATCATCATTTCTCTGGTAAATCTCCGAGCGAATAGTCTCTGGCATGTAGAACGACGCAGCTAGACCTTAGTACAATAGAGAAATATATTAATGATAAATATAGTAAGGACCTGGAATCTTTTCTGATCTATTAATATACTATTAATAATAATATTCAAGCCGCAATAACTTTATATACACAACACGAGCTGCTTTTGAAATGTAAACAATTTGAATTGCATGATCATAACACAGTTACAGTTTTGGTATAAAATTTGAATTTAGTGCATTTAGCCGCATAAAAATGAGCCAAAATTATACAAGGTTAAATGGTTTCAATCTCTTTTAGCAAAACATCCTTTATGAATCGCAAATATTGGGATCGAGACAAAAGAAATCGCATTGGCAATTTTGTAAACATAGTGTTTTTCTTAACCATTTGCGTTTCATTTTGATAATTTAAATAAAACAGAAAATATCAACAATTTCTTAGCAAACAGCATGTAAAGCAGTTTTATTGATGTCGAGCATTATATGTACACTTGTTAGTACATACTTTAAAATTTTAATCAAGTTTATTGTTATAGAAATCACTGAACTACCAATCCTACTAATATTATAAACGCGAAAGTTTGTGCTAATATGTGGGTACCAGTTAACAACTAGTTTAACCTTCGAATTCAGTTCCTCATCCTTAGGGTTGCAGAGCTCTAATGCCAATCGCTACGTGGAAAAACTGATATTCAGGTGATAGGCCAGTCGATGTGTGCAATCGCAATATCAGTTACCAGTTTGTGTACGTGGATATTGAATTAGTTTATTGAACACAATCTCAAAATATTTGCTTTTAAGAACGGACACTTGCCTACAACATGTATAGACAACTGCGTTTTGTCAACAATAACTGGTCTTATGCGTAATTTTAAGTAAGGTATACAACTATGTTCAATTATAATTTGATAACCAAAATGTTGAAGTTCGTCAATGAATTAAATGTGTCACTAAAGGCGTGTCGCCTGCTCTTAAAAATAACAAAACGAACTAACAATACATGTTAGCAAAACATTGCAGTCTCCTGCTACTTTTAAACACGAACATCAAACTGTGATTGACATAGATGTTCATGACAACCGGGATCGACGGCTTAAGGTACTCTCCGAGGCACATGCGTGAAACACCGCCATCTACCATACTCCGGGTTGCTATTAAGAATTTCTTGTAAGAAAATCCCAACAGCAATCCGACCAGGGAATCTAACCAGAGACCTCTTGATCGGCAGTCGCTGACGTTAACCACTGGGCCAACGAGGCTGTCCTTATTATATCATTTATATATTTTGCTTACAACAAGAAAATATCCTATCTACAGCGACGTACCTACTTTTAACATTTACGTAGAATTGCTGAAATCTCCTTTTCGTGAACTCAGAAAAACTCAGACTCAGAAAGTGCAAATCAGGAAATTACCGGAATTATTATTAAAGGAATTAATATTTACCGTGGGAGAGCTATGCTTCGGCATGAATGGGTCGGCTCGACCGGTGTGATACCACGGCCTCACAGAAAACCGGTGTGAAATAGCGCTTGCGCTGTGTTTCACCGAGTGAGTGAGGATACCGGAGGCCCATACCCCAACCCCTCCCCCCATCCCCTTTCCCATCCCCCAAAGGTCGGCAACGCACTTGTGACGCTTTTGGTGTTGCGGGTGTCCATGGGCGGCGGTAATCGCTTACCATCAGGTGAAACGTCTGCTCGTTTGCCCACTATACAATAAAAAAAAATATACGAAATGCACAACCTTAATGTTCGCAAGTAACTATGAAATGAAATTGGACCTCACACGCACGCGAACGCGGGAATGATTTCCGTCCGCTTCAGATAACATGTTTGGTTGTTTGAATTGACAAAACAGTTAGGCCACACCCATATTTTGTTAGATGTTTGATGTTAGGGGTTAGAAAACACAAAACAGTGTCGCAGGAGACCCGGCTTAATAGGTGCAATTAGGTACCTACTCGCAAACATCATGTAGTTAATCGTCTACTATGAATGTACTGTGTGGTACCAAATTGAAATTAACGAAAAATAGTAATAATAGTTTGGGTGTTTTCTACGTACCTATAATATGTATGTATTTACAATATAATACAAGCTCTGCTTAGTTAGGAACTAGATGGCCTTGTGTATTAGACGTCTGAAATGTAGGTATTTATTTATTTAATCTTACCAATATCATAAACGCGAAAGTTTGTAAGTATGTGAGTATGGTTTTTGCTCTTTCACGCCAAAACTAATTCATGGATTTTGATGAAACTTTACAATAATATAGCTTATACATCAGAATAACACATAGGCTACAATTTATAAAGACACTAGCTTCGCCTCGCGGCGTTACCCGCGCTTGTTGTCGTACCGCGGGTAGCACCGCGGCGTTCAACTAGTACTTATATAAGTCACAGTTAAGTCTTAGCAAAACTGTGGAATGAGCTGTCGCCTGCGGTGTTCCCGGACCAATACGACCTTCAAGAAAAGAGCGTACTCTTTACTAAAAGGCCGGCAACGCACTTGTGACGCCTCTGGTGTTGCGGGTGTCCATGGGCGGCGGTAATCGCTTACCATCAGGCGATACGTCTGCTCGTTTGCCCCCTATATAATAAAAAAAAGTCTTAATATTTACTTTATTTCAACTGTAATAATCCGTTTTGAAGAGGCTGTACATCTTAAGCAAAATAACCTAAAATCATTATAAACACATTATTTTTGTGCTAAATGCTGCTTCTATAGATTTTAAGTTATTTTAACCGCAAATCACTCTTCTACTCTTCACTTCTCTAAGTTTGATTTCGTTTTTAAATAAATTGCTGTGCCTGTGTTTGCCGTCCTGTCTAGCAAAAACACTGTGTTTCACGTTTACAATTCAAATCAAAAACATAAATAAATTCATTGAGAGGTCTTCAAGCTGTCTGCAAAACATGCATAATACATCGAAATCAATGTGTACATATTAGACTATAACCTAGATCTAGTATTGTAATTCTCTGAATGCAACAAACCATGTCCTATCTCAATTTTGAATATCTTAAACTTGGCATAACATATGTTAATATCATGAGTACTTGTGTACTCGTGTGACCGCTAGAATCAGAATACAACAATGACATTGAAAGTGACCGTCCTCTGGAAATAAACCGCGCTTTTATTATTGGAATCTATGTAGGGTTCCTGTTTTATAATTTTTTCAACTATATTACATGGTTTTTTTTCCTTGAAGAGTTATATGGCACATCCAGGTTACTAATATCATAGTTAAGCAGGTTTTTTTCAAGTCAATTAGATGGATGACTAGGTAGATGACAGCACAGTCGCCAGACCGCTTTCTACTACGCCAAGTGTTGTGGGATCAAATCCCACATGAGACAACAGTTGTGTGATCCACAAATTGTTGTTCCAAGTCTGGATGTTCTTTGTGTACGTTTCATGTATATTTGTTAAAGTCCCCGCGACATGGGATGTATATACTTAATGCGGAAGTTATCTTTTATAATTAAGAAAAAAACAGAAAGTTAATAATATTGAAAAAATCTAGATCAATATTTTCATCAAACTTCACGTATAGGTATTTGCTTATTAGTTCATATGTTATCTTTAACAATTAGGAACTATTTCATTTATCGTTCGAGAGCGTGTTCTTTTCTAAAAACCTCCTATACTACCGACTATATTTTTCATAACCGCGACCGTCGGTTATGAAGTCAGTCTAGATTGCCAGCAATTTCCCTATCAAAGTAATAAAGGACCCACTGCGCAGTGGCTCTGTGTGGTGGCACTTAAAATCAATTGAGTAGTATATGAATATCAACAGACTATTGATATTCATATACTACTCAATTGATTTTATGTTGACGACACTATTATCTATTATTTTATCACGACACTATTATCTATTATATATAGAATATTGAGTGTATAGAAAGATTTAAAAAGTCAATAAAAGACTACGGGCACGTGTCGAAATTTAATGGGTCATGTGAACCACCAGGAGACCTTTTTAGAAACATAAAGGCAAATAAAACAATATCATTCAGCACTATGCCGTCACTTGTAAGCAGTCCAAGTGAGTACAGGTGAAGGGGAAGGGGTAGAAATCCTCGCTGACGGTGGACCCATAAATTTTTGACACGTACACGTATTTATAGTATATAAGTTCTGAACCGTCTGAGTTATTTCTAGACGGTATAAAAAACCGTTACAAAGATTGTTTTCGATCTTTCGAGTCGGCTGTATTTTTCAGTTTTCCTTAATCTAACCACGTTACACCACAGCGAATTGTGGTAGGCAGCTAGCTATTTCTAATAGTATTCGGTATATTCATAAAGTACCTATCTACTTTAAGTAGGTATGTGTTTGAGATTGCATTACATATCATTTGATAACAATATCTTCAAATATTGTATTATTGAATATTATCACGTATGATTTAAATTTAGTAACAATATCCGTTCAGGAGAATCTCAGACTGCACGGTTGGCCTAGTGGTTTAAGCGGTCACTACGCCGCTTGCGACAAGTGTCGTGGATTCAAATCCCACGTGGAACATCACTTTGTGTGATCCACAAAATGTTGTTTTGAGTCTGGGTGTTCTTTGTGTCCGTTATATGTATGTTTGTAAAGTCAGGATGAATATTCCTAATGCGGGAGTTGTCTTAAAAAAATAAAAAATACTCTGACTATTCATTCATTTTCGATGGTTTGATAAATGCTTAAAAAATAAATACATAACTAAAAACTGTGGAATGAACTGTCGTCTGCGGTATTCCCGGACCAATACGACCTTCAAACCTTCAAAAAAAGAGCGTACTCCTTCTCAAAAGGCCGGCAACGCACTTCTGACGCCTTTGGTGTTGCGGGTGTCCAAAGACGTCGGTAATCGCTTACCATCAGGCGATACGTCTGCTCGTTTGCCCTCTACACAATAAATAAAATAAATATTGTAGCCATTTCTATGTATTAAAAATTACAATCGATTATGTTGAAAAGGTTCCAATCATTAAAAAAAAGTACCTAAGACATTAAGTGAATTAAAGGACTCGGGTTTTCATTACGTTATTGATGTAACTTTAAATTTGAATTCAATTATTATAATTTTTGGCAAATTATTATTTGTCAGCCATCGCTTGTATTTATATATTTTAGTGGCATTTACGAACTCAGTCAAGTAAAGAGTTGAGTATAGCAGATTTTTTAAAAGTATTTAGGTATTGAGTGCCCAATTTCAACGAGTTACAAACAGTGGTGTATGTGTTTCGGAATAATAACACCAGTCGAGGACAATTGTATGGGGACAATATATACCTTTTGTGGTTTCCAGATTCTTTAAACTTCATCCTTAAGATGTTACAATTTTATAGGCAGGAAGTTGACACAACTGATAAAAGCCTGTATCATGAGACATTCTAATCAGTTGTCCTTCTTAGATTTAATTAAATGTTTGTAGAGTCAGGCATTTATTGCAAATATAGAATTAAAGCAAACTATTCATTTGTAGATAAGGGTTATTAAAAGTACTTCGATTGTAAAGGCTCTTTATACTTAGATTGTAGTTAAGAAATTGCTTATATTATACGTGCGCTTATGAACTTCTAAGAAATGGCTGAATCGAATACACAATATATTCTGTGTTTAAATTGACCCTTTCAAGATTCAGATTCACGATTAAACGTCATAGCTGGCTATTCAATCGGTTGTGACCGTTACTGTTAAACGTATATCTTAACGCAAGCAATAACAAATAACAAACATTATATAAATTGTTTTCCACATCGCTTAGCTTAAATCAAATTCAGTTTCTTATCTTAATATTGTTATCCACACAAATAAAACAATCGAAACACTGAAATCATAGGCATTTCATCTATTCGTTTGTAAACTCAAATACTAAATATCTTCTTCATAACATAATTGTTAAATTTTTTGGACCTGTAACGCATTTGGTTATTTATATATCAAGTATTGCTAAGATATCGCAGTGAAATCTTAAATCATTATCTAGTGTTGTTAATTAGTACACAAGTGATTATATTCCGGTGCATTGTATTAATGGAATAAAAATCACAGTCAACTGTGACTAAACAAATAATTTATAACGCAATTTTTAGCTTCATCTGTACAGTGTATTTTCACTTAAATATGTAAGTTATAGAATAGTTGTTGCCAATAAGCTTGATGAATACTTTACCTAAATGTAGTATTTTATTGATAAGGTGCTAGTTGACCCAAGCAACTTAGTAGGTACGCCGCTTTTTTTAATCATGCTCGTCTGCTACTGATCTAAGTGTGATTACCACATGATTTTAACTGTCCTGTCTCAGACACGCCAGCAAAACATATATTTAAAATAACAATTGGTTGGATAGTTTCGGAGTTCATCGTGAGCAACAACACTAGACACTAGATTTATATTTAATATCTGCTAGCTAGACTAGCTGACCCATGCAACTTCATCTAAGTCTCTTTTTAATAATGTTAGGCTCCTATTAGTTTAAACGGATTATAATGATCCTATCTTAGGCACGCCAGCACAACACACATAAAAAACGTGAAAATCGGTTAGATAGTTTCGGAATTTATCGTGAGCAACAACGTGCCACGAGAAATATATATCATGGATTATACATGTAAAATCATATAATTCATAACAGTTGACTGTGATTTCACATTTTTTTTTCAGGTAACAAATCGCATCTAGTATCACCAAAAAGATGAACAATAAATGCAAGTAGTAGAGGATGCTAGTGCTTCAGTCAAAGCTTTTCGCGTGTTCGTATCGAAATCATAAGTCTTAACATCAGAGTCCAAATCTCAGATTACCAAGCATAAATCTCGCTGCATATTAAAGTTTGAAACGCGAGCATAAGAATATGTGTCCGTAAATGAAATAGTCTGACTATGATATTGGAACATCTCTACAAATAAATATGCTTCAGATATGTTTTAATATCTCCGTTGTGATCATTTCTCGCATGGAAGGTTATTTTATTTATAAAAATGTGTCAAATAACTTCTTTCTGTCAACAGTTGTATGTCTGTCACAGCCCAATAGACAACAATAAACCGTATTTCAAAATCACCACTTTTCTACAAACTTTGTTTTTCCCCACAATCAGTCAACTGCTAACTTTGGAAAATTTTTATAGTTGCAATTTTATTATTACTATGCTCTATTTTTCTTTTCATAAAACCCACGTATCTCCATCCCACTTGACATTGGCAGAATTGTCGACATCGGCACAGTTTGCCATTTATTAAGAAGAAGAAGAAGAACTTTGTTTTTGCCAGTCATAGATTTTTTTACGTTTTTCTTGAATAACGTCAAATGTTTAACAGGACAGACGTTTTGATCTACTCTATGGTCGATTTGAAAAATGTTTTACATCGTTTTTACTATTTTCCTAACAATTGTTAAATTTTCCGCTCTACAAGAAACTTCTTTGTGTCCTAAAGAAAGTATGAAAAGAAATAGGCGATTTGTATCAGCCGCCCTCGAGCTTGCGCAAGCGCTTAGCAACACATTTGGCGATTTGTTTTTATTTATATAGATAGATAAATTGTAAAAAATCTATAGCACAGAGCGAATCAAGAGTAAAAGTTAAAAATACACACCTCAACAATAATCCTAACTGACCAAATTTTAATAAATACCTGCTTTGGATGTCATGGGTCCCATATGCGTTGGAGTGCCAGAATATATTTGTGTGGCGTATGGCGATGCCGAGCCGACTGGTCCGCTCAGGCACGCCTCTGCAGCCCCTGAAGACAAATGGATTGACAAGTTATATTTAAAATATTGAAAAAGATAGACTAAAATTAACGAGATATCTAGATTTTAAAAGAGCCTAATTAGAGACAGTAATGATTAAGTCGATTACCCCTCTATATTACTTGGTAATTTATATACATGAAGCAAAACTTTGTACCTCTTTTTATGAAAATCATGCTAATAGAGTATAAAATTTGGTACAGTTAAAGTTAAATGAATGAATTATGGTCGAATGTCGACCACAAGTAATATAAAAATACAAAAGACTAGGTTGAGCAAGAGTTCCGTTAGTAAGTTTACGCCCAGTCAGTTTATTCAGTTTTTGACTATTATTCGAGAAGGTAATCACGTGAGAATTTACAGTTACGGAATTAAACACTAAAAGTATACGAGTATGTATGAGATACAACATTACATTTTTAAGCATTTATTGCATTTTTCGCCAAATATTATAAAATTCTAGATTAATCTAGAGTAATATCTTTGAGTCTGGACTTACTTTAAAACAAGCTTTTGCCCGCGGCTCTAGCCGCTTGTTTGACAGTTTTCGCAATAAAGAGTATATCTATGCCTATGTTCTTCCTCAAGAACCAAAGTATCTCCATGCCAAATTTCATTGAAATCGGTGCAGCGGTTTGACCGTAAAGAGTGACAAACAGACAGACCGAGTTACTTTCGCATTTATCAATACAATCAATCAATACATACATGAACTATTTAATTAATTATTTTATTAGGTTACCTCGTTATGGTTTATACATTTTTAATAGGCTCTATTATTTTAATGTGTCAAAACAGAAAATGAATTCGATCGTTATTTTCATTACCAAGAATTTGATCGGAAACCAAATCAATATGTAACCGTTTCAAAGGGTTACTCATTGATTCGGTTAATAGATTATATATTTATCTTTTAACCCAAACAATAAGGGTTAGCCCAAATGAAATTGTTAATCCAAATGATAAAAGTTAACCCAGGATTTCGGTTATTTTACGACGTGACACGACGCGAAAATTAAACAATTTTACTTTATCTCTTGTGAAAAAAATTACTTGCTATTTGCCGAGATTCGCCTCCCCCTATCTCACGTAAATAATGAACTCCCCCGACGACTGTAACGAAGAATGAATCACGGACCTACAAATATCCAGAAACCTATATCAATTCGGTTAAGGTTAACCGTATTATCTTTTGTTTTTTGCGGATATCCCCTCGAATATCACTTGTGGTTATGTTGGACTCGAACCGACTAAAAACCACACACCGTCTCAGGTACTAGAAGGAAATCCCTGGAACCCCGACGTACCTCGGGACACCCATTGTTTGTAGGTGGCCCCCTCCGGTGTAGGAACCCTAACATTCCTATTCTATGAAAGGGCACAAGCACTTTACAGAGCTCGCGCCGCCACTCCAGCTTGCTTTTGCTAGGGTGACTGGTGGCTTAACCTCGTCTGCGGTACCTGGCCAGTTCCCGGGCCTGGCGGACAGAGTGAGTTCTAAACCTCTCCTGGTCCCACTCCGCCATCTCCTTCGCAAGCATAACTTGCTCGCAGAAAGAGACGGCAGAGTTCCACACGCTCTCGTGCTGCAACATGGCCGTAATCATGATACCGAGCGAGAGAACCCCCATCCCGATGGCCGCCACGAGATCACGCCTCGGCACCCCCACGTCGGTCATTCTACCAGCGTGTGGAGCGTCGTGTCCACGGTCTGGCCATCGTAGTGGTGGCACTCAGGCGTTGGCTCTTTGCGGATCAGACACAGATGATCTCTGAAACATCCTTTTTCAGTGATCACCTGCGTCAGCTGGTATGAGAGGATCCCGTGATGCCTCTCGAGCCAATCCTCCATAACGGGTCTTACCGCCGCAATAACGGCGTGCCCAACCGTAATTATCCTGTATTAGACTATTCCTGTTAACATTTTTAATTCTCTAACATTTATTTATGTTAATCCGAAATGTAGGTTAATCCTAACCGGAATATCCCTGTTTGTAATGCCATCACTTATCTATCAAAAAGGAAATAACAGTATAGTGTAGATGAATGGTTATACAAAGTCCAAAGATTCTGATTCCTCCTTTTCTACAAAAGATGACAAAGGGGTATCTATCTACTAGGTATGTTTATTGACGTTTAGACCTTGAGCTTGGTTAGCTTCAGCCAATTTGTACTACAATAAAGCATACGTCCGCGTCTACTTTAGGTATTGATCTACACAAACTAACAACTGACACGTTTTCAGACACGTGTTCCTGTAACACTGCTTGCAACTACGAAGAGTTTAGAATCTGAATTATATATGTATATACTTTTGCCCTTTTGCCCGCGGCTCTGATAGATAGTTCCTTTCGCATTCATAATATAAGTATGGAAGTTTAGATAATGGTCGAAAATATTTTTATGGCATAGAGGTAAATAAAATGACGTGTCCTTAAAGAAACAAGTGGATGAGGGGGTAGGGAAGGTTAACTACAGGCATTTGTACGTAACCAATTACTTTCATACTAATATTATAATTTCGAAAGTAAATATCTGTCTGTTACGTTTCAAGACCAAACCGCTGCTCCGATTCCAATGAAATTTGGCGTGGATGTATATATTGAGGAAGAATAAATATAAAAAAAAAAATTACAAAGTTAGTATTCTTCAAAAGTAACAAAAGAACTGTTCTCATCTCAAGTTTTCTGTTTAGTCTATCACTGGTCTAGCAGGTTTAAAACATGTATACTGAAATTGTGATAACTATATCTCTTCAATTTTATATTATTTATTATGTAACCTTTGTTCTCATCATCATCAATGGCCTTTAATAGTTTACTGCTGTTGAACAAAAGCACTTCCTTAGCAAGAAGTCACCACTCTGTCCAGACGCAACACTACAGTGTTCTGCATAGTTTGTCAGTTAGTCGCCTCTAACAACACCTATTACGGCATAATATTTACTATTATTTCAATAGATTAAAAATATTATACATAAATATTTTTTAATACTTGTATAAGTGGGGGTAGCACTAAAAAGCGTCATGCAATGGACATTCTCAAAAGGAATCATTTTCCAAGTTTTCACAACTTTCAACTAATCTACTACTTTTGGTTGTGATAATTAACTTGGTCATTTAACACTAAAAGAGTTTTTCAAATCAGACCAGTACTGCCTGAGATTTGCCAGTTCAACTAAACACACAAACTCTCAAAATATTAGTATAAATATAAACTTACCAATAGAAGCAGAGGAGTTAAGGGCTCCAGAAGTATTCAGACTGTCCGAATTTGTTGAATAGAAGTATGTTGTACCACCAACATTTTCCTACAGAAAAAAGATTATTAACAAACTAATTTTAAAAAAAAATGGTATAATAAATTGTAGCAAAGAAAAGACTAAGATATTTACTTCATGAAAACAACAGATGCAGATTAAAAGTAATACAACATATTAACACCAAAAAAAATTACTTCAAGGACTGGACTAAATTGAAATGGGACCACATGGGAAGCACCAACTTTGCAATAAAAAATTAACTATCAAAATTGATTCACCTAGTCGAAAGCTCTGAAGTAACAAACAATAAAAAAAACCAGTCGAATTGAGAACCTCCTCCTTTTTTTTAAGTCGGTTAATTATTTACGAATTATTGTACTTGATCCTTAAGTTAAGAATATTTAAATTATAACTAAAATGTTATTCTTATCAATTACATCGTTATTTAAACTTTGAAAGAATAATATGTTCTTTAATATATGTTAAAAAAAATATGTTTGGTGTGAATTTCTATTACTTTTATGAATTTACAAAGTTTCAATTACTTTCCTAAACTTAAATACTGTTATACATCCAAAGATAGCCTGGTCTTGAAACAACACCAGGTTATCTTTGGATATCAAACTATAAATGAGGGTACTACAACTTTAGCAAATGAAAGCACTGGGTAAATTGGATATGGGCTAAGGTAATTGTCACTAATGATCATATAAACACCATGAATCAGATGATGGAGAGAAGTTAGTTATGCATTAAACTATAAAATTATTACCAGTAGATTAAGGAATTGACCTCTTCAAATGGGGTCTCTATGGTACAAGAATGACAATTCACATAACAAGAAGATAGCAGGGACACATTTTCCTAACCCAGGGACCACCCTTGACGCAAACAGAGGAGAATGCAGACCATTAGAGGATGATTATGCCAAAGTTGGTATATTATTTACCTGGTGAACTTGTGATGTATTGGGGACAGTAGACAATGTTGAAGGAGATGAACTTTCAGGGGATTCTGGCAGGATGCTCTGGCAGGGTACTGGTTGGCTATAGTAGTTCATTGGAACAAACTCAGTAATCACAACCTGAAACAAAAAAATTGTTAGAGTTCTCTTTATATTAATGTAGAATTCAGAAAAACAGAAAAAAATTCACCTTTCTTATGGCTGTTGGAGAAGACTCAAGGCTTAGTTTGCCCAGTGCCTGGTTCAGGTTCCTTGTTGGTGTTGAAGTGGTATGATTCTAAAAAAAATGTGAAAAACAAAAATTCATAACTTAAAAAAAATAACATCTAGGTATGAGCTTATAAGTCAAATACTGTACCATGTACGTCGCCAGCTTCGACTCCTGAGGTAGTCCAGCAGTTGGAGGCGAATATTGCATAAAAATGGAAGGGTCCATTGTTTCCAGGTCTCGGTGCAGCCAACTCATGTTGAACAGCGAAAAGATCACGAAGGACTTAAATGAACCAGCAACGAAACTCTCGACAATGGCTTGAGGTATGGAGTAGTGATTATTGGACGCGAACTTCGCTCACTGGGGTAACATCAACAACCCATCATCTTCATCTGTAACTCGTAGTTTACAGTACATCACGACGACTGACTGCCAGCTCCGACATATTTAGTTTTATCTCGATGTACTTCAGTCACTATAATATGTAACACCCGTGACACGATCAAGCCTCACACAAATCAGAGAGTACTGAGATCATTGTATTTGTCACTAGAATTGTAAGTAAAACATACGCTACGCGTTAATTAAACAGTTCGTAAACTTTACGAAGGAATATTAAGCGACTAATTATCATTTACTTTTATAAAAATAAAAAACAGAGTAAGGACACGAAGACAAATACACAGTAATAGCTACAGATATATACGTGTATACATCTCTAAAACACTATGTACCTACGTTTTACGTTTACTGTGCGTAAAGAGAAAGAGAGAAGAATGAATATTTGTGTTGCCATTCGAAAATTGAGGGACACCGAATGGAGAAAGTTTTTCGTAAAATTATTAGGGGCACAAAACGTTTGCCAAGACGCGGTTTCCACTTCAGAAGACGCTCACTCCAGCTGTTATCGGTTCTACGTCGTATATGACCAGCCCACTGCCACTTTACCCTACTAACTTTTCATAGCTCTGACGGTGACTTTAATTCTCTGACGGACCACTTCATTCCTAATTTTATATTTCAGAGAGACTCCGAGTATAGCTCTTTCCATAGCTCGTTGAGCAAGTTTAAGCTTATAAACTACAGTCAGTGTCCACGACTCGGCACCATACGTCTTCACAAGGAGCACACATTGGTTAAAGACTTTCGTCTTCAAGCTTTGTGGTATATCCGACGAAAATATATGGTTTGACTTGCTGAACGCTACCCAGCCTAACCGTAACCTTCTGTTAGCTTCCTTTTAAAAGTTAAGTTTTCTTGGGTAAGAGGGCCGGCGGTGTCTGGATGCGATAAGCAAGCAACAGACCGGCTCAGTGGTATACCTTGGGAGAGGCCTATTTCTAGCAGTTAACTGTAGCGGACTGATGATGATTAAAGGATGTTGTGATGAATTTTGTTACATCACTTTTTATATTTTCTTCAGTTTAAAATTTTTCTGTAGTATTAAATTTACTTGTATTACTTACCACTACTACTTCCACATATGCACATATTTTCTACTATTTTTGTAAGAAATAGTTTAGTTTAGTTTGAAAATCGTGTACACCAAGCTTATTGTAGTTAGTAATAATTTTAAATAGGTACCTAAAAGTTGTAGAATTGTGTTTATCCTGATGACTGATTGATATTGACTGTACTGACATATTGTTTGTTACTTCTCTCGTCGTGTTGTGTTGAATAGAACGAATAGATTTCACAATTTAATGTTGTTTAGTATTTCATTTCAATATTGTTATCTTGTGCTTTGTTCTCTTGCCTATACCGGATATTATTAGTGTAGTGATTTTCTTTCGTAGTTGGAAAAGTAGTAGCGCACGTCATATACGCGTCACAATTTAATTATTTCTTATTGAGATAATTTGATTACGGGTAAGTCTTTTCAAAAACAAAGTTTGTATATTTTAAAGTGATTACTTTGATTTTTGTTTAACGTACGTTTATATTTATTAGGTGAAAATATCGCCATGGAGTCTTCTTATCAAGGAGGTGTAGCCTATAACGAGGCTGCCAATAATTATCAGCGGCTCACGCAGACAATCACCAGCAACATAAAGAAAATATCCCAGAATGGTATTTACTTCACCTTTGTTATTTGGTTATCTAATTTTTATCAGACAATATCTCTTGGCACTTATTTACTTAATGTGATTGGTCTGTTGTTAGTCATTTGTGTTTTTCCCATCCCATTGTTTATTGGATAGGCTAATGACGATGCTAAATTGGATGTTACATGAAAAAGTTCCTACACATAGGCCAACAAAAACTAATATTGAAATAAATTTCTGCATTTTTGGACTGTTACATTTGTATGCTTAAAACAAAAGTAATACCTTTCATATGTGATCTAATTTCTAGGTCTCTGGTGTCAGAGTATGAGTGTGTATGCTGATGTATGAGGGATTGCTTCTAGAGAAACAAAAGTTGTATAGAAATATTATCAGCTATAATGAGCTCTTTGGATAGCCTTGGTATAGTGGCATTTTTAATAAACATCACTGTTGTTGTAGGTCTTCATGTCATTGTTTAAGATTGTTGATTTTAACATCGTGAACAATCATTTCATCACTACATAGTATAAAACAAAGTCAGTGCCACTGTCTGTCTTTCTCTATAAATGCTTAGATCTTTAAAACTACTTAGGTTTTGATGCAGGTTTCTTTAATTGATAAAGTGATTCAAAAGGAAGGTCTTTATGAATATTATACATATAGACCTTCCAAAAGACAAGCATTATATAGTAGAGAAACACTGATAAATTCAGAGGTTCCTAATGTGATGTTGTAAATAAACACATTTTTTGCGCTTACATTGCAAATGCTGGCTGCACCCTGCGATATGGATTTAAATAATGTGTTCTCCTAGCCGATTACATCCACAAGCGTCTGCGCAAACACAGGTGCTGTCTCTGTTCCCTCTCTCTCATAATCCGATAGGACGGTTAACCGACACGACTGGAGAGAGATTAGGCGCAGGCCCTGACAGCTTTACGTGCTCTCCGAGGCACTAGGATTCAGACCCCGACTCCTAAACTCCGAGCTGTTATTAAGTATTAATATAAACATAAAAACACAATAACACTTTTGGCCCAACCTGGGATTTAAATAATGTCTGCGATGCGATAGTATATGTCTACCTCTAAGGGATTTTAGGCAATACAGCATTAGTCCTTATCCATTTAAGTACGTTAAATAATAATATAATAATAATAATAAAGCCCTTTTATTCCAAACTTGTTACATGCAATATAACACTTCTGTCATGAATCTTATTTCCTACAATAGGCCTCGTAGTTCGGCGTGCCTCATGGCATAGGCCTCCTCCAGCTCTCTCCACTGTACTCGATCCTCTGCAACTCTGGTCCAGTGTGGTCCCAGGGTACGGCAAATATCATCAGTCCATCTTGTTTTCGGACACCCCCGTCCTCTATTGCTCCCTCTTGGATACCATAAGGTTACTTGTTTGCTCCATTTGTCCATTTTGCAACGTAGCATATGTCCTGTCCAACTCCACTTTGAATGGTCTATATGGGTTGTTACGAGCATATCCGTTACTTTAGTCTTCCTTCTTATTTCAGAGTTTCGGATTCTGTCACTTAGCCTGATTCCCAACATGCTTCTCTCCATCGCCCTTTCCGCTTTAGCCAGTTTTTCCCTATGTTTATCTGTCAATGTCCAAGCCTCGCAGCCATATGTCATGCAGGGGAGAATGCTGGTGTTGAAAATCCTTCGCTTGGTATGTATAGCTATCTTTATCTTTGTATCTTTGTTCTTCATTATTTCTTTCAATGACCAATACTTTTTCCAACCGTAGGCTATTCTTTTGTTTATTTCCTTGAACATGCAGTCTTCAGGAGATATAATCTGTCCTAAGTAAACATATTCTTGTGCATATTCGAAAATGGTTCCGCAGACCTCTATGTTGCTTTCTGTCGAGTTGGTCATTAGTTTCGTTTTATTAGCGTTAATTTCCAAACCTGCCTCTCTGCTTTTCTCTACTATATCTTTTATCATGTGTTCTAGTTTCTTAGGATCTTATTCTAGCAGGACAACATCATCTGCAAATCTCAAATGATTCAGACGCCTTCCGTTGATCATAATACCGTAACTATCCGAGTCCAATCCTCTAAATATGTGTTCCAGAACTGCATTAAATAGCTTAAGAGACAGTGGGTCTCCTTGTCTCACGCCTTTATTTATTGGAAAAGGGTCTCCTTTTGACTCTAATTTAATACTACTTTTACTATTTTTGTAGATGGACTTGATTAATTCTATATAGACATCATCCACTCCTTGTTCTCTAAGACTCGGCCAGATATATTTGAGTTTTAGACTGTCAAATGCTTTGGAGTAGTCTATAAAGCATATATACAGTGTCTTCTTGTATTCAGTATATTTTTCCCAGACTTGTTTGATTGTGTGGATGTGGTCTATAGTACTGTAGTTCTTTCTAAATCCTGCTTGCTCAATCGGTTGGTTTTCGTCCAAAACCCTTGTTATTCTTTCTAGAATTACTTTTGCGATAACTTTGTACACGTTTGATATTAGGCTAATTGGTCTATAGTAGCCGATGTCATCTTTGTCTCCTTTCTTATGGAGGTGAATAATATGTGATTCATTCCATTGTTTTGGGATGATGCCTGTTGTTATAATATCATTGAATAATTTAGTTAGAATTGGGCTTATTTCTTCTTCGGTGCCTTTGATTAACTCATTTGTTATATGATCAGGTCCTGGAGCTTTTCGTAACTTCTGTGACATGATGGCTTACTGCACTTCCTGCAAGAGTATTGATGGGACTTTTTTATAGCTCGTATTGGACTTGTTACTGGCTTTTTTTTTCTCGATCGGCGGATCGTAAAGAGTTCTATAGTAATCTGTGGCATGACTCTGGATTCTTCTGCTATTTGTTACTTGTTTGGATCTGTTGTTTTTTAGTTTTGGTATCCATTCCATTTTTCGTGTTGGTCTAATGTCAATTTATTTATTATTTTGTTTCTAGCTTTTTTTGTTGGGTACTTTTTTAAACGGCAGCGTACCATGCGGTGGTTAGTATTACATATTACAGACTTAAAATGCACGAATCGTGTCGTCGGTAAGTGCATCTGAAATCCACCTGTGCGAATCCGGGGTTGGTCGCTAGTTCAATAATAAATCAATATAGTGCTCACTTACAACACACTCATATTCAAGGCCAAGTGCAAAGCGATGGTTGTTCCTATTCCATTTATGGGTTTTGTATTGTTGATGTTATTTATTACCATAATCATCATTACAGTTCCTGTGCTTAAAAGTCAGGATCAAATTTTACATCATTGCATTTGTTATTATATATATAGAAGTAAACAAAAAAGATCAATAGAACAGAAACCGCCTTTGCCGAGAGGCACGCTGAATATTCCAAATAAAAAGGCTTATGATAATAAAAGTACAGAAATTCAAATCAAATAACAGCTAACAACTTTGCATATGACTATATCAACCATTGTTTTAATTTATGCTAATGTGTATGCAATCTAAATAATGTATCTTTTTCAGTTTCGTCCATGTCAAAGATGGTTAACCAGTTGCAGACACCACAGGACTCACAGGAGCTCCGCAATCAACTGTGAGTTACAGATATAACATTTTATATTTAGAAAGCTTTGATTTGACGGGCTTGTTTGTCTAATAGGTTACAGACTCTAATATATTTAACCCCAGACACAAATAATTATGTGATGAGCCTTTTCTCTACATTTATTTTCAAAGTATAACTAAATTTTGCTTGCAGCACCACCTGTTTATATATTGGTATCATGGTGATTCTTTGAACTGATACTTTTTATTTTGTAAACAACTGAAAGAAAATGAAAACTAATATTAAATGAAGTTTACCATGTAGGTATACACACAATTCGTACAAAAATAAAAAAAAATGTTAGTCATCAATCTCTTACAATTTTTCAAAATATGTAGATGATAATTACGACGGTTAAAAGACATTTTTAATTTCATACATTCATAGGCTCCATATTTCGCATGTTAACTGAGCAACATCTTCTAATATATAAAATTCTCGTGTCACGGGGTGCGTAATCGAACTACTCCGAAACGGCTTGACCGATTTTGATGAAATTTTTTGTGCTTATCCGGTATCTATGAGAATCGGCCAACATCTATTTTTCATCCCCCTAAATGTTAGGGGTAGTCCACCCCTAATTTTATTTTTTTATTTTTTAGACAAAATTTTTAATTTCTATTTTTTTATGATACAGCATTAGTAAATACATACAAACCTAAATTTTCAACCCTCTACGATCAACCCCTATTTTTCCATCGCCATTTTTATTGACCCACCTCAACAACATATATTCCCTTTTATGGCAAAGCAACGTTTGTCCGGTCAGCTAGTAAATATATAAAATGTAAATCTATTTCTCAGGCGGCAAATTCAGAATTACACTCAGAAGCTGGCCAAGGACACGTCTTCTCTGATAATGGAGCTGATGAAGTTGCCCACAGACCAGCCCGCACAGAAACTGTCTAGAGAGCGACTCAGCGATGAGTACATGATTATACTCAGCTCTTTTCAGGTATGTATCATCATCAGTTGCCTTTAAATTGTAATTATATGTGACCTGCCTTTTTCTATACACAGCAGTGGTACCTCTCTAACATACGAGTATATGCAACAAATTTTGTGACAATGGGACAACATATTCTTTTCATATTATAATATGAAGTCTTATCCGCTGTCTGTTCGTTTAGATCTTTTAAACTACTCAACATTTATATTTATGTGTTATAGATGCTTAATATAGTAGAGGAAATCCGAGAATTTCAAAGACTTACGTGCGAATTGGGGCGGGGTCCTTAGTGTTCTATACAAATAAATAAAATTGGAGTGTCTGTTTGTAATATTAAGATAACCGCTTTTTACTAAATGCTTGGTATGGTAAATGTACCAAAATAACATATTTAAAATTTTTGCTCTCTGTCGTTTGTTCTGGCTAATCTTTAGCTTATATAAATGTACCATTAATAAATAGGAAATCGTTAAATCTACAATGCTTATCAAAAATTTACAGCTATTAAATTTGTGATAAGATTAGTGGCAGCTGTAGATACAGGTTTTTTGAATAAAAATTTCTTAAATTAACAATTAGCCGTAACAGTACCGTCAAATTTAAAAAAATCTATCCTATGGCATTACAAACAAATAGGCTATAAGTATCGATACAATAACATACGATACTAGCTGAAACTCACGGTGTTTCCCGCAGTAATAGTAACCGCGTCGAAGTTAGTCTAAAAAATACTTACTCCTTATAGATTAACCTCAGAGATTAACCGGAACAAACAGACCGACCGACACAAAAAAAAAACAGAAAAAATTGAAAGAAATATTTGTTTGGTATATGTGTAGCCCGTTTTATTGTATACGTACACGTAGCCCTACATACTCTTTACTTTTTACTTTACTTTCACTAAATATGTACCGTGTATACATAAATATGCATTTAGTAAAAAACTGTTATTTTAATATTACAAACAGACACTTCAATTATATTTATTTGTATAGACAATATGTTTAAGCAACAAGTTTTATTCTTGTGCTCTTTTCCCAATGCCCCTAGGCCTCTAAACGCTCATAGGCTAATAATTATAGACACTCATGAAACTAAAAACACTGGGGTGTGGTGACTGCATCACAAGAGAGTCTTAGTATTACAATGACGCTGTTTTCTGCAATTCCAAAATCCAAGCCAAGTAATTAAAAATAGGGTTGATGAAGTGTTGGACAGTAAAAGAAATTTGTAGTCCCTTGTTTTTTTTGAAATAGAAGGACGGATGTCAGGGTGGTAATCGGCTCTGCAGTCTTAAGTAGTATGAGACGTTGACCAAAAACAAGGTTAAGGGTTGATGAACGACCAAGAGGAATGGAAGAAAATATATATTATATTGAACCCATGAGTTATGATATGGACAAGGTTATGCCGTAACAAAGTAACCACATATCATAGTCGAAGAATAAAATTAATACATTAAATTAATGCATAAATTTTCATATAAGCATCTCGAATTTAGAGACTGGTATAATAAAAACGAGAATTATTATGTTATTCAACAGTTCTTGTGAATGTTGAATAACTAGCCTAAAGTCTTTTCAATGATGATTTTAAGTTAAATATCGTTTTTTTTAAACGATTAATCTTCTAAATTTAAATGGATATCCAGGTCACGGTCAGTCGCGGATGCTTTGAGCGTTTTATTTTTTTAGTATTACTAGCATATATGTCGGTTATCGTAGTAAAGAGAATCCTATGTCGTTACTCAAAAATAAAAGTGTCTCCATACCAAATTTCTTTAAAGTCGGACAAACAGACAGACTTACAGTAACTTTCAATTTAATAATACTAGTATGCATGTGAATTTCAAAATTTTTTAACTGTACAAGAGCCACGCTTTGGCGGTTAGAGCTGCCTCTTAGAAAACTAGCTATTTATGATTGCTTTTTACTGAGTTAGCGAGGTAACCCCTCCAAATCCTGGAATAGCACTCAAAGGACAGCAAAGCGGCGTCAGTTACAAACGTGACCGATTCTGCTTCATATTAGTATAGAGCAAATGAGTTTAATCATTTAAGCCTATTACTATTATCAATCAGTAAACCAGGAAAACCAAGTTTCATTTGATTATTCATTTGATAACACTCTAAATATAATATTTTTTGACGTTGTTTATAAAATTTTAATATGAACTGAAAACTATAATGTTATCTGAGAGGTTGAGATTTGATATGTGTGTGAAAATGTAACCATTCTCTGCGTTTATTACTAGCAGCAACTGATGCGAGTCTAATTAATTGCACTTAAGCCTATCTGTTCAACTGTTACTGAGGGTTCTGCTAGCCTAAAGCAGGAGATATGATAAATGATAACTACCCAATCATATTATCCATATATAGGTACATATTACTACTTGATTGACGATTGCTTCGTTCGTCTAGTGGTTAGCGTAAGCGACTGCAGATCAAGAGGTCTCGGGATCGATTCCCGGGTCGATCTGCTGTTGGATTTTTCTTACAAGAAATTCTCAATCGCAGTCCGTATGGAAAGATCACGTTAAGCCGTCGGTCCTGGTTGTCATGAACATCTATGGCAATCCGTTCCTCCACAATGGATTAAGAATACTGAGCATTTTTGCATTAAATTTTGCTTCTTTCCATCCCGTATCAAAACTTTTTCTATCTTTGGGATAGATAGGTCACCTGTTGATAAGTAACTGTTCAAGTCCCCCGTCCATATCCATCCCATGGGTGTTGAAAGAGGCGACTAAGGTAGAAAACTACGTATGCCAATATCGTTATTGGGAAGTCAGTTCCCTCAAATATAATGACAACTTGTTCAACCTTCGAATTCAGTTCACCATTAGGGTTGCGGAGATCAGATGCCAGTCGTTCTGTATAGAAACTGATATTCAGGTAAAACCGGTTGAACTAGTACCCTTTATTATTACCAAATAATATTGGTAATAATGAAGGCTAGGAAGATGAGGTATTACTAAGTGAAGCAAAAGCTTTGTAAACCTTTTTAAGAAAATAATACTAACGAAGGAGTATAAAATTTTGACACTACTACTAATGTTGGCCTAGTGGTTAAAGTGTTGCCTAAACTAAGTGTCGAGGGTTCGTAAATGGTTGTTCAGAGTCTGGGTGTTCTTTGTATCCGTTTCATGTTTGTTTGAATTATTCCTAATGAGGGAGTTGTCTTTAAAATTAAAATAAATAAACAACGTTTACAGTTGAATTGATAAATAACAACGATCTGTTTACTCCATAGGCGACGCAAAGGCTTGCAGCACAGAAGACTAAAGAGGAAGTCAAGAAACAGAGGGCTCAATCGTTCTCTCTTGGCGATCCATTTGCAATGGGCAGTAAGTATTACATTTTCTTGTTACACAAAAACCAGTAAATAAGAAAGAAATAGCTTGCGGTACTCGAAACCGCCTTTTCTGACTGCCCTCTCGATTACCAGTTAGTTTATAGTATATAAGTATTTAATAAGCTGTTTCAGAAATGTCACAAATGGTTTTCCTCTGCATATTTACATGAGGTAAATTACAATTTACAAATGAGGCCCGTTCTAAAAGTTAACAATAACAATCATTAAAACGTTTAAAACAATAACAACGTCAAGCAATCAGTAAAATAAATGTCTGTATCCTCCCTACAAGTTTTTTTTTTCAAATTAAGGTTCGATACTTAAATAGACTTTTTAGGGAATGTATAAAATGTCATAGACTAAAAGTTTTATGGTAAGATAACAAAGTGTATTTTAACCTGGACTATAAAACAATTTTATATAGTCTTTAAAGATTTCTAGACATGTTTTTGACATTTTAATTGATCTGCTATAAATTTGAGTTGACTATTGTTGAAAAATTTTAGTCTTTTTAAAAAAGACTGATATGGATTTAAACGTTGACTTCTACATATATACTGTATGCTTGTATAAGGAAACAAACAAGATTAACTTTAAAAACAAGCTTTTTATACTTTTTAATAAAAAACTTTAAGCCCTTTCATTTGATACCCATATTGGATGGGTTGTTCAGAAATATGAACGCCGCCATTTTGTTACGGCGGCCATAACTAAAGGTATATTTAAAATTTCAGCTCAATCGGAAATTGGGAAGTGTTTCAAATTTAACTTGCAAGATTTGATTACATACAAACATCGGGATAAGTGAAACTATATAAAAGCTTGTAAAATGTTACTTTATAACAGTGAATTAGGCATAGGCCTCTCCTTAAAAAATAATTTTGGCCTACAATACCACAATGTCCAAACGGTTTAGTATAGGATTTATGTCACGTTTTCCTTCTCTTTGCAATGCTGTCGTCCAGCATAGTTTGCTACCTTAATCCATTTTCACAACATCATGGGATGAATGGAGAGACGCCGCATTCTTAAACCATCACCACACGACCTGAATATGTAGCAGTAAATTATTTATTACATGGACAACAATGTCACTAAACATTAAATGTGCTATTGTAGGTCAGAGCAGCGGTAATAAGGAGCTGGTGGAGCTCGGGGAACCCACCGTTCGGCAACAGGAACAGCTAACCGTGGAGACAGAACGCAATCTCGTCGAACTGGAAGAAAGGGAGAGGGACATCAGGTCGCTTGAGGTATTAACATTTATTTCTATTGACTTAGACATAAGTTTGATTTTGAAGGCACACACTGTAAATTAGGTAGTATTTACGTAATAATGTAAAAAATAATTATATCTATTGGGAAAAGAAAATGTATGTTTATTTCTCCATTAGATCTCCATGGGCAAGGGTAGCGATTTACTATAAAATGACTTGTTCGCCCTTGGTCCTTTTTACCCGACTGCGAAAGAAGAAGGGTTATGTTTTTCGAGTGTATGTATTTATGTATACGTATATAAACGGCTTGTCGTATTTTTATGTGATTGCTGTCAATAGATTCGTATTAGTCGTGTAAGTGACACTGGGTATATAAAAATTAAAAAAATAACTATAAAGAATATTAAAAAGAAACCTGAATTTAATAAAGATGGCAGATATTGACGCAGTCGGGTTAGTTTTTTTAAATAAATAATTCATTACTTATTACCGTAAATTTCCATAAGATACTTTAATCTAATATTCAGAACTATGAGTGACATATTGTTACAAAGTGTTTGAATGTGACACTGTAACGCCTAAACTACTAAACCGATTTTAGTAAACGAGGTGTCAAAGTTTCGAAATAATAGCCCACCTGACATAGGCTATATAATTTTTGGTCTATGGGTTATGGTATTCTAAACTCTTCCTTGTGCTTCTATCTTCACTACATAGTATAAAACGAAGTCGCCTTTTCTGTCCCTATATCCCTATGTGCGCTTAAATCTTTAAAACTACGCAACGGATTTTGATGCGGTTTTTTCCAATAGATAGAGTGATTCAAGAGGAAGGTTTATATGTATAATACATGCATCATATACTAAGGCAACATTGCTAATTTTAGAGGTTTCTATTTTATGCCCGTGCAAAGTCGGAGCGGGCCGCTATGTTTTTATATACAACGTTCATAGTTTTTCTGTAGTGTATTTAATTTAGTATCAGCATTGCACCCGTGCGAAGCCGGGGCGGGTCGCTAGTTTAGAATAAATAATATCTTTGTTTCGGTAAAGGCTAGTTTTGTGTAAATTTTATTAAAGAGCTGTAAAATGGCTACTATAAAAGTGGCCACATTATACATATTTCATTTTTCAAATCCTTATCAATGGATATATTAGTTCCAGAGCCGTTTCGAACTTGTATTTTAAGTAGTATATCAATACTCCCATAAATACGGCGTATCAACTGTACGCGAACACATACGATAACTTTAATGAGTTTATATATGCCATAGTTTAAACAATTGTATCACTGTTACATGATACCTTTTCATATTTCCTTCAATCAAAGTTTGACGTAGTTATATAATACTAGCGACACGCCCCGGCTTCGCACGGGTGCAATGCTGATACTAAATACACGTTGTATGTAAAACATAGCTGACCCACGCAACCTCGTTTGCGTCTTATATAGCCCGTAGCATGAAAATTTTCGCAAAATAAATAACTTTTCTGGTTGATTTTTACACCTTGTGTCCGAAAAACCCAAATATCTTACGGAACCCTATTTTTTTCCAAAATAAAATATAGCCTATGTTACTCGTGGATAATGTAGCTTTCGAATGGTGAAAGAATTTTTAAAATCGGTCCAGTAGTTTTTGAGCCTATTCATTACAAACATACAAACATACAAAAATAGGTACAAATCTTTCCTCTTTATAATATTAGTATAGATAAATTAAGTGAAAAACAACCGTTTTCCGTGGTTCAAATCAAATAAAGGGCACGTCGTTTTTATTTGTATCTTTCCTTTTGCTCAGAGGCGACAACAGTAAAACAATCTCTTTCAACCGTTACATCTTCGGTTAGGGTGGCCTATTCCCTCTATACTGCAAAAAAATATGGCTGATCTTCTAATAGGCTAACACTGTAGACAGAATATTGTATTATCTGTTACACAGGGTGAACAAATTCGTTTACCTTAAAAAAGGTTATAGTTAGCTATATGACTTATATGAGTATATGCTGTCATGGACTTTTTTTAGAACTTTAACATAGGCGATCAACCTTTTTAAAAAACCGTTTACGTAGCACACGTAATGCAAGCTATGAAAAGGAATGACTTCGTTTCTCACGCAAAATAGGCGCAAGACGTCGAGTTGCGGAAACCCAGCCCGCGAGTTTCAAGTTTCAAGGAATGACTTTCCCCCATTTATGCAACATTTTGTGATTGATTCTCAGCTCCGTTGGTTGTAGCGTGATTATATGAAACCTATAGCCTTCGTCGATAACTGCACGATATGTAATCTTATATATAAAATTCTCGTGTCACAATGTTAGTTACTATACTCCTCCGCAACGACTGGACCGTTTTTATTTTTTTATACTGCATATTGGGTAGGTCTGAGAATCGGCCAACATCTATTTTTCATCTCCCTAAATGTTAAGGGTAGTCCACCCATAATTATTTTTTTTACATTTTTAGAAAAAAAATATGATACAGCATTAGATAACACATACAACCTTGCATTTTCAACCCTCTACGATCAATCCCTATTTTTCCATCGCGATTATTATTGACCCACCCCTAAAATATATATTCGTTTTTATGGCAAAGCAACGTTTGTCGGCTCAGCTAGTATTATTGTAGATTTTATAGTAAACAAGATAAAAGGAAAAAATAAACAACGCAACCTAATAAGCTGATAAATAAAATTATACAATTGTTTTTTTGTAAATGAAATATATTGAACCAATAAAAGCAAGTGTATGACAATCAATAGTTTCTGGATTGGTCTTACCTTGTCCTTCAATAAAGCTACTAGTACACGCGCGAACTGGGCATTAGTCGATTTGAATCCGACATACTTTTACATTCTCTTCGCGACTGAAGTGATATCATCAATAATAATTGATGATATGATGAGTATGATGATTGACAAAGAACTTAGTAATAATATAAATCTCTGCCAGGACCTGCACAAAGACTATTTGATTAGATATATGTCTAGATCTGAAGACTCTCTAAGCTTAGTGTTTATACACAGAACTGTTGATTTAAATGCATGTTGGTAATTACTTTCAGAATGACATAATGGACGTAAACCAGATCTTCAAGGAGCTGGGCACAATGATCTACACTCAGGGCGAGGTGGTCGATTCCATAGAGTCGAGTGTCGAGTACGCGACACAGAACGTGGAAGCTGGAACCACACAGCTCAGGGAGGCGGCTAATTACAAGGTTAGAACCATTGCTTTGACAACTACATATTACAGCGACGAGTTTATTTACAGGTGGCTTTGTAATGGCTGTAAACATTGTCGAAATTATTTTATCTTGTGCCGATGATCTCGTTGCCGTCACACGTGTGGCAAGCCGCCACACAATCAAAGGGTCCGCCTGCGGCGTACACCCTCAAGCACGTGCACAAACATGATTTGTCACGTTACGCCGTTGTATGAATTAATATATTCGTATTTCACAACAATTACCACAATTGCGTGCGGCTGCACCGACACTATCTAAACGAATAGACTATACTGTTTTCTTTTTTGCAGTAGTAGATAATTATTATACCATAAACCATTTATGTTTACACACTCATCATCTTAACAGTCTTTAAGAGTCCACTGCTGGACGCGTTGTTTAACTCTATACTGCAATTACCAGACTGATTGGTATATAGTTTGAGTGTTGAGTTTGCTCCCTCTCTTAAACCCCCCCTCCCCCACAGGATGAATAGGGGTAGTAACAGCCCGTATTCTTAATGTAAAGAGGTTAAGGTAAGGAAAGGTAAGGTTAATGTAATACTAAGTTCTATCTCTTTGCTTTATTTTCAGAATAAGCTGAGGAAGAAGAAAGTGTACATATTCCTCGCCCTGATCATCATCATATCAATCATTCTGATCTTAGTATTCCGCAGCTAAATCACTTTTAATATCGATTCTTAAACGGGTTCAGTTTATTTACATTGCATAATTGTGGGCAATATATATATTATATTATAAATTATTATGTGTGTAATGAATTCGCCACGGTTGAAGGCTTAACCGTTGAAATATATACAACGCGTTATAACTGTTTTGTTTCATGGTAGAGAGAAAAGAATTTACATATTTTGTATTGTACACCTACAGGATATTTTCATGCGTATGCACCTATCTACTACATTATGGTTTGTATAAAGGACTTTCAAAACAGAATTCATGGTTCAATGTATATTTAGAACAACAGTGATTGCAGGATTGTCATAAATCATTAGTTCGATCCTCATGTGTTACTATTATTCTCTGTGTTAGAAATTAATGTTATTAGTGCTTTAGAAATACAAATTAATATTTATTGTTTGTTGTTATATATTTTTTATTGTATTGTTCATTCCATTGCAATGGAACTTTGGAGTATTAAAGTATTTCGGACGCGTCCATTGATCAGTCTGAAAAGTATTGAGGATAACGATAAAGTCATTGTATTAATTGCATAGAACACGGGCCAACTGAATGGAGGGGAATAACCAGTCTTTATCCCATACAAAACAGTCTGTAATTTTTATGAGAGAAATCGTCATACATCACACATACACATTTAAGATTCACTTCACATACATTCTGTGTCATAAGTGTAATGCGTAGGCCCATTTGGACTTAAACTTTGACAGAAGGTAACGCCTGCTTATGGTTAATCCCTACCGTGTTGCTATATGGTTGACTGAGATTAGTTAGCGTTTTGTAATATATTGTAGGTATATTAGTCAAGAAAAAAATATAAACTTTTAATTTTTTCATTTCTTCTGTTTTATTAAAAATAAGTGAATATAAAAAAAACATTTAAGCATTACTCTTCATATTAAAAATTCAAAAACAATTTCTATAATGATTTAAATACTATTTTCTAAAGCTTTTCATCTAATATACCAGCTTTTGTTTGTCTCATTGAAACCTTATTTTCTGAATATAAGATACTCAATGTACTGTTGCTGTATTCCTGGCAAGGAATTATTTTTTGTATAAAATAGGCCTCAAACGAAACAAACATTAATTTAATCGTTTGATTTAATAACAACATGATCATAATATATATTAACACACACGTAGAAAAAAGACGTTCAAAACTATCAATGAAAAAATTTAGTACATTTGTGATTATGGAAAAATAAGCCATCTTTGTATGCGTATAAGTTTCAATATTGAGAAATAAGAAACGAAAATGTAAGAGGTACCAGCCCCTTTAGCCAAGTGTTTCGCGCCGAATCCCTGCCTAACAATCAGTAACGCTTCTATTCTCTTGTATTTTGTGTAGACCACGTGAGAGACGTTATTAACATATCTCTGTAATTTTCCATTCTCGTTAACGTATGTAGAGGGGGCAGAAACCTAGTAAATATCGGTTATGTATAATGTAGAAGTTTATCAGTACTGTATCTCGGAGTAATGTGATTGCTAAGCTTAACCACGGTTTGCAATCTACAAAGCATTTGCTTTTAATGTTTGTGTGTACTTACAAGTAATAGCAAACCTCATATAACAAACATAATGTTACATGAACTAATAGATTGCGTATGTTATTGTAACCGTTGATAGAGTGTTATTGTATTCGTAGTAATCATATCGATTAGTGTGTTGTGACTGTTTCTCCGGTTACTGATAAGTTCCGGATAACTTTACCACAATTTATATGGAAGTTACGTCACATTATTTGTCAGATAAGCAATCAGAAACATATCTGTAACCAGTGAAGCAGGGCCTTAGTTTATTTTTGTAGTATTGCTTATTATACAAAAATTAATAATCATCACAGTGTTTGCAAACTCGTAGTGCTTTATCCTAAGTCATAAATATTTTCTGTAATTTGTTCGTATAAAGATTTGGCTATAGATACCACTGAGATAAATAAATTATACTCAAATAATAACAGAATAAAGTTCAGTTTCTATTGCTTATAGTTGGTCTCCGCTGCGAACATGTTTTATGAGTGTAGTTAAACTAGATTCATGTAATCACATATGATTTTATTAGAATAATATATTTATATGCTATATAATTAAGACATATTTAAAATATGTATATAGTTTTAGTTCAAGCATTAGTATTTAACACTATCTTTGTACGTCTATTTTACACGCGCTACTGGGCTGGGGTCTCCTCTCCGGAGAGGGTTAAGGCTAACTCCTCCTAAGCTTCACGACTGTTATCCGAGGATAACCGGGAACGACTGCTTAACGTGACCTCCGAATCATGGAGACGCTTAGGGTATCATGCCAGTAGCGGTCACCCATCCAGGTAATGACCGCGCCGTCGTTGCTTTTCTCAGTAATTGTTTCTAATCACAGAGTGCAACTGGGTTATGAACGCCTCTCTCCTATTCTTTTTATCATTTTATTATAATTGCCAACTGAGTGTCAAGTAATATCCCAAAATTGCTTCCACATTAACTGAATTTCATTTTCGATAAATTTATTTAATTCATTTCGATAGTCTAAACAATTTTACTTCATACCATTTTACGGTTATTTAATCATGGTTATAATAGTCGTTGGTCTTGAATGGCGAATGTTTTTCCACTTGAGCGTAGAAGACAATATTCTAAACTATTCATTAACATTATTTAGATATAATAATAATAATAATCTCTTTATTGTACACCAGATTACTTAAAAAGGTAACACATAACTAGGAGGTACAATTGTTGGCCTTATCGCCCAAAGGCAATCTCTTCCAGGCAACCATGATAGATATATTCACCGGGAAAACAAATATGCAGAATATTTTAACTTGGTGTTAAATTTGACTTAAAAATTACTTAACTTACTTATTAACTATATAATATTATCTAGACGTACTCACTTAAAATAGATTTTTCAAATATTAATGTAAAGGGGTGATTTTTGCTTTATTACACTCAAACGCAACATAATTGATCAAAATTCAGGAAAATTTATAAGTCGGTTTTTTTTACCATTTTGATTTAGCCTTATATTATAATTATTAAGTTATAGTAACACAAAATGTTTGACAAATATTTAGAACTATACTATTCGAACCACTGCTCAGGATTTTGTAATTTATGACAATTTAAATTGTATCACATCAATCATACTATATGATGAGATGACACGAATTAACAGATGGTACCTGGATAACCGACCTATGCTCGGTATATTTTTGGTTAATTTTCTTAAAATTAATCCTAGCTCAGATAGATTCATCGCCCCCAAAACCCCTAATAGGTACACTAAATTTCACGAAAGTCGTTGGAGCAGTTTCCTGGCTATTCAAAATCAATCTAAATACAAAAATTGCTCGTTTAAGGTAATAGCTGAAACGACCTTTGATACCGCACTACTGTTTACACTAAGAATGTTTTCGGTGTGATTAGAGACAAGTGAATTAAACGTTGATATTTAATGATAACAAGTTATCGCTTAAATCATAAACGCAAAAGCGAAATATTTAAGGCATGTAAGATATATAAATAATGAAACAAGTAGGGTGTTAATGTAATATGACAATATAGGGTACAGACGGAAGACCTACTTCGGTAAACTATTGAATGGGAAAATTGAATGATGCGAGTGTGTTGAATGGTGGAATTGATTCATGGTATGTACAGATAATCTAGCACTCATATAATATCGGTTGCAGGAACGGGGATCAAGTCAGTGTCTGTTGGCTTGCACCAGGGATCGGTTTATATCCTTTATCCTATAACTTGTTTTCGTTCGTCGGAATGTCTACTTCCGGACGGAAATCAATTGTTATATTAGGATGCAATCGGTCAAATCATTAGAAAAAAATATTTTCATCAAAACATTATTGGGAAAATAGTGTGCCTTTTCCTGTTGATGATGAATGCTCTACATCGGATATTAGGGGCACAATGGTGTATGCTATTCGCAGATGACATTGTGCTGGTCGTTTAAGACGGTTCCTAGGTCCAGCGCAGACTGAAATTATGGAAACAAAGACTGTAGTTTATGATGATGTGGAGGAAGGTGGTCTTGTAAATCAGCAGAACCCAAAACCGAATACATGTTCTGTGATTTCGGCGGTCTCTCCGATCTTGATGCTATATCATTGATGGAACAGCAATGCCAACTGCACCGATTTCAAGTACTTCGGCTCGTTGTTACAAAATGATGGCAATATAAGAGTAGAGGATGACTGAATGAGGAGATGATGATGTCACTTGTACTATTAAAGCTTTTTTGTGTCATACCACGAAGGGGAATATTGTATGGCCAAGTTCGCTTTATTAACTGTCTTCGTGTTTATCTTTAAGCTCGTGTCAAGGGTAGTGAAGGATTTAGTATGTGTGTTTATGTCATTAAGATATGCGTACTACTTATACACATCTACCAAATCATTACGTACTTGTATCATTTACACTTTCGCAGATTAAACTGCTTTATATAAATGTATTATATAGCTTTTATTTAATAAATAAATGTAACTTTATTTTATATTATCCATCTCTCCATTACTCGCTTAAGACATCGCTAATTAGTAGGTATTCGTGTAAAGATAGTTTAGTTATAAAATATTGCAATATGTGAATAAATGTTAAATTTAAATTGATTTATATTGGACACTTTTGTTGATGTATTCTTCATTAAAATATATAAAGTCGAACACTAGTTTTGCGCTGTTTTATTTTTCTTCCATTTTACCCGTACATTGTAATTCTGGTTAGGTATTGCTACGAACTGCTTTCTGCGCACAATGTTTGATGTATACGATACGATAATTGTGAAATGCTGTGCGATAATGATGCATTAATCAAAACAGAGCGAGTGTTTGAATCTGTTGTAGAGCGAATCTGTCCTTAAGCGAATAACCGGTTACATCGGTGTCTAAATCGGGTTTTCATATTTAATAGATAGCTCAATAGACGCATGTCTTATTGTCAATTATTACCTATACAACAATCCAATTTGCGGTTCTACAAATTCGCTGTTTGTGACCTCTGTGGTCTAATATTTGAGTGCTTTGTAGTATGTCAGAGGTACTTGGTTCGAATCACACCAAACACTTATGTGATGGACGTAGATGTTTGTCTTGGAGTATTAGAAATACGTATTAAGTATATTCCCATAATACAATCATAAAGTTGCTTACTTTGATTGATTGCTACGCTGACTTCAGCCCGGTTGGGCAGGGCTGTAAGGAACCGAACCACAACCTTTCGCTCCCAGCCAACATCACCTGCACGCGGTGCACCCTGCTGAACGACAAACGAGGCTCTGGCGACCGACCGATGGCGGTATATCCAACCCAAGTGGCGTAACTAAATTCAATAGGCCGGTGACGGGTAGCAGCGTCTTCGGTGCAACAAGCTACGCTCTGCGATCATCAACCCGCCTGCCCAGCGTAAAATCCTCCATGCATAAGCAACAAAAGCCACGGCCCCCAGTTCCCGGGAGTCCCGCTATTTCTGATCATGGTGGCGACCACGGTAACGGCGGGACAGGGGATGCTAAGAATCACCGGGTTACGGGTGGCCACCATAAGCAACCGCACGTAACAGCTATGACAGCTTGGACGATGAAGTGGAGTATATGTTCGATGACATATCGAGGGCCCTCCACTTCACTAGATACTAAAACCCACTACAACGTTGTTTTGGGTGATTTCAACGCCAAAGTGGGAGTACAAACTTGCGGTGAATGGGTAATAGGATCCCATGAATTTGGAAGCAGGAATAATAGGGGCAAATGCTCGTCAACTTTCTCGAGCGGGAGAGACTGTTCTCTTTCTCTCTGTCTCTCTGCAAAAAAGGCCCCAAAAGAAAGGGACGTGGCAAAGCACCGACGCTATGACATAAAATTAGATTGATTTCATCTTGACGGACAGAAAGCACATATTCAGAGACGTCTCAGTGATCAATAGGTTTGTGAGGGTACGGGTGTAATGTCTTTCCACCACAAAGGGAGGATCCTCCGACCAGGCGAGGTGACCATGCCTGGCGGGCCACGGCCCAACAGATGATGTTGGGATTGTTGTACATATGACAGTCGGCGCGAGAACTTCTACTGCGCGATTCAGGATTGGTAGTTTCTTCGTTTTGTACGTCGCTTTGTAGTTCAGTATACCTGCGGTAGATGGCGCTGTAGTATGTTGCTGATGCGCTGTATGTGGAAGTCGCCACAGGTTTAACACTGGTAGTGATCACGGACTTGTTGGAGGCTCTCTCTTGACTTGATACTTCCATGGAAACCATAAGATACGTAAACCAGAACCTTGAAAATATGATTCGGATTCTCAGGGATGAAGGTACAAGATTTTGTAAAATGCAGCGTAAACGCATGAAGTTAAAGCTTTCAGAGAGGTCACTAGGGTTAATGAGAGAACAACATGAGAACCCATTTGTCGCTTCGTCCGCAAAGCGGACTCTAAACCGAGAGATCAGCAAGCTTGTACGACACGACCTCTAATGCTCTAATACTATTTCGATTAAAAGAGCGATCGAGCGGAATCGCGGGTCAAAAGTGTTCGTACAATTTCTTGGAAGAAGCCACCTGACGACGTTGACCACATCAAATGGAGAAGTCATTGCTACCAAGCCGGCCGTCCTTTCAAAACTCGAAAGCTTCTATGGCAGTTTATACGCTTCGCATGCATCTCGACCTGATCCCGAAAATGAGGACCCTAGAGCCACATTAACACGCCACTACACCGAAAATCTGCCAGAAGAGTGGAATGAGTTCTTTCTCATAAGGCCCTACGCAACTGGAAACTGGAAGTTATAGATGGACACAAGCGGGCCAAGATATTTACCTTGACAATCCAGATTTTTAACTGTAGCATCAATTTAACGTTCATAAATGACACTTAGTGTCTTAATAGAAATTCATTTAATTTGATGAAATCGAGATTGAGCTAAAAAATGGAAAATCCCCTGGAGAGGACGGCGTTACAACAGAGCTGTTTTCAAGAGTCATCGAACCGTCTTCACTGTATGTGGAAGTAAAAAAAAAAGTTCAAAAATAAAAACATTCAATACGTAAATAGGAACGGTACGGTGTACCCTCTATTTTATAGTGTGATGGCTCACTAAGATAAGAAACCTTTTCCTAATTACTGATGACTCTCCTGGTGTAGAAAGCAAAAGATTCCCCAACGACTATCAGTTGTGGAATTTGGAGTGCGATGGGTCAGGTTTTATTTAATACAGTCTAATTTGATGAACCAAACGATTGGACCAAACGCGCATCAAAAATTGGAACATGGTCCTACCCATACTAATACTCGTATTATAAAGCTGAAGTTTGTTTGAACGCGTTAATCTTAGGAACCGCTGGTCCGATTTGAAAAATTATTTCAGTCTTTGATAGTTCATTTATCGAGGAAGGCCTAGGCTATATATCATCACGCTAATACTAAAAGGAGCGGAGCACCAATGAAGAATGTTTAAAAAACGGGGAAAAAAATTCACGCTACGGGTAATAGAAGAGGCAAACGAGGTTGCGTGGGTCAGCCAGTTAAAAAAAATTCACAACAAGCTTTTTCCCGTTAATCTACAGGAATATTCTCTCACGATTTGTTTGTAGCAATAAAATATCATCATCATAATAGGTATCATGGCCATAATTTCATCATCAGAATCAGCAGCCGTTAGAATAGGCCTCTCCATTGCCTGTATTTGTCGTTTCAAAGCTAGGTGCTCTGTAATAGTTCCTAACTATTACGGTGTCTAAACTGCTAAGGATGATTACACTGCAGGTAAGTGGACTAGATTTTACAAGTTAGTAAGACAAGGTACAATGTTATTCCTCCTAGCCTTTTGTCCCAACTAAATGGGAGTCGGCATTATTTCTACTGACTACTATTGTCTCGGTAGTATGTATTATTATATAGTTTGTTATGTTGTATGTGGAGGTCGCCACACTATAATACTGCTGAACTTCAATTTTGACGGTGAGCGACTGCCAGTAGAACAAAACCACAAAAATTACTATTTGGTACGTACAATGCAGACTGTACATTCTCTTTTGTTTTTATTTAATTATTTATATCTTATACTTCTCTCTTAAGATCACTAAATAACACGTTGGTTTTATAGTGTTTTATTAGGGTTCCGTACTTCAAAATGAAAAAAGTAACCCTTATAGGATCCTTTTTCTAAGGAACGCGTGTATCAAGCCGAAATTCATATCAAATACTCAGGTCTACTGTCCCTTGGAATAGTGAAATAATCAAGCTTCTGTTTTTCTAAGCCAACACAATCAAAAGATATAGCCGTTTATGCGGCAAATTTTCGAAACTTGCAAGGGAATCAAAAGGACCTACAAGATATTTCCCGTGAAATCAGAATCTTCAAATATGGTACGAAGCAACGTCTTATAGCACAGATAAAGGAAAAATGCCTAAAACCACATATTTTAGTTACATCATACTTACAGGGTTGTACGGAACCCTCTCCGACTCGCACTTGGTCGGTTTTTAGCACTTATTACGGATTGTGAAGGCCCTTCGGTGTCACTTCATTTCGTTTATTGTGATCCTTATCAACGAAAATCATCCGTTAAATTAAGATTCAATTGTTCAAATCATTGTAGAAATACAATAAACCATTATTATCATTCTAAATTTTCCATCAAAACATTTTTGGGAAAAATTAAACAACATTTATAAAAAACTTTTATTAGATTCATATTAAATTCACACGAATGCCAATATGAATGACTCTAAATAGAACATCTACAGTTGAAATCAGAAATGATGGTTACAACAGTTCTAAAAATTAAAGTACTTTCTGTAATTATTCTACTAAGCAACATCGTACAGGTACGATGCGTGACCGCGTGCTACTAACGTATGACGTCACGTCATACTCGGTGGTTTTATGAACATATACGCATTCTACTGAGATTCATCTACTGATCCATTATTAAGAGAAATATTTCAACATCGTAAACATCAAGTTTAGAACATCTAATATATTATAATTAATATGTGGCCGGCCTTCTTCCATTCAAACAAAACTCGAGCTCTGCTCATAATGAATTTACCAGTACGTTTCTTATTATATATTTTCGCTTAAAGTGAGTCTTGAATAGAAGCAGTCCGTCATGTATACACCATACATATATATATATATATATGTATATATATATATATTACGTAACATACATCTATCAGGGGATTGTCGTTTTTATGATTATTTCAAAATCTATATACGTGCAGTTCATGATATTGAACGACTATCCGCGTCACGATGTGTTCTCTAACACCTAAGCACAAATCCTCTATTATATATTATTATATTCGTAAATTACAATTATATAATACTCAATAAATACTTATTGATTGAAAGAAACGATACCAAAGACTTTGCACAATATTACTGTTATAACTTTAATGTCATAATTAGATGGACTACTCAAAGCAGTGCCACATACCTACGCATCTATGGTTACATAACAATAAGTCATATTACGACTAATAAAAACAAATAATACTGAATATAGGCGATCATATTAATTAATTGAATAAATACAACATTTAATAACAACTATAAACACACACTAGGCCTTAAAATAAACAAATGTTCCTATAAGTTAATCATATAGAAGTTAAAAAATAAAAAGGTTTTATCCAAATCTTTATTTATCCAACTTTGAAACCTATCTTGTTCTTAGCATAGCACCCAGCGACGGCAAAGCGTGCGCGCTGTGCTGTATGTAGTGATCTACTGATCACCACACACCGAGTAGCGCCGTATTTACACTGCCACTGTAAAATACCGCTCCTGACACCGACAATGTGTAATACAATGATTAATGTACTGCAAAATAACGCATACTGCCACTATACGTTACAATTGCAATACAAACACATTACATCACAAATTGTCACTGTTCGACAACTGTCACAGTGCCACACACTGCCACTGCGCAAACTGTGACCCCATCGCAATTGTTACGCGAAAGCACGCTTCGCTCACTATATTACTTTCATTACTTTACACCTAGTTACAAATTGATCAAGTCAATTTCCTTACACCATCGCGTAATAAATACATACAATATATACATAAGAACATGTACGATAAATTGAAATTAAAGATATCGATGCAAAATAGTGGTATATATATCATATGTATACATATTAATGTTCCAATAAAATTGTCTTAAATTATACAATGATATAATGTTGTCAGGGCAACATTAATGATGTGAGGTTTACCTCACCCCGCCCTCTCGAACGCACAAGTCAACACTTGCAATAGAAGTGTGACGTAGAGCAGCCAGTATTAAAATACCTAAGGGATATTAGAACTAGGGTTATCATAGGGAGGATCTGGCATGCTCTCAAGGACTACGTCTTCATAGATTGTTGTTAATTGGAAGTTATTATTGTTCCACATGAAGACGAGTTTTACATATTCTGGTAGGCGGGACCAAGTGCGTTCTGTGAAGTAGGGCGGTAATCTCAGGCTTTAGCAAACCACAGCTTCTGAAATCGGATTCTCAGTGATGCGGATAACCGGCGAGTGGCGGCATGGCCGGCGGCGCCGGCTAGCATCACTCAGGCGTCGGAACATGAATATCTTGGAGGGCGACAGCGGTGCCACTGGAATAATCATCACAAATACTATTATTATAAGAGTAATAACATAAACCTTTTTCAATTTACGAATTTTTATTTTTTGTGAAATACTCAATATTTAGTTGTGTCGAAATTTAAACCTGACACTGTATGATTTGTTTTAACTGTAGATTGGTTTAATTTTTTTTAGACATCTCTCGCTTTAGAAGTTTACAATCTGTGTCGAAGGGGACTTTACAAGCATACATGAAACGGACACAAAAAACACCCAGACTCAGTACAACAATTTGTGGATCACACGTGGCGACCACTTAAACTAATCGTGTAGTCAAATTAGAAAATAGAAACTTGATCCGAGATTATTAGTCCGGTCTATTTACACATTCAAGTTTACATAAATTCCCATAAAGCTGAATATTGGCATAGTTGTTCAAAACATCATTATAAAGAAAATCTCAAAAGTCCTCATCGTTCCGAGGTGTGCTAAAAATTTGGCACGGGGTCAAAGGTCAAAAAAATGAGTTTTTTGCGATTTTTAGCGAAACGGTGAGTTTTTTCGCAAAATTACCCCAGTACAAAATTGTAGATCACAAAATTCTCTACAAAAAATATATCAATAATTTTTTTCCTAAAAGCCACCATTTTGGAGATATAACGTTCCGAAAAGTTGGATCAGTCGTAATCCCTCTATTTTGCACACGTTTCCACGCCACCTATGAGGTAGTGTACAAAGCGCGTTTTTTTTAACGTGGTTTTTTTTTTTTCGTGGTTTTTTTTTTTTTGACATGAGGAAGAGGATGAAAAACTGCTGCTGACTCGTACATCAATGTATCATTATAAGAAGCACACAAACCAAAAGACGACAAAATTTGTATAAGACGCTTAGACCCGAACCTCCGATGAAAAAAAACTGAAAGACCTAACTGTAATTTGGACTTGAACGATCTTGGTCGAATAGCAGTCATGATACTATGACAAATATTGGTGCATACTAGTTTTAAATGATCGAAATTTGATCGTTTATTTTTTAAGATCATTTGCTCCAAAAAAAATGTCAGTGACTGTGGGATGTCATTATTTAAATCTTCAAACATTCGACCTGGTGGAGGGTAGTAGGAATTATCAAATACCGAGGATTGAATATCTTCTCGAATAATAGATGCTGCTGCTTCTAGAGTTTTTAATCGTTCTTCTTGTTTATTAATTTTTTTATTTTCGGACCAAGATTGATTTAAAATTTCATGGTGACTGTTTATCAAACATACAAATGTTAACGCTCCCGATTTTTCAGTGATAATAATTTTATCGCCATATTTCAGTTTAAGTCGCAGCTTAATAGTCCTGTTATCTAAAGTTAAAATTTTGCTAACATCTTTTAACTCAGCCAAAGTAAACTGACAGTCATTGCTACTCTCAATGTATGTAAATATTTCCTGCATTGCCAGATCTGTTGCTTCATCTTTAGGACGACCAACTGTACCGCCAGTAGTCGGTTTCAAAAAAGAAGTATAACATTCTTGGTGATACTTTGCTTCAGCAGCAACTAAATCATAGTCAAATTCGATTCGAGCAACAACAGCTTTCGATATAGCATCGGAACGAGTTCGTGCTACTTCCAAAATTGAATGTTTGAATTGGAGTGTACTTACTTGACAAATTTTACTGCGACGATCTAAGGATTTTTTTCTCTGCAACTCTTCATTCAATTTATTGCCACAAAATAAACATAGTTTTTTAAAACAAAAAGCTGAATCACTTGAACGGGATCTAGTACGAGGAGGACTACTTACTGTAGATCCTGTAGATGTGTTAGCTTCTTGTTCTTCGCGTTTTCTTTTGATGGCAGCAGCAATAGAACACTTCCGCGTATAAATTTTACGACAGTTGCTATGTATTGTCACAGATTTTTGTTTTTTAAGAAATTCCGAGTATCCATCATCTCTTTCAGCACTTGCATTAATCAGTGTCTTCATACCACGATCAACAGTTACAGTTTCACTTTCAGTTAAAAGATGAGTACAAATAAAACAATATTCTGACATTTTTCTTATAAAAATCTAAAACGCACAAAATAGGTTAAAAGATAGGTTAAGATAAGCACATGTTTTCCCTACGCAGTGGCGCTCAAGACTAACGGTATGTATTTCATATATTGGGCATGCCAACATAAAGCAGGTATACGACCCTAGCCACGCGGACAATAGAATAAAAGACAGATGTTATCCCAAGGTTATACTGACGTACAAATTTAGGAACGGGGTTTCATTATACCTGAGATTCTCGTAGTTTAACTTATATTTTACATAAGCAAGTTACAATAAATAATAGCGAACTTATTTTAGTTCTATTACACCTTTAGTGACTTTCATATGTGGCGTACGTGTGCAAAATAGAGGGATTACGACTGATCCAACTTTTCGGAACGTTATATCTCCAAAATGGTGGCTTTTAGGAAAAAAATTATTAATATATTTTTTGTAGAGAATTTCGTGATCTACAATTTTGTACTGGGGTAATTTTGCGAAAAAACTCACCGTTTCGCTAAAAATCGCAAAAAACTCATTTTTTTGACCTTTGACCCCGTGCCAAATTTTTAGCACACCTCGGAACGATGAGGACTTTTGAGATTTTCTTTATAATGATGTTTTGAACAACTATGCCAATATTCAGCTTTATGGGAATTTATGTAACCTTCCTCCTGATTTTAGGCTTAAATAGACCGGACTATATTTGTCTCGTCGATGTTTTAAATTCATTTCGTGTGTATAAAAATTATTATTTTTTATAGCATCAAAGTGAGTCTTTTAAGTTATCTTATCTGTTGTATCATTGCAAAATAGGTTATTATAAATGAATAATACTAAATTATAGTAATAACATAATCCACTTTACGTGGATAAGCGTTTGTAATGATTCATACATCACATAAGACTCACCCCGCAGGTACGTGTATGTGCAAGTAATGTTTTACATACATACTGACATAAGGCTGCCAAAACTATTGATATATCAAGATGCTATACAAAATACACAACGAACGTAGAAACTATCTAGACATAAAACTATTAGCAGACCATATCAAGGAAGCTTTTGAAATATAATAGAAATAGCAGTACAACAATGTAAGCACATGAAAGTTCTAAAATTGTTTAATTTAAGATTTAGACGCTACAGTGTAACATATGTACGAACATACACACACCTTCCTTTTGGATTTGCCCGTAGTCTGGTAAAGAGTGAATATTTTAGGGAATGACATTATATTAAAATTTATTCTTGTAACACATTAATGAAAGTGTTTTTATTGATATAGTTGATTAAGTTTTAGGCCCGTATTATAGAAGGCGTCTCAAGTATAGTTTGATCTCCGATCAGCTGAATCGAGTTTCAAGTTATGATCGAATCTCAAGCGTCGCTCACTATATTGAAACTACTCAGTTGAAACTAGTTTCAATATCTAATCTCAACTCACAAGTCTGTTCTCAGTTACGTTTCTGCATTGTCGAAATTATTGTTCTGTGTTACGCAGTTAATTACATTAAACACATCATATCTAACAAGTATAATTTATATATGATTGGTTATTAGTTTATATATAATACACTATTGGCTAGTGTATCAATTTAAATATAATAATAAGAAGCAGTTCGCCCTAAATTAAATACTTTAAATATTAAATAAAACTGACTAGATACTACCTATAACGGAACGTTCAAATTGTTTTCAATACTTGTCAATGTCGAATTATCAAACTGTTTTTGTTTTTATTTCAAAATTATTGTAATATTTTTGTCAGAAACCAAAAGATTATTACTATTGCTTGAAGGATATTACTTGAAATAAATAGTTGAATGTGTATTTTAAGAGAATTAAATATCACTTAGTGTTAATTAAAGTGTATTGAAATGTGTATAATAAGCAATTCTTTCGTAAATAAAGTATGGTAAAATAAATCTTTCGTTATTATTCAGAAAAATCATTAGAAATTACCACTTGAGACTAGATTGAGCTTGTCTCAGTTGAACAGAGATCACATCTGTCAAAATCTGTTCTTGAGAGACGATTTTGACATAAGCGTCATTCTAAAAGTATTTTAATTAAGGGCGAACTGCTTCTTATTATTATATTTAAATTGATACACTAGCCAATAGTGTATTATATATAAACTAATAACCAATAATATATAAAATATACTTGTTAGATATGAGGTGTTTAATATAATTAACTGCGTAACACAGAACAATAATTTCGACAATGCAGAAACGTAACTGAGAACAGACTTGTGAGTTGAGATTGGATATTGAAACTAGTTTCAACTGAGTGGAACTCAAAACGCCTTCTATAATAAGAGCGACGCTTGAGATTCGATCATAATTTGAAACTCGATTCAGCTGATCGGAGATCAAACGATACTTGAGACGCCTTCTATAATACGGGCCTTAGTGTCAAATCATGTAAAACAAAATATACCCAATTTAGTATACGTAATACCTTGTAGAACTATTGATGATTTATTTGTTATAGATCCCATGCACTTAGCCCCATAACATAACACAAGAAAATCCAAATTGTTGTAATCCTATATAAGAATCAATACCATTGCATTAATAAAGTACTTGCTATGGTTGTCGTCGTTTATATTCGCATTATTACTTTAGCAATAATTTACTGATGCGATCCCCTAAAAAGTAAGGTCTACCTAAGTCTATATATATAATACTAGCTGAACCCCGCGGTGCTACCCGCGGTACGACAATAATCACAGGCAACATCGCGAGGCGAAGCTAGTATCTTTATAAATTATAGCCTACGTGTTATTCTGATGTATAAGCTATATTATTGTAAATCGTAAAATAAGTAACTTTTCTGGTTGATTTTTTACACCTTGTTTCTTTAAAAACGCAAATATCTTACGGAACCCTATTTTTCTCACAAAAAAAATATAGCCTATGTTACTCGTGGATAATGTAACTTTCGAATGGTGAAAGAATTTTTAAAATCGGTCCAGTACTTTTTGAGTTTATTCGTTACATACAAAAATACAAATCTTTCCTCTTTATAATATTAGTGTAGATAAATCAAACACCCAATGGAAGAACCCATGGGTGTCCACGAATTATGTACGGTATTACGAACAAGAGTTTAAAGAAAGTTAAAGTGATTAATTAATGTTTATACCTACATATATAAGGCGTGATTCTTAGCATTTAGTTTAAAAGAGACAACTGCCGCACTAAGAGTATTCCTGTGTCTCGGGAGGCTTACAAACATACATACATTACCCACACATAGAAACTTAAACTACTAACAATAATTTGTGCATTAAACAAAGTGTTACATCTATCTATCTATGTGGGATTTGAACCCACAAGACTCAGTGCAATAGAAAACTGCGAGGAGACAGCTTGAACTACTATGCCTCCCGTGGCGTCAAACTCTGTTAAGATATTACTAATATAACGGTCATGGATGAGTTCGATGGGTGCGAAGGTAATCTAAATAAAATTTTGTTTAGCTTTGTCGTAACATAATTGCATTTCAAGAGCTTCCATGCATTAGAAATTACATAATAACACTTACTTTGGCTACAAGCTCGATAACGATAACATACTGGCTAGATGCTGACGCAGCGTGTCGATACTGTACGTCAACGGTTCATTTTTTGTAGTGCTAAAACAGCTACAGGTTGGTAAACAAAAAATAATAAAAAATAAATTGCAATACGAGTGAATCTACTAAAACATTTTTGTGAATTGTGACATTTAAAAAGCGTGTGTCGATATGCATATAAAGTAACATAAGTAATATCTTTCTCTTCCAGGTTTTAATATCTAATAGATACTTAAAAGCCACGAAGACTGAATTTTTTAGAGTACAGCAAACGTTTCATGTGCAGCAAATTCTCGCAGTTGGAAACGATGTCATAATTTACAAAAATGTTTTAAACAACATGAAACAAATATCTACAAAATAGACAATAGAAACAAAATGGCGTGATGTGTTTGGTGGATTCAATACTGTTATAAGTTTACTATATATTTTTGAAAGAATGGCCTGAAATACAGGTTAGTTAATAATATGAAGGCCTAATTTTGAATATCTTAGATCATATACTGTGAATAATGTAATGATAGTGAACTTAAAATGTTCATGATTGGTGTAACGAAACATATGTCTAAGTAAAACAAAGCCCTACAATAAGTAAATTATAGCGACTTTATTAAAAATATAGAATAACCTTAACTTACATAAAAATATACACACACACGTAAACACATATACATATAAACATTAACAAAATATTAAAGGAGAACATAATACTTTAAATATAGGTCATACAAGCTGATGAAAAGCTCTAAGGAAGGTACATACCAATCTCTTAGGAACTGCATAACGCTATCGCATATCCAGGCTCAAACGTAATCGGGCGAATATAGAAAATAAAGAGGGCTTCAGACCACATCAGAAATAGGTTAGTTTGGTACTATACACAGGGAAACAGTAATGAAAAGATTTGAAAGAAATAAAATCAGGTTTTAAGGCCAGTTATAAGTAGAAGAAAATAATTGCTTTAAATAAATAAAATACAGAAGTTAAAAATACAATAATAAAGAATTAAATGTTTACGGATCAAAATGTTTTGGTTATTTTGTGATTTTATTTAGACACATTAACAAAAACAATAATATTATAGGTTATTTACATAAAGCTGCAGAACAGATGCAATATTCTTTCAGAATTAACAAACAATTAGCGATATCAGAAATATAAACTTCTCATTAACATTTTAAATTGAATAATTATCAAAGTAATTTCATCGACGCTAAGAATTGCACGGGTGCACACTTATTTAAAAATATAATCATGAGACATTTTGAAATTTTATGAATCAATATTATTGTATCATTTATTATTTCATCACTCTTTATTTCATTCAGCTATTTAAAGGTGACTTATTATATTAACTTTGCAATATTATATTACTTTTTATATGGAAATTTCAAATAAATTGATTGTACTAATTTGAATGAATTAATTCATTAATATGGACGGCATATACAGTTAATATGATTTGTGAACAAAGAACTAGTAAAACATTTATTCTGTACGTTCAATTTTTTTTGCTTAATAGGCTAGGCTTTTAATATATTTTAAAATTTTTATTTTGAGTGCTTTTAATTAGGTAGGAATCCACGCCAGTAATGTTTTTAATCCCGTTTTATTTTTGTTAAAAAAATATAAAAGTCTTAACAGTCAAGTAACAATATTTTATTTATAGATATTAGAACTATTTTTAAACGACTTCAAAAAGGAGGAGGTTATCAATTCGACAGTTGTATTTTCTATGTTTGATACCTCATAACTTTCGACTGGGTGAAACGATTTTGATGATTTTTTTGAGCTGATGCCGTGTGGTCCCTTTTGAATTTGGTCCAGTTCTTGAAGTCGTTTTTTTTTAAATATTTGTGATTATTTTATTATCTTGTCTTATTAAAGTTGTGTCAAAAGTCATCTAAAATGTAGTCGTTTATATACATATTCGGGAAAGTCAGTGTTTTATTGCATCTATTGAGGCGTGTAAAGTGCAACGACAAGACATTCGAACTGCAATGCAAAGCTAAGCTTGCATCGGAACTGTACACAAGTCACATTTTCCGCCTTGGTTACTTACCGTAGCCCTCGCCTTGCAAGAAAAGGCGGAATGCTTCGGAAATCTTATTTGGTTGCTCCTCGAGAACCATGCCGGAGTCTGAGATCTGAAATTATTATGTTTAAATATACGTTACATTAGCTTTAGTTCTAACTTTGCTGACATCATCATCAGCCTTTAACAGTCCACTGCTGGACAACGGTTGCTCCTTAGAAAGGAGGTTTTCGCCTGCTAATTCACGCTGGCCAGACCGGTGGGTAACATTATTGTTCGCTAGCTTGGTGTCCGGATTTTTCCAGACCCTGAGTGCTGGAAGAGCGGGAAGTGGATCCTGTTAGGAAATCAGGACGTTCCGCCGATTCGGTCTCGGCTAATAGTCCCCTCGTGTTGATGGACGAGCCAAAATTGTTCGAGAGGATACTCCCTGCCCGTATCGTCTGGTGTGCCCCAACCTGTCGAACGCCCAATTCGGTTTTCGAGCGGGGCGTTCGACGGTTGACGCTGTGTTGCGCTTGAGGGCGGTAAACGAAACGGCAGTGAGCTGTGGCAGCGTGCTGTTAGCGGTGTCACTGGATATCGCCAACTCATTTAATAGTCTGCCACTCAGCTACTCCGGGAAATATTATTTTATCGTGATAAAGGAGTGTTTCCCTAATCTGGTATTAGCGGTCGTCACACGTTGGGCTGGGCTTAATTTGTTATGCGGATGACACATAGCCCAGGGGACAATTAGAGAGTTTTATACTAAGGTAGCAAGCGCTAGGAGGCATCTGGATGTCGTGATATCAGAAGTTCCCAGACCCCTCTTATCTTAGTGTCACATTTTAAAATTAACCAATTATTTACTTCTTGCGTTACAAAACTTCTGTAATTATTATTAGGTATATTTGAGCCGAAAAAAGTAATAACTATTTGTTTACTATTTTTTTGACAGACAAGAGTTTTGAAAATATATTAATAGTAAAAGTAGATATTCTGTTTCCAGAAGATACAATGTAAACCTTCTGCGTGCTGTTGAAATGCTGTTGTTCCCGATTTATCTTACAGTTTTTTCAAAATTAACGAAATACAAATAACATTAAAAGTGAAACACTTTCCTCTGCGAGACCTCAGATAATTTTACAGATTAACGAGTAGTGACTTGCCGCTACCCTTTTCAATAATATTTTTTTTCACCTCTGCCAACAACTTATAAATTCGACTTACTACACTTTTTAAACTTACCTTCATCCAGGTCGAATTGTTAGGATTGAGACGGCCGTTGAATGTGACGGTGTCATCGACGTGGGGCGAGAGAGCGCCGGTGATGTTCAGCACGGGCACCTTGATCGTTTCGGTTTCTCGAGCGATTCCAAGGTCAGTGCGGCGTACATACGCATCAATGAACAGCGATAGGTTTGTTGGGTTCACGTTGCGTGTGAAGTACGAGCGGTACATCTGAGCGAGGTCATAGTTGCGCTCCTCGGGGTACTACGACAATGGAATAGGGATATGACTTATGATGTTTGTAAACTATAAAGTCTGTCATCAAGTGCTTGGCCAAAAGGGGATTTATGTTGATGACACATTTTCGATTACGTGAATCAAGATGTGGGCATAAATAACGCTACAGCCAATTGATACAATTGAAATTGATGAATTGATTACAAATAATTTGTGAATGTAGGTATGTACATCAATTTACGTGTAAATTTAAACTCGCAAGCTCCACCATATTCTGCATGGGCAATATTTAAACTTTTGCAATTAAGGTCGAACTTCGAACTAAATTGTAAACCCATTTAGCAAATGTAGAAAAACACACGACAATATCGCAAGCAAACGATAATATAAATAAATACACTAAATTACGCATCGCACAGCCAATGTCGATATATTTATATTAAAATATCATGATTAATAATTTTAAGTCTATTTTTCATTTAGTTTCTGCAGCTGACCCAAAATGAAGATGTCTATGATACAGCGTAAAAAGAAGAGTTAGTGAAAGTTGTTTTTTTACAAATAACAATGTTTTGATTAACCATCGAGTAGTTACAAAGACGCAAAAAACGGGATCTGAGCCTAAATGATGTACACCTAATTTCCCGCGTTTTTATTATGTTGAAAATCATATTATAAAAGTCGGAAATGCACATAACTAATCCTCAAGTTCGTTTAAACATTTTTATGCATAAGAAACGAATAAAGTAGTCACATTAGCAATAAAATAGTTACTTTTCTAAAAAAAAAGAGTAGGCATATAACACTTGTTAAGAATGCATACCCGGCCAAAATGATGCCACATCAAGTAGTCAAGCACGCCCTGGGTCATGCCACGAGAGCGGAGCGAGCGTGAGTTCATCTTCTGATACGCCCATTCGATCCAGCCAGCTTGGCTTGATGTGCAGTTAATTAGCACTAGAGCGTCAACCTGAAAATATTACTCATTTTGATAGAAGTTAAACATGAGAGCTTTAACAAATGTGGAAGAATTAAAATGTCCATCAATAACCCATTCCTAAGTTATTTAATAATTTAAAACTTATTGCACATGACGTACAAAGGCGGACTTAATGCCATGAGGCATTCTCTCCCAGTCAACCTAGTTGATGTGTTTCTTTTTATAATATTCAAATGTTTTGTGTTGATTTTTTTAACTTAATGCATAAAATGTACAATGAAGGATTTTCGACCAGTCTACCGCAGGGTGCTGTGGAAATATGCACCTAGCATACCCAAATCCTTAATCAGGTTAAACTTAATGTAATGATTTATTAGAAGTGTTTTTTTTTTATTTTATTATATAGGGGGCAAACGAGCAGACGTATCGCCTGATGGTAAGCGATTACCGCCGCCCATGGACACCCGCAACACCAGAGGCGTCACAAGTGCGTTGCCAGCCTTTTAGGAAGGAGTGTTTATTTTAGGTACTAATTTCTGTTAACATGAACTTTGGGAATTACGATTGGAAAATTGGTACATTTTCGTTCCCACATAGTTATGTCACAAAGTATTGCTTATAGATCATAATATTGCTTATGCACTTTTAGAGGATGTCAATGTTATGCTAAAGGTCACCTGTTAAAATTAGCATACAGTAATTAGGCGTCAGCCTTCTCCATTCAATGTATGTGGGTATTATTGTTGTACAAGGTATTTCGACATCACACGCACTAAGCTTTGTAGATATTGTTTAACCGTTAGTACACACTAAGATTTGTAGATACTGTTTGACCGTTAGTACACAAAGCAACGAGGTACATATTGTAATGTATTACAGATATCACACAACACAACCTGTGTGAACTTCCAATTACCTGTAATGAATATGTAGTACAAGAACAAAGATAGCCCGGGCCGTATGGAGTATAATCAACGGAGCTGAAGGTCTCTGTGCTCCTGTGTTTATATCACTAGGTACAATCTATTCAGTGGACACACTGATAAATCTTTTTAATGGCTTTTGAGTACGGAGTAGTGGACTTCTTATTGTATTACCTAGCTATTAAATTATCACAAAACGTTATATATAGTACTGTTTATAGTACGGTTGGCCTAGTGGTTTAAGCGGGCACCGCTTTCATCGTTGTGGGTTCAAATCCCACATGGGACAACATTCTGTTTGATCCACAAATTGTTGTTCTGAATCTCGATGTTATTTGTGTCCGTTTATTAAGTCCCCCGCGTTACTAGATGTATATTCCTAATGCGGCAGTTGTCTTTTTAAAAGGAAGAAAGAAAGCAACGACTTTTTTACGTTATGTATTTGGACCGCAACAAATGTCGGCAAGCCACTTTAATACCTATTAGAGCGTTCGAATTGTTTTCAAGATGAGCCTTGAGGAGGAAGTCCCACTCGTGAGGTAAAGATCGTAAGTGACGATCTTTAACTCTCGAATAGGCCTACAGGTTCTTTCTCCAATAGTCCAAGAATAATCGTCAAATTAAGGCAAGAATCTCGGAATGTGAGATAATCGGCTTTAAACTTGCATGAATCTTTATTATGACACTCTAAAACTTGTCTCAAAACCTACCTATCGTCGATTGTCCGCGACTAAAGAAATTTCAAGGTCAAAGGTCAAAAAATAGTTTTTTTACACATTTATTGCAATATCTCATTTTCAATGGGTTTTATGCTATTGTGTTTTTTTTATATTGTCGAGAATTTAATTCTCTATAATTTTTGTCAAAACATTTTTTATATCTTGAACCATTTTCAAAGCAGAGGGCAGAGAGCGCGCAGTTTTTAACTATTGAGAGTATCATTCGTGATCAACCTGTATTATAATTACATATATATACTATTATATTACGTATTACAAATGTAGATAAAAAAATTAATAAGAACTGCAAGTTTTTACTAATTTGTTGTGGAGTTTGGGTGTTTTCTATCTATACTAATATCACAGTATAAGGCAAATGTGCTAATATTATAAAGCTGAAGAGTTTGTTTGTTTGGTTGGTAATCTCAGGAAGTACTGACTGGTCTGATTTGAAAAATAATTTCACTGTTATGTCTATATATATATAGACCAGTTCATAATTCATCAAGGAATAAAGACTAAATATCATCACGATACGACCAAACGGAGCGGCATATCAATAAAATATGTTCCTAAAGCGATGAAAAACTATTCCTTTTGAGAGGTTCCATTGTGTGCGCTAAGTAAACGTTTAAAGTTCACAAAAATAATGTTCTAAAGAATTGTTACCCAATAAAAGATTTTAAAAAGTCCGCAACATCATATTATGTCTATCTTTTGAGGTTGGGTCACTATAACCTATTTTATAATATCAAATTTGTTTATGCTACCGACAATAGGCGACGCAGACAAGGTTGCGGGAGTAAGCTGTTGTATTATATGTACTTATTTAAAAAAAAAATCGACGGGTTGCACTCCGGGAGTGCCGGCAGAAGTGAAAACTTGAATATTAACGTTGTGCATTTTTGATATTTTGGAATGGTTAGAGAATAATTTTGTACGAATTGCTTTCATTATCAGTATAAAAGTACTGTTATTTATGTGGTGGAATACAATATTCATTTATTGCGCTATCGTACACAAACATGACAATTTATATTACATACACACACGAAAATTCGCGCAAGCGCCCTGCGCCGCCTGTCCTCTCTCCATCCGTCTTACGAATTTTCGATCAGGTCACGTGACCTGACGCGAGTTTATACATTTTTACCCATTCCAAAAAAGTACACAGCGCCGCTAAATAAGTTTTCACTTCAAAAAACATTATACAAAAATATCAGTCAATCTAGCCTTCATAGTACAAATTCTGCTTAGATTAAAGCTAGATGGCGTTGTGAGTCAGGTGTATTTGTTTTTATATTTGTGTATGTTATATTAACTATACTTTTTTATTATTAATTTCATCACGACGACGACTTGAAGACTTGATAATTGAAGACGATAAATACTTGACGTTGGCAGAAATAGCTGATCCGAGTGATCCGGGATAGTTACCATTTCATCATCAAAAGAAAAAGAAAATAACTATAACATTCAGGTGTTTTCTGTCAATTGAAAGATACATAATCGTAGTGAGTTTTAAAACTGGATAAAATCCCCTGGATATTCTAAGTTAAATCCACATACAAGTACAAGTTGAATACAGGCATAACCTTTACATAATATTATTGTTATTATTTTAATATAATATTGAAAGTGGTCAGCATAAGCAATTGCCGATCAAGAGGTATCGGGTTCGATTCGCGGCTTTGACTGCTGTTGGGTTTGTCGGTATTTCCCGCCCGTGCCTCAAAGAGGTCGGTCCCGGTTGTCATCATACTGACAAGTAGTTTTATCTTCGAATTCAGATCACCCTTAGGGTTGCGGAAGTACAGTCGTGGAAAACCTGATATTCAGGTAAAACCGGTTGAAAAGTAGCCGACCCCAAATAATCTTGGGAATAATAAAGGCTAGGAAGACGATGATGATGATTGTCATTTTATCTATTCCTGACAGGCCTTTTGCTCTAGTGGCTAATAATCCTGATTGCGAAACCAGAGGTCCTGGGTTCGAATTCCACCCAGTACAAATCTTTGTGTGATGAATAAGACATTTTGTTCTATGTCTGGGTAATGTGTATGTTTAGAAATATATAAGTAGGTATAAGTAGGATAAACATATCAGCAGCCTGGTTACCATACATACAGGCTTTGCCTAGTTTGGGGTCAGAAAGCCAATGAGATGTGTGAGAACAGTTCTTATCTTCAAATCATAGACTTTCAATACAAGAATCGGGTAGTTTTCCCCTTTTTATTTTAGGTAATTATATTCCTCATATGCGTATATTAGATACTTAGTACCTTGACCTATATCTGTTTGTGCGATAAGCGTTCCCTCAGCCTCTAATGCTCAATGAGAACAACCTTGGCAAGACTGTAATCAACACACGAATGCGACGGTCAATTCTATTTTTATAAGGGGAATTCACAAGTACTTGTTCGTTATTGAGAGGAGTTCACTTTAGATTTTATTAAACTCTTTTATAAATTAATACGGTCCCTAAGATTTAACGAAACCTTTCTTAACTACTGTTGGAAGGATAATATTTTTAGCTGTGACGCATGTGGCATATCGTAGGAAGTATACTAAATCAATTTTAATAAATGAGTGTCAATAGATTCGCAAAAATATCCGGCGTATGGTGGTGTAAGGATATGTTAATTTTATAAAAAGTTTTACAAGGGTGGGGTATAGTTTTTTAAATTAATGTACCTGTAGTGGTTAAGGCTGTGTAACCAAAGCCACTAACGTATGTTGTGTTCGTAGGAGTATATTGAATAAGACAGCAGGATGATGATAGAATTATTGTATTCAAAAGATGACTAACTATATACAAAAACAATACTTGTATTTATACAAATTTAAGGAGAGAGTGAGTCAGGTAGCAAGCGTATGACCTCTCTCTGTCACTTTTAAATGGTGTAGTTTGATGTACGATGTTACATAATATGTCAAACAGAGAGTGAGTCAGATAGCACGTAAAAATGTAGGCGATTTGACATCTGACTGTCTCTGTCATTTTTGAATGGTGTAGCGGGACGACGCAAAGGTAAATATATAATAATATAATAATATTTATTTTGTATGGGAAAAATTAAATTGAATCCATGACTGCTACACTACTCCCCCGCTGAAGCCGGAGCTAGCTTCGGTTGATAGTAGTCTGGAAATCTGACTGTTCTCCCGCTTCTTGTTTTCTTGGTTGCTAGCTGGTCTTCAGTCCTTGAGGGGTGCGGTGCTGAATTTGATGTGTCTCTGGTGATGTAGGCTGGTTTTAAACGATCGACTGATATACGTTGAGGTCTGTCTTGTATTTCTACTTCGAATGTCTTCTGATCGCGTTGCAGTACTTTGTACGGACCAAGGTATGGTGGTTGGAGTGGTCTACGTACAGGACCCTGGCGGATGAATACATGAGTGGCAGTTTTAAGGTCACTAGGCATGTAGAAGGTACGGCTAGAGGTGCCGTGCCAGGATGTTGGTTGTGGGGTTAATTTTCCGATATGAGCACGAAGTCTGTTGATGATGTTGGTCATGTCCATCTCGTCGTTAGGAGCAGAAGAAAAGAACTGTCCAGGTAGACGGAGTGGTTCACCGTAGACTAGTTCTGCAGTGGACGTTTGGATATCTGCTTTCCATGCACTGCGAATGCCGAGTAGGACCCAAGGTAGAGTCTCAACCCAGTTCGGAGACGCGTGGCATGTGATGGCGGATTTGAGCTGTCGGTGAAGTCTCTCTACGAGACCGTTGGCTGCTGTTGTTGTTGCTGCTGCTGATGCTGTTGTTGTTGCTGCTGCTGCTGTTGTTGTTGTTGTTGCTGCTGCTGTTGTTGTTGTTGTTGTTGTTGCTGCTGCTGCTGTTGTTGTTGCTGATGATGTATCTGTTGATGTTGTTGCTGCTGCTGTTGTTGTTGTTGCTGCTGGTATTGCTGAACCTGATGAGCTTGTTGCATTTGTTGATGTGTTTGTTGCATATGCTGCTGAGGATTTGGAGGATATCCTTCTGGTGTTTGTGCAGGGTACGACCCCTGAGGCTGGGCTCCAAAGCTCTGGGTCTTCCGGGTTGAATGGGGGTGTTTTCACACCAACGCGGCAGGTTGCTCCTAAGATGATTTGGTCGTCTTGGCTGATGCTCTGCTTAGCAGCTGATACTCCCGTGCTGGTCATCTTCTTGGGATTACTTTTGCTGTATCCCAACGTCGCTGGGTCACCAGTGTAGTGGTTAAGGCTGTGTAACCAAAGCCACTAACGTATGTTGTGTTCGTAGGAGTATATTGAATAAGACAGCAGGATGATGATAGAATTATTGTATTCAAAAGATGACTAACTATATACAAAAACAATACTTGTATTTATACAAATTTAAGGAGAGAGTGAGTCAGGTAGCAAGCGTATGACCTCTCTCTGTCACTTTTAAATGGTGTAGTTTGATGTACGATGTTACATAATATGTCAAACAGAGAGTGAGTCAGATAGCACGTAAAAATGTAGGCGATTTGACATCTGACTGTCTCTGTCATTTTTGAATGGTGTAGCGGGACGACGCAAAGGTAAATATATAATAATATAATAATATTTATTTTGTATGGGAAAAATTAAATTGAATCCATGACTGCTACATACCTATAATAAATGAACCAACTCGTCTTGAGTCTTAGCTAGTCTTAGCGTTGTATACCAAAAGCTAAAAGGAGCATTGTTGAGAGGACTAGTCCAGTGGTGGATTTTTAAAGGCTGATGACGTGATGTGAAATGAAAATTAAATTCTAAGAAAGCTCGTTACTTCAGAACAACTGGCCCCATTTTGATTTCATTTTCAATTATTCGTAACGGGATTCACAGGTGAGAAAAAAATACATAGGTTATATAAATTGCACTATTTTCTAGTTAAAAGTCTATTTTCCCTGTCCCTATTATGCATGCGTGAAATTATAACCACCATTATTGTTATTAATATCCTTTAACAGTCCGCTGCTACACTTTTTTTGGTTTTCATTATATTGTAGATTTATTAAGATGATTCTAGTAAAATGTGTAAGGAAAATAAAATATATAGGTTGTGAACAAACTCAGTGAGAAGCGAAAGTGCTTTTCAATTTTGCTCTCTTGTAATTTGGACGGGCTGTCTGTCGAGTGAGCTAGTTCAAAAAACGTTATACGTTCACAACACATCTAACGAAAACGGTTGACACTGACGAGTTAGAATTTAATATATCGAGTTAAGGATTGTTATTTTTGATTTTTCTATTTTTTTTAAAGGATTCTTTCTCTTTTGAAGGTTCAGATTTATCACCAGGCTGTCTCGCAACGTCAAATTAGTATGAATCGGTATCAAAGTGTTCTCGATTGCCACCAATCTAATAATGATTCAACCATTTAATAATCAATGTTTAATATTTATATAACTTAGCCTAGCAGTCGATTTTTTTTCTCGTATGCAGTTATTTCGTATGACATATCATACTGTTTAATACTAGAGCGATAAGTTGCCGACTAGTGTTAAGTCAACATGTAATTCTGGTACTATAGATTTAAGCTCGAAACAGAAACGTTAAACTTTAGTAGTATAAAGAGAACTAACGATTAACTCTTCGTACTTCTGAATATAAAAGAAAATCGTTGAGAGTTAAGTTGAACATTCAACAAACACATTAATTTTATAAATTACTATTTCGTTATTATGTTAAATTCCTTTCCATTCAACAATTATGACAAGGAATTCTGGTATTTATAATATACGTCATCATATTTTCAAAGTTATGCATGTTTAATTAAAATTTGGCCGATCTTAATAACGAGAAGGATATCTTCAAGGATTCAATTTGTCCTCGTTACACATTGTGGAATGTAGCCTTAATTTTAAAATATTAATTCTAAGCACTGTTGAAATTCCTATCTATTTCTAAACTTTTTTTTTAGATTTTTACGTAAAATTAGAAAGATTATCTCCACTTTTTTCGAAGCCATTCAGAATTGAGCCTATTTGTGTATTTTTATGGACCTGTCGCACCTATATTCAATAAATATATGTTAAAAGCTAAAATCTTTAATTTGGCTTTCAATCAATAATTTCCTTCGATCTAATTTTTTACACAACGCTTAAGCTAATAAATAAACTATAAAAGTCTAAGGACCTACTGTATTTTAGTCCTTTGTTTGAGACATACAAACTGTGTAAATAATTTTATACTCCCATTTTATACTCGTACATACATACCAATCTATAAAATCACAAAGCGACTTTAGTGCACCACATGGCAAAAAATATGCATTTATATTATAAATATTAACATTTAACTGCTTTAAATATTTATTAGAAATACTACATGCTTACTTTGGTCGTGTGTCCCTGTGGTGCTTTTCTACTTATAATTATTTTAAAAAATAACAATGTTAAATATTTATCCGTTTAGTTTTTTCGTAAGATAATTTTATTTTTTAATATTATACTCGTATGTTCGATGGTATCCAGTTTAAAACTGGTTTTCTAAATCTACTGAAGATATTTGTTTGATGTTTTGAGTATGATGAAGGTTATTTCTTTATTTGAAAGATGTTTGTTTATTGGTTTGAATCTACAATACTCCTTTCAATTTATATTGTAATCGCAATAAATCCTACTTTTGGTAAACTCCTTAAAGAAAATGTATTAACACGTTTTGTAAGATAACAAAGTAAATATAAGCCTTTGTTCAGAATATTATATCATGCGGAATAATACTATCTTAAAGGAGATTTACATTATCAATTCAAAATTATTGTACTTAGCTCGTATGGCAAATGTTTGTCCATGTAGAACAAATATTTGTGTGATTTAGTCGTATCATAATCATAAAATACCTCGGATCACGGATAATTTCCTTTAGAGATACTTTTATTCACATTGTTATTAAAACGATAAATCTCTGGTAGGAGTAGGTAGACGAGAGACTGGTAAGATCTGTAGTAAGTCGCAAACTGCTAAGAATCTTATCAATACTTAGGTTTTACCTAAGTGAATAACAATAACTATACTAGGGACCCCGGTGAGATTACGGTATTCTTCCACACCAAACTTTGAAAATTTTTAAATAAAATTAAGTACATACGGAATCAGAAAAACAATCAGTGACTAGCGAAAACTATTTTCTTAAGTATCTATTAACTGGTGGATTTCTATAATTAGTGTCAGACTACGTTAGTTTCGTAGGCGATCTGATTTAATACAGAAAGAATTACTGAAAAGAAAGCTATCCGATTTTCCGGCGACTACAATATTGCAGTTAATTGCGTCAGGATACATTGTGCCAAACTGATCTAAAACTAATTATCTATATACTAATAATTAAAGCTGAAGAGTTTGTTTATTTGTTTGCTTGAACGCGTTTATCACGGGACCTACTGGTTTACAATTTGAAAAATGCCGCATGTCTATCCAAGCTACTTTGTGTCATAATAATTTACTTCTATGCTCGTTCCATATTTCATTTATCATTTAAGGCTACCAGGATAAAAAAAATACTATTTATAGGGTAAATATAATGCTCCTAGAATTTAACTACACCTTACATCTATGTATGAACCTAAAAAAAATATGTGAATATATTTATGAGCTTCGTAATGTGTCTGTGTGTAGTTTATTCAAATATAATGAGAATCTGGTGCAATGGTGGTTGCACAGGTTTACACATTGCAAAGTTAAGCAACCAGACCGTCGTTTAGACTTAAAGTCTATCCTACTTAATTTTAGAAAAAGGGGTCATAGGAACATAATATGTATCTATGTAGAAATACCAAAATTTGTTTATCAGCTTAGTTAAATCCAGCGGACGAGAAGACCTTAAGTGCAAAATAGTATTAGATTCAGTCTCTACTGCCTACAGATTCGTGAAAACCATCATGTTAATCTTCCTAGCCTTTATCATTCCGAAGATTATTTGGTCGGCTACAATTTTTTAGGTTGACTGGAAGATAATGCTTTGATCGTTAAATCCGCCGACTTACAAAGTACATATAGTTCAAAATAAATGATTCAACTGGTTTTACCTAAATAACAGTTTTTCCACGGAGGGTTTGACATCGGAACTCCGCAACCTTAAGAGGGAACTGAATTTGATGGTTGAACTAGTTGTAAGTATATTTAAGGACACTGACTTCCCAGTAACGATTGCCATAGATGTTCATGGCAAATGGAAAGGAAGGCTCAATGTTCTCTCTGAGCTGTCGGATACTCGGGATTGTTATTGAGAATTGCTTGTAAGAAAATCCCAATAACACTGACCTGACCCGGGTATCGAGTCTTGCGACTGCATACCCTAATCGCCGAGCCAACGAAGCAGACTGATGAAATCCCAAAACCGGAAAAACCTAACCTAAAATTTTGGAATACTAAAGAATAAAAATATAAAACAGAATGTTTGACATTGTATTGGGTATTCTTTTGTTATGTGATTGCATCTAATGTTAATAAAGCATACCTTGTTGGGTTGAGCTATGGCAAAACGAGCAAGAATGTTAGCGCCAGCACCGACACCGAATCCAATGAAGGTATTGATTCCGAAGTGGCCCAGCACGTAGTTCAGCTGGTTAGCAAGTTCATCCATAGTAGGGTAGACATAACTGAAACAAACATGACTATCACTAACCAGAACATAGACAAACACTTTTAATATCGAACAGTTCATTTATTGATTAATATACTATCCAAAAATTAAAGAATTACCGTAACACTAAACGGTAAATTAAGTAATTACAATCACATTTTGACGTACATTGTTTCGGAACAAGAAAAGTTTTAATAACATGTGTCCTCGTAAAAGTAAAATCAAATTGTTGTAGTATTTTTTCTTTTAATTAATTTTAATTATATAATTTATAGCTTTTTCCAAAGTTCTGAATAAGTACAAATTATTATTAGTGCCATCCAAGTGGCCAAGCTTTGGTAGGTATATTTTATTTGGTTAATTTCCTAGTAATTAATATTAGTTAGATCGATTTATCGCCAATGAAATCTATTGCAGACTAAATTTCATCATCATCATCAACATGTCATCGTTTAAGCTCTCTCGACCACGTTTATATTCATTAAGCTAATAGGTAATTATTGCTAACGTAGGAGCAGACTCCCCAAACGCAGCTTGTAACTTTTATTGAGATTCCTTGAAGTTTACGCTTCGTTTATAATCATAGAAAATCATAGCACGAAAAGCTGCCCGCTAGATGTCAATTGTTGCAAACAAAATAAGAGTGACAGATAATCTTTAAAAATATTTAAAAAACGCTACAAACAGGTGGCCAGTGATTTTCTCAAATGAGTTTTGTGTTGATATTAGCCGTCAATCCAAAATAGTTTTAAAAAAGAGTTTGTATTTATTATGTGGCTATCAATTTTCGGAACAACCTAGGCGTATGTATAGAAATTGCTCGTTTAAAGGTATTCAAGGTTTAACTTAGGTTAACTTAATACGACCTTCAAACCTTCAAGAAAAGAGCGTACTCCTTCTTAAAAGGCCGGCAACGCACTTGTAACGCCTCTGGTGCTGTTGGTGTCCATGGGCGGCGGTAATCGCTTACCATCAGGCGATACGTTTGCTCGTTTGCCCCCTATACAATAAAAAAAAAATATTAGATGTGATTTCAGGATCTGTTTTGAATTGGAAAGGAGCTAAAGTCGTAGAGCTAACCACCATTTCGATGACTGCACCGTAGCCAAATGTACCGCCAATATGTAAAAGTGCGTGTGCGTACACGCACTTTTACATATTGGCGGAATGCTCCACCTGGACTGACAGCCGAGTTCTCGAGGTGGCAAAAGTTTGTCCGTTCGTTCTCTCGATTACAGGCAAGCATAGAAATATCTCAAAGGGGTAGATTAGTCGGACAAAGCGTGACAATCTCTTTTGTATCTCCAAGGGCAGATGATACATGCAGAAAATAATAGCGGTTGGAAGGTCAAGAGAAAGAAAATACCAATATTTAGATTAAATAACTTCTGAATTTACGTTTACTAGTAAAAAAATCGATAAATTATTGACTGACTTAAACACCTCACATTTGCAGTTCTTAACTATTTGGGAACAACTTTACACTACCATATCTCGATTCTCGCTGACACGTAATATTATACGACTAAAATATGTATATATTTGACTTTGACAAAAAGTTATAAAACAAGTACAAAACAGCGTGTTGCTGATACAGGCTGAAGTTACACAACACTGCGGTGGAAATGAATTAGTTACATATATTCCTACTGCAAGTAGTACAATGCTTTTCTGTTTAACTTTCAAAATTACGGACTGTAAATAGTATAATTTTACCGTAGTTTTGTACCTCTGGCTGTGTAAAAAGTCAATGTATCTACGATTGCTGCTTTACTTACAGCTATAAAAGTCTGCTTATCCGGTTACATAGTTAAAAGTGAAGAGGGGAAGATTATATTTCCAACTAACGTGGAGACGCGACTAAGCAGTTACGTCGGGGGCTAAAACTAGCTGACTTGAGAGCTTGAGGAACGACTAATCACAAATAATTTAATTTTGTGCACAAATTGTAGCGTTTTTTTGTAGCTGAAATGCCTGTTTTAGGCTGGAAAAAACACCGAACGATAATTTACTAGTGAATATCAGTTTTCAATTTTGGATTGGATCTATTTTTTAAATTCCAATCTAGATATATAGATAATCACATTCCTATACTATACTAATAAAGATGTAAGCAAATCTGGATTGTTTTGTAATAACAAATATAAATCCCCATCAATATCATGCGAAAATCCATACACATGCGAAAATATTTGTTGTCATGGGACGTACGCATGTCTAATATGCAGTCCGAATATCCCAAACAATTTTGCTGTGAGTGATTTTCAAAGTACCAGTGGATAGGCGGCAGTATGACCAGACGTCGAAAGCCCGTAGCCATCGCGCCGCCGTCATGTAGTTCCTACGGTCTATATCGAGCGGCACACTCTTACATAACACTGCGGTACGAGACCCAGTGCCGATTCTATTCTACCTTAAAATAAAGTCGAACTTTATCCAAATGCCGCACGTAATGTCTCGTTTTAACTAACAATAAACTTGCAGATAGTCAACCAGCCTAATGTTTTAAAGACCAATGCTAATGTTCATCGAAAAAATCATTAAAAGTTTCAACAATATACCTCTGTTATAGATAGTTTTATAGAAGTTAACTATAAATAACGATACCACCTCAGATTGATTTAAAAAGAAAAACACAGTAATTGAGATTTACTTAATACAATATACCGTAAACGAATTAGTGTAGCTGTGACTTCACGCGATTCGAGCATAATTACGTCAAGCGAATCCCACGTTGGGCGCGACCTAGACGTTTTGTTCAACGACAATTAAGTATATATTACTAGGTAATATACTTCTATTAGTAAAACCGAAATTACGCGAATAAAAACATTCTACGCCCCATCAATCAAGCTAAATTGAATCAGTCGTCTTCTCAACGAAGTTGAAGTTGGAATGTGGTAATATCCAAGAAATATAAGTATATTGTACATATCTATCAATCAAAGTAGAAAAATTATAGTTATGATACAAAAACTTTTTTAATATTTAACGTTAGTTAGGACATAATACACAACGCTATCGTATGTCACTCACGGTCGGCGCCTATTTGTCGCGTCACCGCATTAATGCAGTTTATTCACCTACCCTTTACGTAGAAGACTGTTCATTGTCAGTTTATTACGCACACATTATGGCTTAGTAAGGTTACATGTCAATTTTAATCTAGTTACGTGTCTTACCTGAGTTTATATTGAATGAGCCAGATAAATTGAAAATGTTTTGTTCTAGAATTTATTAAAAAGAGCTCTCTCTTTTATACTATACATACTTTAATAGTTTTTGACCTGAGGCTTGACTTAAAACAATGACAAATAAGTATTTTTGTACAACGCCCTGGATAAAAATAGGATTTAGGTTAGGTTAGATATTATAGTTACGTTCTAAAGGTGACTTTGGCGTCTGTTAAGGTAGTCGTGAAATCACATATTTAGCACGTATATGTATTAAGTATTATTTGTGTTACTTTAATATCATTCATTTATTATGAATTCAAGATTTATTATCAATACTCTTATATCATTTAACAAAGTTCTTCGCCAGTTTGTTCTCTATGAATTCGAAAACTATTGAATGGACTTGAATGTGGTAAACGGGCGTCGGTCAGATTGAACGGAGGCGTCTGGCAGTCTAACAGCGGCGTGCTTTTAAGTTAAAGTAGGATTGGCATAATTGTGGACTGATCTAGAATCAGGGCATTTAAGTGTTCCTTTTGTTTGTTTTCCTTCCGATTCTAAACATCATCATCTGAACTGAAATACACCAAGTTAAAGTACGTAATGGAGGTAGGCATTTATCTTTAAATATAGAGCGGTGAGTGTGTAGGTAGAAATCGACGAATAAAGAAAGTAATTGTATTTTAGGATATCTGCCTAAAATAAGAGAATATTTGTTTTGGGAGGTTGACTTAGTCTGGCCAAAAATACTGTTGCAATTAAAAATAACGAATATGACGACTTTTGAATTTGGAATTTGTCATTTTTATTTGCATTGTGTTTTCTTATTTTCGCGCCAATCATCTTCATCTTTATTATTCCCAAGATTATTTGGTTCAACCGGCTTTACCTGAATATCAATTTTTCTACGGAGCGTCTGGCATCGAACCTCTACAAACATGAGGGTGCACTGAATTCGAAGATTGAATTAGTTGTCATTATATTTGAGGGCACTGACTTCCCAATAACGATTGTCATAGCGGCTTAACGTGCTCCCCGAGGTACGGGCGGGAAAAACCGTCATCTACCGTACTCCGAATTGCTATTAAGATTAAGTTGTTCTTATAAGAAAGACCCAACAGCAGTCCCACCCGGGAGCCGAACCTGAGACCTCTTGATCGGTAGTCGCTTACGCTAACCACTGCTAATATACTGTAAAATATTATGTGATTTTCAAATAGAGTGGGGTGATAAAGAGAACCGAATCGCTGTGATTGCATTATATGAAGCAGATATGGAGCCAAATACAATTATTAAAATACTCCATACGCTTGGTATTAATCAAATATTTGTGTACCGGGCTATTGATAGGTACAATGAAACCTCCTCTGTTTGTGACAGAGAAAGATCTGGCCGACCACGACCACCATCTCACCATCCTCAACATTGACAATGCAGTATGGTGACCAAAACTATTTAGGCGGGACTGGTAGGTTGTTGATGATATAAGGAGTAACTTAGTCTACTTTATTTTAAATTATTATTAATTTACTAACACCTCCGCCCCCGCGGGGTGAGGTATTAGTAAATAAGTAAATAAATAAAGTAAGTAAAGAGCTTTATTGTATGTGTATTTCTTAAGTGATGAATAAATTAATTCTCTTCAAAGATTTACCTATTTTTTTTTTTTTATTATATAAGTGGCAAACGAGCAGACGTATCGCCTGGTGGTAAGCGATTACCGCCGCCCATGGACACCCGCAACACCGGAGGCGTTACAAGTGCGTTGCCTGCCTTTTAGGAAGGAGTACGCTCTTTTCTTGAAGGTTTGAAGGTCGTATTGGTCCGGGAACACCGCAGGCGACAGCTCATTCCACAGTTTTGCTGTGCGCGGCAGAAAGTTTCGGGGAAATCGCACAGTTGTGGACTGCCAACCATCTAGATGATGGGGATGAAATTTCTGTCGCGTAGGACGATGGCGGCAAGATGCGGCAGGGATCAATCCGAACAATTCCTCGGAGCACTCCCCATGGTAAATGCGGTAGAAGATGCACAGCGAAGCAACATCTCTACGCAGCACCAGAGAGTCTAGCCGAATCGGAAGATCCTGGCAATCGACGATACGAGTCGCCCTCCGCTGAATGCGGTCCAGAGGGAGGAGCTGGTATTGGGGTGCCCCTATTTATTTACGTAAAGACATTGTAAGTACATCAGTACAAATAATTGGAAATAATAATTCAATCTTTTTTCTAAGAAATATTTATTGGTAAGTTATCTACTAAATTTAACCGATCGCGTCGATCTTTATGTATGTAATTAGAGCACCACTACCCAAAACTTATTGTGACACAGACATTTAATTCCTTAGTCTTATCATCCCATCAAACCACAATAACCTAAACTAATAAATCATGGAGTGGTAAATCCATTTGTTGAATAAACGAGTGAACAAACTGATTGTAATCATTAGAAGGAATACAGACATTAAATATACCCGAGGGTTTACCAAAGTCTTACCAACCTTTTTAAAGGTTAAGCTTTCTTTATTGTCAGAGGTTATTAGATACTATATTTTGATATATACTTGTCCACCAGTCTCAGGAGTTACTTTTGATTTATTTTATGCCGTAACAAAGTTTAAATTAAAACACCTACGTTTGCATGTCTTGTTATTACTATGCGCCAGTTATAGACTGCATGGTAACCCATTCATGTAATAGTCAACCTACTTAGTAACAATGAACGTTGAACCGTTTTGCAATCAGACAAAAATACGTACAGTAAAACATATAGGGTTCATTGTCGCTTAGTATCCTAGCAACGTTTAAGTACACAAATAGTAATTTATGTACAAGAGCTTTTTTGGTAAAACTATTTCTACCTTCACATAGGTAAATGTTTTGAGAGCTATATCAAACTCTCAGTTCTAACTTATATGTATATGCAAAAGCATACAAGTACGTCCACGTTGGTATCGGCAAACACGCTACACATGTCTTTGTTTAGACATCAAATCTTGCCGCCCCATGCCTACTTTTGTATTTTTATAATGTTATTTCTATGCGAAACATGAGAACGACATGATTTGATAGCGTAAGGCATCCTTGGCCTTTATGTTATATATTTTAATAAAGTTGTTGAGCCACTCAAGTATTGTTTTCTAGTTTCATATCATTGATTTCGAAGTATCGAGAGATAGAATATAAGCAATTTCTAAATGTTAGAGGAAGAATTTTCAACTATGACGCTAGGATAAAGTATTCGCATTGTTCTCGAAACTCATTTGAAGAAAACGACTAAAAGACTAGATCTATTTGTAGAATTTCCTTTGTAATTGCGTCCCAATCCCAAAGGAAATTAGGATTTATCACAAACTTACCCACCGCTTTATTATTTATTTATAAAAGCTGGTGTTTCTGCTCCTGGTGGTAAGGTGGGATTGAAATGAAATTAGATAAACATATTTCACATTTAATCAAAACTACGAGGGTGCTTGTCATCCAGATTTTGTAAACATATGTATATTCATAAGTGTTATAATTTAACAGGGACAAGAATTAAAACTTTAAAGAGAAATTCCGTAAGAAACTCGTCTTATGAAGTTGAAAGAAACTAATTTCATTTAATTTATTATTGACGTGACAAACACGTGCGCTCTTAAAATCTAAAATTAAGTTGCTGGACGAACTTTCCTTGTTTTTCTCGTTGTTAATGTTCAAATTAAATTCCTAGTCTAACCTTTGAAATCTTGTATGTAGCAAAATTAAATTTACTTTCCAACGTTGTCGTTTCTGATTGTATTTTTTCCTAGTCTAGAAAGCGTAGTTTAAGTTTTCTTAAAAAACGCCTCGTCGTCCTCAGCACGTCGGAATCTGATGGGATCCCAGGCTGAGCTCGGAAGCGCGCTTTAGCGATCCTAAGAAATAGGCTGATATATAGGTAGATTTATCTGCTGAACGAAGCGGCGAAACTTTTTGAATGAGTTATCGCCACACGTATAACCAGAACCTGTCTTAAATGGGCCCCGATTTAGTCAGCGAATTCGGCTTTAGACGAGGACATTTAATGCTGGACACGATTGTAGTGAGTAGTTATGGTTTCAGTGGTGGTCTCATTACTATATATCAATATTAAGGGCATAACACTAAGAGGTAAGTCAAATACGTTTCTTTTATGAATATGTACATCAGACAGTACAGATCGATCTATGCATACAATTTAACTAAACTTTAGTACGCAATTCTAAATCTATACTTAGAATTTTTATTAGTGCAACAATGCTTGCAGCAATGCAAACAATTTTTGTAAGAATTTATGAGTATATCATATTTTAAGGGCTTTTATTGAAGGTGTATACAGGTTTTTGAACACTGATGAGCACTTTTACATATTAGTAAATAGATTCCTGACCTATGATACACTATAACTTTAAAGATTATCAAATCAAATATAACATAGTCAAGGGTAAGATATACATATTCTGTGATTATTAATATTCTCTATTATACTATCATGATCTATAGTAATTGTCAAGACAAGATACCTATTTCCGAATGTTTAGTTAATTAGTTTCCATGTTTCTCTCTTAAACCCCAGCCACCTTTGTTTTCAATTCCTTTGATGATATATAATTGACTTGCCACTACAGAAGTACGTATATCTAATACTAAAAGATTCTCGTTAACGGTGTATGTTTACATCAGTGGTAGTTTCGCGTCTAAAGTTAATTATTTCGATTTCGACTCACACAAGGCGTTAGGCTTTAACTTTAGCTGTTTTCAAATTAAAGCAGTGCTTATATTGCTGTAAATTTTCAAATGTAGTAATGATAATATGAAAATAACTTTACAGATCTCACATACGGTCATTAAAATCCCTAAGAGATATGAGTTTTCTAAACGTTATTATGTATTTATATGTATATTATGCCAAATAACTTATATTCTGACCGATCTAAAAGGGTGACTATGACAGTGGACGTTTAGTGCTTGGGTGTCTTTAAGTCATATTGAGAATATTCGATTAAGATTACAAATGAACGATAATCAATTTAATATTATTTTTCCTTTAAAAAAGACAACTGTGTCACGGGGGACTTTACAAAAATATATGAAACGAGCACAAAGACCAACCAGACTCAGAACAATAATTTGTGGATCATACGACCTTCAAGAAAAGAGCGTACTCCTTCCTAAAAGGCCGGCAACGCACTTGTAACGCCTCTGGTGTTGCGGATGTCCGTGGGCGGCGGTAATCGCTTACCATCAGGCGTTACGTCTGCTCGTTTGCCCGTTTTATAACAAAAAAATAATAAAAATACAAAGTGTTGTTCTATGTGGGATTTGAACCCACAACACTTGGTTAAGTATGGAACGCCGTGGCGACCGCTTAACCACTAGGCCAAACGTGCAGTCAATTGAAAATTGAAGCATCGTTAATCGTTTTAAAATGTGAATAAGTTCTTCTCTTTTTAATAAGAAGAAAACTTTTTACTCCTTTGATGAATTTGCTTCAAATGTCGCAAAAATATAGTAAGGTAAAAGTAATGACTTCGTATTTTAGGATTTTTCAAAATTCAACCCCTGAAGTGTTAAAATAGGGGTTGAAAGATTCTATGACGTTAACTTGCTTAGAATAAAATAATACCTTTATTAGTTTTTGGTAATTTTACCCCCTAAAGGTCTGAAAAAGGGGATAAAAGTACATTAGGTAATATTACATATTTAGATGTCCGGAATATTTATTTATTATTTATAAAGTAATGTGATAATTGCAGACATCCATCTTAACCAATAAATATATTGTCTCGTTAAGAGAAAAATAATTTCAGGTTTTGTGTATCGTATCGTGACAAACTGGTAAGCACCGCGAAATGAGAGGCGGCGGTAATTTTGGTTTATTAATATACTAGTTGTTGCACGCAGCTCCGCCCGCGTTTTTGTCGGTTTTTTCGTGTTTTTTCGATATGGATATGTGACTGATGCAAAAATTAGATAAAAACAATCCTTGATGCGGATTATATATCATTCTAAAATTTCAGCTCGATCGGTGCAGTCCTTTTTGAGTTTTTGAAGCATACACAAACCCACATAACAATTTTTATATATATAGATTTCTACACGAGTCAGTGTCAGTACGACTATTTATAGTGTAGATTTTTTCATTTCCTTATTTTGGACGCTTTTATTGTGACACTTGTTTGCGTTACTGAACATTTGATGTTTAATGTGACTGTGATTAATAATGCTGATAATTTATTAAAGATTCGAATAATCTCTAAGAGACTGGACATTTACGGAACGACGGACCATAGTCGATTTGGAGAAGGCTTAAAATTTTGTATTGGCTTCCACATTGGGGTGTGGTAATTTTTTAATTTATACAACACTAGCTGACCCGTGCCCACTTCGTTGGGCATAATGTTAGATAATAAATAGCCTTTTTTAGAACAGAGTGTTGTGTTTTAATTTCTAACTGCCAAAAGGAGGGTTATACGTAGGTATAGTTTGTATTTGCATGCTAATATTAATATGTCCGAAAGAAAAATCATTTTCTGCGGGATTTGCGATAAACGAATTCCATGAGGACCAAGTTGCGGGAAAAGTTAGTTTGGTTATGGTAATTTTAATTGTTCAAAATAGTCATTTTCAAGCTCCACATCTTTTCTCTAAAACTCAAATATATATATTTCATAGTTAAGGCAGCGTTCGTAAGAAACGCTTTCATTCGACCGTTTTTTGTCCGATTCACTACCAAAACCTGCAAAACCGACTACCACGTAAAAGCCTTTTTATTTTTCGGTTTTTTATGTAACCTATGACACTCAGCAATAATGTGGCTTTCTATTGGTGAGAGAATTTTTAAAATCGGTTTAGTAGATCCCGAGATGACCCCTTACAATTGAACAAATATACATACACACAAACTTTACTTCTTTATAATATTAGTATAGATTAGTATAGATAGCTGACCCGTGCCCACTTCGTTGGGCATAATATTAATAATCCTTTTTTAGTACAGAGTGTTATGTTTTAATTTCTAACTGCCAAGAATAAGATAGAAAGTAGTTCTGATAAGAACCTTTTATTTAAACAGTGTCGAAAGTGTACTAATTACGTTTCGAAAAATTCAATTTCGGAGACGTACGCTGCGTAAGAAGCTGCACGCGCCTGAGCCGCGCGGGTACCTACCTCTCAGATATAAAAGGCCACGCCTCCTTCTCCCGAAGCTAGCACGAACGCGAACCGAATTAAGCCCGAAGCCATCGCGCGCCGTCCGCTGCTTTGGCCTTTCGTTGAAATTTCTCCGATTCACTTTGCAAAACCGACTAGCACGTAAAAGCCTTTTTATTTTTCGGTTTTTTATATAGCCTATGACACTCAGCAATAATGTGCCTTTCTATGGGTGAAATAATTTTTAAAATCGGTTTAGTAGATCCCGAGATTACCCCCTACAATTTAACAAACACACAAACTTTACTTCTTTATAATATTAGTATAGATTACCGCAATACAAAAAAAGGATTTTTTGAATTCAAACACTAAGCAAGTAATCTACAAAATTAATACAAAGTGATTCCTTTTATATATTTGCTTCAAATATACATATTGACTAAAAATAGAGCTGCATTGTTTATTGAAATGCATTGCAATATCTACATCTGCGCGAGCGAATCCGCGGGTAAAAGCTAGTATATTAAACACATCATATGATTACAACGTGACTACGCTGTCAACTTGATGGAGTGCACCTTATTGAAAAGGTTATATTCAGTTTGTTTTTATTAAGAATTGTTAGTATATTATGATTGAAGAAGTTATTATTAAAAACAAATTAATATAAATTATTATAAGCTATCAATCATTTCTAAAATATAGTGATACAACTGCGAGGTATTTGTAGTAGCTTTTAAGTACCTTTAATATGACATATGCCTATTAAATTCTTAAAACAAGACATTTTTTTTTTTTTATGTAATAGGTGGCAAACGAGCAGGCGTATCACCTGATGGTAAGCAATTACCGCCGCCCATGGACACCCGCAGCACCAGAGGTGTCACAAGTGCGTTGCCGACCTTTGGGGGATGGGGAGGGGGAATGAGGGAGGGGTTGGGGTATGGGCCTCCGGTATCCTCACTCACTCGGTGAAACACAGCGCAAGCGCTATTTCACACCGGTTTTCTGTGAGGCCGTGGTATCACTCCGGTCGAGCCGGCCTATTCATGCCGAAGCGCGGCTCTCCCACGGTGTAAACATGGTGTAAACACGGTGTAACATTCCGGATCTAGTTATGCATTTTCGTAACACCCTAACGTTGACTAAGAGAAAGTGGCATTTTTGTAAGTACTTGAAGATTAAAAAATAAAAGCTATAGGTATACCTACCTGAATGCTCATTAAAGTTTTTATAAACCTCATTTAAGGTATTTTAAACAGCACTATCTATGATTGTATGAATAATGTAAAAACCACTATTCTACTGTCTAGTAAACATTATTCCCCAAGACATTATGACTTATCCAGATTAGGAACGGTGAGTAATTAAAATTATGAGTACCGTATACAAAAAGAAATAACAAAGATGCAACTAGTCATTGAATCGTGAACTAGTTAAATATCTAAAAACGTAGATATACGAGTATCTCGTTATACATGAAAATAATTTATAAGTTTTATTAAAAATATACTCTATCCATTCATTAATTTCGTTTTTGACACTTCGATAAATATTCAATTGATATTTCACAATTTTATTAATTCACAAACGTAACTACGCCGTTTATGTATTTTTAAACCAGTTCGATCATATTCGTGATGTAAAATAAAACTCTCTTGATTATAGACCAGTCATTTTGTAGTCTTACCTGGAAAGTTTTCCAGGAGTTTTGAACATTGGTAATTTTATAGATTTTAATATGCTCTTTGTGAATGTTAACTTTGCCATCTTTGTCTTTGTTTGCGGCGACTTATTGGTAAAATGCTGGCTAATAGCGGTTATTGGGGGAAAGAGCCTTTCAGACTCATTGTACGATAAAAATATCAAGTATAAATCAATCTAGAGACAATTGCCTTCAATTTATTTATGTTCCCACAACTATCTTGTAAAATTAATAGTTTCGGTATAGATGGTGGTAGATGATCATCACATTACTCTCTTCATCAACCCAAGGCATTGTCAGTCAAAAAAATTAAACTAAAATTTAATTTAATTTTAATAATAAATTTAATATAGCGTACAGTATTCGTCTAGCCAATCCCTTTCATTTAAAACCCATATTGATATAGTTGTGAAAAAAATTGTTAATCCATCATTATATAGCGGTGGCCATCTTGGATTTACAGTGATACAAAATATTTTAAATTGTATTATCATCAAAACTAACGTGTGTAAAATTTGACAACAGGAAGGGGTTAAAATTTCTAGATTTGAATCAAACAAATAAATAAATAATTAAACGAACAGGGTAAGTTAAATAAAATCGTTTAAATATATGTATGTATATGATTCATACTGAAAGTTTTGCGTTATTTGCCGCCCATAAATGTGTGAATTTCGAGTGTCACACAGGATTCTTCCAGTCGAGCCCTTTCATTTAATACCCATTTTGAGATACTTGTAAAAAATTATAAAATAAATAAATAAATTTGGGCAGAAAGCCGTGAGTCAATTTATTTTGATAACTTAAATAGTTCACTCTCTTCGCAAGACTGCACCACTGCTCGTCTTCAAAATGCTTTTGGGAGGCAAGCACCACATTTGAGCATTGTAAGACGTTGGTGTGTGGAATGTAACCAGTTCTGTGTTTCTCTCCATGATGATATTTGTGAATGTCGACCGAGTCTCAATTGCGATCATGGAGGAAAATGTGGTTACTTTCAGACGACTACTGAAGAAAATCGGCGTATCAAGTATGAGGTGATTCGAAGATATTTGAGGATTGGTATGAGTCATTTTCAGTTTCATAAGTTAGGAAACTTTGTTGCCGATGGATTCCTCACGAACTCACTTCAGAACAATAACGAATCTTGTAGATTGGTGTAAAAGAGCTCGTGACCCATCCCGCACACAATCTAGACCTAGATCCGCGTGATTTCAAAATTTTCCCAAATAATCCAAGATTTTGTAAGAGGTTTGATATTCACGGGGCTAGAAAAGGCAGTAATTGCTTTCAACCAGCACGTGAAAACATACTTTCGTGTTTTCCTTTGGGAAAAGAAAGAGCCATTCAGCAAAACTCATGTTGAATTACACTATGCGGCGGTCGGACGCCGAAACAATTAATTTTACGAAAAAGTTGTAGGGATATACCTAAACTGCAGGCAAAGCAAGGCTTACTCTAGTTTGATTTAGTGCTTGATGTTTTTATCGTAGAATGAAACGGGAAGGAGGAACGACGCCATTCTTCAATATGGCGGCATAGATATGAGTTGGCAAAGTTGAAATTCATAAAGAGCACATCAAAATCTATAAGATCAAAAAATTTCAAAACTCCTGGAAAACTTTCCAGGTAACCTTTTTTGCAATAATTAAAGATTATAAGTCTGACTTTTATAAAAAAGTGTCAATACGTATTGATAATAACGCACAATCCTTTATTATTATGAAGGCTTACGAGCTTATTTACGTAAGCCTGCTTCATAAATATTGTGTTGTTGCAATATAATACTGATCCAAAAGTTAAATACTTTTTAGCAAAATATTTATTGTTTCGCATAAATGGTATGCTTTTCATTACAACTTATATTTACTTTTTGTTTATTACAGTATAATATAGTATAAGATAGACAGAAATTATAAAATTTTAAGACCCGTATTAGAAATTGTAAACCTCAGAAAGTAATTAAATAATTGTTTAATGGAAGTTACTTCTGCAGAGGACATGGTCCCTGAATTTATAAATGGATATGCCAAAGATGTCTAGCTCGCTATTGATTTTGTTATACAGTCACACCCACGCAGTCCGAAATCAGAAGTAAATATGATTTCGGTCAGAAAGTATGGCAGGTAGCTAAACATTGTTTTTCTTTTGTACTGTAGTTTCGGGTAGCGATTAGGTTAATTGGGATACTTTTTTTCAATGATTTTTCGATACTAGAAATATGTATATTTTTTACGTGTTATACACGTAAAAAACTGACCGCACAGAGATTTTATATATTGTTGCACAATACCTATCTACTTTTGATTGCAGATAAAAAATAAGCATTAACATTTTGTTGGTATTGAAACTCTTTACATGTCAAAAGTCAAAGTCAAATCATTTATTTCCATAGGCCCCTGATATTATATGTTAGTATTTTAGTATTTATTTGAAATAAAAACACGAACTGAGCAAATCGACCGGAAACAATGTATATTTTCGACAAGACAGATTACAGAGTATTATATTTTCTAAACGTCATAATATGACAGATGCACAATATTCATAACATGTATATATCGTTCAGTGTTGCAATTAATCATTTCAACAGCCCCAAAAGGCACTTGAACACGTCAAAAATACAAACATTATCAATACAAATATAAAATAAAACTCAAGTACTGAATTGATCAGTGATAAAAGGATGTAACTCAAGTAATCAATGATTTTAATTACCGGAGCTTAGATTGATTTCGATTCAACTCAAAGGTTTGAATTGAAATCAATCCAAGAACCAGCTCCGACGGGTATTGCATTCATGAGAAGAGCTGGTGAGAAACTCATGTGCACCATCCACCATGTGATCTAACCTTAATATAATAATAATAATAATCGCTTTATTGTACACCAGATAGTTAGTACAAAGGTAACTTAAAGCTAAGAGGTACAATTGGCGGCCTTATCGCCCGAAGGCAATCTCTTACAGGCAACCATTGGATGGAAAGATAGAAGTGGAAAGTTTAGGGTAGTGCCTGGTGTATAAAAAGTTGATAAGAAAAAGAAGTATTTACATATACATATTATATAAGATAATAGTAACATCTAGTGTGGATGTTAAAATAAATAAATAAGTACGTAGAAATATTAATTAATAGATATTCCATATAAACTGCAGTGGCATTTGAGACTTCATTCAGAGCGAGGTCGATTACGAGTCTTTGAGGTCTCCCATGTAATATGCCTTCACTAGTCTCTTGAACGCAGCTGATGTCTGCGCACGTCTTACATTAATTGGTAAAGCGTTCCACAACCGAACTGCTTTGGCAGTGAAGGAGTGGTCAAGGAATTTGGTACTATGTCCGGGCATTTTCAATGTCAGATTCTCTGACGATCTCAACAATTTAGAGTGTGTTTCATGTAGAAAGGTGAACCGGGATTTAAGGTAACACGGAGTAAGAGGATTGAATAGAATATTAAAAAGAAGAGAAAGTACATGAGCATTCCGGCGAAGGCGAATGGGTAACCACTTAAGCTGTTTACGATAATCGGAGATATGATCATATTTGCGTAATCCAAATATAAATCTTATACAGAGATTTTGGAGTCTTTCAAGCTTATTCAATTGGTCTTCAGTGAGATCTATATAACTGGCATCAGCATAATCAAGGATGGGGAAAAGAAGGGATTGTGTAAGGGCAATCTTGGTGGATATAGGCAGAAAATTGCGTAATCTGCGCAAAGACCCTGCAGCAGCAAACATTTTGCGACTCAGTTCTTGTAGCTGAGGACGCCAGGATAAGGTATTATCAAAGAAAATCCCCAAGTTCTTCACCCTGTCACTGTACGGTATTGGTGTGCCATTACAAGTGATCCGAGGCAGACTCGACCAATCAATTTTGGAAATCATTCGCGAGCTTCCAATGACAATGACCTGAGTTTTAGATGGGTTAATTTTTAGGCCATAGGTGTTGCTCCATTTGCAAATTTTGTCCAGGTCATCATTAGTGGTGTTAACGGCGTCAATCAGATTAATCAGTGATGCCCTGCTATAAATTTGGAGATCATCCGCGTATAGGTGGTAGGAAGAAGACAGATCCGCAGTGATGGTGTTTATGAAAACACAGAAAAGTAGGGGAGAGAGCACGCCGCCTTGTGGTACACCGACTGTAGTACTGCACCAAGAAGAAACGGTGTTTTCAATACTAATGCGCTGCCGGCGACCACACAGGTAGTCGTGAAACCAGTCAATCGCAGTTGGAGATATGTTAAGAGAGCGTAGTATACACAGCAGAACGTCGAAGTCAACGGTGTTGAACGCGTTACTGAAGTCAAGAAGTGTTAAAACTGACAGCTCGCCATTCTCCATAGCCGATCTCACGTCCTCTGTGATGTGTACAAGGGTGGTAGTGGTGCTGTGACCGGGTCGAAAGCCAGACTGGAAAGGATTCAGTAGAAAGTTTGTGGACAGAAAATTCGAGAGCTGAGTATTGATTAAACGTTCGAGGACCTTGGAGAGGAAGGGAAGTATAGAGATAGGGCGGTAATCAGAAAAGGACCCGGGATTTTTCTTTTTGGGAATGGGTATAATTTCAGCATCCTTCCAAGCCTTAGGAAATACACTAAATGAGATTGAATAATTGAGGATATGGGAGATAACAGGAAGAATTTCGTCAAGGATAGGGAGGATCATATTACGGCTTAGACAATCCGAACCCACTGCGTTTGAAGTTATAGACTACTGGCCCGTGTAGAAAAATGATGGGTCATGTGAACCACCAGGTGACCTATATAGAACGATAGAAGAGCATAAAATAATAAGATTCAGCACTATGCCGTCACTTGTAAGCTGTCCAACTGAGTGCAGGTGAGAATTCAAAAGTACCGTTAGAGTGGGTACATTTTGGTCATATATTTTTGTACGGCATTCTTACCATCGATAGATCCATGAAAATGAATAAGAAAACGCGCAGTGCCGTAAAAAAATGGTGCGCCACAAAGTCGGGTTTTTATTTTTATTTTCCGACAATTTCGAGGGTAAATTTGGTCATTTGATTTTGTACGGCATCAGTTTCATACTATTTCAATACTGCTTCTAATCCATTATTCCGCAACGCCGTACAAAAATCATGCGACAAGGGGAAAAAATCGAGGGTTGCAACCCCCTTTCTTTCCGTGGTCCAGGGGGTAATTTGAAAAAGTACGGCTTCGGTTCCAAAACATTATCTAGCACTCAAAAGTACTATTAAAAATAATGCCGTCAAAAAATGATTGCTCATTTGAATATATATCAATAATTATCTTAATTTCATCGTATCCTTGATTTATAAAGCTGTAAAGTCATTTGATCCTGTACGGGAACTTTTTTTTAACATGATATTGTAAAACTCAATTGTTATATAGTGTTGCCGTTCAAAAGAAACTGTTCTAAAAAAAAATATAGAGAAATACAAAAACTGAAATTTTGCTAATTATTGCAAAAGTTTAAATATCATAAATTAATGAAATATAGCAGTTTTCTACATTTTATAACTTGTTTTAAATAGTATTAACATAAATAAATTAGGAAAAAATGATGCCGTACATTTTAATGCAGACCATATCTTTTAGGCTGATGATAATGACACTACCATTTTAAGGGTACTTTATGGCCATCTGATACAGTACGGCATTAACATATTTTTGAAGAGAACAATTGATAATATGATAAAATCACTATGACGTCTAACTGAACTGAAACGGTGTTTATATTATATCCAAGAATTGAAACTGTCAATCCCAGTATCAACAGTTTTGTATACTTTTTGGTTTAATATACAGGGTCTGTCGTAAATAATGGATAAGTCGTAAACTGGAGTTGGTCCGGCTATGAGACTATTAGAAAATCGTATCTTTTTGCCAGGGTTTCTAACCGTATGGAAATGGCGTAGACTTTTATGTTTTTTTAAAATTTCGCTACTCTTTGCATTCATTCCGTTGCCATTTTGTTAAATTTAGGTATTTCTGTGTCATTTTTTTTGTATTATAGTCTTGAAGATGTGTATTATTTAGTTTTAGTACTGTTTTAGGCGTTTTTAACGTTGGTCATTTTCAAAATTGTCATTTTAAGATTTTTTATGTTTTTGTTTTACTTAGGGTCAACTTTTGATCATTTACTGTGTAAAAAAAAAGTACGGCGCTATAGCTGCCCATGATCTTAATAAATTATCTAGTATGTGTAGATTCTAAAAAGGTATAACAATGCATACTTCACAAGTAATATTAAGCTACATGAGCGAGATCAATATCAAGGTGAGAAAATATTTTTTTCATGTAATGTTGTAAATGGTTATAAAACTTCGTCATAATGATTTATTTCTGCCAAGATTCTTTACACAAACACTATGGGGCCACTATTAAGGATATTCAAAGAAAACTAGGTAGTTTTTTGTCAAAAAAATTTCATGCCTCCTCATTTCATAAAGGTGTTTAATTTTAAAATTGATGTGCTCTAATAGTTACATGCGACAAACATGTTACAAGTTTATTCGTAAAAAGGATCATCAGGTAAAAAAATGAACAAAGACAGCAATACAAAGGGTCTCCCCGCGTGAAAAGGACATTGTTACTAGGCACACTGCATGATGCACCGTCCCTTTCACACTCACGATGTGTGAAAAGGTTAGCATGCGTTTAGCTAGGGCGCACTCCTGATACATCTCTCAGTGTGATTTTGACCATCGCATGTGTTCTCGTTTTCATTACTGTCGTCAATTTGTTACTGCTTTCTAATATCGGACTTAGATTTTCTTTGTGATTTGGACTTGTTAACCTGGTGATATTGACAACTCAGCTCTCATTTATGGGCATCGTGTTGTGCTATCGATTGCACGTGTTATTTTGGAAAATTTTGTATATCATGCCTCAACAATACACGCCGGCCGAATACGTAAACATGCATTACATTTATGGTTTATGTGATGGCAACGCCAATAGAGCTGCTAGAGTTTATCAGGAAAAATATCCAAATGCCCGGCATCCTGACTATCGTGTCTTCATAAGAGTGCACAACACATTTTTGGAAGGACGATTTCCTGGGACCGGCGTAGGCGGGGCGAGTGAAGGACGACCACAACGCCACAGTGCAGCCGAAGTACTGGAAATAGTTGCAGAAGACCCTGGTACGTCCATAAGTGTAATTTCAAGGCGCACCGGTATACCTCAAAAATCTGTACACAGGATGTAGAAGAGTTGCGTGCGCGCATTCAAGTAGCAGCGAGAAAAATTGAAGAAGCCGGTTATGTGCGCCGGATTAAGCGATCGTTTATTAGGCGATGTAGAGCGTGCATAGCTGCCGGCGGAGGACACTTCGAACATTTAGTTTAAGTTGTTGAATAAATATTTTTACGTACTAAAACAACCTAGTTTTCTTTTGAATATCCTTAATAGTGACCCCATAGTGTTTGTGTAAAGAATCTTGGCAGAAATAAATCATTATGACGAAGTTTTATAACCATTTACAACATTACATGAAAAAAATATTTTCTCACCTTGATATTGATCTCGCTCATGTAGCTTAATATTACTTGTGAAGTATGCATTGTTATACCTTTTTAGAATCTACACATACTAGATAATTTATTAAGATCATGGGCAGCTATAGCGCCGTACTTTTTTTTTACACAGTAAATGATCAAAAGTTGACCCTAAGTAAAACAAAAACATAAAAAATCTTAAAATGACAATTTTGAAAATGACCAACGTTAAAAACGCCTAAAACAGTACTAAAACTAAATAATACACATCTTCAAGACTATAATACAAAAAAAATGACACAGAAATACCTAAATTTAACGAAATGGCAACGGAATGAATGCAAAGAGTAGCGAAATTTTAAAAAAACATAAAAGTCTACGCCATTTCCATACGGTTAGAAACCCTGGCAAAAAGATACGATTTTCTAATAGTCTCATAGCCGGACCAACTCCAGTTTACGACTTATCCATTATTTACGACAGACCCTGTATACTTCAAACATTATTGATACATTTATATAATTGATTTGTTTCATTGTAATGATGTGAATAAATAAAACAATCATTTTTTTAAAAATTCGATATATTTAATGATGATAAAAAAAAATGGTTTTTCTTTAAATTATTCAGTATCGGAATCAGCCGCTAAGTTGTTATCGGAATCAACGTCTTGATCGACGTCCGAATTATCTTCTCTATCATTTTCTGAAACATAAATATGTTTTTGTCAAAACATAAATATAAATAAAATACTTACAGATTAAAGATTTATTTATTTACCTATGACGTCTTCATCTTCTTCGCCTGATTCCTCATCCGGTTCCGTTATGTCACAGACTTTTTGGGGGCATTCCTCGCCGTGAAACCAGTAGAAATCGTAACGACCATCATTGACAATCCATTCATAGCTTATTGGTAACAAGGTTGACGTTATTTGTTTGTAGGCATTACATCAAATCTGTGCTATGTAGGTACTTCTCTTCATATGTTGTTTTAACTCCCGGAAACAAGGGGGAAACGACGTTGCTTCCAATTTCATAGTTGTCTTATCGTATATCGTGATGAATTTCACCTTAAATTTCGTTATATGGATTATTTCTTTTTGATTTTTTCTTTTTCAGTTTTTTTCTCCTTTGGACCAACGAAAATGTATGGCATATGAAAAAATATTATCTATGCATAAAATACTTACAAAATAAATTAATTTTATGTTGTGTCAAATCACCCCCTGGACCATGGAAAGAGAGGGGGTTGCAACCCTCGATTTTTTCTCCTTGTCGCATGATTTTTGTACGGAGTTGCGGAATAATGGATTAGAAGCAGTATTGAAATAGTATGAAACTGATGCCGTACAAAATCAAATGACCAAATTTACCCTCGAAATTGTCGGAAAATAAAAATAAAAACCCGACTTTATGGCGCACCATTTTTTTACGGCACTGCGCGTTTTCTTATTATTTTTCATGGATCTATCGATGGTAAGAATGCCGTACAAAAATATATGACCAAAATGTACCCACTCTACCGGTACTTTTGAATTCTCACCTGCACTCAGTTGGACAGCTTACAAGTGACGGCATAGTGCTGAATCTTATTATTTTATGCTCTTCTATCGTTCTAGATAGGTCACCTGGTGGTTCACATGACCCATCATTTTTCTACACGGGCCAGTAGTCTATTATAGATGATATGCTCTTCTTAACATCACAATCAGAAAATTGACTAAAGAAAAATGGAGTACAGTCAGGAGTCGGGGCAGAATTAAGAAGTTTTAGTGTAGTGTCTTTTGTCATCTTATCAAAATTTGACGAAGCAGAGAAATGTTGATTTAATGTATTTAAGTTGACATTTTTAGGAAATGAATCATGAATAGATTTGCCTACTCCCATTGACTTTAAAAATTTCCAGACTTTAGCTGGACTTCCGTTTTCAACAGAGGTGTGGATATATCGGCGTTGCGCATTCCTACACACCTTAACGCAATGATTCCTGGCAGTTACATAATTGTCCCAGTTCCTATTGCTGGGGTTTTTTTTAAACTTGGACTTAGCTGTTGCTTTTTTATTAATTAGGGATTTGATATCCTCAGTCAGCCACGGTGAAGGAAGACGTTTGACCCTAATTTCTTGCATCGGCGCATGATCATCATACAGAGTAATTAATTTAGCAACAAAGAGTTCCACTTTGAAAAATGAAAATATAACTATTTTCAATAGGGACTCAAACGTTTTCTATTCTTATTTAAACTCAAGATTGGTTATAACACCTGAACTTCAACTAAATATCTATATAGAACAAGTCACTGCAATGACCAACTAATTACGTTGCATCTGATCTATCTCTAACCAAGCAAGACATAAATTCAGATGTCCGGACTAATTAACTTTCATTGACGTGGCACAGCGCCTGACTGCAATTGCACTTAGAAACTTTATACCCTTCTTTATTCTATGAAAATCCGAAATTTACTATGCGGTCTGTCCCCGCTAGATGTAGAAAATAATTAATAGGAGCTTAATAATATATAGCCTTTTATTTCGAAAAAAATTAGCCCGAATGTTAGAAAAATTATTATTATGACAGTGAAAAGACGAGGAAAAGTAATTACTGTTTTCTGTAAATGTACGAGTATACCTTCGCTATTTATATTTGAATAACTAATTGACTAGTGTCTATCATTCCGCCGTGGTTATTAATACCTTTGTTTGTTACATTCGTTGGGTATTAATAAATGTTAGCACGAGAGCAAACTGATTATTTATTAATATTAATACATTTAATTATTTTTTAATTTATAATTAAAAATATCCAAGAAATACCCAAAATCGGACTATAGCATTAAGACTTAACTGGTTACATTTAAGCATTAGGTACACAGTGATTTCATAAGAAAAAAGTAATGTTCATTATAATTATTGAATATACTTTAGTTTTGCTGTCGCCTGCGGTGTTCCCGGACCAATACGACCTTCAAACCTTCAAGAAAAGAGCGTACTCCTTCCTAAAAGGCCGGCAACGCACTTGTGACGCCTCTAGTGTTGCGGGTGTCCATGGGCGGCGGTAATCCCTTAACATCAGGCGATACGTCTGCTCGTTTGCCCCCTATATAATAAAAAAAAATGGTTTTCAAATAAAAACCAACCTAGGTATACCTAAGAGAAATGGTAACTTAAAATCATTTAAGTGTATATTATCAGTAATGAATTATAACTAAACATTACATAAACATTAGGTATAGATATTACGCTGTTTTGAGCCGTTGGTGTTCTGAAAATATCGTAGCGCGAAGATGGAAGTAAAAGTTTTTGAATAGGATGTCTTTTAAAGAGTCTTAAGTGTTCTGTGGCAATCAAACGAATTAAAACCATAAAGTGTTCCGTCACTAGCGGGTCTAAGATGGGGACTCGGGTACTTAATAAGTTGGGAATGAATAGGACGACTGAGAAGCCTGCCTGTCTAAGTTTTTTTTGGTAAAAAGAGATCAGAGTAATTAAGCGCTCTGGAAATATCATGCGCCTTTGTTCAGATCGATTTTACGTAGAGGGACATTTAGTCTCGTTAGGATTCCAGAAATCTAGCGAGCGAAATAAATAAGTAGTGGTTTTGTCTTTATTGTATACCTAAAAGCAAACTATGGTCGTTAACATAATTACAGCAACATCTGCGCTTTTATATTTATGTAGTTAGTGTAGTTAGATGTTTCCTTAGAACATTGTTTATTATCCACAGTATGCGGCAGGGTTGCCTTAAATTATTTGACGCCCACGGGTCAAGTAGAACAATAAAGACGGCTTGCTGAAATTGAGATTAAGGACGGTTTGTTACTTATGTAAACTATTGTATACATTAGCTGAACCCCGCGGTGTCGCCCGCGGTTATTTTCGTACCGCAGGTATGGCCGCGAGGGAAAGCTAGTCTAAAAAAAGTTGCCTTAGTTACTCCTTATATCATCAGCTACCTATCAGTGAAAGTCCCGTCAAAATCGGTTCAGCCGTTACAGGGTTTATCGGGAACAAACAGACAAAAATTGTATAAAATGTTATTTTGGTAATGTATTTTGTGTTTAAATACGAGTACATTTGCATTTAGTAAAAAACGGTTTTATTTATTGTATAGATAACTTTGTATGGATAAGAATGTCTATTCATGACAACCTCTTGGTGGACATAGAATATTACACCATTGTATTGCTTGGTGCCTCGAAAAATGGCTAGAAATATATTATAATACAACTTTGAATAACTTCCCTCAGTTACGTGACAACGCTAAATGACAATGACTCGTACAAGTGTCAAGTGGCAGTCGTCCTTGAAAACGTAGTGTTACACTCGGTCTTAATTGCTAGGTGTATGAAACATGCATTAATAACTGACAAATAGTGAATGACCTGAAATATAATTTTTATCCATCCCTTTTGTATTGAAAAACCTTAAGTATCTAGTTTAGATATAACATGTTCAATACAAGATTTTCGTATGAACTCGTAATTTCAGATAAAAACTTACCATTCGAGTTTTTCGTAAGAATAACATTTATTAAAAACATTGGAATAAAATTGTTGATATATATAACAATCGATAGGAATTTTTCGTAAGAGGAAAATTTATTGAGAATATTTGAATTTTTTTTTTTGTTCCCTGTATAACGTCCAATATGATTTTTTCGGCAGATATTTGTTTAATACTAGCTGACCCACGCAACCTCGTTTGCGTCTTCTATTGCCCGTAGCGTGAAAATTATCCAACGTTTTTGGAACATACTTCGTTGGTACTCCGCTCCTATTAGTATTAGTATGATGATATATAGCTTATAGCCTTCCTTTCCTTTCTTTTCCTTTAGAGATTAGTGCGTTCAAACAAACAAACTCTTCAGCTTTATAATATTAGTGTAGATTATAGTAAAAACGCAGTTCTACGTAAAAAGGTTCCATACGAGTTTGAAATAAGAAGAAATTGTATTTTAAATATTTGAATAAAGTCGTAGTTCTGTATAAAAACGTTTCAGACGCTCTGAACATTGCGTAGAGTTCAATATTTCAAAACTAAAGCATTATTTTCTAAGTTATGTTTGTTTAGATAGCGTGACGTCCGAAGTCGAGATATACTGAAAATACATTGGTAACGTCTTCCATTTTTATTTTTCCATTATCTCCGTAGTGTCCTACTTTTTAGCTATACATTCTTCTGATTCACACTGAAATATATTTATCAAACATATTTTATTATTATCAACAAGACATAACGTCCCACTGCTGGATTCGGGTTTCCTCTTAGGAGAGGGTTAAGGCCATATGCCCCTTTTTTTTTTTTTTTTTTTTTTTTTTTACGTGTGGAAACCCCCTCGGGCCGTCACCCCGCCGGGGTTTGCGGCGGGGCGGTGTGTCGGAATCGAACCGACTAAAACCACACGGTGTGCCAACTCTGCGCCTGAAAAGGGAGGGGTCCGGGATCGCTGTTATTAACGCAAACCGGACCCCTCCCAGCGCCTGCCCGCACTGAAGCGGGCACCTCCTCCAAGTAAAAATCTCAATTTAGGCGACGCACGGCACACGCGTACGTCGCCCCTTCGCGGCTGGCCTTTAAAGCGGATGGAGGGGAAAACCCGTCCCCACCATCCGCGGCCACACTCAGGGCGGCATGAGGCGCAGATGGGCGCGCCTCCGCCGCCCGGTTCGCCGGCGGCGGATCGGGTCCGAGTGGAGATCATCCTCCCGGGCCTTCTCCGCCGCCTCCTTCCGCGAAATTACGTCTTCGCAGAAGGATGCGACCGCGGTAAAACTGCTGTCGCTACCGGCCATGGAGCGTATGATGGCCGGTAGCGACAGATCTCCTCCGATGACTGCAGTGAGGGCCCGGCGCTGCTCCGCCCAGGCGGGGCAGAACTCCAGCGTATGCTGGGCCGAGTCCTCACTGCAGTCGCAGTGGTGGCAGGCGGGACTCAATTCCCTCCTAGCGACCGAGTGCAGGTACTTTCCGAAGCAACCATGCCCGGAAAGCACCTGCGTCAGCCGGAAGGAAAGGGTCCCGTGCTGCCGCCCTGCCCACTCGAGGATGACCGGCTGGAGCGCCTCCACGGTGGCAAAGCCAGCGCGTGGAGCCTCCAGCCGGGACGACCAACGAGCCATCGTGGCTCGGCGAGCGGCTTCACGCCAATCGCGTACCTCTTCGGGCGGAGGACGATACCCGTTCTCCGCCCGATATTCAGCCGCTCGCCGATAAACTTCGGCGAGCACTTCCGCCTCCAAATCCCACGGGGGTGTTCCGGCCAAGGCGCACGCCGCCTCCGTCGACACGGTGCGGTATCCGCGTATGGCTCTGACCGCCAATACCCTCTGAGGCCGCCAAAGGCGTGCCTTATTCTGGGCGGTCAGAGCCGGGACCCACACCGGTGACCCATATAGGGCCATCGACCGGACCACCCCCGTGAAGAGGTTCCTTGTTGCGACGCTGGCTCCACCCAAGTTGGGCAAAAGACGCCCAAGGGCGGAGGCAGCGTCGACCAGCTTTGGACAAAGCTGTCGGAAGTGCTCGTCGAAGAGCCACCTACCGTCGAGGATCAGGCCCAGATACCTCATCTGGGCCCGAACCGGTACGAGGACCGAGTTGACTTCGATGGAGGCGCCGGGGGGTAGACCACGACGGGGCCCATGAAATAGTAGGGCCTCCGTCTTATCCAGGGCCACCCGCAAGCCCAGCGCCTCGATGCGCCCGACCACCAGAGAAACACCCCTGGTGGCCAGGCGCGCCGCCTCTTGGAAATTCGCCCCCCGGGCTGTGACAAGAGTGTCATCGGCGTAACAAATTACGCCCAGCCCGGGAGGCAGACGACTTCGAAGGACCCAGTCGTACCCCACGTTCCACAGGAGTGGTCCGAGGACAGACCCCTGCGGAACGCCGCACGACATGGGTCGCCGTCTCAAGACGCCATCTCGATCCTCGTACACGACGGTACGCTCCTCCAAATAGTCTGCCACTAGCCGCCTCAGGTACTCTGGCACCCCATGAAACTGGAGTGCTTCCCTGATGCAGCTAAATGGCAGACTATTAAAGGCGTTGGCGATGTCCAAGGACACCGCCAACACCACGCCGCCACAGCTCACTGCCTCTTCGGTCACGGCCCTAAGGCGCATCACGGCATCGACCGTCGAACGCCCCTCTCGGAATCCGAATTGGGCGTCCGACAGGTCGGGCCCCACCTCGCTTAGGTGCCGGACGATGCGGGCAGAGAGAATCCTCTCGAACAATTTGCCCGCCTCGTCCAGCAACACGATGGGCCTATAGGCCGCGACCGAATCGGCAGGCCGTCCCGGCTTCTGCAATAGGACCAGCTTCCCGCATTTCCAGCACTCAGGGAAGCGTCCGGACGCCAGGCTGGCGTCCAAAACCTCCCTGAGGCGGTCCGACATATGGTCGAGGGCTCGGGCCATCACTCGGGGTGGTACCCCGTCCGGCCCGGGGGCGGTGTTCTTAGAACGAATTCTTAGAACAGCCGCCCCTACCTCCGATTCCCTAACGGGCGGAACATCGTCCTCTCTGCCCCCGTCGTCTCTGGCCACTGAGTAGGCCATCGACGGGGGCGTATGCTCCGCCCGCTGCGGGAACAGGCCCTCGACCACCTGCTGCAGGAAGCTGGGCTGGAGAGTCTCGGTAAGGGGGGGGCCCGCCGTGCGGAGCTTTTGTCGCACCGCACGATATGGGCGACCCCAGGGGTCACGATCGAGACTCTCCAGCATCTCCTTTCTCTTTTCCTCTTTGGCGCGGCAAATGGCCAGCTTCAGAGTTTTCCGCGCTTCGCGGTACTCCTCATGAAGCCGGCCCTCCTCCCCGTCTACGCGGTGGCGTCGCCGCCGGCATCGGGTGTAGGACCTCCGGGCACGAGTACAGGCCGCACGGAGGTCCGCCAACTCCTGGGACCACCAGTAGACCCCGTTCCGTGAAGGTCGACAACCCCGAACGCGGGGCATGGCCGCATCGCAGATCTGCGTAATCGCAGAGCGAAAGCGGCCAGCCCCCATGTCGACCTCCTCGGCCGGGGCCCGCGGAGACAGCCAAGATTGAACTATGGCCGCCTCCTCTAGCAGGTCCCTGTCGAGTTTGGCAACTGCCCACCGCGGAAAGCGGGAGGTATGCCGCGCCACGTGACCCCTACTGGGGCCCTGGGACCGGGAGAGCTCGAATCGGATATACAAATGGTCCGAGAGCGTCTCAACCTCATCCAGGACACACCAGTTCCTTACTCGTGCGGCAACAGCAGGGGTAGCGAACGAAAGGTCCACTATCGACCCCCCCTGCTGTCGCACGCACGTGTTGGTGGCGCCTCTGTTCAGCAAACAGAGGCCCACCGAAGCCGCCCACTCCACCACGGCATCGCCCCTGGCGTCCGTCGCCGGGGAACCCCACGCAATGGATTTTGCGTTGAAGTCCCCCAGCACGAGGACGTGCCCAGACGCTAGTCGCCGCATCGAGGTCTCCAGGTTGTTGAGGAAGACCTCGAAGTCGCTCAAACTCCGGTTGGGGGAGAAATACACACCGTAAACGGTGATTCCCCCCCACTCGGCAGCCACATATCCAGAGCCCTTGTCTCTTAGCGACAAGGGCGGGGAACGAGCCGCCGAGGAGCCGACGACTGCCACGGAGCTGTCCCGGTCACCCATCCAGTTTGGACGGGGAGGGACGTAGTAGGGCTCCGCGACTACGGCAACACCTATCGACCACTGCGCCATGGTTTGCAGGAAGAGATCCTGCGCCGCGGCGCAGTGGTTCAGGTTCGTCTGGACAAGGAGGTTGGAGACTTGATCCATTTACTGGATCGTCTCTACAACCTCCTCCATGGGCGACGACGTGGTCGCACGAACGTCGTCGGAGGCAGCCTGGGTCGACAGGCTAGCCTCCGACGTCTGCCGAGAAGCTCGGGGAGGCTTGCAGCCCCCCTGCCCCATCTGGTGATTGGCGGGCTTATTGCCCGCCGCACACACGGGGCAGTGAGGGGCGGCAGAACACTCTGCCGCCTTGTGCCCCGGTCGACCGCAACGGAAACATAGTCCGCTGCAGTCAAAACAACTGGCGCACTTGGCGCGTGTGTGTCCCGCAGCCAGGCACTTGAAGCACCTCATCGGTCTCGCCGCCAGGATTGTAACCCTGGCGCTCACGAAACCGACGAGGAGCCGGCCGGCGTCGCCCAGTAATTTAGCCGACGCCACGGGACAACTTACCCACACAGCGCCAAGCCCCCCAGGACCGGGGCGGATGGTGCCGACCCTGACTTTGTCCGCGCTGCATGCAGTCTTCTCTGCAACTACAGCGCGGACATCTTCGGCCGTCACCGAATCGTCCAGGCCCGAGATGCGCAACTCAGCGCATTTCGTGGGCCTGGCGATCCTGACACCATCCGTATCTGCAAACGCAGCCCTCAGCTTCTCGGCAACGGTGTCCGCCTTTTTTGCGCCATCGGCCCCAGGGAACTCGAGAACCCGAGCTCCTGTTTGGGCCTTGCGCAGGCGGACACCGGCCGTTTCGAACTCACCGGCGAGACTGTCCCGGGCCTTCTTGAAGAAGGCCGCATAGGACAGTCCGCCGGTAGCTGCTTCCGGTGACAAGGTCACCACCACAGCCGCGGATTTCGGCATCTGTAGTTTCCGCGGCTTTTTCTTGGTGGGACCTGCCACCGATGGCGACTGCGGGACAGAGGCCGCCTTGCGGGCAGCCTTTCTGGCCCGCTTGCGGGCCTTCTTGGACCCTCCAACTACCTGCCAACCCTCATTGGAGGGGGCAGGTACAGAGGGTCCAGGCACAGGCGTTGGAGTGGGGAGCGGAGGAACCTCCGCTCCAGACCTTGCCGCCGCCTTTGGCCCCGGCCTCGGCGCAGGCGCCTTGGCCGGAGCCGGAACCCCGGCCGCTAGCCTCGGCGCAGGCGCCTTGGCCGGAGCCGGAGCCCTGGCCGCCGTCCCTCGGGTGGCCGCAGGAGCCGGCGCCGTACCCGTCGCCGATGCGTAGGTTACACGACCCCCTACCACAGGAAGAGGGGTCGTTGCCGACGACGCGGCCCTCCGCTTCGGCGCCGCAAGCGGCGGCCGCATGATAGGGGCCGCAGGCAGCCTCGCCTCCAGGCCGGCCGTACGACCCTCGATCATACGCCAGCATGCGTCCAGGATAACCGACAGCTGGGCGTCAGTTATCCCGGTGCCGGCAGGGGACGGCTGCGACGCAGGCGGGGCCCGCTGGGATGTAGTCGCGGCCCGCTGGGATGTTGACGGGGCCGGGGCCTCTCGCTCCGCCCGGAACTGGGCGAACTGAGCGCTGAGCTCAGCCACCTGCCCCGTCAGGCGATCGTTGGCCGACTGGAGGCTGGACACTTCCCCAATCAGGGTCTCAACAACCCCCGCCATGGCAGAGGAGGAGTCCTTAAGGGCCCTAACGAAGGAACCCTTAAGGTTTACGGACTTGGTGGCCACCTTGTGGATGATGGCCACCGCCGCGTCCGCTCTCTCCTGCAAGGAGGCCAGTGATTGGGGCGCTGCGTCCCCCTCCACCGGCCCGATCCTGAGCATGAGACCGGACATCTCCTCCTCCGCCTGTACTTCCCCGTCGGCCCTGGCTCGCTTGTACGACTCCGCCTTAGAGAAGGCGGAGCCTGACGAACCTGGAGTACGAGACCTCCCTCTTCCGCCGCTCGAGATCTTAGGCGGCAACATCTCCAGGGACGTGTCGCTGCCGCCGCCAATGTCCCCGGAGATTGCGCGTTTGCGGGTGTCTGCGGCCTCCGTCTCCATCGGCTCCAATGCGTCCACAGTCGCACTGGAGCTACCGCTCGCATCAGCCGCGGTGGACTTGGAGCGCACGCGCTCCGATGTTCTTCGGCTCCCAGCAGTCACATTGACCTCTGGGAGCCCCACTGATATAGGCGTTTCAAAAACACCATCCTCTTCGGTAGACGAATGCTCGTCCGCCTTCCTAAATTGCCCTTTGGCATTTCTCCTCTCTTTCTTCTCCTTCCTCTTCCCTTCTTTCTCGGATCCGTTGTGCTTGCTTTTTGTCGTCGTATGTTCGATTTCGTTATTCTTTGTATTTAAATTTATCAACTCCATAATAAATCCCACGAGTCGGGGAGAACTAAAAGTCCACCCGGGCAGAGATCCCCAATACCCGGGCAAGCCTATGTACTGTGGAGGTCGGCCGGTATCCACAGGTTTTTTCGACTTAGCTGTCGGGTGTTATAGACTATCCTTGTCATGGGCCGGCCAATCAAGGCAAGCCCTCCGGCCATCAGGTTCTCAGCGTACCCTCTTGGAGCCACCAGTCAGGTCGTTGCTGAGCCCCTAATGGTTACGGAATGCGAGAGGGTGGCTAGCCCTCTCTCTCAGACTAGGTAAGCACCCAAGTGCCAGCCTATCTGACCTACTCGCACTCCAACACGCCTTCTGCTAAAGCAGAGGGACGTTTGGAGTGCGGCACGACGGGCCACGCCCATCCCGGCAGTCCTAAAACGGACTCCGTCTTTGATCCCATTTAGTCTGGAGTCTCACCCTGGGCCAATCCGGCATGAGTAGCTCTACCCGGCACAGCCCCAGAGATCATTGACCCACGCAAGCCCCACCACGACGACAACGTAGGGATACATTGGGGGGAAGGCCATATGCCCCTACCCTGACCAAGTGCGGGTAAAAGCTTGCCGTTAAAGCTTCCAACTAAGCTTCACGACTGTTATCCTATGATAACAACCGGGACCGACTTCTTAACGTGACGTGAATCACGGAGACGCTCATGGTAACATGCCACCAGCGGTCATCCATTCTAGTACTGACCCCGGCGTCGTAGCTTACCCTCGGTAATTGTTTCTAATCACCGAGTGCAACTGGGCTAGGAACGCCTCCGATGAAACATATTTTACGTGCGCTAAATAATGTGTAAAAAAAAATACGTTTCGTTGATCGTTCGTCGTTTGTTACTAGTACATTGGTAACTATATCTATACTTTAATATTAGAAATGTGAATGTAACTTAGCTTGTTATGCTTTCACGCGAAAACTTCTTAACCGATCATCATGAAATTTTGTGCACATATTCTTGGAGGTATTAGAAGTAGCATAGCATTTCTATTAAATGCGAGCGAAGCCGCGGGCGAAAGTTAGTTGACTCGCTTAATCACAAGTTTCACTAAGATATGAGAAATTGAAAATACCTAATATGGCACAAGAAAGCATTATTCAAATAGTTCCATAGTTCAGTGCGTGCCGTCCAAAAAAAAAATCAATAAAACCCGCACGCCCTGACTTGCTCGCGCTCGTAAGGACACGAAATAAACTTTTAACTAAATGTCAATACTTGCGACAACCTAAATTTAATTAATTTGAATCCATGCCGACTTCACGTTAACTTTCAAACGACCAATTCCCATGTGAATTGTTATTTCCCTTTAAAAGCGTATGATTTCACGCTGGAATTATAACGCGACTTCGTTATACCTACTGAATGAAATCATTTATGTACTCGTACATATGATGTTATTAATCCATGCGAACGATATGACTTTCTTTTTTACATACAGTGTTAATATTAATTCTTTGGAAAACTCATTTATAATTATCCTTTATAAAATAATAAATTAAATTTTTATTAGCAAAATGTGAGAGGTCTACGTACGAAGACAAATGAATTATATATCAACACAGCTAGCTGTGAATATAATGTTATTATTCTCTATGAGACGTGGTTAAACGCTAGTGTTACGGACGGTGAGTTGTTTGCGAGTAGTTATAATGTTTACAGACGTGATCGCGTAACGAGTTCTTTACAAAATAAAAAGGGAGAGGGCGGTGTTTTGATAGCTACTCGTATATCGAAAAGTATTAGCTCACGCGTTTTAAATGATTTTGAAAGTGAATGTGTGGATTTGTGGATCGTAATCAATTTCGTATCGGATAAAATGTTGAAAAACTGTTACTCTTGCACTGTGTGCGTCGTATGCTCCTAACTGTCTGCTTTTAGATATTTTTGATTTTCGTGGCAACCTCTAATTAAGACAGCACCAATGATTATATATTACGGGTATGTGCCTCTTAGCTTATAACGTGTATGTTCTTGTTGGTTGTCCAAATAAAATAAATTACTATGAAACAAAAATAGAATCTCTTTTTTGGGATAGGCAGGGTAACAAGCAGACGAAGCACCGGATGGTATGTCAGAGCCGTCTTTGGTGACCAGCCCAGAATTAGGAGAGGGGAGGGGGAGGTGAAAAGGGAGATAAGTTGATGTACTGTCAGCTCAAAAGCAGGATCAAGGCTTTTTTTTGGAAATACATATATATTACACATAGAAAACATAGGTTGACTGAAAGAGAATACCCTGGGCATTAAGTCCGCCAATGTACAAATGTGTATGAAGTTTTTAAATAAATAAAACACCTAAACTATCTAACAAATATCAGAACTTTCAAATATTTGGTCCGACCCGGGAATCAAACTCGAGACTTCAAGCACAGTAGTCGCATACACTACAACTGCGCCACTGAGGCAGTCTTCATAGAATATTTGTATGAAAAAGTCATTTAATTAATATTTTTCTTAAATAATTTTATTTTTACATGCTAGCGTGCTTTAGTGCCATCAATAAAAATTACGTCAATAGCTTTGCCAATGTTTTATTATAAACCTGCTACGTATTCTTCAGGCTGTTTCGACATTGACACTAATTTTATAACAAAGTTTTGAGTTGAGTTACAAGTTGTACACACCTACACTAAATTATAATGTTAGAGCGTGTTAAGGTTAGGAAATGTAAATAATCCCAAACGGAGTAGAGTCAAAGCATTGAAACGCGAGTGCTGTGCCATATTCATCCTCATCATATTATTCATTCCAATATCTTTTTGAAATTCGAAATACTAATCATTGTTTTGTAGGCTAACTAAACACTTTATGTTACTTTTTAAAACACTTAAATTTTTGATCGGGAATAGGCAATTATTTTTTCTAAAAAATATTTTTACTACTATTTAGGTACTTACTTTATTATAGGTGTATAAAATATATTGTAAACAACATTTACAAACAGTATCACGGCATTTGACTTAACAGGTTTCTAATTCACCTACAATTGTAAGGTACGATCAAATGGGAGTATACTTGATTGACGACAAAGCCTATTTCGAACTATAAGCTTTGTCGGAGTCAAGCATTGTGCCTGAAAATTGTATAGACTACTCTGGGAGTAATTTCACGATGAAATACAAAAAAAAAATACCTAAAGAAACCTAAAAGTGGATGTTTTTTTATCAAAATACATCAACTAAGTAAGTAATTTATTCTTTATAAAACGCTAAAGCTCTTATTAATATGTTTAATAATCGTACGTAAAAAATTATTTAATCTTTTCCAACTTTAATATAACGGTAAAGGGTTATTTACATTTTGTTCATATAATGACTATAATTGCAACTAAAACTAAAGTATCGATTACTTTTCAGTTTTATTTTGCTTTATTACAACGTTCACCATACATGGAACAATATTTCAGACAATAGGTCAAAGAAACCTGATCGCAACCATTTACATAAATAGCACTTAATATCAGCCACAGAGAAATAATATTACAGGTATATTTTGTGTACACAACACAACAAACAAAATATTGAATATTAATAACTTCGGAGCGAAAACCACAGCGCAAATTGATCAATTAGTAACGAATAAACAACCCAGTTATTTTAAAATATTTAAACTGTTTACGGATAAAATCTTTTCCATCACAATGTTTTATGATAGATAGAAGGAAAAAAAGAAAAGACATTTAATTTTGACACGAAACAGACATATTTAAAAAAGTTAATCACATCAAAATAAGAAATAAAAACCTGCTTGTTGCTGTTAAGAATTTAGTAAATAATAACAACCAAATGTACACCTCTGCTCATCCTCTTGCCTAAAGCTCTTTCGCTACTAGGAAGAGTAGGTCAGGTGATCATGGCTTGTTGACCGTAGCCTGATAAATAAGCGTTAATTAAGAGACCTAGCAGTATGTACTTATTTCGGATGCAATTTTGGGGTTGTATTTTTTGAAGTGAAAACTTCTTTAGCGGCGCTGTGTACTTTTTTGGAATGGGTAAAAATGTATAAACTCGCGTCAGGGCGTCAGGTCACGTGACCATAAACTCGCGTCAGGTCACGTGTCCTGATCGAAAAAATTCGTAAGACTGATGTTTATTGTTAACAGCGCCATCTACCGATATACTTTGGTAGCATTCGTTTTTCTAGATAGTGGTCCTTTCTCAATATGATTTTATATACTTAAAGTTAATATTTCAGTATCTTAAAGTGATTTACAATAAATTAAAATAACGATTTTCTACTTACACAAAACCTTTTGTAAATCAAAAAGATTGTTTACAATCTTTTTGATTCCATTTACTACTTACAATCATAATAATTTTTAGTTCTTTTTATTGCACACTATTAAAAAAAGCATAGGTGTTCATTTCAGGTAAGTTAAAACAACCGTCTGTTTATAGTTATGAGTTTTCACTTCTGTCGGCAGTGCTTATGACTGCTTTGTGTTTTTTTTTTCATAAAAACGTAGTTGAAATCCATTTTCATGAGGAAGGGAAAGGTTCCATGCTTTCAATCACAGCAGGTATTCATCGGAATTTCAAATGCTAACATTTTAATATACTATATCAAAAAATAAATGTAAGACGACTTTATCTAGATTGCCCTAAATTTCTAAAAACATTTATAATGATTTGCTGACTGAATTAGGGCTGCATTTTTTTATTAAATATCGAAACAGGTTTTGGCCTCTATACGCATTTTCAGTTCTGTCTGTTCAGGTATTTTGTGTTTCGAAAACGAAAGCGTGCAATGTATATCGTGAACGTGAAGGGTCACTTTTGAGAAAAGAGCTTTTATACAAAGTGAATCCTATGAAAACCGATTAGTTGACAACTTTACGACGATGTCCTAACTCATGTAGTTCTCTATTCATAACCAAACCAGTCCTTTACAATCTGAAAGGGTTTCGGCAGACATAGTTTGAAGTTGGTTCTAAGCTGATAGTCTATTGGGCTAAGACATTATGCGCTTTAACAATTTCAATTCTACTTAGCAAATAACTTAAAGTCAAGAACAGGAACTCAATGCAAACATTCAATGTTTTTTGTGCCTAGCTACTCGATGCATTCTTAATTAAAAAAATATTAAAGGAGAAAATAAAAATAGCATTTCTGTTTCTTGCTTTAGACTAAGTAATTACTTTGAATAAACCTAGAAATACATCAGAAATGAGCACTCTTTTTTAATTTCTCTTTTAATTGTTTTCTGTTAACTTATTTTTATCATTCACTCCCGTGAATAGCATTTTTAGAAAATAAGATTAAGAATTTGTGACTCATTTCTATTAATAGTTAGAACTTTGTAACGAAAGTATTTTGCAACTCCTAAGGTCTGAAAATCGTGTTTTTGTTGCTGAATATTTTGAAAAGAAATCGAGAACTGAGTCAATGCATCATGTCATCTAGACAATGAGATATATAGGCACACTTTTAAAACGTAGTTGCTGGCTGATTATGTCTCTATACTTAGTTCAATCTGTATCTTTACAGTTTGTAACTGTACCTGTATATAACTGCAAGGACAGTTAGTAAAACGTAGGCGTGTAGTACGTCGTTGCCCAAACTTTCGGGGCAACAAAAGTCAAACAATTCTAATTCTTAATGTCTAGTTTTTAGCATATCAAGTTGTAGGTATACTTTAATCCAAACATAAGAGATTAAGTTTTTAACTAATGTGTAAAGCTTGACCCTTACTTTATTGTTGTATTCTCTCAGTTTTATCAAGTTCTGCTAAAAAAATTGGCTAAAAAATTTCTGTTTCTTCTTAATGTTAGAAGTTGATAAAAAAATCAAAGATTTTCTATTACTTCATACCTGAAGGTTTCTGATACGTAAAACGTTTTCAATTAGCGGAAACAATAGACAGTAATATGTTCATATGTAAGTACATACAATGACATTTCAACTTATGCTGGTTATTGCTATAACATAAAACATGTACCAGGTTTCGATCTACAGTACACGTAGATGCGGGACGTATTTGATAAATAAAGTATTATATTCTTCAAGTAGCTTCAGGTTGGACGAATTTATTATGAAGTATAAGCCCACCTGTGGCTTACCGTATATTACATAGCTTGCTATAGAATGTTGATGATGTAATTATAATATTGTATTGATGCAATATGTAAGAAGAGGCAGTGTTCTAAAATAATTTTAAGTGTGTAAGTGTTTTTATAAGTAAAGTGAAACGCACGGAACACTCTAAGGTCGACTAAAAGAGAATGGTCATGGGAATTGAATCCGCCAATGTACGAATGTGCATAAAGTTTTTATTATATAAATAAATAGTAATCATGTTGAAGAAAACTAAACTTAAGGAGGTCTTATTAATATCACAAAGATAAAGAGGCATAAATTAAAGAACTCACGTCCGGAGATGAAAGAAAATAATGAAAATACATTTCATTTCGCTGCACTTTAAGAAAATGCAAGAAATATATTTCTGTGCTTTGTCTATTTGTTTACTTTCTTTGTTGGCACTTGCTGAACAAATGCCTTGGAAAATACAATTTATTTAACAAGTAGAATACTTGTAGCACAAATTAACGATTGTGATTTTTCACAGAATCGGTATTTTCAATTTTCATTATTCGACTATTGACAGTTTGTTTGTCAAGAACAAAATTAATGAGTGGACAGAGCAAAATCCTTTAAAGTGCAAAATTAATATACAACACACGAGCAACGTCGTGTCATGGACACCACCGCAGGAAATAAACACACGATATAATAAATATACTGACTGCCTTTGACTGCCTCGGTGGTGTAGTGGTAGCGTATGCGACTGCTAAGCTTGAGGTCTCGGGTTCGATTCCCGGGTCGGACTATATGTTTGTATGATCTGCAAATATTGGTTTCGGAGTTTGGGTATTTTCTATGTATAATATGTATGTATTTACAAAAAAAAGTATAAAAGTATTTATATCAGTTGTCTAGTACCCATAACACAAGCTCTGCTTAGCTTGGGATTAGATGGCGTTGTGTGTTAGATGTCCGGAATATTTATTTATTTTATTTATATAATATTTGGATAGTAATGAGCCGTAGTCAATAAATGGAAATTTGAAAACCATAACGACAGTAGCTATCAAAGTAAAGCATAAAAGATATGAATTCATAAACAAATGATAATTAAAGGAATCTCAAGACTCGTATACCTCTGAACTCAATGGACAACAAAAACTAATAGCATCAAAGCTTGCGGAACTTGGATGAAAAGTGGATGCTGTATGGTAATCCGACTGGTTGGACTTTGTCGAGCTAGCTTAAATTAAAGGAGCTCGTTATCCAAGAGTTGTTATTTGCTTTAGTGTACTCTTTCTTCATGACAATGCTTATTTCTGACTGGAATCGGATGTATCTAGATTTCTAAGTACATCGGGTTCCAAGAAATGTAAATTGTTATGAGACATTTCAATAAGCGTATTGGTCTAGATTTGGGTTGCATGTATTGCATGATTTTAATACCCATGATTTCTTGTATATTGATATTGTATGTTATTAATATTAAATATTTTATATGAGAAAAGTCAATATGTAAATATAGTTAGTAAGTTAGGTAATTATAATAATATAGAATATATATATATATATATATATATATATATATATATATATAAGTATAAATATATAAATAGTTATAAGATTTAGATATAGGTTATTCCAAAGAATATTATAATAATATAGTGAGTAAGTATGGTAAGTGTAGTAGGTAGCCTACACCAGTAGCCTACAATGGAAACCGATACAAAACTTATGAAGGAGAGGAGGATAAGAATGAAGGGACTAGAATGAGACTTCAGCAGCTCGAAAAGGCAGCGGACGCGCAACTGTTTATTTTTTCTCGTAATTAGACAGAATCACCACATCCTTGTAGTATCACATTTCATTAACAGAAATCATTACTTTTTCTTGGTAAAAACATTTAATTTTCTGAGGATCTGTTGTCTAGCAAATACAATATACAAAAGTATGTCAACACGATGCTTAAACATAATTTGTTAAGACTCGAATCACATAATAAGTGTAACAGATTCAACGATAGAAAAACATAATTTTAAAGGTTGAAGAGTTCTTGAAGCGTAATTACTTTCATTAAGTAAGTTCTTCAAAAATGGCCCTCTATGGTTACCTAACCCTTATAACAGGGGTGCAACGGCCGAGTGTCGAGAATGGCCAGGAATTTAAAGCCCGACCTGTTTAAGTTATTGTGTTTCACTGCTCATTACGGCGACGGAACGCGAAGGCGGTGCACGGCCCCATTGCTAACGAAAATACAAAAAAGTACTCTATAAGGCTGCCCCTAGCGTAACTTGACCTATTCCGTTTTGCTACGAGTGCTTTAAAGTCACATTCATTCACGATTTTTATTATTCCAATTTAGACGTCTTTAAGTGGATTTTAATGTTTGTGAACTTATTCATTAGTAGTCCTTCTACAGTGCCAGTAATGACGCGTTTAAAGTATAAAATTTTATGAACCAAAGAACATACACATAATGTAACTTAGAAAGATTAAATGATTTGTTTTAGATTGAATAAAATCATGTTTAACTATCGCGCCGCTTTTTCCACACTGTTGCTTATAAATAAACTAAAGCTCGTCTTTTTTTCTTGACCTTTTCTTCATTTCACCCACCACTTCAATATTGACAGAGAATTTATCTATTTATAATAAAAAAGCAATTCGAGCGTAATATTATGTCATTGTATCTACTGACATTATGCACGGGGGGGGGGGGGGGGGGCGCAACGAAGCGTGAAGGTATGAATACATAGCTTGCAGCACGACGAAGGCGCGTAAACAAAGTGGAATCTTTCTAGAAAAAGAATGCGATTCTAAGTCTTAATTTAATTATTTAAGGTATGGAATCTCAAGAATACCTTTTAATTATCTAAACACTTTACAAATATTTGTAAAAAAATCTAGGCTGAAATTTTATAAAACGGAATGAAATTCTTAACAGTTTTATTTCTTTTTCTTTATCTTGTTGTAAAAAACTTTGTTATTAGCATGATTTTATGGTAGTTTTTAACGCTTCAAGTAGCCATCAGAGATTATATAGGTAGGTGTAAATTGGTAATGTTTGTTGTGTCTAATCAATTATCAGACTTCCACCCAAAAAAGCTTGAACACGTTAATTCATCATTGTGATAGTGTCTGCTGATGGATACACGAAACTATTGGTCAGTCCGACCGCGCAACCGAGTGTAGGTAATATATAAATGTCTGGCAAGCTACATGAGAGTAATCTTTCAAAAATTCGTTGACCTTAGAGCGTTGTCTTTTGTTATAGCGATTGAATGTAATGTTTATATATATGTATGCCACTTTCTTTAATACGCTGTAAAGCCCAAACGGCTAGACGGTTTTTGATACACGGAGTGTTAAATTCCACAGAATTGTGGTATACATGTGGTGTGGTGACATGTATGTGACGGCTTCGTTGATCTGGTGGTTAGCGTATGCAACTAGTTGCCAGTCAAGAAGTCTCGGGTTCGATTGCCGAGTCGGGCCCGTTGATCTATTGTGTTTTTCGTATATGAAATTCTTATTAACTTGCCCGGAGTATGGAAAATGGCGGTGTTACCCGCCCGTGCCTCGGAGAGCACATTAAGTCGTCGGTCCCGGTTGCCATAAACATCTATATATATATCACAAGATTTAAAGTCACTACATATAATAAAACAAAGTCTTCCGTTGCGTTTGTCTGTTCGCCATAAACTCAAATGCTACTGCAAGGATTTTGATACCGTATTTACCAACAGATAGAGTGATTCTTGAGAAAGGTTCTTTTATAATTTGTTAAATAGCCATTATAGTTTACTATAATGATATTTGTTGAAAACGTCAAAAAAATTAACATAGGCTATATTATATTTCTCGTAAAGAAGAGGAGGTATTACACAAAAGATATAAAATTGACTACTAAGTTAAGCGGGAACAGTAAGAAGGCTTAAAGTTTCCTCGCCAGCGGAGGTTGCCTTGGACAATGGTGGTCTTAACAATAAATACTTTCAAAAGAAAGTTAAACCGGGTTTAAAATTCAATAACAAAAGATTATTGGCTACAAGTTCATATAATACTTCTAATAAATAACATTTGAACTTAATGTTACTGTTTCGATTTGTAAATTCATTTATTATTTTTAAAATATCACGACTCCCGTACTAAAAATATTCCTATGTTGCGGGGTACTTTACAAAAATACATAAAACTGGCACAAAAAACACCCAGACTCAGAACAGCGATTTGTGGGTCGCACAAAGTGTTGTCCTATGTGGGGTTTGCACACACAACACACAATGCTGTCGTATTTTGAAGTGGCGATGTGACCGTTTCAAATACTACGCTATCCGTGCAGAACGAACTTTCAAGGTCCTGACTATGTATTTGTTTTTCGTGTATAATAAGCTAGAGCAATGTTATAATATGATATTGAGATGTTTCTTGTGCAATATTTAACACGTAGTGGCTATCTATAATGGCCTAATTTGATGACACACGTCCTCGGTCTCTAAAGTACTTAGAGCTTTATATTACCACTTAAAATGGTTTATAAAACTTCGGCGTTTGGGTTCCCTAAGGAGAATTTGTAATCAAACTAGACTTCTAATTCGCAACTTGCATTACGAAAAGATGCTCTTCAGTTGGAAGTATCAACAATGATAGATAGCTGTAGTCATTTGTATTCACTTGAGAACTCTTAACTTAACTACTTACTTAAAATTGTAAATAGGTTAGCTGTGAGTTTCTCTATTGGCCTAACCATCATGGCATGGAGTTTTAAAAGTTTAATAACTCAAAAGATTTATCATAGTTATTTATTTGTGCGATAAACCCACTTGAATGTTTGTGAATGGCATCTCAACAGGCAAATATGATACTGAGTTAAGTTAGTGAGGAAGTTAAATACAAAAATAATATAGGACTGTATAAGATGTTAAACTGTATGTTCTTTTCGTTCCTATAACCCTCTAATCAATTCACGCATTATACATTAACCTGTTTGTTCTTTTTGCATTGTGTTACTTTCTTTTTATATAAGTGTTATTGAATTAATATTGTCAAACACCATGAAACTCCAAATCTAAAGGCTCAACCTCAAATCTATAGTGGGGGATGGTGTCGGTGTCTGTCACACAGTTTCTTATTAGCTCCGACACAGGTCAATCGGGCTCCGACAAAGTTCATGAAAACATGAAGTTAAATTTAAGTAAATTAAATAAATAATTTTTATATACCCAGCGTCACTCTTACTATATGCTATGGCAATTCGGTATATGAATATCTTCACATGCCAATGCATGTAAAAACAAAGATCGATGCGTGATATATTTTAGCTCTTATTCAATGTCAATCCTAATGAATATGGATGCATGGACTAAATTGAAATGGGACAACACGGGAAGCATCAGCTGTCAAATAAAAATAGAATCATTAAAATCAGTTCACCCATATGACAATTCTGAGGTAAAAACTATAAAACAAAAACAGTTAAATTGAGAACCTCCTCCTTTTTTAAAGTAGATTGAAAAGAATCAGTGTTTTCAATTTATATACGATTAAGATTGCCGAAAAATATTTATATAAATCTTTTTACGTTTTAGGTATTGGTATCGGGTACCGGTTTTTTGTACTTAAACATCTGCTACCTACGCCGAGAGTATTGCCATTAATATTTTATTTATTTATTTAATTAATACTGCCTGCATTACATTTACATGAGGCGGACTTAATGACGAATGGCGTTTTCTACCAGTCAAGCTTTGGATGGTTTAGTAAAGTACGTGCCAGGTGCACATGTCTTATGTAGAGAAGTTATGAATTGAATTGAATAACAATTAACCTTCAGCATAGATACTTTGACATAGATACATGTACAAATTAATATTTATATAATATACATATACAGAATAAAATATATAAAGTGTATAATCTAAAAATCTGATAGTTGTCTCTTGTAAAGTTCTCTAACTTTGGCCTTAAATGTACCACGGTTTGTTAATTTCCTGATCTCAAGTAGGGGTGGATTCAATAATAGAATAGACTGGACTGCAAAAGAAAAATGGATAAGAGAAGAAGTGTGTGTTGGATATAAGAGTAGAAGATTATTAGTGGAGCGAAGATCTCTGTCATGGTTGGAACATAGCAACTTAAGCTGTGAAGCGAGATAAGTGGCAGCAATAGGATTATTAAAAATTGAGTGTAGGATAGTCAGGGCCTGCAAGCTACGGCGCTGACGTATGGGTAACCATGAGTGCTGACTTCGATAGGCAGGGACATGGTCGTATTTACGTAGATTGAAGATGAACCGAATGCAACTGTTGAGAAGTCGGTCAAGTTTGTTGAATAGATCTGCATTCAAGTCGAGGTAGCATACATCACAGTAATCGATAATTGGGAAGATCAAAGCCTGTACGAGCATTAATTTGGTGGTAGGTCAAAGGAAGTTCTTGAGCCGATATAATGATCGCAAGATTCCAATTACTCTTTTGCTTACGTTTCCAATTTGTGGTTTCCTAGTGAGGCTCGAATCAAACCATAATCCTATATCTTTGACAGACGAACTGAACGGTATAATAGATCCGTTATAGACAATCAGCGGCATTTTAAACGTATCTACACTGATTATCGGTCGAGGGCTACCCACGGTAATGGACTGGCGCCGTACAGACAATTCAAATAAAAATACATAATTATATTTAAAAAAACAAAAAAATGCACCATGTATAGTTAAAATAAAAGTTTACTTATTGGTTTTTATAAATTCTGTTCACCCATACATATAAACCAATTATAATTCTCCTGTAAATGTATTTGATGACGAAAATAGAACATTAAGTATTTAGATAAAAATAAATAATTAGAAAGTACTTAACAAAGTGAACGAAATCTATAGTGTACCTACTTTAGAAAAAAATAATTAAGCTATTTTCTATTAAAATTAGTAATAGAATCACACAACAGTCTTAAATTTGTATTTAACAATTCAAAAATATTCCATACAAATATGTTAACCTATTATTTTTTATATTTTTAAAAACTGCTTTCACTTTGATTTTTATGGGAACGTCACAAGTGCGTTGCCGGCCTTTTAAGAAGGAGGTACGCTCTTTTCTTTTCACTTGTCTGTTATTAAATGATTGACAAATAGAGATATCGAGTATGTTTTAATGAATATTAAAAATGACAACTAATTCTATATTGCAACTTTTTAAACCAAAATTTGTTAAATTGAGAGCATATTAAAAGTTTACTTAGTAGTAAGACTCAGAGAGATTAAAATGACAAAAGATTAAATAAACTAGTGGAAGAAACTCCAAGAATCAAAGGATGTTAAGTAACTACTTCCAGTTCATTTCACTGTATCAAACGTACTGTCTAGTAAACATACCTACTGCAAAATACAACAAGAAAGTCAACAACAGTCGGTACAAAGCTTTTTAATCTATGTCATTCCTAGAGTAGACAACATAAGTATAAAAAAAAGAAATGCTTTCACGTTATACTAAAGCACACTTCAGCTGTCAACTCCGGGCGTCTCTCAATTTCTTTAACTTTGAAAGATTCTACCAAATTGCAAAAAGAAAACACTGTAACTTCATCAAGTGGGAGAGCCACGCTTCGGCATGAATGGGACGGCTCGACCGGAGTAATACCACGGCCTCACAGAAAACCGGTGTGAAATAGCGTTTGCGCTGTGTTTCACCGAGCCCATTCCGCAACCCTTCCCTCATCTCCCAATGGCCGATAACGCACGTGTGACGCATCTGATGTTGCGGGTGTCCATGGGCAGCTGTAATCGCTTACCACCAGGCGATACGTCTGCTCGTTTGACCCTATTCCATAAAAAAAAACTAGCCTTTAAAATTAGAGAATTAGGACAGTTGACCATACCGGCGTTATGATTTACCAGCAAAGGTTACAGTATACTACATCGTTGGATATTATGTGAGGGGACAAAAGCAACAAAACACATGGCCACGGGATGTCACCCGTCCGGTCATTATACTCGTACCAAGCATCACTTTGTAATATTTGTTTTGAAATGAATAAGTTCTCTTCGAAACTCTTAACGAGTGCTAAATGTAGAAACCGTGTTATTAAAAATAATTAAACCAATAATAATACTCGTATCTTTCCAATGAGGTAAAGATGTTTGTAAATCCCTAAAAATACTACGTAATCTGTTTAGAACATATAACGGTTCTACAACGACATAGTGGGTAGGTCCTGTTAATATCACTATCGCCTGTTCGGTGTTAATATAGACACAACACAATATATTTTAATATTTGTGTGTAATACGGCAAGGGTTGGGTAATTTAATCGCGTTAAACTTACATCAATAGAGCTAAATCCAGAGCCTATAATAGCTTTAATATATATTTAGAACAACTCAATTAAGGGTATATTTTCTAATCTCCAGGCAGTATTTGAAAATCTAATCACTTCACATTTGTGAAACACTGTCATGTACAAAACAATGCAATATAAATAATATATGCCGCAATAAAATGGCACCATAAAACAATTCTCTTAAATCAAGATACAAGGATAGAGGCTAAGTACTCACTCTTCAGGCAGACTTAGAGCACCATCCTCCTGGCCGGGCGCATTGAGGTGGTACACGCAAAAGCTCTCCAAGAGAGCCCGCATGTCGACGAAGTTGAAGAAGGGTTGAAAGCAGACGTCTGTAGAAATACAAAATGCATAAGACTCATGTAACAAAATATTAATAAACATTATTTTGTTACTATAAACTTTTTTAGATTTCCTCTTATAGTTATTTTGAAAAAGATTTTAAGCCACGATCTTGACGATGAGCATTGCTAAGTTCAACGGTATAATAATAATTGCAAGCACTTTGTCAATTATGTGCAGATTCCAGAGAGCTACTCGTCTCTTAATCGCAACGTAGTACTTTTTTTAATTGCCTTATATAATATTATGTTTGTATATTCGCGATGCAGGTCGCTAGCAGGCTTTTAACAGCATTTTGAAGTGATACCAATCTACACATTTTTTTTTATTTTATTGAATAAGGGGCAAATGAGCAGACGCATCACCTGATGGTAAGCGATTACCGCTGCCCATGGACACTCGCTACACCAAAAGCGTCACAAGTAGGTATGTTACCGACCTTTGGGGGATGGGGAGAGGGAATGGGGGGAGGGGTTGGGGTATGGGCCTCCGGTATCTTCACTCACTCGGTGAAACACAGCGCAAGCGCTATTTCACGCCAGTTTTCTGTGAGGCCGTGGTATCACTCCGGTCGAGCCGGCCCATTCATGCCGAAGCGTGGCTCTTCCACGGAAATATGGATCAAATGTTATTGTATTTAGAAGAAAAACCACCAAAATTCCTGAGTAAGAGTGTTTCTGTATGATAGCAACATTAAAATAATATTTGAGTGCACTGCATAGACAAATCCAATTAAAGAGCTGCTTTGACTACGTCTAAGTGCACAAGAAATATAAATATTTATATTAAAGACTCAATAAGAAATTATTTTAAAAATGAATTTGTTCTCAGTTTTATATAACTTTTATGGAGTAATAATAAATGCTACTGGAGAAATCAAATCAATGTGCAATGTGAAAAATTTTAATAATAAATAAAATGATTTTTAGAACGGAAATTTACAGTAGACTGAAGCTCAAGTAAACGTACCTCCTTGCCTCCGCTTGAGCTTCAAGCGGCTATGAATTTACACTTTATATAAAGAAGTCTGTGAACAAGAACTGATGTAAGAGTTTAACTTCAATGACATTTCAAATTGAAAGTTCAGTGTATTAGATAGTACAAGTAATGACCAAAATACACTGAACTTTACTGCATATATTTTTATTTGGCATTAAATACAAAAAGAGGGAAAGTTTTGCGACCTGTATCTTGCTAAATGTGACAAGCTCAATCTAGTCTCAAGTTGTAATTTCTAATACCTTGTAAAAAAATTAACGTATTTTATGATGATTTTTTTTTTAATAACAACGAAATATTTATTTTACCTTACTTTATTTACGAAAGAATTGCTTATACGTATATATAATTTTGTTTTACCACAATTTTGGTAAGATTTTTCAATTTCTTTTTAACAACACTAAGTATACAATATTCGCTACTATGTACGCTTCAACCAATTTGTTTGTTTCTATAATTGTATGTTTTTTACACTACTTTTGAATTTAGTGTTGTTATGGGTTTACTTGGAACCCTAAAAAAATATTAGGTTATCGCTTAAAGAATGGGTCATATAACCTCTTAAATATCTTATTTTTGATATTTCGAGGAAGGTGGATAAGTTTAATGTATCGCTGAATGAGAAAGTAATATTTAGATCACATTAAGGATTACGTACCTACCTCAAAGGGGAAAACAAACTCTTATATGAAAATTATTGTGTTTGCTTTCTCTTTTAATACAGAACATCTGCTTTCTTTTAATGTTGTGTGTGTAATTCATGTTGAATAGTTCCCATAATAAAATCGGAAATTTAATGACCTACGCCTATGGAATTTTCGGTTTTCATATTAGTTAGTTAGTTGCAATGACCAAAAAAGAAAAATCCAAAAATCATTCATTCTAGTTGTATCACACAAGTTTTTCCGATTGATGATATACTTTTTTTCCAATAAATAGACAGGAAAGTGTCTGAGTGTTTGTAACAAAACATTGCCAATGGAAATATAAGTTTGTTTAGTTACTGGTAACTTTAACTATGAATTTATTAAGTATTAACTGTACTTTAAACTATAAGTACTAGCTGAATTTTAAAGAAAACTAATATTAAAAAGAATTAAAGTTTGCAGGAGTAATCTCTGGATCTAATGAACCTATTTAAAAAAAATCTTTTATAAATAGAAAGCAACGTTATTTGTGAGTGTCATAGGCTAAATGTCAACCCAAAAAATATAACCATAGAGCATTAGTTAGATTAATATAAATAGCAAAGACTTATATGTGTAGTTTGTTATAATTACGTAAGATAAAGAACTAGACTCGTACTATGGTTCGATTCATTTATACACACAAGAGTGTCATCATTTCTCAAAAAATTTTTTAAGTGTTGACGAATTCAACATGACGCAATACGGAGGAAACTCAATGTCTAGACAAATATAATTACTACATAATATAAACATATAAGGAAAAATAAAAATAAATTACGATAATTTACTCTGTATTTCATATTGGACTGTATCTAAGAAACTAACTGTGCAGGAGTTTGTAGAAGTAAGCTTCAATAATACTATTATTTGATTATAATTATACTGTTCATAACATTTGTATCACTCATGAAATAAGTACTATTTCTTTTTAAATAATGAATTTGTTGTTCACGAAGGGAATTTTACAAGGACGAATCGTTCGACTCTGATAAACAATGTGATTACAGATTTTGCCTTTATATAGTATCAAACCTTTAACTCACTAGACCCGACGTTGTAGCAATTAGATAGTTCAAGACTGTCGATATTGTAACTAGAACAGAACATCAAACCAAATTTGAAAATTAGATTAAGTAATTTTTGTGCTACTCATTTTATGTTAAGCACAAGTCTTAATTAGTTACCTTTCAGTGAAAGTCCTGTCAAAATAAGTTCTTGGACTTTCGTTCGTCACTATTTTTTTATTATATAGGGGCAAACGACGCATCGCCTGATGGTAAGCGATTACCGCCACCCATACCGCAATACCCGCAACACCAGAGGCGTCACAAAAGCGTTGCAAGCAAAAAAAAAATACTTTGAAGAAATATGAATTAAGCATTATCTAAGCGTTCATATGCATTTCATCGGCACTTCATTGTTTTTATTTGCGTAGATGTAGGTATAGATTTGACCATGTAGGTTGGGTTTTCTGTGATAATGGCCAGTTTTGTAAATCAGCACAGCGATGTTGTATTTTTCTATCAGTAAGCTTGTAAAACGACAGCAATATTTATTTTTATTAATTGCATAAATCATCAATCGTGTCATATCATGCCGTCATGTTTCGTATATGCACTTTACCAATACCAATATACTCGTATTTATTAGGTATCACGATAGCAATCAAATTATGGCCTCGAATCCACCATACATAGTACAATGCAAATGTAATCAGATTTTCGACAGCTAATTACGTGCATTACCGCTATTAATTCACCTAGCTATGATTAATCTGATTAATATGGCTACGGATAGATAAAGTAACGGATCAACAACTTATAGAACATTATATTTTGTTAGGTTTACAAACATTTTACGTTATATAGTTGATTTTACGTTATAGAGTATTTATATATTATTGACTGCCTCGTTGGTCTAGTGGTTAGCGTAAGCGACTGCAGATCAAGAGGTCTCGGGTTCGATTCCCGGGTCGCGCGAAGCCTTAATAGCATCCTAGAGTATGGAAGATGGCGTGGCCCGTGCCTCGGTGAGCATTTATTTGGTATTGTTGTATGTTATACGATACCTCCGCCCTTTATTAAGTGGTTTAAATATTTCTTATTAATTACTTTAATAAATTCATTGTGTGTGTCAAAATTAAGGACAATTTACCAAAATTCATAACTTATTCAAAAATTTTGTACCCATAAAATGGAATTATACAAGCAAAGTACTGAAATGCCTGTATTTGTTATTTATAAATTAATTGCAAAAAATGAAACGTTTTTAATTATACGGTAAACGACGTAGCATGATATCTCACTGATGGCCGCATTCTAGTTCGGGGTTTTTCGATAATGACCGATATTCGTTCAAACCGCCTCCGCCCGCCCGCATGACTGAATACCGTTGTCCATTTCCACTGTCGTTTTTAATTCCTAGCTTCTACTCTATGTCATCTTTAATGATCGATGTTTTGACAAAAATGAAACCCAACTTTTTTTATATTTTTTTTAGTATCATGTTATTTTAAGTAAATACTCGGCTCTCATTTTTTTTCTACTAATGGGATATCAAACAGTCGAGTTATTTCCACACGTCTAGTAATTCAAAGGTATTATTACGTATTATAAGTAGTTTTATACAACACTATTTGACCCACGCAACCCCGTTTGCGTCTCCTATTGCCCGTAGCGTAATAATTTGCCCCCGCTTTAGAAACATTCTTCGATGGTGCTCTGCTCTTATTGGTCCTAGTGTGATGATATATAGCCTATAGCCTCCCTCGATAAATGGGCTATCCACCAATGAAATGATTTTTCAAATCGGACCAACGGTTCCTGAGATTAGCGAGTTCAAACAAACAAACTCTTCAGCTTTATAATATTAGTATAGATGAGTACAAGTTCCAATTGAGTTGAATTAAACCGGATTCTCTGTATGCATAATTTGTCAACCATTGAAATTGCTTTATGTATTCCAAATGTTACTGCTGAAATGATATTACTAATACTGTTGAGTAGTTCGTTACACAGGAATAGAGTTTTCAAGTTTCTGAAAACTCGCCTAAATCTTATGCAATCTTCACGTTATTCATTCCACCGACATGCACTAACGTTCTCTGATAAAATGCAACTTTGAGACAGTAAAGTTAGATAACTTCATCTTGTATATTCATGCGACGCTCCAGTTGAGTAGTAGCTCAAGGTAATGAGTGTAATATACGTAAATGGCTTCTCATCTTAGTCAAGGGATGTTAATATCCACATAGTGATAAGTTGTTTCTAAAACGACTTCCTACGCATAATATATATTTTTATAACATACCATAAAATTGATAACGCGAAATTCAGTTTCATACCTATTGTAAGAACTCAAATGTATGGTAACAGAGATGTTTTGTATTCGTCACGCGTTTTAAAACTCATATAAACTTGACAGAGCGTTTCCTTTTCAACTATTCTTGTAAGCTCTTCAGAATGTGCAGTAAATGTGAATGAGTGAAAAAGTCGCATTCACCCACGGACTCAGTGTCCCTGACAAGTCAACGTTTCAATATATCATGACGGTAATAATATCATATTATCCCTTCTTTATAATACCCGACAAAGATATTCCAAACGCGTAGACATTTTGCCTCAAAGAAAATTGCGCGAGTTATTTTTGTTTTTTTTTTTATTTATACTAGTCCTTGGCATAATGTCGGAAGTATTTTAATCTTCAGTTACATTGGCGTTGATAGAAAAGTGGATGTGTCGAAGGGCGCACGTAATATATTTCATGTAAATGTTATTCGCGTACTTACTTCTAATATCATGGTTAGCTTTCTATTATTGATGTCTCAGATAAATGGACTTTGCGAATTCCTAAACCAGTTCCATGATTGTTTTGACTAATCAAACTTTTGTTATTTTGGAGAATGCTGTAGCACTGGTAATTCAGAGGGAATAATCCATACTTATATTATCAATGCGAAAGTAATTCTGTCTGTCACGCTTTCACGGCAAAACCGGTGCACCGGTTTCAATGAACTTTGGCATGGAGATACTCGTACTTTTTCTTAAGGAAGGACATAGGTTACTCTTTGGTGTGACCATCGACAAATAAGTGGGCGGAGCCGCGGGCAATAGCTAGTAGATAATAATATAACTAACCGACCATACTCTATTAAATGAGGGTTTGTCTGAAAGCACTTCAATTTTAATTTTTATTAAAATCTTATAATACACTATGTCAACAACTACTAAATTATAAAAGTATTAGGAAATCTATGCATGGACTCTTTGTTACATCAGTAAAGGTTTCGCGTTGATCATTGCGTCTTTAATCTACACTGGGCATATATATCGCTATAAATCGCTCACATACCCTACAAAGCAATCAGGGTTAATGTTCAAAAATGCACGGAAACGAGCAACTAGGAATGTAGGTGTTATTCTACGAATGTAGTAGTTTAGCCCAACGGTGGCCGCATAAAAAGAATGCTAGGACGTTACTCGCCACAGCCCCATCTATCGCTGAACGTCGATTTAATTAGTGATTACTTGATCCAATGGAGCGAATTGTGGAAGTAATAGTTTTGTTGTAATGTTATGCAGTCCATCATCCATTATATTCTCATTTTCCGCGAAACCTAGACGACCTATGCGCCTGTGATGGTATCGTTACGTTGATTGGAAGGTTTGAAGGACGTTTCTATATAATATAACTAGCGACCCGCCCCGGCTTCGCACGGGTGCAATGCTGATACTAAATACACGTTGTATATAAAACATAGCTGACCCACGCAACCTCGTTTGCGTCTTATATAGCCCGTAGCATAAAAATTTCGCAAAATAAGTAACTTTTCTGGTTGATTTTTACACCTTGTGTCCGAAAAACCCAAATATCTTACGGAACCCTATTTTTTTCCAAAATAAAATATAGCCTATGTTACTCGTGGATAATGTAGCTTTCGAATGGTGAAAGAATTTTTAAAATCGGTCCAGTAGTTTATGAGCCTATTCATTACAAACATACAAAAATAGGTACAAATCTTTCCTCTTTATAATATTAGTATGTAGTATGTAGATGTAACTTTTACTGCGTCATTACCAGCTTGATATTTACAGAACGGAAGTATATGGACCTTTTTTAAACATTGATCTGTAGAAATCCAAACAGAAATACTGTTGCCGTATGACATTAAAGTAATGTTTCTGTCTGTTTTCAAATTATGTATTAGATAGATATTATTAAATTTAGATTCTTTGATTATTGTGAAGCTAAATATTTAAGCTTCTTAAGAAAACTCCACAGTTAGTGTAGGGGAACGGGTATCATGTTCCACCCAACACAAAGGGAGGATCCTCCGACCAGGCTAGGTGATCATGCCTGGCGGGCTACTGCCCAACAATTGATGTTGGGATGTTATACATTTGATAATCGGCGCGAGAACTTCTATTGCGCGATTCAGGATTTATAGTTACTCCGTGTAGTGCGTTTCTTCGTAGTTCAGTGTATCTTCGGTAGATGGCGCTGTAGTAGGTTACTGTTGTGTTGTATGTGGAAGTCGCCACAGTTAGTGATAAAAATGCAGTTAAATAAAAATGTCTTTAGTTTATAGTCTGATTTTTTTGAAGTGAAAACTTCTTTAGCGGCGCTGTGTACTTTTTTGGAATGGGTAAAAATGTATAAACTCGCGTCAGGTCACGTGACCTGATCGAAAATTCGTAGGACGGATGGAGAGAGGACGTATAAACTCTCGTCAGGTCACGTGACAGGACAGGCGGCGCAGGGCGCTTGCGCGAATGTTCGTGTGTGTATGTAATATAAATTGTCATGTTTGTGTACGACAGCGCAATAAATGAATATTGTATTCCACAACATAAATAATAGTACTTTTATACTGATAATGAAAGCAATTCGTACAAAATTATTCTCTAACCATTCCTAAATATCAAAAATGCACAACATTAATATTCAAGTTTTCACTTCTGCCGGCACTCCCGGAGTGCAACCCGTCGATTTTTTTTTTTTTGTTTTTTTAAAAAGACAACTCCCACATTAGGAATAAACATCCTGTGTCGTGGGGGACTTTACAAACATACATGAAACGGACACAAAGAACATCCAGACTCGGACAATAATTCGTGGATCACACAAAGTGTTGTACCGCGTGGGATTTGAACCCAAGACATTTGGCGCAGTAGCAAACGGCATGGCGACCGCTGAAACCACTCGGCCAACCGTGCAGTCAAATAGATAGACAATAAGTTATATTGAATTTAATGAGGATTAATGTCCATTGCGCATTGAACATTCAATGCGCATTATGACAAAATTTTACTACGAATAAATACAATTAAATTGTAGTGGCAAAATTTTTTTTAATTATGAATCAGTTATTTTGAAATAGGGTCGATGAAATACAGTTTCATGATAAAAGATTCAAGTCGCTTTAAAAATACTATTACGTAATTCGAAACAGGCTTTCTGAGAGAAAATAGAGAATGAATAATTTGCAAATATCAATATCACAGTATGTTGCAAAATTAGGGACATGTCACGTCATGTTACGTTGTATTTATAAAGCAGAGTGAAGTAGCTGTTTCTTTTACAGGTTTAAAACAAATAATAAATTGAAATTTAAAAGCAAACCTGGCTACGAGATGCGCAGTAATATGAACTCTAGTAATAATCTTTTGTGTATTATCCTGCTGTACAACAAGCGGGATAAAAATAACAGTTTATATTGTTGAATAGCTTCTAGATTAACTTTTATTGAAAGGCTGCCACTTTACACAAAAGACTAGCTCATCAAGTATGATATGTTATAACAAAGAGGATCTGTGTTATAATATTTCACCTTTTGTTTACCTTTTGTATACTTTTATAAGATATGTGTCCAGAGTTGTTAGTAATATATTCGCAGCACTAAACTAGGTATTCGCCGTCATAAACCTATTCCTCGAACCTTTTATCTCATACACGACCTTATGTGTTAATAATTGACAGGTTTATTAAAATAAGTACTGATCTGTATGATACAATAGCTTGAACTAGTATGTTTGTTTTTAACTAACAATTATGTGCGTCACTAAGAGTGTTATTAAAGGCCATACTTATATTTTGACTACCTATTTAATCTTATAATAAGGAATCTCATCATTACTTTTATAGCTAAAAGTAAAAGTATTTGAAACTGAAACTTGAATATATAAACTGAAATATTTTACCCAATTTAGAATTTTGTAAAAAAATACACTGGTAAAAACTTACTTTGAAATCAAACGTCTTGTAGTAATTAAAAATATATCACTACTTAGCACAGGTTTGGCAATAAAATTGTATCAATTGTAACTTACTCGTATAAAAGCACAAAACCTTTTTAATCAGAACTAGATTTTAGACTTTTGGTAAATCGCTCATAACGTTGTTGAACTGTCGAATTTCCTTTCATTATAATACGTGTGTTACGTGTTACAGACATGCTAAATAATTATGAAAACATTGAATTGGGCAAAAGATGTTCTCTTTTCGATACTACACCGGTAATGACTTCTAGGGTAGATTTTATATTTTATATGATGATATTGTATTTTTATTTTAGAAAATTTTTGTGAGTCAGAGTCTGATTGAAAATTTACCTTATTCGTAAAGTTTCAAAACTGTGTATATTTTACATTTTCTTGGTCGGATTTTGTTCTGTAAAATACATGTTCCAAAATTACTTAACCTAAAAAATAATATATTTTACCATCCTGACTGTTTGATATTACCCGAGTTCTAAAATAGGAAATAACCCTGCATTTTCAAGAACCAGCTAGTACATAACTTTTACTATGCAGCTACTTTTACTTAGTAGTAAAAGTAAGTAAGTAAGTAAGTAGTAGTATTAGTTTTAAACTTTCGCTTTTCATCATAATAACTTTAATAATGCACAGCAATGTGATCTTGTTTTGTTTGTATTTTGTTATATCTTTATTTCTACTAAAAATCGGTTTTTGGTACAGAGACATGGGACACGTGATCTAAGGCCCTTTCAAATGGATTGCCTGACGAAGCCTTATGCTCCATTTGGCCAATTTTTTTTAAATTGCTTGAGAATCGTTATATTTCAAAAAGCAGTCCAAATTGGATATATCTGTAAATGTAATGTAAATCTAAGTATCTAGCAGTAGACTACTAGTGGCTGTTGATAATGACGACAAAGCGAGCTCTGCCAGCCCTTCTCTACAAAATAAATATAGGTTTAGACCTGGCGGTGGTCGTCTGTAAGGTAATAATTACCGAAAAAATATATTTTCTTAACCAAAACTAAAAGATGACAGAGAATATGATCTAAAACACATCAGAAAATGTGGAACAACAAAAGATGAAAATTAAACTTCAACTCTTCGATTATGTTTGTGTTTGCAAGAAAATAATGTTGTGATTTTCTCCAGAAAACATATATCAATATTGTCTAGCAAAATTACGATCGACTACAGGCTGTACCGAACCGTAACATAGTCGCAAAGTTCAAAGTTTCACAAACAGTAGTTATCTAAATGATACGCTCCAACGAGCGTTGAAGATTTATCTATATTCTGTAATTTACTGGTTTCTAGGAACATTATAGGTAAGCGAACGGCAGCTATTTCTAAAATAATGAGTGACTCAGACTTTGGTTGTATAATATTTTGATTGATCATTCATACCTAGTGTTCTAGTTCAGATAACAAGAGAGGCGAACGATCAGTACGTAACTGGATATATATTAATCTCTTAACATAGAAAGCTGATTGTATGATTTGTTTAAGCTAGGTGTTTAAAAAGATAACGCACGAGTATCTCTTACGAATCTTGTAAATGTCATTTATTTTCTCAGTCAGTATTATACACCTACGTAATTATGTCACTTTCACTTTGTCATTACGTTGTTTAGATGATTGGCTTAATAAATCGACTATCATACATATATGCTTAGATACCAACCTAAATAATTGCATTTTATTAGGATTCGGTGGCAATGTTAAAAGTAGCATTGCATGCTTTATTACATTTATGAATTCACTTGCTTCATAAATTCCAAATACAGTAATGGATGACAAACGAAACTTTCAGTAATAGATTAAATATTAATCGTGAGACTTCAGGAGGAGGTTCTCAATTGAAATGTTTTTTGTTATTAATGTTCGGATGTAACTCTGTCATTTACAGACGCAATTTTTTTTCGTCTGTATGGGGTTTATTCTGAAAGGGTCCCAGTTAAATTACATATTGATCTGATGATGAGATAGACAACAAAATCCTTAAAAAACAAACCAATAGCGATTGTTGCCATCGCACGTGTATTGTTTACCAAACCATAAAGTATTATTTAAAGGTGGCTTAACTTGTTTTCAAAAAGTATTTTTTAATGTGTTTTCAATATTTTAGATTAATAGATAATAGGTACATAAGAACATCTCTGATGCTTATCAGAGAGATTATTTTTGACAGTCATCATTATGTTTATATACAGATTCATTTGTGCTATGATGTACACGTGATTTCTGTAGTAATATATGTACATGCGAAAATCGAACATGGTTTTGTTTATTATCACTATGACTTTTTTACTAGCGATGTTACTATCATGCAATAATTAACATTACGTAATCTAAAAAACATAATCGAAGGTTTTAATTTAAAAACGTAAACTTTTTAATCATTTTTCAATCCTTTTTAAACGGTTTTATTTAGCTCACCCCGTTTGTTTTATTCTTGGGTCAAATTTAGTAATTCAAATTTCACCATCTTCCTGTCAACCGATTAATCTGAAATTTTGTATACACTTTGGATTTTGGTGACAATACAATTATGTTTATTCATTATCATTATAAATTCAAGATGGCCGCCGCTACAAAATGGCGGATAACGTAGGTTTTATCAATCCCATCAATATGGGTATCAAATGAAAGGGCTCAACAAGCAGAATACAATATACTATAAAAAATTGAAATCCAAGATGGCGGCCGCTACAAAATGGCGGATAACGTAGGTTTTATCAATCCCATCAATATGGGTATCAAATGAAAGGGCTCAACAAGCAGAATACAATATACTATAAAAAATTGAAATCCAAGATGGTGGCCGCTACAAAATGGCGGATAACGTAGGTTTTATCAATCCCATCAATATGGATATCAAATGAAAGGGCTCAACAAGCAGAATACAATATACTATAAAAAATTGAAATAATGAAGCAATAAATGAATTAAACAGAATGCGAAATAAAAACTAAAAACTAGAAAATAAAAATAGGTAAAATAACTTTTTAAGTTAAACGGTTTTATGTTAAACATACATTGCTATGTTTAAGATAAATGTACTAAATACCAAAAAATAATAAAATAGATACAGTCGTGGGAATTATAAACATATGCATAGACTAGACTAAAATAAACCGTTTAACAATTCGTGCCCAAAAACTGGTAAATCGACAGTTTCCATCACAAATGTTATTATAACTTTGACACTACTTAACGACTTTTAATAGAAATGAAATGGCTAACGATATCTGAATTGGCAGCGACAGACTTACTCCTATTCGAAGGTTTCGGTGTCACTTATACATAATAAATATATATTTGACACAATAGTCCCTTTTACAACAACGAATAAAATATTTAGGATTTAATTTGAATTTTGAATAAAGTGAACGTCTGTGAAATGGTCAGTATTTGAACATGTATTTACCTATATTATTTACTAAAGTACCTAGTTTAAATTAAAGCTAAACTACACTCTTTAACCTTCCTACAATTATTTTCAGATAATCAAGAGTAGCTCATCAATTATGGTTTGCATCTATCATGTTAAAGGTAACCAAACTACTAGAAATATACGAGTATACTCCCAATGGCTGCACTTTTAGGGCTAGCATGACATGTTCAGACTGATTTCGCACTGTAGCAGTGTTATTACAACAGTGCTATTGTGGAAAACTGTGGAATTAATTCCCGGAACAATATGAAGTTTCAAGAAAAGAGCGTATTCTTTTTTAAAATGCCGGCAAAGCACTTGTAACGCCACTGTTGTTACCGGCCTGTTAGGTGTTCATGGGCGGCGGAAATTGCTTACCATCGGGCGAAAGGCCGAAGGCAAACGAGCAGACGGAGCTCGTTTGCCCCCTATTTCATTAAAAAACAATCTTAAACGCTTCTTAGCGGAAACTAAAGGAGAAGAATGATTAAAATGAAACTAACATCTTGTCACAATTGTATCTTATTCACTGACTAAAGGAGAAGAATGATTAAAATGAAACTAACATCTTGTCACAATTGTATCTTATTCACTGACTGACTTATAAGTAGTTACATGTGATTTTACAATTAGCACGGCCTTTAGCCGTTTAGCATCCATTTTTAACTTGTCATCAACACACAAACGCAAAGCTAAAAGTAAATACTGGGTATTTATTAACAACCATCACCCGTACTTCAAAGAAATTTAATTAAAATACACCAATGAACAGAATGTTTCAACGACAACCGATTTTGAAAACGGTAAGGTATTAGACTCTGCTCATGATTGGGTGCAAAGTTTTCTTACAGCCCTTACAAATTCTGTATTTATTCGACACAGTCTAAACTCTAAATATAACGAACGAAGAATCGTCAAATGCGTAAGCAAAGTTTATAAAGAACAAGCTAATACCCGCTGGCCCGCCCACCAGATGTCGATTATCGCCACGAATAGTAGTATGTTCTTCCTCAAGAATCAAGGATATCGATTAAAGCGGTTAAAGCAGTTGAGTCGCGAAGTGTAACTGACAAACATAGTTAATTTCAAATTTACAATATTAGTATAAATTACTTTTCTATTTTTTCAATTGATAGTGTCGTAATAACTGTACTTTGAAAATATCTATGAAGTATGTATGCACAGTTATTTGATTAATTGAACTAATTGCCTGCATACCATGAGTTTTAAATATTTGTCAGACATTGTGATATGTTTAATAACATTTTTGATATCCAAACGCAATAAAATGCTTTTAACATTTCAGTCGAAAGCACTGCTGATATTACACAGTAATTTACCTTTGCAGGTACAGATTATGATAACGATGATAGAGTAGGAAGGTAAAAACAATTATGATCCCATAAATGTGATGAAGTCTATTTTGAATACGACCATTTAATTCCGAACAAGTAGTAGTACAATTAATGCAGATTTAATCATTCCATTAACTGGCACCTTTATTTAGTACCTACTTGTCGCCCAGTGCTCAAAATTCGAATATATATGCAGTCGGACCTAACTTTCACTTGGTTTTTCACTTCGTTGCTGTTTCTGTATTTTTTTACTTTTAAACTACATTTCTAAACACTTTGCTCCAACCAATTTAGAATGCAACGGTAATGAGTATTTTGCTAACTTTGTCGTTAATGAACCGATTTCGATGATTCTTTTTTTGTTGGAATGGAGATGTCCCAACGGTGGTACCATGATAAGAATCTGATGGTATCCCAGAGAAATTTAGGAGAACTTTCTAAATTCGTAGGCATGACTAGTGCATTTGTTCATTTATTTTTTAAGTATTTTAAAGCACTACAATTTAATAGAAATCTGTAGTCCATCTGACGAAGGAGACGAAAGGCAGTCGAGGGAAATCCTCCATGATTTACAGCTGTTACCTTGTATTTTGGCTTGTTTAAATTGTATTGATGAGAACTTTACACCTAATTTGTTTGTATTGATGAAAACATTGTTTATCCTATATTTTCTAAAGCTGTACCAATATTTGCATCTGTTTGACCTCTTTGATTGATATACTTACGAGTGATTTTATCAACAATCGTATAAAAAGTTTAAACCACTTTTCAAATGTTTCATTCTTCATAAAATGTTCACTATGTATAAGCCAATATTTTATATTCAAAACAGATAAAATATACCTGAATATAATGAATGAATTAATTAAATTCAACACATTCGCTAATTAATCCATTGACCGCCAGAGTTGTACAAGAACATCGGCGTGTCAACTACGTTAAGCCATAAATTCACCAATAATTATTGTAAAACCATACGGATTTAATAGATTGCTTAATAATGATTTCACTAGCACATTTCAGACAGCATTACTTAAAGTTCTATAATTTAATTCATTCATTTGTTTCCTAAGTATAATATATGTACGAAGAATTAACAAGGCTATTAAGGAAAAATAAAACATGGTTTTTATCTGTGGTTCTATCTAAATTACCTACATAGTCACAGAAGTAGTAACAGCGTGACGTCATTCGGAATCAGTAGCCGCCGTGGGCTTGGTTTTGGGAAATTTTCCGCATTCGAGTGAGATGTTTAAAAAAGAGAATATAATGATATTAACTTTTTTTTATAGGACCGACAAACGAAAACAGACTTCATCATTAAGTCAATAAATACAATATTAATTAGTATCTACTGCTAATTTTTATTCACCATTTTTGAAGTGAAAACTTCTTAAGCTGCGTTTAGCACTTTTTCGTAGGAGAAAATATTATGAGTTCGCGTCACCGACATGCTAATATTGTAAATTTTGACTTCTATAGACAGCCTCTATGACAGCCAATTTTGTAGGTTACGATTTCGGCAGAAATATGATATATATTCCCTATATTCCCTATTTGCCGTATTCGTTTTATATGCACGCAGTTTTTAAATGTAGAATAAACTTTTATACTCATCTCTCAGCTGTCCGCGTTGCGATCGAAATGAGCGATTACAAAAATTCGCCCGCCGCCCGCACCTGTCTCAGTCCCCTTTGTCGTCATACCCCCGCGCCCCTGTTACCGCGCAGGCGAGGACTCAGATAAACGGTCGGCCTATAAACCTCAGTACGTTTACGTAAATTTTCTATAAACATCTAAAACAACATAGCTTGAAGAGTTACAAATAACAATCATATGCTAGTGGTCATATCTGTACAATTAGATATTTGTCCGAGATAAACGAAACCTACAGTTATCTCCGGCCCATTAATGATAAAGAAAATAAACCAACAAAATTACTTACGGATATTTGATATTGGTAACTCGGAGTATCGACTATTTAGATTATTTTACAATGAATTGTTGAGTTTGAATTTGATTGGTCGCTATTGTTTGATTAGCAATTGGACCAACTGAATCCTGAAATTAAGCAATTCATTTCACTTCAGCAATTCACTTGATCCAAATACTTCTTCGAAATACATAGATTATATATATACATTAGTTACCACGGACATGAAACTAAATAATTTACAAATAGTTAAATGATATATGTATACATAATTGGTAATCGCTTACCATCAGGCGATACGTCTGCTCGTTAAAAACATAATATAATACGTGTAAAATGATAGGTATATACGTATTCATATAATACGTAAATTTCCGCTGGAATAAAATGTTACTGTGTTAAATTTTACGATTTTAAGTTAAAACTATTTAGACGAGGTAGGTATAAAAAAACCTATAAACGTTAAGCGAAGTACAATATAGGTTAAGCTCGATTCTTTTTCAATTAATTTATTTGGAATCGAATTGAAGCTTCAGCTTTTAATTTAATGTCAAGTACTTATATCTAGTAAACTGTTCGAATCATGTACTGCACGTACTGGAAATACTTAACATTATATAATATCGGACTCTCATAGCTCCTGTGCATCGAAATGTTTTGCCAACGAGGTAAAAAAGTGATACTCAAAGTGATTTTTCTCAGGGCAAGTCGACATCTTCGTCTCTCAAGAGGTTCGTGTGAACGTATTGGCAATCTTACCTACAGCGATTCTAACTTAATTTTAGACTATTCTTAAGTGAAAGAACCCTGAAATCCAAACAGATTTGACTACCTTACAAAGAGACCGGTGCCAGAAGCACTATTCGTAAGTAGTTAGATTTGTAAACAAATTTAAAACAAAAATGTGGGATCTACATACTCGTATGTTAGAAAAATTATTGCAAGTGCTCCGCTAGACAAAGAATTTTGAGAACTTTGAGCTAAAAGCATTATGTGAACGCGAATGGCGAGGATATGAAAATTGTTACATATTTCTATTTCAGGCATTTCAATATTAAACGTATGCGATACGAAACCATGGCGTGTTTTATATTATACCTAGATAAAGTATAAAGCAAAGGCAATTTTATCAGATTGATCATAATATCCTTTTGTAAGCTCTCAAGCACTGACTTCTGATAACATCAACGTTCATGTAGACAATTCAGAATATTTTATGTTTTAAATTTAACTTGAGGAAGATAAAATTTGTGATCAATAATGTTTGAGGTTTTCAATATATCTAGCACGGTCGCCTGCGTTCCCATTGAGGGACCACATTGGAATTTGAAGGTTTTGAATGCGCCAGGCTTTAGTAAAAGTTCTCAAACAATTGTAAATTAAGTAATTAATTTGTAAAAGCAGTAACTTAAAAGTTACAAACGGTCAAAGGTGGTCCCTCAATCGTGACCCATAGACATCCATATCTTGTAAACTAGTTAAAATTTACAACTGCACTAAGTGACTACTTTTAGTAAAAGATTTGTAAAAACCAATTGACAAAATATCTATCTTTCTTGTTCACTGTATAAAAAGATATAGCATGCGGAAGGTGGTCCCTCAATTGATCACCCTAGGTTCAGTTTGAGTGGAAACTACAACGAAATCTGGCATTCTGTGTGCTTCTAGTGTTAGTAAAAGTATCAGAACGATTGTAAATTCAACCTCTGGTTTGTAAAAGCAGGCTTTCAATAAGTTTTAATCCATTGAAGGTGGTCCCTCAATTGAAACGCTTGTCACAAAAGAAAGTCAATTTACAAATCATTCGGCAATTAAATAGATTAAGGATGCAGTCTATTCGTTAGTAGTATTTTTTTACTAAAGCTTACTTTACTAAAACGTCTCAAATAATGTATAGTTTTGTTGCAAAATAATAATTAAATTCCTACGAAGAAATACGACGTCAAGGTGACCAAACAGTAGGATTTCCTTGGATAAATAAAACTAGCGGCTGCTTAATTTCAATATTTTTTTACTATTTCATATCATCTACCAAATTTAAAACATACAACAAAATGTTTACTGTACTGTCAATGAACAATTTATAAAAAAAATAATAATCCGATTTTATAACTTTTTTTTCTTGTCATTGTTTAATGTAAATTAGAACTAAGTAAATTATACAATTACTATATTAATTACGTTATAAAGAACGATCCATGAAATTACAACGATCAATAACATTTAAGTCCTACTCCATTAAAAACCTAACGTCAGTAGGTACCATTGTTTCGTATTTATTTCAGAATATTGTCTTTGCCACTCAAAACACCCTAAAAATTGTGGCGCCCACTATTTTTCCATGTAATTACTATTAGTGAATTCTTATTTTGAAGTAAATTATTTTGAATTAATAATATTTTAAAAATGATATAACGCAAGAACATCATACTTTAGCCGCGATGAGTAATTTTTGGTAGATTTACTCGTATAATACAATGATTCGTGTTGACTTTCTGTGATGATCTTCAAATATTTATATATACAGGTTTACGCCAATTCCCTTTAGCTAGAGCGAGCGGAGTGAGCCGGATATCCACTGTAACTACACTGCGATGCACCCCCACATCAGTTTGTAGAAAATATTCTCTAAGATTACCTCGCGATTGTGTAGGGTCTTGATATTTAGTAATACACGACCCCCAACCTTTGCGGGATATACAATCTCATAACCGACGAACGTGTGTGGTGCATTCGGAATGCAGTTATCAATGTACGGACTCTCCTGTCAATAGCATCTAATTCAGTCTGAGTCCATCTAAGTACACCAAAGGAATACATCTGCACCGGCATAACCCAACCATTGCAGGCTCGTACCTTGTTACCGCCTGATAAAAGACTTTTAAGTAGGTACTTTTTTCAGGCGGCTAAAGAAGCGTTTCCGCAACGATTGTTTCTGATTCTGAATGATGTCAGATTCTGGTATTCCTCAGGACTGTAAAAACCTAGATATTTGTAGGTTTCGGTTGTAGACAGAGATCTGAGTTCTCTATAGCTTCAGATTCCACAATCTCACCTTTTTTTACATACATAACTGCACACTTGTCTACACCAAATTCCGTTTTGATAGAATTACTAAAGTTTTCCGTAACCTTTAGTAATGCTGACAGTATTGTAATTTAGTGGGGGCAAGTAGTTTCAAATCATCCATGTGAAGGAGGTGAGATATAACTAGATCTTCTTTCTGCAACCTGTAGCCTAACCTTGAACCCTCTAATAGAATGCTGAGAGCTAGACAAAACCACAAGAGGCTCAGACTGTCACCTTGAAAGATGCCTCGCTCGATCTTTATAAGTACATCGTTCATCGCAGACTGCCGACATCCAGGAAAGCGAAGTACTGTTCTCCATTACCCCATACATAACTTTAAGAAACAAAGAAGAAAGATCACAAAGTTGTATCAATTTTATACAACTCAAGCACTTTCAAAAGGCATGTATGAGGAACGGAGTCAAAAGCCTTCTTGTAATCTATCCAGCATATCGCCAGGCTCTTACGATTACGACGCACCTGCTGGCTAATGGATGTCTATGATAAGGAGCTCTTTTGTGCCACAGGTTCCACTTCTACATCCATTCTGAGAAAGAGAAAGTGTCGAATTGTGATTAATATGTGTAATAATTTTGAGTCTTAGAATAGATGTCAGAACCTTGTACAAAGCTTGCTTATTTTTTTTTTTTGTTTTTATTATTATATACTAGCTGAACCCCGCGGTGCTACCCGCGGTACGATGATAACTGCGGGCAACGCCGCGAGGCGAAGCTATATCTTTATAAATAGTAGCCTATGTGTTATTCTGATGTATAAGCTATATTGTGGTAAAGTTTCATTCAAATCCATTCAGTTGTTTTTACGTGAAAGAGTAACAAACATCCATACATACATACATCCATACTTACAAACTTTCGCCTTTATAATAGTAGTAGGATGTTCATGACAACTGGGACCGACGGTTTAACGAGCTCTACGAGGCACGGGCGGGAAACACCGCCATCTTCTATACTCCTGGTAACGGTTAAAATTTTCTTGTAAGAAATATCTAACAGCAGTCCAACTCGTGTATCGAACTCAAGACCTCTTGATATGCAATCGGTTACGCCAACCACTATACCAACGAGGCAGTCTCCGACATGCTAATGTTGATAATTTTAATTAGTGCATTATAAAATATCTAATTTTACACATTAATTTTAAAATTAACATTCTAAGTTATCAGTTTTCACTTCTATCGGTGGTCAAATTCAAATTCAAAGTCATTTATTCAATTAAGACAATAAGTAACATTTATGAACATTACGTTGACATAAATAGATTGACACAAACAGACGCCACAGCATGTGCTGGATTGCCAAGGTAAACATGGATCGATCGATCCATAACTTTCTCTTTCCAAAGTGCATAGGGTCTTATGAGAAGATTACTGGTAAAGAAACTTATGACCAATCCTTTTAATAGTCTGAAATTCAGGTACAATAGTATTAGTGTTAAATGAATGGTAAACAGTACGCAAGCTGTTGTCACCCGAATATTTTTTTTTCTAATGCTACAAAAGATAACGTAACCAACATAAGAAAAAAAAAATATTCCTTTTAAGTTCAGTTAACATTTTGTTTTAAATTTGGTAGATGATATGAAATAAAAAAATATTGAAATTAAGCAGCCGCTAGTTTTATTTATCCAAGGAAATCCTACTGTTTGGTCACCTTGACGTCGTATTTCTTCGTAGGAATTTAATTATTATTTTGCAACAAAACTATACATTATTTGAGACGTTTTAGTAAAGTAAGCTTTAGTAAAAAAATACTACTAACGAATAGACTGCATCCTTAATCTATTTAATTGCCGAATGATTTGTAAATTGACTTTCTTTTGTGACAAGCGTTTCAATTGAGGGACCACCTTCAATGGATTAAAACTTATTGAAAGCCTGCTTTTACAAACCAGAGGTTGAATTTACAATCGTTCTGATACTTTTACTAACACTAGAAGCACACAGAATGCCAGATTTCGTTGTAGTTTCCACACAAACTGAACCTAGGGTGATCAATTGAGGGACCACCTTCCGCATGCTATATCTTTTTATACAGTGAACAAGAAAGATAGATATTTTGTCAATTGGTTTTTACAAATCTTTTACTAAAAGTAGTCACTTAGTGCAGTTGTAAATTTTAACTAGTTTACAAGATATGGATGTCTATGGGTCACGATTGAGGGACCACCTTTGACCGTTTGTAACTTTTAAGTTACTGCTTTTACAAATTAATTACTTAATTTACAATTGTTTGAGAACTTTTACTAAAGCCTGGCGCATTCAAAACCTTCAAATTCCAATGTGGTCCCTCAATGGGAATGCAGGCAGCACGGTCGGATGCAAACGGAATAAATTTTACTACTTTTTATAAAACCACTTATAAATGACGAAATTGTCCCGTTCCCGTCGAATCCCGTTGTAGGTTCTTATTTTCGTTTACTCTCCTACGTCATTCTTGTTTTCTATTTAGTCAAATTAAAATTTGAAGCAAAATTACCACTTTTGTAAGAAATTATGAAGTCGATATATTTTTAAAGATAGGTATTTTTTTCACATCACGTCGGTAACATAGTCTTAACGAACTAAATACATAAAATATATAACGATTATTAAGGTCACTGCAAATACTACTTCAGTAATAAATCATTTTCCATTTTAAAGTCCCGGACTCGGAGAGTTCGGACAGCTCGTATTTGGATCGTATTTTTTTGGTTCGTGAGCGTTTATGCAGCTAATGAGAGCCACGTATTTTATGCTTCGGCACGTACGACCGTAGTGATAGCACTGTCTCACAGATAAATGGATGTTAAACAATTCTTTCATTTTTTTTACCAAGTGAGTGGTATCTACAGAAATAACCTTATTCTGGGGAGGGAATGATAAGTGGCTACGTTGCAGATGCAGCTGCAAACAGATGATGTTATATATATGTATGTGTCTTGTGCGAGTGTGGCATACTACACATTACCTATTATGTAGACAGTGGCATGTTAAATCGCTTGGCCCATTGAAAACACTCAAACCTACAGTTAGCGACGAAGTATTTATGTTCCTCTCTGCTTTTCAAAGCCACTATAACTTCTCCAAACAGGAAGATGCAAGTTCATATTGAACTAAACTCTATTTATAACACACGAAGTTTCGGGAATAGAGTTTACACCGGATAGTTTTAATAGCTTTTGACCGCCTTTCATTTACGTAATCGCACTGTAGTATGAATCTTATTTTCTGACTAGAAAGTTTAGACAAACGACTATGTAAAACATAGCACGGTCATCTGGACCCTATTTTTATCACGTGGTTTACTTGCATAAGAAAAAAACAACACACAGTATTTGAGAACTCGAGGTATAAAACCTACTAGTAATCCTACTGTATTCCCCAATTTTAGTACTTTGTGACAATATATTATAGCGCTCAAAATACGGGTTACCGGCTGACAACGATTTATGGTAATCATGACGCATTAGCACGAGTTGAAGATTATGGGTACCTTCGTGATTGTCACGTCCTCAACAAGTATAATGCCTAAATACCGAAAATATTGTTCTCTGTGTGTAATTTATGCTAGCTATAAAAGGCATTTGACTATCTTCGTCATCAGTGCAGGTCTTCAAAATATTTAGTCTAATATTTGCCTAAGTAGCCTAAGCCGTTTGTATCGTCAAGAGATGCTGTCGTAAGTAGAATAACGTATGACAATAATTGGATGTTCAATGTACAAGGAATATTTGTACATTGTTATTGATTTGTCTTTTTGGAAACACGCGTATAGTGTACAATCGTCATCCAATTAGAAAGTTGAGAATCGTACATAACATACCTTTGTTAGGGTAGCTTTTAACGAATGAATCGGGTCTTGAGTCATTACAATATCAATCACTTCACTTAAATATGTAGAAATTTATTCATGTTCATTAATACGTACAAGGAGTTTTAACACTTATAAAAGGATTTTTTGTTCCGTTTATAGGTAAATATTGAACCTTTGGTAATTGTTAATAACAACACGCAGCTTGATCATAGGTGATAAATAATAATAAATATTTCGAATATCTGACACAATGCCATCTAGTCCCATAATAAGCAGTGCTTGTACTATGGGTAGACCACTTATATTAATAAGGGGTGTTTTTTTAAGCTAGATAGAACTTTAAATTGTAAAAAGTAACACAAAAAATTAAATTTTGATGAAACTTTTTTTTTTATTTGTTTCAGTATACTCTGACAAATCATCATGAATAGACTCACGCTTGAACAACGCTACGAAATTATCCAAATTTACTTTGAAAATCAGTCGTCGATTCGCGCAACTTATAGACGACTTCGTCATTTGTATGGCGTACATAATCGTCCATCTGAACAAGCCATTCGTCGAACTGTGGATAGATTTCGTACCACATACTCTCTAGAGGATGCAATAACACCAGCACGTCGAAGGAATGTGCGTACTGAAGACAATATCGCCGCTGTAAACGAAAGTGTGGAAGAAGATCCAAATTTATCGATTCGTCGTCGGTCGCAGGAATTGGGGCTCTGTCCGTCCACTACGTGGAAAATTTTGCGCAAAGATCTCGGCCTACACCCGTATAAGATCCAGCTGGTGCAGGAATTGAAGCCACGAGACCATTATATGCGTCGTTCTTTCGCCGATTGGGCTCTAGAGCAGTTGGCAACTGACCCGTTGTTTTATCGCAAAATTGTGTTCAGCGATGAGGCGCATTTTTGGCTTAACGGGTTTGTTAATAAGCAAAATTGCCGCATATGGAGTGAGACCAATCCACAACAGACCCTACAGACTCCATTACATGCAGAAAAATGCACCGTATGGTGCGGTTTTCACGCTGGTGGCATCATCGGACCTTATTTCTTCAAAAATGAGGCCGGAGCTCGCGTTACGGTCAATGGAGATCGTTACCGCACCATGATCAATGATTTTTTGTTTGAAAATATGGATGACATTGATCCGGAGGAGATGTGGTTTCAACAGGATGGCGCTACGTGCCAACGCAACCATCGACTTATTGAAATCAAAATTTGGCGATAAGTTGATTTCGAGAAATGGACCTGTCAATTGGTCTCCAAGGTCGTGCGATTTGACACCTCTCGATTATTTCCTGTGGGGCTACGTGAAGTCACTGGTTTATGCTGATAAACCAGCAACAATTGACGCCTTGGAGGCCAGCATTGTTCGTGTTATTCGTGACATACGGCCAGCAGTGCTCGAAAAAGTGGCCCAAAATTGGACGTCCAGAATGCACTTCGTCAAGAACAGCCGCGGTGCCCATATGCCCGAAATCATTTTCAAATGTTAATGTCACGTATTGATCTTTCGAATAAAAAAAAATTTTGATTACAATTTAATTTTTTGTGTTATTTTTTACAATTTCAAGTTCTATCGGGCTTAAAAAAACACCCTTTACATATATACTTTTTTTGTAAATGCATACATATTACACATAGAAAACACCCAAACTACGAAACAAATATTTGCAGATCATACAAACATTTGCTTCGACTCAGGAATCGAACCCGAGACGTCAAGCACAACAGTCGCATACGCCACCAAGGCAGACAATAATAATAATACTAGTTGACGCACGCAACTTCGTCTGTGTCTCTTTTCAATCATGCTCGACTAAATAAAAAATAAATACCCTATTTTAGGCCCCCCAGCATATCACACATTTAAAAGAAACGTGAAAATCTGTGAACGAGATGCGATTAGTTATTTAGACGTGATTTTGATACCCATTGTCTTACCTGATTAACAAGTTACAAATACCAAAATATTTTTAAAATGAAACCAATATTTCTTAAGATAATCGAGTCCAACTAAATAAAGAAACAAACTCTAGTATTTTTAATTTAGTTATTTGAATTCATCTCCAGTCTTATACTAAAAATCGAGAACCGTAATATAAATATTAGGTACAAAACTTGTAGAAAGAAATTGAAAAATTATTTAAATTACCATTAAAATATATTTGTTTAATAAATCAAATAATAGTTTCATGATTTTTCGAAAATAAATTCAACTTATTAAGTAATTCCATTCCCCTATTCAGAATAGATAACATCATACTGTAACAATTAAAATTAAAGGTCTGGTTACCATTTTGTTTTACGGTATTTTCATAAAGAGTCTGGTTGCACTGCGTACGAAACCGACGGAGCGCAAAGAGATTCTGTTTGAGTTACAGTATTTTTGAAGTGAAAACTTCTTTAGCGGCGCTGTGTATTTTTTTAGAATGGGTAAAAATGTATAAACTCGCGTCAGGGCGTCAGGTCACGTGACCATAAACTTGCGTCAGGTCACGTGTCCTGATCGAAAAAATTCGTAAGACGGATGTTTATTGTTAACAGCGCCATCTACCGATATACTTTGGTAGCATTCATTTTTCTAGATAGTGGTCCTTTCTCAATATGATTTTATATACTTAAAGTTAATATTTCAGTATCTTAAAGTGATTTACAATAAATTAAAATAACGATTTTCTACTTACACAAAACCTTTTGTAAATCAAAAAGATTGTTTACAATTTTTTGAAAACAGCGACATCTATTGGAGTATCAAAGCTTTACTTCCATTTACTACTTACAATCATAATAATTTTTAGTTCTTTCTATTGCACACTATTAAAAAAAGCATAGGTGTTCATTTCAGGTAAGTTAAAACAACCGTTTGTTTATAGTTATGAGTTTTCACTTCTGTCGGCAGTGCTTATGACTGCTTTGTGTTTTTTATATGTTCCACACGTTCACAGGTAACTAGTAGGTAGTAAGTGCACTAGAGCCCATACCTGGAACTATATAAAAATAACTAAATGATTTCAGAGAAACCCTTTTGACTGTGCTTCTGCATATATAAAGTCAAAAGGTCAAAATCTTATTCCTAGAAATCTTGAGTCTTATATACTTGATTCATCATTAAAGTATAGTGGTTCCGATCTAATAATAATACCACGTATTTAGTTAAATGGGGTGCAAATATAGTAAGTTTAAATGAAGCTTTCAGGTTAGTTTCCAGACCGTGAACATCGTAGTGAGGTCTTAGAGGCTACTTCAGCGGCGAGCAGGGTTTATTTCTACTACGTCTAAAGCGAAGCAAAAATAAGCTCGGTACAGCACAGGGAATTTATAATAACATGTAAATTGATTTAGTTACTTCGGCAAAAGGTAATATTATAGTAGCATTTATGTAGTAGAAGTCTGCCATGCATCTCTGTGTCGTAAAAGTTAATAAAAAAGATGAAATGAGTAACAATACTAACACTGACAAAACAATGTTTGATGTGGGTTTGTCCGTTTGTATCAACTGTTTTCACAAAGAAACGAAATATATAGTTAATTAATTATCTATGAAAAAAAGCATTTTATTAACTTCAAGTTTATAAACATGATGAGACGATTTAAAAATATACCATGTTTGATTTAAAGTGTAATTTGAGATTTAGAGTATTTTTGGAACTTAGAAAAATGTAATGTTTAATGTTAACAATATATCAATATTTCGACGTACGCATACGTGTAGCCAGGCGAGCTTTTTTCAGATATACAGACACGGAGTTGTATTTGCGTAATCTAAAAGTGAATAGTTTACAAAAAAGAGTGTGTGTTCAGTATCTTCGGTGATACGAGTATAATAGCAATACGTTGGCAAGAATTTGTAGTAGATTCTGCAAGCGCAATTTCATTTGTAACCGGAGAACACTATGTAGCCTTCACAAAAACTGTGCAGTTACGCTTTTATTTACTTCCTAACATTACAGATCGAAGAAAAGGTTTTCATCAATATATACTCCCAGTAAAACAACAGCCCGTTGTGTTTTCAATAGATTAATATTCTACTCATGTTGCCTTCTTTTTACACTAACATCTATATATAAGCGTTTTTTATTTAAGTCTGTACACTACTACTCGACTATTAACGAGATCGCTTGTCTTAGAAGTCTTAATCAAGAAGCGTGAAGACTCAGGAAGTGGGCGAATATCGACTGAATAACTAAATGTCAAAATTATGTTAAAGCAATTCCATTAATTATCTAATGTTACGATCTGAAATGGAAACTAGACTACAAAGATCAGCATTTAAACCTGAATAAATGTTTTGCAATTTAAAAGTAAAATCTTTCTAAAAAACTTTACGATATTAAATCGTGCTGGAATTATTTCACTACAAACAGAAATATAAACTGTACCTAAGTGACGCCCACATTTAGCTATGCTTATTTTTAGTATTTAAAATATATAAACCTTGTACCTAATGGAAATGTCTATTACAAAACATCATCATTTTACGCGACTAAATTGTTTTGTCAAATCGTTATAAGGCCATTTTTGCCATTTCGAAAGATTGGGCTGGCTTTTTACTATCACACTGGGTGAAGATGTAGCGGCGGTTTTAGGTGTTGAATATTGTTTTAATTAAACATTAAAGAGACGATAAACGATAAATGTATAATAGATGTAAGTAAAATGGTAACAAAACACGATCGTCTGTTGAAATTGCTTTCCCTGATCTGTACTAATATTATAAAGAGGAAAGGTTTGTATGTAAGTATGTTTGTAACGAATTGGCTCAAAAAGTAATGAACGGATTTTAAAAATTCTTTCACCATTTGAATGCTACATTTCACTGATTAATATAGGCTATTGTAATTGTAAGAAAACAAAAAAAAAACAATACGTAAACTAATAACTGCAGGTAACACCGCGAGGTTCAGCTAGTCAATTATATTTAAAAAGTTGATAAAAAATACAGTGTAAAATATGCAGAAGAGATTTACGCGTCCAATCAAAAATAGTGCTTTTAGAGCTTTGCATACACCCCTGTCTAGTATATGACTCACCTCACGTCACGTTAAGCTCTAGCAGGTGATAAAAAAATCTATATGACTAGGATATATAGAGCCTTTACAGCACTCTGTTTTAAAATCTACTCACATTTTTGTTGGTAATATTGTTCATCCTGTCGATAAATAGCGTACTAACAAATAACATAGCCCATGACAGATGCAAAAATCTTTTTGAAGTGAAAACTTCTTTAGCGGCGCTGTGTACTTTTTTGGAATGGGTAAAAATGTATAAACTCGCGTCTGGGGTCACGTGTCCTGATCGAAAATTTGTAGGACGGATGGTATAAACTCGCGTCAGATCACCGCTTCAGCGCGCCGTCACGGTGCAGGGCGCTTGCGCGAATGTTCGTGTGTGTATGTAATATAAATTGTCATGTTTGTGTACGATAGCGCAATAAATGAATATTGTATTCCACCACATAAATAATAGTACTTTTATACTGATAATGAAAGCAATGCGTACAAAATTGGTAGCATTCGTTTTTCTAGATAGTGGTCCTTTCTCAATATGATTTTATATACTTAAAGTTAATATTTCAGTATCTTAAAGTGATTTACAATAAATTAAAATAACGATTTTCTACTTACACAAAACCTTTTGTAAATCAAAAAGATTGTTTACAATTTTATTGAAAACAGCGACATCTATTGGATTATCAAAGCTTTACTTCCATTTACTCTACCGATATAATTTGGTGGCATTCGTTTTTCTAGATAGCGGTCCTTTCTCAATATGATTTTATATACTTAAAGTTAATATTTCAGTATCTTAAAGTGATTTACAATAAATGAAAATAACGATTTTCTACTTACACAAAACCTTTTGTAAATCAAAAAGATTGTTTACAATTTTTTTGAAAACAACGACGTCTATTGGATTATCAAAGCTTTACTTCCATTTACTACTTACAATCATAATAATTGGTACTTTATTGAAGTGAAAACTTCTTTAGCGGCGCTGTGTTCATTTCAGGTAAGTTAAAACAACCGTTTGTTTATAGTTATGAGTTTTCACTTCTGTCGGCAGTCCTCAAGACTGCTTTTTTATTTTTATAGTGAATAAGTTGGCAATCTATAATAATAGGTCTTTACCTATGAACTTGCGTTTCTTTAGTACTGGTCATTTCAAATAAAAATAAGTTTGTAATGGCTCTGTATTCTAAATTCAAATTAATTTTGTTTTAAAACCATGACATTCTATTTACAAACTCAGTCTTTTGTTTTTTGATTAGCGTTGTATTTTCATTACATTTGAACATTTTTCGTCATAATGGATACTTTAAAAATTCGTGTAATTATGGAATATGAGTTCCGTCGTGGCACCAACGCGACACAAACGACACGTAACATCAAAAACGTTTACGGAGAGAACTGTACAAACGAACGCACAACCCTTTATTGGTTTTCCCGGTTCCGTTCTGGAAATTTTGACTTGAAAAATGAAGCTCGTGGTCGTCCGGAGACTTTGGTTAACAATAATGAATTAAAGGCGATTGTGGAAGCTGACGAAACTCAATCTACAGCTGAGCTAGCAGCAGCTTTTAATGTAAGCATCAAAACAATATTGATCCATTTGCGACAAATTGACAAGGTAAAAAAGCTTGATAGATGGGTGCCCCACGACCTTAACGATCGCCAGCGCAACGTACGCGTCGAGACCTGCCTTTCGCTGCTCAACAGGCAAAGAAATGAAGGAATTTTGAAACGAATAGTTACGTGCGACGAAAAATGGATTCTGTTCGACAATCGAAAGCGCTCAGCAAGTTGGTTAAACCCTGGTTCAGCACCAAAGCAATGCCCTAAACCAAAAATGACCCCTAAAAAGGTGATGGCCACTGCTTGGTGGTCTAGTGCGGGTGTGATTCACTACAGCTTTTTACAAAACGGCATGAGCATTAATGCAGATGTGTACTGTGAAGAACTGGAGAGAATGATGGAGAAGCTTGCACATCTGCAACCAGCTTTGGTCAATCGGTTGTCCCCACTGCTCCTTCACGACAACGCGCGACCCCATACTACAAAATGCCCGAGAGGCACTACAAAATGCCTTTGAAGAGTTTGTTGCCTCCCGTCCAGCTGATTTTTACAAGAAGGGCATCAATAAACTGCCAATGCGTTGGCAAAGATGCGTCGATTGCATGGGTGATAACTTCGAATAACAGAAACAAAAAAGTTTGAAAAAAATAAGTACTTTCACATATTGCATACAAAACGGCAATTTCATAGGTAAAGACCTAATATTATAAAGAGGTAAAATTTCTAACTTTGGATCTAGGGGGTTAATTTTCGGAAGTACTGACCCGATCCTGAAAATTCTTTCACTAACGACATTATTCAGGAGCGACATAGACCATATTTCATTATGATTGACTAAAAAATATGTTAAAAATAATAGAATTTGTAAATTAAGTCTAAGAAAAGCGGGAGGTTAACGCCCAATGAAGTGGGCACGAATCGACTAGCTAAGTATATAGTTCATAGGATACCGTGTAGTGAGAGAGGGTTAGATGTTTTTAACACAGGTTGCGTATCTAAATAGAAGTACCTACTGCTAAATTAAATTTGGCGCACCATTTAATTCTTGATACTAATCTGATCGATCTGTCTACAGCCACTACCTGTATCTTCAGGTTTCTTAGGATTAATCTTATGTTCAAAATTATGACCACAAATATGAAATATCGTTTAGGTTAAGAGCTGTAGATAAGCATTTGCACATCAAGTTTAAAAACACAGAAAACAGAAAGAACAACTTACCTGCAATCAACCGCGAGTGCGATTTAACTAGCATGAAAGGACACAGCACAATCAGTTTTAAAAAGTGATAAGATTAAAAATACTTACGGTTCAACCCAAGATCGTGGTAAGTGATGATAGCCGGCTTGGAGCGGTCTCCCTGCACGGCCACGACGATATCGCCGCGGTCTGTGTGAACACGTTTCTCAGTGCAGATCCCCTCGCCGCTGAAGCGACGAGAGCTGGGAAACTGCAGCTGGACGTTCCTCAACTCTATGTCATCCATGCTGTTAAGAAAAATATAAATTAGAATGCAGAATTGAATTTGGTTTAGAACGATATTAGTAGTTAGCGTCTTTAATATTACAATCATGTAGTTTATTTGAGATTATGTAAAAAACCTTTACTTTGGCTATAATTATTTTATTTTCAGTAATAATATACTTAGTCTTGCCATAAATATTGTTACATTATTTTTTTATTGTACAATTAATACATTAATATAAAACCATTAAAAATATATTAAGCTTATTCGAAGTGGTCTCCATTGGCTGCAAAACAGTGCTTTAAATTATTTTTTTCATCCGTAAACAAAAATTTTCTGTGATCTCCCTTTGCGTACCGCTTAGTAGTTGTATTGATTTTACGACCCCATTCCTTTTTAAATTATCAGTTAAGAAATGACTAGTGCGTCTCTTATACGCTGCAAGACCTAAGCCATCTTTTAAAATACGCGACATGATTCTAGTTGCTATCCTCATTTCCCGAGATAATTTGTCCTCATTGTTTTGGTCGCCTTTTTCGTGTGAATACTACGTGGACGGACAGATCATTTTCTTTCACAAACAGAGGATGTTTCATTGTACCTATCAATAGCCAGGTACACAAACATTTGTCAAATACCAAGTGTATGAAGGATTTTAAAATTGTATTAAGCTCTTTCCCTACTTTTATGTAATGAAATCACAGCGATTCCCCCCTCCATTTTAATATCACAAAATATTTTACAATATGACACAGAAGTATGAAATCTCAATGAGCAATTGTATAAAAATGACAGATTCCAAATTGTCATAAAACAATTTAAGTTATACCCATTTGATGTTTACAAGGTCATCTTTGAAAAATTGGTTTTACATGCACTTATGTATTTTAGTTATTATTGAAGTAAGAAATTGATATTTAAATTTACTTAATAAGGCAGGGTCTAAAAGTAATATTTTGTTTATTTATAATTGTAACAGTATTTATGGCCAGACTAAGTAGTATTTCAGACAACTGACACACAACGCCGTCTTATTTCAAATTAAGCACAGCTTTTATTAAGCCACCTAAATTGACTCAAAAATTTCATTTTAACAGATTATGTTTATGTTGTACTAAATTTTTCTACTACTCCTAACAGGTTTATCTGACGTCTATTATTACAAACGTATATTTTTATTTCAAGAAATATTTCTTTTCTATTGCAAGTTTCAGTGGGAGCACCTTTTCTATAGTACAAAGAAATCTTAAAAGCCTCAGAAATGTTGTCACGTGTGCACTTCCAGGAATCACTTAGAACCAATGCTTCAACTACAGTGCTTTTGAGATAAGAATTGTAGGATAACGATATTACACCGACAATAAAAAGTGGTTATATAAAAATCTAGCTTAATTTTTAGTTCGATTCTTATTCTGAAGATATCAGTTTACATGTATCGACTCAATAGTGTACACGACAACGCCGGTTTTTTTTTGTTTCATTAGTTATCACATGCATGTTTATTTGAAATTATAAATTAATAAAATAAACTGTTTAAGTGTAAATGCAGTACATATGCAGCCAGGTTCATTTATGCAACCTAAATATAGCTGGCGTAGATTAGATGCAAAAGGCGGAAACCCGAGGGATACGACGCAGGGAAACAATTCCAGTATTCAGAACTCTAGTAGTTCTGAACTGTGTGAGGGTTAAACGATTGAACACGCCGTTTGATGGATTAAATTCTAGTCTGCTTTTAGTTCTGTAATGCTTGTGGCTTTACAAACGTAATATTAGTGCTATGGATGTGAATTCCTACCGCTACTCAGACTATATATAGACTTTTTAGGTTAGGTTAGTATTTTTTAGTATACGGATAGACACCTCAATATAATTAGTCGTATTATTTCCTTTAGTAATCACATTTTTCCTTTAAGCGAAACACCATTACGTGCATTCCATGTATACTCGTAGATTGTTTAGTTGCTTAAATTTGCGTTTTGCGATATGAGAGAGATATGGGAGCGTAGCGCCAAAATACCTTCCGCGTGTTAAACACCAGGTACTCAATAGTTTCTCGAAATCTGAGTAGAGGAAGTATTCAAATTATAAAGTCTTGACTACTACAAGCACTAGAATATACCCGAATTCAGATCGTTCGCAAGTCGGAGTAGTAGAATGGTTTAAATTTACTTTCTGTGAATTAATCCTTATATAGGTATAACCCTCCCGCAGCTCAAGACTACTGGAGTTCTGAGTACTGGAGGTGTCTCCATATATTTTACGGCGCACGGTTTGAGATGCCTATTTTTAAACAACGGACTGCATATACTGATTAGTTGACAGGTTTATATCTTTAAGAAAGATTTAAATAGTAGTAAAAACTGTCTAATATAGGATGTATCAATAAGAGAGCACTTTTTAAATCTAGTGTCATTTTTTGTTTAAGCATGTGGCAACTCTAAAATTTTGTAGGTATAACATAATTATGTTTATTACGATTATTACAAATGGAGCGCTTTTCAAAAACAAGCAACGCGTTATATTTGTGAAAACTTATTACAAAAATTTGGAATGTTAAAATGAGACCGTTCGCACACTTCGAATAATTTCCAGTAGAAACAGTGAATCTTTTTTCTTTGGGATTTTCTTAAATCTCGGATTTATGTGAATACACCAGAAACAATTCCTGAGCTCAAATCCGAGATTCAACGCGTCACCGGTGAAATACAGCCACACCCAGAAAAAGTTATGAAAATTTTCATGCAATGAGTAATTTAATTACCCTTCATCAGAGCCGCGGGCCATTTGAGTGATATTTTGTTCCGTACTTAATCGGAACATATCTTCTTTACAATCTAATAAAAAAATCACAACTCTAAAAAAACAAGTTTTTATTTCAAATGTAAAAGTGCACTCCTACTGGGACACCCTTTGGTTGTTACTGATAATGACTTTAAAATTATTTATTAAGATGTATTTTAAAATATTTTGTTATTTGAAATATCTCTTCGTTATTATCTATTAAACAGAATAAAATAAAAGAGTTATGAACTAGCTTTTTTATGTAGCTAAGCCCTCGTATATGTCGGTTATCGCTACAAAAGGTAGTCTTTGTCCTTCTCCAATACCCAATTTTTCTCTATATCGAAATTCCTTCAAAATGGTTAAGCGCTTTAGCCGTAAAACCGTAGCCGACAGACAGAAAGACAGTTGTTTCCAAATTTTTTACATTAATATAACATTAGGGTTAAGGGTTTTCCATTACAATGGCAGGCAGTAGAACTAATTAGAAGACTAATTAAAATGCTTGCTAGTTATTTGAGGACCTGACACTGAATTGTTGTAATTCATTTGAATCTATCACTTCGTTACAACTACAATATATGCACGTAAAGTTAATCTGCAAATTAACAATGTAACATTTCCACAAATGAAAGTACATCCAACTAGCAGTAACAGCGTACCTAGTTGGTTAATTAAAAGTTGACATAACCACCAGTCAGTTCAAAGCTAGATACAAAGTTCGCGACAAACAATCGTATCCAAAACAATGGAATAAAGCAGAGCATTTAAAACACTAACGAATTGTTATAAATAATTTTCAAGGAAAATTGTAAAATATAACTTTACTTATTATTTCTGCGAATGAGAAAACCGACTCCACGCTGGTATTATAAATTCGAAAATAACTTTGCCTGTCTGTTACGCTTTCATGGCTAAACCGCTGCACCAATTTCAATTAATTTAACCATGGAGATGCTTTGATTTTTGAGGAAATACATTGTCTACTTTTTACCGCGATAACCGATCTATACGGTTTCTTCCGACCTAGTTTCATTATAATATGTTATTTGCAAATTTGATAAAAATAACCGGTCATTTTTATTAATTTGCGTATATCTGCGTTGTTAATGAGTTACAAATACTTAATAAAAAATAAGTTATAGTAGCAATAATACGTATTGTGAATGTTGTGATCTATCCACCATAAAGATAACAGTAAGCTGGGACGGGACAGTTATGGAATCCAGAAGTGTGAATGTCCTTCGACTAGCAGATAAACCTTTCGAATTTCGAAATAAACATTTTGAAACATTTATAAAGCAGAATTTTCGAAAAGAAGTCGAGGTTTGAATTATGTATGCAAATCGTATGGTCAAAAACCTTAAAAAATATTTTTAATTAGAAATAGAATAAATGGAACATTCAGAAGTAGTACGTATTACTGCCTCTACATTTTCATTGTCACTTTCCATCATGTATTACTGAAAACTAAAGCTTATTCAAATAAATAATTAAGTTTTCGCGTTTTAATGTGAAATACATGTTTGTAGCCATTCTACAAATTAAGTGCGAACATGTTATAATGCGTAGTTAAAGAATAATAAGCGACATTTCCTGGAACATACGAGTATTTACTCGTACGTTCCAGAAAATGTGAAATAAGAAAAGTTAACGATAAACAAATGTTATGAAGAACTGAGTGGCACGAGTTGTGAATTTAAAAGCGTGTCTCTATAACAAAACAATCACATTTAAGTACTAACAGTCTGCGACCACAATATGATGTCCAATAGGCCAAGAGCTTTATCGCCATTTATCGGATAAAGTTCGAGTCTCACTTTAAAACTGATATTTTTAAAATAGAAAATGCTGGAACATTTTGTCTAATACGAAGATAAAACCGCAGACCTAGTTTCAGTTATATTAGCTTTAAGCGAATATGTGTCGCCTACGATTATATATAAAGGGATCGAGAAACCTCCAGTACGAGTAAATATACTTCGATGGTGTATCAACTGTTATTGATATGAATATTTAGCAAGAAACGATCTAATCTTGAGTACCATACTTAGTACTCATCTATTGGTTTGAGTTTCAATAAACTGCTATGATGTACCAGTATTATACATATTTAGAGTTCGTTGTAAATGTTTTACGCCCTGATGACTAAAATACATAAATAATGCTAACAAAAGTATTATCTTAGCATTGTAAAAATAATCAGTGAAATGAAAAATAGAATAAAAAAAAAATTTAGAGTTTTTCAAAATATCCCCCTACAATCCCAATGCACAATGCATTCGGGTGAACCAGATTTCACAACATTTAAAAAATGTGTCTTGCGGGAGGTCGAAAAATAACCGCCGAAATTCTTCGACGGCCTCGTCTGCAGTGCTAAATATTCGCCCACGAAGCATTTTTTTACCGGGGGAAATCATAGCACGAAAAACTTCCCGCGAGACGTCCATTGTTACACACAAAAGAAGAGTGAAAACTACACATAAGTGGCCAGTGATTTTCACAAAGGTGTGTGTTGAAATTAGCCGTCAATACAAAATAATTTTATGAAAGAAATTGTATTTATTCTGTGGCTATCAATTTGCGGAACAACCAAGGTATATACGAATATATTTTTGCAACATGTAAATGTTAAATATGACATTAGAAAAATTTCGCTCCCCAATTTTTGTAAATGTGATAATGATGTACTCTAGCCTGTCGGCCACAGCAGCCAGTCTCAACTACACCCCACTACGCAGGAGATATTGGTGCACACTCTGTTGCCTCGCTCTCATAATCTGATCAGACGGCTATTCGACAAAACTAGAGATAAGACGACGGCAATTTAAAAAAAAAAAAAAAAAAGCGACGGCTTTTTTATTGTAAATGGTATCTACTATTAACATAGGAAGAAACAATCGCTGTTAAAATTTATTATATAATATAAAAGAGCTTTATCCCAAGATTCAAGTTATCTAAGATGACTATTGTTTTCTTTGTTAACAGAACCGGTAGAGGAATTAAAAAGTGTGAACTTCGGACAGTTATTGCTTAACTTTGAAACCTAAAATGTTAAGGGCGATATGGACCGATTCTTATTTTTTTTTACATTACCCAAATGAGTCGAATAACAATAATAAAAAATCTGGTGCCATATTGAGAACAACGCTAAATGAGTGCAAAAATCCTTTCAAACATAAAACAGTAAATTTACTCCAATATTACCAACTCAACTCATTTATGGGTGGGCGAAAGCTATATGAAAAAGCATACCTTAAAAATAAATAAATAAGAAAAGTAAGAAGGAGACATAACTTAAGTGGGTAACTAGATAAGGGGCTGTTACGTGATTTTATATGGTTAATAACAAGTAGTAAATCTGTTCGATACAACGACCTGATGGCTTTATTTTGTAAAGCATATGCTAGGCTATAATTTTCTAGGAAATTATTAACTATGTGAAACATAAAACGTTGAGTTGATATCATTTATTTTCTATTTTTTTCGAATTCTCTGCATATGTACGATACAATCAGATCTTGCTCTCATTACATTGTATTTTCTATACTAGGTGTGAAGGTTTTACGCTTCAGTTTAGCTCAGAAATAGAACGCTTATATGTATTGAGTTCATTACACACCGGTTTGCTCAGAGATATCTACTCACTAGAACCCTCATAAAAGTCGAGTGCTTTTACGATAGCTTTGGTTCAGAGTCTAAATTTAGGATATATTACAAATTTATATTTCAATAAATGAATGGTTAAATATAAGATTTTCGTCAATAGATTAGTTAAAGGTATTTTGGACACTTTACAAAGTTTTGAGTGATAAATATGAAACCTTAGTGAAATAAGTGACTGCCTCGTTGGTCTAGTTATTGTGAGCGAATACCGATCAAGATGTCTCGGGTTCTATTACCGGGTCAGATTGCTGTTGGGTTTTTCTTACAAGAAATTCTTATTAGCCACCCGGAGTACGGGAGATGTCGGTGTTTGCCGCCCGTGCCTCGGAGAGCACGAACACCTATGACAATCGTTATTGGGAAGTCAGTGCCCTCAAATATGTTGACAACTAGTTCAACTTTCGAATTTAGTTCTCCCTCAGGGTTGCGGAGGTCCGATGCTAGTCGCCTCGTGAAAAAATTGATATTCAGGTAAAACTGGTTGAACTGGTAGCCAACCCTAATTTATCTTGGCAATAATAAAGGCTAGGAAGATGAGGTGAGTGAAATATGTGACTTTTTATCATCTGTCAATTGTAACTGTCTCATTGGTCAAGCGGTTGACGTATGAGACTGCCAATCAAGAGGTTTCGGGTTAGAATTGTCTAATTATAGAAATACTTAAGCTCGGGGTTTGTAGGCTGGGGTCTTCACCCCCGTGCCTCGGAGAGCACATAAATCTGTCGGTCCTGTGCCTGATATCTCCTCGATCGTGTCGGTTAATCATCCTATCAGTTTATGAGAGAGAGGGAACATAGTGCACCTGTGCTTGCGCACACATCTGTGAACTATAATCTGGCTGGTCTCCGTTGAGACTGGCCGTCGTGGCTGTAATCGGCTAGGAAGAACATTATTATTATCTGTCAAAACGACAATTTTAGTTACTGCTTTAGGCTACTCAATTAAACAATTTGATTTTTTTTTATGTAAATTCGTAATAGTTATGAAAAGCTATAATAATAAATATTTTTATACGTTTAGGAATCTGTGCAAATTCCAGTAAGCTACCTGATCCAAATCTTTTTTCATATTTTGAGACTTAAGACAAAACTTTCCACCAATGATTCCATCGTTCTTAAAATGTAGGAGAGACAATCACTTTAAAATTAAAACATTTAAATAAATATCTCTCTACATGCAGCCCCTTTGTATTTCACAATAATAAACACGAATTTAAACCAGACTCATGATAAATACGTTTAAGTTATACCCTGTACTTCGTAAAATCTTAGTAATGCATGCAATTATTAAAATGAGTTAACGCATGTACAAATAAAACTTCTACATAAAGCAGTGAAGTATACGTTAAAACTGGAATTTACGACTTGGTGAGTACCATGAAGAGGTTCTATTGGGTTAGTATAAAATTAGATGAAATGATGTTAAATGAGATGCAACCGCGTTGGGAAAAAAAACACGTTTCATGACTGTACCCTATATAAATTAATATTACGAGTATCTTTATTATTTTATTGTAATAAAAGCAGGAAATAAATAAATACTGTCTATCTGATGTATTAAATAAAATGAAGCCCTCTACCAAACACATGGGAACTTCAAGCTGCCAGCAAGTCTGGGAAATTCAATCCCACCTGCCTACAACACAGCATAATTATGCAATAATGGTTGCCCCTGTTTAGGCAAGCCTGTATGGCCTCATTGTTTAAACAACCTCTACCTAGTGCTAGGTCGTCCTATGCTAAACAACCAGCTGTAACAGCTATTTTAGTCGTGGTTACGACCGTTTTAAGTCAACACCGTCAAATACCACGGGAATGCGGACATACATCCTCATTGAAGGCCTGGCTCAAGTTTCTGCCGAATGTGGCGGCAAAAAAATTGTGGGTTTAGTAGCAGTTTTAGAACTAATTTGTTACACTAGAACCATTACACTTATAGTGTCCGTATAAAAGCATTCAAAAGTCGGAATTTCTAATTTAGTTTCAGTTAACTTTCATGTTTGTCTGCGTGATTGGCAATATTCGTACGCATTCGAATGATGTACGTATGTATATTGCTTGTTGATAGTCAATGTTGTTTGCGATACGTCTTGATTCAACTGATATTTCCTGTTTTACAGATATTTTCGACTCAAGAGAATTAATACACCTGATCTTGGGATAAAACTCGCTGATAGCTGATGAGACTAGCATCACTGCATATACAACATATTCTACGAGCGAAACCTTTCAAAACATTAGTTTATTATTTGAACCAAACAGATTGTCAAGTTGCAGTATATGTATATTAAAAAATACAGATATTTATCTCTAATTATCGGTAAAAATACGATGGAGCCCAATATTCTTTAAGCTGTTAGCGGAAACTTCCCTACAAGAGACGCAACATTTTTATTAAAGTAACCTTTATTACATTAATACAGTACGTATAAACGGGCATATTGTTTTTTTATTAATAAAATATTTATATTGCCAAAAGATTAAATTTATGTTCATTAATTGTCCTTAAGGCTTAATGGATTTTAAAAAAAATAAGTTAATAGTAAAAATTATAATCATTATATTTTCTAAGAGATTTTGCACTGGTAATTTTTGTATAAAATGGAGCATTTTAAACTGAATGTTTTTGAGCAAACATGTAACAACTCTAGAGTCCTATTATAGTAAATTTTGCAATTTGAATCGAACCGCGTGAGTTCTAAACGTAAACACCATAATATTTGAATACTTAATCATCTGTAAAAACCAATCACTTTTGAAAGACCGTTGTATATCCAAATAAGTATAATAATATATCGTTACGAAAGAAAGACTTGAGTCTGTATGCGTTTCTTATTTAACAATGGTGTATGATGCGTTTCTGACAAAAGAAACTAATATTCCTCTTGAAGAAATACTAAAAAAATACGAAAATGAAATATTTTATTAAAGAATTACCTTGAGAGACTATTAGTGCACACATTCCAGAATTTGAAAGCTCAGCCACAAAATATTTAGCATTTTCCAGTAGGTAACTAATTTGTAGTGGAAATGTGTTCTTTAAATCTTATTTCAAGGTAAAATCTAAAAGTAGCATCGTGAACAAACAATTGTTATCGGTGTATTTTAATTTAATCGGAACAAGAGCGGTGAAAGCTTAGCCGCGATGTCCCCCGTCGCACCTTTATGACGATGCGGTAGGTCGAGGACAATCAGCGACATTACTCAGAACACCACGCCTACGTCCAAACGAACTGATAAATGATTCTTAGTATACACCGAAATCCATGGCTCATATTTACGCCAGCCTTTCCTAATGACCACATCGGGTCACATAGGACATCAGATACTGTCTTTAGAAGACAGTATCTGATAGTTAGTGCCGAAACGCTTTAAGGTCTTTGTAAGGCTTGTACCATATTAAAAGTGAAAGTAAGACATTCGTTTCAAAATGAGGTCGAACTATAGGATCCGACTAGAGCTTTACCCAGACAAAGCCCTCTTCCCCGCGCGGGGTACACCGAATCGACCGGGGTTCTTGGCAAAAAGCCAGGACGAGAGGTCGGGGACAACAGCGCCGCCACTTTCAATTCTGAACGACTGTACCTAGCACAACCAGTGCCCTATCAACCCGACCGTCACCTTAACACTAATTTGGAATCATTTTGAGAAATCCACTCAAAGAACGAGGTCTTATAACGAGGTACGTCGAAAGAACTGAGAAGTGCTCAATTTCACGATCTTCACACTATTGTCGTGCAGTCACATGACTACACTATTTCATAGTTTCCGAATAATCACAGTCATGATGGTTTATATATGGTATAACTGTATATGCATACGTGTGTTTTACAAGGTATTAGGACTATGTAAAAAGCGAGGACAGACTCCTGTTTTATATTCAGCTCGACGACGTGAAGTTACAGTAACATAGGCACAAGGTGACATACGTTGTACATTAGTAACCTTATTTTATTTAGGAAATATATTGGGTCAATAGCTTTCCCTCAATCCCATTTCATACTACTATTGGTATGAGGTCTTACATCTTTTTCATTTTGTATAACTTATTGTAAATTAAGTAAAACTAAATAGCAATTAATATTAAATTTGATTTTGTAAAGACATTTTAAAGTCAAAATGTCTTTTTAGTTATTTTTTTAAGTAAACCTAAGTATGGTTTTTGGACTTTATTGGAAATCTACAGAACAACGCATTCGATTCAGCCAGTACCTTATAAAAAATACTTTTATAAATTTTTACTGAGGAGAATTTTACGGAAAAGGGGCAAACGAGTAGGCGGATCGCCTGATGAGAAGTGACTATTGCCATCACAAGGAGCCACACCGCAAATACGAGTCACAAGCGCGGTAGTACTACTTAGGGCCTGTTAATATATCAGTATTTATGCAACAATTAGGCATTAATAAAAATGGAAAGTATTAGCGTATTCCAAAAACTCTTGTTACCTATGCAAGAGATTGATAGTCTTACAAAAATATGTCTTATGTGTATCGCAATAAAGACTTTATAGCTTATAAAAATATAAAATTAAAAAGATAAGTAATTGGGTACGTATTTTCCTACAGTTAATATAAATTATTGAACAGTACTCAAGAAATTAAGTGGCACAAAAAGCCTTAAAAGGTGATATTTTATTAATATATATTTTTTTCATAATATGGAAATTATATACTACGATAGGTTAAGTACGCCCATCATGTTTCGATATTGATTCGCAGAACATATGTGTTCTTAGAACTCTTTCCGGCTGAATTGCAATAAATGTGGTTGCGTCAAATTCAAAAAGAAATAGTTCCTTTGCTTTCTAAAAATAAAGAGTGTAGACATCTTTTTGGACCTTTGGGACAGATCCAAGTTAAGAGCACTATTTTCGTTGTATATTTATGCATGTAGACCGTATCGTATCGTGACTTCTTAAATGGAATCGCTGAAGATACTGACAATCTTGGTAATGTCTGACCTTTATTCCATAAATTCTGAACATAAACGCAAACAGCGTTAGAATATAATGATTTTTGTTGATGTTTGAAAAGTGTGATGTTATTAAAAGTTAAAGTGAATTAATTGAATTCTGTTTTAAACTACAGCGGCATAAAGGGCGGGTCAATGAAGTGTCTTGTTTCGATATATTACGACTAGCTGACCCACGCAACCCCGTTTGCGACTTTAAATGCCCGTAGCGAGAAATATTTCCCCCGTTTTTTAAACTTTTCATTGGTGCTCCGCTGCATGATGATATATAGCCTATAACCTTCCTCGATAAATGGACTATACAACACTGAAATAATTTTCAGACCAGCGGTTCCTGAGATTAGCGCGTTCAAACAAACAATCAAACTCTTCAGCTTTATAATATTAACTAACTGACCACGCAGCCTCGTTTGCGTCTTCTATTGCTCGTAGCGTGAAACTTTTCCCCTGTTTTTGAAACATTCTTCATTAGTGCTCCGCTCTTATTAGTATAAGCGTGATGATATATTGCCTATAACTCCTCGATAAAGGGACTATCCAACACTGAAAGAATTTTTCAAATCGGACCAGCGGTTCCTGAGATTAGCGCATTCAAACAAACAAACAAACTCTTCAGCTTTATAATATTAATATACGAGTAGATACGAGTAGATTGGAAAATATAGAGGTTTTTTACTTTCAGCTTTAGGAAACATTTGAGCACTAAATTACAAACTCAGAGTCAAAAAATTGTACCTACACAGAGCACTATCTATACTAATATTATAAAGAAGTAAAGTTTGTGTGTTTGTATATTTGTTAAATTGTAAGGGGTAATCTCGGGATCTACTAAACCGATTTTAAAAATTCTTTCACCAATAGAAAGCCACATTATTGCTGAGTGTCATAGGTTATATAAAAAACCGAAAAATAAAAAGGCTTATACGTGGTAGTCGGTTTTGCAAAGTGAATCGGAGAAATTTCAACGGAAGGCCAAAGCAGCGGACGGCGCGCGATGGCTTCGGGTTTAATTCGGTTCGCGTTCGTGCTCGCTTCGGGAGAAGGAGGCGTGGCCTTTTACATCTGAGAGGTAGGTACCCCGCGCGGCTTAGTCGCGTGGTCGGCTCCTTACGCAGCAGACGTCTCCAAAATTGAATTTTTAGAAAACGTAATTAGTACACTTTCGACATTGTTTAAATAAAAGGTTCTTATTAGAACTACTTTCAATCTTATTCTTGGCAGTTAGAAATTAAAACATAACACTCTGTACTAAAAAAGGATATTATTAACATTATGCCCAACGAAGTGGGCACGGGTCAGCTAGTAACTTTGTAAAGAGAGGCCTATATGTCCAGCAGTGGGCTGTTGATGATGATCACTATGACACTATCTGGTTAAATGCTGTTGATAGCATCAAATATATTGAAAGAGTATGTATTACGAGGCCAAAAGTTTGTTTAAAAGTAGATCTATAAAAATAGAATAAAGTTTATATGAACATAAAATTATTATAAAGTCAATATCATACGTATTTATACAAATAAATAAAATTGGAGTGTCTGTTCGTAATATTAAAATAACCGATTTTTACTAAATGTATACAGGGAACATATACTAAAATTACATATATTACAATTTTTGTCTGTCTGTCGGTCTGTCAGTCTGTCTGTTTGTTGCGGATAATCTCTGGAACCGTTGAACCGATTTTGACGCGACTATCACTGATAGGTAGCTAATAATGTAAGGAGTAAGGGTTTTTTAGACCAGCTCCTTGTGGCGTTACCCGCGGTACGATAATAGCCGCGGGGTTCAGCTACTAAGAAATGGATATAAATAAAAACGTTTTACTGTGCGCTCGCAGGCGCGTCAAATGAGAACGGCTGGTTCGATTAGCCAATAGCAAATACAATATTTATTGAATTTATAATAATCAGGACCTGTCTCATTGACATCGAAAACAGAATTAATATTTTAGATATTTATGACGTCATAATATTTTAGTGCTGATCAAATTTTGTACACGAAATGTTTTAGTTCGCAATTCGATATTTATATGAGTGATCCACGATCTAATATTAACTAAGATTCAAGGAGAGTCTTAGTTAATAAGGATAGCTTTGATTGTAATTTAAAAAATACTGAATATTTTTTTTTATATATTTAATAATATTGGTATTGTTTTTTTTAATTATTATTTCCTAGTACTTTAATTTAATTCTATAACGTAAATAAAAATATGTATTAGCTTTGTTGGTTATAATGATAGGCGTAAAACAAATGAAGAAATGAACTCATTTTATAGCATTAATAAAGCATTTATAGTCGTTCCAATACTTTATTTAACTTTTGACAGATCACGCACATAAAGTTTTGTAATAATTTTTGATACAATGTACTACAGATAATACTGTACTTTATGGGCGGGCTCCGCCTACTTAGGGATGTGTCATTCGTAATTAATGACCACAGACTATAAAAACGGTTTTGAAATAAATCGATTATCGATTATATTAATAAAACATACAATAAAATTATTGTGATTATATTTTATATCAAATCACGTAAAAAGCTTTATTATTTTGCATTAAAATGCCCTAAATGTCTCTGTTTCAATGCATAAATAATTTGCGTAATGAAAACAGTTCCATCGTACTCGTACCTAGTAATGGGATCGAATGTATTTGCCGCAAATTAATGAATCTAAAATAATTGTTTAGACTTACTATAGTTGGTTCAAATAAAAACTACCTGCGGTACCTACTTGTAATGAACAGGTACAAAATGTTGAAATTCGTAGTAATTTACGGATTAAAAATAAAACAACCAAAAGAGGTACTGTAATACTAATTTTAATTATAAAGAATCGTCTTCTTCGTATGACCAGGAATCATCATCACTTGAGTTCTCAGTAATATTGATTATCATTTCTTGGATAGATAAATTGTCGAATGCAACATCCCGATCCCAATCCGACATTATCACCTTCTTTGTTTTTTCTACAACATTCGCCCAGTTTTCTGGAGTTACTTTTTCACACGCATTTTTCAGTAAATTCAGCATTTTTCTTGCGGTGAAAGGAGGAGTTGTATTGTTCCTCGCAGCATATCCTTTAACTTGTGCCCAGATCATTTCAATTGCATTATATTGGCAGTGATATGGGGGAATTCTGAGGACGGTATGCCCATGCTCTGCTGCCATTTCATCTATGACGTATCGTTTTGGCAGCTTCTTTGTTTTTAATATCTTTACTAACTCTACTTTTAGTAGGGACTCATTCACCTCTTCGCCATTGTCACGGAGCCAGTTTATAATTTCATGTTTTTTGTTGGCCTGTGTTGGTATTTTATTAATTTGACGAGAGTGATAAGGTGCATTCAATAAATATTATTGATGGCTCTTCGAGTGATGTAAGCATTTCTCTGAACCACTTTTCATACACGTTCGAATTCATGTCCTCATGATAATCTCCTGTTTTCTGGGATTTAAAAGCTAATAGAGCGCCTGGCACAAATCCTTTTACTGTTCCTGCATGACAAATAATCAGTCGTTCGCCTTTTCCCATTGGTACTGTAGAAGTGGAGCCAACGGTGTTGTCAGTCCAAGTTTTTGACAGCGTATGATTCGCATTGAGCCAAGTTTCATCTGTGAAAACAACATTCGACCAATCTTCTATTTTTTTTGCTTGTCTTAAAAAATCGCATCTATACAAAGCAATATCATTGCGTTCCATTAAAATTTTTCGTTTGTCACATTTTTGGAATAACATTCCAATGTCTTTCAATACCTTTGTCAGAGAAGATTTTTGACCACGAAACAAACCACTATTTCGAAGAGATTGTGTTAGTTTTTTTAATGTTGGAATCTCTTTTCTTTGGTAATAGTCGTATATATGACGACGAATAGCATCAGCGTCAAAATTGTCAACGGCTGTAACTTTACTAGGCGGACGTTTTTTCTTAGGTGTAGATAGCTTATTCTGTTCCATGCCACTGCTGCCGTAGCCTTCTTTTGTTATTTTTGCCACTGTTGGAGCACTAATACCTAATGCTGCTGCAACACGGTCTCTAACTTGAGTCACTGGTATAAGAGGCCCACCATTACGGCTTTCCTTTTCAAAGTATTCACGAAGTCGCAAGACAAACTCTCTTGTTTGTCCTTTGAGTACTTTCTTTTTTGGCATTTTGACAGTAACGAAGGCAGGAACGATACGCTCAACTCAACCAAACGTGAGAATTCACAAATAAATCAATACGGAGGAATATAAATACTCAACTATATTGAAGGTTACTCATTGAAATGCTGTAGATTATTTTAAAATAGACATAGAGAGATTTAATAAAGATCATCAATAGTTTAACAAATACAATATTAACCACTGAATTACAACACAATACAATAATACATTTTGAAAATTCAGTTCCTTTTATATATTTTTTCATGACATAGAACCGTCATATTTGAACAACATTCTTTTAATCCATTTCTTCTTTATTTTGACAAAGGAGGTCGCACATTGAAACACATAGAAATATGAAGTACGAAATTATCTATAAAATAATGAGTTTGCTAAATCGATTAAAACTTCTTAATGCATAAAATCGATCGATGAAAGAAATCGAATAGGTAACGGGTCAGGGTATCACTATTTGATTAAGTATTAGAGCTGTCAAAAGTTAAATAAACTATTGGAACGACTATAAGGCTCTTAGCGAAAGAAAGACAAGGACAGAACAATTTACGAGTAAGTCTGAAAAATCTTGTTATCATGATCATATCAAGTAAAGTCAGCTAGCTTTTACTAAACACGATTATGTTATAATTAGAACACCTGAACAAAGGACTCCGCCATACCGCTTCAATATTCAAATAGTAAGGTGATTCTAGTGTATTTTAAAGTAAAAGATCCGGTGAATGGTTATTAAATAATGTAATGTTTATAACAAATTAGTTAGAATGTCACATTTTTTCTTTTAATTTTTTTATAGCTTACTAGCTGGGTCCCGCGGTGTTACCCGCGATTATTGATGTAGGTACCTTTACAACCACGGAAAATAACGCGGGGCGAAGCGAGTCAAAAAAAGTAAGTTACTCCTTATTACATCAGCTATCTGCTAGTGAAAGTCTCGTCAAAATCGGTTAAGCCGCTTCAGATATTAGCCGAAACAAACAGATAGACAGACCGACAGACAGACAAAAAAATTTAAAATATTTATTTGGTATATGTACCGTGTATATATATAGAAATGTATTTAGTAAAAAGCGGTTATATTAATATTACAAACAGACACTCCAATTTTATTTATTTTACCGAACAGATAGTGCATCTGATAGTAATTGAATACTCAAAAGTTCGTCACTAGTCTTTGAGTACCACAACCTCCGCCCCTCCTCCAACAGTTCTCTACCTGAACTAGGTGCGGAGAGATTTTGGAGTTCCGTAACCTCACTTGGCCATAAACAACGACATAACAGCCTAACATTGTTTTTCTGTAGTACATACGTTCCAAAACATAGCTCTCCCGACAAAATGATTACATACTTAAAAAGAGGATGATTTTAATTACGTAAATCTATTTTAAAGCCTAAATTCTTAATGACACTTTGCAATAAAGTCCAAAATTATGAAAACTGCAATTAAAGTTAGGGCGAAGTGGTAAAAAAAGTGATAGTGAAAGTTATCATGGTTCTTGCAATAAAATTTAAAAGAAAATAAAATTCTAGGGATTCAATTCACAACGTTCGTGGTAACATCAGCGTTCGAAATAATAAATTTACGTGTATACAGATTTTGCACCGATCGTATAACGTGGTTTTCATCTTTACGTATTTCGGCTCAAGAAATACTTCTCTTCCCACGTAGGACATATTTGCCATGTGGGGTAATAAAGTTACATGACACGTGTATTTATAACCAAGATCGAACTCTTGACAGCAAATTGCACAAAACTTTCGTATAAATTCTTTCAGCAAACCTACCATAATACGATTTCCAAAACACTGAGTTCTGTCAAAAAATAACACGAACTTAATAGCATAGCAAAGCCTTTCACATTTCCAATAGCCTTAAAGCTTTAATTGTGGATACCGGAATTTATATTTCAGACCACTACATACTATGTTTGGATGAAAGACACTTTATTTTTCTTAAAATAAATGTCAGCCATTTTATTAAATATACCCACCCAAGTAGGAGGTTGTCGCAAAAAATCTTCCTTTGCAATATCTTAATTTGTTATTTTTCCAGTTGTAAAAGGCACTCAATAAACAAAATCACCGATATTAGTGATATTAATAAATTTTTCGTCGATAAATGGAATGTGTTACAAGGTTGTCAAAATGAAATTGCTTTTCCACGAAATTTCGAAATTAACATCAAGATTGGATATCAGTATGTATTTTGCATTATTTTATACATATACACACTCTCGCCTATATCAACGAAGGGGTCGACAGAAGCGTATTAATTGTCCTAATTTTGGCTACTATAATTTTTGTCTCAATAACGCCTGAGAGATACGAGGCAAGCATATTGATCTCAGAAATCAGATGGGGAATTTAAGAGTTTGCTGAAAGGAAAGATGGGCAAGAAGGTATGTAAGTATGATTGGGAATGTAAGTAACAGCTCGGAAAGTTGGAGTCGCGTACATTGCTGGTTTTAGTTAAATTATAAGTGGATAGTTTTAGATACTGTCAGTATGCCACACATATGAATTCAGGTAACCAAAGAGACATAACATCGTACCTTTTTGGAAGTAATTATAGACACTAGCAAAAGGTATATTAAAAAACAACACAGTGCATTAAAAGAATGACCTATAAAATAAACATGTATTCCATGTACCAAAAGTAGGACGCACCAAAACAGACGCTGGAGGAAATTACACGGATTTTCTATTTGCTCTGTGCAGAAATACACGGGCATTATTTATTTGTTTTATTTATTGAAAATATGAATTTCATATTTTTGGGGACGGACTCAAAATCATCTTCACTCAGCATTATATACTCCAACTGATGATTAGTATATGTAATTAAAAAAATGGAGGTATACTTAGACCGATTCGTAATTTACGTTCTTTAAGCAATAACAAAATATCGAACGAACTTTTACGAACGAAGTATTACGAACGACGCAGGCTTAGACGTTGTTTAAAAAAAAAAAAATTGGACGAACACTGTCTCTTATAGTACAGGTCGCCCTAGTTTAAGAGACAGAGTTTACAACGTTGGCACTTATTCATTGTTAATCCCTGTCATATAACGGTGATGGTCAACATAATTTAAATCAGGAGGCGCTCATAGCCCAGTTGCACTCGGTAAATAGAAACAATATCTCTAGGTAGTAACGTCGGTGCGGTCAGTACCTGGATGGGTGACCGCTGGTGGCATGTTACCATGAGCGTCTTCGTGACGCGGATGTCAAGTTAAGCAGTCGGTCCCGGTTGTTAACATAACTTTTTAACTTGTATTTACTGTCACATGTACTGGGAACCACCATTATTGGACACCAGTGGCTGGCACCATGGCTGGCTGGTGACTGGCTGGCACCATACAATGTTTAAATTCATTATTGCAGGTGCTAACATTTTCATTGTTCTTATATTATACTTATAATTATTGAAGTTATTGATTTAATGTGATAATTTTGTAAATCTTTATATGTGGATTAAATATATATATATATATATATATCTCTTATTATGGTATAAGAGGCAAATGAGTAGACGGATCACCTGACGGTAAGTGACTATCAACGCTCATGAACGTCTGGAATTCATGAGGTCTGCATTCTTCCTCTTTCCCCCTTGAATTAGTTAAAGAGAAGGCGAAGATAATGTGACTGGCGGAAAGGGATAACACCGGTTTTTTGAGGTCCTGGTACTCCGGTCAGGCATGCCAATGCCTAATGCAAATCATCGACTATTTTATCATTGAAAATTAATTGCCACAATAATAATTAAAATTTTAAAAAAAGAGTATAGGTAAATCAAACAATGGAAAAAATTTACCTACGAATGTCGATCTAAAACGCACGTATCCAAATGGTTGAGCCTCGTGAGAATAAATTGTTCAAACTCACGCAAACGCATAAAGAGACATAGGCATCAAGTATTCAGATTTGCGCAATCATGTCACTGTAATTTTTACTATTAATTTTTTCTAATCCAACTGTTTCAAAGTTATTATGGGCAATCATTTTCTGTTTAAAGTATTATTTCAAATCGGTAGGGCACTGTAGCGATATAGGTAATTGGTAACGTAATTTGCATGTTTGAAATTGTGGTGTATCTAGATCTGATTATCATATAATGTCAAACCGACCTTTCTTTGTTTGGTGTAGAGTTGAAAATCGTCTAACTGTAATACGATATCCAGGCACGATTTGTATTGCAGGTATCGAGTTTATGACAAATATGAGGCATATATACCGCATGTAGAAATCTAACTTAATTAACTTAATTTGGCGTAACTTGCTTACTTTTCTTTGTGATTCGTAAGTTCTAGGTAGTCGAAACATTAAATTATATTGCTTGTGTATTTTCAAGACAAAAATTGCTCTTTATCGACCGCTGAAGCGATAGTTGAGATTTTAGGTTATTTTTTTAAAAGTCAATAGATAAGAGGAATTTAGAAAATTATGTTTTCACATTTCACAAAATTTCATGATATTATATATATACATAGCTATTGTAAACTAAGCACGATATAAAACATAGACCATTAATCAGACATGTAAATAGTTGCATATTAAATCGGAGTTGATTCTTTCATTGTATTTACCCAATTTTTTTTTGAGCAGGGAAAGCAAAGGAAAGTTCAGTCTTGAGCTAAAAATTTCAATCGGCATCGGACGCGTCGGTAGTTTCTGATGTCATAAAAATATCTATGATAACCCTCCCAGTTAACTAGAAAATAGTAGCGACGTCGACGAATTTGGAGAAAACATTATTTCGACGTTATGTTGGTACAACGAAAAAATAATATCGGTTTAAAGGTCGTTTTATTTAGAAAAAACATGTAGATAATTATAATATAATAACTTCAGTACAGTTTACTGTAACTATTTATTAAACTTACCTGAGAAGCGCCGCTTCTTCAGCGTTGAAAGGCATTTTGTGTAATTGCTTTTCAGTGTCTTCAAATGAATGTCTGAAAATGTGCAGGGCATATAGCAAACTAGCAAACAGTATAATGAGCTGTGAAGTGGTAACAGGCACGTGGCTAGAAGAAATCATTGTGAAAATCGACTTGGCTTTTTTACATTTATTTTAAGAAAAATTACAAGTTCAAGTTAAGAAAAAGTACATGATACTTTTGGCAATTTTTTTTTCATTTTTTATTGTTAAACGATCGCTACCCTCCAGGCACATCTGCATTTCTATATTAGGAAAATATGGAAGCGTGTCTGTCAAATTTTAAGAATGCCTCAAACACCTTCTCCAAGGTGTCTACTAGCTCTCGGACCATCATATTTATGATAAAGAAGTACTAACATCATTAATGCAAAATGTGTGTGTATCTGTCTGCAGCCTGCTGTAAGTAACTACTGCACCCTTCAACCGCTGAACTAATTTCGATGAACATTGATGTTAAAATAGTTCGAGTCCCGAGAATATTATCCCAAAGTGTGTGAGTACACGGGAGTAAAAAGAGGGTAGAAGTTTGTTCCTACAATTAACTACCGCTGAACCGAAGATAGTATTGAGTTGCGTGGACGGTTATAGTTTTTATTCCAAAATCATTACTTGCATTATAAATGCGAAAGTATCTAACCTCTTTGCGCTTAAACCTAGTAGAAAAAGTTAAAAGTCATGTAGAACGTTTATAATATTACTAGCTGACCCACGCAACCTCGTTTGCGTCTTATATTGCCCGTAGCGTGAAAATTTCCCCCGTTTTTGAAACATTCTTCATTGGTGCTCCGCTCCTATTAGTAGTATCTTGATGATATGTAGCCTATAGCCTTAAATAAATGGACTATGCAACACTGAAAGAATTTTTCAAATCGGACCAGTGGTTCCTAAGATTAGTTCAAACAAACAAACTCTTCAGCTTTATTATTAGTATAGATAAATGCAAAAGTAACTGTCTGTCTGTTAAGATTTCGCGGTTAAACCGGTGAACCGTTTAAACTGGTGTTGGGAATATAGATACATTGATTCTTGACGAAGGATATTGGCGACGACAAAGAAATCTTTGTACCGAAATAACAAACATACGCGAGCGTAGACGACTTAAAAAGAAGTGATTTTGAATCGACTAGTTAATTTTTTTTAAGCTTATCTTTTATTAAATATCGATGATGATTGATGACGGTGATGTTTTTTATAAGTTATTTAAGAGCGACTTACAGGTTCCAGCCAAGAATCTATATGTAGGGGGCAACTATTTTCGAATAACGGAACTGAACAACTAACAATATTATATACATCGAAGTTATTTATTAGTTACGTTATAAATTAACTTTCGTTTTGATTTGTAAAACAAAATTTCAAAAGCAAATTAAATATGTTAAAATATACCTAAACCCAAACTGTAAGTATGAAAACGAAGAAACCGACTAGTAGTCTGTTTGTCTAAAAATACAAATTAATACGAAGGAATTTAACGTTAATAAAAAAACTTTGGAAATAAAACAGGCATGTATGGGTAATTAACCATTATTTTTATTTTATTTATGTATTACAAAGTACATTTTTTGTTAAACAAAAATTTAAGAAAAAATTGTTTTCAATAATTTAACTACTGTTAGCCCGCCGTAGAAATAAGCAAGGCCGCCCGCGCCGCACGCTCCTTGTCTTGAAGTAATATTATATGTCTATATATTACGCACGACTAGCGCGAGTTACGACACGACAACAAATTGGCAATATTGCTCTGTATGATTCTCCATTTTATAAATATACAATATGTTTACGGGCAGAAAAAATTGCATAACTTAAAAAAAAGTTTAAATCTTTTTTGTATTTACTGTCAAATGAAAAAAAAAACAAACAAACTATAAGAGCCATTTTCAATGTCAGATGAGCCATAGTACTGTCATAAATTTAAATTTCGAATTTTTTTAGATAAATAAGTAGGTGAATTTAATTTCTAGCCATGTGCCTGTTACATTGGGTGTTGACAAATGTTTCATGAATATACAAACATTTCTACATTTGTATGGCTATTTCCTGTATCTATAACTTCTACACAACTAAAATACAGATATAAATTATTTTAATTAAAAAGTAAATGAGCTAACTTAGTCATTATGAAAATAGACATAAATAAAATTTATAAGGGATCACATAAAGTTTTATTTAACTACAAGTATCTAAGAAAGTAGCCAACATAATAGTTTAAACACATTCAGTACAGAAAAAAAAAGAAGTAAAAATGACAAAATCAAAAGGTTACAAGCTTACTGTTGTGACTAGTGAACAATGATTAAAAGATTACGCTCAAGCAAGAATATATTACTCACTCAGTCAGCGCTTCTCTCATATCAGTCATGCATTGATCAAAAAAAGATTCTATTTTCTTCTTAGCTGCCCCTCCCAGGTGAAAAATATTCCTTACATTATTCTTTTTGGTAGGCACCGTTGTATCACGGTATACTTGCCCCACGGTATACATGTAAGAACCATCATTCAGGAAACCCCGATGCATGCCAACTTATATTAAGAAATGAGAAAAAAATAACTTTATTTGAGCAAAATTAATATTATGGCACTAATAACATGCTGTCGGAAAAAAAACAAGAAAAATATGATCTTAAACTGCATTCTGTTAATTTAAAAGTACTGGAGTTCAGTCGCAACTTTATTGCCTAGTTACGTGAACAGCTGAGTTGCGAATATTAACGTAAAGAATTGATAGTAAACTATTTTACAGACTTTAAAACTTAAAACTAACTTACCTATAGAGATGTCGGTCTCTTCTCTTTCTTATGTTAGGTTAATTTATTCTCTTGATGGATTTAGCGAAGTCGCGCACCCGATCAGCCTCAGAGAGCACTGCAGCAGTGAGAAGCCGCCAAAGGAATAGTCCGACGTCCGTCTGGAATCTACTGACAGACCGGAGGTAGAACCAGCCGTGGCTAACTTCGCGATAAATTGTAGACGCATGCGTGTGTAAATGTGTCAATTATTCAATTTAAAACCGGGAAACTATAATATCTATCTAAAAATTAGCGTACAACTGAATCTCTTCTGCTATTGCTTATGCCTTGGTGAATAATATTGCTAGATAGGTACTCATTTTTTATCTTGCTAATTACTTTCAGTATTTTGTTTTTGCGTGTGTAGCACTTTTATTTCAAGTTATTACTTATTACAGTTTAATGAAAACTATGGAGGGTAGAGACACTCCATAATGAAAACAAATCCAAAGAAAGATTCACGGACGTCTTTGAAAGGATAATTTGACATTTAGTTATTTGAGCAAAAATCAATTACCTACTCAGTTAGTTCGAATAAATAACTTTTTTTTAAATAATTATCCTTAAATTAACTTTTATTTTATATAAACCAATATGAGTTTACAGGTATCTATATACTTTTATTTTTTCTCACACAAAAAAAGATACATAAATAAAAGGGGTATTTTACTTAACAAAAAACATTACTTTCTGAACTTTCGACAATCGTTGTTTTCAGAACCGTAGCGTCATCTATACAGTGGATTTATTACTACGAGTAGAGTCATCTATGGATATGCTTTAAAAGCAATTCTGCTAGAGCTGGAGGATGTTTCAGTCAAATAATAGATGTCACTATTCTAAATAATTTTTTCCTCAATTTTTTTTATATAGATTAAACAAACATAAATAAGTCGTCTATAAATTAAAGCCATAAATAAAACACCACTTATTATAGTCGTTCCAATACTTTATTTAACTTTTGACAGATCACGCACATAAAGTTTTGTAATAATTTTTGATACAATGTACTACAGATAATACTGTACTTTATGGGCGGGCTCCGCCTACTTAGGGATGTGTCATTCGTAATTAATGACCACAGACTATAAAAACGGTTTTGAAATAAATCGATTATCGATTATATTAATAAAACATACAATAAAATTATTGTGATTATATTTTATATCAAATCACGTAAAAAGCTTTATTATTTTGCATTAAAATGCCCTAAATGTCTCTGTTTCAATGCATAAATAATTTGCGTAATGAAAACAGTTCCATCGTACTCGTACCTAGTAATGGGATCGAATGTATTCGCCGCAAATTAATGAATCTAAAATAATTGTTTAGACTTACTATAGTTGGTTCAAATAAAAACTACCTGCGGTACCTACTTGTAATGAACATGTACAAAATGTTGAAATTCGTAGTAATTTACGGATTAAAAATAAAACAACCAAAAGAGGTACTGTAATACTAATTTTAATTATAAAGAATCGTCTTCTTCGTATGACCAGGAATCATCATCACTTGAGTTCTCAGTAATATTGATTATCATTTCTTGGATAGATAAATTGTCGAATGCAACATCCCGATCCCAATCCGACATTATCACCTTCTTTGTTTTTTCTGCAACATTCGCCCAGTTTTCTGGAGTTACTTTTTTACACGCATTTTTCAGTAAATTCAGCATTTTTCTTGCGGTGAAAGGAGGAGTTGTATTGTTCCTCGCAGCATATCCTTTAACTTGTGCCCAGATCATTTCAATTGCATTATATTGGCAGTGATATGGGGGAATTCTGAGGACGGTATGCCCATGCTCTGCTGCCATTTCATCTATGACGTATCGTTTTGGCAGCTTCTTTGTTTTTAATATCTATACTAACTCTACTTTTAGTAGGGACTCATTCACCTCTTCGCCATTGTCACGGAGCCAGTTTATAATTTCATGTTTTTTGTTGGCCTGTGTTGGTATTTTATTAATTTGACGAGAGTGATAAGGTGCATTATCAATAAATATTATTGATGGCTCTTCGAGTGATGTAAGCATTTCTCTGAACCACTTTTCATACACGTTCGAATTCATCTCCTCATGATAATCTCCTGTTTTCTGGGATTTAAAAGCTAATAGAGCGCCTGGCACAAATCCTTTTACTGTTCCTGCATGACAAATAATCAGTCGTTCGCCTTTTCCCATTGGTACTGTAGAAGTGGAGCCAACGGTGTTGTCAGTCCAAGTTTTTGACAGCGTATGATTCGCATTGAGCCAAGTTTCATCTGTGAAAACAACATTCGACCAATCTTCTATTTTTTCTGCTTGTCTTAAAAAATCGCATCTATACAAAGCAATATCATTGCGTTCCATTAAAATTTTTCGTTTGTCACATTTTTGGAATAACATTCCAATGTCTTTCAATACCTTTGTCAGAGAAGATTTTTGACCACGGAACAAACCACTATTTCGAAGAGATTGTGTTAGTTTTTTTAATGTTGGAATCTCTTTTCTTTGGTAATAGTCGTATATATGACGACGAATAGCATCAGCGTCAAAATTGTCAACGGCTGTAACTTTACTAGGCGGACGTTTTTTCTTAGGTGTAGATAGCTTATTCTGTTCCATGCCACTGCTGCCGTAGCCTTCTTTTGTTATTTTTGCCACTGTTGGAGCACTAATACCTAATGCTGCTGCAACACGGTCTCTAACTTGAGTCACTGGTATAAGAGGCCCACCATTACGGCTTTCCTTTTCAAAGTATTCACGAAGTCGCAAGACAAACTCTCTTGTTTGTCCTTTGAGTACGTTCTTTTTTGGCATTTTGACAGTAACGAAGGCAGGAACGATACGCTCAACTCAACCAAACGTGAGAATTCACAAATAAATCAATACGGAGGAATATAAATACTCAACTATATTGAAGGTTACTCATTGAAATACTGTAGATTATTTTAAAATAGACATAGAGAGATTTAATAAAGATCATCAATAGTTTAACAAATACAATATTAACCACTGAATTACAACACAATACAATAATACATTTTGAAAATTCAGTTCCTTTTATATATTTTTTCATGACATAGAACCGTCATATTTGAACAACATTCTTTTAATCCATTTCTTCTTTATTTTGACAAAGGAGGTCGCACATTGAAACACGTAGAAATATGAAGTACGAAATTATCTATAAAATAATGAGTTTGTTAAATCGATTAAAACTTCTTAATGCATAAAATCGATGGATGAAAGAAATCGAATAGGTAACGGGTCAGGGTATCACTATTTGATTAAGTATTAGAGCTGTCAAAAGTTAAATAAACTATTGGAACGACTATAACAGCCTTTAACAGCCTACAGCTGGACATAAACTTCTCCTTAGAAAGGAGGTGAATGCGAATAAAATAAATGAATGAATTTATTTAATACATATTCATGTTTCCTATTAGTGGGTAGACCACCCTCCATAATTCATGTTTGGTTTTTTATTACTTTCCTATTCATAAAAACACTATTGCCTTTGACGTATGCGACAGCTGTGTTAGAGGTCTCAGATTTAATTCTCGGATTCGTAAATGGCGTTGTGTTTTATATGAAATTCATTTGTCGTATATAATATAACTAGTATATATACGACAATGGGTTTATATAAAAACTTCAAACTACTTCAAATTATTCTCTGAGATGTGACATTTTATTAAAGACTGTTATTTCTAAATTTACTCTCATAAGCTCTGGGAATGCCATTTGTTACTAAAAATGTTTTGATTTTGTATTAGCATGGCTACGCAGTGTGGAAGTATAAATACAAGGAGAACTCAATGAATGAACTTTCTACATTGTTTAAAGTACATTACTTTATTTCTATTGTAACTTGCAGAAATTTATAACCAGCCCTAGTGGTAAAAATTCGCCCTTTTGGCGATAAGGACTTGAGGGTAAATGTGTGATAAATATACTCGTATACTAGTGGTCGCCCACTGGTCGAAATTCGACCATAATTTTTTAAGCATTTCCTTGCCAGGGTTTTCCTTTCTACAGTGCACCTTCCCCGGCCTGGTTTTTGTTCTTTCGAGTTCGAAATAACCACCAGCGGGTGATATCAGGGGGGATTTCCACACAGAAGAAAAGTGAGGTTCATCTCTTTCAAATTAAAAAAGTTGAAACACAATTATTTATTGAATTATAATGATGTAGATTAATTCATTGCGTTAATTTTATTGGTTTAATTTTCTGTTATATACGTAGAAACTGATTTATATACGACTAGCTGACCGACGCAATCTCGTTTGCGTCTTTTATTGCCCGTAGCGAAAAATTTTCCCCCGTATACGGTTGATTTTTTACACCTTGTGTCCGAAAAACCGCAATATCTTACGGAACCCTATTTTTTTCCAAAATAAATATAGCCTATGTTACTCGTGGATAATGTAGCTTTCGAATGGTGAAAGAATTTTTGAAATCGGTCCAGTAGTTTTAGAGCCTATTCATTACAAACAAACAAACATACAAACAAAGTTTTCCTCTTTATAATATTAGTATAGACAAATGACGCAGTCAATATACAGGACACGAAAAGCACTTTTTTCTGGATTAATTTGAATTACCCTTACCCTTGCCCAATTGTTTCGGGGCGATTCCCTTTCTGCATTCGCTAACAACGCCTCTGTTCTCTTGGGTTATTGGCAAATACTAGAGCGTACTCCTTCCTAAAAAACCGGCAACGCACTTGTAACGCCTCTGGTGTTGCGGGTGACCATGGACGGCAGTAATCGCTTACCAACAGGCGATACGTCTGCTCGTTTGCCCCCTATATAATAAAAAAAAAGAAAAAGATATATTGTTTTGACCTTGTGATTGAGCGTTAAGCTATTCTTTAAGCATTATTATTTTTTTATACCATTTTTGGTCTTCTTTTTATTTCAAATCTAGCACACGGGCCTTAGCCAAGTGTGCCAGGGGGAAATGATGCGAGAAAATTTAGTTTTAATTAGTTATTTTTTATTTTTGCGTCAGTCTCAGCTATATTACTATAAAATGTCGTGAAAATCCGTTCATTAACATTTGCGTGAAAGAGTAACAAACACACAGGCACACACACACATCCTTACAAACTTTCGCATTTTTATAACATTCACTCTCCACCCCGTCGTCTCCGACCGACAAGGCCATGGACGGTGGTAACTTGCCCCTCCCTAGGCCCACACAGTGTTAAATTTTAGTTCTAAATATTTTAAACTGATTAGCAACCTTTGATCAATTCGGTGAGATAAACATTTTAAGTTTATTAAATAGTGGGGTAAAAGTAGGTACAAGTACGTTTAATTTCAAGAATGTGTGAAAAGAAGTTTTTATATTTTTCACGCAGACAAGCTACTGGTATGCAATTGTAGGCTCCAAGCAGGTACGTGTATATGTGTTAATCGACATCAAAATACTCACAATCCATAGTCAGGGATGACAGTGCCACAAACGCCACTGCACGAAGGCGCCTGGGTGTGGAAACCGCTCCCACTCCGATACACGGCCACACAACAATCGTTATGATCTAGTTTTACATTTCTAACTACGGGCAAATTTTCATCAATCACAAATCCAATATTGTCCATCTTCAAAACAGAGAACTGTCCTTTAATAGTTTATTGTTTTAATAAATAACAATCTTAACAATTCTATGAAGTATCTCTTCAAATTAAAGATCAATCATAACTTGTCATATATAATCATAACATCTCCACCTAGCTAGCACTTGAGCATTATGCGTACGACTGAACATCCATTACCAACGAACGAGCATTTTATAAGCCTTCATTGTTAATTGTAAACCCAGTATTTGGCAGTCATGTGGAAACGTCCACTTACTCGATAATACCTTTAACAAAGAATGTGTAGCGTAACTGATTCTGTAGGGAATATTTAAACTGGCGCACTATTCATAAATAAATTTCTATCAATACTATTTTTAGTAATTAGTAATGACAGTAAACTGTACGTACTCCGGTTAGTCTCAACCACGAAATGTAATAACACAATTTGAAAATGAATTGCGTGTGTCTGTAACCGCATACTCAATAGTTTAATTAAAATTTTAATTGAATAAAATAATGACCCTATAGATGTTACCAATTTAACACTCTCTCTTCAAGGTATGATTACTATAGGTATTAGGTCGTTAAAGTCAGCTAGAAAAGAAAATTTCATGTTCTTCAAATTTTTTTTTTGTCTATACCAAATCACAGAGGTGCTTTACGATTTTGTTTATTTTTTTAGTCTCTTCTCTTGTTTGATAATTTGATATCGTTGTGTCGTAATGTCCACTGTAGCTAGAGATCACGCTGAACTTACAGGCGGGTGAAAATATAACCTATCACGCTGTCAATCAAATAATTATCGACCCTGTTTAGTAACGGCGGCTCTTTACATATGTATTCACTATTAAGCTATCATAATTCGCAAAGATGGTACTGTGAAGAGTTTTTTTCTTTTCCTTCTATTGTATAAGCCTGAAGTGGCATGTCTGTTAAGTTGGGGTACCGGGGTCTTTCTTTAACTATCCTCCAACATTATTGGAGACCTTATATTCTCTTTATCACTCGTAATCTTTTATGCTTCTCGCACTGGTATTCCGCATCCTGTATCTTTCTATTACTCATTCATATTTTATTCACCAGGTGGTTGGGATTACCATCGCTAGACCTGCTGTCTAGAGAACTATTTTCTACTACTCTACTTGTATAGCTGTTAGATAACGGTTTACCTGCATAGGGTGGGTGTACCTTTCAGGTAAGCTTGAGTTGAGAAGAGAAGATACACCTGTATAGACTCTCAATCAGGCCATGGCTCCGGTGAGCAAATCACGACGCTAATAATTGGTTTATTATTTGATTATTTAAGATTGGTAGGGACGACCGCCACACACGCTCAGTTTTCGCTGTACAGTACTGCATAGGTACAGCCATGGTCAAAAAATATAAAAGATCATATTTTTTAAATTATATAAACAGGTGTGGTAACCTGCACAGTAGTGCAACATACACGCTACAACGCGTTACCTACCTGTGCATTTATGGGGTATGGTGATATGGGTGCCACGTATCTACCTATAGACTAATCCCACCTACACGCCCACGACTGTAACTCATGTACACCAGGCTCAACAGCAGTGACCCACGAACACACCGAGTTATGACACTCGAGAAGTCCCAGGAAAAATCAAACTGTCTTAGAACCCGCTACGAAAGAATTCAGAAGGAAAACTGGAGGAGTTGGAAATATAATAAGTCCACTTCCCTCCTTACCAAAGCTGCAGACAAAATGAAGTCAAATAGGCAGACACCTTTTTCAAACCGGGAAGCACCAACAATTATATTTATATACCTATGTCGTGACTCCATACAACTTTCGAAGATATAATTACGTACAGTATTTTTTTTTTAATATTAATTATTGTCGATAAAGGCCCTGATCACGTGCGGGGAGCATTTCATTAGGTATACTTCTCCGAGATCGGCGCACGGGGTAAAGTGATTGAAGTTGGATACAGCGACTCTTCGAATAACATTGTCTGCTCACGTTATAAGAGGCAGCGTTTCTAACTTTGGAAAACAACGTAGACTTAAAGAAACAACAATCAAGAAAACAACGTAGACTTAAAGAATACAAAGTCAGAAAGAAGCCGTTGCTCTCTGACAACAACAAAAAAACTGCTGCATGTGGGTTTTAAATTACACCGATAAAAATTGTTTAAATGTCATTTGTCAACCATTGTCAATTATAGCACATAAAAACAGTAAAGTGATCGTAGATTGTATCCAAACAAAATGACCTTTACAGAAACGTGACGTAACTCGCTCTGATTGGTGTTCAACATATATGGCGGTTTGCTATATTTTGTAGTGTGTATTTTTGTTAATTAACTGTTAATCTCACTCAAAGTATGAAAATAAATAAGATTTCGATACTCTATGAACCCCATTTCATCAGTTAAATACATAATTTTATAGATTCTTGGTAACTGTCATCATACTTATTGAAAAAATATAATACACTGACGATTGTTAACCGTTGTTCTTAAAGGTTTTTTTTTAAGTTTATCTTTTTTTTTAAATACTAATTCTAACTTCAAGTGAGAGCATTACACACACGGCTTAGGTAGTTTATTGATCTAGGATTGTATGTCAGATGGAGGAGTTGACAAAATGTATATCTGTGAGATTAGAACGGGATTTAAAAACACATTCATGTTCTGAAATCGGTATTGTTATCCTTTTTTGTGCTGAAAATCGCCTCTGATACCACTAGTGGTTATGTCGGACAGTATTATTACCCTAATTATTAAAATACTTTTGACGATGATGTCAGAATTTGTCATAACAGTCTAACTCATAGGCCCATTTAGGCTTATACTTTACCAGAGGGGAACGCCTGCATATGCATCCCTACCGTGTTGCTTTATGCCCGCCGAAACTTATAATATATGCCATCGGGCATTCATACAGCACTTTAGTCGACCCGTGGAGCCGTTTGATCCATTTCATAAATTTGCTTCATAACTTTTCTGTGTCTATTTACTTAATGCCTTACCCTAAAATATTGTTTGTATCACTACCTTTTTTTTGTAAATTATCTGAATATAAGTAAAAACATTTTTTATTTTTCTAAGAATTTATTTACTTACATTATTAGCTATAATAAAGTAGATAATTTTCGTATTTTATCTACTTTATCACATTTTTAAGAGAAATAAGATTTTGTGTATTGTTGTTTTTAAAAAAAGTAAGATTTTAACTGTCAATAATGTTTTATTGCATCTAGCCCGCGAAAGTAAGGGTTTATTTTTATACAATGTTCAAAGATAAGTCTTGTACTACTTTAATAGGCACATCTCGGTTACACACAATGCATTTATCCCATTGAAAAGTTACATTTGCGGTTGCAATTCTTAGAGGACGCAATTTTATTTTTTAGACATGAAAGAGGTGTTAGTATGTACTGTGTATGTGTGTGTCCCGACCGGCATTTTGGAACCGCGCAACTACAGTCATCAATGTAATGATTATTACATTGATGAAAGTGACTAAAAAAGCCTTGTTTTTTTTTTGTTTTTGAATGCGTGTAGTAGCATACTTTTGACTACGGCCTGTGCCTCATGTGGCCGTGTTCATGGTGCTTTGAGCAGCTTGGTAATAGGTATGGACTTTAATGACTATGACACAATTTATATCCGTTTATAAATTAAATATTATATAACTAACGTATGCTTTGTATTTAGCTATATTACTGTAAAGTTTCAACTATATCCATGAGTGAAAGAGTATCAAACATCACATACATCCTCACAAACCTTTGCATTTATAATAGGTAGGAAGTAGTATTTGCTATTTGTTAGTCTTCACGGAGGCCTTTGTCCAGCAGTGGACGTATTCGGTGATGATTTAAAGTGTTTAAGTAAGTTTCATGTTGGGTGTGAAGCGACAGGATCCTATTAGAAACACAGAGCTGCGATCCAAAACTAAAGTCGCGGATGTGGGCAAGAAGACTGCCAGATGGAAATGGGATTGGGCCGGACACGTATGTCGGATGAATCCGGACCGGTGGGCCAAGGTCGTCGAACGCCGGGTACCTCAGGATGGATGCCGACGACGAGGCAGACCCCGTAAAAGATGGCGCGACGATCTTGATGCCTATCGCAGAGACTGGCTTTAAATAGAGAAAAGTGGCTTGTTGCAGGGGAGGCCTTTGCCCAGCAGTGGGACACAAAGGACACATAAAAAAAAGTTTTGTCAGCAGTTAGACTGTCTTGTATTTCGTCTTGTGTGTCTGATGTGTAAAGTGGTTGGGTTTTATTATACAGTGACCTTTAAACCACAACAAATATAACTTGACATGTAGATTCATATTTACATTCATACAATGCCTACTCAAATAAAGGCAAAAAAATGTCACATAAATTATAAGGTTTGTAATCTCATTACGTGGTGTACGGAATTGGCTGACTGACAGCTGATGTCAAGGGAGTTAGAGACGACTTTAATTCCGTTTGAGACAGACACTTGGATACCGCAACCTCTTGTCATACTTATTCATAATTTAAGCACGAAACGTGAAATGTATAATAGTATATCGTTTTTATTCGTTTTAAGAAAAATGTGTTTGAATTTGGGGTAAGTTGTTTTGTAAAACTTTCAGCTTGCAGGATTTCTGTGATTCTGGACTGGTCTGATTCTTATTCCTAGGTAAGGCAAGATACTATTGCTAACTATTCTTTAGATGTATTTAATCTAATATTTCTAATAGAAAACTAATAGAATTAGAATAGCTAAGCAGGTGCCTGCCATCCAAATGTGTGTGCAATTTATAGTGCAAGGAACATTGTTTCTATTAATGTTAAGTAAAATATTTACTTGTTTATTAAAATTAACACTTTTAAATAGCTGAATGTAGTTTGTAGGTTCGTGAGTAATGGACTAATATATATATGAAGGTTCCATACCTGTCTCGTGCACCTATGACGCGCAGACACTATATGTTGTTCGTGAAAAGGCAGGAAAAGTGTACTAAGACGCAATGCGTGTGTGTGGGCGAACCAGGGGAATTAAATAAATCCGTCCCAACGAGTATACTACGATAGTTAATTAATTTCAGTAAAAAATAACCAACTAGTTCGCGTATTTAAAAATCTACGCGGAGGGTTTGAATAACATCCACACATCATCAAATATTAGTCATATCGTCGGTATGAAACTTACTAACAGTATCAGACTAAACTTTAACTGTGTAGGGACCTATCTAATCTCTTTTTTTATTATTGAATAGGGGCAAGCGATCAAACGTATCGCCTGATGGTAAGCTATCACCGCCGCCCATGGACACCCACAACACCAGAGGCGTCACAAGTGCGTTGCCAACCTTTATGGACCAAATGTAAATATTTGTTTTGGAGAATGGTTGTGTAATATGTACCTATATGCATTTACAAATAAAGCTTTTAAGTACTGTATCAGTTTAGTAGCTCTACTAAGTTTGCAACTAGATAGTGAGGTCTATCAGATACCCGATTTTTTTTTTATGAAGTATCAAAAATCCTAATTTACTAATGTGATATTATATATATATATGTGTGTGTAATTATTCACATATGATGATTATTATGATGTGGGTACATAGAAAACAATAAAATTACTCATACGTTGCTCATTATCTATTCTTCCTCACTATACTTGGCAATGGGCTGGTCACATATGTCGCAGAACTGACAACCGCTGGAGTAAGCGCGTACTGGAGTGCAGACAGCGTCTTAGCAAACGTAGTGTAGGATGCCCTCTGACCAGATGGCGGGATGACTTGCATACGAAGGCTGGCAGCGACTGGATGCAAAAGCAATAGACCGGGCTCTGTAGTGTTCCTTGGTAGAGGCCTATGTCCAGCAGGGGACTGCAACGGGCTGATGATGATACTTGACTGCCTCGGTGGCGCAATTACGGCGTATGCGACTGTGGTGCTCCAATAATCCACTAAGTTGCCACGAAAGTCGATGAGGTGTAAGTTCATGAATGAGAAAGGTTTAAGGTGGCAGGCCACATCCTAAAATTACTAGACGATCGTATGGTGAAGTTTAACCATATGATGAGAGAGTCTAACGAAACTATTGTGTAGAAGACCCCCCTCCGTCTGATGGACGACAGCTGAGAAAGAACTGAAAGAAACTCATTTACAATGAGACACATAAAACCGTGCTAAATGGAAAATCAGAAAATGCATATATGGTCGACCCCAAGTAAATGGATGAGGATAAAATAAATGGATGGATAGTATGAGGTGTAGAAGAAGAAAAATTCACTATAGTCGCAAATGTGAATATACCCTCCCATAGACGTCGAGAATGCGTGGTCCCAATGAAGATAAATGAGACTTTTTTGATGTAAGTAATACTTACTTGTCTCAAATATAGCATGAAAAGTCTTTTAACGGACCCTACCTGTACATTGCAGAAAACAGTTTCAAGACACTGTCACCACAATGGAGGAAGTTTCAACAATATTTAGATGTCCTAGCGTTCAGAAATGTTGAAGTCAGCTAACACAACCTACTTCTAAACAATTTACGATTCATGAAACTTTTGTTATAAGTGGGGAAGGCATTAGTATCTGTTTTCCGTAGACGGCTTTCAGAATGGGAGCAGGCAATCATACTGTGCGGTATAATTACTGTCTAGTATTCATAAGACAGGTAGGCTATTACTTACCCTTTTTGAAAATATTAAATAAATTCACGCCTACTATTAGAGTTGTTTTGGTCACACAGTTATAAAAGAATCAGAGAACAAGATTACTCATCGGCAATAACATCAGAAAACGAATATTTGAAATCCACTAATATTTATAAGTACCTACTATAATTCTTATATTAGTGTTTTTCCTGTCCTGTTTTTTTTTCATCATAGTCAGTCATAGTCATAGGTTACTTATTTTACAAAAAATGGCCTTTAAAGCTTAAATAAAATAAAAGCTGTCTAACGATTAACCAAATTCACTTTACTCAGTCAAAACGATAAAAATATGTTTCATCTATGATAATTAATTACAATTGTGGGTAGTTAACATTAGTTTTATAACGGTCAATGCGTCAGAATATCTCTTCAACTTCTAATAACGTCGCTTCATAAGTAAATGCAAGTGCAGCCATCTGAGCGGGACAGGTTTTTTCAACAACTATCTAAACAACTGATCGATGTCCCCCGCCAATCAAATCAAAATCATTTATTGAAATAAGACACTAAGTGACATTTATGAACATTAAAGCTACAGTTAAAAATCAAAGATCGACACAAACAGACGCCACAGTATGTACTGAATTGTCAAGGTGAATATGGTGAAAACATGAAATACTATATAATATACTGCCCTGCTTGTGCTGCTGCGGCTTGTGTCGATCTATAACTTCCAGTTTCCAAAGTGCGCAGCGCCTTATAAGAAGAATACTGGCAAAGAAACTCATGGCCACTCTTTTTTTAAACTCAGATATTCAGGTATAACAGTGTTAGTATTACATGAAAAGTAAACAGTATGCAAGTTGTCACCTGAATTAAAAATTTTGAAATGTTCCTAAATAAAACGTATCAACAAAAAGAAAAAAAATCACTCAGTGATATCACTGAAGGCCCGAGACCACAAAACATAGAAATCATTCAAGGTGCACATCTACTAACATTCAGTTACTAAATCTACTGTTAAAAATAATTCGTGACTGGATTAAGAGGCTACCTACAGTTGCAGTTAAGCGAACCAAAATAATAGTATAGGCTAAAGCGTCGCTGACTAGGCCGACCAGTCATCCCAAGCAGAACCCTTTCACGAGTATGCCCCATGGACCAGCTATCGTCTCCCTCGCCATATTAGAGGGAAAGAAACGACCCGCCCCACGACGACACCGCAAGCATGACATTTTAGTGAGCATGACAAACCATAGTCGAGATATTGATAAAAGTCACTACTAATCAAATTACCATAATAATCGTCACGCATTACTTTCAACTAACAATAGTTTGTTAATAATGCAGCCCAATTACAAGACATAGGAGTTTGTTTGTGTGTATATAATAACACCTTAAGACCATGACTGTTTGTTACCAAATAGCCATCCCGTTTCTAGCACAGAGTCATTCAATGTGATAGTGTTAGTATTTTAGCCTTTTATTTTTTGAAAATAGCTAATAAATATTGTGAACATATTCAATGTTTTTTATTTCCTAGTGTTTAATTTTAATTCTTCATCATCGTCTATCGCAGTTCACTTCTGAACATAGGCCTAACCAATATCCCGCCACTTGATGCGATCGTAGGCATTAATTTAATTATATATAAAATACTAAAGCTTATATTCCTATATTATTATAAGTTATGTATCCTCCTATCTTGTAATTTCATGTTACTATATGCAGTTGAGTGACCTATAACCATGTTATCAAAATATTATCTAGTACTGGTACACGTACGTTTATATAGAACATTTCTTTCGTGCAAAGATGATGATAACGATGATGTAATTATAAATATAATGATTTAATAATCCTACTAATATTATAAACGCGAAAGTTTGTGAGTATGTTTGATGTTCTTTCACGCAAAACCTACTGAATGGATTTTCATGAAACTTTACAATAATAAAGCTTATACATCAGAATAACACATAGGCTACAATTTATAAAGAGACTTGCAGCGTTGCGGGTAGCACCGCGGGGTTCAGCTAGTAAATAATAGTGCAACATTAAAGCACAATTACGTCGCAAACCAAGAACAAAAAGTGTTTATCACATTCACAGATATAGATACAAGCCATACCTACAGCTTTTTATATAATGCCATATTGAAGTTATATACATATATTTACTTTGAACCAAAGGTATGAGAAGCAATGCATAGGAGATATAAACCACATTTCCACCGATAGGTCTATGTCCAGCAGTGGACTATCAAAGGCCGAGATGATGACGACGAAAGCAAAAATCTCTGCTCATAAAAATCATCATCAACTATAATTTGTGTAGAACAGAATCTCTCCCCCATCCCTCTTCACATCCCCAAAGGTCGGCAACGCACTTGTGACGCTAAAAATGTGTATATTTGTGAGTGCTAAAAATGATGACTTGAAGCAATAGTATCTTATACTAATTTACATTTAAAGCTGAAGAGATGTTTGCTTGAACGCACTAATCTTAGGAACTACTGGTCCGCTTTTAAAATTTCTTTCAATATTAGTATTAGATAGCTCATTTATCGAGGAAGATCAATAGGAGCTGGGGAAAATTATTACGATACGGGCAATGGGAGACGTAAATGATGTTGCGTGGGTCAGCTAGTCCATAAATACTTTAAATTACTCTCAATATACCTATTACATAGATTAATTATTTTTTTATCAGTCATGTTAATTGTAACGATTTGAAATCATATACTACGTTGCAGAAATTATTTGGTTATTTTTTTTTTAGTTAGTATATATAAAGTATGATTTACCAATATTAAAGAAGATACTAACGAGCTACAAAGTACAAGCAAACAAAATTATTTCGCATATTTCGCAGAATTTGTAGAGAACTAAGAATAGCACAGGGAACTAGACTCAATTCACAAGAGAACAATTTTGGAGGTTCTATCTCTCTAAGAAATTACTATTTGTGTATGTATAACCGCTGGGCTGATTTGAAAAATTCTTTCAGTGTTGGATAGTCCATTTACCGAGGAAGGCTATAGGCTATATATCATCACGCTAATACTAATAGGAGCGTAGCACCAATGAAGAATGTTTTAAAAACGGGGGAAACTTTCCACGCTATGGGCAATTGAAGACGCAAACGAGGTTGCGTGTGACAGCTAGTATATATATATACAGTCTGATTATCTGTATCTTTATTACATTTCTTTAGGCAATCTTTGGTTAAACACCAAGTTACATAAAAGTTGAAAATTAATCAAATCATAACTGCAGAGAACAAACAATATAATTAATGTTTTTAATCATTATTTCATACCTATATGTATTTATAAAAAAAAATTTAATTTCCTTCAAAATTAACCATAAAGCTATGGCGACTTACATACATATCTCAAAAGTTTGGTTTATTGGACTAATGCCCAGTTCCTATATTCGAAAAACGATCCGTTCTAGGTACGAATAGTAGTATATTATACGGGGCGTAAGCTAAAATCGTTCCTATAAAAAAATAATTGAGGAACGGTATTTACGACTCGTAGTCGGTTGTAGAAAATTTTTACACGATGACGATTCGTTAAATATAGGAACCGGACATTAATTGGTTTTCGTTGTATGCGGACGGTAGGTGAGTACTCGTTGCCTATTGCCCGAATAGCAAAATGTGATAATCGCTTTCAAATGGAACTAGTTAAGTAGGTCAATTAGGGGAAGTTAGGCACGAGTACAAAATCTTTTGTAAATTAATCGACGAGTAAGTTTAACTTCTTACTAATAATTAATTAGATTTTTTTCCCAGAGTTAGGTGTCTACCGGTTGTATAATAGCTTTCTTTTAAGGGTTGAGTAGTATGTCCAGCCCTATTCATTCCTACTACATCGAGACAAGAAAAATCTGAACCAAACCCCATTCCATACTATTGGGCCAGCGTGTTATAGTGGCTAAACCCTCCTTACTAGGGAGAATCTTATGCCCAGCAGTGGACTATTAAAGATTGATGATGAGGTTAATACTTTTTTTTTATGGAATAGGGGGCAAACGAGCACACGTATCCCCTGATGGTAAGCGATTACCGCCGTCCATGGATACCCGCAACACCAGAGGCATCACAAGTGCATTGCCAGCCTTTGGGGGATGGGGAGGGGGATGGAGGGAGGGTTGGGGATTTGTTCCTCTGGTATCCTCACTCACTGGGTGAAACACAGCGAAAGCGCTATTTCAAACCGGTTTTCTGTGAGGCCGTGGTGTCACTCCGGTCGAGCCGGCCCATTCATGCCGAAGCGTGGCTCTCCCACGGAATAATGTTAGACTAAAACCGACTCTATCACATGATTTGTGATTACACATCATGTAAGCTTATTCTAAGAAAGTTCTCTAACAGAAACTTGATCACCAAACACGCTATCAAGTATGTGTCCTTATGTAGCTCCTTAGTTATTTACACCTTACAACGTTAACGTTTTTCAAATGAAATAATAATCAAAGATGATCTTTTTAATACTAATATTGTTCTTTGGTGAGGCATTTAGTACAATCTTATAAATAATGTTTATATTATATCATTGAATCTTATAGATTGTTCCTATTGACGCATAGTTCTAACGCACGAAACGTACGTTTATGACTAGGCACAGATGTTATATCTAAACATACATTTGTACTCTGATTGCTATGGGATGAGTCAGAAACGGTTACGAACTTAATAAACTATATAATGTACTTGTAGATAATACAGCCTCAGAATAGTAAATGAAGATTTACTCTCCCAATGAGCGACCCTTTCTATTTTTCAGTTTTACTTTGCTCAGTTCTATTTTGAAATGACTTCCATACAAGACAAGGGGTTCTTAATTCGTTTCGCACGTTATTCAATACGTGTGTGTTATTTATTTTTTATTAATTTACAAAAGCTTATTAATAATTAGGCAATTCGATATTTTCTAAAACCAGTAATAATCTTACAATGTGATTAATCATATCACTATTTAGTTCAAAACAAAGTCGTTTCCCGCTGTCTGTCTGTCCCTATGAATGCTTAGATCTTGAAAACTACGCAACAGATTTAGATGTGGTTTTTAGAGATTCAAGAGGAAGCTTTATATGTATTAATACATGAAATATATAGTAGAGAAACAGTGATTATTTTAGAGGTTTCTAATGTGATGTCGTAAATAAACTAATTTTTTGCGCTTACATTGCAAACGCTGGCTGAAGCCTACGAGATAGATCAAAACAATCTACTGCAGTATAATATCCCTTGAGCAGGTCTACAAAAAAATCAAACAAGTGTATGTGTATCTGTTAGGGATAACCCGCAATAACCATTTTTATCCATTACTTTTTATTAGAAATAATCACTTACTAAGCGATTTTAAGCAATCCAGTTAAGTACCTTAAATACATTATGCATTTAATATAGATCAATATGGCCCATTACAGAATCTAATTAAAATGAATATTTTCGCAGATATTACAGGTTTAAAATGCAGGGACATAGCGGCTGCGGCGGTACCGGCCCGTAATCCGTACATATTCGAAATTGTAATGATAGTAGGTACATATTTAAAGATTAAAGTGAATTCTATTTTAATACAAAACGTGTTAATCAGCTCAACAACTTTTTCGAAATTGTATGTTCCTACCTTAGTCCGGTCCGGTATTAAGGTTAATTTTTAAACGGCGCTTAACAAGAGTAAACTCTAATATATATATATATATATATTTAGTATCAGCATTGCACACGTACGAAGCCGGGGCGAGTCGCTAGTATACTTATATATATATATATATATACGACGATTGTAATTTGAAAACGCTTACAAAACCGAGACTAATTTATTCAAAGTCTTGTGAAGTGAGTTACACATGGATAACTTTTTTTAATATTAATTCAACTAAGGTTTCTGATAATGTAAGAAAACTGTGCACGTCAATTGTGTCCCGGACAGGACTAAAATCGCGATTAATTTCAACCATTTGCCGTCCACTACTGAACGTAGGTCTTCCCCAAGGAGCGCCAACCATCCCGGTCTTGGGCAATCCACATCCATCACTCTTTTTAATTCGTCAATCCGATTATTTGATCACAACTGCAAAGTTTTGTCACTGCTATACCGTTGCTTAAAACACAATTATTATTTTTTCTCGAATCTTTCCAAACATAAAAATACAAAATTGTAGTAACTATCCAATACTTAGAGTCACACACTATCCGTAGTTAGGACCCAACTAACATAAATACGAGGATGTCAGTTTAATAGTATTGCACAGGAATAGATTTCTTATTTAATATTATTTGACGTTCTGAACGTATTGTCACTCAGTTTAAACGGGTGGATTATTTGAAATATTTTATTCAACCGTATCGAATGCCAGTCGATGTTGACCCGGTATTGACGCCGGTATTCCTAACAAAGTTCGTACGTTCGTAAATAATTATATTTTTCCAATACGGGATATTTGTCATAACTCCTGTAACAAGACGAATTATTAAGTTTGAGAAATAATACTAACTATAGATGGAGAGGCCATGTCGAGCAATATTATTACCGTTATAGGCTGTTGATGACAGTGCGGTTTCTGCATTCACTGCCAAAGTTTAGCTATGTGAAACTTAAAATAAAATAGAAGTCGATTTAAATAAGTTGAACTAAAAATTTAAAGGTAAATAAGGTAATAAGGTTAGGTTCCTCGATAAATCAGCTCTTGAAAATATTTGAAAGATATGGCATTAGGCACCTAATATTGTAGTGAATTTTTTCGTTCATTATTTTATTCTTTTATTACGAATTACTTACTTTTAAATATTTAGTTCGACTTAAGCGTGCTTCTTGGTATTTATAAACCACATTTACCTTACCTTAAATTGTAGTAGTGTGTTTAGAAGTGCGGTTTTTTAACAATATTAAATTAATTGTATTCAGACCGGGTCCTGATAACTCTAAAAAGTTTAAATGAAATTGATTGAACTCTTGATTAAACCGGGGTTTTTAAACTCTAGTCAACTTATAGTTGACAGACGGAGTTCCTCGAGAACTTCTTTTATTTCCTTCTTATGCTATAGGTACATGATAAGGCCTGGCCCAATTATTGGTACACTTTATTGTTTCAGTATGTTCGACCCCTTCATTCCACTTCGCCACTAGTTCTGGAAAAGTTCTCACCCGTGGGGTTTTATCGTACATTGATAGAAAGCAGGCCAGTGCTTCAAACTAACTTATACTCAACTATAACTGAATTAATTGGCACTGGACGCAACCATTTCCTGCAAACGATGTTAAAAACAGCCATTTAAGATTGCAAACGAGATCACCGCACTATACCTATATGATATGTTTAAATTAATTGATAAGCTGGTTTTCAGCCAAAGAATAAATTTTCAATTGGTTTTCAAAAATTTTAACGTTAATGGTTAATATGTTTTAAACTTTTTTTTTATAATTTACGCTTAATCAAAAAAATGGGTCACGTGTTGGAATGTTACCACTGCCGTACCATATGGGTTGGTATTGGTGCCCAAAACTCAGGAGTCTCCAACGCGTTGCCATAATGTGCTTGACAATGTACAAACAGGAATTACCACAAACTGCGTGTAATATTTACAATTTAAACAGATATAATAATAAAGTTAAGAGTAGCAACATTTTGAGAAAACAAATTAAAAATAACAACGGAATATCGGTTAGTGTTTAGGGAATTAACAAACAAGAAGTCGTTTCAACCTAAAACACTGTCCCCTTGTGTCATTTTTGTGTAATAATTTATTAAAAATTGTTTTGTTATGTTGGCAACTTTTGGGTAAAGAGTATACCGCGCGAAAAGATCACGTCATCGCTCGCGTGGCAAGCACTACGAGGCGACGCGTCACAGTCACATATACAGTAGGTCTGATAAAACTACATATATCTCGTTTTATTGCATTACACGGAACGCGGTAAAGAGAGACAGCTACTCGCTTGTTCCACAATAGCGGCAAACAGTAAACTTTATTCGAGTTCCAAGTTGGTGTAACCCGCACAGTTGCACCGGTCGCAGACGACAGCGCACGCTTTTCCTGTTTCTGAACCGATATAACTTTTCGTAAGTTCGTCATGATGTTGCGCTGTGTGCTTGCGGTGTTGGCCTTAGCCGGGGCTACTTTAGCGGGTTCCGAGGTCACTGAACTAAAAGTCGACGTTGTGAGCGTCCCTGATGGTTGCACCACCAAGTCCAAACATGGTGACATGCTGACCATGCACTACACGGGCACATTAGATGATGGTCAAAAGTTCGACTCCAGGTAAGTGAAATTTCCGCGATTTAATTTCGTCGTGTTAAAGAGTTTATTTATGATTATTTCAATTGCTTTCCAAAATTTATTAATGTACCTACCTACTCATTTTTAGTGAAGAAAATTCTTTCTTGTCCGTTTTCTTATCACAGTCATAATGTGGTTGGTCGTAATCAAGATTAATATGTACCTACGTGTTGCAAACATCGTTTACTGTTATTTAAAAGGATACTGTGCATTTAATATGAGTTACTTAATTGAGTTTCACCGACAAATTGTTTTCTTGTAGAATCGAAGGTCACAATACAGTATACGCAGTAGACAGCCGCCTGCTAAGTATTGTAGTTAACGTCATCAATCCGTTGACCCGTAAGCCTAAAATCAACAAAAGTTTACAGTGTCATTGGGTACCTTAAAATCACACGAATAAAAAACAAAATGGCGGAATTTAGTCGTCAAGAATTAAAAGAAAATTATTGCCGATTAAATACCGCCATCATGTTTTATTGCGAGTTATGAAGTTATGAGTACGAATAGAAAAAAAAAGTCATAAGTAGTGCTTCAATGCAGTAATTGGTGTCTTTAAATGGATTTTAAATCAATAGTTGTTGGTAGTAAAACTGATATCCTACTGTAAATGCAAAAGGTATGTTTAGAATTTCCTTCAAATCCTTAAAATGTAAATGAAGAAGGGTTTAAACAAATACTTTTCTAAAAAGTACTATACATATTTATTTTTAGATTTACCCTCGCAAATCTTTTTTCAGGTCTAAAGTGTATTATTTGTATATTTTATAATTTTTTTCGTTATTGTCTAAATATTCCAAACGCGTGACCATATTTTGAGTTAAATAGTTTTATTTTGCGAAATCTCACTAATATTTATTTGTTTTATCATAAGACAGCAGGTAGCAGTAGATTGAAAGTAGACGATTTTAAAAGGAATGTTTGATTTTTTTAAATTTCTTTATTTCTTTGTTACTACATTTAAATTTTATTTTTTTTTATTTACAGTTGCATCAATAATTTAGTTAAAATCTTGTATGATTTTCAATATTTAACTAATTCATTCTTTAACATTATTATACTTATTTTCCTCTTGATTCCTTTACGTTACGAAACTACAGCCTGACGATACATCAGTCTTCTAAAATAAACCTGTGAGAAAGCGTGACACTTAAAGTTATCGATATGTGATTTTATTTCAGTACCTTTAGTAATATGGAAATAGATATTGAATAATAAAAGTTATTTTTTTTAATTGACGTTTTTATTTTACTCGTCTGCATATTGTAACACTTGCAGTTTTTTTTGCGTTTTACCTCAAATATCTGTCGGTAGCACATACGTTCGAATTTTTAAAAATGCGATTTTGCAATTTAAGTTAGGCATTAAGTTACATTCAAAGTCATTTTTTATTCTAGACTTCTTGACTTTTATTAATGACTGGTCTATCATTTAAATACCATTGGATCTTAGATTTCAAGCATTTGTATAAGTATCGATATTGAATTATATAACGAAATTCAAATACCCACAGTATCTTTTTTTTTTAATTTCTTGCCACAACATGGCGTATCTTTCCACTCAAAGCAGCAAAATTGTGAATAAGAAAGGTTAGGCGTAATTTACAATACACGGTACAAACCTACAGAAACATGACAAGTACTTACCTTAAAATTTAAATATTCAACGTTGACATCTAGAATACAAACATCGTTCCGCGGTAGCGCAGCAAATCTTAATAAACGTAATAGAGGAAATAAAAATATGTAAATCAGCCCCTACAATACTGTTACCTGTTTTAAAAAAAAAGTTAATCTTGGAAGTCTAATTTTGACGTTGAATCCTTGTTAACTTTCTAAATGTAATGGCTTCGTGGTGTGATACCTGGGCCTTTCATGTGATGAAGATCTCTAGTATTTTTTGCATTATGAGATTATTATGCAGTGACTATGTTAAAGAAATAATACAACTTGAGATTTGTGTATTCATAAATATTCTGCAAAATGGTTTGGTACATGTGCGTCGAAGAAATAGAAAGTTTTTGCTTTGAGTAGGTAATTTCCACCTTCCAATTTTTTGTGGTATTCGAAGTAAATAATCATAATTAATTAATCTTACCATTCACATACTCTAATATTACGTACGAATGTGAAATTCAGGCGTTGCTTGTGATTAACTAAGAAAACTTTTGCTTGTTTGAGCAAGACTAAACTTTTGTTATTACCGTTTATGGATGCGCGTGTAAAATTTTGCGCTTAATTGTATACATTCTTAACTTATTCGCACATCGTTACTGAACATTTACTAATTTCAGTTATACTCCGTGGAAAGAAACCTCTATCTTCTAGAAATGAATGACAAGACGTTACCGATTCAAATCGATATTTTAAACCGACTCAAAATATATTTTAGGCGAGACTGACTGATACGAATAGATGATTATTCAAATCTATGCGCAATATCCGCATATTCAACAAAATTTCTTAATCCCAATTAACGCGACTATTGTCTTAAATATTCTGACATCATTTTTAAATCAATTTACAATAATTGACTTACATTTTCTCTTCGCTGCTTTTAAATTATATTTTTAGGTATATATGTAATTTAGTACACAAATTGTAAAAGCTGTGTATATAGATTTCAATTTGCCGACATTTAGTGTAATCTAATAAAATAATTCTAGTGACTTAGTACTAAATTTCAGCACTGGTATAGCAGACACAAAGTTTATTAAAGTTAAACTTTTCCCAGATTTTCATACAATATGGAGGAGCAAGGACTGCTGGACTCAGACCGTCGGCTACCCTAACTTTTTTAATTGTCTTTTTTTTTAATTTTACGATCTGACATGAAACGGGTGTAAGCTTGAATCTGTTGTTGCTTAGGGCGTCATAATACCACACCTAGGTCTATATATTCACGCGGTTGACGTCAAATACACAGACTCACATGCTAATAAGTGATTGTAAGTCTGCGAGGGTACTACTTGACACCATTACAGGAGAAAGTGCATTTGACTATCTAAAACAATGGAGTAATCGTAAGGAGAATTAATCTCACTGTGTTTACGAGACTTGTGCAATAAAAACATACTATTGTACTCCGTGCTTCTATTTACACGAAATATTTTCTTTTACAACGAGAATAATTATTGTTAGGTACTGATTATACACGTACCTTAATACAAGCCAGATCGTTTTGTCTTAATCCATACTAATTTATAAATTTGAAAGTAAAGCTTTCACGGCTAAATCATTGCCCGATTTGAATGAAATTTAGTTATTGAGGACTACGAGGAATGTTACTTATAATGTTATCACTTTAGAAACAAAGTTTGAATACTTTTTAACACTACAGAGGACAATCTCTAAAGACCAATTGCAGTACGGGTGCGAAAGTCTGGCAATAGGAAACTACTATACAAGTTTCCTTTGCCAGACTCTCACATGTCTATCCAATGTAGTTCAATACATTCATTGGTAAACCATATTCATATAACGGCTGTTTTAAAATAACAAACACCCACGTTATTACTTCAGAACGCGTATAAGGATACTAAAACACATCATGTAATGACCCACGACTGTTGAGAGGATAAAAAACTATTTTTTTTAATGAAATTGTATTTAAATGGACATGATTGTAATTAATCTTTAATCTAAACATATGCAATGTTGAACTTAGTTATTAAAATGACTGCCAGGATTCCTAACTAGGTATATGGTAAGGTTACCTTCCATAGGTAGGAAGTTAAACTTAGTTAAATCTTTATTTAATTTAAATACGAATAAAATAACTTTAGGTTTCGTTAAATTATTTGTTTTGAAAAGTCATGTCGCACGGATTGCTATAGAAGTAGATAACAATTAATGTCATTCGAGAACGATTAGTTGACAAGTGATTACTTGCGTAATTATGTACTATCTATTTCGTTAATAATAATGGAAAGTGGATTTTTAAAATTCCAAACTTCAATCATAAGTGAAAATTGACTCATACAACAATGCAGCTTACAAAAACTTAAAAAATTTAGACTTTGAATTAACCAGAGTAACTGGATGACCGAGCATCGCTTGATCCTTTTTTTCGGTAAATTTTCCGCATATTATATTTCATGAAAATGGTTAAAGCCGTTTCCGAAATTAACATTATATATACTTATATAGATGTTAGATGTCCGAAATACTTATTTATTTAATATTATATAAGAATTGCTTGTTTAAAGATATTCGATATATATGTTTAGTTCGGCCGTTATGCAAACTGCAGAATTTATGACAACCTTATGAAAACTTATCCCAACTAAAGAATCTTAGTTCACTTAACTTTAATCTGAGGCTCTTATCTTTAATTCAGTTACTGTTGATTATATTCCTTAAGTAAATCACCTCTGTCGTAAGATAGCAAGATGAACTAAACAAGCTATCATTCAAAATGGGTGTGCAATTCAAGTTGTATCACACACATGTTATGTACAAGTTTGGTGTCGGTGCAGCATTAACGTTGTTAGACTGAGGTAAACATCTCTCAGGCCTAATGGCCCGCCATTTCAAGTGCCGACGAAGTTATACGTTACAGTTTATATTAGGGATTATGAACTCTCAAATACACTGTTTATAGAGCTTGTGACTTGCCAAGGTGTGGTATTTATTAGACTGGTCTTCGTCTGGCTCATGTTACATTGCACTTAGTAACGATAGATTAAATTAAATGGAAGAAGTGTTTCTAGGCACTTCAGATCATATTGCAAATTTATAATTAAGATTTAAACGAATAGACGGTTAATCTAATGTTAACTTCACTAGTCCCTTCAACTCAAAAAAATTTAACAATCCGTATCAGCACTCAATTGATTAGCACTGAACACTGTTGTACTTTTTTCTTTTTTTGTAATTTTGTACTAAGTTATTTGCTTGTAAATAAATAATAATTATTATTACTTTGTATAAATCCCTTGGTGGTTGTTTTAAGTGTTAATTTCTTTCATTACACAATTTTGACACTATCAAACTCTAGTAGGTACTTCTCTGAGAAATTTAATTCGTCAATTGTAATTTTACAGTCTCATCGTATTGTTACTGTGTTAACTCCAAATTACAACTTGCAATCTGATTCACATCATTCATATTTATAGTATCTATTAATACTTCACAAATACTATCATGCAGTTCCAGATTTGACCAAGAAATGAAAGCTTAGGTTTCGCAAATTTCGCAATCTATTGTTTTTTCACAATCTTTGGTGCCTTTTAACGCCGGCAAAATATGCATTATTATAAGCTTGAGCGTTGTTTTATAATAATAATGTATCAAATAGCAAGGCATTTCGAAACACTGAACACAGCGGACGATCAGCAACAATATATTATGTGGGTAATTGTAGAACACATGATTATTTTAACTGTGCACGTAAGTGCCATAATTAAGCGAAATGTATTAAATTACACTAGAGAATTACCCGATGGTCATATAACGAACATAATAAATTAAATATTAAACCTTTTTGTCACATAAATCGATATCAAAGTAGGTAATAAGTTATAGGTATGTATAAAGGCTACACCAAGCTACGTATGAGTGCTTGGTCTGGTGTAACCATTACGAGAATTTATTAATTTTACAAAATCTTAAATCATTTAATCGACTGCCTCGGTGGCGCGAGTGGTAGCGTAAGCGACTGCTGTGCTTGAGGTCTCGGGTTCGATTCCCGGGTCGGTCCAAATATTTGTATGATCTGCAAATATTTGTTTCGAAGTTTGGGTGTTTTCTATGTATAATATGTATGTATTTACAAAAAAAAAGTATAAATGTATTTATATCAGTTGTCTAGTACCCATAACACAAGCTCTGCTTAGCTTGGGACTAGATGGCGTTGTGTGTTAAATTGTCCGAAATATTTATTATATTATATTATATTATTATTATTATTATTATTTAACTTGGTAATTAAATCCTTTTTTGAGACTTCCATATTTGAAGAAAACTTAATTTCACCAAGAGGTTTCAAAGATTTCTCTTCAGGTTAATATCTAAAAATTAATTTTAAAATATAAAAAGATTTTGTGTGGTTATCTGATGCGTAAGTATAATTAATTAACGAATACTATTTCTATCAGTAGAAAATAAAAGAATGATGTTCAAAAGAAATACTGCTGGTAATTTGCTAATGTAAAATAGAAACTAAAATGTATTATGCTTTTATAAGAAGTATGTGGTAAAGGATGTTGCTGTAATCCACAGCAGAGTATGAATGAACAAAGCATCAAATATTTCTCTATTTCGAATAGAACCATCCTTTGATGATACTTGTAGCCTTCCTAGGCTAGTAACTACTAGCCTAGGAAGGCTACAAGGCTACAGGAGCTAATCTCCCTGAAACTACTAGATGTCATTGTTTTCAATTTCGTTCCACAGAGTCTATATATTAATTAATACAAAATGTGAAGCAAAAACTTTGTACCCGTTTTTACGAAAATTATGCAAACTGAGTATAACATTTTGCTAAGTTTAAATTTATATGTAGGAGAAATGCAAAAGATTAAAATATGTAATAATGGTTGAATTTCGAACACTGGGCTACCACCAGTTTAATTTTTTTAAATAGTTATCTTTGCTGTCATTTATAGTAATATACTTAGATCTAATTTTGGTATTTCATTATTTCATCACACCGTAAATGTAGACTACAATGTACAATTTAAACCTCAAGTAAGTCCCGTGTCTCCCTTGCCTTCCCAGCAATTTTAAAAATAAAATTCGTGATCATAACATTAACGTAAAAAGTAATAAATTAGATCGCTTCCGTGCAGTTTCCAGACGGTTTCATTAATAATTTTGATTACTTTATATTTGTGTTGACCGCTCACCGTTCGCGTCGTTAGCGCCGACGCGCTACCTATAAATAGAAATATAATGGAAAGCTCCCTATCCTAAAAGAAAATTAATTTCTCAATATGGAGGGATTATCGGCAACGACCAAGTTATTAATTAAGTAAACACGAATAGACCAACTAAATCCTTCGTAGTAACAATGGTCATTTTTCATTTATTCAAAACTTGAATATTCGATGAGGATTCGATCGTTCGTTCGCTGTAGGAGATTAGTACAAAGCTTAGGCGCACGTGAGAGCACATGCATATTAATATATTTCAAACAAATCGCAAAATGCACATATGTGTATATTTCTAAAAGGTTTTATATGTTCAATTTAATTTTAAAATGTTTAATAAGTTTTAAAATTTACATAACTGTCACCTCAACGGACTGTTTTTTCTAAATGTTTTTAATATTATGTGATGCATTAAGTTTATTATCAAGGCGTCATAAACCAATACAAAACTGTCTTATAACAAACTTGATACTTAACTTTACAGTTTACATGTATTTTTAATTAACTGTTATGTTCAAAGTTACTCCCATTGTTTGAAGAAAATATTTCATCTCTAAGATTGTTGTGAAAACACGTTACTTTAATTTACATACTCGCTTTTGCCCGCGGCACCGGCTTCGTGTATAACGGATATCGAAATAAAAAGTAGCTATGTCCTTCTTTAATAATCAAAGTATCTCTATGCCGATGATGAAATTGGTGCAGCGGGGTTTAGCCCTGAAAGCGTAATAGACAGAAATGGTTATTTTCGAATTTATAATATTAGTATGGATTGTATTATACTAGTATATACCAAAGAAATAGCCGTCGACTGCTAAACAAAGGTCTCTCCCAAGGAGCGCCAACCATCCCGGTCTTGTCCACATTCATTCCCTGTTAGCCACTTTCTTCTGTGTAATATATCACGTATGTTTAATATTAAATTTTATACTACATAGAAGCCAACCATACTTTGAAAAAATCGGCACACTGATTTCTTTTATTTTGCCTGACGTGGCAAGCTAGAATTTTCACAAGTGAAATACTTACGCCTTATAATATTCTGCCCGAGTTAACTTAAGGGTTGGCAACACAGAGCTCCTCGGTTTCCCGGCAGCGTAATATGCTGAGGAAATTAAAATTCCTTTTAAAAATCTCTCTTCTTATTACATAATTATTATGTGCCTTTAGATATATATTTTTAATTACAGTATAGCGAAAGTTAATAAAAGAGTACGTAACCTTATTCTGTAACGCTATTATCAGACTACAAACATTTTGGTCAGGCAATAGTTTGATCGGGTTGGCTTTTGGCTTATTTGTTGGCCGATACCAAATCGGTGTAGTGACTGTCATACAATACATGGTCTTACTGATTAAAAGTCTGTAGTCAGCGGGGCTCTTAGAGTAGTAGGAATATGGTTATACACAGGACATATATTCGGCTTCGTCTGTTTATAATTTATCTATAATATAATATGTATTAAACATTTTGTACAACGATATTGTTATAGAAGATCATGTACTTATAATGAATTAATGACCTCGTCACTTCGGGACTGGTAATCAATAATGACACGCCTATCAAAGTTGTCTTGTTGTTGTGTGAAAGTCTTCAACCAATGTGTGCTCCCTGTAATGTCATACGGTGCTGCTATGGTAAGAGCTATGCTCGGAGTCTCTCTGAAGGACAAAATGACGAACGTAGGGAACCGACATAGCTCTTGAAGATAGCAAGTTAAAGAGGTAATGGGCTGGTCATATATGTCGCAGAACCGATAACCGCTGGAGTCGGTGTGTTCTGGAGACTGGAGACCGCGTCTTGGCAAACGTAGTTTGAGGCGTACTCTGGCCAGACGGCGGGACGACTTGCGTTAGAGGGCCAGTGGCGTCTGAATGTGAATAGCAACAGACCGGCTCTGTGGTGTGCCGGCTGGCCCTATGTTCAGAAGTGGACTGGAGCGGCCTAGTAATGAGGGTGAATTATATATATTGAAATGTAAGTCGAATACAGGTCTGTCTAGTGTGGGATCAGACTGCGGAGTGATAGATTATTGTACTTCCATTGATTATTCAATGGAACTATTATTTTTTTGTTTGTTTTTAAAGACAACTAACGCACTAGTAGTGATTCTTGTGTCGCGGGGGACTTTACAGACATACATGAAGCGGACTCAAAGAACACCCAAAATCAGAACAATATTTTATGGATCACTCAAAGTGTTGTTCCGTGTGGAATTTGAACCACTTGGCGAACTAGGGAACGGCGTAGCGACAGCTTAACCACTAGGCCAAACTTGCAGTCAAAATATGAACGTGTGAATCACCTTTCGACCTTTATTTTCAACGTATTCGATGTATTGTTCAAAGGATATATTTCGTTAGTACCATTGTTGGCAACTAAAACAAAAGCTACTGTTCTCTCAAGATTTTTGATAAATGTAATTATGATTCCGCAATTTGTTATTTATCTGATCGTAAACACCGTTTGTAGCATTGTTACAATCTCTTTGAATATTCTAAACAGCACTGTATTTTCCTGTATCCTATGCAAAAAAATATTATTTGTGTTAGTCCACTATAACGCAGTTGGCTAAATTATTTAATAAATTTGATTTTCCCTCACATTCATGGTGCAAATATGCTTCTGATTTAATTTATTTTATATAAAAAATTATTGTGATAATTACATCAAATTTGAAAAGTAGAATTCATACATTTACACATGTTACACAATTACTTTAACACATTACGTCGAATTAGCTAGCGAATTTTATAGTCTACGAATATGATACAAGATAAGTAAAAAAAAACGTCAAACACGATCGTTTGATCCAAAAGTAAAAAATCGTTAGCAGAGTCTGTGCTATGGTAACTAGACTGCAGATAAACGTTAAACTTTCTAAAACACATATATATCATCGATAAATTACACCCAAAAGCAAACCAACCGATCGCACTCAATATAAAACTATTTGCCACGAATGGGAAAGGATCCCGCGACTTATTAGTTATTAGACTTATGTGTTTAGTAGATATGACTGCTAGAACAACAGACACGTCTATAAGTCAAAATATTTTAACACAAAACGACTTTTTCTTTTACGACATGTCTAATTTGAGTTAATCAGACTAACGTGGGCGAATAATGCCTTTTTAAGTAGGTCCACTTTGATTATGATCTCATTCTCTTGAACATCGGGTCATTAAACTTATACTACCGTCTACACAACTGAATAAAATATTGCAACGTTGCACGAAATGTTAAGAAAAATATCATGACTATTCATGGACAGAAAATTCAATAAAATACTTGTTGTAAAGTTTATACTCACTGTCAAAACCAGTTGAACAGACGGCGGAACATTCCTTTCTGATATTGAAAGCCTAGTCAGTTCGTGTGAAGCTCCAGTGCTTTCTTAGACAACAATAATTGTGAAGAACAGGCTAAGCTTTCTCGTTCAATCACTAATTGTACATTGTATACGGTAGAAATGTCAGAGCTGTTTGTTAAAACTGTACATTGTACACTGTAATTAGAAGGACGAAGAGGTACTATTACCTACTCGAACTAATTTTGTCAACAATCTAACAATTATAACAATACAATGTTTTATGAAAGGGCTGTTTACATCTATACTAATATTATAAAGAGGAAAGATTTGTACCTATTTTTTTTTGTATGTTTGTATGTATGTAATGAATAGGCTCAAAAAGTACTGGGCCGATTTAAAAAATTCTTTCACCATTCGAAAGCTACATTATCCACGAGTAACATAGGCTATATTTTATTTTGAAAAAAAATAGGGTTCGGTAAGATATTTGGGTTTTTCGGACACAAGGTGTAAAAATCAACCAGAAAAGTTACTTATTTTGCGAAAATTTTCATGCTACGGGCTATATAAGACGCAAACGAGGTTGCGTGGGTCAGCTATGTTTTATATACAACGTGTATTTAGTATCAGCATTGCACCCGTGCGAAGCCGGGGCGGGTCGCTAGTTTCATATATAAACGACTTGATAACTCATTCAATTCTCCTGTCTTCTATTATTGTGTCATAAGTGTCGCTGTCGCTTTTGTCTTCATTGAGGTCTCGTGAAAGTAGAACGTATGAAAAAGCCATTAACAAACCATTATGATTTCCATATTGAATTTCTTCTAATAGCAAACGATAACATGTTAGTTTCTAGGCAAATATGCTATTCAATGATACGCTCCTAATTTAAGTTGCCAATTTAATCAAGAATGGTAGTTACCTACTTATCTTTTTAAATTTATTCTTTAGTTAGATTCGTGAGATTGGAATTTTGCCATAGAAACACAAGTACCCGAGAATAAATATTGTGTAATTTATTAAAGTAAGAATAAGTATAAGATGCCTATATCCAACAGTAAAATACTATAGACCGATGACGAAAATGAATTGTAAAAGTAAGGATGCAGGGCTTGCAAAACTGTATCATAATTATTTTGTACTTTGTGAAATTATATTTGTACAGAATTGCTTTCACGATGTAGCAACGAAAAGGTAAAAAATCGTCAGTTGCTATCACCCGCATTACTAATGACAGTCTGAAACACAAAGTTACGTTGTATTGCGATTGCAGGCTGTCTGTACTGTACTGGTTGTACTACTGAGTTCACTAAAATAACGTTCTTTGTAGTTGTAATCGTATGCTCATATGTCAAATATGCATATAAAGTTTAAAAAAGTAATACTTCATAAAATGTTTTAATAAGATTAAGCCTGTGTCGCTCGGGCCATTACTACGAATCTATTGATACCTCAGTCATAAAATCGGTTCAGTAGTTCAGGCACTATGGTGAAACATACAAACGTATATATATTGCCAAAACTATAACTCTTTTCTTTTGGCTTCGCCGTACTCGGGTAAAAATTAAGGGGTAATGTTTTATGTAAATTGTTTTATTTAAAAGTTCTAATTTTACCGTATGCCACACAATTTTAAATACGACTCGACCGCGTCGCTCACTGAAGACCAACCTAAAATAACGTTGTGTTTGCTTTGCTTGGTGAGTGCGAGACCGGAGCCCCGATAATGCAGAATCATCTCAATAATAATAAATATCAATATGCCGCCATATTATGGATCATCATGCTGCATTGTTGCATTGTCACTACAATAAGCATCACTCTTGGATTCTGCTCATGCTTACCATCAGGCAGAGTTTTGCAGGCTCATACAAAAATAAAATCCAACAAAAGTGCATTTTACACGATTTCGAAAGAAGGAGAGTTATGGTTTTCGAGTGTAGTATGTATGTATTTAGCACGCCCTAGAACCTAAACGGCTTGGCGTATTTTTATGAGAGTGATGTCAATAGTCTTCAAAATGTAAAAAAATATACGGAGTCGGGTATTTTTTATAATTCATTACTTATTGTTATTTCTAAAGTCAAGCAGGCGTATCTATCTATATTAAAAAATGAATCGACGAAATGTATGTACGCGCATAACTTGCGACCGACTGCACCAAATTGAATAACTATTTTTCTATGTGTTCATTATTGTTAGGACAAGGTTTGTGTAGAAGAAAATCAAAGGTTAATGGAGATCTTTTTTGTGAGAAACTGTGAAACCGTGAGAAACTGAGGCGGACATAACGACTAAAATGAAATTTTAGACAAATTCAGAAAATATTTACGAAAAATACGAGTAAATATGGCGGTACGAAGTTCGTCGGGTCAGCTAATTTCATATAACTTATAAAATAAATAACGAAATAAAATTATTTTTTAAACAATAGACGAGAATCCTTGGTTTCTCAAGGGGATTGCAATTATACCTTAAATTTAACTAAGTACATCCATTCTTGAGTATAAAGAATAAGCTTGATTTTTTTGTTAATAAATTTAGTATTTGCCTAAGATTTTATGACATTTATAGTTTGAAGTAGGACGTTATAAATTTTCATGCTTTTAATCTGAATGGTTGGACTGAGATGAATTACTCGCTCTATAAATATCTAACATGTCATAGATGTAAAAAAAACCAGAACCTTTATTTTTTTAAAGCCTTTCATAAATGCCGAAGATTCAGTCTACAAAAAGTATAGGTGTACTATGTATCAATCTCGTCTATATCTAAAACTAAATACGTGCAAGAATTTTCACATCGTATGGCACAAAGAAGAAAGCGTCCCTACTGTACTTTCACAATTTATTGTGTGTTCACTCTATGACGCTGACCCGACAGAGAAAGTACCAGCATGCGACGATATGTCTTCATTTATCTTATAACCTCTTACGTGACGTATAAAAAACTAAATAAAATAAAAACAGTAACTAAATCTATGTTTTTGAAAAATAAAAACGACTAGTTGAAAGATTAGTATTCTATATTCTTTATATAGTAAAGAAAAAAAACAAGTTGTAGAAATTGGATTAACCGGACTGATTGGTGTCGTTACGGATTCGGTTAATCGAAAATCCGGATAATGAAGTATGTATGTATGAAGAAAAGCGGGTTTTTTGTACATGTAGTCATACTTAGGGCGACTTGCAAAGTTGCGACGTTTAGTTGCACGTTCTGACACTGTTTTGTTACGATTATATCGACACTGGTTACTGTTTTACAAAAATTTAGAGCAGAGGCAGTTTTAAAGTGAAACTTCTTTAGGCACATGAGAAACGCGTCATGAAGATATGCAGCGTTTTTGTCGAAGAAGGAGAGAGCGATGGAGACCGATTGAGAGAGAGTGAGAAAGGGCGAATTTTAATTTAATGTTCATCATCTGAGATTTTACTATATTATTTTTTAAACAATATTAAATAAAGGTATTTTAATAATTTCTAATTTTCTTTAATTATTTTTATTAATAATTAGTTCGCCAAAGAAGTTTCACTTCTGACATGTGTATTTTGTACGCACGCACTTTTTTTTGTCTATTGTTAAACACGTTCAGCGCCGCTAAATAGGTGAGTTCTGATATTTAACTTCGACAGCTCCTTAAACATGTTTAGCAAAAAAATAATCGTTGTGCAAGATGCTAATTGTGTTTAACCTTTTTAAACAGATTTAGTATGTCTGAAATGTATTTAAGCTATGCCGTTAATATTAACCAACAAATACATATCAACGAAACTCGATGTTTATTAAGAAATTATCTAAATTATTAAGTATCTATTATAATCCATACAAAATACTGTTGATAAGGTATATTTTAGTGCAAAATAATATGGGTTTTTATGAAGGTATTATTGGATCGTGACTTATAACAAGTAACCGTATAATATCATTCACACGACACGATTATTGTGATAACAGAGACGCTGATCCAATATTATACATACCTGTTGTGCTCTTTGAACACCCAGAAGTTATTTATTATAGAAACCAGTACGGTATAAACGTTTGCAACTTTGTTATCAAATTAACCTTTAAGAATAAAAAAAAAAAATAATATATTAGTTTTAGAGTCATGTTCACATATTCAATTTCGCATCAACATACTAGTTCATTGATTGCAAAATTTAAGATTTATAAGAGAGTTGCATAAAGAGAGATAAAAAATCATATAGCACTCCAGTCTAAATACCACATAATCATTTTAAATATCATACTAAACATATATCTCTTTCAAGACATTCACAAAGTGGCTAAAAAAGACCCAAGTCCATGTCCCATATTCCTTTGAAGAGCTCATCATCATTAATTCATAAATCCGTTGCTAGTTTCTTGGATACATTGCCAAAAAATAACTCAATTAAATTCTCATTCCCAAGTTTGGTGCTATGGGTCTTATATTTCTGTGTATGTATTTGTCGTTATGTTACGCTTTTACCATCAGATTAGCTAGCAGGTATTGACGTACATTATACATTAGCTTTCCGAGCTTCAGAAGACATTTTGTTGGAAGGAAGGTGACGCTATCACTCTTCTAAAGCATTGATTTTCTACAACTTTAATATTTAAAGTATCGTTTTAAGGAAAACTAATAAAACCTCACGTTGTTCCCATTGTAAGCTTTTTTACGCCCCAATTCAAAGGAACTGTTGTTATTTGGTTTTACGTTTTTTAAATGTGCTGTAGGATAAGACTGGAACGTGAAATCTCCTGGTCAGCACTTCTAGCAGAAATAACAAGAATACTTAGATAATGTCGCTGCCTCGTTGGTCTAGTGGTTAGCGTAAGCGACTGCAGATCAAGAGGTCTCGGGTTCAATTCCCGGGTCGGACTGCTGTTGGGTTTTTCCTACAAGAAATTCTTAATAGCAGCCCAGAGTATGGAAGATGGCGGTGTTTCCCGCCCGTGCTTCGGAGGGCACGTTAGCTGTCGGTCCCGGTTGTCATGAACAGTTATGGCAATCGTTATTGGGAAGTCAGTGCCCTCAAATATACTGACAACTAGTTCAACCTTCGAATTCAGTTCGCCCTCAGGGTTGCGGAGGTCAGATGCCAGTCGCTCTGTGTAAAAACTGATATTCAGGTAAAATCGGTTGAACTGGTAGCCGACCCCAAATAATATTGGGAATAATAAAGGCTAGGAAGATGATGACTTAGATAATGTCGCAGTGTCATTTTTTAAGTATGATAACTTCAAGTAGTTTGAGAAACAATCTTTACTTTGAATGTCACGAATGGAACACCGTTTCTAGGGATTAAACTATTAGGTAGGTACATTGGGAGACACAATCGTCTCCGTGCTATAACAGTCCTGAAATCAGAATTATATATATTGCTGAATATATGTAGGACTTAAAAATACTGATCATATTCAAAGTTAATATTTTTGTAAGCAGTTAGAAGTGAACACATCAACTATTCATTTATCACAATTTTTTTTTGTGTTATCTTCATTTCACATAACTGTATCCGGCATTCAATTTATTTACAAACTCGAATGGTTAAAATATAAACTTATATAACAGTAAAATATAAACAAAGAACCATTAACGACTGCTTGTAATTGATTAGTTATATTGACGGTGCTACAGGCTAGATAACCGAGTTACAAGTGTTAGAACTGACGTGGCCGTATTATAGCTCAAATAAGCACATTATTTTAAAAATCCCAATTGGGAATACCCACATTAGATAAAACTTTTTTAACTACTGACCATTACTTAAACAAACATCTTGGGACACGTTAATAGTTTGTTTTAACTAAGACACTAAGTGTAGACATTATTATTATTATTATTATAGGTTATCTGATCCTGTAAGCTCCAGTAGAGGTTTATGGAGCTATAGCGACAATTTTCTATTGAACATCTATTCTACGGTGTATCATTAGCAGTCTGTAGTAGTTCTAAATATGTCCGCCGACGTTGCCAGCAAGGCGTAAAACATGATACACGGCTTGCTGTTTAAAGATCGGTGCAGTTATCAATAAAACAGTTGCCGCTGGCTCCTTTGGAGAATTGTTGCTAAAGGTTGGGTTCGTTGAACGTCAAGCTCAACGTGTCCCACATCAAACAATGATAGAGGGTAGGAGAGGCTCCTTGAAGGTTTTTTTATGTTTTAGCTGCCAAAATGATCTGCTCTGCCTAATGGGAAACATGAGGAGAATCCAAGAGAATCGTTAGTTATAGTTACCAAGAAAATCTGATTTCGTAATTAACTTTACAGTAGAGCTTACAGAGTAAAGAGAAGGTATTTCTCTAAAAGTACATAACATTTTTTTTGCTGAGCTAGTTCTTTGAAGTACGTTTTAGTGTGAGGTCAGCTTATCTGACTTCCCTACTTCCTTCAGTTTTCGTTCCGCGATAATTCGTAATTTCAATTCTACTCGAGAACACATGTAACTATACAATTCTGGCTCGAATCGTCAAGCTCGGCTTTTACGTCACCTAGTTATTCACGGTAGACTCCACCATTTTATGAATTTACATACTAAACAGGGTCACTAAGTACTCATGTAATATTTATCTAATGCTTTGATCAACGGTGAATATGAGGTATCTGAAAAACTTCCACGTAACTACTCATTATATAGAGAATATTATGGAATTTCGGAGAAACATTTTTTTGAAACCGTATTAATTTTAGTTGTATGCCATTATTAGACTCCACATCCGAAAGTCAAATAATTCACACGTCTTCAATCTCACTTCATGGTTATAAATGTTAGCACTGGTATTTGGCACAACTAACTGGTGGTTAAATTGGTAAAACGTTTTGAATTTTCTTATGAGAAGTATTCAAAATGTACCTCACTACCTACCTACATATTTCTCATCAATTGTTTGTGTTCAACGATTTTAATTACATATTGTAAACATGATAGCAACATAATATATTGACAACTAGAATTGATATTGAAACAATTTAAGAAATTCCTACTTATAGACAATGCGTGTTGTTTGCTCTCAGTCAGAATGGTATTGTCATAACTTTATTAACAAAGGTGTACTTGAATGTATTGTGTTGGACGCTTGATTTTAAATTCAACTATTCTGTAGGCGTAAATGTGTCACTGAGAACAAACACGTAACGTACTCACAGACTCACTATTCCTTTTAGTATTGTATTTCTTATTCTGATTACTCGAGTAGAATTTGTTTTGAAATACAATTAGGTGAATAACCAAATATGCATATCAAATAATACATATTATATAGACTTCTAATGCTACAGTGACGTCATGAAATGTCGTCTCTTCGGACTTGTGACATAACCTCTAAAACAAATCTTTATTTTCAAAAACTAATTAAATTAATTCGATTTACGATTCTACAATAAAATCACGGTATCTCTTAAAAACTAATTAACACTAATACCTTTTAAAATTACATTAATTTAATCGCAAATATAACACGCTTGACGATAACATATTCCGTGTCCGAATGATTAAGTAAACATGACGTGGCCTAAGACTGACTGTTCGTTTGTGACTTATGTAAAGTAAATGTACATGTACATTTACTTTATATGTTAAGAGCCGAGTTTAGCTTAACCTATTAAATATAGGTCAGTGGACTAACATTCTAAAATAATCCTGACTGTCATAGGTATGATATGATATACACGTTAGACGACCTGAAATATAAGTTTAAATATATATAACCAAAAAAGAATCTCCGAATATGTAGAAAAGCTCGAGAAACGCACGACCAATTATTTTATTAGTTATTTTCCGTTAAAGCACCAGGAAGGTTCTTATGACCTTGAAACCTATGAGAGAAAAAAAGGTTAAAACTACCGCGAATAACACCACGGAGCTCAGCTAGTACCTATTTCATAAAGTTCAATTAGAATTTACTTTAAAATATGTGCAAATTTAAAATGTCACTTTATGCAAACCAACCAAAAAATATACTTATTTGTTGACACAAAACGGCAGGAAAGAATTTTATTGTTATTTTACTGTGCACTGTGTCGTGTTATTTTCCTGAATATTGCATAAATAATTTCAGTAAACAATAAGTTGATAATTTTTTTTTCTAAATTACAGGTAAATATTTTTGTGCAGACGGCATTTCATGAAGGTAAACGTACTCGCTTGGTAACAACCAAACGGCAAATAATACATTTTTTCGGACTTATGTGATTTACGCGATTTTTATATGAAGATTCATACTTCTACACAAGTAGGCTGACTCTAAAAGATTGGTAGCATGACATCATAGAAAAGTTCCGTTCGTCACTGCTCAACGAAAGCCTCCCCCAAAGAGCGAAAACTTGTCTTGGACAGTCTTGGTTTGGTGAAGGACATCAAGTTGATTTCCTCCTAAAAGTCCCAATTTTCACATTAAAGTGACTATACGTAAATTTTTAATAACAAAACGAACGAAGAAATCTCTTGTTTTCACTTTTATGAAACATTAGAAAGAAAGATTGGGGTTAAATTGCATAATGATGCGATTCTCCGAAGTGTTTTCAACATCGGGTGAAAGCCTAGAATAATTAAATTATTAAATCTAACCAGTTATAAAGACGTATCAGTAATTATTTTGATTGTAGCAATTTTATTTAATATTAAGTGAATTCGAAAGGCCTATTTTATTAATTAATGTTTATGCATGTGAAGAAGGAAAATATTTTTGACTCTTAGAGCAGTGCGGGCTAATATACTTCTTGCTTGGTTAACAACACTTTTAAACCTTTTAAGTTCTAGTTTTTATTGGTCGTATCAATTGCGCTGCAGTTACGATAATACTCTGTTATCGCGAGTTAACCGGAGTGTTACTAACAAGGCTCGATAACCGTATCAAAAAAACTTAGAGCCGTACATTCTGGATTAAGACTGGTTTTACACGCGATTCTTGTGGACGAAATACTGACGCGTTGCTGTGATTAGTACATGACCTCAAAGCATGTCGAATCCGACTCACGGCGCGACGATGCATGCACAAAATGCTTGACATGAATTTCGACGAAACATCCGGTCTCTATCCGCAGTATGTCCGATATTACGAACACTTATGGCTTCAAACACATTAACACACTTTTACTTATTATTTGGTCACGTCGTAACTATTTAGTTGTTTCGCCGAACAGGTACGTGTAGATTTCTCTACTAATAAAATTTTTGCGTTTACAAATTTATATTTTGCTCTCGGCAATGTGATAGTAACGCACATTGATATGTGGGAGAGTATTTTTAGAACTGCAAAGTTACATTTTTCGTGTCAGAACAAACAGAACTATGCTCATATAAATATCATGTACCTACATACCATATCTTGGCGTGTTAGTCAATCTCGTACTTGTCTGGTTTTTAATATTGTGTATTCAAATCAATTAGAGAGGTAGATGTCCAGCAGTGGACTGCGATATGTTGATGATGAATCACAGCTGTTAAACATTACCTAGATATAAACCTTACAGTTATATCATCTTATGTATTTCTGTTTATAGTGATATAGATAATACGTATTGGTAGGTCAATATAATTTAGTACGCGTGTTAGTAGTGATTACCGCTTCACCGATTCGGTATCAGTATAGTAAATAAACACGTACGATTAGATTTGATAAATGAGCAATAATAAGATTTACCTATAGGTAATCATAACTTTGTCGCTTGCCGTAGTTGGTTTGAATACATCAACGCAATGTTTTGTAATGAGAATACAAGTTTTCATAACTTCATTTAACAAACACCAGTCTTACCTGATCCCTTTGGCAAGATATAAGTGTTTCACGGTGATTCTCTCCCTCAGACTTAGCTTTGAGATGACGTCATTCTCATAAGTCAAAGTAGCCTAATTTACGCCTTCAAAATCGGTCCAGCTGTTCATTTCATTTAGCCGGAACAAATAGACATGTAGACAAAAATTATAAAATTGTTTTTTATGCAAATACCGTTTATATTTTCATATACATTTAGTAAAAAGCTGTTAATTTGAAATTACAAACAGACACGGCTAGAGGGGCTGGTTATTAATTCCTATGGAGCCCTAAAAAAAGACTGTGTTAGTTAGAGGGTAGGTAGTTCGCAAACCCAAACTTGTTGCGGTTAAAAGTTCTATGAATTTGTTTGAACTAAATCAGAGCTGTGTACATTAGTTCTCTTGTTCTTAATTATCTAGTTGTCTAACAATTTCTTAATAATAATCCCGAATAAATGTAGCCGACATGTGATATAAAAAAATACCCTTTATCCAAAATTTAACTTTCGATGTTGAACAAATCGAGACACCAACATTAATAGCGAACGTAATTTAATAAATTTTCCACGCCTTGTCTATCTGAATGAGACAACATCGAAGAGCTCTTACCAGAATATAGCTGTGAAAAATATCTTCCTTTGAGATTGTGATGATGCATTTGATGACAATATAAAAAGTAGACTGAGTCAGGCTATGTCAGGGTCACAGTCATCACCGTTCTCTCTGAGTCTGCTGTTGTATCTATGTAAAATTACGTGTAGGTATATACGCGTATACGCATTTTTCATTATTAATCAAATATATACGACATTATTTATATGTAAATTAAAACATTGTATGATAACCTTGAGATTAAAAACTGATAAACCACTGTCATTATGTATTTATCACACTTTATATTAACTGTTGTCTTAATGTACCTACAAGTCTTCCTTATCAAAAACTTAATTACTATATACGCCACAACTGTCACCTAGTTTTGGTCAAAATAAGACTTTGTGCTGTTAACTTTAAGTACCTCGCGTTCCAGTTTAACTTTCTCAACTATTTACAGCTGTATCGTTCGGACTTGTTCAGAGGGTAACCTTAATAGACATATCCCACAGGAATCGTGTATTTTCTTATACACAAATTAACTTTCATTGTTATCTATCCATAAACTTTAACTCAACAATTCGGTTTCTCTATAAGTGCTTGGACTTGGAGGAAAGACAACTTAACGATGTTAAAGCCTTTTTGAACTAAATACATCTAGTTTAAAACTGTACATAAATATATCTACGTAATATTAGAGGATCTATAATAACCCAAAGTTAAACCAGTAAAAAAAACAAGTGTAAAATAACCCAATTGAGCAGCAATTTGCATTGCAAAAGACGGGAACGTCTAAGTTAACTCAGTTTTAGTACCTACTATACGAGTATAATAGGTTTGACTCTTGGCAAAATCTATTAAGTAGTGTAAGATTCATTTATTAGCAGCGGCGGCTACTCATTCAAGTTTTCCACTTCATTATGTTTTTTGGCTTCCCAGCGACTTATTACTCTGCTTCAGTGTTCGTTAGTAACACGTACCCACCTACGGGATCCCAGCTTGCATAAACGCATCTACCAAAAAGCATTTCTTCCCAAAAGCTGGCGAAAGGCTGCAACTGCGAATAAAATGGCTGTGCGTCTTGATGTGAATTAAAAATTCAGATGCATGCTTTTTGTTAGATGGCGTCAGGGTGCTGCCGGCGGCTGAGAGCATAGCCGAGGTACGTGCTTATTAACGTACTATATTTCCTTACCAATGTTCATTATTTCCCTAAGGTGACTTGAATAACAGATCGAGCTTTTTTGCTAACCGACTTCCGACAAGAAATTAGTTCTCAATCTATCAACTTCTGTTATGTACGTTACCTGATTACTTAAAGATGACTTCACTCTTTAAGTTTCTTTAATTCTTGATACTTGATTTATTCGTCGAGAAATCGATAGACCTCTTCAATCGTAACAGCATGAGCAACTAGAGACTATGATTTGGATTTTCTTTTTCAAGTAATTCGTGCGTTCGCTCTCAAAAACACGTTTTACACGTTGCCACCAACAAATTTTTAATGTCAGGTTTCGTGAACCCTGCCGATATTAAAGCAAGAAGTAAAAATCTTAATTGTTATATGGATAAATGTTCTGCTAATTGTATAATGGATTTAAAAAGAATACAAAACAGAACACAATACTAAAAATACTGCATAAATAACTAGTTTTCATTTGCTAACGAATAATACAGATTCAGTAGCTAATTGCTATTTGTGCCTAGCTTTTTCGTTATTTAAAATACAATGTCGGCACATTGTATTTTAAAACTCGCTAATACTCTATTATCAAGCAGTTGTTGAAATGAATAAAAATAGAACAGTCTCACACTTATAGTGAGTCCGGTATTGGACTGGGACTGTCATCAAAGATCCCCGTGTGGCCTTTCGCGTGTAGAGTAGATGTACACAATACAGATTGAACCGATTTACGTGCGTTGTTCACGGATATGAGCCGGATGTACGCGTGTGGAGTAGGTTGTGCACTACGTTACATCCTCCCGTGTTATCCACACGCCGAACGTCGAGTCTTTCTTTGAATTGCAAACATTCAAGTGTGTAGGAAATGGGAGCCGAAATGTATTGCCTGTTTGCCGAGCTAGAGATGCTACCAATTTGTGTCTATACCACCACTTAAGTTTTTTTTCGTTTCATTGAGTTTAGAGTTACATTACCATTGAAATTCCTTCGTGGTGAAATTAAATAACATATTACTGTAGAATCTAAGACGTAACAACGGTTTGTTTACTTACCGATTTTAATAGCGTTGTTTTTAAATAGAATTTTATAATACATTACCCAATAATTGATAGTCTATGACAACAAACAAGACATCGAATTAACCACAATGCGTATCGATATATTATTGAGTTGCGTAACGCAGCACTAAGCAATAAAATAAGATTGTCGGTTGCGGGTAGATGCGAAGGCCCAGGTGATACATAGGGGCCAAACTTTATAGCGCGGGCGAGGTTTGCCGCCCTTTAATATTTAATATTGAAAAAAAAAACATACAAGCTATCCATTTCGAATCGAAACTTGTTTATTGCCGAATGTAGCTACGATACTTTAGACATAACGGCACCGAATAAAGATGCCGTGTATGTACGGCTCCTACGGTTGTGGGAGATAACTTATTTTCCTGGATCACTTAATGGTGATGTCGCAAAAATAATTAGGTACATGTTTCCACTATTAAATAATATATACCTCTATTAAGTTATTAGTAATTTAGTACTACTAATGTCTAACTTGTAATTTCTTTAATGTAATAGAACTTATCATTTCAGTCACATTCGTAGCAGATAATTATGATAACTAATAAATATTTTGTCAGATTTAAGTATTTTTAACATGAAGAAGAATAAGCGTTGGTAGAAAATTCTGTGCAAAGAAATATGTTTACTTAATTAGTTTAATACTCTTCCTATTTCAATCATATAACTACAGTACACCGAGTAATAATTTGTTAAGTAGCTGAAGTCATATGTGACCATAATTTGTCATACCTATCCTCAAGATTACACATTATTTTAATTATTGTCTCTGTTTTATATTATTCAAAAACTATAATAACGTAGTATAGGACGTCCACAGGCCAGGTGGAGTGATCATTTGCGCAAGACGGTTTGCAGGACTGATGATGATGATGATGATGAATGAAAGCGAAAGAACAATTAATATTTTTACAGTTTAGAGACATGCCATTTTTAATTATTACAGAAGAAATTGAAATGAAATATAAAATTCTCGTGTAGCGGTGTTTGTTACCAAACTCCTTCGAAACGGCTGGACCGATGTTTATGAATTTTTGTGTGCATATTTAATTTTTTTATGACTTTAGTCATTAAAAAAATATTTTAAAAAGTTAAAATGTATATATATATATGTTTAAGTCTTCCAATGCTTATATGTTAATCAAACAAGTAATTAAAACTGGTTTCTGACTAGCATGATTATATTATAAGAACAATTTTGAACAAATACAATAGTTTATCAAAATAGCCTGGTCTCTAACAATGATTACATGACTGTTAGGAGGTTTTGCAATCAACTGAGAAAAAAGTAAAAAGTGAACGTCGTACTGTGACCTTTTTATTGTTTTTAAGCACGTAGATGTCAAGCATTGTTCGTAAGAAAACGTTTAATAACATAAAACTTACTTTGACAATAGCTTAGGTAAATATAACGAAGCGCTATTAAATTATATTTATACTCTCCATTGTCTATTTTTTTTTTAAATTTATACTCTCGGTTTTCGGTATTTGATGGAACTTGTTGCAATACATTCTAGAATCAAACTCACTTGTACCTATTCCACTATTTTAATTAGATTTTTTTTCCTTTCAGAAACCATAAATTCTAGAATTTGACACAACACTTTTTAAATATTTGAATTATGAATTATGTATGCCACCGTAACTGTCATTGCACAAATCTCTGCATTTGACATTGCAAGAATTGCACCATCTACGATTAACTATGCAAATACATAGTTGAATAGTGACATGGCCACACAGAGCTTACATTTAAATTGAACTCATCCAAAATGGATTGTGAGTAAAACGATGTAGGTTTACCTTCTGTAGTTTAAAGAAAACACGTTAGGTAATCGACGTTTGTGTTCACGTGCGATCCGCTACACGGCTTCAGCAGAGAAGTTGCGAGCAACACTCGTAAACTGTACCGTATACACCCGCCGACCGTATCTATACAGTGCTACCTAAACTGGATGAGCCGTATTTATTATATACTAGCTGACCGACGCAACCTCGTTTGCGTCTTTTATTGCCCGTAGCGAAAAATTTTCCCCCGTATAGTGTGTCGCAGACTTTTTGTAGATATTAATAAGATCTACGATTAATTAGAACATTTTATGGTTCTATCTTTTATAGTTTACGCGGCGTACGCAAAATAAGTAACTTTTCTGGTTGATTTTTTACACCTTGTGTCCGAAAAACCCCAATATCTTACGGAACCCTTTTTTTCCCAAAATAAAATATAGCCTATGTTACTCGTGGATAATGTAGCCTTCGAATGGTGAAAGAATTTTTAAAATCGGTCCAGTAGTTTTTGAGGCTATTCATTACAAACAAACATACAAACAAAGTTTTCCTCTTTATAATATTGGTATAGATATCAGTTTTTCCACAATCTGCCGAAAGTATTAATGTAGTGAACTAGTAGTAGTTGGCTCTGCATCGACCTAAGGTCTACTGGTAGAAAATGCCTACGGAAATAAATCCACCTTTGCCACGATTTATGTGCAGTAAAGTACCAATAAATAAAAAAATAAATAAAAAATACATCTTAAATGTAGTATTTTATTTTGGTGAATGTGTTTGGTAGTCCCAGAGTTTAAAATATATTTTTATACGAAGGTGGAGAAGAACAACGAGTAAATGGTAAACAGTTGTAGTTAAAAGTTACGCAGCTAATAGAATCCTTAAATCAATCAATTATATCCTTTGCAAGAACTTCATTGATATTAAACCGTGATAAAAACTCCGTACAAAAATTTAAAAAAGATGCAACACAAGTACCTTTTTAAATGGTAATCTGTTCGGTACGCCGGATAGCGATAAAAATGATTGATAAAAGTGCTCAATTCGGTCCATTTAGATTTTCATTTCATAAACAACATCATAATAATGAATGAGAGCTTGACATTATAAATAACCTTCTTTGCAAAGAGGTTTTACCCTATAAATATTTGTAAGAACCTGCGTGTTATTTGGCAACTTGCTGTTTTTAAGCAACAACGCAGCAATGTGATTTTTGTACATGTACAGTTTATTGGTTACAGTGACGGATACTAATTTATGTTGTGAAATAATATCGAAAATAATAGAAAATATTAAAAATTTCAATTTAATTAATTGCCCTTAGATCTTGTTTTTAATAAAAATTTTAAATCAAGGAAACATGGAAACGCAATAAAATTATCTTAAAAATGATCAACCCGTTTATTACTTTTGTATATTTCTAGTGTGTTGATTTGTTGTACGTGTAAATGTTGAAACTAATAGAAGTATATTTAACGTCTTAATTTAATAATATTTTCTTTATTTTATACTTTAGAGAAGGATGTAAAAATAGCTAAATATTGTAAATGCACATTCCGTTTTCCGTATATCTTTTGCAGAACCGTAACCTCCTGGCGTACCAGTAACGATGCGGTCTCCCCCCTACCACTCTCTGAATTATTAACACGTGCCATCCAAGAAGTTGAATCGACAGAATTAAAACTTACCGAGCTCTTTCATATTTCACATGCTTACGTTGTTTTCAAGCACGAGCCTAAACCGCGAGCCGCTCTCAACTCTTGATCGCCTCTCGCACCCAACAGACATCGGAAAACAACAAAATACTAAGATATTAACGTTCCTCGGCACTCGCTGACCTTGGCACCAACTCTGCTGTGCCTGTCCTATACTACTCTTTAATAATTTATAATTAAGTCGTTCACTGTTTATAGTCGCTCCAAAAAAGTTAGCAGGCGTGTCCTCGGGGACAGCTGATTGGGGCAAATCCTTTAAACATGATCATTTTACATTGTAATAATTTATTTTTGGGTGGTTTTGATAACCTAAAGCCACGAATCAACTCTTTAACTTCTAACCTGATCAAAATAGTTGGTTCTTACTATTTTATGATACAAAGTCGTCCAGGGGGCTCGTAAATAAAAAATTTACATATCCATGGACCTACTACCAGCTATCTGAATGCGTAACGTGTAATATTTTACACTTTGATATCTTAAAAGCAAGGATGTTTTACGTGCCTCACATTACTCACCTCGCCTCCTAGGATCGCATTTAAGTAAATCTCGGAATATTTCAGTGCATGGGTTGCTCCGTGTAAAGTTGTCAATTTTATAAAGAAATAAACACGAAGTTTTACAATATCACTACGCTAATGTAAAACCAAAAAAATAGTTCCGCGAGCAGTGGATTGTCAGTGGACACATGTGCTCGACTCCACCCTCTCTGAATAATACACGAACGCTGTTTGAGGCTGCGATCTTCGCCTGTTTTATTGCGGACGATTGGCTACAGAATTTCGAATCCTTTTGGCACTCGCGTCCCCGTGGCCATTGATTTAAAAAATAACGGTCAGTAAAACCAAAAGTTAGGCAAAATTAAAGCTTGGAACATTATCCTGTTCACTGTGACTTGCGACGCGTTTACTAAGAGCGGTGGCCGCGTTAATAATTAAGAACACTTTTCTACGCGGTGTGCCTTGGTAAACGTGGCTGGTGCAAAGTCAACGAATGAAACAATTTCATTAAATAAAACTTTTTGTATTCTTCTCGTTCCAAAAACAAATTTAACTAATAGGTAATTTGTATTTTAATAACTCATGAAATAACTGAGGATGTTAGGTTTTAATCGTTAGAGAATATGAATTAACTTCTTTAATAACGTTTAAAGATTTAGTCGCTAGAAAGCTTTACGCTAGAAGTTTTCCTATTTTAAACAAATATACGCGTGTCGAGTTTTCTCGACCCGCAATAAAAAGCATGCATATTCTTAAACAGGTAAATATCGCAACGTATGCGTAAGGCTAAGGGTTGGCATTTTTTTCAACGTTACTCGTTTCCCTAGCCGTTCTAAGTTAACATAAGCCTCTCTTGACAAATGCTTAAGATGAACGGTTATTTTGCACACTGTTTATGTTGTGGTTGTTTTTTTGTTTCAACATAAATAATGTGCCTGCTATACGTTGGGTTTCGAGAAACATAAGATATATAGCTTAAGCGTACAGACAGTAGCTGTTCTTGTAATAAGTACCGATTTTTCAACCGTTACCTGGTTTTATTGCGGTATTTATTTCACTGAGTTTGACATGTGTACACCGATGCTACATTTTCATTGATAAATATGGTTTTTGTTTTAACAATCATATTTCGTAGTTAATATTTCATACCAATCAAGTATCTTAAGTTAGTTCATACATTTAGTTCCTTATATACAGGACCATGCTAAAACCCGTCTGGCCATATGGCATAGAACTGTGGGGTTCAGTTATCGACTTCAGCATTATTTAGCATAATTCAGGGGCTTTAGAATTATATTTTAAAACAAATTAGTAACTCACCATGGTTCCTGAAGGTTTTGGAGATACATGAGCACCTGAATGTGAGGACCATCAAGGAAGAAATAAGATCATGCAGCTCCAAATACAAAGCACGTCCTGCAGATCATCCAAATGAACTAGCAGTGCAATTAACCATTCGGGATTCAATAAGAAGACTGAAAAGGCAGCATATTTTGGAATTGGACAGCTGCATTTTACATACCTTTTCCCAGTGGGGATTTTGCTCTAGAAAGTACTCAAACATCCTTCATCTCATCTGCTCATAGTCTATTGACTGAAGTTTGTTCATACATCTAAGTTTATGAAACGCATCATCAACGCATGACTAAGTGTATACTTCAGTATTAGGTGATCACTAAACTTTGTAGGAAACTTTGTAGATAAACCAACTACACTATGGCTCATAGTCTTAATGTAGTTAAAAGTCTAACCGCAGGAGCGCAACTCGTGCCGAAAATCTAGACTCAGCGAAGCCAATAATATGCTGACACACATCCTGCCTACAAATTATTTGCTGACACTCACTAGAAGACTTCAGTTGATGTCATCATACATTTGTATGGAATTCAGAATGAATGAATTTGTCAAAACTCTCAGGTGTCGACAAAATCTAAAACTAAAAAACCACAACACGACTTTAGATCTGTAACCGGTCGTAAAAGTCAAATATATTAAGGTTCTTCCGTATCATTACTTAAGATATAACATATTATTTATAGCATCAGCCGTATCCTCAGTATAAATGCAGAAATGAATGGTAGGTAAATAACTTCAAGCCTTTCATTTCTTCAGTTGATTGATCGGGTACCCTTCTGTTCAATAAATATTAAATAACATAGTGCGCAATTTGTCTGGCTCACTTGGTTACGATGAAATGATATATTAACAAAGCTGGAAGATGCATCGCCACTTGACTCATAACTTGGTCGCATGTTGGAATGTTTCTATACTTTTACGACACCTACAGTTCGTACATCGCAGCTTCCTTTTAATTTATTTTTGAAATTTCATTAGTGATATAACTGTGCACTGAAATAATGTAGAAAAACTCAGAGCACAGCGTAGGAGCTGTTTCACACCAGTTTTCTGTGAGGCCGTGGTATCACTACGGTCGAGCCGGCCCATGCATGCCGAAGCGTGGTTCAATAATGTGTTCCAGAAAAGTCAACACTTCTGTATACAAAAATAAGCCTCATTTAATAAATTAAACGACTGCATTTTTTCGTCGGTATATTGGTCCCACTCAAGTAAAATGAAGCAAGTATACAGCAAGGTTCCGTAAAATATATTGAAAGAGAAAGCTATTCAAAGGGGCGCTTAAATAGTATGAACTTGCTTTTGCTTATGAAGAGTGAATCCAACTAAATGTTGCCGAGGAACCTGAACACTCCAAAGCCTGCATCAATGCACTTGTATAATATTGATACTAGTTGTCTGAAAAATTATTAAAAGTATAGTGAAAAGCTTCGTCATTTTCGTAAAAATAAATAAACTGAAAATACTTACGTTTATACAATCTTTAGTAAAAACATTCAAAAAACCAATTCGATTTTTTTTTAATTCTTATTGTTTTTTTAAAATTGTTTTTATTTTCTTGTTATTATTTTATTTTTATTATTTGTGGCTATTTCATTTTGTATGTTTCTCATTGTTATCGAGTAACTTAAATCACTCGATAACTAAAGATTTATCAAATTTGTTTCGTTGTTTCTGATGTGGGCAATTCCGTGATATTAAAATTATTTAACTGCTTTACGTAATTTGCTTTCAGGGTTAATCAAAATGCATCTTGTTAAAATAATTAGGCCCGTTTATGGTTTTATCCTTTATTCCTTGTTATCAATAGTAACACACGTAAAAACACAATCATGCTCTCGCCATCTTTATTGGAGAAGAGAAAAGTTTCAACCAGTGTTGCCAATATAAATGTATACCATATAAATCAACACGCCTCCTTACATTTATATTGTAAAACACTGTTACAACAATCATTATTTTACTTCAAATTTAACATTTCTCTAAATTTTATGAATTTAACATTTCCCAAAGCTTTTGTAAATATATCTGCAATATTGTTTTCCGACTCTATTTTTACAACTTCAATATTTCCTAGCTTAACATTTTCATGTATAAAATGATAGTGAACTTCAATATGCTTAGAATTCTTAGTAAAGTTTCCATATTTAGAAATAGCTACAGCTCCTGAATTATCTTCATAAATTTTAACTGGTTTACAAACTTTATCAAACACATCATCCATTAGACACATAAGAAAATTTAACTCTGTTACTGCTTCTGATAAAGCTACATATTCAGCAAATGTTGAGGACTTTGTTACACTACTTTGTTTCTTTGATTTCCAGTAAATAATATTACCAAACAATCTAATTACAAATCCTGTAGTAGATTTCCTATCTAAAATATCTCCTGCCCAATCAGCATCCACAAAACAATCTAGAGTATCAGTGTTACTATTATTACAATATGTTAATTTAACATCTTTTGTCAAATACAAATACTTTAAAACTCTCAATGCATACTTAAAATGTGTCTCATTATAACAATTTTGAAATCTACTTAAGTAATTTACACTGTAAGATATATCAGGTCTAGTACCTGAACTAATATACAAAAGAGCACCAATCAAATTTCTATATTTTACATCCTCATTAATTTCAGATTGCTCCAATTTTAAATTTATTTCCATAGGAGTCTTATACATTTTTGTATTCTCAATATTATACCTTTTAGCTAAAGACTCAATATAAGATTTCTGACTCAACGTTAAGACATTGTTTTGATTATACATATATTCAATCTCATTACCAATATCTTTCATTTCAAACCATTCAGACAATTTAGTTTTTAAATCAGCAATAACTTCTACATTTTCACACTTCCTTTTTTACACCCATTTCACATCAATTACCTTTTTTTCCTTGGAGGGTCTGTCAACTAGAGTCCATGTATTATTTTTTATTAAACTTTCCATCTCACTATTCATTGCTCCTTTCCATTTCATTGCCTCATCACATGTAATCGCCTCCTGAAAATCAATTGGAGCTGACGCATCACAGTAGTTACAGTATATGCAATAATAACCATATTCTTCATCAAAACGAAGTGGAGGTTTTATTTGTTTTCTTAATCTTCTATTTAGATTCTTATCTTCACTTTCTTCTACATTCTCTTTATCATTTTCTGAGTATTTTAACATATTTCTTTCCTCTTGGATCCTTTTATCTTCCTTTTCCTTTTCTTTTATTTTATATTCACTATTTTCTTCCTCATCTTTAAAACCACATAATTTAACATCTTCCTCAATTATATCACAATTTCTAGCAATAATAACTCTGTTGTTAATTAATACTCTGTATCCAATATCAGTATAACCAAGTAAAGTTCCAGCTTCTGCTTTCTTATCCCATTTAGACCTTCTTCGTTCTTCAGGAATTCTTACAAAAACTCTACTTCCATATAATTTTAGATTTTGCACAGATGGCTTCCTTTTAAAAAATATTTCATATGGGGTTTTCCTCTCAATAGTATTAGTTAAGGTTCTGTTTTTAAGATATGCAGCTGTTTTTGTTACCTCAGGCCAATATCTTCTTTCTACCTTTGCTTCTGATAAAAGACATCTACCCATATCCATCAACGTACGATTGTATCTCTCTGCTGTTCCATTTAATTGATGAACATATGCTGGACAGGGTTTTATCACTATTCCTTTCTCTTTTGCAAACTGAAACACTCTTGCATTCATATATTCCTTCCCATTGTCACATCGCAGTTCCTTTATCATTTTTCCTGTCAAGTTCTGCATTTCATTAACATACTGCACCAAGTAATCATATACCTCATCCTTTGATCTGATACAATAAACTTTGACTAATTTGCTGTAGTCATCAATAAAACTCAAAAAATATTTTTCTCCATTATATCCTGTAGTCTGATGTGGCCCATTTAAATCTGTATGAACAATCTCTAATATATCTTCTGCTTTTCTTCGATTATTAGCAAATGGTAAGTTATGCATTTTATTTTCAATACATATTGCACACTTTAAATATTCATATTCAATCTCTTTAGGTAATCCTTCTAATGATTCATTTTTACACATTAAATCCAAATTTCTAAAGTTAATATGACCCAGTGTACGATGTAGTTTTTCCTTTACAGTCATATTTGTTTTACTAATATTTGCTTCCAATATTTCTTCACACATGTAACTTTTCATCTTATACAGTCCTTTATCCTTAATTGCAATTGATATAATCTTTCTATATTTATTGCAAATTTTTGCAAATTTCCCTTTTGAGACAATTGTATACTTATCAGTAATTCTCGAGTAACTTAATAAATTTGCCTTCATTTCTTTTACAAAGAAAACATTTTTCAGTGTAACTTCAGATTTTTGTCCATAGACTAAAAAATAAGCTTTTATATTACCAATTTTGGTAGCTTCTAATATTGTTCCGTCACCAATTTTGACTTTAATAGGTTTGTCCAATATCTCATAAGTATTGAAGTATTCATCAGTATTAATAATGTGGTCAGTACATCCACTATCTAGTAACCAATTTATTTGACCCTTTGGCTTATCATTCTCTTGCGTTGTATATGTATTGTTTGCAATATTAATATGATAACTTTCACCTTGACTCCATTGATTATTATGGTAGTAATTTCTTAAACCTTGTCCTCTGGTATTGTATGAACCACGTCCTCGTCTTGGCAAACTATGTCCTCTATAACTTGGTAAACTATTTCCTCTATAATTTGAAAGACCATGTCCTCGACCACGGTTTACATTTTCTGCCTTACAATCTCTTCTTAGGTGACCAGGTTTACCACAACCAAAACAATTATATGATCTGTTAGTATGTGCTTTATAAACATTTGATGTGTCATTTGACATTTCACCCACATTTCCTGTACTTTTCAATTTTATTTTACTTTTTAAATAATCCACTGTCCTTTCACCCTCTGGCAAGACATCTATTAAATCACCTATGTAGTTATAACTCACTGGTAGTGCTTTTAACATGTAGTTTAGTTTTTCTGATTCTGATACCGTTGCACCGGCTTGTTTCAACTCATTTACAGCTTTTTCAAAATCATCAAAAAATAAAGACACTTCAGAATAATTTTTCAATTTGATACTTTCGAGGGTATTTCGACATACTATTTGCAACGCCGTTGATTTCTTTAGGTACATCTCATCAAATTTCTGTATTATTTCGTATGCTGTATTTAATTCACCTATATATTCCAACTGCTTGTTTGTTATAGCACTGTAAATATAGTTTGTTGCTTGTATATCTCTATCGTCCCACTCATCTTTGTCGGTTGCAATTTTCGCTCTCATTACAACATCCTTGCACTTTTTGAACTGTAAAAACTTCATTATCCGTATTTTCCAATTACTGTAATCTGCTCCATCGAAAATTGGAATATTAATATCGCCATTTTTTGACGCCATTTTTTTTCTTCTTGTTTTAAGCACACTTTAATCATTAAACCATTTAACCATAAACCCATATAAACAAATAAGCACACTCTGCTACCATGTTAAAATAATTAGGCCCGTTTATGGTTTTATCCTTTATTCCTTGTTATCAATAGTAACACACGTAAAAACACAATCATGCTCTCGCCATCTTTATTGGAGAAGAGAAAAGTTTCAACCAGTGTTGCCAATATAAATGTATACCATATAAATCAACACATCTATCTATGCTTATATTATTTTAAAACTTAGTTAAAATAAACAAAACCTACAAAAGATTAGTGAAGATAAATAAAGCTGATAAATGCTGAGTCGGTTTACACTCTTCAAACAGTCAAGAAGGACTATAAAGATCGTATATGCACGGTCCGAACGAATCAATCAACGGCTAGAGTTAATCTGCAAGAAGTCGAGCCTTTGCAAGTGAATGATTTAACCGTTTCTGTAACAACATCAACTTTGTGTGTGCACACATAGTGCACGATTCTTAACAATACGTACGACTTTCAGTGTTATTGTCTACAATTCTAATTGTATACCGATAGTATAGAATATATATAGTATTGTATAGTAATACTGTCGAGAAGAGACAGAGGTTTAAGCTGTACGGTAACAGATACGCTGATCGCGTTACGAGGCGGATAAGTCCCTAAGACAATATAGGATAAGTCATCAATGTCCGCCGGACTATAATTGATTTGTCCGAGCGAAGTGACAGTGAACGATCTACTCGAATAGTATATAGTACTGACTGACAGTGGTCCATCTGAGGTCTTCCTTGCAAATTAACTCGTAATGGTAGTATACTATGCAATGAGGAAAATTGACTTAACATTGCTCCAGGTCAACATTGCAAATCGCTGAACACTTTTTACGACTTGTATGTCGTGTAATTATCGTTCTTTGCGATATACTATGATACTGGCAGACAGTTTAAACTGGATCTGCGCTTTACCCACTTATAATTTTCCCGTCCAAATACTTAGAAAGGAGCAGTCTTGTATAATATTGTTCGTAAGTTCATAGCGCAAAAAATGTACAATATTAAATATACGGTAAAACGAAGAAGGCTCATAAAAATGCAGGCAATTTAAAATGTTATGAACATTATCATTTTATCCGCAGCTCTTTATCCCACATCCTGTATGACTAGCTATCGAGTCTTCTGAAGTCTTTTGACACAGCTAAGGTAATGTTGTTAGTGACTAGCGTAGCGGACATATGGGCGATGAAATATCGTCGAGAGAAAAGCTCGTTGTGGCTCGAATATGGCAGGACAACGTATAGATGTTGTTCCAAGTCACGAGCTTACGCGATAATAGCCGTCTTAATTATGGCTATTTATGAAAAATCTATTGGGTAGGTAAATATTTTTATACTAAGGTTAAGCAAGAAGAAATAAATTTATAAATGTAATACTTAGTTATTACGTCAATTTAAATACCAAGTGGTTTAAAAAAAGAACACGCAGTGGCAACTAATTTGACTGAAAGAGTTTAACGACGTTTACAGATGATAGTTTTAAAAAAACTCTTTGGAAAAGTCCTTCTGGAACATTTACCAATTATCAAGTTTATTTTTCGATTTACTTACAAATCACTTATAAGATTTTTTAAATAGAACTTTAATCAGAGTATATTTTAAGTACTAACTTGAGTAACTAGTCAAGTAGTATTTAATTAACTAAAAATACTTTGTCTAAAACGTCATGAAACGCTAACTCTTCATAGTTGCTCCTTAGCATTCTAACTAGAAGTCTGACTACAATTTTCCAGCGACGTGTTCATTTCACGGCTATTTCCTGTCGTCTCAAAATATGTCACAATCTCCTCTTTGACGATGCGACTGGTTATGATGCATTAGTACTCCGAAAGCCATTAAAATCATTGCTATAATAATTAAACTTAAGCACCCTAGCAACATGAAGTTAGAATATTACTTTCTTACAGGCGTCGGAACGCTGCGAAGATATTCATTGTAGATTAATGTCCCTATTAGAGAATTCATACGACATGAATGATTTATAATATGTTAACAAATTCAATTACATGTGTGGTAGATGTCGTCGGTGTGCCTGTCAACCCAGTACGAGGATATACCTCCAAAACATTGTTGTCCAATCCCACAATGTCTCATAACGTGGCAAAACAAGATGTTTCGCCGACTATAAATATTAAATTTTTCGTATTGTGCGAGTACGTCGGCTACCACATCTGCTACACTAACCGTGGCTTTAAAAATTCAACGAAACGTTATCGTCTTCTGTACGTTTGCCGATCAGTTAGATATGTTTAATAAGTTTAATGTTCTATTTATATGCGTTCGTAATGCGTTTAGCAACGTCAAAGTAATATCGACTTCAAAGAAAAGGAATATGAAAAATTCAATGATTTTTTAGTAGGTACTTATCATTTTTTAGTATCAATGAATTTTTAAATTATTTTTTTTCAGTAAGCTTTTAAATTTGCAATGTTCGTAAAAATATAACTGAAAAATTCAATGATTTGTTTTAAACCTTATTTATATTTTCTATATAAACGTCATCTACACTATAATAATATAATATAATATTATAAATAGGAAAGATTTGTATTTTTGTATGTAACGATTAAACTCAAAAAGTACTGGACCGATTTTAAAAATTCTTTCACCATTCGAAAGCTACATTATCCACGAGTAACATAGGCTATATTTTTTTTTTTGGAAAAGAATAGGGTTCCGTAAGATATTTGCGTTTTTCAATAAACAAGGTGTAAAAAATCAACCAAAAAAATTACTTATTTTACGATTTACAATAATATAGCTTATACATCAGAATAACACGTAGGCTACAATTTATAAAGACACTAGCTTCGCCTCGCGACGTTGCCTGTGATTATTGTCGTACCGCGGGTAGCACCGTGGGGTTCAGCTAGTATTGAATAAAATATTAAATTATGAAAATGTAGCGACATAATTATAACAAAACTGTAACACGCAAATCACTGTAATTGTGTTCACGACGGTAACAATTTGTACCTACCCATAATGTACGCTAATAATGTCGGATACATTATCGCCCTTACATTGTCTCTATTGTTGTCCTCCTTATTGTTCAGCAAATTTAATGTAAGACCTGATATCACATATCTGTTCATAAAAGAACTCGATGTAATATTACCTTCGAAAATTCGTCTAAGTACCTATAGACTACGGGCCCGTATCGAAAATTGATGGGTCATGTGAACCACCAGGAGACTTTTTTAGAAAGATACAGGGGCATAAAACAATAACATTTAGCACTATGCTGTCACTTGGAAGCTGTCCAACTGAGTATAGGTGAAGGGGAGGGAGTAGGAACCGTCGATTTTTCTCCCTTGTCACATAATTTTTGTACGGCGTTGCGAGATAATGGATTAGAAGAGATATTGAAATTGAATGGGACCGATGCCGTCTAAAATTAAATGACTAAATTGAGCGAGACAATCGCCGGGAAATCAAAAAGAAATCCAACTTTGTGGCTCACTATTTTTGTACGGCATCGGTCCCAATTAATTTCAATATCTCTTCTAATCCATTATCTCGCAACGCCGTACAAAAATTATGTGACAAGGGAGAAAAATCGACGGTTCCTACTCGCTCCCCTTTACCTATACTCAGTTGGACAGCTTCCAAGTGACAGCATAGTGCTAAATGTTATTGTTTTATGCCCCTGTATCTTTCTAAAAAAGTCTCCTGGTGGTTCACATGACCCATCAATTTTCGATACGGGCCCGTAGTCTACTACCTATTCCCATGTATGATCTCAAAAAAGTGGTGTGGTTTTTTTTTGATAATACATGATGAGTATTAATAAAATTTTAAATAGAAAGTCTATTTTAATTTCCTATGAATAACCTGCAATATATGTGCAACGTATAATATTAAAAAGACTCCATGCGTCGGCGAAAAGTCGTATCGTCGTCGTTTATTATTTAAAATACAAATCTTTTATCAATCCGTCTGGTTAGTGTGGTTAAAGTATACCACAATCCTTCTAAGGAGTGGTCTACATTCAGCAATGGACTATTGAAGGCTGTAAATGATCCACAATGTGAAAGATCAAGCTTTTCAACAGGTTTTTTTGTGTACGGCTTTCATCATCACATAAATTGGCGCTTCAATAAGTAGTGTAACAAATATTTTCTCCTAACCATTGTATAATGTTGCCACCGAGTTACTCATCATCATAAAACAAATAATGTTTTGATTAATATTTCCTTAGGGTCCAAAACATACCTCGGAAAAGATACTCGTATATATCTTGACAGATTGTAACTCTACCCCAACAGGCGTGGAAAAACATTACGTTCTGCTATATTAAGCACAAGCTGTGCCAAGTTTGAATTAAGTATAATGTTTATTTTATTTGGGTAGTATTGTAACACAAGTTTAGAAATAGTCTTCACGAAACAAATGTTTTTATCATAAATATGATCACAGTATTGCTTGTCTATTTGCCCTCTAAGAGGTAGTTGAATATAATTAACTCAGACATTTTCATCTCTTGGAATTATGGAGTGTAATTAATTTTCTTACTGCATAGAAAACGCGCTTCAATTCAGTGGCATTACATTATGCTATTCAATTCAATGAAAGCGCACTGTTGTGTCGTGTCGCACTGTGCAAAATGTCTAAAACATTTCATTTTTATAAGCTCTTTAGAATCATTTAGAAATTATATAACACGTTATCTAATTTAAACAAAAAATAAGTTCTAAGTTTGATTTCTCATAGATCATAGACAAATAAAGTAAAAACGACCTTTATGAATTCAAAAGAAAGATCAAAGGGATTGTATTCTAACTAATATATTTTATCTATGGTGCCAGCAGAGAAATGTTGGTTTCAAAACGTGTATGGAAAAGTACTCATTCAACGGCCAGTTTATGCAGACTCGTACTTGGTTGGAGATTTGCTTTGTTAACTTTCTATTTTATTAACTTTGTGCAGATGTAACCTTTTCAACTAACAACACTCAACTTTGTCAAAGTACTTGTGTATAATTTATATATCTTTTTAAGATTTTGTCTGGCTGGTATTGTTTCATGAAACCCTAATTACCTGTTCACGATCCTACAGATCTCAAGCATGTAGAATTTATCCTTTATAACTTTCAAGTACATTTTAATGTGACTAGAGCCTCGGACCACTTTCATCTATGTCTTACTATCAATCTTAATATATATAAATCTCGTGTCACAATGTTTGTCCTCAATGGACTCCTAAACCACTTAACCGATTATAATAAAATTCGCACACCATGTGCAGTTCGATCCAACTTGAGAGATAGGATAGTTTAAATCTCAAATTATAGTCGCAATTTCAATTTATTGCTAATTATTTGTCTGTTATTATTTGACAGTCACAATTATCTGTTAACTCCAAATGATTCTAACAGATGTCGATACCTTTCGACTGGGTTGAGTAAGTAATCAATAGATGGCGCTGCTATGGTAAATCTATAGGCTATATTTTATTTTGGAAAAAAATAGGGTTCCGTAAGATATTGGGGTTTTTCGGACACAAGGTGTAAAAAATCAACCCTATACGGGGGAAAATTTTTCGCTACGGGCAATAAAAGACGCAAACGAGGTTGCGTCGGTCAGCTAGTGATATTATATAAAAAAGATATCATTACTTACCGTGAACTTTCTAATTTATCATAAAATATTCTTATCTGTTTGAAACATTAGAAATATAAAAATATAAAAACTTTTGAACAACTCAACAGGCAAATATTTATTCAGTCTGCTATAACAATGTTGTACTCTTATTGCTCTATTATCACGTCTAGGCAAGGACTTTCCCCCTTGTCTGCCTGTCTACTGCTTCTAAAACTTGTATTATGCCCATACATAAAATCTACCAAGGAAGAAAGATCTGTCGATACGGTAACTACAATTATTCCAAAACCTTTCACACGTCTGTATAAGTTATTTCCTTAATATATTGTAACAGTTGCTTATACCAAATAATACGTAAATTGATTAAAATATTCGCCAAGACTTCATCTATATCGGGACTCGAAGAGCGCCTGAAAGCCTGTCATGAACACATCACATATGATATTTAGAGTCAATAACATCCAATATTCTTATCTGGTCTTAGAATATTGTTATTTCTTTATGCTGTTCGAAGGACTGATGTCAAAAATAATGGTTTATATTTTGTGTCACCTTTTTTCACGTAGATATATTTATTAGAATAGATTTATGGCTGTCTGATTTAAATATGATGTGCTGTTATAAACTGTGCCAGTAAAGAAAATATTTGAATTTTAATTGCAAATATTTATACCACTAACACATGTAATCAAAGGTATATACCAAGTATTGAATTTATTTTCATGACGGTTTTGAACAAATGTACTAACTTTTACTTTGATTATTAATCACTGAGTGTCAACTATGTCTAACCTACTACGAAGTTTAATGAAACAATTAATCAGGTTTACAGGTTTATTAATCGGGTTTTATCTATAAAAAAACTGGCAATAAAAAACAAAAAAAAGAGACAAATTGTAAAGCTTAAATTCCTATAATCTTTGTTTATTTATAGATTTTTTTGGGTTTATAATAGGATGAGATTAGTTGCAGTAAATGAAAATAAAATACGTGTAAAAGTGAGAACATGTGTAAATTTCTTCAAAAGATACACACATTTTGAACAAACTTTTATTTTATACCAAGAAATTTAAATATCGATGGCGCGAATACCTGCCTAAAACATTTTTTTTGCGGTGTATATTATAGTTTATGCGATGTATGTACAAATCATCACCATCATCATCATTTCATCCGATAAAACGTTCACTGCTGGACGTACAAATGTTAGGTATTAAATATGACGTTAAACACTTGAAAGGTGTGTGAATTTTTTATTTATATGTGTAGAAGTAAAACGGTATGAAAGCCAATCATCCATGAAAACTCAAACACGCAAAGTCTCACTACTAGACGATTTATGACGATTGGATTCTTTGTTAGTTTTTCAACCGGTGAGGGTATATTTTTAAGATTCTGACGTTGACTGCTGTGCTTGAGGTCTCGGGTTCGATTCCCGCGTCCAAATGTTTGTATATATAAAAAAGTATATATGTATTTATATCAGTTGTCTAGTACCCATAACACAAGCTCTGTTTAGGTTGGGACTAGATGGCGTTGTGTGTTAGATGTCCGAAATATTTATTTCTATTTGTTTTCTTACCACAATCCATAACAAAAGTAAATAAAAAAGTATTTTGGGAATCAAACGAAATAACAGTTAGCACTACAATTAACGATGGCAGGTGTATATGCCAAATGTGGTTGACAAGCACGTCGCTCTGCACTTTCGTAATTAATTCAGTTTAATATTTAAACCACTGAATAATAATTTTAAACACATATATTTGAAGAACTGAAATATACGATACGCAGGACAGCTTTAAAACTATTTGTATTAATGCGGGAATACGTTGATTTCGTTATTAATTTTTTATTAATAACAAAACAAACACATCAATGCATCTAAATTTTCTTTGTAAAATTGATCTGCTCTAAATAAAAAAATGTCCCGCATTAAGGCCAATGGTTGTTTAAAGTCTATATTCTTGAAATGCGACGAAGTCTAACCCTGATAATATTTTATTAAGTGCGGGGTGACGGCGCATTGGATAGGCGAGGGGATGTGAAAAATTCAACATCACCACCCGCGCTTCGAATGCTCTCATGTAAGACGTGGTATAGACTTTTTAATATGTATTTTTATGCCTCGACCTATTCAATATATTTACAGATTCGTTACATTCCGTCAACTTGGCTGAGTGTTCGTAATAAGGGCGGTGAATAATAAATACATGTGAGCATTATCTAAAACGTAAAAATCTTGGCAATTTATTTATTTAATTGTTTACCAGTAGTTATTACACTAAAACATACGTAAGTACAAAACAAAACACAGTAAAAGTCTTAATCTAAGTGTACAACTCCTGTAGGTAAACGCTACATGCATAAATTGTAATAGAATTAACAAAAAAGCACTTTAAATTTATCCTTATTAGGGACATTGATTAATTAGTACATGATTAATCGACAGTAAGAGTGTGGACCTGATTCTTAAATCAGTTCTTAAATAAATTAATTTAAAGTGTTGGGGGTTAACATTAAATGTACTTACGTAAGTAACAGGACAAGTACGAGGCGATCGTAGTAGGTCTAAGTAACAGATCTGAATCAAATCTTGTGTTAAATCCTAAATAAATTTAAACCTGTTTATTAATTAATTTATTTATTCAATTAGGGAACATAAACAGTAGTATATAAAATGTACATACTACGTTTTCCACAGGTTATTTGTTTAGACGATTAATAAATTAATAATAAATGTTCCGAACATCTACCACACAACGCCATCTAGTCCCAAGCTAAGCAGAGCTTGTGTTTTGGATACTAGACAACTGATATAAATACTTATTTACTTTTTTTGTAAATACATACATATTATACATAGAAAACACCCAAACTCCGAAACAAATATTTGCAGATAATACAAACATTTGGTCCGACCCGGGCATCGAACCCGAGACCTCGAGCTTAGCAGTCGCATACGCTACCACTACGCCACCGAGGCAGTCAAATGATTCTAATACTTTCTTTAGCAAATGTTTTTAAATCCTAGACATAAAATAAAATATTAAATACTCTAATGATAGCCAGGTATGAATCGCACAAGTTTGAAAAAAATTTTAACACAATTCATCACAAAAGTATTAGGTATGCTATGCAGCGTTACTGGATATTTAAATCGGTCTAGATACTTTAAGAAGTTGTGTTAGTTATTATTAACACTACCAATGTACTAAATGAAATACCACGCGCTACCATCTTCTAAACCTAACCATTTTTGAGATATTGAATCTAAAAAATGGTTCTACATAAGAAATGGTTTTTGTAATAATTCCTACTATCAATATCAAATCAATAACCCTGTATTGTACGTAATAGTTTTATTTTATATCACTTGATAAGCCAATAACAATGTTATTTGCCTACCTAAGGTGAAAAAGTGGATAACGGCTTTTTATCTGTGTCTGATTTATAAATTGGCCTCTAAATTTATGTATGAAATGCTAACGAAATGATTGATGGCGATAAAGTTATTAAATAAAGAGTACATTTTATATTCAAAATTCTCTTCTATACTGATAATAAAGCTGAAGTGTTTGTTTGTTTGTTTGAAGCGCTAATCTCAGGAACCGCTGGTCCGATTTGAAATATTCTTTCAGTGTTGGATAGTCCATTTATCGAGGAAGGCTATATATCATCACGCTAATACTAATAGGAGCGAACCAATGAAGAATGTTTTAAAAACGGGGGAAAATTTTCCCGCTACAGGCAATATAAGACGCAAACGAGGTTGCGTGGGTCAGCTAGTAGTATATATAAGTGAAAACAGGTCAGAGAATAGTTAATGTCTTCCACGTACGAGATCACTCTCACCGGTGAGGTGAGTGTACAGTTCCGAGAAAGGAATTACATCGTAGTCTTAATACATGAAGGCCGCACACAGCGAAAGATCTTTCACTAAGTGCTAATTGAGTGCATACACTACACACTACACTCAACCCAATAGTCAATATATAATTTGCAAAAAGGTAGCAAATTCCTTTAAAAAAATTAAGAAGTTATAAAACCACAATAAAGTAATTAGATAAATATACTGAGACTACACGTAAGCCATGCAGTTGAAAAATTTTACCGCGTTAAAAACTTTCCTTGATTGATACATCTCACTAATTTTCCAATTCCAAAGCGAATCAATTTCTTAATACATTCCTAAAATGAACGTACCTACAGCATTTGAATGCGCAGATATTCGTGTAATTAGATTCGCAACCATCGTTATAAATTTGTGTTATTAGCTAGCAAATTCGCATGTCTTATAGACAGACAGCCAACAATTTCATTCACGCAAATTACGTATAAGTAGATGAGTGAGTACGTACAGGTATAAAGTTATTCAAAATTTTCATGTAAATTGATAGACATGGCAAAGTTTAATGAACTTCGACACGAGACAGATAATTATATATGAAGAGAAGAAGTTGGGCTAGGCGTCGTTGTGGAGCCACATCAACTACCGTTAACGTATGTATGCTGTAGTCTGCAACAAGGCTAACATAAAATAAAATTCTAAAGAAGTTAGTCAACGCAGCAGCGAGCACTAAATTTAGCTATATTAGACAAGTCACTGAGTTATTTAAAGCATCGATTTTATGAAATCGGAGAGATAGAATATTAATTAGGTACTTTTAAAAGTTTAATACGAGCATACGAGGGCAGTTTAAACTAAATTCGCTTTTGCGAGGTGGTGGATTAAATATGCTATAGCAATCGATACAAGAATTTGTGATTTCCTGTTAGTCTTGGTACAGTTGCGTTATTATTTTTTTGTACCAAGACAAAATACTCACATGCCCGAGAATAATTAGTCTGTCTTATATAGAAGGGATTACAGCGCCAACGTTCAAAATCTAAAGAAGCATTAGTAAGTAGCGTTTAATGAGCTGAAAATAATATAATTCCATTTTTGACGAGACGTCTTCTACTCGAGTAATGTTATAATATACTTAAAGAGTTTTGTTTTTAGCTAATTTGTTGTGAAAAAAATATTATTCATTTAATTTATATTTATAGGCATCTTACTTATAAAAAAAGATTTAATGCGGAATGGTGTTTTGAGACTTTGCAAGTAGGTACTCTTCAATATTATAGAGATTTTCTTTTTTATAGAATGGAGACTTCAAAACGTAAATATATTTAATCTAGTTTCGATCATGGCAATAGATGGTGAAGCGGGTATCCTGGTTCCAGAAGTAGGATAACCGTAACCGACGTATATATTTTATTCGTACATTAGTATAAAACAAAATTACAATAATAGTTTTCTTCACGAGTTTACATGCGCTAAAGTTCGCAGAGCTTATGTTCACACTCGCCAAGATACGTCGGCCGTAACATGTGAGAGTACATCTGCAATTATATTTCCGGCAGTGCAATTACGCACTATTGATGTTCATTCGACCATTTATGACTTAAGATATGCTAAACGTTATACGTCAAATTATTCAATTATTAACATTAGGCAAGTTACATTACGATATACAATATATAATATAGATTACTGATATTAGGTGGAATACTAACTAGTTACGAACGAAAGGATAAACGTAATTGGTCCAATAACAGAAATTATGCGCGACTCCTGACGCTTTTTTACTTTCCTTGTAATATCAAATCAACTTTCTCACATACAACGTGATAACACTTGACCATTCTTAAAATGATGAAATTATTACGTAAATATAATTATTAAAACTCAACATTCATTTCTAGAATAACCGACAATAAAAAACATTAACTTTTTACATTTATTTTTGACTAGAAAATTATCAATCAGTGTATTAAATTCTATTCCAATCTGCTATGAAGTAACAATAGACAACAGGAGAATAGCTCGTGAAAATCCACTAGGCCCTTTCAAACGAAAGCCGAGTCTGATCGGCTTAGCGTCATATGTGTTGAAATGTTGATAGTAGAGTGCATTGACTAGATAACTGCCTTTCTTTGTTCGGTATAGGCACAGTCAGCTTTAGTGTAGGAGAATATTAGCTTTATTAGCGAGTGCTCTCTAATGCTTCCAACCGTTGCGCTTTTCATACAAGACAATCGAACCAATGACCTACTGATTTTCTGCTACTTACTTTGTTATTACAAAGATAGTTGTTTTTTTTCTCTTCTCTGATTCATTCTATATTTCTAGCTGCTGTTTTTATTACCTGTAGTAAATAATATAAATGATTGTACTCAAGTCAAGCAACTAAGTATTTAGAACTCGTTATAAAACATAAAATTTAAAAAATACCGGTATTGACATAACATGATGACACAACATTAATTTCTTTAAAAAAATAATAAGACTTGTATTGATATATGCTATGCAAATTTTGAAATCTTGTGTCACAGTTAGACCATCGACCTTGTCGTCAAGAGGCTTTGTAGTGTAACTCGCTGAGTTTGAAATAAAGCTGTCTTTCTCAACATTTTTGTCACTGACATTATGACATCTCGTGAGTGTGGTGGCCGTAACGAAGTCTGAAGGAGCTTGTTGCATATATCTTTACTAATATTATAAAGCTGAAGAGTTTGTTTGTTTGTTTGAACGCGGCAATCTCAGGAACCGCTGGTCCATATATCGAAGAAGGCTATAGGCTATAAATCATCACGCTAAGACCGTACAAAAACCAGGGAAAATATTACACTGCGGGCAATAAGAGACGTAAACGAAGTTTCGTGGATCAGCTAGTTTCATATAAGTAATCAAAAAAAAAAGTTTAAATGAAGTAGTTTCAAAAATCTCAGAACAATCATTTCTACCTTGAAATGCAAGATTTTTATACAAAACCACGAAGGTCACGATTAAAAATTCGCAATACTCATAGATGTAATATTTTTAGAACGTATTTTAAATTAATAAATTGAGTCTTAAATATAAAATGTGTATTATATAATAATGAATTTTTTTATACATATATTCTTATAATTACGCGTACAAGGTTGTGAATCACTAACTGCAATCTGCTATCCGTGTACCTGCAATTAAATATAGCTACTTATACAGCTTACTGTGTTTTATAACTAACAGTGAGCCGTATTTCGTTTTGTCATTAACTGAGTTCGAGCTTCATTTCTAATTAAATGCTCTTCTGCTGTCCTGTCAACATTCAAGTTCGTTATTCAGATAATGAAAAACATATAATAGGAAAAAGTAATGGCTACGGCAAACATGATTGTTGTCTTATTTTAGATTAATCAATAACAAAAATCAGTGGTCTACGAACACCCTGAGTTATGACACTCAGGAAGTCTCAAAAAACTTAAGTAAAAAATTAAACTGCATTGGAACCCAGAACGAAATTAATCAGAAGAAAACTGAAAGAGTTGAAAATGAAATAAGTTCACTCGCTTTTGGTCTACTAGAACATATGATAATTAACCGGTCATTGGTAATAGACGCTTCGCTTCGACATACGGGCTGTCAACATGCTTGTGAAAACTGGATTGCACTTTCTATCAACTGACTGGTCTACCCCTTTGCCGTAAATAAATAAAGACGCTATTCATATAGGTACAACCCATTAATACAAATTCAGGAAAAAAACATAATTTGGAGGGTATCCGTGTCTCATTGCTTCATTCAATCTCATTCTAAGTATAATTCAGATCCTTTAAGAACTTCCATCGGGTTCAGATCTATGCAGTATATTTAATTAATGTCCAATAACCATTCACAAGCCGATACATATTCTTTAAAGTGTAGTGGACAACACTAAGCGGCAGTCACTGTTATTTGTTTTGGCCAAGGAACTAATTATAAACAAATAAATAAAATAAGAAGTATCTGTTTATAATTTCAAACTAGCATACAAATTTTAATTTTAATGAAGCAATGAGACACAGATGCCCTCCGAATTATGTTTTTTCTGATTTTACGTTCAGCAGTGGATGGCAAATGGTTGAAAATGGATACAAATTTTAATTTCTATGTCTATTTTGAACGGACTTCCACTGACATTTAACTGATGGTTTAACACGTAACGGTAACGTAGGCTACTTCTTTAACCCCCAACGCAAAGAGAGGGGTGTTACAAGTTTGGCGTTTATGTCTGTCTGTCTGTGGCATCATAGCTCTCAAACGGATAGACCGATTTCGATGCGGTTTTTGTCATTTGAAAGCTAGTTTCCTTGGTTGGTTCTTAGCTACGAGTATGTTTGGTTCATATCAGTCCAGCAGGGTTAAGAGTATCAGCTCTTTTTCAAAATGATGTAAGGCGTTTTTGGCGTAGTTAAATGACAGTTAATTAATAACTTCGACCTGAGGCTGCGTAGGGGGGCTTTTAAATATTTTATTTACGATTATAAGACTAGCTTCGCCAGTAACACAAAACTATCACTAAAATATTGATATAACAGCCAGATTACAGCATGTTAACATATCCAATTTTACATGGTTACACTTAAATTTATTGCTAAGTTACTCACGATAGTCTTCAGTGGCGTTTGAATCTACTAATTCATTACATTCCTAAAACTTAAACTTTTAGGTTTTGTATTTGCACTGAAGTTGAACATTGCGCAATGATCAAGAGTCTTCGCAAAAGTAATTACGTAACATAAGGATGTGAGGAGTGAAAGTGCAGTGCAAACATGGCTCGCTTAAGAGTTGACCATAAACTTACCTACTTGGCCTACATACATATGTACGTTATATGTAAATAATTACGCAAAACAGGTCTTTGTTAGGACATATGAATGCAATAGTTAAAACTGCTGTAATGTACATATCGATAAACTTCTTATAAGTGTAGGATAGACTTTCTGTCCTACTAATATTATAAATGCGAATGTTTGTGAGTATGTATACATTAAATTATACGTCATGAAAAAATATATTGATTTTATAGCTTACCACTGAAGTAAATTTTGTCCTTTTTCATATTATTTTACAGCACCATATAAAAGTCTTAAAAGTATTTAACATTCTATGTTTTGTTGTTGTTTATAAAATAAACTCAATTTAGTACCATCAGCGTCAATAGTTGTAAAGTCTTTTTAGAATTACGTATTCTAATAACGGTTAGATCAATAACGGAGCACTATTTCTTAGCATAATTCCTCTGTCTGTTACCGTTCAAACATTTACAATAATAAATAGATAATTAAACCGTTTAACAGCTGACCAACAGTGGTCTTAATGAAGTAAAAATTGTACGTTTGCCTGATCTAATATGAAATGACCGGCAACGGCCCCTTTCGAATGTAATAAATATAACGTAACAAATATGATTTGACAACGTGTCCATACTGGTCATGTCAAATGATGGATGGTAAATATACAGTGTCCCTTGATACTTCTCTTATTCTCTTCGGTGTAGGTATAATATGTTCACACTTTCGTACTATATTTAGTTGTATTGTATTATTGCAAGGCTGGCGTAGTTGTTAGGCGGTCATCTCGCCGCATTTTACTGCACGGAATATTGTGGATTCAAACCTCATATGTGACAACACTTTGTGTTCAAAAATGTTGACGCTGGGTTCATGACATCTCTGATATACAGAACGTTTCGAAGCGACTAAATTGTTCAGATATTCTTATACCTACTCTGTTAATGTATAAACGGAGTTAGCGTCTCTATTTCATTTAAGGCTATCTATCAAACTATGAAAAACTATATGTGTTGAAAAGTATATTCATTAGCCCAATTAAAGCAGTTTCCATTCATTTTATTTCTATATCTCTTGTCTGTGACTCCTATAAACTCATACTATGAAAGTTACAAACGCTACTTAACCATCCAGACCAGGTTGTACACGAGGTCTTATAAGTTGAAGAAAAATACCTAAAAAATACGCCTGAGAATAATAAAGACCATTAAAGATGTAAAAATAACAAAGTAGGTATTATGTCGCCTATACTATCGTCCAGGTTTTAGATTTGACACAATTTTCTTTCAGATCAAAGAAAACGGTCTATACTAACCCGATATTAAAACCGTGGAAATAAGCTCCTTGTGTCATTCATGTGTGAACAGTTGACGGAAAAGAAATCTGTTTGTGTAAACATTTAATATTTATCGATTTTCCACCACAATTGTCGGCAAACTCCTTGACAAGCAAAACATGATTGTTGCGTACAAATTCTACAAACAAGTTACGTGTATATGGGTAACGTATAAAGTTACACAATTTAAACTATCTTTATTCGTCTTAAATTGTTTATTAACTCCGTAGGGTTTTGAAATAGCTAGAAAGTAGATGCTCCTCTTGTGACGAACTAATTACATGTTCGCAAGAATTGCCGATGCATCGTGAGCTTAATCCGGGAATTTGAACTTATAATTAAAAACCGAACATGAGTAGTGCCTTCATAGATGCAATGCGATATCCTTGATATCCTTTATTATTAAACCTACCTACCTGATCTCTCTGAAAGTACACATATATTTACCATATTTTTAGTTAATAAAACTCAATCGAAGCCATCAGAGTTTGTACCATTAAAGCTATCTAGCTTTAATGGTACAAACGTGACTGATAAAATATTAGAATACTTAAAAAAAAACACATGCATGTTATACATAGAAAAAACCGAACTCCGTTGATCCGACCCAGAAATCGAGCCCGAGAACTCAGTACAGTAGTCAATAAAGGTGTCATTATAATGTGATAACTGGTAATTTAATCAAAAAAAGTCTTCGAGTGTCATTATGTTCTGATGTAGATAATATAAAGTACTAGCTGAACCCCGCGGTGCTACCCGCGGTACGATGATAACTGCGGGCAACGCCGCGAGGCGAAGCTATATCTTTATAAATAGTAGCCTATGTGTTATTCTGATGTATAAGCTATATTGTGGTAAAGTTTCATTCAAATCCATTCAGTAGTTTTTACGTGAAAGAGTAACAAACATCCATACATACATACATCCATACTTACAAACTTTCGCCTTTATAATAGTAGTAGGATTAATTTTTCTCGCAAAGATCAAGAAGGCTAGGGAACACTAACAGGAACGTATTAACATATGAAGTCATTCGACGTTTTTTTTTATTTATATATGGGAGCGTATTTATAAGGGAAAACCACCACAATTCGAAGGTATCAACAAAAATCACAACAAAAGAAGTGAATAAAGTAATATCTCTAAAAACTGACATCGATGTATGAATTGTCATTCCTTTCACTCTGTTCAGTGATTCCCTCTGTAGATATATTGTGTCATAGCCTGAACGAATAAGTAAATGTAGGAATAGATTCCCTACTCAATATAGAAACCATACTAACTAGCTAGCTAAAAGAGGAAATGCATTTCATAATCCTCCTTAGGACGGGACCACCTGTAAATGAAAATTCTCTGGAAATGTAGGAAATATTTTGCAGTAGGATTTCATCGGAAGCAGAAACAAATGAATAAAAGGAAGCAGACTTGTCGGTTTACATTTAGATAAATACGCTAAAGAATAATCTAAAGGTAAGAACTCTAAATTATTCTTGTTAAAAAGAGACAAGTAAGAGAGACAAATGTCACTCCCACTTGTTACATAATTAGACTAATTTTAACTGAGTCGGTACTGTTTTGTATAGTTTAAATTGAAATAAAAAGCTTAAGGTTTCGAGTGACTCGGTGTTATAATGAGATACTAATTTGATTCGTTGCTGTTCAAACGATATCGAAATACAATGCGAATAAAACAGTAAATTGTCAAGTTTTATTAAAATCTATAAAACAGTTGATTTAATTTTGAGCCATTGACAATTAGTTTTAATCAATTTATTCAAAAGATAGAATGACGAAACTGAAACTAAATTGGTTAATAAGTAATAATAAAGCTGCTTAACAAAGAGGATTTGTATTGTCTTGCATTAAGAGGTACATTTAAAATCTGTTAAAAGCACTTACTGTACTATACTTACACCGTGGTTTTAGAAAGAAAGAAAGAAAGAAAAAAAAAGTCGTTTATTCTAACATACACGGGATAATACATGGGTTTGCACAGAGTTAAGGTTATAGGACATAAGCAATTTTATTATTTAGAAATATACTTTATATTTGTGTCTCCGCACTTTAACCTAATATGGAAGAATTATGTACAATGTGTACTTTTGTAACCGGGACGTATTATACGTTATTCTCACTTAATTAAAATCTGAAAGTAGTTCATAATCAATTGTAGAATACATAACAATAGTTTTAAAACAATGTTATATTTTATCTTAAGTACGAATAAATATTAAACAAACTTTCATGTGAATAACCAATATCTTATTTATAATATTTGTAAGTTATGTAGACCTTTCAATTGAATATATTTTGTTACAAATAATAGCCTCAAAATTTCATATCGTATTAATATTCTTTGAGCACCGTTTTGTATAAGCACTAGGTATTGAATATTCTGAATAAGCTGTACAAAAATAAATTGCGAAACGTTTTAAAAAGTGATTACTTTTAGGTATCCGTAGTTCACGTCTCGGAACCCCTATAGTTTCGTCATGTCCGTCCGTCCGTCCGTCCTCGGCTTACCTTCCAAATGGTTAGTGCTGCAAAGATAAAACTGCATGGAAAGTTATCACGTCGATATACTACTAAAATAAAATAAAGTTACATTTTTTTTGGGTTCATTTAGGTATATTGCGAGATATTAAACAACTTAAAATCACATTTATTTATTATACCCCTCCCCCCACTTTCTCTTCTAATGCTAAACGGCTCAAAGCCCGATTCCGTGGCTCGAAAAATCGGAAAAAAATTTGACGTGTGATGAACTTTGGAATTTCAAGAGCATTTTATTCAATTAAAAAAGGAGCAATAAATATCTTCGACCTAGGTACAGTATATACATATCGTATACGGCATCAGTTAAGGTTAATAAACGTGTAACAGAAATCTTGAAACTTATGTTTTCAAAATCTCAATCAACTAATTTATACTCTGTTGATATCAGTAATTTTGATACATAGGTTCTACTAGTATAGGTAATGATAAATAGTAATGGATACGCCAAACTGTGCTTGGGGAACAAAGGGCCTACATGATAGTGTTGTTCTACCGGACGATTTATCTGATATTCCGGTCATATTGGCCAAATATATGGACAATACGCCGAGGCTACGTTACATATAAAGCTTATGAGTGCATTGTAATCTTCCGCATCAAGTCTATGGCACGCTCGGTTTTTGAAAAGACCATAATGATTTTTTTTTGTTACTTCAGTATCATCTACTTGAATATATGAATCAAAAACTTTTAACCCCTTTATGAAATTTATGCGAACGAAGAAGATTGAAATTGGGCACAAAAAATTGACATATTTCATATTAAAATGCAGTTACCAGAACCCGTTAACATCTGTTCATAGATACGGTGGCGAAAGTAGTAAAATAGTTAAACATTAACTATACCTACTTTTATTAAACTTATATACTTATACCCTTTAACTCGTCGAATGTCAGCTGCACACACGGGTGTGCATAAGAAATAGCGTCCCGACGCGCCTTATGCACACACGGGTGTGCATAAGCAATATGCTCCTATTGGTTGTCGATTTTTTACGTTTCGATTCATCTATGACACAAACCAAATTTACAGTACGTTAGCCTAGTTTGTAATCTATATTCTTTGATATATTTTATAACTTACAATAACGGAACGAACACAAAAAAAATAAAAAAATGAATCGACATCGACATTTTGACAAGAAAGGCGCCATCTTTCAAAAACTAGTGTCAATTGCTGTGATGGAATTATGCTAATTATTGATTAACAGGAGGAAACGGTGAGTACTTTTATATGATATTTATACAGAATTACTGGGAAATTAATAAAGTTTATGTGTGATGTGAGACTTATTTGAGAAATAGTATGAATACAGAATAAAATGTAAATAACTTTCGGAGTATGTTTACTTTTACGTGAGTGGAACCGATATTTTGTCACATTTGTTATATAAATCAGCTTCTGAGTGTTCTGATATGCACATAAGTTTTTAGATTATTTATCTACAAATACTTTGACAGTATTAGTTTTTTGCATTATTACATTATTCAGGTGTAATCATGTTTCAAACAGCAATTCGCGCCAATTCCCCGAAATGAGGGGTACGCCATGTTTGAAGTACAGTTAGGCACAAAAAGAAATTAGTGATTTTTTTTTACTAAGAAATTAAAATAAATTGATTTATGTACTAATAATATTTTTTTTTTTAATATAATAAATGTTTATTTTAGATCGGTTAGAAGTCGGTCGTCAATACGCGGTCAAGCTCTGCCACATCGATTTCGCGCGTGCAGTCACGACGCATCGTGCGGTCGACGAAACCGGCCGTCGATGCACGACGCGCTCTTTCATAAATGCTCATTCGAGTCTCATAAATGCTGTCTTTTAGGGTCTTGATATATTGTGACCAAACAGTGTGATGATTGATTTTAATTTTTTTTCTCAGACAACTATTTGAAAGAAATTTTCTAATTGTAAACTAAATTAATTATATTTATATTAACTAAATAATAAAGAAATGTATGAAACACGTGTTTAATTTATTGTGTAGAGTAGGCGAAAGGAGTTTCAGCTGTTCGACATACAAATACGTAACGTAAGTATGTATAAGAAATCGTGACAAGTTAATTTTCTAAAATTGTGATTTTACCTATTGGGATAGCCATTTAGGCGACGCGCTGTCGAGTGTGTGTGAGTGAATCTTATTAGTATGTCGCAAATATTACAAAACAAAAAACAGAGTTTCAAGTGGTCAAAGCCACGCGACAAATGTCGTGTTCAAATGACTTGATTGATGTGTTTGGGTGTACTTCGTTTCATTTACTACATATTTAAAATATAAACATCGGATAAGAATTGAGTAAAAAAACCATCGAGATTATATTGTACGTAGTACCTAATATCTTTATAAAAAAATAACGGGAGCAAAATATAACTTCGGTCGAAATTTTTATTATATACACAAATAGCTAAACTAACGCAAGCACAGAAAGCTAAATCGTTAAATACAAAAAAATTACATCATTCCATCATTTTGAAAATAAAATCAAAAGGAATTCACCTGAGTTATTTTACTGTTTCATAATAATTAAATTCCAAAATTTAAAAAATCTGTTAGAAGTAGATTTGAAAACCTAACAGACGGATTTACGTATTTAGAATATTAGATAAGGTTTATTTATCATCACTACATATACATCAAATAAAACAAAATCATTTTCAATATTTTACGAAGTAGTTTTACTATAATAATATTTTAGATGCATAAAATTGCCCACCTAGCTGATAAATAACACACTTTTGTAATTACAATTTTACGTAAAAAAATATTAGCAATGAAAATTATTGCATGTTTCATCGACAACCCATAACGTCCCAAACCTTCACGACTTATTCTATGGTAACAACCGGGACCGACTGCTTAACATGTCACCAGTGGCCACCCATCCAGGTACTGACCGCGCCGTCGTTGCTTACCCTCGGTAATTGTTTCTAATCACCGAGTGAGCTATAAGCGCCGCATTGCATACTTATCTAGTGAAAAATGTTTTTTTTAAGCAGAAATGCAATAATAAAAAGCAAAATAATAATATCACCAGCATGATTTCATTCATTAAAAAAAAAGTCAAAATAATAATTTCACATTCGTATTTACGTTTTGTGCATGTCGACGCGATTGTACCTATAACCACTCATAATTTTGTATCGACCAATAGCAATCATTACATTTGATTACGTCACATGACCAGTTACCCGACGGCTAAGTGACGCGCGGATTCCGGCGAAATGGCGGGCTTTTGTAATCGTTAAATGTAAATATTTGTTTTTTTGTGATAGTTTTGTGTTATGAAAGCTAATGAGTTATGTTATAAGTGCTTAAGTATATGTGTAATAGTTTATAAGTGATAGTGTATGTGTAGAAGTTATATATTTAATAATATGAATGAAAGTTTTGTCAAAAATGTGTGAATAAATCGTGACATACAAATATATCACATGATTTCTCCAATATGTAAGTAATTCTTGATAAATTATGTTGTTTAAGATATTGCAAATTTCATAACGATGACAATGATGTGCATATTATGTATTATAATTACATTTTAATACCAAAAAAACTTATTTTTCGGTAACTCATACCAAAATATTTTTAAAGGTGCCTGACGATTGGCACGTGGCAAGCTCTCTCCGCGAAACATTGCAACGTCCAAGAGGTTAATAGCCTACATTTTAACCTTTAATTTAGGTGTACCATAACATTCCAATATGAACTATTAAAAAAGTTTATGAAAGTAGTCAATGCGTAAACGATGACTATAGGAAAAAAAATAGACACAATATTAAAAATATTTATTCTATTGTTGCAGCTTCGACCGCGACCAGCCCTTCACATTCCAAATCGGCGTAGGTCAAGTGATCAAGGGATGGGACCAGGGTCTGCTGGACATGTGTGTCGGTGAGTAATAGAATCCACTTTTCTGAAAGCTTTATTAATTATCAAGTGCTAAAACAGACCACCTACAAATGGATATCTTATAGATTGCAACTAATAACTATTTCGGCAGCATCCGAGATGAGATGGGCCTCTTGGTATAAGAATAATAATTCTGACTGCTAGAACCCACGACGTTCGACTCCGTCCCAGCAAAAGTTTTTTTTTTTTTTTTTATTGAATAGTGGGCAAACGAGCAGACGTATCACCTGATGGTAAGCGATTACCGCCGCCCATTGACACTTGTAACACCAAAGGCGTCACAAGTGCGTTGCCGACCTTTAGGGGAAGGGGAAAGGGGATGGGGGGAGGGGTTGGGGTATGGGCCTCCGGTATCCTCACTCACTCGGTGAAACACAGCGCAAATGCTGTTTCACACCGGTTTTCTGTGAGGCCGTGGTATCACTCCGGTCGAGCCGACCCATTCATGCCGAAGCATAGCTCTCCCACGTAAAAAGTACTTAAAAAGTACTGGGTCTTATCTATAATATAGTATTTAGTAGTAGTTTTGTTTATGTAGTACAGACAGCCCGTTTTGCATCAGACGAAGATATATATATATATAAGACGAGATGCTACCCGTTACCTTTGAAGAAGCAAGGCTGAGATGATGGCGCATCGTGCTTCGGTGTATCTCTTATCTGAAGGGGACCACTTACGGCATGATTTGGTTACCAGTTTATCAGATAGCCCAAGTCTGAAGGGATTCTCTGTGAAATCATTTGAGTATCTTAGGTCTGTCCCGGCAATAGACCCGGTTTAAACTAAGAGGTTTCTGTTGATTCTAGTCTGACATACCTCTTCACCGTTGACTTTGGTTCATCAAATTCATCCTGGAAATATTCCAAACGATGAAAAAAATGTTTAATTGCAAAAGAAAATCGTCAGTTTGTTTTAAATTGTATCAATGAAACTCCTTCCCTATTCGTTATACTGTGTTAGAGTAGTTACGCTCCATCGAAGCCTTCCATTTGTTTCTCATTAAAAAATCATCGCCTGACAACTTCCCTTATACCGTACCCTTAGTTATTTCTCTCAAAAATCTTTTGCATGTCTTCTGTTCTGAATTAACTGGATCACATTTAAACAGATATTTATTGTCTATATTTCTTATGATTGAAAGTTCTTAGTTTTAAACAAAGAGATATTAATACTGAAAGATTTGTTGCTCATTCATAAAACTTAAAGAGTAATACGTTCTTAACTAGCTATATCAACGCGTAAAGTTGGAGAGATCTGGAACTCTGAGGATACAAAGTTTTATGGATTGTACAATCGCAACTTCGAGAACCCCTTTCAACCTAGTTACAACTTTGTAGAGTTTGTTGTACATCAAATTTCACAACTTTCATATGTATTCCTACAGTTTTGTCTGTCGGCTGTATCAATGGTAAGAATACAGTATTTATAAAATAAAGAACTTTTAGTGAATTAGCGAAATTATTAAGTTCAAAGTGAACTTTAAAAGCATACTTCTAATATCTACGAAGCATAGCATTTAGGTATATAAATAAACTCATACTGTACATTTCACATTCCAGGCGAGAAACGTAAACTGGTTATCCCATCATCCTTGGGCTACGGAGAGCGCGGCGCTGGTAACGTAATCCCCCCTAACGCTGTCTTACACTTTGAGGTCGAACTGATCAACATTGGTGACTCTCCTCCGACGACCAACGTTTTCAAGGAGATCGATGCTGACAAGGACAACATGCTTTCCCGCGAAGAAGTGAGTATAGAGTTAGCGTTCCGAGCCATGGATACCGATGGAGACAGGGAGTTGTCTCGAGAGGAGGTTAGTCCCAGCTTTAGGTGGAGGACGATTGCAGGCGCTGGGTGTTAACTTTTCCCGTTAACTTATCAATGCTGAGACATCTAGATTGAGTATCGACACTTTCAAAATACTATCAATAGGTGAATAAGTAGTTAAGCAAATCTATTTACAAATAATTTATGCGTTTTGGATCGTAGTCGGAGCATCCTTTCTCATCGTTCTACTGTAATATCCGCAAAATTTCGTTCTAGACTTTACTCAGTCAATAACTGAGTTGTTGAGTTTTTAATAAATTTCAAATATTTCCAAGACTTCATAGAAAATTGAACGTGAAACGAATATTAAAGATAGACCAATATTATGCAGAAATGTACAATAAGATTTGAAAAGAACATTATTACTACTTACAGGCAATTGATAAGTTTCTGGGATTGTATATAGTACGTATATATATATATGTATACAGTAGTATTAGAATGATCGTAATAACAAGTCAGATGTACGTACCTAAATAAAAGAATACAACTGTAGTTAATATCTACGAACTCGATAACTACTCTTGTAATTATAGAAAATAATGAAAGTATTTCTGCAATGTCTTTTACTATCCCACCATTACAAACTATATTCTCTCTTCAAGTGTTCAGATTTTAAAAAACTGCTAAAAAAAATCTTATGCACATGTACACTGTCATTAAGCATTTTTGCTTCACAACTCCAAAGAACATTCCAGAACTAAGTCGATGTCATTTTTATTCTACTACATACCATACTAGTTATGTATCGAAAAATTACTAACACGTTTTATAAATAATATTTACTGATATGAAAGTTTTAGTATAGTCGTTATTAAAGTTTTTCTACCTTTAACATTTTGTTGTATTAAAAACATTTCTATAATTCGATTACAAACAAAAGACATAGAAAATAGTCTCATTATTTAGATAAAATGTTGTAACGAACACATTTGACATACGCATACAACAAAAAGTATGTCATCTATTGTCACTCAGTAGAAATGTTGTGTAATAATGTTGTGTAGCAATGTTGTGTATCTGCAACGCATACTGTTATATTTAATAACCGCATGCGTTGTAATTGCACTGCATGCAAATTGTATAAAATGCATGCGCTATTTTACTATATTGCATGTCATCGTAACGTAGGTACTGTTTTGTTTGAATTTTGAATTCCCATGTATCGATGTGGGAAATATAGAGGTATCTGTATGCGCGCCACATTATGCAAATACAGACCAAATTTCCGATTATTTAATTAAATATGTACTTTAAATAAATATAAATTTAGGATGTTAAGGGTTCGTTACTCTATTTTTGCTCTCGGTCTCGGAATAAACGATTATTGCCAGACTTAACTCAATTACCACACTCGATAGCTAAGTATTTTTTTCGTGTAATGCAACTCTAAAGAAATCGAACATACAAAAGAAACGCGAGCTACTTTAACGCTACTAGAACGAACGCGACGCATGCTAGAAGTTTTTATGCGTTTATGAATAAGTCATAATAATTAAAACCAAGTATAAATTATAAAAGTAGCCTTTAAGAATGCTCTCATACCTAGTCTTTGTTAGTGCAAGACAGGTTACTTTGTAATTCGATAGTCATTGTGGAGATACCTACTTAGGTAATTATAGTTTGTAAAAGATTGGTTCCTTCCTGATTTAAGCCTGTCTCCATTGTTATAAGTATGGTCTCTCGGCCAATTAATTTATAACACGAACATCTAAGTCATAACCTATGAAAATTTAAAATACTGAAAATTTACGTAGTACATACTATCAATATTCGCGTAGCGGTTGAATGCAATGTGGGGGTGAATTTCGACCTTAACCGTTATGTATTTTAAAACCTGTAGAGTTGGCAAAATCTTTGAATTTCTATATTAGTTCGACCGATAAACCTATGTCTATATTTTACATTATTACCAAAAATAATCGATAGTATATTGAACTTCTCTAATAAAACTAGATAGATTCCAAGTTAGGTTGAGGGGACTAACTTTCTCTTTTATTCTACGCAGACTTAAAATAAACATAAAAGAAAATAGTTCACACTAAAAAAAATTTTAAATTGCTTGCAGGTTAGCGATTACTTGAAAAAGCAAATGGTGCCGTCCGATGGTGCCGAAATGAGCGAAGATGTAAAGCAGATGCTAGAGAGTCACGACAAGCTCGTCGAAGAGATATTCCAGCACGAGGACAAAGACAAAAATGGCTTCATCAGTCATGAAGAGTTCTCCGGACCTAAGCACGATGAACTCTAAATTATTTAAGCTAGCAGCACCGCTCCCCGCTTAATACTGATGTGAACTGATTTCAAAATTGGCGTTACTTTTGGGAGAACGGTCATAAATAAGACTTAGTGCAGGCGTTTATATTTTAACTTATACACAATCAATTTAATTCCAGATTTTAATACCATTGTAATGAATTCGATGTAATATCTTATAGATTAAGGTAAGAGAATGTGAGTCATTTAAGTAAATCTTTGTTGAGTCTTTTGTACTTAGTTAATCTACTTATGTTGTTGTGCTATAAAGGAGTTTTGTTAAATACATAGGATTTTATTATTTATACGTTTATATTTTATTTTATGAATCCGGCATAATATTGTTTTCCTGTTTTCTATGCACATTGTAGTGCGTTATGCATGTATTGTAGGTATGTATTCAATAGTAATATAGGAATTAATACAGGAACAATTACATTACCGTTTCAGCGAACTCGGTGTGATAGAATGTCGTTAAATTTATTATACTACGTAACTATCCATTTGTTCGTCAGTTTTCACTGAAATCTATTTAAAATTTGTGTGTTTTAAAAATAATTTTTATTTCGTATGTAAGTATGTTATATTCACCATCTATGTATTTTATTTTTGTGTAAATATCTGTGAGACATTCATTCCGCTGTGGTTATAATAAACCGTATTTATACCATTTTTGTTTTATTTTATATGTGTGTATCAACTTGTTGTAACAAAAAATTTAGAGGAATCTTATTAGTTCACAAGAAGTGCATGGATAATGACCCCATACCTACATAAACGCTGGCCTAGGATAAACGAATGAAGCTACACTTTATGGATTATTGAATTAAATAGCACAAATAATGTGCTTGTACTGAAATAAAGGCATTTTCTGTATAGCAGGTGCGCAGTAAAATTATAAAATACTAACTCAAATTAAATACTGTAACATGACTATTCCGGATAATAGTATCTTGCAACATATTTCCTTTTAAACTTTTAATGTAGGAAGAAAATTAACTATTACTTACAAATAGTTATTAGTATCTAAATGCCCACGACTCCCTGATGGGACTTCAATAGTGTGTGAAGCTGTACAGAGACAGCTACGCAAATCCGGCCGCAAACAGGTATAGTCAGCCCCGAAAGTAATTATTAAAATCATTGAATAGTATACTCATATAAGCATGTTTACGTTTAGGAAAGGAAAGATTTTCTAAGTAATCAAAATTCAAAACCTTTGATTAATTTCGTTTTTAAGACTAGCACATATTCACTTTACGTGTGGTGACGCTGTTGATAATGAAATTACATAAACAGGCAATTTATTAACCAAAGTAAAATCGAGCATTACGGTGATTTTCTTCAAAAGAGATTTCATTTTAAAGCAAATTCAAATGATTTTAAAATACCTGCATTCATATCATTTTTCTCATGAAATGTTTAAAATACTATACTTTATATATTTTCTACCAAAACTATTCGAAACATAAGACATGTCAGTTACGTCACGCAACAAATGAACGGGATGGGTATTCAAGGAAAAAATGCAAAGAAAACATTTGAAATAACTATTAAACACCAAAGTATACCTACTCTATCTACAAGTATTAACATTGATTTTTCTTTTAGTAAAGACATTTTTGACATTCAGCTACTTTTGGAAGTGTGTTGTTCAGTGATTTTTAGCACTATGATGTTCAGTTACTTACGGCATTAAGTTATTCAGCTAATTTTGACTTTTAATGATGATCATTCAATTCTGGCTCTAGACATCGTAAGCAATTTCGAATGAAATTGTATATCAGTGTTAGAAATTTGGACATGGTCAGCTACTTTTGAAGCTGACTGTACAATGCTAAATACGTGAAAATGTCCTGCATATTTGTGTTTGCAAACTTCAGTCGTTTGATAGTCTCTTTAGAGGAATTAGTGAGTCTAATCCGCGTCTCTATTGACAAGGAATGTTTTACTTGCTATACAAAGGATAAATGTTACTTTACCTTGTAAACATAGGTAACAGATATTGTGAAAAAAATTATACAACATTAAGAATGTCTTCCAATTTTTTATTTTGGGATTTTATTATGGTCATATACTCGTATGTTTGGAATATACCAATTAACACATTAGGCAACGCTAGATTAGGTTGAGCCTCGTCCTCTCGTCCGCGTCCGAATGAATGGTGGTAAAATATATCGCGTAATGTACATAGACGCTTTCTACAAACAATATTTCAAAATTCTAAACCTCTATCATTTTCTTATCTCTAGAATCTAAAACTAGCAATAGGTAGGTATCATGCATTATTAACCCTCTTCTGAGAGGAGACCCGAACCCAGCGTTGTTGATGATGAGAATGATGTATTATTATATCGATGTGTATTTCTAGGGAAAATGTATAGGTAAAAACACATAGGTATATGCAAAGCCTTATTTTGATGTTTCTTCGATTCTTGTAGTTTACTAGGTGCGCCCGTGATATTACCCGCGGTTTTTGTTGCTTTGTTTTTCTTTTGTTTGTAGAAGTTAAAATTAAAGTGGCCTCAGTTATTTACTGTAACATCAGCCAGTAAAAGTCAAAATAAAATTAGCCTAAGTTACTCCGTGTTACATCAGCCAGTAATAAGTAACCGTTCTAGCCATAGTTGGAACAAACAGTCTAACACAAATTTAAACAAATGGTTCTTGGATGTAAATATACTTTCGCACCTAATAGAAATTTAATCAATTTGAAATGAAGACAATTATACCAAAATCTGCAGTTCAGATTAACTTTAATTCTATGTAAGTTTTTTTTATTTTCTCCTTTCGTCTTTGCCTTTTTTCTAAAAATATTTGTGTGGCGGAAGGCATTTAGCAAAATAACTTAAAATGTCAATATTATAAACATATAATCAAAACAACACAGCATCACTAAAAATACTTTAGGAGGCTTTAAAATTGTACGCTACAAAAACTGCAGTTGCAAAATAGGTATTCAAATGTGTCAGTAAAAAATAAAGTAAAAAAAAAATTACATGAAATAAGTTTAAGACAGCTTTCATCGCCCATAGATAGATATACCCACCTTTATTGAAACATTGCTGCACTGCAACTTTTTGCCAAGGACGCCAAGGATGGACATAACGAATATTTGTCTGTATTAGCTAATATGATATTTAGGTAGTAGAGTCATGCTGATTTCAGCACGAATGGGCCAGGCTCGACCGGGGCGGTACTACCCTCGCACAGAAGACCAACCCAAAATGACAGGCTTCGTACTGTCGTGTTTCGTTGGTGAGTGCGAGACCGGAGGCCCAATGATGCAGGGGTGACAGTTGTCGTGGTTAGTGTGAGAGCAGTGTAATGCTCGTGGAGTCATGTTGAGGGTGGCTTGGATCGATCCGTCGGCCAGGGAGACCCGTAGAAACGGTGGTGCCGCTGGCCGCCCGCGACATAGAGAGGGGCCCAACCGCGGCTAACCACCCTGGGAGGCTGCCCCGTCAGGTCGCGCATAATCCACGGAGTGGCTCGTCGTGCCGGTTGGTGACCGGACGGTGGGACCAGGCGACCACTTCCGGGAGGGTACGGGGGCCCTTCCGTCCGACGGTTCGGTCACCGTCATGCCTCACTGTTGTATGAGGACACAGCACTACGAGTCTCAGTACTACACAGCCACGACAACTGTCGCGCCTTTTACGCTCCCCTTCCCCTACCCCCTTTTTTATCATGGCAGCAAAGAAAAAGTTAAAATATTCAACAGCGGCTCTCCATCCACCCACCAACGCGCTTTTTGAGGTGGAGTTCACAAACATCCGTGGACTCCATGCAAACCTCAACGCCGTCCACCAGCATCTTGAGACGGTACGGCCGGTCATGCTTTTTCTAACGGAGACACAAATACGCCGCCCTGCCGACACGACATATCTACACTATCCCGGCTACGTTCTTGAGGAGTGCTTCCTCGTGAAGGCTGGGGTATGTCTTTTCGTTAGGGCGGATGTTTGTTGTCGCCGTTTCCGCTGCCTTGAGGACCCATCCTTCTCCATCCTGTGGTTGCACGTGGATATTGGCTCCGTGAGCCGATTCTACGTGTGCCTATATCGATCCCACTCCGGAGACTCTGAGACAACTCGACTATTTGAATATCTCAGTCAGGCGGTGGACAAAGCGCAGGAGCAGTTTCCCACCGCCGAACTGGTGTTTCTGGGAGACTTTAACGCCCACCATGAGTCCTGGTTGGGATCTTCCAGAACTGACCACGCGGGTCGGACTGTCCACGCATTCGCTCTCACGCATGACCTCACCCAGCTGGTACCCCAGCCCACCAGGATACCAGACATACAGAGTCAAGCGCCTTCCTTGCTGGACCTTCTGCTGACGAGTCACCCAGCGCAGTACAATATATCGGTGCTCGCCCCTTTAGGATCCTCCGATCACTGCCTGGTGTCTACCACGGTGCCTTTAGCTGCCGCCCCACGACCAGTGGCAGCGAAAAGACGACTATGGCACTACTCGTCAGCGGACTGGGATGGAATGCGGGATTATTTTGCATCCATCCCGTGGGCTCAACGCTGCTTTAAAGACAAAGATGTGTCGCAAACTGCGGCCGCCGTGGCTGGCGAAATCACTGTTGGAATGGAATACTATGTTCCCTACAGTGAGGTCGCCAGCGCAACGACCCGTCCTTGGTTTAATCGCGAGTGCGCCCATGCTGTTGCGCAAAAACGATCGGCTTACCGCGCATGGACCAGAGCTCACGCTCGCGGCTGCCCCGACGTAGGTCAACTAAAAGCAGCGTTCAACAAAGCCACAAGGGAATGCAAGAAGGCTTACATTAGAGCGGATGCCCAGCGCATTGCGCGGCTTGGCCTAGAACTCGTCGCACACCCTACGGGTAGCCGAAAGTTCTGGCGATTGGCTAAAGCCGTGCAGTCCAACTTCTGCCAGTCCTCGCTACCACCGCTGAAATGCCCCGACGGATCACTCGCCCATCAGCCGCAGGAGAAAGCAAAACTGCTTGTTGATCTCTTTGCGGCTAACTCCCGAATCGACGACCGTGGCAAGCACCCGCCTACCATTCCGACCTGCGACACTACGATGCGGGATATTCGCATCCGGTTGAATGATGTCCGCGCGGAGCTTCGGTCACTCGACGTCCGGAAAGCCAGTGGACCCGATGGCATCCCAGCGGTGGTTCTTAAGAAATGTGCACCAGAGTTGTCTCCGGTATTGACGCGCCTGTATTGCCTGTCGTATTCATCAGGAACTGTCCCGATGGCCTGGAGAGAGGCGAATGTTCAACCCATCCCCAAAAAGGGCGACCGTTCAAACCCGGCAAACTACCGTCCGATAGCCGTCACCTCAATTCTCTGCAAGGTATTTGAAAGAATAATAAATAAACAACTGATTCACTACCTGGAGGATCACTCCGTACTAAACGATCGTCAATATGGTTTTAGACCGAACCGATCCACGGGTGATCTTCTAGCGTATGTGACACACCTTTGGGGTGAAGCTATTGACAGGCATGAGGAATCCTTGGCAATCAGCCTTGACATGGCCAAAGCCTTTGATAGGGTTTGGCACCGTTCGCTTCTCTCCAAGCTACCGGCATACGGTTTACCCCCCAAACTCTGCAACTGGGTTGCCGCATTTCTGCACCAGCGCCGCATTAGAGTCCTTTGCGACGGTGCGGCCTCCGATTTTCAGCTGATCAACGCTGGAGTACCTCAGGGGTCTGTCCTGTCACCCACGCTGTTTCTTCTGCATATCAATGACATGCTCGCCCTTGCCAACATTCATTGCTATGCAGACGACAGCACAGTTCACGGGCGATATTTTGGACATCCCACAGCTGGGCTAGCAGATAATGATAAAAAACGACGGGAACTTGTCGCTCAACTCGACCATGACTTGGACCGCATTTCTCAATGGGGCTCTGAGAATCTGGTCGAGTTCAACGCCAAGAAAACACAGGTGTGGGCGTTCTCTGCTAAAAAGTCTCCATTCCTTCCCCTTCCCACTTTTCAGAGCACTCGACTGCCATTACAAGGTAGGCTCGATATCCTGGGCATGGATATCAGCCGCGATCTCAACCCTCGCGAATACGTTGAGAGTGTCACTAGGGCGGCCTCGCGGAAGCTAGGTATCCTTAATAGGATGAGACGGTTCTTCTCGCCCGAGCATCGGTGTCTGCTTTACAAGACCCAGGTTCGCTCGTGCGTGGAGTACTGTTCTCATCTTTGCGATGGAGCCGCGCAGTATCTGTTCGACGCTCTCGACCGGTTGCAGCGGCGAGCCATCCGCATTGTCGGCAGTCCCCAGACCACCAAGTCCCTTGAGCCTCTGCAGTTGCGTAGAGATATCGCCTCTATGGCAGTCCTCTATCGCCTTTATCATGGAGAGTGTTCTGAAGAGCTGTTCCAACTGGTCCCCCCTTCCCCCTTCCTCTACAGGACAACACGTGCCGGTCTTGGATGTCACCGCTTCAGAGTGGTAGACATACGCTCTCGTACTCACCGCTTCGGTTCTTCCTTCCTGTGCCGAGCGGTCAAAACCTGGAACTCACTACCTGCGTACGTGTTTCCCTCCCACTATGAACCCGGGTCCTTTAAGCGGAGCGTGAAGAAGCATCTCACTAGGCCGCCATAGTGTGGGTCGCCATGCTGCAATGTCCCTATTAGCATTGAGGATGGTGACCACCACTCCTGGATTCTGCTCGTGCTTTCCATCAGGCAGAGCAAAGTCATTTTGGCAGCTAAGACATAAAAAAAAAAAAAAAAAAAAAAAAATGAATATTTCATCAAAGTGATATCCTGTGTCCATAACTTCAATACCGTCCACTTATTTCATTTTCAGAATATTCCCTTTTTCAGAAAAACCCTAAAACGCAGCAAATCTCTAAGCGGTTGGTTTCGGAAAAAGATAATAGAGATAAAATGAAAAGAAATAATGAAATGAAATGATAAAGTGAAATGAATGAAATGTTGAAATTAAATGATAAAATGAAATGAAATGATAAAATGAAATGAAACGATGAAATGAATTTATTACTTTAGGTTTGACCGTCAGATTTATTAAACGGACCAATTCCAAATAAAAATTGTTATTCGTTACCTTTACAAACAATATTAAAATTATTCTTACATATAAAAATCAATTGCTGTTCGTTTGTCTCGCTAAAACTCGAGGACGGCTGGGTCAATTTAGCTGATTTTAGTTCTAAAATGTACTAGTCCAGGGAATATTTAAGCCGTGAAAAATTAAAAATAACAAGAAAAGCGTGTACTTCTTCCTAAAAGGCCGGCAACGCACTTGTAACGCCTCTGGTGTTGCGGGTGTCCGTTGGTGGCGGTAATCGCTTACCATCAGGCATCTGCTCGTTTGACCCCTATATAACAAAAAATAAATAAATGTAATAAAGACAATAATAAGTTTAAAAAAAACTAAAATACACGCTTTTGTAAATGAACCAAACTAAAATCTAGAAAAAAAAAAATATTTTATTGTGCGCTACATAGTAATAATAGTAAAGAGAATTGGCGCAAACCTGTAGTACTTAGTACTACTGATCGCAGGGAAGTATGGAAGCTCAAAGTACTCCATGGTCGATTCTATCGGGCCCTGAATGGGCCTGATATAGATTTCAAAGCATCTACATCCTGGCTACGGTATGGTGATCTCTTCGGAGAAACCGAAGTTTTGTCTGTGCGATTATGGACGAAGTTATCATGACGAATAACTATCGGAAATATATCCTGAAAGATGGTACGGTCGACATTTGTCGGGCATGTTACCGTCCTGGAGAATCTATCAGGCATATTATTTCTGGTTGTTCTCGTCTTGCTAATGGCGAGTATTTGCACAGGCACAACCAAGTAGCCAGGATCGTACATCAGCAACTTGCCCTTAAATACAATCTTGTGAGTTCAGAGGTACCATACTACAGGTATGTGCCCGATCCAGTTCTCGAGAATGGTCGTGCTACGTTATATTGGGATCGATCTATTATTACAGACAGGACTATTTTAGCCAATAAGCCTGATATTGTGGTGATAGATCGATTAGAGAGCCGCGCAATGATTATCGATATCGCCGTTTCTCATAACAATAAAGAGAATAATAATAAAACACTTTATTGTACACACTATTCATATACTTACATAGGCATTTTCAAAAGGATGGAAAATTAAGTGACTTTTAAGGCGTGGACCATGTATATTTATATCGGTATTTAAAACTTATTATTATTCAAATTATTGTATTGCCATCGATCCTCGATAAGTCTATTAGTATTTTTATTTTTTATTTTTTTTATTGAATAGTGGGCGAACGAGCAGACGTATCACCTGATGGTAAGCGATTACCGCCCCCCATAGACACTCGCAACACCAAAGGCGTCACAAGTGCGTTGCCGACCTTTGGGGGATGGGAAAGGGGATGGGGGAGGGGTTGTGGTATGGGCCTCCGGTATCCTCACTCACTCGGTGAAACACAGCTCAAACGCTATTTCACACCGGTTTTTCTGTGAGGCCGTGGTATCACTCCGGTCGAGCCGACCCATTCATGCCGAAGCATAGTATAAATGTAATCTGACACTGTTATCAAGTTCTTTGAACTTGATTTTGACCCATTTCTTGGTTGTGGTTAGTTGAGTTGAGTTGGTTATAAATATACAGGTGAAGCTAATAAAAAGCTTGTAAAAAGGTTTTCAGAAATTAATGGCCCAATCAAATAAAAATCTGTCATCCAGAGCAATCCGAAGACTCAGTGTGATAATTGCGATATAAATTAAAATAATATTATAAGTCGGAATGTTGAAAGATTTTTTTTTCTAGTTACTACTAATACTGTTACATATTCCATTGCGTAGGAACATCACTATTGTTTGACATTGGCTCAATTCGTAAATCAAAGACAGACAGATTGCGATTGCAGCTTGCAGCACTGTCTGTCTGGTAGTGTCTGGTTGGTTCAGTCTTGGTGCAGTATACATTTAGCGTCAATTGCAAAATAACAATGTTTATTTAGTGCTACAAAAATGCTGTCTAACAAGAGCTTAGTGGCCGCTTGCGGTATAGCCTTCTGCTGTAACGTGGCTTTAATGGTGTTGTTTGTGAAATACAACTCTGGAGAGAAATGCTACATTACAATCGATGAACACCAGAAGGTACACTATATTATGCCTGAAAGTTTCCTTAGTATAGGTATTGATGCATCTGAAATAGAAAACTATAAGAAAGTGGACTTCAAAAAAGCACGATTTCGACAGTTAGCTAGAGCTTTAGCGCCGGCGCGTCTCCGCCTAGGCGGCACCATGTCTGACCGCCTTATATTCAGCGAAAAGGAAGTGCCAGCTCTGACTTGCAACCAATGCAATGAGAATCCCCACCTTAATTCACTGTGTGTTCCCATCAGAAACTTATGTAAGAACCATTTGCCATTCTTTATAATGACCGGCAATGAATGGACACAAATAAATGAATTTGTCAATGCCACAAATCTCAAATTGCTTTTTACATTGAATGTCCTTCTTCGTGACGAAATAGGATGGAATGAACATAACGCCAAAGAACTCTTACACTACTCAAATGCAAGAGATTACAATATAGACTGGCAGCTAGGGAACGAGCCTAACTCCTTTAAACATGTTTTCAATATAAGCTTGACACCTACCACATTGGCCCAGGATTTCCTAAAGCTTCGTAAGCTACTAAATCACTCAGGTTATAGAAATTCCTCCCTTGTTGGGCCAGACACCACTAGGCCTCAACCTGAGCGCCCTTCTTGCTTAGAATACATGAGAGACTTTTTGAAACACGGTTCTAAGCATATTAATACTGTGTCATGGCACCAATATTATTTAAACAGCAGAACTGCTACTTTAGAAGACTTTTGGAATCCAGATACATTTGATTTATTAAAAACTCAAATAGAAACAATGAGGAATCACACCAAGAAGTATAAGCATATGCCTATGTGGCTGACTGAGACGAGCAGTTCCTATGGAGGAGGAGCAGCTGGTCTGTCAAACTCTTATGCTGGAAGTCCACTCTGGTTAGATAAGTTGGGTCTGGCATCAAAGTACAATATTACTACAGTAGTCAGGCAGAGTTTAATAGGAGGAAACTACAGCTTGATTGACAAAGACTTGGAGCCTTTGCCAGACTGGTGGATCAGTGTTCTGTACAAAAAACTCGTAGGAGAGAAAGTATTGCATGTGGATTGTAAATGTTCCCGTTACCAAAGAATGTATGCACACTGTGCCAACAGAAAATATACCAATGATACTTCAGCTGTTACTATTTATGCTATTAATTTAGAAATGGAGAAGGTTAGATTCTTGTTGAATGGTACAGCATTGCATGGTGACAATTTACATATTGATGAGTACATACTGAGTGCTCCCTCTAATAATAGAAGAACTAAGACAGTAATGTTGAATGGTTGGCATCTTTACTATGAAGATTCGTTGCCAGAACTCAAACCTCATCAGTTGAAATATGGTAACCATATATCGCTACCACCATACTCTATGGCATTTTGGGTAATAAAAAACACATCTATTAAAGTATGTAAGTGAAATAGTATATCTGTTTTTTGCTTAACAAATGATTTCTTACATTTCGTCATTGCTTAACATTCCAGTGAGATAAAATTTGGCCACCAAGTGTCTAAGATAGCATATCTGTGAATGTATGATATGCACTAACTGCACTAGCAGAGTTATTTTTAGAGCTCCTAGATTTATTAGGAATATTATAACTTATTTTTATATGTTGGCAGTGGAGTTCTAACATTGCACAAGTCATAAAGTGGTTAAGTTTATATATACTAGCTGACCCTCGCAACCTCTTTTATATCTACTATTGCCCGTAGCATAATAATTTGCCCCCGTTTTTTAAACATTTTACATTAAGGCTCCGCTCCTATTGGTCTTAGCGTGATGATACATAGCCTATAGCCTTCCTCTATAAATGGACTATCTAACACTGAAAGAATATTTCCATGGAAATATTTATGACTTATTTCTGTTTCACTTATAATTTAATCCTTGTATGACTTCTCTATTGAACTGTGTCAAGTGTTTAAACTGCACACAAGGACTTACGCACTGTTGAAACTTCACTGACTATGTCAAGTACTATTTTCATTGCAACTTTAATACAAGGGAGTTGAAACAAAAACGAAAAATCTTATTTATTTTTTACTTTTTAACAATTGGTCACACCAGTTGCTTAATTTTCCATCTTTATCTTTAAGATTCTACACAGTTCAGAGTAGTAATAAGTTTAGTAATTGTTGTGATTGTTTTGGAAAGCTGTAAGATCTGTTCTTCATTTGCATTTATGTATTATAATATGGCTTTAAATGTTTCTTGAACCTTACTGCCTTAATCTTCATCATGGTCTGATAGCATTTTAGTAATCAAACGTTTTCTACTACAGTCAAAAGACTGGACTATACATTTATATATATAAGTTAGGTACACCTTAATTGTTTTCAAACCTTACCTAATATATTGTTACTTATGCTAAGTTAAATTATAATTTCTTTCCTTTCCTATTCTATCATATCCTATCCTAATTATTATAAATGTGAATGTAAGTTTGTTTCTTACGCTTTCACGCAAAAACTACTTTGTGTGATGCACAAATTGTTGATCTAAGTCGTGTGTATTATGTGTCCGTTTCATGTATGTTTGTTAATCCCCTGCGACACAGAATGTACATTCCTGTTCTATTGTTTTTTTTTAAAATGATATGATATACTGTAATGTAACCAAATTTTTAAATTCTGTGCCAATCTTGAATACTTTAAATATGGGCTATTTGTTATTTCATATAACATCTTTATGATAGTAATATCAATACTAATTAGTCTACTGTCAAGGTGAATTACATTCTTTGACATTGAGCCACTACCACAATTAGATAAGAGCCGACTTCTCTGCAAAATTATTAAGAATTGCTATAGGTTTATAAAGTAATAATCATGTCTCGTACATCACAATTGTACCGACATATTGTTTTGTAGTATTCATTAATTAGTTGAGACAATTTACTTCAGTCATGTGACTCATTAAAATCGAATGACTACATCTGTTTGTTCTTGTGTACTTTACATTCTATACTTTAGATGAGTAGTATGTAAGCTTGTTTTGTATTAAATTGACGTCATGTATTTTAAGATTTTAAAAATATTTTCTTTGTAAATTATGTGTATAAAATATTTTTAATGTGCTACAAAAATGAATTATATATACTATACAAGTAATCAAACAGTTAATTAAAATGCAGTCAAAGCCAGAAAATTTAAGTCAGATGTATATTACTTGTTACAATGTTATATTATATACTGTTATACTACCGTTTCTACTTATACAGACTGTTTTAATCATGTTTAGAAATGTATCACTCAACATTGCCCCAATTATAGATAATAATTATATTGTAATTTAAATACACATTATGGGATTTATTATTATTAAGACTAATACCAGTGCCATTAAGTGCTATTAATATAATCCTGGTGCTTACATCACAAACTTTGACATGAGCATGTAGCATTTATGACTAACATTCGGATTATAAGCTCAGCTGCTTTTGGTATTCATATTTTACTTTTACTACTAGTTAAAATCTCTTCATATGCCATGCTTATGTCATATTGAGTTTTATAAAGTAATAGATTATTCTAGACGTAAATTATTCTCCCTAAACTAACTTTTTTATAATGAATTAAAAAACATATTTATAAATATATGCTTTTCCACATAATGTTACTATCTAAATATATATGATTATAATGTTAAAAGTTTACATTCTTAGCTTTAGAAAGATAAAATATTTTCAATGTTGTGAATATGCGGTGCCTAAGTGTAAGACTGATTAGATTTACAATAGTATTTATTTTCCAGTTGTGCCTATCTGTTATTCCAAGCTCTATTTAGGAGTATCTGCAAATAGTTTTTGCTTTAGCATCAATATATGCCTATTTAGCAAATAAGTTTATATTTGTTAAAGACACGTAAATAACATAATTTTCTTGAGAAAGCAATAGCTTATAACTTGATTGTATCCTATATCATCAAGGTTTAAAGCACCCTTGTTAAAAGAATTGCCATTGAAAGGGGAATTGTTGTGCACATACAACTAGAGGTCTGTATATGGCTGCGTTTAAGTCGGCCTTCAGCTTCTACGTTTACCTAACCATATAGTATGTTACCTTAAGGCATTATAAAGGAGTTAATGGAGCAGATGTCCACTTCTGTTAACTGAAGTCTATTTTTACGTTTCTATGTGATGTGTTGTGGCATTTGGACTCTTTACTAGATCTTAATCAGCAATAATAATGTATTTTTGTACTTGAATCAGTCCGTTAATGTGAACACAGTCATCTTGTTATATTACTGATATAACCCGTGAGTGGCTAAACTTTTGATAGATTAACTTAAACTTAACTCTGACCCTTGACTTTTTTTAGACTCAGTTTAGTCAAAAAAGTCAAAGTATCGTAATAAATAGTTTGTGAAAATACAACATGTTTAATGCATCCTGATACTTAGCAGGGACTGATTACCATTACAGTATGTACAACTAGTTTGCACAACATAGGTACATAGTAGTATTTGAAAGCTGGTGCTTCCCGTGTGGTCCCATTTCTATTTGGTCCAGTTCCTAAAGTTGGTTTATTTCTTTGTTGTTGTTAAAATTTTGAAAATTATTTAATTACTCTGGAATTTTATCTATAAAGGATGTCATATTCTTAAAAGATAAACTATTTACTCATTTATAAATTTTGGGAATGTCTGACTAGTCTTAGACCCTGAGGGAGACCTTTCAGTTCAGCGTCAGACACCGACGTGGTACCTAAGTCGCCTCTCATTATGATGAAGATCCCGATTCAAAGTGTCGTACATTCCCGAAATGCATACGTTTGTTTTCATAAGAATAAGAATGTTCTTATGCACTGAAAAAAATGTATGCAATATTTCAACAGGTTCGTTTCAGTGCAATCGCATTTTATGACTTTAAATTGCTATGTACAATTATGTTGTTGTTGTATTATTAGTAAGTGTCAATTGAACTGTAACCAAGGCCAATAATTCAAAAGCTCAATTACTTACTTTGAAACCAGTCGCAACTGTCATCTGATAAACATCTCCTGACAGAGTAAAATACTTCTTTATTCAAAGTTCTAACAAAGAACCAATTTCACGAAAATCACGAGATTACACTCGAAGTTATATAGGTATGAAAATGTAAAATTCACCAAAATGTTTTACATAGTACCTACTGGCGTAACTACTCTTTATCGCTCCCGAGCAGAATATGGCTTACCTTTTATTTGTATTCAACTTTAACCTATACTTCCATTTAAAATCCTTATTGTTCTTTAAAAGTATATTCGTAGGTACTTAGTGTCATTTTGGTATCGTACTGCATATTATTAGTCAAGGCACTATCAATTTATTTCAGACTTCTGTCTCATATCTACTGGCTAATTATTATCTAATTTTGTCATCCATTATTTTGCAAATTGCAAGTGTCATTCATTGTTTAAACGATTTTTTAAGTACGTAGTTATTATGCCAATTAAGTATATCAGTCAGGTGGATCGAAAGCGCTTTGTGATACTAATCGCTGTAATGTATTTAAAACACCCCATTGATTTCTATATTCACTTTCACCTGACACTATACTTTTATCACTTTTTACATTGTCGTATTATATCTTTAGGAATATTTATAATTAAAGTTATCGTGTGTTGTTAAGTCTTTTTTCTAGGATTTTTAATAATAATTGCCTTCTTACTTTAGGTACTTACTTTTCATACCAATTGTAGATATTTTTTTAATGTTATTTGTAAGAATATATTAATGTATATGCTTAATAAAGCGATCTAACCCTTCCAAAATTAATCGACGTACCAATAGAACAATTTTTTTAAAGTTTATATACAAATATATAAATGTATGTATGAGTGATATAACGTGATCAAGGTACCTATTAGGTAGGTACAAACTTTGAATTGCTTTGTGTGAAGGTTGTACTGGCCGTGGTCTCAGACTACCTGAAATCAGGGTCATACTTATTATAAGATCGCTTGTTAATACTTGTACCGTAAGTGTAAAAAATTAAAAAAAAACAGTGTGGAATAACTGACTGCACGGTTGACCTAGTGCCGAGTGTGGTGGGCTCAACCGTTGTTGTTCTCAGTCTGGGTGTTCTTTGCGCCCGTTATTCATGTATGTCTGTAAAGTCTCATGTATTTTCCTAAGGTGGGAGTCGAGTCGTTTATTATAAAAAAAAAACATTAACACCGACCTCGACCTTGCTTTTGGCTAAAATGCGACAATTAAAAACAAATATTACCATTTATCCTACCTCTTATCGCCTTCCGTTTCATTATGATATGCTTTATATTAATAATGTTTTGTAGGAAAACTAGCTTGTGAATTTATATGTAATAAAGTACATAAATTCTAAAAATGTTATTTTGTTAGTTCTCTTATCTACTTTAGGTTATAAAACTGGGAGACGGACTAAAATGTTGCTGCCGCGCTGCTGTTTCTTGGGAAATGTGTGGTAGTGTCTCGCATTAGACCGGTAAACACACCATCCACGATGTCGGACAGAGTTTCTTAAAAATCACGTTAGTGCCCACATAGATAGATAGAGCTGTGCTGAACTGGAGATGTCCTTTTCCTTGATAATAAATCTGCATAACCATTAAGATTATATGAAAGACTAGCTGACCCACGCAACCTCGTTTGCGTCTTATATTGGAAAATTTTCCCCCGTTTTGGAAACATTCTTCATTGGTGCTCCGCTCCTATTATTAGTAGCGTGATGATATATAGCCTTCCTCGATAAATGGACTATCGAACACCGAAAGAATTTTTCAAATCGGACCAGTGGTTCCTAAGATTAGCCGGAACAAACAGACAGACAGACCGACAGACATAAATTTTAAAAATATATATTTTGGTATGTGTACCGTATATACATTCATATGCATGTAGTAGAAAGCGGTTATTTTAATATTACAAACAGACACTCCAATTTTATTTATTTGTATGTATAGATTATTATATTAGGTACAAACAGGTAGCACAAAAATAAAATTTACGTATTTGACTGATGAAACACTGACCACATATTATGCTTAGTAGGAATAGTAGGTAGGTAAAAACAAATACCTACAAGCCATTATGTTAGTTATAACTAGGTATATTTTAAAAGTTGTAATGGCCTTGCTTACTTTCGTGTGATACTTTAGGTTAGGCTATGCCATAAGTAGATATGTGTAAACACGAATTATTATTATACCTACCTCGTCCTTTTTGTTTAATAAGTATGCATTAAAAACATTTAAAAAAAATTAATTACAAATCAATATAGTAAAATATTCTCGTGCCTATGCACACACTAAGCGCACCCAAGGTAAATGGGATTCTCAACGGAATTTCATCAACATTGTAATGTTGTGTGTGTACACTGCTATTTTTAATTGCCGTATTTGCCCGGATATTGTGGCAAACCTACAATTTACTTACCTACTTCTATTACTTTGGGAAAACGTAAAGATTGCCACAGTTTTATTGTCATCAAATGTAAGAGACAAACTTCTTAGCACTCCATGGATTCACCGTGCGGGTGCCGGGTCCATCGTGTGGCAGAGGGAGAAACTCAAAGCAGTTCCCAGGACTTACGACCTGGATGTAGGTTTAAGGAGGCCCCCTTTAAGATGCGCATCAACGCTCACCTTCACTGCTCGAGTTTCCCGCCCTACCTAGCCAAATTTGGTAGGAACCTGTTAGTGCAGCCTTGGATACTCGTTCTAAAATAGAACTTACTGCAGATCTCGACAGGCCAAGGTCTTTCAGAAGGTTATAGAGAGATTTAGCTGGTATACCTCTCGCTCCTACTTCTACCGCGTATAAATTAACCACATAGCCATTTTTGTTAAGTTCAGTTGTTAGATCGTAATATTTATTTAATTTTATTCTATGGTCTTTAGGAATATTAGTTTCCCACGGAACAGTAAGCTCTACTAATATTATGTGTTTAATTTGTCTAGAGAAAAGGAATATGTCCGGTCTGGATGACGAAACACCAACATCCTCTGGGATTTTATAGTGCTTATCATACGTTTCCATCAAAATAGTCCAGTCAGGTGCAGTACCTAGGATTGAGAAAGGCTTGCTTTTAGATTTGGTAGTTGAGCCATCCTTTATAAAGTTAATTTCTCGTTTATTTGTAGTCAATCCTTTTTGGGCTCTAGCTACTGAAAGACTTACTGCTTCACGTATGATTTCTAGTACTCTATCATGTCGGCGTGAGTAATAACCCCTATCAAGCAGCACCCTGCAACCTACCAGTAAGTGCCTAGCAGTACCTACTGCCTCACCACACGTATAGCAAGATTTTTCAGATGCTTTCCCCCATCTCACTAGGTTACTTTGGTCTGGGAGGGTCATTTGGAAGGCATTCAGATAGAATTTTAACAGGGCAGGAGACCAATCATATAGCAAGGTGCGCCATTTCAGGGCTAACGGGATGCAGAACTCACCTATAGTTAACCACTCACTTTGCATTTCTAGATTCATTGCATGCACTTTATAGATATCATTTTCATCTTGTTGTATAAAGGATTTTATTATTTCTCGGTCTCCCTTCTTCTTTGCGAAACCCAGCCCGACTCTATTAAACTGTGCACCAGCCATAAATTGTTTATGGAACTGAAGTCTTGACTCAAGCTCTGTAACATATTTATCTTTTGGGAGTGATGAGACTATTTCATCCTGGGATTGTCCCAAGACATGCATTTTGGTAACTCTGAGGTGTTTATAGAGTTCCGATGGCTTCTTTAACTTCATCCCAAAATTGTTTTGATCCCTAAATAGAGTTGAGGGGTCAGCTGAGTGTGCAATTCCGAGCCATAACTTCAATATCTTTTTGACATTTGCATCTAGTTTTGCCAGGAGGCTTTTACCGATGTCATATACAAGGAAAGACCAAGTCAGACGCGACGTAAGATAATTGTCGTATATCCAAACTTTTTTAATATTGTTTAATGGTTGTTGGTCTACCTTATTTAAGTCATTAAGAAAATTTTCGACAGTTATCTCTAAGGATGGTGTACGTCCTTTGTAATCAATCTTTCTACCAAGAAATTTGAAAGGCACTGCTTCAGCAATCGTGGTTACACATTGTCCTCCTATTGAGAGTCCCGGATCATATGAGGTATATTTGGTATTCCGTCTACCCAGACATAAACAGTGGCATTTACTTGGCTTTGCCCTCAGTCCGTCAGTCCATGTACAAAACTCATCCACTTCAATAAATCTTATCATTATATGTGTACAGATCCAGCTGTGTTTTCAAGGAATGCCTAAAGAAATTAAATACAAGCTAACTATGTAATAACAATGAACATCAATAGTTTAGCTACCTACTCTATTGGCTGGTTATAGAGGCGTATATATCTATCCTTAGAAATAAGGCTTTGGCTTAATAGGTGTACCACGCTGACCAGACGGATAGTCAAACCACTATTTTACAATGAACCTTTCTCGTTCATCCTCTTAATCGGCTCTTACCACATTAATGGAATAAATGATGTGGTGACGGATTAAGATTAATTAGCAAAAGGAAAATTGAAATAAAATTATAAGACTGCATTAATAAACACAGTTTGAGACAGACAAGTCTAAGTACGTACCTACACACAGCATCAATTTTAGGTGACCTTTCTTGAGAGATTTTAAAATTTTGTCGTAGGGATTTTAAAACTTATTAAAAACCCGTCATTTCTACGTTTTGACTTCCAACTATTTACTTAATTAATTTGCTGTCAAGTTGTACTTGACACTACTTTTATTTCAAATACAAGCAAAGTAAAACAAAAAGATTTCTCACTTTCATATGGTTACTTTTTAATAAGAAACGAATTTTTTGAGGTTTGTGAAACATTACAAAAATACGATAAAAAAAAGAAAGGTATACAAACATGGTATATGGTCTACAAACGTTGAGAGGTTGCTAAGATGATTTTTTTATTATCTGTTTGCACGAAATTCAACTTGATAGCGCATTTTTTGTTAAAAAGGGTTCCTCCCCTCTAAAAGCTAAATGGCTGGGGGTAAAATCTGCAAAAAAACCTGATGGTGGTTCATAATGGTGAACTTTGAAGGTAAACTATAATGGCTTAGTTATCTTTGTTAGTTTAGGAGTATACGGTAGTATAGGAATATACGAGTGTGCGATACAAATACACTTTGACAGTCGAGGTAACTCCTCAACGATTCACAGCAGCTACCTTATGTTTGAGATTGAATTTTCCATATAAGTAAGCACTTAATCATAATTAGATTGTCAAGCTTTTGTATGGGTAGATGAAGGTATTCTTCTTAGTTATTGAGGGAAGAGTGAGAGAGGAAAGTACAACAAGTCGAAGCCAATTCGGGTTTCTGCCGGGCCGCGGTTCAACAGATGCCATATTCGCAATTCGACAATTTACGAGAAATACAGACAGGCACACAAAAACTTGCATATGGTGTTTGTTGATTTAGAAAAAGCGTATGATAGGGTACCCCAAGAGGTTTTGTGGTGAGCTTTAAAATAAGAAAGAGATCCTGCTAAGTATGTGGCATTGATTCGAGTTATGCACAGGGGATCTAGAACCTATGTAAGATCGGCTGCGGGAAACACCGACCAATTCAGTGTCCCTGTTGGTTTGCATCAGGGTTCGGCTCTTAGCCCATACTTAGGACATACAGGAGGAGGCACCATGGTGCATACTATTTGCAGACGACATTGTGTTGGTCGGTGAAGACGCGCCCGAGGTCCAGCGCAGACTAGAGACATGGCAGCAACGACTGGAGAATGTTGGCTTTAAAATCAGCAGAAGTAATACAAAATATATGTTTTGCGATTTCGGCGGTCTCTCCGGTCTTGCTGCCGTAACACTAAATGGAACGGCGATTCCAGTCTGCACCGATTTCAAGTACCTCGGTTCGCTGTTACAAAATAATGGCGAAATTAATAGGTCTGTGCAACATCGAATCAATGCAGGATGGATGAAATGGCGGCAGGTAACAGGAACTGTGTGCGATCCCAAGTTCCCTTTAACCTTAAAGGGACAAATATACAAAACAATCATCAGACCTGCCGTTCTGCATGGATCTAAGCGTTAGTGTAGCTGAAATGCGATTGTTGAGATGTATGTGTGGTGTGACTAGAATGGATAAGGTGAAGAATGAGTACATCAGAGGAAGCCTGAAAGTTGCACCAGTGGCTGAAAGTTGAGAAGCAGCAGGTTAATCTGGTATGGACATGTGATGCGTAGAGACGACCAAAGAATAAATATATGGACTGCGTAAAACAGGATATGGCCGGAAAGGGAGTAAGTAGTGAACTGACGAGTGATAAGAGAATGGAGGGAAAAAACTCATTGCACTGACCCCAAATAAATTTGGGAAAAGGGTAGGAAGATGACAGCAATTTTCTACATCCGTTCAGCCGTTTTTTGGTGTAAGAGTAATAAACATCCATCCTCAAAAACTTTCACATTATAATATCAGCAGGTTAGGATGGTTATTTAAAAATAACCGAACAAATTATTTCTAAATAAACATCCTATACTACTTTTGCACATTACGTAAGTGGGAATAAAAATGTAGTCGGCAAAACGTTCTTTATTTTAGATGAGCCAATGGACCAGTCTAAGCAAAGCCAAATTTTTTGGTGTATGTACAATAATGGACCCAGCATCATACACGGTCACGGCACGTCCGACTCCGTCGTAACTGATTCGGTAACTAAATAAATAAGGACAGTGAGATCAGAAGCTTCTAATTTCTTTTTTCAGTTCAATTAAATTCAGATGCAAATTTAATTTAGTCAAGTGTACTAATTTTTATACCTATTTAAACCTACCTATTTGTTTTATAGTCAAGTGTACTCATTTTTATACCTATTTATACCTATCTATTTGTTTTTGATGTTGTAAAAATTCAGAACCAAACTTTTTTAGAATAACAAAACGGGAATTACTCACACATAATGCAGTAATTTTAAATGGACTTAAATGTATACTAATATAATAAAGCTAAAGAGTTTGTTTGTTTGTTTGAACACGCTAATCTCAGGAACCGCAGGTCCGATTTGAAAAATTCTTTCAGTGTTGGATAGTCCATTCATCGAGGAAGGCTATAGGCTATATATCATCACGCTAATACTAATAGGAGCGGGGCACCAATGAAGAATGGTTCAAAAACGTGGGAAAATTCGATCAATCGGAGGTTGCGTGGGTCAGCTGTGTGTCGGTGATTTATAAAACGGTAGATAATTATTTTGACGGTTTGAACATTGAATTCCTCAATGGTTTTGAACAATTTCATTGACCCAAAAGTGTTACCGTCAATCTCCTTGTTTGTCTCTGTTCTAGGTTCCTTCTTAGGAATTCACTGAATCTCCCATGTCAAAGTGTCAGACAGACAGACGTCAGAAGTTGGTCACACTCTACCCTAAGGCATAAAGCTATTAATCAAAAGCTGAAGTCAGAAGGGCGCTATATTTACAATTCAAAATTAAGGTTTTGAAGAAAATGGATTTATAAGAATTCTTGACAAGAACATGAATTAAATTCACATATATTGTTAATTTCCACAAAGTGGTAAAAGCTACATTAAAACATGATTATTGTACCATTCTTATTGTTTATACCTGTGATATTGTGCGAAAATGAAGATAATGTAACTTTGCCGCAAGGTAGGTGATAATTCATATAAAGTATATGGACTATCGGAACTCCTGATGGACTTGTTTTAGTTGAGTAGTTTTTCTAACCGATTTTCAATATAGGAAGCTGCTGATATCCACTGCATGACATAATACACTCATCAGAGGAAGTACCTCTACCCAGCAGAAGTCAAAACTGGGCCATGATATGCTGATAATATTCTGTAGGTACTGCATTACTCTTCATGTATCATATGCTGGAATCTCTTAATCAGTGTTGAGCAAAGTGAAGTGAGTTGTTTGCCCTGTTCATTGATTAATGATCATTGCCCAAATCTACTTCTAACTCAGGCAGTCTATGGAGACAGTAATGGTTTTACTTTATACATTACTAGCTGACCCTCGCAACCTCATTTACGTCTACTATTGCTCGTGGCATAATAATTGCCCCCCGTTTTTTAAACCTTCTTCGGGGCTCCGCACCTATTGGTCTTAGCGTGATGATATATAACCTATGATCCTCGATAAATGGACTATCTAACACTGAAAGAATTTTTCAAATCGGAGCAACGGTTACTGAGATAAGCACCTTTAAACAAACAAACAAACTCTTCAGCTTTATAATATTAGTATAGATACAAGGATTTATTTTGTTTATCTATATTAGTTATGTAAAATATATATTATTGTAAGGTTAATATTGATGATGATGATTAAAAATATTTACAGTTTTCTTTATTCCATAGATGAGTTCAAATGTTCCCTGCCAGATGTGAAAAGTTTAGATTCAAATTTGGATGTAACAAGGTTCAGATCTGACTTCTCAAAGATATCCGAGGTATGATTAAATTTTTTATTTTTTATAAAGTAAATTTACAGAGCAACAATTTTATATCTAAGAGAACTTGATAATACATCACAATTATCATCAATAGACTGTTGGCAATAGACCAAACCTTAGCAAGGCTTTAGACCAGAAGAGTTGGTGTAGAATTTGTACACAAGTTTTCTTTCTGGTCTGCCCTCTCCTGTGGATGATTAAGGGCAATGAAAATCCATAACCATACCACCACACACACACCATACTTAATCCATCACTTCACACCATAACAATATTCAGCACAACTTAACTCATAACATTATTTAAATATGGTTATATCTTCTATTTTGATATTCTTTGTTGGATTGAATGATAAAAATAAATGTATATAAATTTAGCATGTTAAAACATATAGTACATGCAATATAAAAGACCTTTGAACACTCAATAATGGCAATGTCATTGAATCAATAGATTCCGTTCTTGTTATACAGGATACTAATATATTATATACATAGGTTTCAATCTCTAGAGGTTAATAGTTGAAACCTGGGTTCAATATAGTATGAAGGTTGTCTTTGTTTTATTGGATTTCATCTGATACTGGCAAAGTACAACTATTGTGAAATTCAAATTTAAGACTGTTTTTTATAAATAAACAAGCTTTAGCCCGTGGCTCCGCCCGCATGTTTGTTGCTTATGGCAGTGAAACATAGCCTATGTCCTTACTTCAAGAATCAAAGTATCAATATAGCAAAGTCAACAAATCAGGCCAGCAGTTGTGTCCTGAAAGTGTTTTAGATAGAGTTACTTTAGAATATATATGGATAATTAATACTGAATGTTATTTTCAGGTAAAGTTCCCTGGTCTAATAGGACCTCTGAACGAGAGGCTCATATGCAAGATTAAATGTATTGATGGCAACTGGGTGGGCCCACTGTGTTCTAGTACTCCAGGTAAGTTGTAGTTGGCATTGTAATCAAATAATCTACCTATTTACTGAAACATTCATATTACATTACAAAACATTTACTTTCTTAATTTGGAAATATAAAAGGACAACTTACTACAATTAAAAAATAAGATTTCCAACCAGTGAGACCTTAGGTTTATATATTAACAAGCTGCGGATCAGGAAGACAGGCTATTAACATACACCTGTATATTTGTATAGGCTATTAAAAGCGTGTTAAAAAGTAATAGCTGAATGGATGGCATGGTGGTTAAAGCGTTTGGGTTCGATCCTCACATTTGACACCACTATTTGATCCATAAATTGGTGTTGTTAGTCTACGTTTTCTCTGTTTCATATTTTGTATAGTCCCCTAAGACAATATATTTCTAGTTTAGGAGTTGTCTTATACATGAGCTGTTCCAAAAATAGTAAAATGAATAATAGAATATAAAAGTTTATTTAACCCGGCGTCATTGTGGCTACTAAATAGAACTTGACCGTTGTGGCTGGGTATATTTTACCCGAGTACATTTCTGAACACTGAATCACTGTTATATCAATACTAGTATGCTACATTAATAATTAATAATTAAATAAACATTTATTTATAATAAAATCAACTTTACAATTAAACAAACAAAAAAAAACAAAACTTTTTATCCTGAGATCAATCATGAGACCATAACTTAAAAATTAATCTCAAAAACAAAAAATAATAACCATTTTGGTACTAAACATAAAATATTTGAATTATCTTATTATATACTATAAAACTAAACTATAAAACAAAGCTTAATTATAACTTATTCGCTATTGAGATCAACACAACTTTGGCACAATGAGACTATGTGTTCCATCCAAATAGGCTTGTTGCAATTATTGCAGGTGTGCTTAGTTTTTTATCTTTGGCAGAAGGACAGTCTCTACATCTAGTATATGTTTTCGAACTTTTATTCGGAGGGTGAGTCATGGTTTCACCAACTTGGTCGTGAATACGTTTACGTAAGCCTCTCGGTAAATTTTCCATATTTTTCCTCACGCGAAGATGCCCTTCAAGCATTGAAAGACCGAGTTTTCTAAGGAAATCACGTCGGTTTGTTTTCGAGTTATTATTATCACGAAAAATAATTACCCTATTTATTGCAGCTACATTCATGACTGCATAAAATACTGTCATTGGCCAACGTTTAGAGTTTCCAGATACATCATAGGTAACACAGAGTTCAACAACTACATCGACGCCGGCTTTCGTAGAATTATAAAACTGGTTGAAACAATTACTTCTTGCTCATCATCGCTACATTCTTGTTCCGTATCACTACCTTGACTTCGCTCTGATATGTGGTCGATTTCACCTTCGTCTTCGGAACTGCATTCTTCATTGTCACTGCCAACTTGATCAAATAGGGCCAAGAGTCGTATTTGTTCGCCTTCGTATGACATCGTTCGTAAAACTGTATAAAATGATATACAATTCATTAACAAACAATCCTCTTCTTTGTATAAACAATATAAATACACAACACACACACAGAACAATTAAAAAAAAAACAGACTGCTTATCCAAATATTACGTGGCCATTGTGGCCGGGTATAACTTACCCGCGCGCTCTTTGCGGACATCTATCCTCCGTCGTAGCCGAAGCAACATGCAATCGATTAATAAATACGTTTCAAGAACTCAAAGTCAGCAGCTACTGTGAGTGGCTATAACCGCGCGTATTTTGTTTTGAAATGATTACGATTTTAAAATCGCTCCTGTATTAGATACCCGGCAACAATGACGCCGGGTTAAGTACAGCTTTAAAAATATCCCTCTCCAATCCCCATGCACTTATGCATTCGGGTGAACCAGCAGTCAAAACATTTAAAAATGTGTCTTGCGGTCGAAAAATAACCGCCGTAATTGTTCGACGGCCTCGTCTGCAGTGTCAAATTTTCGTAGGAAATAAAAGAAATTGGCATGGAGTTAAATCTGGGCTGTACAGAAGATAGACTAACATTTGTACCCCCGTAGTTGTCAAATAGTGTGTAGTTCTAGCAGCTGTGTGAGCGGGCGCGTTATCTTGGTGAAAAAGAATGCCACGGACGCCGCTCCTTGGGCGCTCGCTATCCCCAATATCTTGAGGCAGACAAACTTCACTAAACCATTCCCTAGTAACTGTTTTAAGGTCTTCTAGCGGAATTACTGCTACTTGTCCATTGCATCGAAAAAAAAAACCGTTAATTTTTTTTTATTAACGGTCCGACCGCGAACATCTTTTGTGGGCAAATCGTCGTCTTCAAACACACATTGCGTGGATTGCTGTTTCGTGAGAGGATCGTAGCTACCCCATTAGTCTTAGCTAATATACCCATGACTAGCTGACCCCCGCAACCTCGTATGCGTCTTCTATTGCCCGTAGCGTGAAAAATTTTCCCCGTTTTTGAGACATTCTTCATTGGTGCATCGCTCCTATTAGTATTAGCGTGATGATATATAGCCTATAGCCTACCTCGATAAGTGGACTATCCAACACTGAAAAACAAAATTCAAATCGTACCAGCGGTTCCTGATATTAGCGCGTTCAAACAAACAATCAAAGAAACAAACAAATATTAGTATAGATTCGTCAGTTGTAAGAATGTAGAATACGTCTTTCGGACTTTTCATACATTTTGCACCATTCAACACGATTGCATTTTTGCTCATCGGTGAGAGAATGAGCTATCCATCGCGAAGCAAGCTTCCCAACTTTAAGGTGTTCATGAAGGATGGTGGAAACTGTCTGTGATCCAATATTTATGTTGTATGATGTTTGTATGATCTGCAAATATTTGTTTCGGAGTTTGGGTGTTTTCTATGTATAATATGTATGTATTTACAAAAAAAAAAGTAAATAAGTATTTATAAGAGCTGTCTAGTATCCATAACACAAGCTCTGCTTAGCTTGGGACTAGATGGCCTTGTGTGTTAGATGTCCTGAATATTTATTTATTTATTTATTATTTAGTTCAGCATCTCTCTCTCTGTGTAATGTGTCTATACTCTCGCAATAGCCACACTACCCCGATGACGTTTTCTTGAGTTACTGCAGTTGATGGTCTGCCTGGTCTGGGGTTTGGGGGTCTGGGGCCGAGAGAACCTTTACGATGGTAAAGGTTCTCTCGGCCACGTTTAAATTCACGAAACCAATAAGTAATTGTTGCTGACGCAGGAGCAGACTCCCCAAAAGCAGTTTGTAAATTTTCTTGAGATTCCTTGAAGTTTAACACTCGTTTATAATCATAGAAAATCATAGAACGAAAAGCTTCCCGCGAGACGTCCATTGTTGCAAACAAAAGAAGAGTGACAGATAATCTTTAAACATATTAAAAAGAAAACTACACATAGGTGGCCAGTGATTTTCGTAAAGGAGGTTTGTGTTGAAATTAGACGTCATTGCAAAATAGTTTCATGAAAGAAGGTTATATATTTATTCTGTGACTATTAATTTTCGGAAAAACCTAGGTAATAATAATAGGTAAATAATAAAGCAATCGTGTAAATACAACCTAAAAGTGTAAATCCATCTTTTTATAACTTTAAGGGATATGGGACACAGAAAGTTTTAGGAAAATAAAAAAGTGTTCTATAGGAAAATATTTTTTTCATTAAATCTTTTCATAATACTCTCCACTAGCCTCTATAGAAAGTTTAATACGTCTGAACCAGTTTCCAGTCCGCCGCAGATCCTCGTCCACAGCCTGCTCTGCAGAGGGAAATTTTGAAATTGGAACGTACCTATTTTTACTTATAAATAATCATTATTTTTGTATTAGTTTATAACTGACTGTTTTTTTGAATGCCTCGGTGGCGTACGGAGATACTTTGATTCTTGAGGAAGGACATAGGCTATTTACCGCGATAACCGACACAACACCGGGTGGAGCCGCGGGCAGTACTAGTGCTCCTTATATTTGATAGTCATGTGCTAAAATCACATATTTAAACAGGTCATCCTGAGTTAGTCCTCTACTAAAAAGTTTTGTATAAAATGTAGCATTAGTTATGAAATTATAACAATGAATAATATATAAAATAATTCAAATTTCAATAAAACGACTAATTGCATTCATGTTCATGAAAACACAAAAGAATGAATTGAGGAAGTGAGATGTGTATATCAACATTAACGTAGCTCTCGTACACAGGAAACTGAGTATTTTAACAATAATTATGTGTTTATTATTCAACACTTTTCCTTCTTCAAATTCAGGAAATTCAATGTTTTTAATTTAATAATAGTCAGGTAACTTCTAAATATTTAAATACAAACAAGACAACTGACTGAAACTTAAATCCAACATTTGTTCCATTTAGTTAATTGAAAAAGACTGGACAGAACCAGTAAGTAAATATTATTTTGTATAGTCCATTCGTTTAAGTAGTGCCGGTGCATCCGCACGCAATTGTGCTAATATTGTAGTCGATTGCGTCCACCCGGTAAGCAATATTTCTAGTCAACATTGGTGTAGACATCTAGTGTACCGGATCAAGTGTATTTGCTGTCTACATGAATCAACATATCTAACACTGACTGTAATTCAGTGTGGTTCATGACATCGCCATGAATCGTCTTTTACCTACCTTGTACTTAATTATCGTGTCACGATGTTGATCACGATGAACTCCCAAACTATTTAACCGATATTCACGTTTTTTATTATAAGTATGTTTGGTTAAGGTGTGCCTACATAATAGGAGCCGCAGACGTATTTTGTTAACTAGTATAACTGTCGGGCCAACGGGACCAAAATGTTTGTATTGTTGCGCCATAACCAGATGGAACTCAATTATACGAGAACGATCGAGAACTATCGAGGACAACGCCATCTAGCGTCGGAAAGCGCGCAACTGTGGGCATTATAACGATTACTCGACGCTAGATGGCGCTAAAAGTAGCTCTAGAGTAATCCATTTAGCCTAGAAACATCGATCGAATCTTTTCGTACTTTCGAGTAATTTCCACGGCCATATAAAAGCGGAACGTGTTGGCCGTAGGGACAGTATTGTTTCACGATACAGCGGATAAACATCGAAGAGATATTCTAGTGCGACTAACGAGTGATTTAGTGATTTCTTATTGTAAAAAGTGTGGTTAATAAATATTGTGTTATTTTTGGTAATTAATCGAGTACTTTAATTTATTTAATACCCAGCTCGTAACAGTATGATTTGCAAATATTTGTTTCGGAGTTTGGGTGTTTTCTATGTATGTATTTACAAAAAAAGTATACATGTATGTATTTATATCAGTTATCTAGTAGCTCTGCTTAGCTTGGGACTTAGGCGTTAGGTGTAAGATGTCCGAAATATTTATTGATTTATTATATACTAGCTGACCGACGCAACCTCGTTTGCGTCTTTTATTGCCCGTAGCGAAAAATTTTCCCCCGTATAGTGTGTCGTGGAATTTTTTTCGTAGATATTTATAAGATCTACGATTAATTAAAACATTTTATGGTTCTATCTTTTATAGTTGTTTTTTTACACCTTGTGTCCGAAAAACCCCAATATCTTACGGAACCCTATTTTTTCCAAAATAAAATATAGCCTATGTTACTCGTGGATAATGTAGCTTTCGAATGGTGAAAGAATTTTTAAAATCGGTCCAGTAGTTTTTGAGCCTATTCATTACAAACAAACAAATATACAAACAAAGATTTCCTCTTTATAATATTAGTATAGATAACACGATAAAATTTACATTCACAGGTGGCAGATTTCAACCTATATTACGTGAATGTTTGTATCGGAACGATCATCCATTGTTGGCAATATCTTTTAAGAATTCGTCTATAGATGTGAGTATTATTTTAAAATTATTAAAATATCGATTAAAAAATTCTAATTTTGTGTATTCGTGGTGACAGGCGATTGTTTTTAAGTCTAATATGTGTACCTATGTGTGAAGATTTCCCACAGAAAAAAAAATCTGACTGTTTTATATCGAAAGACGCTGTGGCTACTCGTCTCCGTTCGATGGCCCGTGTTGATCTATGTTTTTATTACATGATTTTTTTTACGTCAACTTTTCAAGTTTTCATTTAAATACTTATTACCATTTCTTTTGTTTTTAAGATATACTCACTCTATACCCTACAGTCTCTTATGTAACATGTATATTTATTGTAAATAATATTCCTAACACGAAGAAACCAAAAGCATATTTTGCAGTTGACATCATCTGTCAGCGCCTGTTTTTTATTCCCAACCTTAACTTTTATGCATTTAGTCTCTTTGTTGGAGCATAGCATAATGATATAAGTATTCTCATTAATATTTCGTTGTTATAATTTTCAGAAAGACACTCATTTTCCTCACGGTTCAGTTATAATGTGTCGTTGTAAGCACTTTGGCTTATACAAGATGAAAGGCGACAATATGCTGCATTGTGAAAACGGGGAGTGGACACCAAAGTGGCCCGAGTGTGTACCGACCACAATCGTTACCAACTTTACAGGTGACGAATTTACATCCTTTTTTAGACGCGTTACACAGCATAAATAATAACGATTTTATATCTCAAGCCTAATGCATAAAAGTGTTTTAGTCTTGAGATACAAAATCGTTTCTCATACAATCCATACACCGAAAGTAAGAAATATATTTTATAAATTGTTTTAAGATACTCAGCTATATTTGACATTAATCTTTGTGTGATGAAATATCTTGAGATTAACTTTAGATAAAAATATTTTAGTGTCTTTTTTTGAGACTGACAGCTCTAACAAAAAATTTACTAGATTTTTCTTAACTTCGGTAAAATTCTCTACATAAGAACAAAACAATAACTGTCTAACTGACAGACAACAACTGGTGATTTTACTCAGTACATTACTTCATTTATACCGGAAAAGCCATGCACGACAGTGACCGGTGTATAGCTCATCCTTGCCCGTATACAACATATGGTCGAGCTCGACTACCCTCATAATATGGTGTCACAGACCATCATTTATTGCTTTTCCCAACGCATTGGGGCACTCAATAGATGGAAGAGCTTCTCTGTCTTGACTTGCAGGTCTCCATAACCCGACTTTACATTGCCAAATCAGATATAAACATAAATAATCTGAAATCAAATATAAATAAATAAATATTTCAGACATGTTACACACAACGCCATCTAGTCCCAAGCTAAGCAGAGCTTGTGTTATGGGTACTAGACAACTGATATAAATACATATAAGTATACTTTTTGGTAAATACAAACATATTATACATAGAAAACACCCAAACTCCGAAACAAATATTTGTAGATTATATATATTACACAAAGATTTGGTCCGACCCGGTAATCGAACCCGAGACCTCAAGAACAGCAGTCGCATACGCTACTACTGCGTCACATAGGCACGATATGGTATTTAATTTTCTATAGTGTAATTGTTATATTCACCAGGTGATGCACCGCCAACGATACAATACACTATTATAAGTGGATCAGCAGTGGTTGAGCCTACGGGTGATCTCTACGTGTACCCGGACAGCACGATTGGACTGGATTGTGTGACGCCGCGGGCTCTCGGTGAACCAGAGTGGAGCTGGACGCAAGCCTTGGGACAACATAGTTCTGGTAATACATATCACAACTATATTAGTAAAAATTAACCGCTAAATATGTTGCTAAGCGTAAAACTCGAGTATGTCTTTACCAATTTATTTTCATATTTCGTTAAGGTATATATATATATATAAGGTGTATAAGATTTTTATGGAGCGACAAAACATCAACAGTTTTGCTTGCGTACATAAAAGAAAGAAAGTAGGTGGTATTGTGTAAATTAAGAAAATTGTGTTATATGATAAAGTCAGTGCTTGCGTGTAATATAAGAAAGTCTATGCTGGCATATGATGCAAGGCATTCAGAGCATTTGTGTATCTAATAAAAAGAAGTCGGTACTTATGTAAAAGATAAGAGAGTCGAAGCTTGTTTCTTTTGAAAGAAAGTTGGTTATTGTGTTTATTAGAAGAAAATCGGTGCTTGCGTATAATGCAGGGTGTCTCAAAAGAAATTTTATATTTGTTTAGCTTACTGCGTGAACGCTGCGTACTTGAGGGGTGCGGGGGTTATGTCAATTGGTAGCTTGGCTCTTGGGGATTCAGTCGCTATGGAGCGTTTCTCGGGAGCAGACCGCGCGTTGTGCGTGCGAGAGTTTTACAAGAACGGTGATTCGACAACTGTCGCGCGTAGAAAATTCTGCAGTATTCGAGGTTTTCGCCTCTTAAATGATGCGCCAAGCCTTCCTCTCATTCGACATTGGGTTAAAAAGTTTGAAGAGACTGGATCAACGCTGGATAAATCAAAATCCGGGCGACCTAGGTCATCAAGAACGGTAGAAATCGTGGAGAGTGTTAATCAATCTGTACGTGACGACCCGAGCCTTTCAATTCGGAAGCGCGCGAGTGCTTTAAATGTGCATAGATCATCATTACATCGCATTATGCACAAAGATCTAAAGCTGCACCCCTACAAAATTCAATTGGTGCAAGAATTAAAGCCCCAAGATGCCGGTCAGAGGCTTAATTTCGTAAATCAGATGATTGAGCGATTTTCAACGTTTACCAACATTTTGTTTTCGGATGAAGCTCATTTTCATCTTAATGGCCACGTAAATAAGCAAAACTGCCGCTACTGGAGTTCAGCCAATCCGAAACGCAAACATCAGAAACCCCTACACTCGCCTAAAGTGACCGTATGGGCTGCCATGTCGGCGCGAGGAATTATCGGCCCTTACTTTTTTGAAGACGAAATGGGGCGTACAGTTACAGTGAATTCAGAGCGTTATGTGGAGATGTTAGACAACTTCTTGGTACCTGAACTGCAAAACTTTCCTGGCTATAACCAAAGAACATGGTTTCAACAGGACGGAGCAACTTCACACACGTCCAATATATCTCTGCCACGTGTTCGTGACATTTTCTCAGGAAAATTGATCTCCCGGAGAGGTGACATAAATTGGCCTCCACGTAGCCCAGATTTAACCCCTATGGACTTTTTCCTATGGGGTTATCTTAAATCTAAAGTTTACGCCAATAAACCAACTTCACTGGCGCATTTGAAAGAAAATATCCGTCACGAAATGGCAGCCATCCCTCACTCCACCTGTCGAGCAGTCATAAGTAATTTTACTGTTCGATTAAATGAGTGCCAACAACGTGAGGGTTTACATTTAGACGATATTATTTTTAAGAAATGAATTCCCAAAAAGTGTATTTTAACAATAAATAAACATTTTTTCTATATAGGGTCGGTTGTCGAACAGTGAACCAACCAGATACAGTGAACCACCGTCATATTTCTGAAATCGCGACGATTGTTACTTGCTCAATCATGTCAAAACATTTGCCATGTACCCACTTCCCCTCTTCCGTAGTAAGCCGACGACCACGACTTGAGCGAAACATGTGATGTGTGCTTGTTTGTTTTTCGCCGAAAAAACGTACTATTTCCAAGTAAGTATCTCGATTTTTGTATTTTTTGTTTTTAACTAAGAGAGTAAAAGTTGTGTGGTGCAAATATTGTTATAGCTTTGGAAAGATCATAAGCATATTGCATTCTAAAAATTTCAAATAAGACTTATTAATTTTTAGCTTTAAAGTTGAAAAGTACCTGAATTGAACAGTGAACCAGGTCTGCATATTACACAGTGAACCGATTCACTGTGTACCTTACGATCCTGGTACACTGTTTCTTGAAGTGTTTTCTTTTTGTTTTAGGATGCCAAGGCAAAAAGATAAAGAGCGGAAGATAGGAAAACATAAAAAAATGACATGATGTCAACTTTACGTATGGTAGAAAATGGGAACTCTGTTAGAACGGCGGCAAATGCTTGTAATATTTCATACCATAGATTGCGTCGTTATGTAAAAAAGAAAATAACATGGAACAGTGAAATCACAAAATTTGCCTAATGCTGCAGTTTCAGCAATTCTCGACTTCATGTAAAAGCAATAATCAAGAAATTCAAGATTCAACTTCTGTGACTGAAGTTTGACAAGACATGACGTTCAAATTTAAGTAACCTTCTAGATGCACTTTCTCGATCTGGGGTAACATCTATAACATTGTCTACGCAAACGTCTTTTTAAATATTAATGCAATGTGAACTTGCCTTTGTTGAATATGGGATGATTAATTTTAAGTATTTTGATTTCATTATTTTAAGTGATAGGTAAATTAATGAAGACTGATAACTCTTGTTGGCAGAAATGTTTTATTTTTTTTCTTTTATTTTCTATGGTCAAATAAAAAGATGATTATTAAAGATTGTGTTTCTTTTCTACAAATAAGTGTCCCATCAATATAATTATATTGTGGTTCACTGTTGAAATAAGGGTGGTTCAGTGTAAACCATCCATAGTACACAGTGAGCCAAATTCATTTATTTTTTAAAACCTCTATACCGTCTTAATTAATTCTTTGATCTTTCTGTAGTCTATAACTAAGACACCTTATAAAATTACCTAAACGATGACACCTAAATCATGTTCTTATCTTTATTTTCTAACAAGATATATGACTTAGAAAAACAGCTGGTTCACTGTTCGACGACGCACCCTACCACTTCCACTTTAATCAATCCACTAAATATGAAATTTCTTTTGAGACACCTTGTATTAGAAAATATGTGCTTGCGTATAATCTAAGAAAGTCGATGCTAACATATAACATTATAAACTCGGTATTTATGTGTGCTTGTATATAATGTAAGAAAGTCGGTGCTTTCATATGTTCGACGAAAGTTGGTACTTGCGTTGCTATCAATTTTGATTAATTTTATGTTTTATGGTCATAAAACACAATTCTTTATTCTCGTATTTTTACCCCTCTTTTTTGCGTTCTATTTTACAACTACTGCAATGAATAGCACTGTTGCGACGTCCATAAAAGTAAACTTCGTCTATTGTTTAAATATTTAAATCTGTGCATAAAATAATTGTCATAAATTGTATGTTAGGGGTGGGATTCTTTTCTACAGTAGTGAACAGGATCAAACATAATATATACCTACTCTTACAAATTTCAAATTCGATTCATAAATGAAGGACTTCTTCTTTAGCTGCTTTTGCTTTTGAACACCTATTCCTTTCTTAAAAGTCACTTTAATGCAGTGAATTGAGATGCTTTGATATTAAAATGCATACTTTCTTTGTCTTACAGCGTGGTCCACAGAGGAAGGCGAGAAAGAGACACACTACAGGCTAACGTTGAACAAGATGTCGGTGCGTCATAGCGACCAATACACGTGCACCGCACAAGGCGGACACACCAACACCGTGATCATTAAAGTTGTTAGTGAGTCTTATGCTACTAACCCACTAAATACTAACTAGCCGCGATTAGGGGTATTATCCCCTCTTAAGATTAAGCATACGGATTAATATACCAATTCTTCATGTAGGTGTCGTAAGATATGCCTAATGGAGCACATTACGCAAGACAGCGCTGCAAAGAAGATAAAATCTTGACACAAATCCAAATAATACCAACTCGTCCAACCAATAGGGGGCAAACGAGCAGACGTATCGCCTGATGGTAAGCGATTACCGCCACCCATGGACACCCGCAGCACCAGAGGCGTCACAAGTGCGTTGCCGGCCTTTTAGGAAGGAGTACACTCTTTTCTGATTTCTGGTGGTCTCTTGAAGGTTTGAAGGTCGTATTGGTCCGGGAACACCGCAGGCGACAGCTCATTCCACAGTTTTGCTGTGCGATGAGCTAAGCTTGAATCTCATTTTTAAGAATAAAACCTTTTCCAGCGGTGGATGGACTACTAAAGGTTGTTGTGCTCGTTTGACAATAAACAAGCGAGCCGTACAGTTGTTACATTTAACGTGTAACGTCTGATACAGCATTGCGCACCTACGTCAATTAAATTATATAGAGCTCGCTTCTTATTTCACGAGTTCAGTCTCTTTTCACAAAATCACTGCCACTGATTGCAAGGCGAGGAATGATTTTAAATAGTTTTTACCCAATTATAATGATTGTGACTATAATTATTATCTATTTACTGAGTGAATGTACTTTGAATTTTAAGATACTAGTCTGGATAGTCTAAAAGAGGAAGTAATTTCTGAATTTGTTTCTGTACGTGAAAAGTTTAATAGCAGAATTGTACTTGTTACCTAATCGCAGAATAATATAAAATATTATTTTTATTTTAAATCAAATTAATATCTTAAGGTAAACGTAACCTCATTCACAAACATAATCTATTTCTATTAAATAATAATACTTTATTACGAACCCAAGATTTATACCTACATTACATTATAAATAAAAATATGAGAATCACTAAAAACACAAACCAAAAACTTGATTAAATCCTACTCATATTATAAACGCAAAGGTTTGTGAGTATGTAAGTATGTTTGTTGCTCTTTCACGCAAAAACTACTGAATGGATTTTGATGAAACTTTACAATAATATAGCTTATAAATCCGAATAACACATAGGCTACAATTTATAAAGATACTAGCTTCGTCTCGTGGCATTGCCCGCGGTTATTGTCGTACCGCGGATAGCACCGCGGGGTTCAGCTAGTATACAAACGAAAGGGAAGGAATCAGGTTACCGTTTTAATGCAGTGCTTGTACATACAAGACGTAATTATACTTTCGACGGTTTATAATAGAACCTTTCGCCTGCGGCTTCGTTCGCATTAAATAAATAGTATCCTATGTTACTTCTAATACCTCTAAGAATATGTGTACAAAGTTTCATGATGTTTGGTTCAGTAGTTTTCGCGTGAATTGTAAAAAAAACTTACATTAACTTTTATAATAATTAGGATTATTACATCGGTCAACTTTGGACATGAATATTGTACTATTCAACTTCTCTGGTTTAAAAAATTAAAAATATACATTAATTGATCTCTCATTATTATCTGCCAGAAGTTGACAGGTCTAGGTGTATAAAAGAAGTGCTAATAGCCAGAAGAGGTAGGGTACAGCACTTTTTGTCTAAACTAGAGCTACCAGAAGATGAGAAATGAAATGCTACCACCATATCTATAAGTAAATATTGTGCAATGCATGAAAAGTTTTCATGTATTTTCAGACGTAGTATGTTCGCCGATAATCGTATCGTCTACGCGCATCCGCCAGTTCACACAAGGAACACGTCTTGGGAACTCCGCTCACTTCAGCTGCCAACCAGGATTCCACCTCAATGGTTCCGCAATACTCACCTGTATGGGCACAGGTAAATCTTTTATATTTTTACAAGACAGCAACCACGCTAGAAATATATCACATATCGCTGTCTTTTACACATAAACATTAAACGGACTCAGAATAAGAAAAAGCATCTCACCAAGCCGCCATAATGTGGGTCACCATGCTGCATTGTCCTGTCCTGTCCGAAGATGGTGACCACTCTTGGATTCTATTCATTATGTCATTTATTTTTTTGTTTTTTTGGATCACCTACTACATGTATATTTAACTAACGGGGTTGTCGGTATGTGGAATGTAGATTCGGTGACCATTACTTCAATAGTCGGATCTGCTCGTGGATTGATAGCCCAGAACCTTGACCAATACCTAAGGAGGGCTAGATTAAGGGTTTGATACAGAAGGCACTTCTTGGCACGGCCTGTATACAGAGGAGGTTCTTGTCTTGGGAGCCCTATCCACCTTCGTGGTCTCTGTACGTGAAGTCGGTGGTCTACTATTTTTATATTTTAAATATGTATTTATTTCCTCTTTAATGTTTTAAAATCAATTGCTGTATCGCTATAACTAGAGAACGGCAGGGCTGATTGAGCTGATTTTGGTTTTGAAATGTTCGTCGTAGTCCAGGGAAGGGAAGGGATGGAATCGCTCCCACGATATTGACTTGACAAAGTATGTTCTATTCGGGTTATACTCTCCATATACCATACCGTATAGCATAAAATTTGTCAACACAACGGCAAGAATTGGTCTACTGCCATCTCTCAGAAGTTTTATGGATTTCTGGGTGGATATTTGTACAAAAATATCAAAAAAACAACCTCAATTTACCAACTTACCAAATACAAGTGTAAAAGAGCTATCACTTCGTGGCTAAAGTCCCTCGACTACGAGGAAACCGAGAATCTTTTCCTTGTGCTCTCTCATAACTTCCCTCATTCCTTATTTTATTTCCGGTGGTTGGGTACTTAGTTGTTTCTTTTTATGAACACACACACTCATACACCTTCATACGAACACGCACTCACATACACACATACACATACAAACACACACGCACACGCACACACACACACACACACACACACACACACACACACATATACATATACACATTATCTGTAATTTGTAATGTAGGCATTATTCTTGCCCATGCAAACATAAATGTCACTGCTCCTCCCACCATACATTTCACTATCCAGAGTCTAGAGCGGCTGGTATTCTGAAATATACGTCATCGTAATGTAGATGTCAGTTACCCACACGGATTATATTTATATGAACTATATTTGATGTGCGAATTTGTTATTAATCGTAAACTGTGTGTGAGAGAAACAATTAAATTATTATTATAACTGTTCTTATCTCATCTAATTTCAGGACAGTGGTCAGCTTTGCCACCGACATGCGAAGAAACACTCTGCCCTACGTTAAAGACGTTGGGCCCCCACCTCAGTGTGGTGGAGTACAACTCTTCCTTTGGTGGGCGGGCTGTGTTCCAGTGTGCGTGGGGATACCGTCTTATTGGACCCCCCGGTCTGGAGTGTGAGATGGACGGCACATGGTCCGGGGAAGTGCCACATTGCATACGTAAGTCTGAATCATAAAATCAGTGTTAATTGCTCGGGGTTACGAAAGATTTCCATTCAAGGACAAACCTGCTTTCCCGGCTACTGATACCCCATTTGGTTTGGTTGGTTTGTTGGATTTTATGCGAAGGGATTGCTAAGGAACTAAAACGTCTTAGTTACGTAGTAAATATTATACCTTAAGTACTGGTTGCATTAGAACATATAAAAAATGTGAAAAAAAACATCATGATTAAAAAAAATAATTGAATCTGTAACTAGCTTCATCAATTACAGATGATTCATAACCTATTAAATTATTTAATAAACTTCAGCCACGTTTATGCACCTCGTATAAACAGTCAAGCTTATGGTGTTGTACATACAAATGCTTGTTAAATATATTTAAAATGATTAATAATTAAATTAACTGAAACTATCAAACAATTGCACTGCACGGTTGGCCGAGTGGTTTCAGCGGTCGCCATGCCGCTTGCTACTGCGCCAAGTGGGTTCAAATCCCACGCGGTACAACACTTTGTGTGATCCACGAATTGTTGTCCCGAGTCTGGATGTTCTTTGTGTCCGTTTCATGTATGTTTGTAGTCTCCCACGACACAGGATGTTTATTCGTAATGTAGGAGTTGTCTTTTTTTAAAAAAAAAAGAAAGAATTAACAAAGTTTGATGAAGATGCTATGACCCTTGAGGAAGGACATTGGCTACTCTTTACTGTGACAGCCGACATACAAGCGTGCGGAGCCGCGGACCAAAGCTAGTATCTTTATAAAATTCGTATAACTAGTCATAGGATGATTACTAAGTGTTTTAAAATAGTCAGTAGTGTATCCCTATAACTTCATATTACTATTTACCTTACAATATAATTGTCAACAGCAATATACTGCCCGGACCCGCTCATACCTGACAATGGACGTTTACTATCAGAGTCTTCTATCAAACACGGCAAGTATCCGGTGGGAGATCTCATGATATACACATGTAAAGATGGCTATGAAATCGTCGGAGAGTCATCCATAGTGTGCACAGAGAATGGTTTTTGGTCACATCCGCCACCTTTCTGCCTACCACCTTCTGAGATACGTAAAGCTGACACAATATTCGTTGAGAATACGACGTTGATTCACATTGAAGAGTAGAACTATCACATATCACCTTATAAATCTTCTGATTAAATTCTGCTCAATTCATGTTTTCAACTTAGCTGAAATTAGCTTACCTTTAATTTTATTAAGATAATTACTCACTTTATTTAAAATAAGATACCTATGTTTTTATTTTTATAACATGTTAATTTTTGTCATAATGTACATCATGGTAATTTAAAATAAAACTTTTGGGTACAATAAATCACCACCAAAATTGGTCACTTGCAGAATGTTATAATGAGACCCAAGAACTAATATAAATTATTAAGAGAAACGAAAACCATGAACTAAATCTTTATGAGAAGAAAATATCTCGACACATTTTTAAAGGGACGAAAATCTAAAGTACAAAATTACACAATAATAGAGAACTTACTTTGTCTCTTTTTGCTGGTTATATATCAAGGCTTTGACAAGAGGTAACCGCCTTGTCTTTATAGGACTTAAAATTGTCTGGAGAATGTAAGAATTTTGTTTACTATGTTTACAGGCAATAATACTTCAGAGCATAGCAGGGCTTGTTGCATTTTTCATATTTAATGTAGCAAAACTGTATATGTATATGACAAGCACCAGCACCAGACATTCATAAGAGTAGGTAGTGTGATTGTTGTACCTCTTTCATAACAGGTTTGCTTGTAGATATTTCTTACCTGCCATTAACAAGAATACGCACGTTTGAAGAGTCATTACTAGTCTGTTTTGCTCATCTTCAGACTGCTATAACTAACGTATGTAATTTCTGACTGATTTAAAAGTGAAAAATTTAATTTTCTGTTCATTTCAAAATAATATGTTACATTTTTCACGTTTAACTAGCAACGTGTAAATTTCAATAAAACGAAGATGTAGATAAATTATGTAAATGTATTGCAAACCGTTTGCGTTAAGTAAATAAAGACGCAACGTTCAAGTTATCGAAAAGTAATGAACTGTACAAAACCAGTATTAAAATACGTAGGTATCTATATAAGATTCTAATGAGTAATGCATTGTTTAGTAAGCTTTAATAAAATAGTATCGCAGACATAGGCTATCATCATTATTGGCTTGATTGACGCGTCATCATTTTCTTAATGCCAATTGTCATGTGTGTATAAAATCAGCTGTGTGTGTTCAATATTCATTGGGCGTAGCATATAAGAACAAACAACGTTATTTTTAAGGAAGTTTTCAAATCTATTCAGAATTATAATGGAAATTAAACATCATGATAAATATTTCTTAAGTATTTAGTAATATAGTAATATTTTGTGTATTTTCTCGGGTACAGTAGTGACAAACAGTGAAACCTGGTTAAAAGGGAAGAAATCTCTATTATTGAGAATATCCTATAAGATCCCGGCACATTTGAAAGCCTATTACAAGTAATAAAGTAATGAAAACTTGAAAAATGTCACACACATCTCACTACACATAAATCTAAACACATAACCTCAAATACACAGTAAATCATACTCATACATTCACACACAAACATTTATTATCTAAGCATTCATTTTTAAAATTTATTAACTGTAACTGTCTATTATTGAAACTACTGTGTGTTCTTTTTGCCTGTAAATAGGAACTGACTCCCTACACACAGCTTGCGCTACTTTGGGAGTCAGGGCTGTACAGTGTCTTGTAATCACATTTTGTTACAATAAAATTTATTATTATTATTTTCATCGTATCAACCTGGTTGAATAAAATTTTATTTCTAAAATTTTCGATGTTTACCACTGTAATTAGGACTTGTAGCTCAATTCCGTTGTCTCACTGTCATAATTTGTGACAAAATCACAATAATGTTTACTAAGTAAAGTGAAGCTTTCATTATACAGTAATTATATGGATTATTAAAACAATCCTCCAGTTATAAAATATTATTAATATTTTTAATTCTGTCCTACTGTTTGTGACGTGCCAATATCATACGAAGTATTAGGCCTCCTATACAGCATGCTGGTGGGTTGCTGCTTACCCGCGCGTCCTAAACCAGACAGGATAGTGTACAGGACGCCTTAAAGCTACTGTGGAATGAGCTGTCGCCTGCGGTGTTCCCGGACCGATACGACCTTCAAACCTTCAAGAAAAGAGCGTACTCCTTCCTAAAAGGCCGGCAACGCGCTTGTGACGCCTCTGGTGTTGCGGGTGTCCATGGGCGGCGGTAATCGCTTACCATCAGGTGATACATCTGCTCGTTTGCCCCCTATACAACAAAAAAAAAAAACTAAATTCAAGCTTTGAACCCCTTGAAACGCAATTGTTACCAAAGATTTTAACATTATAATAAATTTATTTGTAATAAACATAACCTGACTATTCGTTTCAATGTATCTTTTGATAAAACTATTTTGTTTTACTAGGTTTAAGGTCTTTTATTTTGTACCTATTGTTGATACTGTTATCAAATAAATTTGTTCAAAATGTCATCTAATCTTTATTGATGCCAATTATGTTTATATGGAACTAAATAAATAAATATTTTACATATTTCGGCCATCTTCTAAGTTTATTACGTCCCTATAAATAAACATAATAGGTGACCTTCGCAACCTCGTTTACGCCTATTTGTGTTTTAAACATTCTTTATTGGGGCTCCGCTCCTATTGGTCTTAGCGTGATGATATAGATTTTTTCAAATCGAACCAGCTGTTCCTGAGGTTAGCGTCAAATAAACAAACAAACTCTTCAGCTTTTTATTATTAGTATAGATTTACATAATAGGGTCGACTTTGGCATTCTTATCGGATAGGTACAGATTCTATAAAAATTCAACAACTGCATCTTTTGAAAGGTGGAACACAGGTATTAGTTTGAATCATAGCCGTTAAATTTGTGCAATAGGAATCATATTAAATTCACCTCTACACTACATAACAAGTACACAACAATACTTAATTCAAACATAAATTGTCAACGAACCTCTACGCCGAAATAATTATTAAGAGCAAAAACCAATTTGTAGTAAAATGCCAGTAACTATTAATCCTTAGTAAGTATTGGTCATTTTCTTGATTAATTGTTTTCAATAAATTTGCATTATAGTATAATTATGGTCGGTGGCGGTGTTACCCGCCCGTGCCTCGGAGAGCAAGTTAAGTCTTCGGTCCCGGTTGCCATGAACATTTGTTCTATGGTAATCGTTATTGAGAAGTCAGTGCCCTCAAATATACTGACGCTAGTTTTAACCTTCGAATTCAGTTCACCCTCAGGGTTGCGGAGGTCTGATGCCGGTCGCTTCGTGGAAAAACTGATATTCAGGTAAAAGAGGTGGAACTAGTAGCGACCCCAAATAATCTTGGAATAGGTCTAGGAAGAAGTAGTAAAATCCCACTAAGACATCGAGTTCTTTAACTGGGCTTCAAAAAGCACCTGACTAGAATGCCATGGTGTGGGTCACCATGCTACATTATCTGCATACGAGTATGGTGACCATCTCTTTTGGATTCTACTCATGCTTTCCATCAGGCAGAGTGGAGTAACTTTGGAATGTTCTATATTTAAAAATTCTAATAAAACACAGAGGTTTTTATTACTTTGTATAATGATTACAAACTACTGAGATTACAAGTTCATATCTATATGAAGAATACATCAAAATAAATGTAGATGTTGACATATTAAAAATTTTAGTTTTTAAAATGACATATTCAGTTTTCAACTCAATTGATATACCTAAACTATATACTAAATGGGGTGCTTAAAAAATAAAAGGGTTTTTTTGTGTATGATGACTAGAAAAAGTAGTAAAATCGTTTTACGATTAAATTTCAGTACAATTTTGAATACTGACTATAATAGTTTCCATATACTGGTCACAATATCAAACTCTAATTTTACTGTTAAACTAATCTAAATGATTAGTTTTACCTGCTTCACCATAACAAACTTTGAGTTTTAATATTAATTAATTTCATAGTTATTTCCTTTCAGTCAGCAGGATCTAGACTCCAATTCCTAAACATTTATTTAAAGTATTTTAGTTACGGCTAGGTAACATCTTAAACAATTAAAGTGTAAAATCTTAAAGATAATAAAAAAAACTTCAAAAATAAAAGTTAAAAACATTAAAATATTCAAAATAAAATAAAAGTGTAAAATCTTAAAATGATAAAAAACTTAATTAATTGGTACGGTTAATTTAAAAAATATCACTCCATGTGCGCATAAATTAGTAACTTTTTGCTATAAATTTTTAGAGCCTTCCTTAGATAGAGAGCAAACTTAGTTAAATTAGCTACTCCATGACCATGTCCCCCGATTTTCTTTAAATCGCTTAGCGAACATACTTCAGTACAAACCTACCATACATACTTATACTTGAACACAAAGTCTAACCAGTCTTTTTGATAATTTATTCCAAATTGGTGACTGAAATTAGGTAGATTTCTGCAGTTCACTATTATGTGAAAAGGAATTCAGTCTATTCAAGCATAGTGGCTCATTCTCTTCAAATTCCAATAAATATGTACCTAATATCACATTGTTTATGTAGTTTGCGATTCTGATATGAATTAATCAATGGAATGCATTAAGAGAATATATTATGAAGAAACAACAATATCCTTATGTGACCTATTTAGTGTAACATCAAAATATGAAAGTAAGAATACAATTATACAATGAAAGACAACATGCGAAAATGTCCTTATGAAAATTATATAAATAATGACAAATTATAAGAGGACTTACTTGCATGGTACACATCATTCAAGTTCATTCTTACTAATATTTGTATGGATAAATATGACACATCAAGTAATCACACATACTACAATAGAATAACAACAAACTGGTTACATGTCCAATAAATAGATTATTTTACCTTAATGCATAAATTGGTAAAGATATGTATATGTGTATATTAATGTAAATGAGATCTTTCATGATTCTCCGATGGAAATCAAGCTTACATCAACTTCAATTTTTGTTTCTCTAAATTGAATTTCTATTTATACTTTATATTTTAATTCTTGGGGACATTCATTCGAGCCATACATATTTTATGTGGTACATCTTTTCCATTCCCCAGCTTCAGAATTTCAATAAAGAAAAGGTAGTTTTCAGTGAAGAAATCTTCCAAACCATTTTCAATCTGTCCTCTGCAGTAAATAGCACTACCAGGTAGTTCAGCACAAGATGGTGATTTGACACATTTAATATCCTTAAAATCTACTTCAACTTCTTTTCTCAAGTCAATGAGTTTAACTAATGCTTTGTCACCTTTATTACAAAAGCATGTTCATACTTAGATGACTGGCCACAGCCTCGGCCATCAACCTGAGCAGCAAAAACATTTTGTAAGGTCAGAAGGTTACAATACTTGGTGAAATACGGTTCATCTTTGATGAGCAATATAAAAGCCCTTGACTGTGTCCCTGACCACTCTCAACTCAAACACATAATAATAATAATTGAATGCAACAAAATCAGAGTCACTTGGGTCAGGTTGACGTCTACTAACTTCCTCATTAATTTGATGAGTGTGATGAAAAGTTTAATAGTGCAAGTGTGGTTGCAACATCATCTGGACATTCCAGGGTATGCAGTTCTACCGTCAACTTCTCCATATCTCGATATACTACAGTCATTTTAGCTGTATGCTTTCCAATGAAAAATTTCATCACATCCATAACATCTTTTTCAAACTCGGCTTTTTTTGGTTCACACAAGTGAAGCTTGCAATGGAGTGCCATAGGGGGACAATTTATATCCATATTTGGCAGGTACATTCGTTTTGAAGATACACGTTTATCTTTGAAACCATAGTCTTGTGCAAAAATAGTACAATATGTACTTGTTTCCTTGAAAAGTATAAATTCAATTATACCCCTTGCATATTTCTTGAGTGTTTTAGACTTATAGACAACATGTTTACCAATTGTAATATCTTGAGTAGTGATGGGATTTCCTCGACGTTCCAGTAATGGAACATCTTCACTCACAGATACAAGTTGGACATAAAAGCTCTTTGGATTATTTATATGAGTGACTTCCACCATATGGACTGTAGAAATATTAAAATTTTGCATTCCCATTTTCGCCACCATTCCCTGAATAATGTGTAACTCTCCCATCATTCAACGTTATTATCTTAAAAGTCAATGAACAGGTAATTTTCGAGACGAAAATCGAAGTTAAGTAGGTACAGAATTTAACACAATTACAGTCTTATTTCGTTGTTCTTACTAAGAGTAGGTAACGATCAAACTGAACCAATAGCCACACCCTGGTTTAAAAGGATACCCTTTGCGCATGCTGCGCTTTTAATCAATAGATAGGTACATCTAATTTTATTGATCCTTAATGGCACAATATTTCTGTTCAACTAATACTCTGTGACTATATAATACTATCCATAGAGACCAAACATAGGGCATACAGAGCAGAGCATACAAGTTGGTTCATCAAAGTGCACACTGCACTTCAACTTTTAAAACATTAATCTGCTTGAATGATTGACGTCCCTCCTTCCCTATCCCTAACAGATAACAATATAAACCTACATTGTACTCGGTGCCCTAACACACGACCACAGAACACTTTTATTACACACGACTGTGACGAGTGACGACCACAGGTGACGACGCGACGCGACTGTCAGATATTGTGTCAATTTATTGACATCAGTAAAGTAACGGATTTTACTGGGTTTATCATTATTTGCGGAGATTGTTTTATGTTTTGGTAGTGTGTTACAGTTGGTAGTAGTGATATTAGGCTTTAATTTTTCTTTCAATATGTCATTAAAACTGCTGTTCTACCATCTACTCGTAGACTAAGAGCAGTTTCACAGTTCACACTACGTCTGATCCGAATATGTATCAAACAATCCGGAGTGCTTGTAGAACTATTTCTATGGCAGTTTACACTAGATCCGTTATCCGTGAATCTCCATTTCGATATAGATTTTAATTTATATAATATTATTAATAATACTAATCACCCAGTTGTCGAAATGAAATGAAATCAGAGATCACACTGCATATAAAAAATATACAAATGAGTAAGTTATCCTTCCAGGTCCAATTCATGAATCAGAAATCAGAGGTAGAGCGAAAAGCCGAATTCAGCTCTGTTTTTGTAGGTGGATTTCGTATTTTCACGGGTGTTGATCGGTTACTGGCGTTACTGCGGGTGTAATTTAGTGCGAAACCGCTTCTTACTTTACAAACTTACGGCTTCTCTCTTGAAGCAGCGGGACCGATTTTGACAGGACTTTCACTGCCAAATAGCTGATGTTTTAAGAAGTAACTTTATGCTTCTGTCTTTAATTTTGTAGAATTTTTTTTAGTAGTAATTACAAAAAATATGTATTTACAATTATAACACTAATGATCACAGAGAACGTCGTTACTGTCAGAAACATTTTTGACAGATCAGATGTGAACCAGTGCCCATTTTAAACGGGAGTTATCTATTTACTTACTGAAAATCACAAAAAAATGAGAATACCAGAGATTTTGATTAAAATTGTAAAGCATTAGTGAAGTATAGCATTCAAAACAATCAAAATGAAACGTCTACTAGTAATACTGTTTGTAAAATTTTATGTCTTAGATGTAAACAAGTGTTATGGTGGGACGGTTATGAATGGAGATTATAAATTGCCGACAGTAGGAATATCTGTGTTAGTGCGGAACAAAGCTCACACTTTACCTTATTTTCTTACTAGTTTATATAATTTGGATTATCCTAAGGACCGCTTGTACTTGTGGTAAGAGGCTTATATATAAAATTTTAACTATTTTATATTACGATCCAGTTTTATTAGTGACCTAAATTTGAGATAGATTATTCCTACATTGTGACGTGTTATTAAGATAACACGTTCAGTTTGCGACATAGTGCCCAAAAAATATGATTTTGATTGTATCATATTTAACCAAATACTTTTCTATTAAATATTGAGCATATATCATTTAAAAAAATTATGCTTAAGTGTAATAATATTAGAAACTTTTATTTTAGGATTCATAGTGACTTTAATGAAGACAATAGTATAGAAATAATTGAGAAATGGGTTGAAAAACATTTCTCAGAATATAAAAGACTATACATTACTACAAACTCTAGTAGTAGTACCTTGCACAATGATGAGGCAGCATGTGTACAGTGGACTCCAGAACGTTTCAAACATGTCATTAACTTGAGGGAAAAAGCCTTAGAATTTGGCAGGCAAATGTGGGCAGACTATGTTTTTGTGAGTATTTTAATGTTAAGTACTTACTTTATATATTATAGTTATGGTCCGACTTGCGAAATTGTTCCTTCTATCATTATAAATAAAATCACTTATGTACAAACTGGTTGATATTGATGCTGATTATAAAAAAATAATCAGTATCTTTCAAGAATTATCTCGATGTGATGTGAGATTATTCTTGAAAGATACTGATTATTTTTGTTTATGATCTGTTTTTAAGGGCTAGTGAAAACATCAATAAAAAGAAATGCCATCTTAGATATATGGTCTGATATTGTATTATAAAATGTATATAAATACATTATATAATAATGTCACACCTATTTTTCACAGGGGTAGGCAGAGAAAAAATAATTTGTCACTTTTAAAATTTTTGTTTGTGCTATATGTGTATTTAAATTACACAGATCATTGCATTGGCAGGTGTTTACTTTAAAGACCATTATTCTATTTAAAAAAAAGGCAATGCTTTACACACACCTTGAAACAACATTTTATGGATCACACAAAGTATTGGCCCACATGAGATTTAAACCCAAACACTTTGCATAGGCACAGAAGGGCATGATGTGGCGATGATTCCAACCTCTATGTGCAGTTCTTAACAAACTGATATTTTCATATATTTTATACAGAAAATACCAAATAATCTAGCTATATATATATAAAATCTGTCATCATTCAGAAAATGCTAGAAAGAAATGTTTCGTACTAAAATTAGTAGTGTGTAGGTAGTTACTCTTCATCCACAGCCTTAAATAATCTACTGTCCCATGTAGGCTTTTCCTTGTAAAAGAGGTTTAGACCTACTGTACCACATTGTACTGGTCAGACAGATTGTTATAAGTATTTTTTATGGAATAGGGGAACAAGCGAGCAGACGTATCGCCTGATGGTAAGCGATCACCGCTGTCCATGGACACCCGAGGCGTCACTGGGGTATGGGCCTCTGGCCTCTGTCCTCATTCACTCGGTGGAACACAGTACAAACGCTATATCAAACTGGTTTTCTGTGAGGCTGAGTCTATCTGTCCGAGTCTATTTCTCCGGTCTAGCGGGCCCATTCATGCCGAAGCATTCTTCCACGGAAAGTGTTGAAGAAGTTTGCCTTCTGATAACATAGGTTTCAACTAAGTAGGCTATTTCGTGCTTCTTATATCATAAAAGAATTTGTTAATGTGGAATCTAACTATTTAAATTGTGTTTGCAGATGATAGATGCAGATGTTTTTCTAACCAATCCATTGACTTTAAGAAAACTCTTGTTAAAAGAGATGGATGTTGTTGCCCCAATGTTGATATCAGACGGACTATATTCCAATTTCTGGTTAGCTTAAAAGTTATTGCATGAAAGCATGTGCAGCATTCATAAGGTGCTTTTTTTGCTTATTATTTCATTAACTTTCAAATAGTTTGTAATCCTACATCTTCCTCTAAATATATTAGATTTTGGTCACACACAACTACATCTGAAAAGTACTGTGCATACTATGTGTTGCCTGTAAGAGATTGCTGCAGAGTGATAAAGCTGCCACTTGCACAAACCTAGCATTATGTTATCTTAAATAACTGAGGTACCATTAAGTAGTATATGACATTTATTTATAAAAATATATGTATACTGTGTGACCCACGCAACCTCGTTTATGTCTCCTATTGCCTGTAGGATAATAACTTTCTCTCGTTTAGTAACATTCTTCATTGGTGCTACACTCCTATTGATCTTAGCGTGATGATATATAGCCTATAGTTTTCCTCGACAAATGGGCTATCCAATACTGAAACAATTTTTGAAATTGTAAACAAACAAACTCTTCAGGTTTCCATATTAGTATAGATAATGATATTAAATTTTATCAATTACTACATGAAATAAAAAGTTGTGAAAAATTATTCACATTGTGTGGGTGTATGTCGGTTATGGCGGTTAATGTCTATGTCCTTCCTCAAGAATCAAAGTATCTCTATGCCAAACATTGAAATTGAGCAAAGCAGCAAGTTCGTTAAAGAAAATTTCAATAGTAGTGTGCGTGTAGGAATCTTGTCTTAGTAATAAGGTCGTCACTATGTGCATGTACTCATTCATTTAATCACTTTACCAGATAGTTATGTGTGGTCCACTGCCGCTATGTCGTCATATATTGGGATTGATATGGGTGTTGTAAGACCCTCTTTAAATGAAACTCTAAACCTATAAAGAAGTGTTCTCTACGTAATCTAATATCTGTCAGTAAACTAAAATGATTTTTATTAATAGGTATAGGTAAAGACCCTTGTACCGAAAAGATTATTTGTACGCAGGCTATAGAGGGGCGATTGCTAAACATTTACAATAGTAAGTTAGGTATTTTTATTATTCACCAAATAAGACACATAAAATTCAGATGTATGATGACCTACATCCTAACCGATTACGGCCACAGCGGCAAGTGTCAACGGAGACCAGCCAACTATGTAGGAAATATTATAGTACACAAGTGTGTGCGCAAACACAAGAGCACTCCCTGTTCCCTCTCTCTCATAATCAGATGGGACGGTTGACCGACACGACCACGACGGGGACGTTACGTACTCTCTGAGGCACGGGGGTTCAGACCCCAACTTCCAAACTCCGAGCTGTTATTAAGTATTTCTATAATCAGAAAAACTCAATAACACTTTTGGCCCGACCCCAGATTCGAACCCGAGACTGTCGAGGTTGTCGAGATTGTCGCATACGTTAGGCAGTTAATTCAATCAGATGTATCAATTGCCAAGCTCAATTACCTATGTGTGAACCAACCATCTGTCTAACAGCGTTTAAAATGGCATTAACAAATACTATATACTTGTAGCAAATTACTAAGTGAAGATGATCAATTTCTCATGTTGAATAATTAATTTATAATTAATAACATTTATTTCTAGGTGTGGTATGACAGAGAAGTTTTACTACAAGCGGACCGATGATTACAAGCCAATCCAAAGTCGAGAAAAAATCGGTTGTTTCCCTGTCCCAATGGTGCATACAGCAGTTCTTATAAATATGAAGACCATAGCATCCGATTCACTCACATATGATCCAATAAATATTCCTGGTTATGATGGACCTCAAGATGATATTATAGCATTTGCCGTAAACGCTAAAAGAAATGGTGAGTAATGATCCCCTTTCTTATTTTAACTGCAGAATTAAACTTCAGCTGCTTAAAAATAAAAAAACTTCAGAATTGGTGTGTTAATTAAATGAAAGTAATACTAAATATCATTTCAAATTGACCACTGTACTTTATCATCACAATCATTACCTTGCAAATATTATTCTTTGATTAGTTAAATAGTTTTTGATTGATGTATGGACCTAAAGGGCAGGCAAACTCATATGTTGAGTTGATGACACCAAAAAATTAAATATTTTTCACTTGATTAACCGAAGTCTTATGTAATCACATAAATGACAACAATTGCTATTCTTCCTTCCAAATTCCAACGGATTGTGCTCCTGTATAGCAACAAGGCTGAACACAAGGATACGGCTGACTGCCTCTGTGGCGCAGTGGTAGAGAATGCGACTGCTGTTCTTGAGATCTCGGGTTTGATTCCCGGATCGGACCAAATGTTTGTATGATCTACAAATATTTGTTTCGGAGTTTGGGTGTTTTCTATGTATAATATGTATGTATTTACAAAAAAAAATGTATATATGTATTTATATCAGTTGTCTAGCACCCATAACACAAGCTCTGCTTAGCTTGGGACTAGATGGCGTTGTGCGTAACATGTCCGTAATATTTATTATTATTTATTATTTATATATGAACCTCAGTTGTTCTGTTATCATGATTTCTTCAAACTTTTTCTTAAACTGAACTATGTGCCTACTAGGTAATATCAAAGTTCTATAGAAAGAGTTGTCGGAATTTTTTAAGGATTTAACTACCCGTAACTATTACTATATGTGTGTGTGTGTGTAATATATATTTATCATTTTACAGGCATGGAACTAATGATTTGCAACGATGAACTGTATGGATTTATTCTAATCCCACTTGAAGAGAATGACGAACTGAAAATGGACTATGAACAATTATTGAATTTAAAATTGTTGGCGATCAGTCGAGAGAGTCCTTTTCCTCTAGAGCCATACATGGAGGCTGATATACAATATCCTAAGCCTTGGAAGTTTGGGTGCAATGAGATATATATGATCAACCTCGAGAGAAGAATAGAAAGAAGGAAGTTAATGGAGATGAGTTTTAAAGAACTTGGAATGGATGTGACACATTTTTCGGCTGTGGATGGCAAGTTAGTAGAACCATATTTTATTTTTTTAGATTTTTTTGCTATATATCATATTAGAAAAGATCTAATATGCATGATGTTAAGCAGGCAGGCTTTTAATGGCTTATATGTTCCATTAAAAGTCTTTTAAGTAATATGTTATAAAATGTATGTCAAGAAACTTGTAGTATTTAATATTTATTATATTGAATAGCTGTAACACATGTTATGTGACCGTCTATTATATAAGGGATGTTAATGAAGACATACTATCACCTATACATAGATATTCACCCTACCTTCTTACTTTGTGGAAGGGGAGCTAGAATCCCAGAGAAGTATATGGTTTAGATCGAAGGGATACCACATTTTAAAAGACAACCTTCAACATCATCTTTAACAGTCTACTACTGGACATATAACTCTTCTCTCTTCATATAAATCTAAGAAGAGATCCAAGGTTTTGAACTAATACGCTGACCAGACGGATCGGTAGACATTGTTACAATTTTTTTTTCTTATTACAATATGTTGTTTTATATAGCTTGATTCCTTAGTCGCCTCTTACGACATTGAAATGAGTAGTAGTCACTACCCCTACTTATTTCATTACACTCCGCATTATAAATCCCTTAAATTCTGAAAGACTTAGTTAAGTTAATTCTAACATTGATTTTTACCAAGTTAGGTTATCGGAACCTTAACTTGGTTCTCGCTGTGTTGTGACTCTTTGATTGGAGGTGTCTCTGGACACAGATAGTCACTTACTATAAGGTGACCAGTCTGCTCTTTATACCATTAAAAGAATAATTCATCAATACAATTCAAGTACTTTTTTTTTCGTTTCTTTGTACTATCGACAAACTTGAATCATGACTCATTTTGCCGGTAAATCGTTTGAAACCGTCAAAACAACAAATGTTTTAAATATTACGCAAGCTACGTCAATGCTGGTCGGAGATCTATGTGATTTATTACCTTTATCAGCACTGCGGTAGATAATATATTAGATATAACAGTAATAATCGTATTTTATATACATACTCTTTGGAACTAACTATAACTCAGAACAAATTACGAGAAATATCTCGCATATTACTGTAACAAATGATTCTTTGCGTAATTAAATGACAAATAACAAGGTCGTTACCATGACAATGCATATTTAAGCGAATGTGACCTAATTGTATTTGAATGTCTGTAAAGTAAGCTTATGGTGGGTCATGATTCAAATTTGTCGATAGTACATAAAACTATCTAAAATAAAATAGCTTTAGGTATCTGTTGTATCTGTGCATATTGTATTCTGCTACTTTCGTCTCATGACTTCACTTATTTACTTCCAGGAGGTTGGATATGAAGAATTTAAAAGAAAGATCAATAACTCTTATGCCTAACTATCAAGACCCTTATCATAAAAGGTAAGAAAAATATAGACGCAATTACTGTTATCTAAACTTTTAAACAAATATATATATATATAGAATGCTAGTTTTGAAAGAACTACCAGGTACTAGAAATATTCCTGTGTATATTCCACGGGGTAGTTTAAAAAACGTACATGAAATGGACACAAAAAACATTCAGATCAATTATTTATAGAGCACATAGTGTTGTCTCATGATGGGTTTGAATCCACAACACTTATCGCAGTAGTGAAACGTCGAGATTACCGCCTTAACTACCCCGTCAGGTCTGTATTCAATATATATAGCCCGCGGCTCTGTCCGCATGTACGCCGGTTATAAAAGAGTAACCTATGTCCTTCTTCAAGTATCAAACTATCTCTTTGCCAAATTTTATTGAAATCAGTGCATCGGTTTAGCCGTGAAATGTTATAGACAGACACGAGTTACATACGAATTTATAATGTTAATGTATGGATGTGTTGATCTGTTACGGTACTTCGCTCATTAAGCAGTGACGCACGTAATTATTATAATTTTTTTATAATATCCGTATTAGGCATATGGAAAGTGTCGATAGTTCTGTTATCACTGAGAGCAACCCAAATTAAAGTTTAAATAACTATTTATTACATATACCTATATCGAGATTAGTTTTTATAATAAGTAAACAATTTAGATATAATACTCAGAAATATGTTGTAGTTATCTTGTAATTAACCGAAACATTAATTGTACAAAAATAGGTTTTGTCGTACTAAAGAGACACTGGAATATAAGCAAACAAAGAAATCATTATTCACTAACCTTTGTCTGTGTCTTGACTCTATCTGTCACGATTTTGACTCGCGTTTTTATCAAATTATTCATGCATATTTGCGGGATGGAAAATAGCTTTTGTGCTACGAGTATTTAAGACATACGTATAAATGTATCTCAGTTTTATTGACAAACAAACATCTATTTAAACGTAAATGGAGGTTAAAGTTTAGAAATTTGTTTGGAAATTTAATTTTATCAACGCGATTACAAACTGTTTGCGCACTTTGTTCCAGCATAGGTTGTTTCGAAGTACTGGAACGTTGATAGTAATAAATATTCCGGACATTTAACACACAACGCCATCATTTTTACCGTGGGAGAGCTACGCTTCGGCATGAATGGGCCGGCTCGACCTGAGTGATACCACGGCCTCACAGAAAACCGGTGTGAAACAGCGCCTGCGCTGTGTTTCACCGAGTGAGTGAGGAAACCGGAGGCCCTACTCCAACCCCTTCCCCCATCCCCTTCCTCATCCCCCAAAGGCCGGCAACGCACTTGTAACGCCTCTGGTGCTGCGGGTGTCCATGGGCGGCGGTAATCGCTTACCATCAGGCGACACGTCTGCTCGTTTGCCCCCTATTCCATAAAAAAAATAAATAAAAAATCTAGTCTCAAGCCAAGCAGAGCCTGTCTTATGGATACTAGACAACTGATATAAATACATTTATACTGTTTTTTTTGTAAATTCATACATATTATACATAGAAAACACCCAAACTCCGAAACAAATATTTGTAGATCACACAAACATTTGGTCCCACCCAGGATTTGAACCCGAGACCTCAAGCACAGCAGTCGCATTCACTACCACTGCGCCACCGAGGCAGTGTGAACCGCCGCCGCCATCTGTTGTATTTGTAATTATTATTATTATATTTTCAGGCCAATGAAAGCAGGGGAAGTGGGCTGCTTTCTTAGTCACTATTACATTTGGGAGACGGTGAGTGAAACCATGTTACTCTTGTTATAATTGAAATATCACCATCGATCATCATTAATCTCAAACAGTCCAATGCCGGCCATAGGATCTTAGAAATAAGCTTTTGAGGTACTATATCGCACTAGCCAGTTCTGGGAGGGGTCCGGCTGTTATTAACACAGCCACACACCCGACACCGGACAGAGGGATCCGGGGAACTCCCCAGATCCCTTCCTTCCCGCGCGTAGAGTGACACACCGTGTGGTTTTAGTCGGTCCGATTCTATTGATATATTGGAAATAATTATCAAAATTGGTTCAGCCGTTCATGTTTGATGCTGAGAACAAGCGAAATACATACATACACAAACATAGATTATAAGTATCAATTCGATAAATCCGACCGTGTGCTTGTAGATTGTGGAGGAGCACATCCCTATCACGCTGATATTGGAAGACGACATACAGTTCGTGCCGTACTTTCGTAATAGATTCTTGCAACTGTTGGACGAAATCGAAGAACTCGACTGGGACTTAGTGTGAGTAAATATGTAATAACTTCTTGCTTATATTACACGGTTCTTTGCTAAAACTTGACTTACTTACATTGTAAAGTATACTTAAAATAAAGGATTTTATAAGATATCAATTGATAAATGGATTAATTTTTGTAAGTCTTGAAATACATTTTTACAAGTCGGACTTTACAGCTAGAAGGCGCTGGCATTTCCTAAGACTCACTCTGGGAAGAAACGCCGAAATAAACCACAGATATGATTTTTAGGCTCGTGAACAGTGATAAATAAAACTACACAGTACTACAGTACTATGAGTCAGTCAACATCTTTGAAACGTTAGACAATTCAGTATATAATACTATATACATAACTTTGTTTACCACATATCTACATATTTTTGATGCCCTCTAAAGGACAACCCTTTATCGATCATACCCGATGACGATAAACTGCATATAAAATCGAATTTGAATAGTATGTATAATATCACTCAATAGTGGATATAGCCTTTAACAGTTCACTTTTGGAAATTACCTTTTCTTTGAAAGGAGGTATTGGCCAACTATACTGCGATTGGTATATGAGGCTTGTTTCAAGTTTTCCTTATTTTTATAGTGATGTTGTAATGCATAGCTTTCTACCTTATTCGCCTTTTACGACACCCATGGGATGAATTCGGGTGGTGGAACCCCTTGTACTCACTCCATCACGGAGAGTGAATCTCCAGAATTAAGTATATATATATAATTAAAAATCTGAGCACAAAACTCGAGAATCGAAGGCGAGTTAAGGCATGAAGGTTTTTATCGAAATTTTTTTTTCTCGCAATGCAAAAATTGCGATGAAATTTTTTTTTTCTATTGAACCGCGACAGGCCAATAACTTTTAACAGAACGAAACCTGTCGGGTAGTTATACATAAAAACATGTTACTGAGTACGAATAAACAATACAGATTAATCGAATTTGTTCAGTTGATTTGGATTCAGTCACTTACTTAAAATAAGTTTGTTTTCAGTTACATCGGTCGTAAGATTTTAATGGACGACAGAGAGGAATATGTAACGGCTCATACTACTAAACCGCTGTATTCTTATTGGACGTTGGGCTACTTAATTACGGAGCGAGGTGCCCGCAAGTTACTCGACGCCAAGCCTTTAGACAACATGTTGCCTGTCGACGAGTTTCTACCTATCATGTTTGATCAACACCCCAAGTACGTAGCTCAGAGTATAATATACCTACCATTTTTTTTTCTTTCGTCATCATCCGGTCTTTACTAGTCAACTGCTCGACAAAGGCTCCTTACGAAGAAAATGATCGCCAAATGGGTTTACCGCGCTGACTAGACTTTTTCGTTGCGTGTTTGTTTGTTAAACTTTTTAAGTCTTTGTTCAAGTCTGTATTATCTCCGCGCGTTGATATTGGGATTGACAGCTAAGAGTGGTGACGTCAGTGAAATTGAAATTGAAGTGAAATTTACAAGAATTATCAACTGAAATCAATCAATCAAACTATTAAATTAAATTTCTTAAAAATAAACTTTTAGATTGTGTTACTAGCGTTACTATTTTGCGATGGATGACGTCACGCGGCTCTTATTATGACAAGGTTCAATCCCAATGTCAACGCGCGGGGGTTATATTGTCTTTAAAACGTAACAAATTAATTGATATTGGTTATTTTTAAGGTACTTTTCCAACTTAATATCATTGGTATCGTACAAAACGAAGTAAATGGCCAATCAACTTTCTTCTATAACCAGCGGTTTTTGTTGATTTTGAATATTATTCGCTGTTTCATTGGTTTCTTTTTTTTTCATATATTTTAATATCGTCTATCTGCCTGTGAAACTCCTGCCAAAACCGGGCCCGCCGTTCTATAGATTAACCAGAACAAACAGACAAACAAACAAGTTTTTTTATTTTTAGAATTCCGTACCGTACCGTATATTTACTAAGACTTCGCTGTCCGTCTGTCACCAGGTTGTACCTATCTCATGAATCGTGACAGTTGACTTCCATACAACAAACGTAATTTTTTTGCTCGTTTACACTCGATATTTTACAGATAGACGCTTGAAATGTATAGATAATGGTACGGAACCCTAACTGCGCGTAACCGACTCGCACTTTGCTGTTTTTATATGTAACTACCGTATGTACTTTGACACACATTTAGTTAAAAGTTGTTAATTTGAACTTACAATTTTATTTATGAGTGTTTAATTATTGTTCTTAAACTTTCATAGAATTGTATACCTACCCAGATATTAAAAGGACTGTGTAACTAGATAGTTAACGACCGTTTTCTAAGGTCGGGAAGTTGTAGGTTCGTTTCCCACTCAGGTTAAATAATTGTGTGAAAAGCACGATAATTATCGCGACTCACGAACGACACGGATCACGACTTAAATTCATATTTTTTTATTTTCTGTCCAGTGACGAATGGAAGGCTCATTTTCCTGTACGCAATCTCCAAGCATACTCGGCGGCACCTGTCCTGGTCAACCCAACACACTACACGGGCCAAGACGGATATATAAGTGACACAGAGGACTCTGAAGTCGTTGATGGAAATAAACCATGTCACGTAACCAACGAATTATAAACCACTAATAACGGTAACATTATTATGTCCTATCGACAAACTTGAATCATGACCCACTTTGCCGAAAAATCGTTTGAAACAGTCAAAACAACAAAGATTGCCTTTCTTTACAGTGCATGCTGTACTTGAGATGTTTTAATTATTAAGCAAGCTACGTCAATGCTTGTCTTAATAATTCTTTGAGGAATTAAATGACAGTTTGCAAAGTCGTTTCCATGGAAAGGCATTTATTTACGAGAATGTCGACCTAATTGTATTTGAATGTTTGTGAGAAAGTAAGCTTATGGTGGGTCACGATTCAAATTTGTGGGTAGATAAAACAGATATTATTCAGTATGTAGTATTATGAATATAGTCAAATTATTTCCAAAGATAGTTATGTCAATTCCAAATATATTAAGATGCTTATGTGTGACGCTTATGAAATTTTTCAATTTTTTAATCATAATCGGCATTAAAACTATTTTACAATATTCAGTATGTAGTGTTATGAATTAAGTCAAATTACTTCCAAAGATAATTATGTCCATTAATACGTTTAGTTGCTTGGGGGCCGTCTATTAATCACGTGATGTTCTTTTTAACATTTTTTGATCCCCCTCCCCCTTGGTGATATGTGGTGAGGTTTAAGGTTAACCCCCGGTCCCCCCTAAAATCACGTGTATTTTTACCAAAGTTTTAGAATATTATATTAAAGTACACACATGTAAGTAGTACATATATTCTAATTTTAGTCTGAAATTAAGAACCATGAAAAAAATGTCTAGACTGAAACGTTGCAGGTTGTTTTTGACTGGCGTAAAAATAATATTAAAGGAATAGTGTAATCATGCGAGAAACCATTATTGTACTACTACTTAGTACACTATGCAGAAAACCTCTCTCGTAAGAAATGTAAGCAATAATACTACATTCCCGTCACCCCGTCCCCCCTGTGATAGTTAGTGATTTTTACCAAACCCCCTCTTTCAAACATCATTTGATTAATGGACGGCCCCTTATGTTGACTGTTTTATCAGTTTATGAATTACAATCGGCTATAAAACTATTTTACTAATTTGTTCCTAATAATTATAAACAATTTTGTAATGAATATTAAATACATTACTTCTTTATACAATAATGTTGTTTAAGTTTATATTTTGGTCTAATTTGTATTTGAAACAATTATCGGCCATTTTCTATAACCTATATCTAGTTAAAACTGGAGATATATATTTTATGTTTCTTTCAACGTGATTGATTCAATCATTTAATTGAAATGCAGGATCATTTTTTCTTTTTTGCCAAGTTTAATAAATAAAGCACAAATACTCGGGCACTGGCCTAGTGGTTTAAGCGGTCGCCACGCCGCTCTCTACTGCGCCAAGTGTTGTGGATTCAAATCCACAAATTATTTTTCTGAGTCTGGGTGTTCTTTGTGTCCGTCTTTTTTTAAAGACTGTTTTATTGACTTATATCTAGTTAAAACTATAGATAGTTTATTGAAAACGGCCATTATTAACTCGATAATCGCACTGTAAGAGTACAGTGTAATACATTAAAGCGATGCCGCGATGTGGCGATAATAGCTCACCTTACTTAGTTTTCTAAACGGTCTTAATATTAATTACCTTTTGAATAAAAATTTCTAAGTACATGATTAGTGCATCTTAAAGTAATAAGTACGATTTATACGCGTCTTGCAGTGTTATTTTCTCGGGGGAGGTCTCGGGTTCGATTCCTGGGTCGGACCAAATGTTTGTATGATCTGCAAATATTTGTTTCGGAGTTTAGGTGTTTTCTATGTTTAATATGTATGGATTTACAAAAAAAACAAAAGTATATAAGTATTTATATCAGTTGTCATAACACAAACTCTGCTTAGCTTGGGACTAGATGACGTTGTGAGTTAGATACTCGGAATATTTATTTATTTCATTCACTGGTATTTTGTGTTCTCTGGTCAAGTAACAGACATACAACTAAATGACAAGATAATATTGTTATCCTATGTTTTTTATTATATACGTTGATACATTGATGACAGATACAGACAAGACTATATTTTTGTCTCTTCTTTTCAATGGATGCGACAATATTTTTTTTTATAAATTGTATTTTGCCTTTTGTCTCATGGTTTGCGATTAACCCAAGACTAAGTTTAGTAATGGTATGTCTATCTAAGTAACTAGTTGCTATCAAACTGCACCACAATATCGCTTATCAACATCAAGAGCCTATATACGTCAACGGCTAGCTACAAGATTGTTTTTAGAAGTAATATTTTGGCCTATACAGGGTGTAAAAAGACTACTACCGAAAACTTGGGGGTTGCAATCATACCATGATACTGAATAGATTTAGCAAAAAAAAAAGCAAAAAAAATTATAATTTATCTAAGTCCTTTTATGTTTTTATCTGCTTACATACACATAGTACAACATAATAAGACCCAAACTACCTAATTATCTCATTTAGAAAACCAAAAAACAAATAAAATCAATAAAACAGCAATGTATTTTGATAAACAAAACAGCTGGTCGGGTGAGTGCAATGACCTTGGCCGGGCGCATAGGTATTCAAGTAGCTACGCGGTGCACGCAATAATACATTACTGGCTTGTGGAATTATTAAAAATATTGACACATTGTTTTTTACGGCTACAATTTTTTTTAAGGACAACTGTTTGGTTTTTTTTTATAAGTTTTGGGATGCTGAATCAGCCCCTTTCGTTTTCGGTAGTCGTCTTTTTACACCCTGTATATAAGGTTTGTGTGAAGTTTCCATTTTCTTTCCAGTGCTGATATGATCGTAGTTTGTTAGATTAATATCATCTTACGACTCACGCGGTATGAATAGGGCTGATAACAATCTATATTCATAAGCCCTTATTACACGGATCGTGGAATATGGTAGAATATTCCAATAAACTGTACTTGATTTTCAGTTGAATGTTGTGTGTACTGCTTTATAACAAAAAAACTAGCTTTGAACGCGTGTATTTCGCTTATCACGGTAAAGGGTAGTCTTGGTCCTTCCTCAAGAATAAAAGTATCTCTATGACAAATTTAATAAAAATTGATACAGCATCCGTGAAAACGTAACAGACAGACACAGTTACTTCCGAATTTATAATATTAGAATATATTTAGTATAGAATTCCGGTAGATATCAGTTGATCGGTGTCGGACATTCGTTATCATCAAAAGTCCGTCACGGTGTGCTCTCGTCTGCATACTTGGCAGATAGCAATCACGCTTCAATGTCACGCATCTATTATATCATTACATTATTTATAATTTATATTATTGCATACACTTCTCAATACATCCGTATAAAAATATCCCTTTACTTTTCCTCATACATACTCTGTACTGTATAGCTTAGTGGTTTGAGCGTTCACCTTGCCGCTCACTGCTGCCGTTGTGGGTTCAAAACCCACATGTACCAACAATTTGTGTGAACCACAAATCGTTATTCTAAGGTGGGTGTTCTTTGCATCGGTTTCATGTATGTTTTTAAAGTCTTGCTTGTTCGGGAGATGTCTTTTTAAAGCGAAACAAATAATATATATACGGCGAATATTCTCAAATGTATCAAGAATAATAGAATAGATTGGCCACATTACGCAAGTGGGACCACTGATTTATGGTAAAATGAACGCCATTCATACACTTCCGCCTATCTTATCGCAGATATAAGCGTGAATATGTCTATTTCTATAAGTTGAAGCTTGGCTAGCTAACATGCATTTATAACTGGCACCGTTCACATAATTTTGTGATATATCTAATAATGTTCTGAATGGTAATGATATGTTTTCTATAATTGGATCTGATCATTTAATTGGATGACTTCTCTACGGAAGAGACACGTGTACAATGCATTACGATTTGAAGTCGCTAGCTGTACAACCAAAAAATAAAATAAAAAAAATCCGTCTATGTAAAAACTTTTTATAAAATTTATATAGCCAATATCACCTGGGCATAATGACGGAACTATTGACACCTCATCATCATCAGGATTAAAATAGGTTCAGTAAACGTTACGTTGGAACACACAAACATAACATCAATAAATACATAGACTGCCAAAACTAAACCCTTCCTTATGGCTTCGCCGTAATCGGGTAGAAAGTAGACAATCGTTGTAAATTAAGACGAATTGAAAATTGACACAATAGAATATATTGGACGTTGTGTTAGAAATTGTATATTTCAGTGCGTGTCAGGCCACGCATGAAATAGAGTTTCGTAGATATCCGTTTTTATAATTTTATGTTTCAATAATTTACATCATCAACAACCCATAAAGGCCTACTGCTGGGCTCGGGTCTCCTCTCAGGAGAGGTTTAAGGCCATACGTCCCCACGCTGGCCAAGTGCGGGTTGGGGACAGGCTAATCTCCGTTACTTTTCACTGGGTAAGAATTTCAGACCTCCGTGCATAGGCGGGCTGGGTTGCTAGTGCTATACCTATAATAAAATAATAATAATAATAATAAACATTATTTTTAAAATAAACCTAATACAATATTGGAGAGAATTTTCTTAATTTACATTATTCGTAGGTATATATGTTGGCTCCACTATGATGATTGAAAATTTTTATTTACATAGGTAAATAAAAATATTATTAATATAATAATATTACTACTCATATTATTTTATACATTATAATTAAACACTATTCATTGCAAGAAACAAAATCAGTAAATAAGTATCTTTTATTAGTATTTTCATTAATTAAACACGCAATTTCATTATTGTTGCAGTATTTGACTGTAACAAAAGAGTTAATACAACTCTACGCAATAATTAATGTTATTTTAAAAAAGAACTTGGTGACGAAACCTATTTTCCGACGTTTCGAACGGGTTATCTGCCCGTGCCCATGAGCAGTATAATCCGTTTGAAACGTTGCCATATAGAAGGTATCCTAAACTTTTGAATAATTTTACCTCGTATTCGTATCGTACACTACTACAAAAACTATTTGTGTCTATGTTAAGCGTAAAAAAAATCAGACCAATAACTAAGTAAGGAAAAGAGCTAAACATGAAATAATATGTATTTATTTTATAAGATTGTATGTGCCATAAACGTGTCTAAAGATCTTATTCTATTTTAATAAATACTTTTATCCAATAGAATTTTTATTTAAAACTCCTGAAGAGACCATAGCGATTTTTGTAAACAATCATAATGCCGTCTACAGAACATGTATTTTATTTTTTTAACCGCATTCTCAAATGTTTTTTATTAGGTTTTAAAACTAGTGAGACAAATTGTAAGAGTAACCCTGTCGCTAAGACAGTATCTAATGAAGATAATGAGAAGTGCTCTGTTTGTACCTTGGATGAGATGGGCGCGTTGCTCAGCGATCACTACTGTGTCATGTGCGAGTGTCTGTCGACGTTGGACACGATGCTCGACAGAGTGAGCGTGGCCGTGGAGAGGCCAGTGTTGCCCTGTGCAGCGCAGCGCGCCGCCCTGCAGCTGTGTTACTCCACTAACGCCACGCAGCCCCTCAAGTGTGAGCATCTTGTGACGGCACTCATGGAATGTGCCCGTAATCACGCTACATCCATTCGTACGGTCAAAAAACTCAACCATTGAGAAATGCAAGACGTGAGCGTATATTTAATTTCGCAATAATCAAAGGGCAGTATAACAGTTGTGCATTTCTTAATGGCCGTGACCTATGCAGATATGTCTACTTGCTAAATTAATATAAAAGTGTAATAAAACAGTATAATATTAAAGAAAGGTTTATTATTACGACACAATTTGTTTTATCTAATTAGTAATACTTATTATATTTTGGAGTCGGCTATCAATCGATGCAGGAGCTCTATGACAGTGCGTGTGGGCCGGCCGGTCATGCCGCGCTTTAGATATGGGAAGTCACATCCTTTCGTGTATCCGACGTTGAAAGTGTCGAGATGCATCCACTTACTGTCTTTAATAAACTGCTTTAGAAACGCAGCGCAATTTGGGGAGTCTCCATGAGCAGTTAGTCCTAAGTTCGCAACGTCCGCAACCTGACAGTCCTTTACGCGGTCTTCGTAATACTTCCATAGAGGCATTCGCCAAATTCGGTCGCCGGTTTCAACGCTTGCCATCTCCATGTAGTTATATAACTCTTCAGAATTTGAATAACAAGCGCAAGCCGCACCATCTAGAAAATTGACTAATTCTTGAGACATAGTACCGATGTCTATAATAAATCTAGGCCAGTAGTTCCGGGCGTAGACTAAACTATCTGCTATAAGAAGTCGTCCTTCGCGGGCTGGCAGTCTTAACTTTATTGATTGAGCGCTGGCGTTTGGTATGACGTCACTGTGCTTGGGACTGTAACCATTTGGCATTAATTCACACAGAGGTAAAATACCTCTAATGTTAATTGGAAGCTTAAGTTTCGCTGCCGCTCTAGTAATGGCCAACACACAAGCTGCACCAGCCATGTCACCCTTCATATACCTTAGCTCTTTTTCGCTTTTCAAATCTATACTCCCGCTATCAAACGTAACACCTTTACCAATCATAACTATTGGTCGCGTACATTCGTCGGCACCATAGTAGCTAATTTCTACATATAGCGGAGTCTCTATCGAAGATTTACCAATACAAACAAATCCACCCATTTCATGATTTGCGGCCCAGCCCTTCGTTTTAACTTCCACGTTTATATCTAAGTCACATAAAAGGTCCACTGCAATTTTAGCAAATTTTGTAGGACTTAAAATATTTGCTGGCAACTCTTGGAGATATCGAGCCAAGTTCTGTGCTTCTGCCTTCAACTCTCCGATTTCCCAACCCTGAACATCACAATCATCGTGCAAACTCAATTTCGGGTTTGGAATTACTTGATGTTTTTTTAAAGAACTTTTGTATTCAGTAAACTGCCATATGGCGAGACTTGCGCCTTCCGCTGCTGCTTCAGCATTCCCGAACGACTCCATATGTATTTGTCTAGGGTGAAAAGGTTGTAAGGCGCTGGCGCCAACACCTGCAGCTATTCTAATAGCTTCTTTGGATTCGTCTAACTGTTCGAGTTGGTTATACTTTGAACATTCGCTCCCGAGTCCAGCGACTGCTACATAAGCATACAAGGGATCCAGGTCATAAAACACCCTGGTTTCCCCGAGTCGAGGTATTGGAGTAAGCTCTAAAGATTTCCATAACTTTCCTTTCACATGTTCGTTGTATTTTCTGGCACTTTCAGTGAGAGTAGCTTTCTGCCCCATTACGTGTTTATTCCAATACACTCCTAAGACTAATCCTTTATCTCGAAGAGCGCATGACTTGGGATCTATCACTGTACGGGTCGGTTCGTATCCTATACAGTCTGATTTTTCCAATTTAAATTGAGATATATAACGTACATAGTTAGGTATTAAATTCGTAGATTTTAACATATTAATTTTGTAATAAGAAATGTTTTGAAGAAATATTTTTATTTACATTGACAGTTTGTAGCCTCCTAGTTTTTCACAATTTACTTTTTAGTACGCAATATGTTTATAAGTTTATTATAAAATTAAAACAAGAAAGTCCACATTATCATATATCGCAGTGTAGCTCACAATTTTATAAGAATAATGCACATTATAGGAATAATACACATATCTTTTAGATGAGGTCAAGAAGTCTTCTTCTTGAGCCAGTTAGGAGTGTGACGATTGTACCAGTCGGGTATATTTTGTAGAAGTGTTTCTTGTAATTGTCGATATATTATCAGTATCAGGAAAGGAATGGCAAGTCTCTCATCTTTGAAAAAATATACCCAAAAAGCTAAAAGTAGCAGGCATACATCCACAGTATAGTCAATCACAGAGCGTACGTTCACCTTTGCTTTTGCCTCAAGTTCTTGATAATTGATTGGAATCACAATAGTAGCCCGTTCAGCCTTTTTAAGTATTACCTGTTGTGTACCTTTCTTATCTGCTTTGATCTGATTATCTGGGGTTTTAGGACGCGTTGCATTAACAGTTTTGGTTTTCTTTGTTAACATATTTTTATCGCTATTTGGCAAGCTTTTCATTTTAATCGGTTTATCAATTGAGTTAGTTTTTAACTTTACTGATCCCTGTTTATTATAAGTGGTTTTACTTATTTGTTTCTTTGATTTGGGTACTTCATTTTCCGCAGTGTTTTCGTTTTTCATTTCAAGCTGCTGTTGTTCCGCGACTGCTTTCAAATCTTCCGTTTTGAGGTAAATCGGCGTATTTGTTTTTTTTTGACTTCCATATTCTTTTACAATATTTGTGTAATAGTCAATGACCGTTCTGCCCTCTTCTGTAACTTTGTCGGGTACTTTTTCGGTTTTGTTGTTTATTTTTAAATTTTCGTTGGGCAATGCTGCTTCATTTTTTTCGGATTCCTTTTTATTTTTATTTAACTTTGGCAACTGAAAAGATTTCTGTATTGGCATTGTTGTAATTTTCTTAAATATTGTAAGTTTTTCATCGGTTTTTGATTTCTGTTTCAGTTTAGGTGATTTGGGCTTTTGGTTCATTTTTAAAGTATTAACTTCAAGGGTCTGCTTGTTCTCTATCATATCTGATTCTCGTCGTTTTAATATGGGTTTTGGAACAAAATTAGGATCGGGCAATTTCAGAGGCTTTAGAGGTTCATGTTCTGATAATTCTTCTTCTTCTTCCATTTCTTCATGTGATTCTTTGACTGGCGATGGCCGCGTCATTTTATCTCTTGGGTTATAAGTCTCTTCTTCATTTAAGTAATTACTTCTATTTAAATCTTCGTTAAAACTTCCTTCGTCGGAATATTCGCCTTCACTGGAAACTGTACTAGCTGTATAATCTTCATCAAAAGACATTTGTTGCCATTTGTTCTCTGATGTTTCGGAATCTTGTGATGCTTGACGGGAATTATATTTATACTCCGTTTTGTCAATCAAATCAGATTTAATAAATATTTCTGGCGATCTAGCCTTTATTACATCATGAGGTGCTTTAACGATATCTGCATTTTGATTTTTTTCGCTTTGATCGTAAAAAGTATTATAAGGAATGTCAGTGGTGCCATTGGTGCTTCCGTTTTTTATTTTTGTCTGCTCTTCTTTCATAGCTATAGCTTTTCGGAAACGTGCCATTGCGAATTCATGCAGCAACTGCGATGAGCTGACGGCATTTCGAAGTGCCTTGAACGGCAACACGCAACGTGAACTTAATTCAGGTGCAGAGAACGATATTGGTGGTGGTGATAAAGCATCCAAGTCCAGTTGTATCGATAGTCTTTTTTCTGAAAGAAAAAAATGTATAACGTTATTTCATTTATAAAGTGATCTATTGACTAACATCAAACATTCGCTTAGCTTGTTGACATAGTAAGTTAATTTATTTTGGGTTTTTAAACTAAATACCTTACTCTAAAGTTCATTCACAAACGAAAAATGGCTATTGTTCTATTTTCGAACTATAACAATAAAAATTGTTTTATTTCGCAAATGCTCTAGTTTCACGTAAATTCGCAAAAGCTTTGCATTTCTTTTTTCATTTTTTTATTTATTTACTTGGCTCACCAAGAATTGTGTACACTGTTTAACAATTAAATATATTTGAAGTTACACTTCTTTTGGCGCGATGGAGAAAAATGATGAGAGTGAATTTTTACGATGCGCGCGCGACCCGACACCTGAATTCTACACCGTGAAGTTAGTTCTAGGTGGCATGAAAATCGATAACTATGTTCAAGTTGTATATTTTAGTATTTTTATATTTAGAACACGTGTTTCGTAACAGTGCAATTAAACAGTGTGAATAAATGTCATGGATGGTCATGGGATGGTGGAGTTTGTACCGAGAATGCTTCTGCGAAGCGGAGAATGCTGGAGGGTGATATAAAAACGAGGATACCTAGCTGAGGCCTGGAATTTTATGTGTGTGTGAATACTACCTTGTGTCTCAGAAGCTTGTATAGAAATATGGAGTCTATAACATTCTTTTGTTTTTCGAGTGTGACTTGCTTAAAGTGTGTCAATCTCGCTTCATTCGATATACGATATCCTTTTAGCTATACCAGAGGCATATGCTAGGTGCTAGGTGAGTTTATTTACTGTGAGTTATGTTAACGCGAGCAATTTGGTTCAACTTTTAGCTTTGGTCAACCTCTATTTATAGATGCACGATCTCTATTATGTGTGTGTTGGTGTGAGTACGAAACACATATCAAGCTATTTAAAGTAGACTTCATTCCCGCCAAATGTCTAGAACATTACCAAAATATAAAAATCTAGCGAACTGTTGTTGAAGCTGATGTTGATTTATTTTATTTGCAACCTAAAAACTTGATAATTATTAGGTAAATTCGAAAGTTTAGACGAAAAGATGACTACAGAATCAAATAATAAGATCGGTTATACCTGAAATAGCACATGCTCTATTTTTCATCTATTTTTAAATATTAAAAATATTGAGTTATCAACATTAACGCATGCGAAGCCGCGGGCAAATACTGATATGAAATAAGCATAAGTGATAGACACATTAAAATTCGCATACAGTATTGTTCACACGGCTTTCAGTACTTAGTCTAACCTGTCTTATTATTTTGCTGTTTAAAATATATGGGTTTCAATATTATAAAACTGAGGAGTTACATTTGTGTGTGATTACGAAGCGTTAATGTAAAATGATTACAATAGCATCATCATCAACAATAAGCTTTTAATAGTTCACTACTGAACGTAGACGTACGACTCTCCTTAGAAATGAGGTTTTGAAGATTATATTTGTCTATGCATTACCATTAACTCACACAAGCCTCAGCGAATAGGTAATTATTAATAATGTTGAAAGGGTTCATTTTCTATCATTTACTACACTAGTTTAAGACACTGTTTACACACAGCGGAACAGTTATTTAAAACATTTATAATACTAAGGAACTAGCTTACCAGATTTTTCCATTTGATTCTGGTCAGGGTAGAGGACCAGCATGAACTCATTGCTGCCTGAGCGTTCCCGGATCGGTGAGCGTCGTGCTTGTCGTCTTGGAGGTTCAGGCTCAGTTGGAGCCGTTTGCGTGCGTTTCCGTCGAGGCGCTGGGGACACCCGCGTGTCCGCCCCTCCTTCCCGAGTAAGCACTTCGTTAATAATTTTCGATTCCACAGCCAAAAATTCCATATCTACCGGCCGGCCGGGTATCCGTATGGGCGCGGATTCTATACTAGGTGCACTCATTCCATATGGGCTCTCAGCTTTTACACGGAATCGATACTCGCTACCTTCGATCAAATCAAAGAGTGTCACATTTGTCTTGCGACTTGTAACCGCCTTTAACCAAACGTTCCATCCGTTCCGGTAATATTCCACCACATAGTTGCCGATGCGACAGCCTCCATCGTCCTCAGGAGGCTCCCAATCCAATGTGACGGATTTGTCTACTTGTCGCGTCACAGACACATTTCGTGGAGGATCTGGAGGTGCGGTTATTGTAACAAGAAAAGCTGCAGTGTCTTCACCAATCCTGTTCTTCGCATGTATCTGGTATTCTCCACGATCACTCCTTTTAGCTGCGTGTATTTTAAGCACTGAAAACTTTGAGGTATTGGAGATCTCCACACGGTCATCTACCACCACCGGTTGACCGTCATGCCTCCATTCTACAGTCGGCGTCGGCTTTCCAACAATCGTTGTTTTTAAGAAAACGGTTTCGTTTATTTCGTATAATAAGCCATCTTCATATTGCCGCGGGTAACGTAGCTTTGGTGAAGCTTCGAGGGAAAGTCGTGCTTTAGTGACAGCATGCCCGCTTCGATTTGTGGCCGTGCATTTTATTTCACCTTCATCGCTCGGTAGTGTTTGATGGAAGACAAGCAAGCTCCTAGAATCGCTTGTAGTTATCGCTGTTCTCCTACTGCTGAATATTTCGTAATCATCTTTAAACCATGCTATCGTGGGCGGAGGTAGACCGGTGAAAGTAACACGAAATTCAGTTTTATCATTTTCAAGAGCCGTCAAGTCTTCTAACTGTTGAAGAAACAGTGGTGCTTCGTGAGGAAGACGATCCGAGCTGACAGTGAGTACGTCAGAGAGGTCGCTGTAGTCGGACCGCCCGACTGCATTGAGAGCCGCGACCCGGAATTGATAGCGATGGGGCGGGTCGAGGCCGGTCAACAAAAGTTCTGGGCGTAAGACAACAGGGGGTGCTGTACGTATCCAGTCTGGTGAGCCGAGACGATTGCACTCCACCTGATAGCCAAGCAACGGAGTTCCTCCATCGTGAGTCGCTGGGGCCCAACGAAGAGTGATCGAGTTCGGCTCTTCATCCGACAGTATCGGGATAATATCAGGTTTACCTGGGACAGCAGGTCGTCCTGAAAAATGAGATGGAAAGGGACGTTACATATAATTGTCTATGCATCAAATTAAACATGTAGGTTCGGGCGTTAACCTTTGTTAGGTAACCGTGCTGCCGGTATAAGCCATTTGGCATAAAACTCCTTTCAAAATTAGACGCATGATAATCGTTACATGAACGCGGACGGTCTTACGATTTGTTTTGTTGTGCCACGCTTTAGAAATCGCAGCGCACAGTCTTTTTAAAAATAGAAATATAAAACAGTCTCACTAGCCGATCACATGACCATGGCTACCTGGTTTAGGCAACGGATGTGACAGGATGGTTTACCTGCAGTTTTCCAGCGTACGTTTTTGCTGGGCTTGTGAATGTTATGTGAGGCGGAGTGCTGGTTGCCCATGGCGGCGGCGGCTCGCGCCGACACACTGAGCGCGTTTCCCGCTCGTCCCCCGCCCTCGCCGCGCTACGCCGCTCTGGGAATAACTTTGCGCACCCGCCGCGCGCCCGGATGCGATCTTGATCTGTTTGATCGATAGATTTTCATTAACGATCGGTGATAGGCCACGACCTTTGGCGCATACAGTAACGATGTTCATACTTTTCCATTAGGTTTCTACAATTTCAAACATTGCCAAATGAATAGATGTATAGATCACCGGTCTGGTACCGGCAATCTGCATCTGCATTAGGCATAAGACAAGATAAAAAAAACAAAAAGTACTTCAATTGTGAAGGTAAATTGTATTTATAAGAGTAGTAGTTAATTTATTTCTAGTTGTGACGATGCAGTGGTGTTGTACATGCAGTGACATCTGTTATCAGAAACTAATACAATTTTGTAAAGACTAAGATTCCACGACTAGCATGCCATCTGTTGACTGCTCCTAAAGCTGTCACGTTGGGAGACGTCTATCAAGAGTTTGGGTTTGAGTGTGAGTCAATGTGTAATGGACTGACTCAGTCGTTATTTCATTGTAGAATCTTACAGATGGCAGCTCTCTCGCTTTTATAATTTAAACCATCTTGAGATGTTATTCCGCAATTATAATTGTTTTCAATACAAATATTAACTTTGCTGTCCACATTACGTCTATTTACGTCTATATACAATTAAAGGGTCTGCTCAATTTTGCCCTATTTCTGTCTTTGTCTCAAAATGTTACGCGCATAGTAATTCGTAGCGATTTACCCTCTTGTTGGATATTTCTACTGTTTAAAAAAAAAAAAAAAAAAACAAGTCACGACACAATTTGTTGACACGACACAATTTGTTGTCACGACACGACGACGACACACACAGATATTTTCGTTTCGTCTTTCTATTTCGAACTTCGTTCCATCCGGGTGTCCCTTGACACCTCTCAAGTTTTTTATTCGTATATTGTCCATTTTATGAAATTGCCTCCAATCTATTTTATATGACCCTTGTAAAAGGAACTTTGCCCTATTTAGTACTGTGACAGGGAAATCACTAAGTCTTATCTAATTTTATAATCGAAAAAAAAAACTGTTTTAGGTAAATCATAGTTAAGCTTATGCAAATGTCATCTTCGTGATTCTTTTACGCTGATTGTGCTCTTTACGAGATCACTAACAATCTCCTTAATCCGTTGATCAGTAATGATATCTTTTTCTTCTCTCGCGTAAAAGACGTATATTTTTATTACGCCTCATCAAAAAATTGCAGTGAATGCTTTCTCCTTTGATAATAATTAACAGAAAAAAATCGTCTACTTTGTTTTCTCTGCCTGATTAAGGCGAAAATGCCATTTTCGGACAACTTAACAGACGTAAAATTTCTGGCATCATCCAAAATTTAACTTACTACGTTGGGCAATGGTCCATCCAGTAATTGATTTTAAAAGTAATTTAAAAGAGTCATGTACGTACCATGTAAACAGTAACTATAGGTCGTTATGTCAAAATAGGAGCCATCCCATAAAAATGGCATAACACGAATAAAAATCAGGAATTTCCAAAAAAAGCTACGAATATTGCTATCGGCGTTATATTTTGGGATAAGGACAGAAAATGGGCAAGAACCGAATTTAGTCGACTCTCGTTAAATCAAACCTGCGATAATTCGAACCTCTCCATAATTCAAAGTTATCACGAGGTCCCTACAAAATCTCTTTATATTTCGAACTAAATCAATACATTTTTATACACTTGACAATTCGAACGAAAAATCATTGCTATAAAACTAAACGACGCGTTAATTCGAACTCATAGGCGTCTAACACTCGACAATTCAAAGTTGCAGAGAGAAAGAGGCGAAAAGATTGTAAGTTCAAACTTGTATCAACGAACACGAGCCTTTGTTTTTGTTATGATTAGTTTGACTATAACAGAGTTCTTTTGAAAGATTAATTAATTCACATTATGAATACATAATGTATGTACACGAATGTACCTCTAAACTTTTGACATTGTTATAGAATAGCAGTTAAAAAATAATAATTGATCAACACTTAATAATTCGAAGTTTTATTTACTTTCTCTCACAAATTTCGAACAATTTGATATTTCAAACACTCGATAATTCGTAATATTTTAAGAGTCCCTCAAGTTTCGAATTAACGAGAGTCGACTGTAGATTAATTTAATACTTTATATGGATATCGATGAAGTCAGTGCCCTTAAATATCAATGGTTACATGAACAAATAACAACAGATCAGATATTGTGAAGGTCAGAGTTTGGACAGAGATCAGATTTGTTTTGTTTATTTAGAATAGCTGGCGTTGAAGCTCGTTAGGTACTTACAGATATTTCTATGTGCGCCCACGCTCAGCTCTTACGTGTCTTAGTTATTTACCACCTGAAGCTTGAATAATAAGATATTTTTGGAAACTGATCTTATGGAGGAGATATTTAAACAGAACATGTATCATTGTGATTTTCATTTATTTATATAGCTTTTTATGTCATGGTGGCATCTTATTTTAAATATATATTTATTATTTTTTACTGCTGACTTACTTTCGACCGCCCAAAGAGAAGCCTAAGAAGCGACCTAGCCGTGAATGTTTAACAGACAGACAAAAAGACTAAAAGACAGACGGCCAGACAAAGTTACATACTTTCGAATTTATGTAATATGGATGTTAAGCAGTATCTTAAAGACCTTATTAACCGTGAGAGAGCCACGCTTCGGCATGCACGGGCCGGCTCGAACAGAGTGATACCACGGTCTCACAGAAAACCGGTGTGAAACAGTACCTGCGCTGTGTTTCACCGAGTGAACCCATACCCCCAAAAGCCGGCAACGAACTTGTGACGCCTCTGGTGATCCATCAGGCGATGCGTCTGCTCGTTTGTCCTCTATTACATAAAAAAGACCCCATACTGGAAACTTTAGGTAAAGACTTAGGCTGGAAACTCACTCGAATTCTTTAACGCTTCTTATTGGCTTTTGATCTATTTGGGTTCTAAGATGTATAAACCAGCACCCTGCCTTTGGGTGGTAGAATGCGATTGTGGATAGTGTGTCCCCATATGCAGAGGGGGAATTTAGCCTTCATGATCAACATGCCGTTAATAGTCCACCGATGTACATAGGCCTTTCCTAGTCTAAACCTAACCTTACTAATTGCTTTGCACCCGATAGAAGCATATACTATGTATGTTTGTGCGTTCCACCGCAGAGCCTAAACTACTGAACCGTTCTAATGAATAAGATGTCAATGAATAAGATGGAATCTACAAATATTTGTTTCGGAGTTTGGGTGTTTTCTATGTATAGTATGTATGTATTTACAAAAAAAAAAAGTATATATAAGTATTTATATCAGTTGTCTAGTACCCATAACACAAGCACTGCTTAGCTTGGGACTAGATGGCGTTGTGTGTTAAATAGATGTCCGAAATATTTATTTATTTATTTATTTATATATACTGGCTAAGTCCCGCGGTTATCGTTGTACATTTAAAAAAGGCGGGTAACACTCTGCCGAATTGTGAATCTAAACCATTCTGAAACCCTCAGTATTTCTTTTTATTAAATGTGATTCAGCCTTTTAGGAGAGTTTAGTCACATACTTACACACGCACAGAAAAAAATATAATTATAAAGATATATATTTATACATATATATAACCTGAATCTATAATTTAGTATGCGCAGGGCAGGTTTCGGGGGCGATAAATCGATCTAGTTAGGATTTTTAGAAAATTTACAACAAAAAAATACCGAGAAAAGCTCGGTCATTCAGATACTTACTTAACGAAAATGAGCATAAGGAGAGACCTATGTTCAGCAGTGGACTGTCAGAAACTGTTGATAATGACGATGAGCATAACAAACATAGAGGCTTTAAACATTTTTAAGCTATATAATCAGGAACTACAAGAACTGAACCAAATTGAAATGGGACCACACGGGAAGCACCAGCTTTCAACTTAAAAAATAATCAACAAAATCGGTTAACCCAGTCGAAAGTTATGAGGTAACAAACATAAAAAAACAGTCAAATTGAGAACCTTTTCTTTTTTAAAGTCGGTTAAAATGATGATGATGCGGATGAGTTTTTTGACAGTTGTACGTATTTTAATATTGTTATTGTTTTTTATTATTGTTTCCTAGTATTTTAATTTTATTCTATGGCTTATTAGCTTAAAAGTATTTTAAAATAAATATAATGTATTATGTTAACGTAGGTACTAGCTAGATACTTAGCTTCATTTGAAAAGGATTAAGAAAAGATTAAAATAATATTGAAGAAAAACATCAACCGAAATAAGCTCTACTTCTGCTAAATAAATTGTTCGTAAGACCATTTTCTGAAACTTAATTAGTACGAAGAATTAACAACGTTTGTAAAACCCACACAATTATGTCGGATAGGTACCGTTCGATTTCTGCGCCAAGCAACTATTAATGCCAAATTGCTAATATTAATGTGCATCTGGGTAATGTGTATGCATAAATTGGGAACGAAAGTTTACAGAAGCGAGAGAATTATTTTATTATTATTTAAAATGAAATTAAAACAAGTGCATTTTTTTATGTTTGTGTTTATATAATGTATTATTTAATTTCAATTGTTATTAATTGGAAGTGCGCATAAACAGAGATATTTTACAGCCGAATTCCTGCCATGTTTATTAGTATACCGCCCTCCACCTGCGAAGATCTTTTGAATTCCTAGAGGCCAGCATGTTGGTATATGTACCTACTTATCCTCTCACATGTTGGTAAAGAAGTGGGTATTCTCTACGTAATAGTGGACCTATTTTTAGAGAATCAAAGTTTTGTTGCTCTCGGAAATCTATTTAAAACTAAAATATAGGTTAGATGTTCTTCAGTAACGTTTAAAAAACTGATCTATTTAATCTATGGTCACATTGACACGCAATGCATGTATACATAAATAGACAACTCTTACTTTTGGTCAATTTAATCTAGTTTAAGTATAAGAAATTTAACCTAAAAGGTTATTTTTGAACATGGTACGTGACAAACTTATGCCGCAAATACAATTAAAAATCATCTAGGTACATCTCTTTTTTTTAAATAAAGCATTGCATATTGTAAATCCTCTAGTTCATAGTTGATACTCAGGGGGTCAGCATATAATACTTTCACGTTCAGATGTACTTACGTCATTTAAAACCGGTTCGGGATCTGTAGGTACTCTATGGATTTACGAGGCCACCACAATTCCGTTGATCGGATGACCTTCAAACCTGATCTTACGGGATCGTGCTCTCCACCATATTTAGAAGATAAACTGACTAAGACGAATAGCAGTTTAAGCAACAAACCTTGGCAGTTTTTTGGCGTTTATTTTTATGTAATTTAAGAAAGAAACAATATAGATGTTTAAAGCATTGCTTGTGAGCTCAGGCTCGTGTGCGATGGTACTCGTATTCTCTACGTTACACATTACTTACATTATTACACTTACATAAATTATTACAATACCTGGTTTTTATCTGTATCTATTTATTATAAATTAAATTATAACTTCTTGTGACTTGAAAGTTGGATCCGACCTTGGATGTAAGCCTTGGATGTAATTGCAAATTAATACGTGAATAAGTACATGAAAAATGTGCTGTTCTAACATTTTGTCTTCAAAATGGAACCCAAAACAAATATCGGAGCCGAGGCCAAATATATGTTATCCGAGAGTGTATGGTCAGGTTTTCTTTTACCAGAAATAATATAAAGATGTCTTTAGTGTTTTGGCTCGCGGCCTCGCGGGTATACAAAAACTGTTGGTAATGTAGACTAACAATGCAAGCACTTTTTGTTATATACGAAGATAACTACCAGATAGAATAATATGCAAGATGCAACAAAAGTCTTTGAATTTTAGAGTAGAAAAGAGGTATAACAAATATTTGTTATATGTCTACACTAATATTATAAAGAGGAAAACTTTGTTTGTATGTTTGTTTGTTTGTTTGTAATGAATAGGCTCAAAAACTACTGGACCGATTTTAAAAATTCTTTCACCATTCGAAAGCTACATTATCCACGAGTAACATAGGCTATATTTTATTTTGGAAAGAATAGGGTTCCGTAAGATATTTGGGTTTTTCGGACCCAAAGTGTAAAAAATCAACCAGATAAGTTACTTATTTTGCGTACGCTGCCTAAACGGTAAAATATAGAACCATAAAATGTTCTAATTAATCGTAGATCTTATAAATATCTACAAAAAAATCAACGACACACTATACCTATCTATGTCGAGTGAGGCACAACAACCATTTTTTTATTTAAAAATGTTGAATTTTGTTTGGACTACATTTAAACGCGTTTATTTTACTCATGCTATCAATCCTTATCAAAATAAATTATTTCATCACTAACTACAGTTTATGTAGATAATATTTGGTCTTTGAATGATAAAAATTGGACGTTTGGTTTTGAAGTTATGCCAAAATTAAAATATTACTAATAGGAGCGGAGCACCAATGAAGAATGTTTAAAAAACGGGGGAAAATTTTCACGTTACGGGCAACATAAGACGCAAACGAGGTTGCGTGGGTCAGCTAGTATTTGATAAAGAGAGAGTGGTTCAGCAGTGGACTGTAATAGCCTGAAACTTTAAATGAAAATAAAATAATCATTCCATTATATGACACTCCCATGTAAAGGTATGATTATTTTATTTTAACATTTAGGAAGGGTGTTTTCGGCGAACATTTCGTCGATGAAGTTGGATTCGGCATTCGATTTTGAGTCCCACGAAAAAATTACAATCAAAATGTGGCATAAAGTATCGTTGAGTTTAATGTATCTCAACTTGTTTACTTTAGTTCTGGAGCGAAATGTTATTTCCACGATCTAAAAAGTTTCCACAAACAATGACGTCTTCCCAACAATTACAAATAGATGCAGCTGTTGTTGCTTGCTGTAAACTTGAAAACACTTTTGTCAATTGAAGCGAACATTAGAATTGCATTTAGAGATGTAGTTAACACCTTGGTTTCCTACCACTGGTCCACATTAGACCTATATATGGAATACATTAAGAAATATGAGCATACTTACGTTATACATACTGACATTCCTAATAACAATTATGTAAACGTGTTCTTTAGATATATGAAAAACTGTTTGTGTATCTTAAACATTTTAGTTGAAAGGAGATAGTTTTTGTGATAATTGTGACAAAACATCTGTTCTTATATTTAAACAAAGAACATTAGGTATACCTATACAGTGACTGATAAAAATAATGAACTGATCTTTATCTACGCCTTGTACTTCATCAATGGACTGAGAGATGTGTCTTACCTTAGACTAGCTGATCCCCACGTTTCATCAGCTATCTACCAATAAAAGTCGCGTGTAAATCGGTCGAGTCGTTCCAGAGATTAGCCTGACCAAAGAAACTGACAGACATATAGATAAATATTACAAAAAAATTGGTGTAGATACAAAGTAGGGTATATAATATATTTCATATGCATTTAGTGAACGGTTGTTAATTAAAATTACAAATTGACACTTAAATTTTATTTATTGGTATGGATAAGATATTATTCTAAGTATTATTACGCTGAATCAAAAATTTTAACATAAAAAACAATTTCAAGAACTGGACCGAATTGAAATGGGACCATACGGGAAGCACCAGCTTTCAAATAAAATATCATCAAAATCGGTTCACCCAGTCAAAGAATAGAGTCGAATTCATAACTTCCTCCTTTTTTGAAGTCGTTTAAAAAATAGTTAGCAAAGATTTCTATGATTGCACTCTAATTAATTGATAATGTGTATGCCAAACTATACAGGAGATAGTGGTTAGTGAACCAGAAGACTAAAATAAATAAAAGGACCTATTGGGCCTCCTCAATCTTTTTATTGCTTTTCATGGATTAGGTGACAGACGTATCACCTGATGGTAAGCGATTACCGCCGCCCACGGATACCCGCAACACCAGAAGCGTCACAAGTGCGTTGTCGGCCTATGGGGGATGGGGAGGGGGTTGGGGGGAGGGATTATGGTATGGGCTTCCGGTATCCTCACTCACTCGGTAATTCATTCATTCATGCTTTATTTTTTTTTTTTCTTTGTTTCATTTTTGCACTACAGTCTGTCACGTACTGGGACATTTAGCAGTTGGCTGGTCGGGGTTGTCATGGCATGCTCGGTATGTGATCTCAGTCACAACCTACTTCACTTTACTATGATAACTGTGATTTGAGTATGCTCTGGGGCATTTTCCGTTTTAGTCTTCGAGTTGCGTGACTTTCCTCCATCAAGACTTTTGCCAGATGATTTGGGTGGTTTGTAATCCTTCTTTCGTAGGTTCTTGTATGTCGTAAAATTTCTTGTCTGACAGTATGTACTTGAAGGTCGCGATGCAACTGCTCATTCGTCACGTACCAGGGCGCGTTGGTTACCATTCGCAGCATTTTGTTCTGAAATCTCTGCACTATTTCAATGTTAGAGTGAGAGGCTGTCCCCCACAATTGGATACCATAGGTCCAGATTGGTTTCAGTATAGCCTTGTACAAAAGAAGTTTGTTACTCATTGATAGCTGTGACCGGCGACCCACCAACCAGTAGTATTTACGTATTTGCAATCCCAATTGTTTGCGTTTGGTGAAGATATGTTTTTGCCATGTGAGTCGCTTATCCAAGTGTAAGCCTAAGTATCTCACATGGTCTGCTCGGGGAATCTCAAGGTTGTTGAGCTTTATTGGTGGGCATGTACCTTTTTTCAAGGTGAAGGTAACATTTACTGACTTTGCCTCATTTGCCTTGATCCGCCACTTCTTGAGCCAGTTTGAAATATTGTTTATTCCATTCTGTAGAATCTTTGATGCCTCTAATGGGTCCTCATGAGAGCACAAAATCGCTGTATCGTCGGCAAAGGTTCCAGTTGTTATGCAGTCTGATGTTGGTAGGTCTGAGGTGTAGATCAGATAAAGTAGCGGTCCCAAGACGCTACCTTGAGGGACACCCGCACCGATATTACAAAGGGAGTTTATCAGCATGAAGTGCTAGCCCAAGTTTTATTAAACATTAAATATTTGATGTTTCAGTACATTTTATCCATTTTTATTACTGTATAGAGTGTATAGTGATGAATATCGATATTAAATTGGTCCCAACTGCAATACTGTTTTTGTATTACGTTTCAATAGTAGGTAGGTATATATTTAGACCCATATCTAGAGTAACTAAGAGCTAGTCTCAAAGAAGCCTATAACAAGTGACTGTACAAAAGTAATTTAAAATATTTGTACAGACTTAGTTTGTCAATTCTCTCTTACCAAACCCAAATTAGCTGTAGCGTACAGTTATATACACATGTCTATGGATTCATAACGAATGAGTAAGTATTTTCTATGAATCAGACCGTTCTTTACAGCTTAAAGAATGAATAAGACATATGTTACCGCAAAACAATTGTCGAACTTACAATCTTATTTCGATGTATTATTGTTTAAAATCTGTGTTCTCGATATGAATATCAGCGAGTAGTGAGCGAGCGCAGCCGACCTACATCTCCTGGATCGAAGCCAGCGCATAAATACCTAGTGAGACCACCACTCGTCGTCAAGGTGACATTGTATAAACAGCAAAACATTTGCCATTACTTCTCAATAATGTTTTACGGTTCTAAGCTATATGAGTATGGTTATAGTGACTAGAATTGCTTGCAAAAAGAGAGTGGAAAACAAAATTGAAAAGATTATGTCTATATGAAAATCATAAAAGAAATTGCTTGTAATCATTGTGTTATGCTGATAGTAATTTGATCACTATCCCTTCAAAACAAATTATAGTTAGACCAAATCGACTTACTGACATTACAATCAGGTTGGAGAGTATTTCGTATAGGTATACATGTGTTTTGTAATTCATTTAGGATCAGGAGTATCCACACATACACTTACATTATACAGCTTATACACTTATGCGTTCTTTAATCATTTAGCGATATCTATGTTTACTGAACTTAATTACAAAGAATATTTAAAAATGCAAATCCGTAATCTGCTCTGGTCCACTGTCGGTAGGTTCGATCTGTACGGTCTCCTAGAATTCTCAAATAGTAGCAAGCTAATTGAGATTTTTGTATACATAATAAATTATCTGTTAATTAATATTGGTAATATTTCTTGTTAATTATCTTAATCCTAACCAATATTATGAGTGCGGTTGTGGGAATTGTTTTCTTAAATAATAGAGTCTGATATCCTTAGTCTATTATTGTGATACACATACAGTTGGTTAATTATAGACGAATTATTTTTGTCAATGTAGTAGTCAGTATCTCTGAAAACGATAGCTTTCAAAGCTTTGCTATAAAGGGTTTTTATATAACGAATTGGATGTTAGTAGTTTGGGTCGTTCCATGACTATGTTGCTTGAAATAATTTGTATTGGCAACATGCCAATTGACCCTCTCAATTATAGATAACTGAAGCAACGAATATTAAACTACCACGATGGTAAAGAAAATATGTTGATGTATTTTATGTTATTCGTGTCATCCAAGATAATACTTATGATGTATGTAGTTTTAGGAACATGATGTGTGATAGGTACTCACAGATCAGGTTGAATAACATTATAAAAATGTGGGGTAGGTATTAATAGTTATTTTTTTATATACTGAGCTATATTTAACTTCCAAACGGTATCATCCGATTTCAATTTTATCTTAATGCTAGTTTTTGGTCGCCGTTTCCTTCGCGTAAAAATATTTTTTTCATTATTTTTGTTTTTTTTTATTTTGCTGGTGGGCATTTCCGTCAATAGCAAAAAACCAGTAACAGCTACCTATCATCTTATTTTCTCGCTATTTTGATGGATTTAAAATTTAATTACCTTAAATAACTATCTTTCTAATGATTACTTTAACTATAAGGCGTCATAAAGGTAAGGCATATCCCAAAAAAAATATTTTCCAGTTTGGTGGACACCAAAATGCGATGTAACAAATTGCATTTTCGACGTTATTTAATGATTTAATTCCATATTTAGTGTCCAATTGTCTTCAAAGTGATATTTCTAGATTCGTGGGACCCCTGACTATATACAGTTTCAAAATAATTTTATTATATCATGTACATATATGTTCTTTTTATTGTAACATAAAGGGATATCAAAACTTAGTCCTTACCAAATTCATCACCAAATGTTAGTTTGTGTCTTTTGAACGCACTCGTCCTCCATTTTGAGTGACGTTTCGGTACGCGTATGCTGTCAGTGTGCCGAGAACCACTGTGAATTTTAGCTGTGTCTCTAATTACCGGTGTGACATGCGTTCTTCCACGAAAACATAAAAATTGTCCTTACCATCAAAAACCTAATTATACAAGTAATTTAGTTCTTTATTTTGTTATTTGCTGTGTGAAATTATGTAAAAAGGTGCAATTAATCCGTGCATGATAATTGGAAACTGTCCAGTTTTAATTAAAGCACCTAATGTTGGAAAATATTCAAAATTTCCTTACCCCTTCTGTCTTTACCGTGTAAATTTGGAGGCTACGGTAAGGACATTCAGGTTACGGTAATGACTTCATACAGCTAAGTTTGCTTTCGATTTATTACGATTTTTACTATTTTTAAAGAGATTCACAAATTTACGAAGAAGGCACTAGTAGCAGACAAGCAGCAGGGAAAAAAGAAGTCATAACGAGACAAGAAATTAAGAAGACAAAAAGATACTTGATGATGAATTTAAAGAATCTCTACAATATTTATTTATACTGTTAATCAACCTTTTGCAAATATAGACCATTTTTTTCCGATACCGGACCTGAGGCCCATCCCCCCAATCCCCTATGATGGCGCAGTTGAAACACACATTACCCCAGGAAGTTACCACTGCGCTAGCGTTGGAGAATCCCTCATTGGACGTCCACACTCAGAACACAACGCACCTGAGCGTGGATGCCCAGGCTGCCCCTCGTATTCTGGGGGGGCAAAACTACGCTCAATCATGCTCGGGGTAAGAGCAGTAACACCATGACACCCCCTACCACGCTAGTCGTGGACTTTTGCAATATCAGGGGATTACACAGTAATCCTGATGCTGTCCAGCACCACCTCGAGATAGCAAAGCCAGCCTTGCTCTTTTTGACAGAGATGCAGATATCGTCTCCAGCAGACACTTCCTACCTCACTTATCGTGGGTACGGTTTAGAACACTCCTTCATCTCTAAGGCCGGAGTGTGTGTGTACGTCAGAGACGATATCAGCTCTCGTCGCCTCAGCAATCTTGAAGGTAGGGACTTCTCCATCCTATATCTCCGTGTGGACAGCGACGACCATCCCCGCGTCTATGCGTGGCTCTATAGGTCCCATAGCGGTGATGCCGAAACTGACCGACTCATCGAGCACATACAGATGGCTACAGACTTCGTGCAGCAGCAGATCCCCTCCGCAGAGATCGTCGTACTTGGCGGTTTTAACGCCCACCACGCCGACTGGCTCAATTCCAGTAAAACGGATCATGCGGGGAGATCTGTTCACGATTTCGCCCTGGCATACGGCCTGACACAACTGGTTACCACGCCCACGCGATACCCAGATGTGGAGGGCCAGAATCCTTCACTGCTGGACCTTGAGCGTCTTCCTTCGGGAACTCGGGCATTTTGGTCTCTTGCCAAGGCTATCGAAGGGAATTGTTGTAAGCCGTCCTTTTCACCTCTTCACATAGGAAATAATCCGTTGACCTATGACGCAAAGGAGAAAGCCGATCTTCTGGCAAAACACTTTGCGTCCAACTCGACCTTGGATGACGGGAGACAGGAGCCGCCTACCATACCGCGGTGCGAGAGCTGTATGCTGGATATCCAGTTCCACCAACGCTCAGTACGCTTAGCACTTTTGTGCCTTGATATCCATAAGTCGAGCGGCCCGGATGAAGTCCCTTCTATTGTGTTGAAGTTGTGCACTCCATAGTTGGCACCGGTCTTAACGACTCTTTTTCGGCTCTCCTACTCTACTGGCGTAGTCCCGACATCATGGAGGGCAGCATTGGTCCACCCGATCCCTAAAAAGGGCGATCACTCAAATCCGACTAACCGCCATAACTTCCCTCTTCTCGAAAATAATGGAGTCCATAATTAACCATCAACTCCTGCGGTACCTAGAGGATCATCACCTGCTTAGTGACCGGCAGTACGGTTTACACAAGGGTCTATCAGCTGGTGATCTTCTGGCCTGAACCAAGTATTGATGCCAAACTTAATTTTCACTTTGAAAATATTGATTTCACACATTAATAAATCTATATGTTCTTGATCGTCCGAAATTTTAAAGAATGTGATTCATATCATACATAATACAAATTCTTTAATTGAAGTATTTTATTTTTATTTTGAACAATTGATTATTTTTGTTTAACGGTTTTTTACTTACGTGTTGATTTGGGAATATGTTCGTATTGAACAAAACGGGATCATAATTAGAATGTAAAAGTGAACATTTATTTGTTTTTACCTACATAATTATAAAAAATAAACGATTTCTGTGATAAAGAGGATTTTATACCATTAAGGACTGATATCACTAACGAAAGTTTTATTTCTAATTATTTACAATAAAGGAGTTGATTACACGTACTTTTCTTTTATTTTAATTTATGTGTTGTCTGTCTGAGACCATGAAATAATAATTAAAACTGAACTGAATATTAACGGTCATTACCGTATAACGTATGTCCTTACCGTTTGTTCATTATCTTAATTTTTATGGATCTTAAAAGTAAATAAAGGAAGGAAAACTTCTTAGTTGTCGATTTTCTATTAAATTAGAGTTATTCAATTTAACTTTACTTTTTTTGTCTTCACCGGAGATTTTGTGTCTTTACCGTTTTTTAAATGATGAATAACAACGAAACCAATTGATAAAAATTGTGTACACACAAAATGGAATATTTGTAATGACTGTGGTAATCCGTTACATCTTGTTTTTAACAAATATCTGACACTTTTTTTCAATCCGCCAAAAAGCGGATTGAAAAAAAAAAAGTGAAAAGCAAAAATTTTGGCGGAAATGCCCTGGTAATATTTTATTGACAGGTTTAGAAAGAAAGAAAGAAAATCATTTATTTTAACATACACAGGACAAAACGTGATTTATATAGATTTAAGGGATCGAGTCAGAAGCAATTATAGTGCCCCATGCGATACCTGGAAAGACACCTATCTCAGTATTTTGCTGTAGCCAGAGTGACTGCAGCGCTGTAAATAGTGTAAAAGTGTGTGTGTACTTATAAAATATTTTGATAAGCGCCATACGCTTTTTACGATTGCGTTATATTCCATTTTTAATTCCGCTAGTAATTAAAACCTGATTTTTAAGTTTTCAAGCTATATTTTATATTGGATTTTTAATCATTAATGGCCATCATTTTTTTATTAAGACTAAAAAAGTATCAAGCGATTCACATATTATGCTTCTGTGTACGCTTTGGTATGAGGCACAAGGCAACACTACCATATTTTTAGATTTGGAAATAGCCGTTAAATTAATCCTGAAGATTGAAATCAGGATAATCAGACAAATTTATTAAATTACTAGCTGAACCCCGCGGTGCATCCCGCGTTACGACAATAACCGAGGGCAACGCCACGAGACGAAACTAGTATCTTTATAAATTGTAGCATATGTGTTATTCTCATGTATAAGCTATATTATTGCAAAGTTTCATCAAAGTCCATTCAGTGGTTTTTGTGTGAAAGAGCAACAAACATACTCAATTACATACTCACAAACTTTTATAATATTAGTAGGATTGTAACTTCTTTTTTTTTTCCTCCGAGCGAAAATCCCCTTGGATACCACCTGCTGGTGGCATGTCGGACTCGAACCGACTAAAACCGCACGCCGTCTTGGGTACTAGGAGCCGGTGAACCAGGTGCACCCTAGTATGGAAAACCTTAGAACGCCGACGTACCTCGGGCCACCTACAGTAGGATTGTACCTATTGTTATCGTACCTTGATAAGTGTGCGAGGTTTCGATTTAATTCGATGTTTTAGAGTGGGTGAAAATCAAGTTCAATGGTTCCGTAACATACGTGGTATCATAGAGGCATACAAACTAATAAAAACGTATTAAAAACATTAACAGCAAACGACATAGTAATAGACATATGTCTTCACACCTTAATCTTGTAACGTTCGTTTTTTTTGCGTCAGATATTGAAATATCTTCAAGATATAAAAAAAATAACAACACTGCAAAGAGAAGGAAAACTTGACATAAATCTTATACCAACCTGCCTGCCCAGAGCGGTGTTGTAACCCAAACCATCTATCTATGGGCAGGAGTATGTGTCCAGCTTGTGGGGTAACGAGTCAATGTCCCACCAACACAAAGGGAGGACTGCTACGTAGACGGGAGAGAGAGAGAGCATCTCTCTCGCTTACATAGACCGTAGGTGCAGTGTACTGTGCCTTGACGCTCTTGAGGCCGTAGGAGTAACCAGGCTGGAGCGGTCGCTTCCTGCGTGTGGTGTATCCCTGTTGAGGCCAAGGTTGCTGGCTGGCTTGAGACTTGCTGTGGGAGCGAATACGATGGTGCTTCTGATCTGCTTCTTTCTGCCTGCTTCCAATCACGTCGGGGTCGCCTCTGTGGGGGACGGGTATCAGTCCCGCAAACAGCTATTGAAGTAAAATTTGTAAAACACTATCTGATTGAAAAAAAAATCCAAAACGTCGTATATTTCCTATATATTAGGTCCTTACCACGGAGCAAAAGACAGATAAATTTTTGTATGAAGCAATGCGTGAGAGTTTGTGGTGGTGAGGGGATGCCACTTTCCCGTTTTCCACTAGACAATAGCAAAACTACTTGCATTGTTATATATTGATGTTCCTATGTAGTTTAGCTATCTGACACTGAGTGTAGGATGTAAGGGACGTACTCAGAATTTTCTTATAAGGAAGGTGGCAGCACTAAATTGACAAAAGCGACACTATGCGAACATTATAGGAAACTTATCAGACCTGTCATCGTGCTTTCAAATTGTAAACAAAATGATTTATACAATTATAATATTTTTTGAATAAAATAAAATTTCTAAAATATTGTTTCTAGTTATCTTCAGTAAGAAATTCAAAGGAATTCTTATTAGTATTTATTTCTACAGACATAACTCGTATTCGACGTTGATGTCTTTCAAATCTTTGTAAATTTTTAACTATTATTTGTGGATTGTTTTCTTGACCAGGAAAAATTTTAGAAACGTATGACGGACGTAAAGGATTTTTAGAATTCTTGTTCCCAATGAAGTGAGCACTGCATATTGTTGTATTTCTAGATGGAATTTGCATTCGGATATTTGCTGAAAACATATTGAAAGATTGACTGTGTTAATTACAAAACTTAGTAACTATCATTATTAATATTATTGTTTAGTTGTAAATGCTCAAAACATATCCTAACGTATACTTCTTTACTGCGTTTATCCATGGGTTGGGTTTGGTTATGTGCCTCCGGTATCCTCACTCACTCGGTGAAACACAGCGCAAGCGCTATTTCGCACCGGTTTTCTATGAGGCCGAGGTATCAGTCGGGTCGAGCCGGCCCATTCATGCCGAAGCGTGGCTCTTTCACGGTAAACACTAGTCTAGATGACGATAGATGTTAGTCTATTCACAAAATGATGAAAAATATTTGACTGCCTCGTTGGCCCAGTGGTATTAAATGCGACTGCTGTGCTTGAGGTCTCGGGTTCAAATCCTGGGTCGGACCAAGTGTTTGTGTAATCTACAAATATTTGTTTCGGAGTTTGGGTGTTTTCTATGTATAATATGTATGTATTTACAAAAAAAAAAGTATATATGTATTCATATCAGTTGTCTAGTACCCATAACACAAGCTCTGCTTAGCTTGGGACTAGATGGCGTTGTGTGTTAGATGTCCAAAATATTTAAATTTAAATATTTAAATATCAAAATAATACTTTGATCAATAAAAATGCGTTAGGTAAGAATGCAGACTATATGTCCGTATCTACGAATGATATATTTTATCAATACTCAACTCTACGAACCTTTGTACTTTTATTTTCCATAACATAAAGTTTTGTTATAATTTTATGGTATAGGGTGCAAACTAGCAGACTTTTCTAGAACTTGCTTTTTAAAAATTAACAATTAATAATAATAAAATTACTTATAAATGAAATGTGATATCATTCTAGGCATCAGAACCTTTATCCGAGTAGTTTCTACATAATGAAACACAAAACTTAACTTTAACTTTTTTATACCCAGATAATATAAAGATTTGCGATTATTCAATACAGTTCTAGAAGATTAACGTTGACAGTCCGCAATCATGAGCCACGTCAAGCGCGATGACGTCAGGTCCTGCATTTTGTCACGGGTCCTACCCTCTTCTCTTTGTATTTGCCCGTGGTCCTAACATATCGAATTGGCTTTTTGTCGCACTGGCTATATATCCTCTTTGGTTAAGAATTCCAAATTCAAAGTTATAAACCCATTACCAGCTAGGTAATATTAGAATTTCGAAAATAGTCATTCATTTGTTATTTCCTCATTAGATTTTTCTTTGGCATCGCTAATCTCGCACAATGGAAACCATGAAATATCTCTTTATTCACGAGTAGGTACGAGTTCTAACGTAGCACCAGTGCTGTAGAAACAGCTCGAAGGATTAACGATGTGTATGGTGCTGGTACATTTTTGGTTTTAGTTCTGAAAATTTCGACCTTTATAACAAGCTCTGTGGACGGCCGGAGACCAAAGTGGATATTAAAGAGTTACAGGATATTGTGGAAGTTGATCCTTCGCAAACCACTTCACAGTTGGCTGCAGGCTTCGCTGTGAGTGATAACACTGTTTTAATCAACTTGAAGCAAATAGGGAAATCAAAAAACCTTGAACGGTTGGTACCTCATGAATTGAGTGAAGCGATTCAGCAAACACGCCTCGACTGCTGTGTTACACTGCTCAATCGGTACAATAATGAGAAAAAATTAAATCGGGTATATTAAATCGGTAATCGGGTAATAAGCGTTAGTCACAATGGCTGAACCCTGGTGAATTAATCCAATCCTGTCCCAGGCGAAAATTAACTCAAAAGAATTTAGGTAGTTCTGAGTGTTTGGTGGACTAGTGCCGGTGTCGTTCACTACAGCTTTCTAAAATCTGGTCAAACAATTACCCGATCTGATCAAATTATTCTTGCCGCCATGGTTTTATTAGTAAAGGGATCATTGACCTACCTATGAGATGGTAAATGTGCATAGACAACAATGATACATACTTTAATTTAATACATTATACAAAAAAAGGCATTATATTCCTCCCATACAAAACGCCAATGTCATATGTAAGCACCTAATATTTATACCTAAGATTACATTAACCGATGTTGAAAGCTTAGGTAAATATATTGCTTACACGATAGCCTCCGATATGGAACACATTGGTATTAACGACAACAGCTATTATCGATAACCCGCTGCGTAATATCTTGCTTGTCGTATCTTATCTATACAAATAAATAAAATTTAAGTGTTTGTAATGTCATATAAACAGCGTTTTACTAATTCGTGATTCGTTTGCAATTTTTTGACGGGACTTTCACTGGCATGTCATGATATAAGAAGTGGCACTTTTTCTTTAGACTAGCTTCGCTCCGCGATTACCCGTGGTTGCTGTTTTACTGCGGGTATCAACTAGGGCTCAACTAGTTGTGAATATAGTTGTTGAACGGTCTTGTACGACATTTTTGGTTACCAGTTGTGTAATGAAACGAAAATGGTAACAAACAGATGTATATACGACGCTGTCTTTTGATTGCGCGTCACGGGTTGGTACTTTGCTAACGAACTTTGGTTGGATATTTATGTACGTTAAACACCACATTAAATTAACATATTTTAATAGTCCACGGCTTAACATCGGCCAATTCCTAGAAAGGACGTTTTGGCCTACTGTACCACGCTAGACAGACGTATTGCTATAGGATTTGTTTTTATTTTGTTAGGTATTTTTTTGGTCTCATTGCAGTACTTACATTTAGTAATACATTGATTAATACGGATTCGGACGTGGGAGAGCTATGCTTCGGCATGAATGGGTCGACTCGACCGGAGTGATACCACGGCCTCACAGAAAACCGGTGTGAAATAGCGTTTGCGCTGTGTTTCACCGAGTGAGTGAGGATACCGGAGGCCCATACCCCAACGGGATGAATAGGTTATGACATTCAGTGTTCATGATACTTTACCACAATATGAAAATACGTTTATGTGCAGTGCAATGGATCGATAATGAATAATTGTTCTAAATCTAAGGTTTCCGTGTGGTGGCGAATTAAGAATACGGAGTGTCTACCTCCTACATATACAATGAGTGTCGTAAGAGGCGATCAAGGAAAAAAAACTACGCAGGACAAGGGCGGTGTGTCGGAATCGGACCGAGTAAAACCATACTCCACTGGTGCCACTCTGAGCCTGAGATGGGAGGGATCCGGGAATTGCTGCTATTAACACATCCGGACCCCCAAAACTTGAAACAAACCCTATACAAATCAAACCCTATAACCCTACATTTACGTGATACAACAGGCCAAAACCTCTTTTCTAAGGAGAGATATATGTACAGCAGTGGATTGTCAAAGGTTGTTGATGATTTATGATCAAAATGAGTGGTCGAGTTGTTACCGAGTCTGACAGCTAAACAGAAGTTGGTTGATTCAATTCCTACCCGAAAAATTATTGTGCTATATTCTTGATCACTTTTTCTGTATCTGGGTGTTATTTATTTATATCTATACTAATATTATAAAGCTGAAGAGTTTGTTTGTTTTTTTGAACGCACTAATCTCAGGAACCGCTGGTCCGATTTGAAAAATTCTTTCAATGTTGGATAATCCATTTATTGAGGAAGGCTATAGGCTGTATATTATCACGCTAATAATTAATAGGAGCTAAACACCAATGAAGAATGTTTCAAAAACAGGAAAATTTTCACGCTACGGGTAATAGGTTTTAGGGAGTAAGGCTTGCTCTAAACGCCATGATAATTTGGAGTCCCTAAAACAATGCATACGATTGGCAGTGAAGAAATTTCCCATACAAAAGTGCATACTGCTATTGATATGAAAAACATTTCTTTTTTATTGCAGGTACGTTACATTTATTACTATTACAGTGTATTAGTTTAATACATTAATATAAAACCATTAAAAATCATAAAGCTTATTTGAAGTGGTCTCCATTTGCTGCAATGCAGTCCTTAGATAGAGACACTGGCTAATACTAAGTATATGTCAGAGCCAACTAGTTTAAAAAGTTGTTCAATCAACAGCCTATCCTCTTTACTAAACAGCGCCGTTCAACTACTGGCCGCGTTCCTAATATGTATAGGAATTAGGGAAGGTTTAGGTTTATTTTTTGTTTTAAAATAAAAAACCTTACCGCTCGGTAGTTAAACGGCAGTGCCTAGTAAAGAGCTGGACTAATCCAATATTTAACTATATCCATCAGCAGTCTGGTTACCATAACTCAGTTTTTTATTTTTTTTATTTTGTTGTTAATGTTATTTTTAGTAAGCTAGGAGAAAAAAGTTTTAATTATCAACATAACCTCTTTGAGTGTTATATTATTCGCTGTGTAGTTTAGAATAACTCTCACATCGTTAAATTATTGACTACTTACTGCGCATGCGCGTGTATGCCTAAATACAATATTTAAAATGTAACCCGTTTTGGCAACCATATTGTTTGTTCGCAATAAATATTTTATGAGTTAACAGTTTGATGAGTCGCTTGTCCATATCATGACTCTTTCTGCATCTATTCTTAGTTGTGACTGAAAGTTTAATTATATTTGTGTACTAGATGAGCCCCGCGGTGTCACCCACGATTGTTGTTGTACCTTTACAACAATGACGCAGGGCGAAACTCGTCTAAAATAGTAGCCTAAGCACTCCTTATTTTATCAACTATCTACTAGTGAAAGTTTCGACAAAATCACTCCAACCGTACCCGAAAAAAAATGTTAGTAATGTATATTCTTTCATCAAAATATTAATTAAAAACCTGTTAATTTAAAATTGAAATGACAATTGAATTTTATTTGTTTGCATAGGTGTTTTATATGTCAATATTGAGTCTCTATGAAAGGGTTTGGCGATTATATACGTACTATTATAATGTCACATCACGTTTATCACGAACGTATCAGTTTCTTGATTAGGTGGCAACTATTTTAGAGTCTATTAGAGTATATCATCAATATTTGGCGTTGGAGCGTGTGATTATTTCGACGGAGCGTCTACGGAATTGGATGCCGTCCTTGTAAGCCGTTCCGATGTTTAACAAACTGTACGTAATATTTGATAAGTCACGTTCGATTTTTGAATTGATGTAATAAATAATATCAATGCTTAATGCAAATTGTTTTATTTGAATAGTTATTTTGTATTTACGTTACTTAATGAAAGTAAAACTACGCCTAGAATCACAAATATAAATTGCAGACTCTTATAGAAAGGAGTAGATTACTATATTTTATAGTCTTTTCCACCAGAAACATTAAGATAGATTAAATATACTTAGTCCGGTCATAAATATTGTAGCAATTAAAAATAAACAAAATATTACTTTTGAAATTGGAATCTGTTTTTTTTATACGATTGTTCATTGTGTTTCTTATTTTTGGGCCAATGTATTGTAAAATCTTTTGTTATATTAAATTGGAATGGGGTGATAAAGAGAACCGAATCGCAGTGATTGCATTACATAAAGCAGATATGGAGCCAAATACAATTTTTAAAATCCTCAATCCGGTATTAGACAAAGTTTGTATACCGGGCTATTGATAGGTACAATGAAACCTTTGTTTGTGACAGAAAAAGCCGTCCACGTAGTGTTCGTACGAAAAAGGTTTTCAAAGCAGTAAGGGAGAGAAATCCGAGAAATCCTGCCCAAAAGCAAAAGATTTTATCTCGGGAGATGAAGATACTACCTAGAACCATGTCACGCATTTTAAAAGATGACAGAGGACTTGCAACCTATAAGAGACGCACTCTTCATTTCTTACTGATAATTTAAAAAAGAATAGCGTGCTAAAATCAAAACAACTACCTATTTAAGCGGTACGCTGATTTCGACTACGGCGGTCAGTCTCCACCGAGATCAGCTAGCAGAAATACGCAGGAGATATGTGGTGCATAAGTGTGTGCGCTTACACAGTTCCACTCTGTTCCCTCACTCTCACGATTGAATGGGATGGCTATCCGACACGACCAGGGAGAGATCAGGCGCAGTACCAACAGCTTTACGTCCTCTACGAAGCACGGGGCTTAAGACCCTATCTTCAAAAATCCGGGTTGTTGCTCAATAACACTTTCTGGCCCGATCTAGGAATCGAACTCGAAAACTCTTGACCGCCAGTCGCATACGCTAACGGCCAGACCAACAGAGGCAGTATAATTTTACAGATGTGATGAGTGAAGATAAATAATAGTCAATTAACACTCAAAATGTGTGAAAGTGCATATTGGTTTTCGTTATTTCCAGCATACGATATCAAGAATGCTCCAATTGACATGGTTTTAATTAAATGCGAGCCCCATGTGACATTGATTTAGTTATGTAGTTGCTCCGAATTTGCGAAAACGGCGAGTGATTTTGTACCGCAGCAAACTGTACGGGAATGCAGTGCTATAAATACATTTTTAAAATAATTATTGAAATAAGCCATTCGCAGCAGCTGGAAACCAGTCCAAACAGATTGTTCATAAGAACCAAGTGTTATTGTTGTTACAATAATATAATTTATTTATACACAAGCTTTTTGATGTTATTCTTATGAAAAAAACAAAAAGTTTTAGTGGACTTGAATTTGGTTCGTATATAATATCTCTTTAAGCGAAAGTTGGCACAAACATAAGTGAAGAAATAAGTACATTTTTAATTTCGGCATAATAAATCGTTATGGGTGTCAGTTTAACGCATTGAAGCGTGGCCAAATTAGCTTTCAGTTATTTTAGGTAATTAATTAGCGCTTAAGTAATTAGGTTACATTAAAACTAACATCCGATAGTTTTCTTTGGCTTGGTTGTAACATTTGTGGTGCAAGTTCATCGGCGTTTTAGAGTTCGATTCTAAAGAATGTACCAAAAGAAAAACATAAAATAAATCTTTAACATGTTTATTTGTTTCTAAAGTCACATTTTCATAGCTCCCAGGGGTTTACTGCCACATACACGCTCTTTTGAATAAGTTTTCTTTATCATTTTGAAATGACCTGATTTGACTTCGAATAACCCGACTAAAAAGTGAAATGATTCTGTAGAGATCTCACCGTCTAAGGTGCCAGTTGTTATCAAAGACCGAAGGCGACCAAGATAATTCTCAAGCAACATTGAATTATTTGATTTGCTATATACGATGCGTCACCGTTCCGTCGTAAAAATATGTCGTCCAATAACATGTGAGTCAGAAAAATATGTGTTAACATGTCGTGACTTGGAGTACAAGGAACATTATCTGCTTGACGAGCTTCATATTTGGAGAAATAATGTCATGGTAATTATCTTTCTAATGTTTTTTTGAACATCACCATTGATCCAATAGTGTAAAGGAAGCAAAGAGTGCGGATCTTTTAAGGATTATTTCAAAAAAACAAAAAGGTGTGTGTGCGATTCACACACGATAGAAGTGAAACTTCAGTAAATCGACAAAAGAATGAGATGAATATATACTCGTATAATATTTCTGACTCATTCTTTGCCAACTTCATCCTACACATTTTTGTATTTGTGTCTCATACCTGTCGTTTTTTCCGTTGCATCCGGTTTAAAATCACAACGATTCTGAAGAAGTTTCATTTCAAAAATCAACTATTCCGTTACAGTCTTCAGTTTTATTTATAATTAAGCTTTTTACTCTGCTTTATGGCAGATTTTTTTTCTTACGAACTTACCACGATAAGGTAAATCACTTTCTTTTTTATGTTTAAGAATAAGAACACTTTACTCTATGGTATAACGCAGCATTTTGATGAGGCCTAAACATTTTAAGTACACGAAATTTTCTTGGCCAGCGGTAGTCACTTTCCACCAGGTGATTCGAATGCTCATTTGCACGCTCTGTCTTAAAAAAATGCTATACAAATTAAGGAGATGACATTGGACAAATTAATGAGAAATATGACTGCCTCGTTGGCGCAGTGGTAGCGTATGCGACTGCTGTGCTTGAGGTCTCGGGTTCGATTCCCGGGTCGGACCAAATGTTTGTATGATCTGCAAATATTTGTTTCGGAGTTTGGGTGTTTTCTATGTATAATACTCGTATATGTGTATTTACAAAAAAAAAGTATATATGTATTAATATCAGTTGTCTAGTACCCATAGTACAAGCTCTGCTTAGTTTGGGACTAGATGGCGTTGTGTGGTAAATGTGCGAAAATATTATTATTATATAAAGAAATAAGAATCAACTGAATAAAATCTTCTCTAAACTACGCAAAAGCTTTTGATACCATTATTCCATGCTTTTGATACCATGGCTAACACTTATAGCAGGTAAACAGATAATCCTTGGATTATTTGCTTGAATTATTATACTCGTATATGCACTTGTTGAAATTTAGTGCAGTACAAATAATCTAAAATTTTAAGCTAAAATTAAACTTCAAGAATCGGACCAAATTGAAATGGGACCACACGGGAAGCACTAGCATTCAAATGAAAAAGAATCATTAAAATCGGTTCACCCAGTTGAAAGTTCTGAGGTAACAAGCATAAAAACTGTCGAATTGAAAACCTCACCTTTTTTAAAGTCGGTTAAAAATGGTTTTTCTTGTAACTTAATTGAGCGAATAAATATTTTCTGTTCTACAGCCAGTGGGCAACCAAGTGATGAATCGTTTAGGCCTGCCTAAGCATGAAATTTAGTTAGGAATTTAGAATGTTATGTAAATTTTATCTGTTTATATATCTATGTATATGAGTTATAAAGTTATATTTCTAAAATAAATACTTTCAATTTTTTTATGAATACCGACTTATGAATGTGCAAGGTAAACTGTTTTACTGTATGATTTGAAAAAATCTGACAAACTCTAACATGGGAATAGCGCGTGCTATTATGTGCTTGAAATTCGGAAAAGGGTTTCTCTAAATTTCAAGCATTAATACTCTTCAAATTTTGTTTAAATTTATACAATACTTGTATTTTACTTAAAATGCTTTAAATTTCCAAGTACATGTATTTACAAGCCAGCAATTCAATTGATTAAATTATTTCATACATTGTACGTAGCCAAAGATTACGTACCTACCTATAACACACTAGATTCGTATGAGTCAGTACTACAAATAACGGCACAAATCATCGCTAAGTTGTACAAAACTATGAATTAAATAAACGTAAAAAACATAAGTATTTAAAGAAGTTTAATTATTTTTTTATTATAAAAGTTTTAAATATTATATATCGTTTCACACATTATGTTTTGTCTGCTTATAAATATTATTATACTTTTATATTCATTCGTAGTTTTACGTAATACCATGTTTAATTACTTATGCAAAAATACAGTTACTTGAGCGTGATCCAGTTTTCTGTATAATATTAAAATTATTATTTATTTATCTTGAATATTTACATGTCATAATGTACAATTTACTTTCACAGAGTGTAATAATCTTAATGCATTTCTTGTGTTTATATATTTATTTTTGTTTTTGAACCTTTCATAATCTCTATTTCGTTGTGATAGTGTCATGTTGGTTTTGGTGTTATTTTGCTACAGTGATTTTTAATTTAATCAATTAGTTTTAATTTACAAATATGAATAAAAAAATATATCAAAATTTGCCAAAAGTTTTTGAAGATGGAAAAATGCCATAACGTACTTGTTTGTGGCATCTCTTTTTAAATTGCAGTAAACAAGTTTCGTTCAAAAGTGAAATGCAGTGATACTTTCTACAAAAATCATATCGTAGACTTTTGTACCATGTCTTTTGTAAATATGATAAATTCACTCGTTGTTTCATGTTTTTGAATCGCTAACTAAATATGATGCCAATTGCATTTGCAATAAAGTTAAGGTATAACTGTTGAGCGACGCGAACACGTGACACTCAGTTTTCTCACTTTAACAGTACGTTGCAGAATGAAGTTGGTGTTCAGTCCATTGACGACGTCGCATTCAACAAAGTCCTTCGAAATAGGCTTTATTAATTATATGTATTGGAGGTTATAGTCGTTCTTATCAAATCAATTCGTAGTATTGAAAATTTACGTTTTTTAATATTAACTAAGGGATTTATACAGAGAGGAGTCATAACAAAGATTACTTCAGTCGTTGATAGTTCACTTATGTGAGAGTGCTAGTCCATCTATTAAACGGGGTTCTTTTGGAAGCAGTAAACATATTAAACAGGATAATCCACTGCAATCGTTTATATTAAAACAATATTATTGGTCTACTACTTAATATTCTATGAAGTACAAATAAATAAAACTTAATTTATGAAATTTGTCCCGTGGAAATACGTTTTCCGTTGACAAATATTGAAACTTTTCCATTCATCCATTAAATTTATGAATAATAATAAATTAAATGGAATGGATAAAGCTTTAATTATTTATGGAGGTAAATTTTATGTAGCTAGGACTCACATCAAGTTTGTATTTACCATTTCTATTAATATGATTTTTTAATAATTCAAAGAGTTGACTGGACTCCAATGACCGTGTTTCAGATTCCCCTATATCAGCTCTTGAAATAATGTCCTAGTTTTATATTTGTTTGGGTCGTAAGATAAATTTAATTTAAATACAGTTTGGATGCTATTCTGAATTGCCAAATTTGTTAAAAATTTTGGTACCAATAAGAAATGCTAATTGGTCATACACTCGTATATCATTATGAATTGCCAAATTTGTATAAAATTCAGGTACCAATACGAATTGCCAATCGGTCATACATTCGGATATCATTATGAATTGCCAAATTTGTATAAAATTCAGGTACCAATACGAATTGCCAATCGGTCATACATTCGGATATCATTTTGAATTGTCAAATTTATCATAAATTCAGGTACTAATACGAATTGCAAATTGGCCAAACATTCGGATATCTATATGAATTACCAAATAGGTCATAAGTTCGGATGCTATTATTTTTTTTATCGCCAACAATAGACTTTTTGGTTTTTCATACAAATCCGTTGGAAAACGGTACAGAAAATAAAAAGTACCTAATATTCAAGTTTTCTCTACAACCATTGGCTATACATAGTACCTACTCTGTGCATTGGCTTAATAAGCCAATATGATTTAGAATGACAAATGCACTTTACAAATACTTCATGTCTATGTCATGTTGATGTATAATCCATAAAGAAAACCTTTAAATATCATGTTATATGGAGCATATTCTAGTTCAGTACTAAAAAGTGTCAGTGAGAAAACATCAAATTTATTTTAGAGGAGCGTCTCATCTTCAGAAACGCAAAATAGTTTGAACAAATGCCAAGTAGACGGGCAATTTTCCAATGTGCCGCGATTTTAATACAGGGTGGAAGGTTCATATTGTAGAAAATATTCGCTTGCTATTCTGTTGTAGTTAAACGCTATTATTTTGTTCCATTGTGTAACACAATCTCTTAGCGTATTTTCTACAAAGGTAGTGTGGTGTAGTTGTTTTCTTTTCACAAGACCTAGGGACACAATATCTGAAATGAGTTTAATGATAACCGAAATGAAGTTATATATTGACATCGTACATTTTTCATGACTTATTTGCAGACATAACGTAGGTATTAACTGAAAGTATTCTAATTAATACCGATATTTTTAAAGACCTCTATTGTAACTCTTGTGTTTTATATTTCAAAATAAAGAAGCAAAATTTTATTTCTTATAAATAAATAAAAAATATTGTTTTCTGGTCCACTTCATGACTATTTCAAATTCATCATTTATGTCGTTTTACTTCAATATTGACAGAAAACGTTTACAGCTTGTATTTTTACATTTTTATTTGTGATAACAAATTAATCTTATCCATGTAAATGAATTTAGGAACCTAATTTCGGAGTTTGGATCTGCAAATACATCCGATTGCACCACAGGACGCAATACTTTCGGCATGAAACGTGGATCGCGTTTCATCACAACATGCCAAGGATGTTCTTTTTTTAACGCTATAAACAAGTTTACACGAATGCATTATTATTTCAGCAGTTAGAAGTAAAATCGTCGAGGCCGCTACCGCCACTGTTGCTGCTTCTATAGGATATTATTGTATACTGCAATTCTTAAAATAAATAATGTTTTGAACATTTGTAACCTGCTATTATATGAATTAATTACTCTTCTCGGTATTGATAATAGTATTATTGAGATTTTTACCTGGTTATGGCAAAGCTAAAAGGAAGTTTCATTCGAAGGGAGTGGTGTGGGTCACCATGCTCACCATGCTGCGTTGTTGCATTGTCTGCATTCGCAGTGAGTATGATGACCTGGTGGTCAGTGTCAAGAATGGTCTCTTGGATTCTGCTTATGCTTTCCATCAGGCAGAGTATAGTCATTTTGGCAAGGCCATACATATAATTCGTTTTGGCAGTCAATTTCGTTTGCGTCTTCTATTGCCCGTAGCGTGAAAATTTTCCCCCGTTTTTGAAACATTCTTCATTGGTGCTCCACTCCCTATTAGTATTAGCGTGATGATATGTAGAATTTTTCAAATCGGACCAGCGGTTCCTGAAATTAGCGCGTTCAAACAAAGAAACAAACAATTCTCCAGCTTTATATAATTAATATAGATATGATTATTTATTCCGTTTTGACCCGTCTGCTTATTTGCATCTCTCTACCACATTTTTTACATGAAATGGATAAGGAAGTTTTCCAAGACTTTTAGTAAAGCTTATTCGGGGATAAATATTGTTTCTGTAGCTATTATCCTGAGATAATAACATACGTTTATCTCATACTATTGGTAATAAATAATCGGAAGCAGACTAATACAGCTATATATACGAGTATACATAACAATTTCGTAAAACTAGAACGGATTCTATGAACTACATTAAAATAGTGTAAAAACCGTTACTCCACAGATTTGCTATATAAAAATAATTGCAGTTTTCCCGCGTAAAGTATGATTTATGCTAGACCAAGCACAGCCGAAGCACAGATTAAAAAGGGTACATAAACGTTTTTACGAAGCAGTAGCGCTGTCGTTCCACGTCGCGTCGACTAGCGGTGTCTGGCATACGGATATAACATTATTCACCAACTTTGTTAACTGAATTCGTGTAGTTTGAGTCGTGTAGTACAGATTTTATCCATATACAAACTATATACGATGATTATAATGTGTGTAATATTTATTTCCACTTCGTATGTTAACAATATTAGATACTTTTTAGTGACGAATATGAAAATCTTCACTAGTTCATAAGATACCTACCTATAACAAAAACATATATAAACATATATCGTAACAATGATTCATGAAGAGGATTCTTTTATTTGCATTTAGGATAAATAAATATTTTTGGACATTTACCACACTACGCAATCTAGTCCCAAACTAAACAGAGCTTGTATTATGGGTACTAGACAACTGATAAAAAATATATACTTTTTTATATGTGATGTAAATACTTACATATTATGTATAGAAAACATCCAAACTCCGAAATAAATATTTGCACATCATACAAACATTTGGTCCGACTCGGAAATCGAACCCGAAACCTCATGCAACGCAACTGCGTACGCTACCACTGTGCCAACGAGGCAGTCATAAATATTGTTTTGTTGCGATTAATAGTAGGTATGTAGTTTTTTTCTGAAATGTTTTTATCTATGCCACGAAGTTGTACTTCGCATAGCACCTTCGCTCCAATCGTTTAAAACGTCACATCGCCAACGACGAATTCCAACCCATACTGACAGTCATTTATGGATTCACGTTCAATATTTACAATCTGTGTAATATCAGATTTTATCTAGTGTGAAGGTGTAATGCATGACACACAATATCCCGAGGACGAATCCTTTAACCATCTGATTGTCATAATCTTTATTAGTTAACTAGCTGACCCACGCAACCTCGTTTGCGTCTTATATTGCCCGTGGCGTGAAAATTTTCCCCCGGTTTTAAAACATTCTTCATTGGTGCTCCGCTTCTATTTCCGGAGCTTAGCCGGAACAAACAGACAGACTGACAAAAAAATTAAAAATATATATTTTGGTATGTGTACCAACTTAACTTTCTACGACATGCATTCATAGGCATGTCGTAGAAAGCGGTTATTTTAATGTTACAAACAGACACTCCAATTTTATTTATTTGTATAGATATTCAAGTAAATAAATAGCCAGGGTAAGAATTCTCCCGGTGCGCCAGGCTTGGGAACACGCCTAGTAACGCCAGAAGACTCAGGTCACAGAACGACCTCCATCCTCTATAAGCGCAAGTCTGGAGCGATTTCCACCCAGGACAAATATTAGGTCTTTACCTATGAAATTGCCGTTTTGTATGTAATAAGTGAAAGTACTTATTTTTTCAAACTTTTTTATTTCTGTTATTCGAAGTAATCACCCATGCAATCGACGCATCTTTTCCAACGCATTGGCAGTTTATTGATGCCCTTCTTGTAAAAATCAGCTGGACGGGAGGCAACAAACTCTTCAAAGGCATTTTGTACTGCCTCTCGGGAATTGAATTTTTACCCACTAAAAAGTTGTCTAAATTTTAATAATAATAATAATGCAGCAGTGGGGACGACCGATTGACCAAAGCTGGTTGCAGATGTGCAAGCTTCTTCATCATTCTCACCAGTTCTTCACAGTACACATCTGCATTAATGCTCATGCCGTTTTGTAAAAAGCTGTGGTGAATCACACCCGCACTAGACCACCAAACAGTGACCATCACCTTTTTAGGGGTCATTTTTGGTTTAGGGCATTGCTTTGGTGCTGAACCAGGGTCTAACCAACTTGCTGAGCGCTTTCGATTGTCGAACAGAATCCATTTTTCGTCGCACGTAACTATTCGTTTCAAAATTCCTTCATTTCTTTACCTGTAGAGCAGCGAAAGGTAGGTCTCGACGCGTACGTTGCGCTGGCGACCGTTAAGGTCGTGGGGCACCCATCTATCAAGCTTTTTTACCTTGCCAATTTGTCGCAAATGGATCAATATTGTTTTGATGCTTACATTAAAAGCTGCTGCTAGCTCAGCTGTAGATTGAGTTTCGTCAGCTTCCACAATCGCCTTTAATTCATTATTGTTAACCAAAGTCTCCGGACGACCACGAGCTTCATTTTTCAAGTCAAAATTTCCAGAACGGAACCGGGAAAACCAATAAAGGGTTGTGCGTTTGTTTGTACAGTTCTCTCCGTAAACATTTTTGATGTTACGTGCCGTTTGTGTCGCGTTGGTGCCACGACGGAACTCATATTCCATAATTACACGAATTTTTAAAGTATCCATTATGACGAAAAATGTTCAAATGTAATGAAAATACAACGCTAATCAAAAAACAAAAGACTGAGTTTGTAAATAGAATGTCATGGTTTTAAAACAAAATTAATTTGAATTTAGAATACAGAGCCATTACAAACTTTTTTTATTTGAAATGACCAGTACTGAAGAAACGCAATTTCATAGGTAAAGACCTATTATTAGTATGATGAACACGATCATTTTTTCTGTGTATGGGTGTAAATTATCTATGGGTAATATTGTGTTTGGTAAAAAGGCCGCCCTTTGTACACTACATCTCACATATTATGTACTTATTTAACTCTGTAATATAGTGTGCAAATAAAGAGATTCCTCCTATTCTTCTGTATTCAGCAAACATATAAGCATGTTTATAAAGTCATGTCTGGTTACCATAGTAAATTATTTATTTCAATCCGCTACAGGAATTCTAAACAGTGGAACAATTCCAGTACACTGGCTCAGTGGCGTAGCGTGACTTGTATGGGCCTTTCAAAGGGCCTCTCGAAGGGGGTTTTGACATAAAATTTCTCGAATCAGAATAATTACCTCTTTCCCGCATATAACATGATCCTAAAGTAATTCTAACATTAATTATACGGTGCAATACATATCTCCAGAATGAAATTTCACAATTGATTTCACTTTGCAATAAAGTATCGATGGTATTTTCTTGTAACCTTGTACTCAGAGTATACGGGACCAGTGTGGTAAAAACGGTACTGCGTAAACCCATGCAGAAGAGTACCATTTGCTAAGTAATACGGTTTGTTTAAAACGTTATAATAACATAGCCATTTTTTAAGCCAGCACAGAGGCAGAAAAACATCGCTTTCTTTCAGAATCTTCTGGAAACGGTCCTTGTAGTTTAAATGGACTTTTAAGTGAATGACTTAACGAAAAAATCCCGCAATCATCAATGTAGGCTGATGCCAGTTTTTAGACGCAAGCTTAACCGGGGAAATAAGTGATTGCTTTTTACTTTTGTTATTTCTGAAGTGAAAACTATATGCACGTATGAAAGTTTTATTCCCGGGAAGCACGAGATTAAGTGACATTGTGGATAACATTTTACTTATTTTCGCTTACACACTTTAGCCTTTCATCGTATCAATGACACGGGGCCCCCATACGGTGGATCCGGCGGTAGCTACGCCCCTGCCTGGCTCGGTAATCACAAATGCCCTGCCAATCAGAGATACGTAGGCGCTTTGGTATGCAATGTTATGCAATTGTATTGCAATGACCCAGACTGATAAAATATGGAGAGACAGAATCTTGAACCGGACTAAGATAAACGTCGTTCGTATATTTGTCTTAAAGCTGCTGATAGACAGAGGATCGATACTTTTGAGGTGTGTTGGCGGATGGCAGCGCCTGCTCAGGATTCTTTAGACAGTTCATATCGCGGCAATCAGAGAGGTTAATGGAAACTTTCGGGTAAAAGCAATTCAAACACACAGATGTTTGAATTTTGTATCCTAAATTCAAACATCTGTGCATATCTGCTTGGAGACATTTTATAAGCCGTGTTTGGAATTTAAATATAAGTTTACCTTTAATAAAACGGCTCATAACGAGAGTATTCCAGTGGTGCATGACCGGGACCAGTGTACATGGAAACCTTCTGTCCCTGCTGAAAATTGTAGCAGTTATATTACCCTAGCTTGCTTGCTTATGTATATGAGTAATATGCAACACATAGCCTTTGCTAGTATTGTAATAAACCTAACAACACTGTAACACTATTAATGTGATCTGGAAGTTCTCCAAATATTTTTATATTCTATCTATTTGTACCATATAATGACAATAATTTACATCTAGGTATATATAAACACCAACCTACATTACTTGCCAAAATGATTAAAATTGAAAGTGTTAGAAACTGTTGAAAATTTTATGTTTATATGCCGTGATATATTATGTGTTTAATAATAAAAAATATAGTTAGATATAACGGTTTGGCAACGTTACTAATGATTTTGTTGTTGAAGAAAAATATTTCAAATATAGTATATATCAATATATTGCCCAAAAATATAAGGAAACTGCCCTCGAAACATTTTAGGATTAAATTAAACGAAGAGTTGGTAGAAAGGTGTTTTTATACAATAAGAAAATGCAGTGAGTAATAATGATTTTACTAAAGAAAATACACAATGTGAATATAATGCTAAATAATATATTAGATAATGTTTTTTAGCTATTTAATATTTTTTTGTTAACACATTTGCGTGCCAAAACAAAGTAGAATATTGACATTGATAAAAAACCACTAATGTGACACCTGCTGCTTACCTATGTCCTATAAACAACATAATATTTTCTTAATTTCATAACATTATTATTTCATTTCATAAATAAGTTCCCCAAATGCATGTGCGTAGCTAGGTGTTATGTGTTAATTATTTGTAGGTATTTAATTTCTGAAGCAAGTAAAGTGACAACATTTTTTTTTAATATTCAGCAAATTTAGCTAATAGATTATATAATTTTATTTGGTTAAAAAGAAACAATCACTCTTAAACTGTGCCATAGTCGTCCCCTTCGTCGTGATACGTTTGCACATCACTAGATTCATGCCAGCCGTTGTTTAAAGATAACAATATACTCCTTCTTGTAGACTTATATATCTTAGACATTTGCATACATGGAAAAAAAATCTCACATTAATTTAACAATGCCAGAGATAATTCAGTTTTAATTAAAATAGATCCCACTAAATGAATAATGTCTATGAAAGAGTTCTTGATTTGGGCCAATAAATGAAGAACTTAAAAGTTTTTAATGAAAACCGAAATCAATTCGAGAATTGCCATTGTCTAAGATGAAGTTGAGAAAATGGCTTTTTATAGTTTTAACGAATTTTTGGATTTAAAAGTCTTGAACTTTTAAATCAAGATCAGATATGAATTTAGTATTGATTAAATTTCTTTTAATAATTTTAAATTATAATATATTTTTACATGTAATTAGCTAATATAATTTAATTTTGCATGTCAATATTGACAAAATGTGTGATGTGTAATACTTTTATCGTGGTAGAGCCACGCTTCGGCATGTATGGGCCGGCTCGAACGGAGTGATACTACGGCCTCACAGAAAACCGGTGTGAAAGAGCGCCAGCGCTGTGTTTCACCGAGTGAGTGAGGATACCGGAGGCCCTATCACAACCCCTTCCCCCATCCCCTTCCTCATCCCCCGAAGGCCGGCAACGCATTTGTAACGCCTCTGGTGTTGCTGATGTCCATGTTAGCTCGTTTGCCCCCAAATACATTAAAAACAAAAGATACCGTACTATTTATAAAATTATTACATCCATAATTGTACCACATTGTATGCAATTAATTATTCTTATTCTTTCTTTTATTTACTGTGATGTTCTTCTTAAACATTCTCGGTTTAAAGAACCATTTTCTATTTTAATTTTTGTATAGACAGTGATATTTACGGAAAGACGAGAAAAATCTCCGCTTCACGTAGGTAGAAGAGAAGCACCATGAAAAACATACAAATATACATAGATATTTAAAAAACCCAAAATTACAACTTTTTAGTACGTTAGGACTACGGAACCCTGGAAAGCGTGGAAGTCGCCCACGAAAGTGTTCTCGCCATCTTCCAAGCTGACTATAACAAAATAGCATTCGATGACTAAGACTTCAGTATATAAACAGGTAAACTAAATTTAGCAGTATTCATTAAATATCTATTTTCTGAAGAACTTTATGCACATTATTGGTGATACTTTTAAGCGATAGATAGTACATATATAGCTTGAAATTGACTGACATTTCAATCAGGTTGCAGTACTTGTGGAAAAAAGTTTAGAAAGGTACAATTACCCATTGTAAGCACGTTGATTGACGGCAATAGTTATACTCCTATCTATTTTCTCTTTATACATAGCAGCGGATTTCTACATAATAAAGTGTTTTAATAAGCCAACATTATAAGATACGACATAAATCTCTCATTTATAATCGACTAGCAGAACTTCAATACAGATTTTCACTACAAAGAACAAATTATGTGTTTTAAAATTAAAAATTATTTACTGAAAAACAGAATTGAAATACGATGCCGTCTCTTGAATCTCAAGAGGTTTAATATAGCCGTGCTCTTATTAATACACGACTCACCTAGAAACAAGCGGCATCACATAATTTCACGTCTACCTGTGCAACTCGAGTGTGGGCTTCCAATTCAAAATAGCGCGCTTACACAAAAACATATTTCCAGTTCCCACTATTATGTTTCAATTACTATTTTTTACATCGCTAGTATGTTGGCTGCTATCTCCTGCAGCCAACTCATTGTTAGTAGTCTTTATGAGAATATAAAGCTAAATTTAGAACAATGATCATCTATTACATGCCGAAGCATAACGTACTGGATTTAAGCCAAGTGTCCCGTCATAATTACGAGATAGCTAATTGACTAGGAATCCATTTTGGTTGGTCTATCTACTGGCCTATATCTAACTAAACCGATTCGTTATTTATCAAATGTGATGGATGAAATAGGGATTGTTGTGTTTAATGGATACATTAAACGTGTGAAAGATTATAATTATTCGTCTACTCAATTCTCTAATTTCTTGAAATTATAACAATCTTTGAATGATTACAACCTGCAACGAAAATTCAGATTGTTTTCAGTTCTATTATTTCAAGACATACTTATTTGATTAAAATAATACGTACAAAATGAAATGTAGCTAATCAAATTTCATTCTACTTAATAAAAAGGAGAATTTGAAATTTAATTGATACACCATTGTTTTAATTGTCGTCACTAGTCCTAAAACAATTAAACTTTCTCTTCGACTCGTCAAGAGTCACTCCTTATTTTAGGGAATAAACCAGACAGCGAAGTGGTTATCAAAACAAACATTTCATTTCTTTATTCATATATTTAAGATTAAAAGACTACGTTACTACATATTATATTAATATAAATGAATACTCAAAACTGTGAAGCACTTAATTTTATCTGATAAAACAATGTTGACGTAAAAGACGATACTGAATCTCCGAGTCTCCAGAACATCAACACAAACATGCGCTTATTCTTTCTGAGTGTATTTTGAAGTCACAGGTTCGCATAAACCTGCAGTCGTCGGCTCGTCGCTCCAGTAATAACATTCTGCCCCCTTTCCCTGTTGTGTGGACGTATGCCGCCCTCTCCACCTCCCGCCAGCTGACTCTTGCATTTCAGCCAAAAATAACCCGTAAATATGCGTCATTGCATGACTGATCTCACGATTACTTATGAGAATAACTCGGTGCACTTTAGCGACATTTCGCTGGTGAATCAATTTACATATATTTTCTTTGCTCATTTATTTTTCTAATGACGCACTTAGTTATTGTAAGCACATGAAAGTGTATGGGTAATTATAAGACGGCTAACTCATACTAATTTTATAATGTTGATGAAGAATGTTGCAAAAACGGGAGAAAACTCGTGTTTCTGTAACGTTCATGTGAATAAATACTTTTTTTTTACTGGAAATCTTATGTGTTGCTCACAAAAACTAATTTGTATGAAACTATATGTATAAGTGAAACAGTAAGAAACCCTAGTTTGTGCTGACTTCTATTGTGTGGCTTAACTACCAACTTTACTTTTTACAGTTGGGGACTTAATTTTTATGAAGTTGTCCTATAGAACTATAAAAATCGGGTTAACCAATCTAAAGTTAGATAAATTAGTGAAGTTATTACTGTTCACGGAACTAACTTAATCAATCTTCGTATTTAAGTTTGCGCGAACTACGTCTGACAGACATGTTTATTGTGTGTACACAGTAACATTACTGCCTCGGTGGCGCAGTGGTAGCGTTTGCGACTGCTGTGTTGAGGTCTTGGGTTCGATTCCCGGGTCGTATCAATTGTTTTTATGGTGTTTGAGTGTTTTCTAGATCAGTTAATCTAGCTTACATACTAAATACTCTGTTAGTTTTGAGCCTTTCAACTCATGTCGGACCATATTTATTCTTTATTTGTTGTGATTACTGACTATTTTCCAAGCAACGTGCTTGGTAGTTTCTGTTTTTATAGTAATAAGTATAATAAGCGTGACAGATCTTCATTCAATCTTAAGTAAGGTACCGGCGCCGACCTGAAAGTCAACATGCCATGTATACTATAAGAAATATTTCGGCCATTTTAAAGCACGTAAAACTGTCGGTTCTGCGCCTGATCACTCCCCGGTCGTGTCGGTCCTCCCATCGGGTTATGAAAGAGAGGGAACAAAGAATGCACCAGTGTTTGCGCACAAACTTGTGCACTATAATATCTCCTGCGTAGTTGGCTAAGGGAACATCATTCAGTTCAATCATATCGGGATAACTTTTAAACTATTTGTCCAAATTGCTTAGTGTAAAAGACAAAATTCATTTAAATGAAATACTGAACGCGAAACATGTGTTAATAAGAATGTGATTAATACTTTAAAATTTGCAAAGTAAAAATATCCTATTTAATTGTGTTTTTGGTTCATTTGTATGGTATGTTCGCTTCCACATAAGAGGTAGATGTATGCTGTCGTGGACTTTTATTTAGAACTATTTAAGACGCACAATACTACAGTACGTTATTATCATGTAAATCCAACGGTCTGGACAGCGCACGGCGAGATAGCTCTCAGAGGGCTGTTTTTTTCCGACTTACTTGACAATTATCGTTATATTATGACCAACTTATGAAAAAATCTCTTTAAATTTTAACTTGTTATGTTATTCCGATATTTAAGGTATATTACTGCAAAGGTTCATGAAAATCCGTTCAGTAGTTCATGCGTGAAAGAGTAACAAACACACAAACATCCTTACAAACTTTCGCATTTATAATATTAGTAGGGTTAGGTATACATAGAAAACACCCAAACGCCGAAACAAATATTTACAGATCATACAAACATTTGGTCCGATCCGGGAAACGAACTCGAGACCTCAAGCAGAACAGTCGCATACGCTATCACTGCGCCAAGGCTGTCAGAATGTTAATTTGATACATACTGCTGAGTTAATTTAGAGCCCAAGGTTCGACTCTCGACATTTTACTGATAAAATCATTAAATTTGACCCACTCGAAATAGTTCAGGTAAATTCACTGTAGGGACGTGAAAAAATATAGATGACAAAGAATGTCAGTTTATTTATGTCACTGTCGTATTCATTACTAATTTTACAAGCTTTATTTAGTTTCACCTGTCCCGATGTTTATCTGTAATTAAATCTTGCAACTTAAATTTGATTAACTTCCCGATTTCCCGGATTCCGAAATGAATTATAATGAAAATATAATCGGTATTACTATTAATCCAAAATGGCCGCCGTAACAAAATGCCGTCGTACATATTTGTGAACAATCCACCCAATATGGGTATCAAATGAAAGGGCTTAAAGTATTTTTTTTATTAAAAAGTTAAAAAGCTTGTTTTAAAAATAATTAAAATTAATCACTTGTTTCACTTATTCTCAGCAATAAGTCATGTGGCGTTATTTAAAAGCCATATGTTTAGCATGTGGAATTCTGCCATTGAGTGAGATGATTTATCAGTCACTAGGAAGGCGCATTGCGGCATAATGATGAAATATAATGTCTGATTAATTGGGGTACATAGCAATCTCACCGATTTATGAGGGTAGAATATAAGTTTCGTATTTTTTTTGTTGGAATATACAGGGTCTGTCGTAAATAATGGATAAGTCGTAAACTGGAGTTGGTCCGGCTATGAGACTATTAGAAAATCGTATCTTTTTGCCAGGGTTTCTAACCGTATGGAAATGGCGTAGACTTTTATGTTTTTTTAAAATTTCGCTACTCTTTGCATTCATTCCGTTGCCATTTCGTTAAATTTAGGTATTTCTGTGTCATTTTTTTTGTATTATAGTCTTGAAGATGTGTATTATTTAGTTTTAGTACTGTTTTAGGCGTTTTTAACGTTGGTCATTTTCAAAATTGTCATTTTAAGATTTTTTATGTTTTTGTTTTACTTAGGGTCAACTTTTGATCATTTACTGTGTAAAAAAAAAGTACGGCGCTATAGCTGCCCATGATCTTAATAAATTATCTAGTATGTGTAGATTCTAAAAAGGTATAACAATGCATACTTCACAAGTAATATTAAGCTACATGAGCGAGATCAATATCAAGGTGAGAAAATATTTTTTTCATGTAATGTTGTAAATGGTTATAAAACTTCGTCATAATGATTTATTTCTGCCAAGATTCTTTAAACAAACACTATGGGGTCACTATTAAGGATATTCAAAAGAAAACTAGGTTGTTTTAGTACGTAAAAATATTTATTCAACAACTTAAACTAAATGTTCGAAGTGTCCTCCGCCGGCAGCTATGCACGCTCTACATCGCCTAATAAACGATCGCTTAATCCGGCGCACATAACCGGCTTCTTCAATTTTTCTCGCTGCTACTTATGAAGACACGATAGTCAGGATGCCGGGCATTTGGATATTTTTCCCGATAAACTCTAGCAGCTCTATTGGCGTTGCCATCACATAAACCATAAATGTAATGCATGTTTACGTATTCGGCCGGCGTGTATTGTTGAGGCATGATATACAAAATTTTCCAAAATAACACGTGCAATCGATAGCACAACACGATGCCCATAAATGAGAGCTGAGTTGTCAATATCACCAGGTTAACAAGTCCAAATCACAAAGAAAATCTAAGTCCGATATTAGAAAGCAGTAACAAATTGACGACAGTAATGAAAACGAGAGCACATGCGATGGTCAAAATCACACTGAGAGATGTATCAGGAGTGCGCCCTAGCTAAACGCATGCTAACCTTTTCACACATCGTGAGTGTGAAAGGGACGGTGCATCATGCAGTGTGCCTAGTAACAATGTCCTTTTCACTCGGGGAGACCCTTTGTATTGCTGTCTTTGTTCATTTTTTTACCTGATGATCCTTTTTACGAATAAACTTGTAACATGTTTGTCGCATGTAACTATTAGAGCACATCAATTTTAAAATTAAACACCTTTATGAAATGAGGAGGCATGAAATTTTTTTGACAAAAAACTACCTAGTTTTCTTTGAATATCCTTAATAGTGGCCCCATAGTGTTTGTGTAAAGAATCTTGGCAGAAATAAATCATTATGACGAAGTTTTATAACCATTTACAACATTACATGAAAAAAATATTTTCTCACCTTGATATTGATCTCGCTCATGTAGCTTAATATTACTTGTGAAGTATGCATTGTTATACCTTTTTAGAATCTACACATACTAGATAATTTATTAAGATCATGGGCAGCTATAGCGCCGTACTTTTTTTTTACACAGTAAATGATCAAAAGTTGACCCTAAGTAAAACAAAAACATAAAAAATCTTAAAATGACAATTTTGAAAATGACCAACGTTAAAAACGCCTAAAACAGTACTAAAACTAAATAATACACATCTTCAAGACTATAATACAAAAAAAATGACACAGAAATACCTAAATTTAACGAAATGGCAACGGAATGAATGCAAAGAGTAGCGAAATTTTAAAAAAACATAAAAGTCTACGCCATTTCCATACGGTTAGAAACCCTGGCAAAAAGATACGATTTTCTAATAGTCTCATAGCCGGACCAACTCCAGTTTACGACTTATCCATTATTTACGACAGACCCTGTATACGAAAACATTGTTCGCCTTTCACAGTGTCTTGCTAAATGTGCTAGTGATTAAAATTATATATAGTGCAAGAACAATATTGTATGAATTATTTGAAAAGATGGTGCACATGAGTTACTCACCAGCTCTTCTCATGAATGCAATACCCATCGGAGCTGGTACTTGGATTGATTTCAATTTAAACCTTTGAGTTGAATCGAAATCAATCTAAGCTCCGGTAATTCAAATCATCTCAGTGCATTTAGTATTAGTACCTTTTATCACTGAATTGATTACTTGAGTTTTGTTGTATATTTTTATGTTTGTATTTTTGACGTGTTCAAGTGCCTTTTGGGGCCTATGGAAATAAATTATTTGAGTTTGAGTTTGAGTTTGAATAATTGATTAAAGAATTCCACAGTCAATTGTGTATTTTTATACTAATACTATAAAATGCTAAACTTTGTGAGTTTGTAGGAGGTGTCTAATCTCGGGATATACTGAACCTATTTTAATTCTTTTTTAACAATAGAAAGCCACATTTTTTGTGAGTGTCATGGGCTATTAACCCTAAAAATTATTAATTTTTTTCGTGTTTATCTGTATTGCTTGAATATGTATTTTTTTGTTATTGAATAGTGGGCAAACGAGCAGACGTATCACCTGATGGTAAGCGATTACCGCCGCCCATGGACACCCGCAACACCAAAGGCGTCACAAGTGCGTTGCCGACCTTTGGGAGATGGGAAAGGGGATGGGTGGAGGGGTTGGGGTATAGGCCTCCGGTATCCTCACTCACTCGGTGAAACACAGCGCAAACGCTATTTCACACCGGTTTTCTGTGAGGCCGTGGTATCACTCCGGTCGAGCCGACCCATTCATGCCGAAGCATAGCTCTCCCACGGTTAAACGTTTAACGGACTAGTGGGCACGGGTCAGCTAGTGTGCCGTTTTGTAGCAAAAACACGTGTTTTATCCTAAGGCTTGTATCCTTAGGTATTTGCCTGCTAGAGAGACCAATTATTAGTAGGTAAGCGTGTTAATAAATTATGTAGTTTGTAGTTTAAAACTATGAAAGACGTTGATGTTGATAAAAGTAACACCACTTCTTCTATGTGAATGTACCCAGTAAGACTATTAATTAATTAAAAATCATATTGTATTTAATTTTAATACCTCTGATGTAGGGTATATATCAAAATAATTCAAATCAGTACACTTTTAGGGTTCTGTACCCAAAGGATAAAATGGGACCCTATTACTAAGACTTCGCTGTCCATCAGTCTGTCATCAGGCCGTATTTCATGAACTGTGTTAGTTAGACAGTTAAAATTTATAGAGATGATGTATTTATGTTGCCGATATAACAATAAATACTAAAGAGCAGTATAAAATTAATACTTGAAGGGGCTTCTATACAACAAACGGGTGTCTATTTTGCTCGTTTTTACTCGTTATTGATAACGGCAACAAGTAGACGCTTGACATACTCACAGACTGTTTAGATATATAGTCACTTTCAAAATAATTTATTATTTAAAAAAAAATTCAAAATAAATAATTAAACTAGACAAGTAATATAAATACATATATACTTTTTTTTAGTAAATGTATACATATTATAACTAGAAAACACCGAAACTCCGAAACACAGATCATACAAACATTTGGCACAGCAGTCGCATATACTACCAATGTGCCACCGAGGATAATGGTATGGAACTATTCGTGCGCGAGTTTGACTCACGCTTGGCCGATTTTTAATAAGATAAAATTTATTTATTTTCTTCAAACTGACTCACTGAACTCAATTATTTTTAATAAAGAGAAACTTAAAAGGTTTTATAAAAATTGGATTGACGACAGGAGCTTTGTAGTGTCTCAAATTCGCTCTTACCTTCTTGATATTAACAAATACTACGAAATAATACGCAATTATAGCGAGATTGCCATTTTCAAGGTACTTTTATTTAATTTAAAGAATACTTAAAACGGTTGTCTTAATTTGATTTATCAAGAGGTTCTCTTAATGCTTTACAATTACTTAGAATTTGGAGAGGTTCGAACTATTTTTTTTTTTTTTTTACACAACTCCATCTAGTCCCAAGCTAAGCAGAGCTTGTGTTATTGGTACTAGACAACTGATATAAATACTTATTTACTTTTTTTTTGTAAATACATACATATTATACATAGAAAACACCTAAACTCCGAAACGAATATTTGCAGATCATACAAACATTTGGTCCGACCCGGGAATCGAACCCGAGACCTCAAGCTTAGCAGTCGCATACGCTACCACTACGCCACTGAGGCAGTCTGACTGTTAAAGATTTAAATTCTGGACGGCAACTTGAATGGATTGTAGTTACTATATTTGAAACTTACAGGGATGAGGGTAGACGGGCGACGAGATATAACATTAAAATAGAGCAGTGTTACGAAATTTGTACGTGAATATACCTAATTGACGTACAAATTTCGTATAAAAGTCTGCATTAATTCGATACTATCTGAAGTGAAGTATCTGTTTGTCATTTCAAATGAACAGCTTTTCACTAAATGAATATAAAAGTATATACGGTACTTAAATTTTTTTTTTTTTAACATTTGTGTTCGTCTGTTTGTCAGTTATGGCTGATCGACCGATTTTCACTGGCAGATAGCTGATGACATAAGGAGTAACTTAGGCTAGGTTTTGTTGTAAAGGTAACAATGTAATATATTTAAAAACAGTGCCTGGAACAACTTTATAGTACATTATGACCATGACATAAACTTAAAAAAGCCACGAGGAAACTTGACCCAGTTTATTACCTATATTTGGTAAAAGTCAAGTACAAGTACATTATGAGTAAATGAGTTAATAAAGGGAAAAGTATAGTCGTTCACTTCACGTAACTGGCATTATCTTAGTTCACATAGTATTAATTATACTCGTATGTTAGTAATTTAAACCGTACACAAAAATAAGAATTTAACATGCCATTCTAAACTGTTGTGAATGAAATCCAAACGCGATGGGCAATTACACTGACTGTTTGATGAATGAATGAATTATTGTCAAGACTTTTATTGTCAAGGATTTTGATTGTTTGCAATATAGGCATAGTTCATTCGCTTAGACACGGTCACCTTGATCACGCCGCCGTCACGCCACAAAATCAAAAGTGCCTGCCTGGGGCAAACACGCACAAGCAAGTATAATTTGTTAGTTTACACCGTTGTATGAATTAGTAGTAGTAGTCCGAGGCACGGGGGTCCATACCTCAACTTCCAACCTCCGAGCTGTTACTAAATATTTCTATAATCAGAAATACTCAATAACACTTTAGGCCCGACCCGAGATTCGGACCTCTTGATCGGCAGCCCTATACGTCGAACGCAAGACCAACGCATTAAGGTTCTCTTGATTAAAAATAATTGAGTTTAGTGAGTTTGAAAAAAAATAAATTTAAAACGAAGGGGAACCCTTCGTTTTAAATATGGTATATGTATACCTTAAATATTAATTTTATTCTGTTTTTAATTATTTGGTGTTATAGCAACAACAGAAATATCATCTCTATAAATTTCAACTGTCTAACTATCACAGTTCATGACATACAGCCTGGTCAAAGACGGACGAGCAGACAAACAGACAGATGGACAGCGAAGTCTTAGTAATAGGGTCCCGTTTTACCCTTTGGGTACGAAACCCTAAAAATGATGATTTAAATTATTTTATTTCAACCCAATTGACGCTGCGCCTAAGTAGGCCTATCCGGGAGAAGCATCTCCGTAATGGATGATGCCTATGATCCGATATGAGGCTCCCTAGAGAATCCATATTTTAATATTATAAATCCGAAAGTAACTATGTCCGTCTGTTACTCCGTTACCACGGCAATGATTTCAATGTTTAGTATGGGGATACTTTAATTCTTGAGGAAAGGCGTAGGCTAACTTGAAAACAACATACTCGTACACGCAGAAAACAAAAGCTAGTACGACATCAATAAGTCTTCATAGTTGGTCATTCATGGGCAAAGTAAATAAAGGTTCTTATAATAATAAAGAACCGACCATTTAACGGTTGTGGTCGTTTTGTTATTTCAACAATAAACAATAACCATTTCAACTTAACGGTTTTTTTATGGCTAATCCTACTATATAATATAATCCGACTAATATTATAATAGCTAAAGTTTGTGAGTATGTTGGTTGTTCATTCACACAAAAACTACTGAATGGATTTTGATGAAACTTTACAATAATATAGCTTATAAATCACAATAACACCTAGGCTACAATTTATTAAAATACTAGTTTTGCCTCGTGGCGTTGCCCGCGGTTATTGTGGTACCGCGGGTAGCACTGCTAGGTTCAGCTAGTAAAGTTAATGAAGCACTTATCTGTGATAGTATTTCTTTTTAATTCGTTATAAATGCCACTACCGTGATAAATATAAAAGTAATATTCCTTTTAAAAGTTCTAGAGGTAGTCTGAAAATATTTAAAAAAAAACATTTCATTACTTTGTCGGCGTGGTTAAATACATCCTGTATGTTCCTACGACATTACAGATTTCTAGCACTAATAGTCTGTGGGTTATAGTGTGGACAAATGAAAGGCCTAACAAGATGAAATAATACGGGTTCCGTTTTGTCATTTTGATTATGGAACCCTAAAAACTAATCTCTATTTTGTAATTCATCAGTAACTGTAAACAGAAACTGACACGTACACTTTCAGGTAATCAATTCGAACCATGTTAGGTTCCAATGTAATTGTATTAGTAATTATTCATACAAAAATTACATCTAAGTACATATATAAATAAATTAAATTGAAGTGTCTGTTTGTAATTTCATACTGACAGCTTTTCACTAAACGCTTATAATAATATAGTAAAAGGTATACATAAAAAACAATATATAACTTGTTCTGAGATCTGGTCTCCTTTTCACTTATGTTTGTAAAGCCTAACCACTAAGTATGGGACTTGCCGTTTAAGATTAAAAAATTAAAACAAAGAGCAGTTTCAGATACACACATGTTTCTGTTATGTTTCACACGTTATGATTTATTCATCCTCCAATATGCGTTCAAGAACTAAGCCCTTATGAAATATGAAATCATTGTAAAACCGCGGTGATTTTTGAAACTGCTATAACTTTCTTTTATTTTTGAAATAAAACAGAATCTAGACGTGATGTGAATTTCACCACATTAAACTAGAGAAAAGCACATCATAATCAGTTAAGCTATGTTTGAGATTAGCGCGCACAAACACACACAGACAAACAGATACGCAGGCAAAAATTCAAAAAAAAATGATTTAATTCTTCTTATTTAATAAAGGCTTCCATTAATAGTTTTTACTTAATATCTTATTCTCTAATTCATACATTTTTGAAATTTTGCGTGGAAGGAGGACTGGGCCGGCAACGTAGCGAGATGCAATGACCAGCGATGGACTCTCAAGAGTACAAAATGAAAAAGAAACGTGGGCAGACCACAAAAACGATGGGCGGATATAGTATAGACATAGTGGTTAAAAATAAACTGGTTAAAGAAAGCGCAGAACCGAGAAAACTGGAAGAAAGTGGAGGAAGGAGTATAGGCCTATACGCTATTAAGGGGTTCCTATAACACAAACTAAATAACAACATTAAATTCATTTACTTTTAAGTTACTAACATGTAATTAAGATTACATAAAACATATTGTAACTACATACTTTATGGGAAATAAAAAGGCTTTATTATTATTTAATATCTTTAATGTAGGAACACCACCCTCTCACAATTATATGTTTAGACATATTAACTTGGTAACGGATTTCTGGTAAGTAAGTGCGTGTGTTTAAATCGGTAATTGTAGTAAATTGTATATTAAATCATTGGTAACTAATAACCTGCATCAAAAGTGATAGAAAACTGTATGTATAAGACATTTATTTCTTATCATCATAAGCCTATTGCAGTCCTATGCTGGACATAGGTCTCTCACTGGCCTCTCCCATTGCACGATGATCGAATTTGGGCTTCTCATATATAATATATGTCAATTTTTTGTTACCTATTAACAACAAAAAACAAGCGCATCATAGGTACAAAATGGACTGTGGACTTGAAGAAAGTGACACAACGCTCCTAGAGCAGTTATGCATACCTATCCATGAGGTTTTTGTTTATTGTTCTAATGTCATATTTTTTAATTTATTTTATTTTGTGCACAACCTTTAATATAGACTTGGGAGCCTATCCCCATATTTATTAGGTTTAAACCTCTAACACCCCTTACTCCTGTTAGACCCCATTAGACTTAGGAATTATATATATGATTAGAACATCTAGGAAGGCCATAAACCGATACATGAAGCATAACTAAAACTGCATTTAGATTGGATAGTCCAATGCGAATTCTCCAAAAAAAATTGGTATCAAGAGTCAGGCCTAGGTATTCTGAATAAACCTGACATTGACGGAATCAATGCATATTACTTTTAAATTTTTGTTCATCAAGAAATTAATTTGTTAAATTCTTATAATACCTTATATCTTAACGAATGATTGATTTCATAAAAATATTTTTTTTTGTTTTTTTTTTCAATAAAAAAATCATTTTTTTTTCCTATTCAATTTTGTATTATGCATTATTTGTATTGTAGTTGTAGGTTAGAGAATTTAAGTAGGGTACTACAAATTTCAAAATGTTTGGGTTGCAGGGGGGCTTTCGGTGTCGGCGTGTGGTGGTCGACACGGCGGGTGCGCTGGTGTGGTGTGGTGGGGCGCATGGAAGAGGGCATGCGGGAGTGCGCTCGGCTCGAAATAACCCGTCGTATTTCGGTCGCGCCGCCCCCCGCCCTCGCATCGCCGCCGCCGGCGCAACGCGCGCTTCTCCGTCTCCGCACTATCCGCTAACTATTCGCAATCGACCGACGTCTTGGTTGTTGGACTTGGGTTATAATGACTTAACTTCTGCTAAATGAACCCGTGGACTAGAATAAGTTTTTCGCAGTGGCGTATTTATTTCTTACTATACGAGCGCCCAAACGAGGATTGTTTTGCGATAAGGACTAATAGCGTCGAGTGAGAGTTTTTTGTGCGTTGTGCTGCGGTGGCGGCGAGATGGAGAAGCAGTCCAGGTGGTCGGAGCAACGCTCCGAGCAGCGCTCCGAGCAGCGAGTGCAGCAGCATTCCGAGCGTCGTGAACAGATTGTGCAGCAGCAGGAGCGCGTCCAGCGCACCGAGCAGCACTACACACGCCAGATGCTCACACAACAAGGTCAGTTCACTTTTATCATATCACTATTCTGGTACTCGCATAACAACGTAAGTGTAAATACAGTTTGATATTTACACTTACTCTACCACATATAATGTATGTACCGAATTTAGCTTTAAATTAATGTCACTTAACTGTTATGATAACACCATGCCTAATGCGAATTTTAATATGTACCATTTAGTTTAGGAATTATGTATCCCTAACTTCATCATAATATAAAGGATTGTTGGTCCGGTGGAGCGGCGGGCGTGAGGCTAGGTCCGCGGCGCCCACGCGCGCGCCCCAGAATAGCCGCTCTATCTCGCTCGCGGTGGAAAAGCGCTATGCACAAATAAAGTTACGCACCAGGAAGAAACTAAAGACACTCGCAGGCGGATCGCCTTGCGTGCGCCTCGCTAAGCGGGAGCTGTAGCTCACCGCTGTCCCCATTCATGAATATATTTATTCTTATGTTTTGACCGGTTTCAGAAAATCATTGCACTATCACTGAAAGCGATTGTAATAAAACTAACATCAACAAGCGAACTCAAATTTAGAACTTCACTAAAATGAAAATGAATATGAACTAAAAGCAAATAATTTGAACAGCATTAAAATCTGGAATAGGCATCATATGTCGGTGTAATGGCAATGTGAGTTCGCTTGTTCTCTCCATTAAGGTTGCAGCGCGAACTTGTTTTAGCTTTAAGAACTTGTTTACTTATAAGGCGCAAAGTCCTACCCTTTTATGGAGTCTGTACAAATCAGATTCCATTCAAGGATTATTTTTTAAACAAAATGCTGAGTGGTGGCACATTTGTGTTTAATTAAACAAATGTTTTCATAAGTAAATATTAACACACTTCAATTAACATAGTCTAATTGAACTTAATTCATTGTAAATTTTCCTCTTTTAAAACTTTTAAATATGCCTGATTTATCAAAATACGATTAGAAAAGGGACAATATTTAGATCCAGATAAACACTATGATGATAAAATACATTAATTGCACTAGGTATATAAACTTTCTTAGGATTTTATTCTTTCGTTTCGTTAATTACGTTTAGTAAAAAAAAATTGGCACCTTTACAAAAATCTACAGACTTTCAATAGTGGTAATCCCAATGGAATACAATAATGTCTTTATATACCAAAGTAATAAAACATTGATTGTTGTATTTGGCATGGTATGCCCCCGAAAAAGAAGACATACGTCGGCGGCAGTTGTTCAAACTAAACGAATTTACCATTTCATTATTCTGTTGAACTGTAACTGTGAGTAGGTTTCTTTGCGAACACAGTTATACATGAAGTGTTGGGTGACTCATTACTGAAACACTTAGCATAAATCGTTGACGATGAACAACATCCACAGATGAGATGAAAGGATATGCCTTACTTAATTAAATGAACGGGATTTAAAGACATTGTGTTTCCCTGCCTGGACTATACCAAGCCACCATTAACAAAACAGAATTCGAAATAGTTTTATTAATACACTTTTAGAATAGGTACAAAGTCTCTTCGATGCAAGCAAGTACGAGTGCAATAGACATCAAATCGTGGTCGCAGTATTATCTTAGTTTTTGCATTCGATCACTTTAATTAATGGTTTTCTATTTCGACGTACGACTGAGAATTGTATTATAATAGCATCATTATAGTATGTCGTGAAAAACATTGGATGAAGTGCTACTGAGCGTAGTTTTCACTCTTTTCTTAGCTGTACACAACGAATAGAAACGGCATAAAATGCTAGTACTATGTTCACGAATCTTTCACTTTTTATAATTGTACAAGCAGCGATAAAAGCGAACCAGATGAATGGTAGTCATCTATTTCATTGAACATGTAGTATTTGATCGATGAGTAAAACTGACACCATACAAACACATCTGGTTGATAAGTAATAGTAGAGTAGAAGACAAATTTGCATTTGTTTAGTGTACTCGTTTTCGGTACATAATCCGAAGGAACAACATGTGTGTAGCAATAAAAATGCGCGCTTCGGCCAACGGTCGGTGCCACAGCTAGATGACCATCTCAATATGTCGGCGTGTTCCGTCTAGCGCGTAGCTAGAACGTGTTCACCACTCATTATAACGTAACATGTTAACTGTAGCGCGTCGAGGTGCTTGCTTACTTCTTAACTATAAAAAATAAAACAAAAACTTGCTAGCACTTTACCGTCACTAACCACACCATGTTACCGATGTTGGTAAACTGGAATTACGTGCACATCAACAAACTCGATGTAAATAAATAACATTAGTACTTTCCACTATTTATAAATATTATACTCGTACATTAGCATTAGTGATATAATTGATTAAGATATATCACTAGAAATGTAGAGTAATGAGAAAATTATATTTGTATGATTGACGTCTCCAATTTCCATCCCGCGAGCGAAATAGTGATTCGATTTTAACAACGAAAGTGCAAGTTAAAACTTTCAACTACGTATGCTCGCAGAGCTGGGAACAAAGTCGATAAGAAATTATTAACGACATACGCTTCTTTGTGCAACTGATTCGCTTACAAAGCATTAGAAAACACTTCTTGCTCAAATGGTCATTGTTTAATACAATGCAATCACTTCATACTATGATATGCGTGAATTTTCTTACTAAAGATTAAAAAGACACGGCTATCAAGAGACACGCAGATAAGTCACGTTTCGAAAAGTATTCGAAAGCTTAAGTTAATAGTTGAAATTGAGATGAAATCACATTGGTATCATCACCCGTTTTTAAATGCCCGGTAATAAATTTGTACCCGGTGTTAAAATGGCCCAGACAATGTTTGATAGCCGCGACGCTCACTTTTACCAGTCTTATCTCCAAATTTATAATCTCAGCGAACAGTTAAATATGTAGGTACATGGGTCAGCTACTTTCGCTCGATACTGCAAGTGATTTGTTTATGAACAAGTTACGTTTAATTTAACCATTTTTAAGTTTGCTGATCCACAATAAAAAAAACTCCTATTCTTCTACAATACTGAGTAAAAAAATCTTTATCACGAGGTATTGTTACTCGAAAAAAAAGAGTTAACACAAGCACAATATGGTGTAATTCAATGGATTAACTATACATTTTCGTCGGTATAAATTTTAGTTTCATCTACTTTTACGATAAAAGATTTATTGTATTTTTACAAGTGCAAGTTACAGAAGTTTTATTATTGACACATTCTTGAGTGTGCGAAATGAAGGTGTGAGCTAAATTAGTAGGTCACTGAATTATTTATTCTTAATTATATTACGATTTATATAAGAATTTACAGGTATAGATATTATTAACTCCATGTTAAATAGATAAATTTATATAGAAATTTTAGCTTTCTTTTCATGGCGATGAATGTTATCATCGCTCAATCTTCTTAATATATATAAATCTCGTGTCACAATGTTTGTCCTCAATGGATTCCTAAACCATCTAACCAATTATAATAAAATTCGCACACCATGTGCAGTTCGATCCAACTTGAGAGATAGGATAGTTTATATCACAATTTACTAATTGGGAAAAAAATATTTCTTTTGAAGAGAAGCAGACGAAGTTGCATAAGTCAGCTAGTACTTAATAAAAATTTATAATTTAGTTGTTCGGGCATGAAATGTTACAAAAACTATAGGTATAAATTTATTTATAAACGTATGCTTAAATGACCCAACCAACATTATTGGATGTAATAACTCAATTCTTATTTTAAACATTTTTAAATTAAAATGATCTAGTACAATTTAAATTTATTAATACGAAAAAAAATATAATACTTTACTTTTGACGAAATAAAAAGAAAAGTTTTTTTCTAATGACGATGCTGCTGTAACACTACGACCGACAGTATGCCAGACATCAGCCCCTTAGGCAAGTTGCAAGCGTTTTTCGTTAACGCCTAAATTCTCGTGTGTCATTCTAATCTACGTGTGTCTATGGCTAATCTTAAGATTAATTGCAGTAAGAAAAACGCTTGCAACTTGGCTAGGGGGGCAGGTTTGTGTTCTCAAGGAAAGTTATATTACTCGTATTTTATTTGCAGATTTCTTTATCTGTGCCGTCATTCCCCATATCTTTGGGGGTCGCTCAGCCCTCTAGTGTAACTTATAAAAGTTGTATTGAAAAATATAATACATCCGCATACATTCCTTCTAATAACCATTTATATTGTGTTTTATGTATATTGACTGCCTCGGTGGCGTAGTGGTAGCGTATGCGACTGCTAAGCTTGAGGTCTCGGGTTCGATTCCCGGGTCGGACCAAATGTTTGTATGATCTGCAAACATTTGTTTCGGAGTTTGGGTGTTTTCTATGTATAATATGTAAGTATTTACAAAAAAAAAGTATATAAGTATTTATATCAGTTGTGTAGTACACCCATAACACAAGCTCTGCTTAGCTTGGGACTAGATGGCGTTGTGTGTTAGATGTCCGGAATATTTATTTATTTATTGGAGTAACGATGTAACCAGAAAGAAGGGTTATCGTTTTGGCAGTTTGGAATATGTTTGTGAAACATATTCACAAACATATATAGATATATGTTTGTGAATATGTTTCACTGATTTAATGAATGAGGTGTCATAAGCTGTGTAATAATGCTCCGGGTTACATACTACCTTTATAAATTTCATGAAAATAAAAATACGTAGTCGAATTATTGTTTTTTTATAATTTTCTTATTTAACTTTGGTTTTTATATGGCTATGAATTAATTTAAATTTGGAAATATGAACGAAAAAGTTTTTATATAATGTTAAATTACTTTTAGAAAGGCTTTATACGTTTAGTTTAGTATAGTTAGAGAAGCAATTTGCAGTGTCTATTAAACACATGTAAGAATAATAAATACACGTAGAAATAAAAATATGTAACATATTTCCATGTATAACATTAACAACATTATTAACCCTTTCTGAAAAGAATGAATTGTTTCAATCATAAATGGTGATGTATATTTGTTAATCTTTCATTAGTCTCACAACATACCTTAGATAGATAAAAAAAGTACGTGCGTACAAAGTACACATGTCAGAAGTGAAACTTCTTTAGCAAACAAATTTTTAAGTCTTGTTTATATTTATACAAATCTAAAACTTTAGATTTAAATTAAAAAATAAAACGCTGCTCATCTTCGTGACGTTTCATCCGTAAAAATTTTACCCTCATGCGCCTTAACAAGTTGTACATATTGTGCCTTAACGTGTAACCGATTTGAGGAAATAAATAAAATAACACAAGAGCACCGTAAATACAGTTGCCACAGATTTATTCATCTGGATCCAATTATGACGAGAAAGTTCACAATGCGTAAGGAGGGAACCCAATAAGTATAATTATAAATTCTGATTCTAAATCAACCAAGACTTCCTATTGACATAAATATGAATAATATTATACAAAGGAGCGAAAAGTAGTGAGTTTAAGATATTTATGATGTACTTGCGTTTTGTATATACAACAAGCTGTACAATCATATTTCTGTCAATAGTATCGATATACATATTTTAATACAAGGGTTATTTCTATCGCTTTCTATTTTTATCATACCTACGAAAACTAAGTTCCATAAAGACATAATTTCTTCCTTTTCTAACAATATATACATATACCTATATGGACAAACACAGAAATTGGTAGAGACTAACTTATAAGGTGATTAGTGCATAATTATTCATTACAAGTTACAACTATCGTGAGTAATGCTTAAGCTACGGTTATCAAGAACACACATATATATATACAGAAATAGTTGGTTCTACTCGGTGGTCTGCCTTTTTATTAGCAATTATATCTCATTTCAAAAGTCTATTTTGGAACAAAATATAGGTATAAATACTTTAAATGCTTTTTTTTAAAATCTTTGCTTACTGAAGATTTGCTAAAAACTTTATTTGTTATTTGATAGTTCGTCCATCTCGATTATCCGGATTTTTGTCGTTAAAACTTAAATTTGCCCTTTCGAAAACACTCGTTTATGGATAATGAATAAATGACACAATTATTTAATTTGACTGCCTCGGTGGCGCAGTGATAGTGTATACAACTGCTGTGCTTGAGGTTTTCGGTTTCGGGTTCGATTCCCGGGTCGGACCAAATGTTTGTATGATCTGTTTCCTATGTATTTACAAAAAAGGCGTATATGTATTAATTTTATGACAACAAAATTACTTTAGATTTTTTTCTGTAGGATTCTTCTTCAGCTGGGTGACTTTTGTTCGCCAAATTTCATGTTTTTCATTTGACACGAAGCATCCTTTAGGATTTGGTTTACCTGTAAACTGAATATAGGCACTGCAAATAATCGTAAATATACGTTTTAGAAGTATTCATTTTAACTTAATACTACCATACGTTAGTAAGAGAAAGTATTAATAGATGGACATAGAAAACGAAAGGATAAGTCAAACGAAGCAGGTACATTGTAAAAATTCGAATGAAGTTAATTTTAAATAACATATTGCACTGTTATCTACATTACCTAAAGCTCGCCTTCATAAATTCATACAATATTAGAATAAAATTTTGCAATTCCAACTGTAATGAGGTCACTTTCGAACTCGTAGCACATTCAAGGGACATACACAAGATATAACTGATATTTTATACAGTAACATTTTATTGTACGATTCACATTGAGGCACATTTACCATATGGCGTGGAATGAGCAGGTTTGGCGGTGGTTTGATTGGTAGACAGCTGGGTGTCGATTACAAGTAGACTGGTCGAAGAGATTGTGAAATCATAATAACGGATTTGAAAATTTTGATATTTTTTAAACACGAAATACTGTGAATGGTGTAAGTAAAGAAGCACAAAATACATTACTAACTACCATAACTGACTATGATATAAATAACTAAATACAACCTATATCGTATGACTTCTTTTCCATATTTATTTTATTTTATTGTTTTCGAATTACGATTGAAACTTTTAAAAATATTTCTTAATTTTCGGACTTATTCCCATAGGCATTTAAACATCGTAATATAAAGGTATAATAGTAGTATATAAAGATAAAAACAAATGAGCTTTGCATAACTGAGTTTAGACGAATTGCAAAACTAATTCCTGGTTACACTAATACAGTTAGTGGTCCAGTGCTGTCTGCGGTTTTTATGGCGACAGAGTTCGACATTACTCGAAGAATGAATTAAAGTGTATTAAGATGTAAGATGCCTACAATTCGCGATTAGTAGATATCTTAAACTATCTTATTGTTTAAGTAACAATCAACATCATTAAAACAGCCTTTAAGAGTTCACTGCAGGACATAGACGTTTTCATAGAAGGAGGTTTTAGACTACTAAGAAGTATTTTTAAATAACCAAAGTAAACTTTATATAGAACATGAGAAATTATAAAGATTAAGCAATTTTAAATGTATTTCATAATCGTAATGGTTTGGTGCTTACCTAACGTAATATTTGGCAGTGAGCCAAATTTCTCCCATCCGCATCCACACCTTTGCAAGAACTTCAAATAAGTGTAAATGTTTAACATTATGTATTAACTTACTTATATTATGTAGGTACATATAATAGAAAAAATACTTGGTATTCATTCATCTACTTCTATAGTAAATGTTTTAACATATACGTTAACATACATTATGACCTTGACCTAAAATGTAAACCTTGACTGCTTCCCTTAGTAAAAATCTCATGGTTTAATGGTTTTGCTTTCTTTGATAGTATTCATGATTAAACAGAGGATTACAAATATTTGAACAGGGCTTACGTTAAAGTTGTCGTTATTTTCATTCTTCATTTTACTTCCCCGTTAACTATGTACGAAATAATTCTAAGGTTGAGAAAATAATGTCGTTTTTATTAGATTCGTTACGAAATATTTATTACTGCAACATTCTTGAGAATATGTATCAAACCGAAGGAGTCTACCAAATTGGCGCCCGTAACAAGATCCGAGTGTGGATACTAAAATAGACGCGCGAAAAGAGCTGAACTGCCTCGTCGCTCCCGTGACTCATGCGCATCCAATCCAAAGAAAGAACTGGAATACGTTCGTTCCAGGAATTTTTTGATATTAATCATACAAGTAATCACCATCATTGTCATTTTATAGATAATGTTTCATTAGCAACGATGTTTTAATTGTAAGCAAAATTGACCAGTAGGATAAACCTAACTTTAAAAAATCTGTGTTATTTTACTCGTATTCTATTTTAAAAATTGTTCTCCTAAATAAGAAACCGATCAAATTGTGAAAATAGCATAGGTAATGACGTTTTATCATGATCTTATTATTTATGTGCCCAGTGCCGTAACATTTTGATTACGTGCATTTTATATTTGAATTTAGATTAGGCATGTTTAAATATCCACGATTTTTTAAAAATTATTTGCATTATTTTTCTTAGATGTTAATTACTAAAATAACAACAGGTATTTTTTTTTGTTACAGTTGAATCTGTTGGTGATCGATTGCCTGTAACTATGAGTCGACCAGGTGAACCTTCTCCTCCGATCTTTGAACAAATCTTTAAAAATGCAAGGTTTGCTCAAGGCGGCAATGCAAAATTCGAAGGAAAACTCAGAGGAAATCCTACTCCCGTAGTATCATGGACCAGAAAGAAAGCTCCGTTAGTAGAATGTAATAAATATAGTATGAGTTACAACGAACAAACTGGTGACGTATCATTGTTGATTAAGCAGATAGGTCCAGGTGACGAGGGAGAATATACTTGCACAGCACGTAATCAATATGGGGAAGCCATCTGTTCCGTCTACATTCAGCCTGAGGGTGTTCCAGTTCCGGCTCACCAATCTCAACAGCAAAGTTATAGGCATGTCAGTGAGAGTGTAGAACACAAATCTTACGGGACACAGGGATACACAACCGAACAGTCGAGGCAATCCCAAAAAATCGCTTATACTAATGGCAGTGATTATTCATCTACGGAAGATTTCAAAGTAGACACTTTTGAGTATAGGCTTTTGAGAGAAGTTTCATTCAGAGAAACTATAACAAAAAGGTATGTAAATGAGAGCGATGTTCAAATCAGCACTGAAATCGAAAAATCTCTTGGACCAGTATCACCACCGAAAATTGCACAAAAGCCAAGGAATTCGAAACTTCAAGAAGGTGCAGATGCACAATTTCAGGTGCAACTATCAGGTAATCCGCGACCACGAGTTACTTGGTTTAAGAACGGTCAAAGAATTATTAACTCCAACAAACAGGAAATTATAACTTCTCATAATCAAACCATCCTAAGAATAAGGAACACTCAGAAGTCTGACTCTGGTCATTACACATTATTGGCTGAAAATCCAAACGGATGTATTGTCACATCAGCCTACCTTGCTGTTGAATCCCCACAAGAAACGTATGTTCAAGACAACAAATCACAGTATATAATGGATACGCAACAAACCGCTCTAGAAGAAAGAGTAGAAGTATGTGAAAAAGCTCTCGCTCCGCAATTTGTAAGAGTCTGCCAAGACCGTGATGTCACGGAGGGCAAAATGACGCGATTCGATTGCCGCGTCACTGGCCGACCTTACCCAGAAGTCACGTGGTTCATTAACGAAAGACAAATTCGAGACGATTATAATCATAAGATATTAGTAAACGAATCCGGTAATCATGCGCTTATGATTACAAACGTCGATCTCAGAGATAGTGGTGTAGTTACATGTGTAGCTCGTAACAAAAGTGGAGAAACATCTTTCCAATGCCGACTCAATGTAATTGAAAAAGAACAAGTTGTAGCACCCAAATTCATAGAACGTTTTAGCACATTAAGCGTGCGAGAAGGCGAACCCGTTATTTTAAATGCACGCGCAATAGGCACACCTACACCACGTATCACATGGCAGAAGGACGGCGTTCAGATATTACCCAATCCAGAGTTACGAATGAATACCGACGGTGGAGCCTCGACGCTGGATATCCCGCGAGCCAAGGCGTCGGATGCGGCATGGTATCAATGCACCGCCCAGAACGTCGCAGGTTCCACCTCTACTCGGGCAAGGCTCTACGTCGAGGTACCAAAAGAGCCTCCGCCCGAGCAAAAACGTCTGCACTTGCCCCGACCTACTAAGATTATCGAACCAGAGTAAGTACTGTTTGAACTGCTTGCAATAATCATAATATAGTAACATTAAGGCAAATGCCAAAGTAATAATTTTTCATCATTGAAATTCATTTTATAAAATAAGCAAATTATCAATTTAAAAAAAACAAGTTGTTAGTTACTTTAAAATATATGTTACAGACCCGCTCCTGGACCAGAGATTATATATCTCAGGCATGTAGAAAGGGCAAGACCGTACATTCCTCCAGGTGAGGAAGACCGAGTTTATCCTCCACCACAGTTTATTGTGCCACTCAAGAGTGTTACACAAATGGAGGGTGGCAAAATACACTTTGAAACCAGGATAGAACCGGTTGGCGATCCAACGATGAAAATTGAGTGGTTAAAAAATGGACAAAGTATCGAAGCAAGTAAGTACTATACAAATCTGATAAAGTTTAAATTAGTCCTTTTTATTCCGTTGCTTCTAGTGTCTGTCACAGTCATTCTCTTATAAATAATAAACAACTGGGAACACATATGTATCCGTCCGTCACGATATTAACTGACCCTTGAATTTATAAGAAAATTTTGTATTTTCGCAGGTTCTAGATTTACGTCAATATTTAGGTTTGGGTACATTTCCCTGGATATGCTCAGTCTTAACATCCAAGATAGCGGTGAATATACTTGCCGAGCAATCAGTGCAACAGGTATTGCAGAAACTAAAGCTATGTTGCACGTAACTCCGAGAGCAACTATTGAAAGAACTAGCCAACATCCAGAGAGTTTACAGTACATACAACAGTTAGAGGATTATTCCAGATATCAACACCAGGAATCAGTAGAAGAACAAACTTCACAGAGGCCACAATTTATAAGGCCACTGCAAGATCTCGGTGAGTTACAAGAAGGCAGAAATGCTCATTTTGAGGCTCAACTGACCCCTGTTAGTGACCCTACTATGAGAGTGGAATGGTACAAAGATGGCAGGCCAATTACAGCTAGCTCGCGAATCACGTCAATCTTCAACTTCGGTTACGTCTCCCTTAACATCATGCACCTACGGGCTGAAGATGCAGGTTCGTACACAGTGAGAGCTGTGAATAGATTAGGTGAAGCCATAAGTACTGCTTCCATTCGGGTTGCTGCCAGGAGTACAGTTACTGCCGATTTAGGAATACCAGAACAGCGACGATATATTGAAAAGACTGAACAACTAGAAGCTTATCAACAACTGCAACACCAAAAATACTATCAGGAGGCTCCTGAAAGTACACAACGACCTGAGTTTAAAACGCCAATCAAAGATCAAATAAATATCAAAGAAGGAGGATTCGCTCATTTCGAAGCCCGTCTGGAACCGGTAGGAGATTCAACCCTACGAGTTGAATGGTTAAAAGATGGGCGCCCTGTAGAAGCTAGTTCCAGAATAACAACATTCTTCAATTTTGGATATGTTGCCTTAACGATTAAATCTGTTACTGTACATGATGCTGGTCATTACACATGTCGTGCATACAATGCTCTTGGTCAAGCGGCAACCAGCGCTAATCTAACTATTGTGACAAAGAAAGATATAATAGCTGAATCGCAACATCCAGGTGGATATGAAAAAATTCAGCATCTTGAAGATTCGAGCAGATATTCAAGACGAACTGAAGAAGAATCCAAAATAATTCAAAAACCAAGGTTTTTGGGACCTCTAAAAGGTACTAATAAAATAGTTGAGGGACAGAGTGCGCACTTTGAAGCAAGAGTTGAACCACAAAGCGACTTGACAATGACAGTAGAGTGGTATTATAATGGAAAACAAATCAAGAGCGCAAATCGCATTCAGACTTACCACGATTTTGGCTACGTCGCACTGGATATCGCCAGTGTGCGTGCTGATGATTCTGGCGTGTATACAGTTGTAGCTAGAAATGCCGCTGGTGAGGCACAGTTAAGTGCTTCTATGACAGTTGAAAGTAAGTAACTTTATGCTTTAAAACAAACTGAATATTGTTGTTTTGAACAGATATTTTTGTTGAAACCTTTTTTGATCAATTATTGTATAATAATATTGATAACAGACTGACATGACGCGCCCCATTTGCCTTTGAAGCCGCTACTACGAAAAGCTCTAGCGCTCCCTAAGGGGGGGGTACCTTAAATTTTATACCCAGCAGGGATTTTAGTTTTTTTATCAATTTTGTTTTTAACATCATTTTTCTTATTTCAGCACGTTCAAGTATTGATACCTCCAGTATTCATCGTGGACTATACGAAAAAACTAAACATATTGAAGAATCTAAATTTATCGAACCTATGTATGAAATTGAAGAAATTTCAAAATCAAAACCAGTATTCGTGCAACCATTATCTGACCCAGCACCAGTTTCAGAAGGAAAAAATATTCATCTCGAGTGCCGGCTAGAACCTATGGGCGATCCTACAATGCGGGTTGAATGGTTCCACAATGGTAGAGCTGTTACTGTAGGCTCTAGATTTAGAACATACTATGACTTTGGATTTGTTGCTCTAGATATCGTACATGCTACATCAACAGATTCTGGAGAATATACTGTTAGGGCTGTTAATCATTTAGGATCAGCTCACACTTCTGCAATGGTACGTGTCATTGAGAGATCAGATATTGTTACTGATACTCAACATGAACAAGCCGTAGAGCAAATTCAAATGCTTGAGGATGCGGCACGAAGATCTAGGCAAGTCCATGAAGATATAACTGTAATGCAAGCTCCACAATTCTCTAGGGCCTTGCACAACATTGAGACTGTCGAAGGGACCAATGTGCATTTGGAGTGTAGATTGCAACCTGTAGGTGATCAAACAATGAGGGTCGAATGGTTTTGTAATGGAAGACCCATTAAAACTGGTCACAGATTTAGACCAGCGTATGAATTCGATTACGTAGCTCTAGACTTGTTGAGCGTATATCCCGAAGATTCAGGCGTTTATACTTGCCAAGCCACAAATCAACTTGGAGAAGCGGTAACATCGTGTGCATTAAGAGTAATAGCTAAGAAAGATTTGATATTCGATTCGCAACATCCATCTGGACTTGAGAAAATTCAGTATTTAGAGGATGCATCTCGTTACAAGAAGAGTGAAGTGGTAGATGAAGCCATAAATATAAAGCCACGCTTTATTACAAAACCTAAGTCTATTGAGAGTGTTATAGAAGGACAACATGTTCATTTTGAGTGTAAACTTGAACCTGTAACAGATCCGAACCTCAAGGTTGAATGGTTCAAAAATGGAAAACCCGTGACTATTGGACATAGATTTAGGCCAATTCATGACTTTGGTTATGTAGCGATTGACATTATTGATTTAATTGCTGAAGATACAGGTATTTACACATGTCGAGCAGTTAATTTAGTTGGCACAGATGAAGTCAATTGCAAACTGACTTGCCGTAGCACAACAGATATCATAAAGGCTACACAAAATGAAGCTGGTTTAGAACAAATTCAAGTCTTAGAAGATAGATCTAAGTACCATAGATCTGACTTTGTCGACGAAGTGACAACACAAGCACCAATATTTACAACTTCATTGAAAAACGTTGAGATTAAAGAGAGTCAGAGAGCTCATTTCGAATGTCGTCTAATACCTGTCTCTGATGCAACAATGAAAGTTGAATGGTATCACAATAATAAACCTCTTAAGAGTGGTTCAAGGTTTACAGAAACCAATAACTTTGGTTTTGTAGCACTCGATATTATGTCTTGCTTGCCAGAGGATTCTGGTACATATACTTGTAGAGCTATTAACGCCCTCGGTGAAGCTGTGACATCTGGAATTGCAATTGTTCATTCCAAGAAATCTATTTACTTGGAATCTCAACACGAAGGCGCTTTACCTAGGTTGAATCAGTTAGAAGATACTTCAAGGTATCAGCGACATAGTGCGCAGGAGGAAGTTGTAACGCAAGCACCGGTATTTACAATGCCCATGAAAGATATAAAAGTGGCTGAAAATCAGGCCGTGCACTTTGAAGCTAGGCTTATTCCAGTTGGAGATCCAACACTTCGAGTGGAATGGCTTCGAAACGGTGTGCCAATTGAAGCATGTGAGTATTTTTAATTAATATATTTTAATGTATGACTACATGAAACAATTGTACGGAACTTAATATATTTTTTATTACTTTATTTAGCAAATCGTTTAACAACTATGCACGATTTCGGATATGTGGCCCTGAACATGAAGTACGTCAACCCTGAGGATTCTGGTTCATATACATGTCGCGCAATCAACGAATTAGGCGAAGCCGTTACCTCATCTACACTATTTGTTCAATGTAAGCACACTATATTATTTTTTAATATATTTCTAATATCTAGGGATTGTCAACGACATAAAAACTGTGTTTGAACAAATAAGCTAAAGATCTTGGAATATTTAAATTCACTTTCTGATTTTAAAATAAAAGTGGATATTGGCAGTCCTGTATTGAGAAACTATTAAACGTTAAAAACTTTCTTTTTAATAACGTAGAGCTGCTATGATTATAGTTCTTCGTAGTGGTGATCAAGTTCAAACATAATTCATTTTTTGTTGAAGGTTATTTTAGTATGATTGTTTTGTATGCCTGGGAAAACGCATAAATATGATATAAGGTTGAAAAGTTTGCACTTAATGTCCTATATAGGTAGGGCAGAGTCACAATAACTACATTTTATATAATCTAAAATTACCACTTGAAACTAATATTTCTGATATTAGGTAATTTTACCGTAAGTTCCAAAAATCATAAGAGATCATGCAGATTGAACCAACATTGATATGAAAACAATTCCACAGCCAAAGCGTCCCTTCAATTAGAATCACAACACGAGAGTGCTCTCGAAAAGATTCAGCAATTAGAAGATTCTTCTCGCTATCGACGCAGGGAAGACGTTGAGGTAGCTGTGAATCAAGCACCACGATTTATAACGCAGTTAAATGGGCCTTCAAGATTAGTGGAAGGACAAAGCGCTCATTATGAATGTCGTATTGAACCATACCCCGATCCTAACATGCGTGTCGAGTGGTACTTTAATGGAAAAGTTCTGCAAAGTGGTCATAGATATCGTACCGCTTACGATTTTGGATTTGCTGCATTGGATATTCTATCAGTATACGGAGAAGATTCCGGCGAATATACATGCAAAGTTATTAACAACTTAGGCCAAGCTACATCTTCGATTAAATTGAACGTTCAATGTAAGTGTGAAATATCTATTTTCTGTAATAATTATTCTTCTTTTGTTTTGTAGTTGAAATTTTAATATTTATTATTAGTTATAAAAAAGGAACCACTGTCAGGATATCAGAATAAAGTAAATAATAAAAAGAATAAACATTGTGTTAAAAAAAATTAACAATGTATTGAAACAAAGCAACACTTTTATAACCATAATTGTAATTGAGTACCTTGAAAAATATAATAATACGTATCGAATTGTACGGAAGGTATACTTTTATTAATATTAATTGTCAAGAGCTAAGTAATAGCTTAAAAATATTGCTCGCAGTAATATCTATTGAATGTAGAAAATCAGGTTCCATTTTGGTTTTTAACGCATTTATTACTGAATTATTACATTACAGCTAAGGAGTCTATAATAAGAGACACGCAACATGAAAGTGCTCTTGAGAAGATTCAATATTTGGAAGACGACAGCAGGTACAAACGCGTGGTACGCGATGAAAGCTTTGTGGCTGAGAAACCACAATTCGGCAAACCATTAAAGAACGTACAAGTTGGCGAAGGTCAACCAGTGCACTTGGAAGCAACACTGACACCAGTTAATGACCCCACAATGCGCGTCGAATGGTATTGCAATGGCAGGCCTATTCAACAAGGACACCGGTTTAAGACTACATATGACTTTGGTTACGTAGCTTTAGATGTTTTGTATGCTTATGCCGAAGACAGCGGTACTTATATGTGCAAAGCCACTAATGCCGTTGGTGAAGCTGTCACCACCAGTTCTGTAAAAGTAGACGGTAAATATAATATTAATAAATTCATTATTTATATTAAATTACTAATAGGTATCATTGTCCAAACTCAATTTTGCTCTTTTCATAAGATTTAGTTATTAACACAAATGAAATGAATTAAAGATTCATTCTGACAACGATATCTATTAAATTTTTACTAATTGGTAGTAAGGGGAAATAATAAGAGAGGAAGAGAGAGAATCGAAAGACAGAGAGAGAGATTGTAGAATATGAGAAAGTGAATATGAGCGTTACAATTTACATCAACTGCACTAATGGTCACTACGCCATCTGTGCAGTCGATGTGAAACCACTAAGTTTAAGCGACAGTTCGCCCACGTGAATTATTACTACGCTGAGTGTTGTGGGTTCAATAGCCGCATGGAACAGCACTTTGTGTGATCCACAAATTGATGCTCAAGTCTAAGAGTTTTTAGGAGACACAGAAAATGTACTCCTAATGCGAGAGTTCTAAAAATTAAAATAAGTGATCTAAATGAAATTGTTTAATTCTGCGCTCATTCTCACTTTTTCGAAAATGCTGGAGTAAATTATTATCATTTATTTACAGTAACAAACATCTTATTTGATACACTTCTTATTTCATTTTCAGCCAAAGCTGGACTCTATTTAGATACATTAGATGAGCAGAGATTAAGAAAGATCCAAGAACTAGAAAAGTACGAAAGGCCTAAACCAGTAGAAGAAGACCAACCGGGTCAAAGACCGGTCTTCTTAACGCCTCTTACAAATCTTGAAAACTTAAAAGAAGGAGATCGGGCCCACTTTGAGTGTAGAGTAGAACCTATAAACGATTCAGATTTAAAGATTGAATGGTTCCACAATGGGCAAAAAATTCGTGCAGGTCACAGATATCGAACAACTCATGATTTTGGTTATGTGGCTTTGGATATCTTATATACATATGCGGAAGATTCTGGTACATATATGTGTAAAGCATCTAATAAACTCGGTGAAGCAGTTAACACATGCACGTTGAAGGTTGCAGGTAAATGTTATAGATCAATATTATAAAGAGTATTCTACTATTCTTAAGTAATTACTAATTTAATGAATTTCTTGTTTTACAGGGCATAGAAATATAATCTTAGATACTCAACATCCCAATGGGTTAGAAAAAATTAGACAACTAGAGGCACAAGGACACCATACAAGGATGGAAGTTGAGGAACCCAAGATTAGTCCACCAAGGTTTGTGACAGAGTTGCGAGGTACAACTCATGTTTTTGAAGGACAGACAGCTCACTTCGAATGTCAAGTGGAACCTGTCCATGACCCTAACTTAAGAATAGAATTCTATCACAACGGAAAAACTCTGCAATCTGCTGCAAGGTTCCATATCACTTTTGATTTTGGTTACGTATCATTGGATATTCAACACTGTGTTCCTGAGGATGCTGGAGAGTATTCAGTAAAGGCCATCAATGCTTTAGGTCAATGTACTTCATCTATATCCATGACTGTAACCGCAAAAGGAAGCATTATATCGGAATCACAACGTCCTGAAGGCTTAGAGAAAATTCGAGAACTAGAAATGGCGACACCATTTAAGCGCCCTGAAATACCAGAACCAGTGACACGTCAACGACCAGTATTTACACAGCCGCTTCAAAACATCGATAACATACAAGAGGGTCAAACGGCCCACTTCGACTGCCGCCTTATCCCAGTTGGCGACCCCACCCTGAAAGTAGAATGGTTTAGGAATGAAAAACTAATTGAAGACAGTTCTAGAATCACTAAAACTCATGATTTTGGTTACGTTTCGATGACCATAACGCATGTACGGGATGAAGATGAAGGTGTCTATATGTGCAGAGCTTCAAACTTATTAGGCGAAGCTGTAACCACGGCTGCAATGAAGATAAAAAGTAATTACATTCCTAATTTCTAAAGAGTAATAAATTGCTGGAATTATTGATAATTAAATATTGTGTAAATAATAAAAAATTATCCTCTAAAGAAAGTCATGTCACTAAATTCTAGTGCTAAAAGTCGATGATATAGTTATTTAGTACGTAATAATGTTGATGTTTTAACAGCTAAAGCGGCTATCCAAATGGACACGCAGCACCCAGAAGGCATGAAGAAAATTCACCAGCTTGAACAACCGATGGAGAGAAGACCCGAAGAACCAGAACGGGAGTATGAAAAACCTATCTTTACTCAAGTGCTAACCGGACCTTCAGAGTTGTGGGAAGGACAGCACGCACACTATGAAGCTCGCGTGGTACCTGTTGGCGACCCAAGCTTAAGATTTGAGTGGTATATTAATGGAGTAGAACTTAAAATGGGTAAGAAACATGTGTTAAAAAATTAACTAAATTTTTATTGAAATTAATAAATGTATGATGAAGTTATTATCATAGATGATGGGTTATTAGTTTGCCAAAATAAATTGTCTACAGAAATCACATTGAAAGGAGTGAGTTCATTATTTTTGTTATCTTTTAAAAAACTAGTGAAGCACTAAAATATATCGCGAACACAGACCACCTTAAAGTGTTCAGTTGTATAGTTTTTATTTTAGTGATTTTATACTTTTGGACAATTAAAAATAAAATAAGTTCACTATATGTTATTAAATTTACAGGTTCAAGATTCCGAACAACACATGACTTTGGTTTTGTTACATTGGACATTAATTCAGTAGTAGCAGCCGATGCCGGACTATACATGTGTAAAGCGATAAACCGGGCTGGTAGTACTGTATCTTCAACATCACTAAAAGTCAAGACAAAATCCACTATAGTAGACCAAACAATGAGACCAGAATCCTGGGAACAAATTCAACTCAAGGAAGCTGCTATGAATAAAGTCCCTGAAATGTTTATAGATACCGGAGCTCAACAGGCACCGATATTTACAACACATCTTCAGAGCTATGACAAGCTTGTAGAAGGTCAACACGTTTATTTAGAAGCTCAAGTAGAACCAAGAACAGATCCTAACCTAAGGATCGAATGGTTTAAAAATGGAGTTTCTTTGACTACTGGATCCAGATTAAAGAGTACATTCGATTTCGGTCTTGTAACTCTCTCTATTAACGGTTTAAGAAACGATGACTCGGGTATTTACACATGTAAGGCTACAAATGCAATGGGGGAAGCAGTTTCTACAGCTTCGATCAAAATAGAAGATCGCCACTGGTTACTCGGAGAAACTCTTCACCCAGAATCATTAGACAGAATTGGTGCATTAGAACAACCAAAAGCTGGCAAACCTGAAGCGCCTGAACCTGTATATGAAACACCAGTTTTTATTAGCCATTTAAACAATATATTGTGCAAAGAGGGTGATAATATTCACTTTGAATGTAATGTTGAGCCTTCTCGAGATCCAACACTGAAAATTGAATGGTTCTTCAACAATAAGCCTTTACCATCAGGTACTAGATACAAGAGCACTCATGACTTCAGCTACGTATCTTTAGATATCATCCATACCTATGAAGAAGATTCTGGTATATACACATGCAAAGCAACAAATAGTAAGGGTTCGGCAACTACATCAGGATCATTGAGATGCACTGGAGATAAGAACATATATTTCGATACTCAGCATCCGCAAGGTAAAGTTGGTTTAGAGGCTGTGGAACAAGCAGAAGAAGCTAGGCTTTCTAAATCAAGAAGAACTTCTGTACCAGAGGTTGAATATCCTAAGCCAGAATGGGTAGTGCCTACATTAGCAGAACAGCAATTAATAGAAGGTCAATCACTGCACCTCGAAGGTCAAGTAGAACCAAAGAGTGATCCAAACTTGAAAATTGAGTGGTATTTCAATGGCAAGGTTTTAGAGCAAGGGTCAAGGTTTAAGCTAACAAGTGATTTTGGATTTGTAACTCTAGATGTGAGTGATATGTACGAAAGAGACAGTGGAATATACACATGCAAGGCCTACAATAAGAAGGGTGAAGCTTTCACATCATCGACTGTATTTTGTACCAGTAAAGAAAATTTAATTGAAAGAACACAACATCCTAAAGGAATAGAAGGTTTACAAAAGATTCAGAATCTAGAAGACTCTCTACGTAGAGAGCCTGGTGCTCAACCGGACGATGACACAGGTAGACCACCAGAATTCACAACTGTGTTCCAAGATATTGTTGACATTAGTGAGGGGCAGATTGCTCATTACGAAGCCTCATTAATACCCACCGGAGACCAAAGTATGACCATTGAATGGTTTTATAATGGTAAAACAATCGAAGCTAGCCATCGTATTAGAACTGTTTATGCATTTGGAATGGTTGTTCTTGAAATACTTGGTACTAAGACAACTGATTCGGGCGTGTACTCATGCAGGGCAACTAACAGATGGGGACAAGCAGAAATTAGTGTAAAGTTAGAATGCGTGGATAAAAGTAAAGGACAAAAGCCACGATTTACAACACACATTCAAAATATACAAGGTTTAAAAGATGGTCAATCAGCTCACTTCGAATGTACTGTAGTACCGGTTGATGACCCCGATCTAAAGATTGAATGGTATCACAATGGTCAGCCACTACGACATTCTACCAGAATCAAAACTGTTTCCGACTTTGGTTTTGTTTTTCTTGATATTTCGTATACTCAAAACCACGATACAGGCGAATATGTTTGCCGCGCATACAATAAATATGGCGAAGACTTTACCAAAGCTACAATACAGTGCTATGGAAGAGGAGGAGTTTATTTAGATTCATTGCAACCTGATTCACTTGCAAAGATAAGAGAATTAGAAAGTTTACAAGGAATACAACAACAAACACCCGCACTGGCTTCAGCTGAACCACCTAAATTCATAACTCAAATACAAGATGTCACTAAGTTGGTTGAAGGTCAAAGTGCACACTTTGAGGCTAGATTAATACCAGTAGACGATCCTGAACTCAAAGTTGAGTGGTTCTACAATGGCAAGAAATTACCACATGGGCACAGATATAGGACATTCCACGATTTTGGAATTGTAATATTAGACATTTTATATTGTTATGAAGAAAATTCTGGTGAATACGAATGTGTTGCTACCAATAAGTTAGGGCGTGACTCTACAAAAGCTACACTAAAATGTACTTCGAAGGAAAACTTAATCTTGGACTCGCAACTACCGCGGGTAAGTAAGATTTTGAACAAAATGATTACCAAATTCATGAATGAAGTAACTATTCTTTAAAAATTTACTTATCTCAATTACTGCTTTATTCTCGTAAACTATATTATCAAATAAATTAAGCATTATTTAAAAGTATACGGATATCACATATTCTCTTACGAACATTAACTTTATAGATTCCATAGACTACAAATGTGTATATATTGCTTCCTTTTAGGGCATGGAAGGGGGTCTGGAAAAACTACAAACATTGGAAGATTCAATGATTCGCAGAAAAGATGTAAAAGAAGAAGAAGAACGGGGCAGAGCACCCGTATTCACTGTACCATTATCTAATATTGAAAATCTAAGAGAAGGTGAAAATGCACACTTTGAAGCAAGATTGACACCAACAGATGATCCAAATCTTAAAGTAAATGTTTTTTTTATCTAGACGAAACAGCAAAAACCTTAAGACTTTTATTAAATTAATTAAATATTAAATTTAATTTTATACATTTTAATTTCCTAAAGCAAATAGTATAAGCAATTTCAAAGTTTTGTCATAGTTTTTATTGTTATGAGAGTCATTAAATTATTAAAACACATAAATATTATTTTTAAGGTGGAATGGTATTGGAACGGCAAATCCCTAAAAGCTGGTTCAAGATTTAGGACTTTCTGTGACTTCGGTTTTGTGATTCTTGAAATATCGCCGACATATCCCGAAGATTCTGGTGAATATTTATGTAGAGCATACAATAACTATGGAGAAGCTGTGACAACAGCTACAATGAAAGTGCAAGGAAAACGAAACATTATTTTGGAGTCACAATTACCTAAGGGTATGGAAGGAACTATAGACAAGATAGCGGCTCTTGAAGGATACTCAGGTACTGTAGATTCAATGACTCCAGAAGCAGAGAGTGGCAATCCACCTGAATTCACGACAACACCTTCAGATCTAATTCTATCAGAAAATTCATCGGCACACTTTGAATGTCGACTTATTCCTGTAAACGACTCTAGTATGAGAGTAGAGTGGTTCCATAATGGTAAACCGCTGTTGACAGGGTCGAGGGTAAAAACCATAAATGATTTTGGTTTTGTTATACTAGAAATCGGTGGCGTTTACCAACGCGATGCTGGTCTTTATACATGCAAAGCCACCAACCGTCACGGAGAAGCAACAGTTTCCTGTAAATTACAAGTCAAGGGCAGGCAAGGTATTATCTTGGAACCACAGCTGCCATCTCATTTTAAATCTGGTACTGAAAGTATCCAGAAATTAGAAGAGATGTTACATAAACGTGAGGAACTTACAGTAGAAGATGAAAAACCAAATCCTCCAAAGTTTGTAGTTGAAATCAAAGATAATTTAGATGTGGTTGAAGGTGGACCAATTCACTTTGACTGTCGAGTAGAACCAGTTGGTGACCCCACAATGAGGATTGACTGGTTCCATAACGGTAGGCCATTTGCTACTGGGTCTCGAGTTCACATGCTGAATGATTTCGGTTTCATTGCTTTGGACATAGACTACATTTACAGTCGTGACACTGGAGAATATACTTGTCGTGCTACTAATAAATGGGGATCGGCAACAACTACAGCTAAAATTACATGTAGCGCTAAACGTGACATTGTTTTGGAATCCCAACTGCCACCGGGAATGAGTGGAGAAAAGATTAAAGAACTTGAAAGGGGACGAGTGAGTGATGTTCCAAAAGAAGAGCCAGTCATTAACACTCCTCCTAAGTTTATTACACAGATCCAGTCTCATACCGTGGAAGAGTCTGAAAGTGTCCGCTTTGAATGTCGCGTTGAACCTAAGGAGGATCCTAAGCTGCGAATTGAGTGGTATCGTAATGGCAAACTTCTGCCATCTGGTCATCGTTACCGAACCGTATACGATATGGGTTTTGTATCTCTAGATATTTTGTATGTGTATGCGGAGGATTCAGGTGAATACGTATGCAGAGCAGTAAATGACATTGGTGAGGACTTTACAAGAGGCACTGTATCTTGCAAACGTAAGTAGCAACTTTTGAATAGAAATAGATCATTAAATAAAATTTAACAAAGTAACTTTTATTTACAGTGGACTTGCAAATAACTAAGAACATTAAATATTTTGGTTTTGTTCTTGAACAGATTTGAGATGAGCTCTTATTACTAACATTTAATATTTTCATTTTATTTTAATACTAATAACCTTGTTATTCTACGATTTTATTTTTATAATATTGGTATTTTTACAGAACTACCGGACATTATACTGCAAAATCAAGTTCCAAGAGGAATGAAAAAATCTGAGGCTCTTACACAAATGGAAGCTACTATAAAGAAGTATACTTCCGAAATATTCTTGACTGAAGACGATTTATACGACGTTGATAAAAAACAACCACCTCGGTTTGTCACACAAATTCAGAGCCAAACTACATTAGTAGAAATGGAATCTACAAAGTTTGAGTGTCAATTGGCCCCTGTGGGTGATCCCAATATGAAAGTAGAATGGTTCTTCAATGGCAAGCCATTGTTACACAGTACGTATCAAAAAGATTTAATGTATATTAATGTATCATTCACTAAATTTCATTGATCTTTGAAAACATTTCACTTTCAAAACTTTACAGTAGTTAGTATGTAACAATATTTAAATTTACTTATGACGTTAGGTTAACTTATTTTAATTTTTGCATTTTATTTCGTTTTGGTTTTGGAAGCGGAAGGAATGTAAGCCAATTATAGAATACTATAATATTTGAATGTATTTAAATTTTGCAGAGAACAGATTTACGCCCATCTATGACTTTGGTTACGTAGCGATGAACTTCGGTTGGGTGTATCCAGAGGACAGTGGTGAATATGTTTGTCGTGCTACGAATCTTTATGGCATGGACGAAACTAGGGCCGTGATAAAAACCGCCGGCAAGCCTGGTATCGTCTATGATTCTCAGTTGCCGAAACATATGAAGAGTATTGAAAAAATACGAGAGATGGAAGCCGCGTGGCAAATGTAAGCATGAAATTTGGATGTATAAACCTAAACTTTACGAAAATAGTATTATTATAGAAATTAATCATTGAAATAAATATCGTTTAATACATATAAATCATAAACCATCTGCCTCGTTGGCGCAGTGGTAGCGTATGCAACTGCTGTGCTTGAGGTTTCTGGTTCGATTCCCGTTACGGACCAAATGTTTGTATGATCTGCAAATATTTCTACGGAGTTTGGGTGTTTTCTATGTATAATAATATGTATGTATTAACAAAAAAGTATTTATTTAATTTGTCTAGTACCCATAACACAAACAAGCATAAGAAGAACAGTGTCCAACTCATTTAAAATATATTTAATATTGTTCATTGCAGGGTTCCAGAGCAAGCACCAGAAGAAGCTAAAGCACGTTCACCTCCGGTATTTGTAAGTCGACCAGAGCCAGTAACAGTTGAAGAAGGCGAATATGCTCGATTCTGCTGCCGTGTGACTGGCCACCCCAAGCCACGTATTATGTGGCTCATAAATGGCAACACTATCGTCAATGTAATTGAATTTTTACATTGCTCAATACTACTTCAAAATAATAATATTTCTCTTGCAATATTAATACTTACATATAATTTGTTTCAGGGCTCGAGATACAAGTTGATATATGATGGAATGTATCACTTCGATATTCCAAAGACACGTCAATATGATACTGGTAAAATTGAAGTTATTGCCCGAAGTTCTGTAGGCGAGGCGGTAGCAACAACCGAACTTAAAGTAATACCAAGACACGATGACTACAGAGGAGTTTTGAAGAATGCACCAAGGCGTAAGTCACAAACACATAGCAATGATAATATGAGGCTTATTTTGCATTTAACTTTACTCATAATAGTTGTTCACGGTATAATATCACGAAACAATTCTTACATTTATACCGCCTTAACAACTACATAAAACTACGCAAACATCACAAATCGCTTTATGCACCAAAATACCACACTTTCCTTCACCCTCCCTCTCTCTTCACCCTAAAGGAGTGCCGCTAAATCAATTGCTTCTACCAGCTTTGCCATCGGATGCTGAGAGAGGTATGTTTTGATTCTTTTTAGTATGTGCTTTTAAAGAAATGTATTAATATAATTATTAATCATTATACAGCTTGGTATGACGAAACTACGCAATATCAGCGCTCTGAAACTGAATTAGAAAAAACCTTTGAGGAAAGGCAAGTCTTGCAAAGACAAGGAGTTATAGATCACAGACCTGAATTGAAAGCTAAAATTATTAAAGAACCCGAAACCGAATGGCAACAAACAGTGAAGAAGAAGAAAAGTGAAGAGTACTATAATAAGTTACAAGAACTTGAGAACGATCAGGTCATTAAGGAGAGTCGGTTGAGAGAGTCCACTCATCAGTACGCTATACCTGGTGAAAAGATCACTTCCAATTCCATAGCTAAAGGCATGGCCCAACGATACGAAGACAGCTTGTAAGTTCATAGCTTTAATTTGCCTTTAGTTAACGTGTTGATGCACAAACCGGTGATATACCGGTTAATAAAAAACAATTGACCATATAACAAAGCATTACATCTAAAATAATATTATTATACTTATTTAAATGACTGCATGGATGAAATAGTTGTTTACACGGTCACCATGTCATTTTCTTATGCGCTAAGTGGGAACAAAATTTTGAAAATTAGTTGTACTGAGTTTGGGTATTCTTTGTATCCGTTTCATGTATGTTTGTGAAGTCCTCCGTGACACATAATGTATTTCTAATGCAGGAGGTGTTATTTTTAAATTAAAGTTTGTTATAACGATATAAAATCACAATATGTTATAAGTTTTACTTTTCTGAGATACAGTATGGTGAATAAAATTGTTACTGGTCACCTGTCACATTCTGTAGTGTAGTAGAGTCAGAGGGCATGCATTCATTGTCTTAAACGGAAACTAACCGTTCTTTGTTTTTCGGGATATAAAATCCACTGCTATTTGCCTCAGAATGCCGTATATCCATATCTAGACCTATCTATGCACCTAGTTGTAAAACATGAACGTCTTCACTCCTTCGTCTTCTTATATTTATACAAGTAATAAATAATCAAAGAATAATTGTTATTTTACAAATATATAATTTTATATTTATTGTTATTTTTACCTTAACCATTATCTTTTTTTGTAGGGAGCAAACTGAAATCACAACGGAACAAGTACAAAAGAAAGTTGTACCAAAGCCCAGGATTCCAGGTCCCTCAGAATCAACAGTTCATGGGAAAGAAGTACATGTTGCTAAACAGAAACAAATTCAAAAGGAAGTGGTAGGAGATACTGAAATAACCCGTAAGATCACTTCAACTGAAACAACGGAAGTAGAACACAAGGCTCAAACACAAGAAAGAGTTGTCGAGGGACCTGTAAAACCAAGTAAACCACCTGTTTTCACAAAGAAAATGCAGCCCTGCCGAGTCTTTGAACACGAGCAGGCTAGATTTGAAGTAGAGTTTGACGGTGAACCGCTACCAACAATTAAATGGTACAGAGAAAACTTCCCGATCAAAAATTCTGCAGACTTCCAGATTCACACCTTTAGCACTAAATCTATATTAGTGATCAGACAAGTTTTTATTGAAGATTCTGCAATTTTTGCTGCTGTGGCTGAGAATCGTGGTGGTACTGCCAAATGCAGTGCTAACTTGGTTGTAGAAGAGAAGCGACGACAAGGCCGAGGTGGAATAATTCCTCCAAGCTTTACATTAACAGCTCAAAGTGTCAATGTCACAGCTGGTCAACTTGTGAGATTTGACACGAAAGTAACTGGAACTAAACCAATTGATGTGTACTGGTTGAAAAATGGCAAGAAAGTACAACCTGATATTCGTAATAAGATTTTAGAGGAAGATGGTACCTATACCCTACTTATTCTTGAGACTTACCCACAAGATTCGGGCAAATATGAATGTGTCGCCATAAATAGTGCTGGGGAAGCAAGATGCGATGCAGAATGTTCGGTGAATGCACCGGCCACTAAGGAAAAGCCTAAACCACAAACTAAAGCTGCTAATGCCCCTCCTGAAATTATTGAACCTTTGAAGGATAAACAAGTCGTAGAAGGTCAAGCTATAGAATTCAGTTGTAAGATTGTTGGTAAGCCAGTACCTACAGTACAATGGCACAAGGGTGACAAATTGATAAAACCCTCTAAATATTTCCAAATGTCTCGCACTGCAGACGAATACACTTTGCGCATATCTGAAGCCTTCCCAGAAGACGAAGGAGATTACAAGTGCGTCGCCTATAATTCTGCTGGTCGAGTCACCGTCGCATCAAAACTGAAAGTGACTCAGCCTGACCAGGCGGATAATTTGCCAACGTTAACACCTCTTCGGGACTTAGTTGTTTTTGAAGGACAACCAGCACAATTTAAAACTCACATCACCAGCAAATCGAAGCCTACTATTCAATGGCTAAGAGAAGGAGCTCTTATTCCTGAGACTCCAGATTTTCAGGTACGTTGAGATAATCAGCAGCTTTTAAAACAAAAATTATACAAACCTTACGAAATTGTTTGATTGAAAATAATTTTTATTTTTAGATGATCCACGAAGGCAACAACGCTGTAATGCTGATTGGAAACACCTACGAAGAAGATACAGGCACCTTCACTTGCCGGGCCACTACCGCGGCTGGCCAAGTGGAGACCTCAGCAAAACTAGTCGTCAAAAGTAAGACATAGATACAGGCAGCGAGCTCGCGTCGCGCACTTTTAATCCATTAATGTAGTGTTTCTTTGTTTCATCTTTATACCACTTTGAGATCGGGTGAAAACTACTAAGTATAAGTTTGAAAGTTGACATGCCAAGTTAGAGTTATATTAAAAACTTTTAAATCGTAGCGGTTACCGCAATAATAACTTACGTCCGCTTTTTGACACACCCCATGGTCACTATTTTGACAGTATGACACATACTACCGCGAATAGACCTACCTAAATCCTACATCATCTTGAACGACCTACCCCGTGAAATAATGTATATAATCCAATAAGGATATACGTATGTCGCGCGCCAATAAGAGCACAATGCGCGCAATATCTAACATTATTTGCAAATCGTCTCGATTGTAAATTTAACTTGTAGTAAATTTGAACGAATTTCCGCATCTAACAATGCTGTACATTTAAGCTTTTTGTGTAAATATCCTAGTCTTACAATGAAGGAGCCCTAAGTGAAGATCATCGAGCGACGTGCCAGGAGCTACTACATATATAGTGGGACACACGTAACTGTGATTAACATGAACACAAGACATTTTACGACTGTTTTGTTTTGCTTTTACCGCTACGATGTTTACTAAATGTATAGTATGGACGATTATACTGTATATTAGATAAATTACGAAATATAAACGTGTCTTTCGACGAAACATCAAATGTATTTTTCACCCAATACTCATTTACTTATAATAATTTAAAAACTCTCAAGTTAATAAATTATTTATATTTAGCCTCATTAACCAAAACAATTGAAAAAGGTTTTGCGCTTTATTTGTTGAGATCTGACCTGTGAATCTTATGCAAATGATCTCAGTGTTGTCTATCTCTTCTTATAATTAGTCATTTCAATCATTAGAAGTGAATTACATCAGATGGTCACTGAAACTGGGACTTGCGTCAGCTTCTGTGGTTTATGTGAGCAATAATTCCTTTCTATGAAAGTAAATAATACCACAAAGTCGACCAACTTCTGAAATTCCAAGTCCCTGCTTCAAATTTAACCTTAAGCATGAATCATTGTTTGTATTGTTCGAATTAGATTTGGCATTATGATTAAAATCAATTACACCTAACATTGCTGCACGTAGATTATAGTGTTTACGGCACCAGATGTCATCTAACAGCTACGACTAACTTTGTCAGTGTCACGGCGTTTTTAATGTATTGCAAAACTCGTATCAATGATGATGACCAAGGTCCGCGCTAGTGGGTATCACGGGGGCTGAGTGGGTCGTTCTCGTGGAGAACAAAGTTATTCGTGGTTGTATTGCGTCATGTCTCCCGTTCCGCTGTCAACTCTTCTATGACAAAGAAACATAATATACATGTAGTGTACTAAGTCGCTCACTTTTGCGACTCAACACTCGAATGACTTAAAGTACGCACGCATTACTAGCCTTGCCAGTTTCTATGTTTTGACAACACTACCGATGTTGATGACCTAATTTTTGCAAGTACAAATCCAAATTGAATGAGATTTTATAGTTTAACGTTACAGTGATCTTTAACTTAGTTTGTTTTAAATGCACGATATTGTTAAAATTAAAAATGTGTTGTATGTTTCACTTGTATTAAGTTATTAGGCGTGGCAGTATTTTATCACTAAATTAGTATACCTATTTAATAATAATATATTTATGAAAGAATTTTTGTATGTTACCTTTATGTTAAAACTGTTTAATAAACGCTATAAATTAATAACAACTTCGCATTATTCTATACACACTAGGATATTTTAAGTAGAGCTTTGAGTACGAAACATACGTCCGAACCATTCCGACAAACAATGGAGTAAAACCATCTTACATTAAACACAACGCACTCACCAACACTTAGTGCCTGTTATCCATCACATAGCAATATTTATTTAAAAAGATATAATAAATTGACTACAAGAACTTACGTAGTCCTTGATGGATAATGAGGTTGCTTTTTGGTTGCTTTGGTTCATGCGACTGTGCACAATTCTATCTAAACTTCTCTTTTCTTTCTTCATATTATCATACAAATCAAAGTTTTGAGTCACAGTTTTTTTGTTACTGTTGTAACTAAACAGTTTATTAACTTTAACTCACACATTCTGATTTATATCAGGAGCGTTATAATAGAAGATAGTAATAAATCAATTTAACGATTTTATTTTTACAAGAGCATACAAAAAACAATTAAACACTCATAAATTGAAAATGAAACGTTTAAACAGAATAAGAACCAACAAAACACTCAAAAAAAAAAAATATTCCATTAAAATTAGTTTACTGTGACTTCTTGACCGAATATTTCAATAAACATTTTCGCAATATGCTATTATGAAAATTCTTCAGACCAAGTGATAAAAATAAACAATGACACGCCTGCAAGGAATAAGGGTAAGTATTAAGGTAAGTTATATTAAAAAGGCCCTTTTAAAACTATAAAAACAATTTGAACTCGATGTATACATATAACATAATTATATAATTCCCAAAACTGGCCGTTTATATATATATATATATATACATTAAGTATTATATTATTTCAAGACTTGCCGTGTCTTATAAATACTCCGAAAATATATTTTTTGGGTAACAAAGAGTTCCTGAACGCATATAGATATTTTTAATATCGATCAGTACTGTCGGTGTGTACAGTAACTGATCAAAAGTAAGAGATAGAGCCAAAAAATCAACGAATACAGAGCTAAATGAAAAAGATACTTACAAACAAATTTACCACAATTAAATATAAAAGCTACTATGGAAAAACTTTAATGTAGTCAAACGTATTCATATCAAGTATGAAAACTTTTTGGTACATGACTATAATCAGAACACAGGTGGTGATTCTGTTACTGTAATCACTAAATTAAAATTCACTAAAATTTATGATTGAATTATGTACTTTAATCTCCATTCCATCCATTTTAGTCCATACCCTCTGAGAACACCGCGGGAGTCAACTAGTCTTTAATAAACTGTAAAAAGTATTTAATTCAATTGTGTTTAAAGGTGGTTCGACTTTTGTTACACCTGCCGTAATAATTAGTGCATAACTACTCGTATAAAAAATATATTACAGTAGAAGAACTTTGGTTCGAACTGAATGTATAAGATTACTTTAAAGTGCGGCAGAATTCATGGATTGGAGTCCGTATAGTTTATCATAATCCAGAGTATAGGATATATATGCTCATTTCTATTAGTAGGTATTTAAAATGACTGATGAAAGCGAGGGCTATGTAAATAACTCTCATTTTATTGCGTATTTTAAGTAAAATAAAACCGACTAAGTGCGAGTCGGACACGAGTACCGAGGGTTCCGTACAAACTTTTAGTTAAGTTAAGACAAACTTCATTTTGCCGTTGGAAAACTGGTATCGACATAGGTGATGATTAATGTACTTACTGCCAAAAAAGTTTCAGTTTAGTCGGTCGGATCCAGGTTTTTGATTTTTCCCGATTCCCATATTTAAACTTCAAAGTAAATTTAATATTTTAATTGAATAATTATATTATTTAATAAATCTACAGATGATGTGGTACGGCGCGCGGCAACTGGGATTGCGCGGCCTCACGATCGGATGATAAACTTACCTCATCTAAACCTCCACACTACTCGCGAAGTTGAACGAGATTAGACGAATACGATAGTATGGAGAGACACTACAACTTACTTCGTACAACCTCAGCTCGGCTCGCTTCGGGCAAATTCCATTTGTTGTCGGATTTTGCGCCCAAGTCAAAGTATTCGAATTAACGCGAATGTGCTTCACGAAGTTGAACGAGTGTGTAGCGACGTACTTCGGAGTGCAGTTATCTTTGCCGAGTACTTTGTCGAGTAACTTCGCAAGTAGTCTGATGGGGCCATAAAGTAGCCCACACTCTACTCGCGATGTTGAACGAGGTTAGGCGAATATGATAGTGTGGGGAGGCACTACGACTTACTTCGTAAAACTTCAGTTCGCCTCGGGCAACTTCCGTTTGTTATCGATTTTTGCGCCCGAGTCAAATGATTCGAAGTAACGCGAATGTGTTCTTCGCGAAGTTGAACGAGTGTATAGCAGCGTATTTCTGACTGCGGTGTACTTTTCCGAGTACTTCGGAAGTAGTTTGGAGGGGTCATGACACTGTGTGCCTACATAGCAATTAATAATTTCGTCTAGACCTATGTATGTGTGTGACCTTATGAGGGTTTTGCATCAATCATCAACTGGGACTAAATTTACAACACAGATTAGCATGTTAAGAAGTTTATGTTGTGCTTTAGCATATTTATAAGCGTGATAACTTGAATACGTTCATTTTTCAATTTGTCAGTGAACGGTTATTCTCGGAGAGCACTGCTACAGTTGGTTTTTAAAAAAGTTAAAAGTTCAAAGGCCCCAAGAGTCTGTGTACTCCGACCTAGATGACCGTGATTAGATAACACAGATACAAACTTTAAATAAAACCTATGGGTTATCAATGCATTACTGATAGCGCTGGCCCTGTAGAAGGATATCTACAAGACGGATTATGACTAATCGTGAGTAATCTCCAAATCAAGGATTTTTTCAAATATTTGTAGAGGATGCCAAACATCTTTAAATAAACTTATGTGTTTTCAATTGTTAAAATGTGAAAACATTCCTTTTTGAGCATGTCTATCGATTGATCGATCATAAAACATTAACTTAAAACATGTCATTGCTTAGTTTATGCGTAACTTAGGCGGACTGATGCATAAGATTTTACAACAATATCTAATTCAAACAAAATTTTCGATGGTTTTAACTTACAGAGGTAGAAGGGATAAAATATTTCGATTTGATGATTCTTAAAAAAAATATACTAACTGAGAATATCTTTAATAAGTTTAAGAAAATCGTTAACATTATTAAAAAAATATTTATTCTACAAAATGTATGGTTTGATCAAAGAGTTGTCTATTGCCAATATGTATCACTAAGGAGGTCATCGAACACGACTACTTCCTAGCTGATTTATTTATTGTTTGCTTATTTTATATAACAGTCACATTACCACCACCTACTGATTGATTGATTGTAATTCAGGAGATTGGCAGGAAGTTCAGGAGATGCTGCACAGCCTAAATGAATCCTAACAGCGATTTGGTCTCCGGATGAACCTCAGCAAGACGAAGGTCATGTATGTATAATGACCTCGTCACTCCGGGATAAGTAGTCGTTGATGGTACGCCTCTCGAAGTTTTCAAGGAATACATCTATCTCGGACAACTAATGCAGTTTGGGTAAATACAACTTTGAGAAGGAAGCCAATAGGAGCATCCAGTTGGGATGGGCAGCGTTCAGGAAGTCAAACCACATACTTTCGTCGAATATACCACAGAGTCTAAAGTCGAAAGTCTTCAACCATTGCGTCCTCCCCGTAATGACGTACGGTGCTGAGACGTGGATGGACATTGACCCTAGGATTGATCCAGAATTCGCTTAGCGTGCCATGGAAAGAGCTATGCTTGGAGTCTCTGAAGGACAAAATTCGTAATGTAGCCCGTCAGAGAACCAAAGTTAACCATATGTCGCAGAACAGTCAACCGCTGGAGTAAGAGTATTTTAGAATGGAGATCACGTCTTAGCAAACGTAGTAGGACGTCCTCTGGCCAGATGACGGGACGGCTTATGTAAGAGGGCTGGCACTGCGATTGGATGCAGAAACCACCAGATCGGGCACTGTGGTGTTCCGAGGGAAAGGCTTATGTCCAGCAGGGGCGGCAACGGGCTGATGATGATGATTAGCACAATCGGATTTTTCTTACAGGTAATTGTTCGGTGTCTCATCGAAGTGACGTAATTCATAGATATTCAGCTAAATAGTTTTACACCAGGGTTCTGAACTACAAATTTGAGCGTAGGACCTTGATAACGCACCATGCAATTTGTAGGACTATGTGACTGTTTAATTATATAAATATAAACCAAGTGACAGGGGAGACTCCCATAAAACCTGGTAATAGCCGTTCCTATTTTCAAGACGATTCATGGGATTAAAGTTTCATAAAATCTAAAAGTCACTACAAATTTAGCCGAGGGCGTCGACACGTGCGTAAAAAAAATTGTAGTTTATTTAATTTTACCATCAGTTTTTAAAATGTGTATCAAGTTCCCGATTGTTGTTTATTTTTCTTACCACTACTTACGCACATTTGGTATTTAAGCGAAATAAATACGTTTACGAGCCCTGTTTAGGTGATGCAGGGAAAAACGAAGTTGGAGCTCTAATAACCTAATAGTGTTACAAGAAATTTCGATTAAGTACGGCGTAAATCGGCGTACATACATACCTCTGACTCGGGTCCCTTCACCCCTGTCTCGCCCTAAAGTATTATATATATTTGAAACCTTTCTCGCATGCAACGCATTAGGTTACAATATTTTAATAGATAACGATGCGATGCAAATAGATCAGCAGATAGCTTAGTAAGGGTTTTTTATTGTTAAGTTTTTAATTTCGTCGGTTAAACTGGCACTACACAGAAGGCATGGAGCAGGAGCGTGGTAGTTCTATTCTGAAAAAAAGGAGATTAAGGCTTACAAAAGAACTACCGCTCAATATTACTTCGGAGTCATGTGTATAAGTTGTATTGAGGATCATTACAAGTCCTACCGAAAAATTCCATGATTTCTAGCCCGTGGCTGGGTTTCGGAAAGGCTTCAGCACCTTGGACCACATACACACATTAAAGCAAATTATTAAGGTAACAGATTAATAACCAGTCTCTCTGCCTAGCGTATGTGGACTACCGAAAGGCCTTTGACACCATTAAGACCTGGACTCTCTTGGAATCCATGCAGAGATGCATGGTCGACTTCCGATATATCCAAGTGTTGAGATGTCTGTAAGAAACTGCAACGATGACCGTCCAAGTACAAGAACAGAGCACAAGACCAATTCTATTGTATCGTCGTGTAAGACAAAGAAAAAAAATATTTCTCCGTAACTGTTAATGTATTGGAAGATGTCTTCAAAACATTAGAACGGACGGGCAATCACTATCAACGGAAATATATCTCTCACACCTGCGATTTGCTGACGAAATTGTGATCCTAGCAGAGTCTCTGCATGATGTCAAGGAAATGTTCAACGGTTTGGACGATTCTTCGAAACGAGTGACACTTTGGATGAACATTGGCAAAACCAAATTCATGCATAATATGCATGAATTCGGTTTTGCCGTCTCCATATCTGTGAATGCTGGTGTCCTGCAAGGCTGTGTGCTATCGCCTACTTTGTTCCTCCTTCATATCAATAACATGCTGCAAATTAACGACATTCATTGTTGAGCGAATAACAGCACGGGCGATGCTCTCTACACCGGTCGTGCCAATATTTTTCGGGAAACGTCATTGAGAGATACAAAGATACAAACCTGCGCGTTCACCGCTAAAAAACTGACGTAGATCATATGTCCTTGTTTTCAAGACAGTCCCCCTCATCTGACTCAGACAATATTGCAATACTTGGTGTCGACATATATGTCGACACCAAGTATTGTAGAGCGAAGTCCAGTTTCGTGGCCATTTGGAGGGTAAGGCCATATTGGCCTCGAAGAAACTTAGTGTGCTAAACAGATCGAGACATTATTTCACTCCGGCCCAACACCTTCTGCTTTATAAGGCGCAGGTTCGGCCTCACATGGAATCCTGTCCTCATCTTTGGACGGAGCAACCCAATACCAGATTCTCCCTCTGGACCGCATTCAACGGAGAGGTAGTCGAATCGTCGATTTCCAAAAACTTCCAATTCGGCTACTCTTTGGCGCTGCGTAGAAATGTGGCTTCATCCCCATCATCTAGATGGTTTGCAGTCCACAACTGTGCGCTTTTCACGAAACTATCTGCTTCGCACAACAATACTCTAGCATGAACAGTCGCCTGCGGTATTCCCGGACCAATACGACCTTCAAACTTTCAAGAAAAGAGCGTACTTCTCATAGCACGTTGAGCGACTTTAGTCACTCAACGTGCTATGGAGCGTGCATTGCTGGGTATGGAATACTTTAATTTCTACAAAATATCTAATAATTATCTAATATATAAAATAAATATCTAATAATCTAAATAATGGCATACAAGTATAAGTTCATTTCAGGCACATATTCTCGAAATTAAGAATAATTACAAGGAAGAATATTTCCATACTGAATAAATCGTCAATTTATAATTATTGTCTTTAGCTATGGACAAAGATAACAACCACGTAAATAAAAGCAATTCATCACTACATAGTATAAAACAAAGTCGCCTTTTCTGTCCCTATATCCCTATGTGCGCTTAAATCTTTAAAACTACGCAACGGATTTTGATGCGGTTTTTTCCAATAGATAGAGTGATTCAAGAGGAAGGTTTATATGTATAATACATGCATCATAAACTAAGGCAACATTGCTAATTTTAGAGGTTTCTATTTTATGCCCGTGCAAAGTCGGAGCGGGCCGCTATGTTTTTATATACAACGTTCATAGTTTTTCTGTAGTGTATTTAATTTAGTATCAGCATTGCACCCGTGCGAAGCCGGGGCGGGTCGCTAGTAAAATATAAAACCGTTTAAATAAAAACACTCAGTAAAACATAAAAGATCAAAGCATTAGCGCGGTTACAGTAAAAGAAATAGTGAAAAAAATATGAAATTTCATATTTATTAACCCTGATATCCACAATTGAGGACACAAAAATCTAAAATATATTGCAATTTGAATATCAACTAAAATGAAAAGAGTGTAATTTAAAACAGTTGCACCCAATTCTTCTTAGGTAATAATATATTATATACCTTAGCGTTATTTTTGGTCTATTCTATCTGGCATATTATAATTCCCTACCTATAGGAGAAAAACATAATGCAGGTTTGAAAGGGTTAAGTGTCAGTAGTGGATATTTTCTTTGCACATTTAGATTTGACCTTTGAAATAGAAAGTTCCACTCCTATAATTTGTGGAAAAGTATGAAATTTTATTATGTGCATCCACACTATGAAATTTTCACAGAGCACATTAGTTCATTGTATACTTAGCAATGCATTTATCATATCTATTTTGAAAATACGTAGGTATACATAGGTAAAGCAGGCACCTTATTCAGCATGTATAAGGGTCAAAATAACACAAACGTTTTCGTAAGTTATCATCAGCAAACTAACACGTGGCAAAAAAACTGATTCTGATTCATAACTATTCAATGCTTGAAAAATTATATTAAGCTTCCAGGCAATCACTAATTAAACAAGTATTTTATAAACCAATCAAACGCAAGTCCGATGTATGTAGCCAAACTCAATTTATGAATACTCGTGGTCGCCGTGTGTTCGAAATTCGAACTGATTCGTTATTTTTTTCTATGTATAATATGTATGTATTTACAAAAAAAAAAAAGTATATAAGTATTTATATCAGTTGTCTAGTACCCATAACACAAGCTCTGCTTAGCTTGGGACTAGATGGCGTTGTGTGTTAGATGTCCGAAATATTTATTATTATTTATTATTATTATTATTATTATTTTATTTTTTTGGGTTCCACAACTTTTCCTCTTAATTAACTTCCACTGTGCAAATTTGAAGTTTGCATAATTTTCTTAAAAAGGGTTTGGTTTTCGAAAGTATCAATATCCAAGTAGTTTTTAATTGGCTGACACAGACGGAAAGATAGTTATAAGAACTGTCCTAAGATTTAGTTCTCCAAGAGAATTAAAAAGAAAGCAAGAAGTTACCTTAAATTGATCTGATCAATATGAATTGTAGTGTAATCTTACCTGTTTTCACAGTGCATTTATGTTTATTAATTCAGAAGAAAGAGCATGACTTACATATTTATTGGAGATTTCCTTTAGCAATAATTTCTATTCCTCTTTTGAAGGAATATCTTCATATATTTTTTATCTCCTATCTTGATCTTTACGGCGGAATGTGAAAAAGAACGTCACTGGGCCGCCACAATGTGGGTCACCGTGCTGCATCCGTAATGAGTATGGTGACAACCATTATTGGATTCTACTCATGCTTACCATCGGGCAAATTAGAGCCACTTTGGCAAGCCTTTAGAGATTTTAATTAAATAAACATTTACCGAATTAATTAATTTAATTCATCATATTTAAAAGATAATTTTAACATTTGTAAGTCCAGTATTGAAATATTAATGTTATTTTGTCTCAAAGACCATAATGAATATAAAAGCAAAACAATCAAACTCAGTATAAAAGCAGTTCATTATGGATAAAAGCACTTCATCTTCGTTTATAAATGAAACATTACAGTACCTTACTTTAATTTTCGTTGCATACATGGGTTGTTGTTAATGCCTTTGAGGAGGAGCTGATAACGTAAAGTCGCGAGTCCTGTAAGAATAAAAAACGCATCATCCTATCGCAGTCCACTGCCGTACATTGGCCTCTCCAATTGATAATAAGAATACTGAACCTTTATGTAAGATTAGCTGAGCCCCGTGGTGGTCTAAAAAATGTAACCTAAGTTACTTCTTACATCATCAGCTATCTGCCAGTGACCCGTCACAATCGTACCAGCCGTTCCAGAGATTAGACGAAACAAACAGGCGGACAAAAATTGTAAAAATAGTATTTGGTATGTGTAACGTGTATATGTTACCGGCAATCTGTATAAGCCGGTATTTTATACAATACCTAGACAATGTCTACAATACCTAAAACGCGTAGGTAATGTGTGAAATATTATTTATTTTATACTTTGCTTAGGTATTCTATACAATGCCAAATGCGCAACCGGTAATGGCCTACGGGAAGAGGTCAAAAACAATCCACTCAAACTGCACTGCTGGCCTAGTTGTTTATAGTTTATTCCTAATGTGGGATTTGTCTTCTTAAAGGGAAAAAAAACTAATCCAAATGATTCAACAATAACAGAGGTGATCTGGGATGTTGACTGTCCTTATCTAATCTAAACTTATATAATTCTGAATAAAGCTGTTTTTAAGCCAATATAAAATGTTTCAGGTAGTAGTACGTAGCTAGGTGGTATAATAAAATGAATGAATACAGACCAAGATCTATTTATTTTACACATTGCCGTAGTGGTACAAGATCTATGACTCACTATCGTCAGTTGGTATTTATTTCCAATCCCTATTATATATATATTATATAACCTGGATTATATGAAATAATGTAATAAATAAAAATATTCATAATATTTTAAATATTGCCTGGACTGTCTAGGTATTTAATACATTGTCTAGCTAGTGTAAAGAATACTTGAATTATATAGATTTTCGGTAACCATACATACTTATTTATTTATTGAAAAGCGGGTATTAGAATATAACAAACAGACACTTCTATTTTACTGAATTGTATAAATATACCCAATAATTTTGGTGTTATTTAATTAGTATTATTTTAATGTTTTTTTTTCTAATTTGTAAATACCTAAAGATAAAAATAACATTCATACTTCGTATGGTTACGTGCAGTTTAAAACTCAACAAACAACAGACAAAATAAAAACTAAATCAATCACTGATTCAAATGTTAACATTAGACCTTAAAATATTGATATACACGCAAAGCTTTAGATAGTAGTTAGAAAGGTAAGTAAGATTCCTATTACTGAAAAGTAAACCTTAATTTATTTAACAAATTACATGGGCCTTGGTAGTCAATTACAACGATATCAACATATTAATGTATTTACCAATTAATACGTTTTTCAAAAAAATCATAGTGTCTGCGTGGGACATGTTTGTTTGCATTTTGTAAATTCCAAAGCGCATTTTTCGGTAAATTTCATTTTTACTGATATTGTAACCAACATTTATATAATCCTATTATTTTCTCTGCTTTCAGAGTTACGCACAACCAATCGTAAGACATCACACGATAAAACTGATATAAAAGATTTAAGTTTCCAAGACTCAGATGACACTGAAATTAATAGAAGCTTATACCAATCCACTGAAGAAACAAACATCCTCAAAATCGATAATCTTCATGAGGTAGATTCTAAAAAAGTATCAACAACGGCTCCGTGGCGGAAACAATTAACTGTTGATAAAACACAAACGACAAAGAAAGAAATGCTACAGGTAAAGCATTGGAGAAAACCAAGACAAGATATTAAAATAACAAATGTAGAAAAGAAGGTAAATATTGACGACTTAACGATGCTTGATAGAGAAAGAAGAGTGGAAATTACAACTAAAGAAGAATCACCCGAAGTTAAATCTTGGCGAAAACCACGTACTATTGCTATGACCGAAAAAGAAAAAGTTATTTCAGGAGGTACCTTACTTAGTGAAGATATCAGCAATCTTGAAACAGAAAAAGTTGATGACATGAAAATTGAGAGTAAGAACTGGAGAAAGCGACCTGATTACCAGAAAAATGAAATTATATCCACCACGGAAGATAGTACAATTTTACAAATGGATACAGAAGAAACAGAAGAGAAAAAATTGCAGTGGAGAAAGCTTTCTAGTGACGAAAAGAAAACTACTAGTCAAGATGAAAGAAAAAATTCAATACCTTGGACTCAAGAGACGATTAAATTACGACCAACGAAAGTAGAAAAAGCACCAATTGTTAAAGAAAAAGTAGAAGATGTTACACTACGAGAAGTTAAGAGGAAGGAATCTCTTAAAAAAATTGAAACACAGGTGACAGAAGAGCTCATACACGTAGATGATATCGCTCGCCTAAAAGTAAAAGAAACGCAAGAAATAGAAGACAAACAAATGTTAGCATTAGATGACGTCCCGGTGTGGAGACGCAAACCAGTAAAAAAAGAGGACAGCGACTTTCTTCAGACAACTACAGAATTATCTGTAGAAGAAGAGGAATCAAGTAAACAAGTACCACTTAAGCCTGTTCTTAAAATACAAGAAGAAAAGCCCGAAGAAATACGGCCGCAGACAATGAAAAAAGAAAAACCCGTTGAAGAAGCAAAGCCTGAGGAAGTCAAGTGGCCCCATGGCAGAAGGCGACCAAAGGAAGATGAACCGAAGGATGAAGTTGTCCTTAAGCCGATACCAAAACAAAAAGGACCGGAAGAAGCAAAACCAGAGGAAGTGCAACTTAAGCCAGTTAAAAAAGAAAAACCTGTTGAAGGAGCAAAGCCTGAAGAAGTCAAATGGCCCCATAGCAGAAGGCGACCAAAGGAAGATGAACCAAAAGAAGAAGTTGTCCTTAAACCGATACCAAAACAAAAAGAACCGGAAGAAGAAAAGCCAGAGGAAGTGCAACTTAAGCCAGTTAAAAAAGAAAAACCTGTTGAAGAAGCAAAGCCCGAGGAAGTCAAATGGCCCCATGGCAGAAGGCGACCAAAGGAAGATGAACCAAAGGAAGAAGTTGTCCTTAAACCAATACCAAAACAAAAAGAACTGGAAGAAGAAAAGCCAGAGGAAGTGCAACTTAAACCAGTTAAAAAAGAAAAATCTGTTGAAGAAGCAAAGCCTGAGGAAGTCAAGTGGCCCCATGGTAGAAGGCGACCAAAGGAAGATAAACCAAAGGAAGAAGTTGTACTTAAACCGATACCAAAACAAAAAGAACCGGAAGAAGAAAAGCCAGAGGAAGTGCAACTTAAGCCAGTTAAAAAAGAAAAACCTGTTGAAGAAGCAAAGCCTGAAGAAGCCAAATGGCCCCGTGGCAAAAGGCGACCAAAGGAAGATGAACCAAAGGAAGAAGTTGTCCTTAAACCGATACCAAAACAAAAAGAACCAGAAGAAGAAAAGCCAGAGGAAGTGCAACTTAAGCCAGTTAAAAAAGAAAAACCTGTTGAAGAAGCAAAGCCTGAGGAAGTCAAGTGGCCCCATGGTAAAAGGCGACCAAAAGAAGATGAACCAAAAGAAGAAGTTGTCCTTAAGCCGATACCAAAACAAAAAGAACCTGAAGAAGAAAAGCCAGAGGAAGTGCAACTTAAGCCAGTTAAAAAAGAAAAACCTGTTGAAGAAGCAAAGCCTGAAGAAGTCAAATGGCCCCATGGCAGAAGGCGACCAAAGGAGGAAGAACCAAAGGAAGAAGTTGTACTTAAACCGATACCAAAACAAAAAGAACCGGAAGAAGAAAAGTCAGAGGAAGTGCAACTTAAGCCAGTTAAAAAAGAAAAACCTGTTGAAGAAGCAAAGCCTGAGGAAGTCAAGTGGCCCCATGGCAGAAGGCGACCAAAGGAAGACGAACCAAAGGAAGAAGTTGTCCTTAAACCAATACCTAAACAAAAAGAACCTGAAGAGGATAAGCCTGAAGAAGTGCAACTTAAGCAAGTTAAAAAAGAAAAACCTGTTGCAGAAGCAAAGCCTGAAGAAGTGAAATGGCCCCATGGCAGAAGGCGACCAAAGGAAGACGAACCAAAGGAAGAAGTTGTCCTTAAACCGATACCAAAACAAAAAGAACCGGAAGAAGAAAAGCCAGAGGAAGTGCAACTTAAGCCAGTTAAAAAAGAAAAACCTGTTGAAGAAGCAAAGCCTGAAGAAGTCAAATGGCCCCATGGCAGAAGGCGACCAAAGAAAGATGAACCAAAGGAAGAAGTTGTCCTTAAACCGATACCAAAACAAAAAGAACCGGAAGAAGAAAAGTCAGAGGAAGTGCAACTTAAGCCAGTTAAAAAAGAAAAACCTGTTGAAGAAGCAAAGCCTGAGGAAGTCAAGTGGCCCCATGGCAGAAGGCGACCAAAGGAAGACGAACCAAAGGAAGAAGTTGTCCTTAAACCAATACCTAAACAAAAAGAACCTGAAGAGGATAAGCCTGAAGAAGTGCAACTTAAGCAAGTTAAAAAAGAAAAACCTGTTGCAGAAGCAAAGCCTGAAGAAGTGAAATGGCCCCATGGCAGAAGGCGACCAAAGGAAGACGAACCAAAGGAAGAAGTTGTCCTTAAACCGATACCAAAACAAAAAGAACCGGAAGAAGAAAAGCCAGAGGAAGTGCAACTTAAGCCAGTTAAAAAAGAAAAACCTGTTGAAGAAGCAAAGCCTGAAGAAGTCAAATGGCCCCATGGCAGAAGGCGACCAAAGAAAGATGAACCAAAGGAAGAAGTTGTCCTTAAACCGATACCAAAACAAAAAGAACCGGAAGAAGAAAAGCCAGAGGAAGTGCAACTTAAGCCAGTTAAAAAAGAAAAACCTGTTGAAGAAGCAAAGCCTGAGGAAGTCAAGTGGCCCCATGGTAAAAGGCGACCAAAAGAAGATGAACCAAAAGAAGAAGTTGTCCTTAAGCCGATATCAAAACCAAAAGAACCAGAAGAAGATAAGCCTGAAGAAGTGCAACTTAAGCCAGTTAAAAAAGAAAAACCTGTTGAAGAAGCAAAGCCTGAAGAAGTCAAATGGCCCCATGGCAGAAGGCGACCAAAGGAAAATGAACCAAAGGAAGAAGTTGTCCTTAAACCGATACCAAAACAAAAAGAACCGGAAGAAGAAAAGCTAGAGGAAGTGCAACTTAAGCCAGTTAAAAAAGAAAAATCTGTTGAAGAAGCAAAGCCTGAGGAAGTCAAGTGGCCCCATGGTAGAAGGCGACCAAAGGAAGATAAACCACAGGAAGAAGTTGTACTTAAACCGATACCAAAACAAAAAGAACCGGAAGAAGAAAAGCCAGAGGAAGTGCAACTTAAGCCAGTTAAAAAAGAAAAACCTGTTGAAGAAGCAAAGCCTGAGGAAGTCAAGTGGCCCCATGGTAAAAGGCGACCAAAAGAAGATGAACCAAAAGAAGAAGTTGTCCTTAAGCCGATACCAAAACCAAAAGAACCAGAAGAAGATAAGCCTGAAGAAGTGCAACTTAAGCCAGTTAAAAAAGAAAAACCTGTTGAAGAAGCAAAGCCTGAAGAAGTCAAATGGCCCCATGGCAGAAGGCGACCAAAGGAAGATGAACCAAAGGAAGAAGTTGTCCTTAAACCGATACCAAAACAAAAAGAACCGGAAGAAGAAAAGCTAGAGGAAATGCAACTTAAGCCAGTTAAAAAAGAAAAATCTGTTGAAGAAGCAAAGCCTGAGGAAGTCAAGTGGCCCCATGGTAGAAGGCGACCAAAGGAAGATAAACCAAAGGAAGAAGTTGTACTTAAACCGATACCAAAACAAAAAGAACCGGAAGAAGAAAAGCCAGAGGAAGTGCAACTTAAGCCAGTTAAAAAAGAAAAACCTGTTGAAGAAGCAAAGCCTGAAGAAGTCAAATGGCCCCATGGCAGAAGGCGACCAAAGGAAGATGAACCAAAGGAAGAAGTTGTCCTTAAACCAATACTAAAACAAAAAGAACCAGAAGAAGAAAAGCTAAAGGAAGTGCAACTTCAGCCAGTTAAAAAAGAAAAACCTGTTGAAGAAGTAAAACCTGAGGAAGTGAAATGGCCCCATGGCAGAAGGCGACCAAAGGAAGATGAACCGAAGGAAGAAGTTGTCCTTAAACCAATACCAAAACCAAAAGAACATGAGGAAGAAAAGCCTGATAAAGTTCAGCTTAAGCCAATTAAACAAGAAAAAACCATGGAACAAAAAGAATCCGAAGAAGAAACACACAAGCCAGATCAGAAGAAAGAGCATGCACAAAGGAAAAAGATATTAACAAAAGAAAAATCTAACGAAGAAATAATCATTGAAGAAGTACATAAAACTAAAAAAGAAATGGAAAAACCAGTAGAAGAAACAAAAGTCGAAGTGACAACTGTTCAAAGAAAAAAACAAATCAAGAAGACAAAAGGTGACCAAACAGGTAAGAACATTCTGTCCAGTAATATTTAATTCATTGTGAAAAAAAATTATGACTGAGGACGTCAAAGTTTATTTTTAAATTGTTCCAACCTGAAACAGATGCATGGTCACACGTACTCGTACACTCATAGAACGTATATTATGTTTATGTGCCTAACCAACGCAGTGTATATAAGAGAATAATCACTGATTGTGTATGCCAAAGGGGATATTAGAATTGTTCTACGAAATGTTTTCGCTAAGATTAGTTGTCCAGTTACATTAATACTCGTAGCTCTGTATTTTAAAGTTTAATAGAGCGTTGTCCTCTTAAGTATTAAACAATTCAATTGTGTGAACTGTTTTAATATCCTTAAGTTAAATATACTTTAACTTTTTGAAATATTAGTAAATGTCATCAGTTTTTCATTCATTTTTAATGTAAATATTGTGTTTTTATAAGTATCTATATAGCTACATGAGTATAAAAGTTGCAGAAAACTGAAGCATTTATTACGTTATAAAACTCGATGGAAAAGAGCGAATTTATTTGCTTAGCAAATTATTTGAAAATTAAACACGACTAAAACTTGTAAATCACATTATAGATTTTAAATACATAGTTTCAATGACTAAAACTGACAAGATAATCTAAAACAACGGCGATTAACTTAAAACTATTTTACAGAGGTGGAACCTATCATAATTGAGCCTATAAAAGCTATAAATGTTTTGGAAAAGGGTGCTTTTGAACTGACTGTTGTATACGAACCTGGTGATGATAACAAAGTGAAGTGGTACCGCAACAACCAGACACTAGAACCAAGCGAGGACTGTATAATTTGCATTGACAGTGAAAAATCTACTATTAAACTGAAAAATGTAGATAAAAAGAAAGTAGGAAAATACGAAGTTATCATCGAAAACAAAAACTTGGTTGTAAAATCAGCAAGTTCTGTAAAGTTAATTAAATCGTTACACGAAGACCAAATAGTACCACCAATAATTATTAGACCTCTTCATCCCAAGAGAGTGGTTTTAGGAGAAATCGTGCTACTTGAGGTTGAAGTTATATCTAGCCCTACAGCTTCCTTTCAATGGTTTATAGACACAAGAGAAGTAACTTCTTATGTTAAACAAAACAAATTAACAAACATTTACATTACAAACAGAGAAAACGTATCGTGTCTTTGTTTTGAAAATATTACAGAAGAAAGTTTAGGAGTCATCACATGTAGAGCTGAAAATTTCGCTGGTTCTGTTTCTTGTTCAGCTTCGTTGCTTGTAGAAAAACAGAATAAGGAACGTACTGGACAGGCACCAATAATATTGTCTCCTCTGGAACCTCTTATTATAATGGATGGGGAACCAATAGCACTTTCTTGTAAAATAATGGGTCAACCTTGGCCTAAAATTGATTGGTACCACGACGGAACAGTTGTACAAAGAGCTAGAGACATTGCGGTAGCTCGACAAGAATCGGGCTTATGCGAATTGTGCATAAAAGAAGCCTTCCCTGAAATGACAGGGACGTATTGTTGCGTAGCTACAAATGAATTTGGAAGTTGTAGCAGCGAATGTTCTGTACTTGTCGAAGGTAGTGACGAAATTTATAATTTCATCTGTGCATGTAACATTAGTTTGCATGTGTAAAACGAGAATGAGTTTTGTTAATTAATATATTGAATACTAGTAACAACATATCACACTTGCCATGCATCTGTAGAACAATCTGAACTATAATATTAGTCAACGGTGTTATTTCGATAGAAATGTATTGAGAGCTTGATATAATTATATAAACACGTCTATTTAAAACATTAAATTAAAAATAGGGTATGATTTAGTATTTCATAATTCGAAACCATGAAAATTAAGCAGTACTTTAGTCGCCGATGCCTAGTAAACTGTATTAAAAGTACTTTCTAACTGTAATAATGACATCGATAGAAGACGACAAGGAACGCTTGTGTTATGAAAGCTTCATGGATGCGCACCCGCATAGGCACCTGATTTTAGTGCTAATTATTTACAAGTAAACTGTTTTCATATTGAGATTGTTTTTAGGTTATGCCGAAAATAATATTATATGATTGAAATTATTCACAGATACAAAAGTATTTCCATTTTACATCATACTCTAACTATTATTTTCATTTTCTAGCTTATGAATATGTACCAAGCGCATCGGAAGAAGATATTTTGAGCGATGAGGTAAAATATGCTACTTGAAAATGATATTAAAATATTTTTACTTTGTACATAAATATTGTGTTTTTATATATCGACTGTTTTCCAGAAAACTAGTGACCTTGAAGAATTTGCCCCAAGGATTGTAAAAGCTCTACCTATAGTTGTAACAACTTCAGAAGGCGAATTAACCAGGTTAGTACTTTTTCTACATAAAACAATTGTGTGATACAATCAGGTGTGTATCACTAGTCCGACAAGAATTGTCATTTTCGTTTTGCTACAGGTAACATAACTTTTAAAATTTATCAATTATTTTAAATATAGTTCCTTCTAAACTTTTGCGGTGCACAGAACAATGTTGTGGTGTATAAAATTTATGAAAAATTAATTCAACACGTTTGCTTGATTCTCGTATTTCTGCCATTGTCCAGTAGAGATCAGAAATAGTTTCAGAGTTTATATGTTGTCCAAGGAGCAAGATTCTGAGAATGCAAGCAAAATTGTAGAATCATTGATTGTTACGTTTATATAAATAATGTTTGTTTATACCCTACAATTTGTTGTTACACCTATACATTGTTTTTAAGTCGAGCCTTATTGTTATTCATAAAGTTATTTATAAAAAAAGATAGATTAGTTCTGGCTATGAAATTACCGTTTATAACCGACTTCAAAAAAGGAGGAGGTTCTCAATTCAACTGTATTGTTTATGTTTATTATATACTTTCTTCTGGGTGAATCGATTTTATGATTCTTTTTTTTTAAAGCCGGTGCTCCCCGTTTGGTTTCATTTCAATATGGTACAGTTCGTGAATACGGTATTTTTTTAAATTTTGTTTATATATTAAATAAGTTAACGTATTTTGGATTATGTTATTTACAATTCCAGATTAATAAATTTCCACCATCTTCCAATTGACGATCTGTCACGGATATCATATTTGAATGTCATTTTAGTATGTGTAATAATGCCATTAATTTAAGGTTTGAAGCCAAAGCTATTGGAATGCCTAAACCAGTAATAAGATGGCTTAAACAAGGCGTTGAGGTAGTTCAATCCCAAGAGTATCAGATAGAAGAGATAGAAGATGGTACATCGATTTTAATTATACCTGAGGTATATCAAGACGACACGGGAGAAATTGTATTTGAAGCACACAATGCTTTGGGAGTTACATCTACAACTGCTGCTTTGTCAGTACAAAGTAAGTACAGCATTACACTATGAAACTTGACATTTATCTACCATATATTTAAATAAATTATGCTTTTAGTTTCAGAAGCGTTCTTCGATTATATAAAAATAGATAATGATTACCATTTTCCTCTCCCTGTCCTAAAACTACTTTTAACACAAATTTCTCATTAGATCACAAATTCAATTTAATCGACATGTGATTAATTCAAATTTTTTAACAGAGTTTATACTTACGTATGTAAGTGATAAACCATTTGTTATCAACAGATCATTATGACACGCACTTTGACCAATTTATTACAAAATTCATATTTTAATAATTAAATCTAAGTAACATTATACATCTTGGTTCTTAAAGCCAGCAATACTTTAAGCATCATCATGTTATTTTCTTATTTTTGAATTTATTTTTGACTATATTTATGTAAAAAAGTACTATAAAATTATAAATATTATGAAAAGATAATATTATAGCTTTTATTATTAAGCCATTGTACTATATTGATGAAGCGATGGCGAAAAGTCGAAATACTTGATTTCTTGGAATTTTACGACTAACCAGTGTCCACATACAAAGTTGCAGTTGTATAGTTTATTACATTAATGTACGGGTTCACGCGAGTCAATAACAGGTTTATATACTTAATTACTACTGACTATTATTTCGACCAGGATGGCACGATGTCATAAATTCAGATATATATTGTGGAAATCAAAACTTTTTAATTGATTAAAAATATATGGACTATATAAATGTATAATATTATACATATATTTTAACTATTGCTATTATCTGTATTATAACTTTTGGTAAAATTTCCAAAGGTATTATTGGAACCAAGGAGTACCGAAAACCGGAATGGGTAACACACATGGAGGAGTTACAAGCCGCTTTAAAGGGTAAATGCTTAAAATAGTAGTAGACACTAATTAAGTTATATTTTCAAGGTATTAAAAATGGTGAAATCTGCGTGTCCCTTTCTATTTACAACTAGCTGACCCACGCAACCGATCGTCTGTCTATTACTTGTAGCGGATCCATTAAAAAGGTTATCGTAAGCCAACGTTTAAAGATAAACATAATTATGCTGTCGCGAACGTTTTCTTTTCCTTTTCAAGGGGAACAATTCTTTCAAACATGACCTTCGCGAATCTTTAACCATTTACGCAGCGCACACAATGGTAGATCTTATTTTTTATTAATACTCCACTCCTATTAGTCGTAGCGTGATGATATATAAACTTTATCTAACGCTGAAAGAGTATTTCAAAACGGTCCAGTAGTTCCTGAGATTAAGGCGTTTAACTGAACTCTTCACCTTTATAGTATTAGTATAGATGTAATTAATATGGTATTATTTGTAATAAACAGTTTATATGGCACCGTATTTTATATTACATAGATGTTAGCCTCTTCATCCGCATACAAGAGTAGGTTCTTTAACTCTTGCTTACAGCAAAATGAGGGATACTAAAGACATTATTCTTAACTAAATTATTTAATTCAAGAAAAAAATCGATTTTAAAACAAAAAGAACTCTAATGAATTTTAATACTAGAAAAATAATTTGCACCGAAAAGCAATATAAATAATAGATCAATTAGATTTCTTTTGAGATTACTTTAAGTAGAACAATGTTTTTCATTGCAGCAACACAGGCTGTTCCTACGTTTATTAAAGAGATTTTAGGGGAACGTATTGATGAAGAGGAAACCGTTACCTTTGAAGCTATTTACAGCGGAAATCCAACGCCGGGTAATATATCTGCTTGATAAAAATATGTTTTCTTATTAATAATTTCAAAAACTACATGTACTTTGTCTTTCAGAAATTCTTTGGTACAAAGACGACAAGGTAATAAGAACGGACGATCACTTTATTGTAGAAAATAAAGATAATCACACCTCGTGCACTATTAGAAAGTGTGTTAAGGGATTAGAAGGTACATACATGTGTAAAGCTGTAAGTGATATTGGCATGGCAATAACAAAAGCTAAGTTACAAGTGTTCCAAAAGGGAGAAAAGGTAAAAAAAGCTAAGGAAATTAAACAAAAAGATAAAAAAGATAAACTTAGTAAACAACAGGACGAAATTGTACAAAAAGAGACCGCAATCGAAGTTACAGAAGATATTCAAGAATCTATCGCTGTCACAGACGTTCAAGTAGTTGAAAAATCAAAATCCATTAAAAGTATAGATAAAAAGAAAGCAAAGACAATTGTCACTGAAGCTGACTATGTAGAAACTGTAGACGTTGCTTCTTATAAAAAAGTGGACGAAAAAGAAAAACCGATGGAAGAAAAGAAAGCTGAGGCAACCATTTCTCCTCATGCCTATTTAGTGTCATCACAAATAGAAAATGAAGAGACGGTCCAGCCATTTGAAAAGGCATTCAAGACACAGAAGGGTATATTAAGAATGGTAGAGAGTGATTCTCGAATAGTAGCAGAAATTAACGAACTACTGGAGGTCATAAACGCCAAAGAATTCGGGCCTGGAGAATCACCTTTACGCGAATTAGCTAAAATTGGTTTTATGATGAGAAGCGGTATAACTAACGAAGAAATTGAAAGTTTATATGACGCAGAATATTTCCCAGCGTTACGGGTTCCACAGTCACAGTCCGCACTCGTTCGTTTGGTAGAACGCCAAGGTCATGGCGCTTTAATTACTGAAGTACTTACTGAAGAAACCACTCAAGACGAAGACGTTATAGCAGCGAAGGTTGGATTCCGTGCTTTCTTAAAAATGGTAGATTTAAGACATTCCTCGGTTGAAGAGGTTATAGCGCACTTTTATCCAGAAGATTTTAAGCCACGATCCTGGGAACAAAAGGAAGCACAAGAGGTAATGAAAACAAAATAAATAATTCATTTAAAACACAGTACACCGTGTTTGATAAAGTAGACTTAACTGCTTAAGTCTTAGCAACCTCTCAGTGTTCTTACAAGACGTATCTCATGGTACTCCACACTACATCTCCACATTACGTGTGTGGGAGGACCAGAAAATATTTTTTTTCTGTAAATTTCACAATCAAACAAAATGTTTTTTTTTATTATTATATAGGGGCAAACGAGCAGACGTATCGCCTGGTGGTAAGCGATTTCCGCCGACCATGGACACCCGCAACACCAGAGGCGTCACAAGTGCGTTGCCGGCCTTTTAGGAAGGAGTACGCTCTTTTCTTGAAGGTTTGAAGGTCGTATTGGTCCGGGAACACCGCAGGCGACAGCTCATTTATTCAGTTTAAATTAGGAGGAATATTAGGAACATAAAGGAACCAGATACTAGTTAAATATAGTTTAAAAACTAAAATACGCTTAAATAAGTCAGTTACGAATAAACAAAAAATAAGATAATAAAGTAAGCAACAGTATTAAAATACACTTAACCTAAGACTTAGTAGCAAAATGAAACAGTCACCATCTACCTAATTGAATTTATTACGGCTATAGATATTTAATGAAGCTGACTGCTCAATGTAAACAAAAGAACATATTATTATGTTACAGGTTATTGTGGAATCTACTGCTAAAAATGTTGCAGAAACACGTACAACGAAAGTCATAAAAGGTAAGTCATTATCAACAGTCTTCAAATTTATAGAAACAAGAAATAAATAAATAAATATTCCGGACATCAAACACACAACGTCATCTAGTCCCAAGCTAAGCAGAGCTTGTGTTATGGGTACTAGACTACTGATATAAATACTTATGTACTTTTCTTTTTGGAAATAAATACATATTATACGTAGAAAACACCCAAACTCCGAAACAAATATTTGCAGATCATACAAACATTTGGTCCGACCCGGGAATCGAACCCGAGACCTCAAGCTTAGCAGTCGCATAACCATAGTGTAGATCATGACTAACAAAATCAGGAAAATAATTGATCATTGCAATTAAATAATTAGAGGGTAACTTCATTTGTAATGCGATACCAACAAAATGCAGTACTTGCTTACGAGTATGTCAAAGGTTCATGTTTGCTCGTGTCATTTCAGACGTCTAGAACCTGTATTTAATCTAAGAGATACCGATCCATGTCTTATCATTTTCATGTTGCAATAACTTTGTATTTGCTTAATACACACAATTACTATACCTAACTAAAGAACAAAATTACCAATTAATTTCAAAGATAGATTGTTTACCTAATTAGATCCTTCACCATAGTACTAAGACTCTTAAAATTCTTTTGTGTGCGAATAATCGTTAAATTGTACCATTGATCGAACTAATTAATAATGTGCCCTTTTCCATCGAGATGTCGAATCCCATAATTTAGTATATAAACGAAATATTCAAAGACGTTTAAATTAAATTAGCATGTGAAAGTTAATCTAATCTATCGTATAGCTTTAAACGTGCTAACTAAGATTAATTTTTAGAAAATTTAAAAAAGAAAAACTTAGCAAAGCTCGGTCATCCAGTTACTAAGTAAATGAAACTTTATAGGCAAAATTAGTCATGGGCAAGTCTACAAAAGGTCACCATCTTCATTATCCAATCCATCCAACTGTCTATCACGGTCCACTGCTGGCAATAGGCCTTTCTTATGAAAGCAGATATAAATCTGGCTGAAGGTCTGTTTCAAGTTCACATTCACTTATAGTTCTATTGTTATGCTGCCTTTAGTGGGCTTTTATAATGAGCATGAATATGGATGATGATACTAGTCTCGAACAATCAACAGACGTATAAAACACAAAATTAAATTTGTTTAGCTAGGTAGTGAAGTCCGAAAAATTATTACTCCCTTGTAAAATTCTGATATTTATAGTAAAGCCTAAGACTACGTTTTCAATTTTTATATAATAAATTTCTATTTTTACAATATGTCAGAAGTTACAAACGGGATTTCTTACATAAGATGGTCTATCATCTGTATATACTGGTAATTGTATGAATTTGAGGCTAACCAGCTGGTTAATTTCACAGTGTAAATGTATTAAACGATATTCAATGATTTCAGACACTAAAAAAGATGAGGATGCCTTGCCAGGTACGTGGTTCTATACATTTCAAGTTAGATGATGCCGGCGCTACTCTGTAACTCATGCTTTGAATGAATAAGATTTATTATTTAATTGTATTTTGATTTGCTTAATTGAATCATTACGATGTACTTGCCTACTTTAAGTATCGCTAACTCATTACACAGCTTCATAGTATACTAGCTGACCCTCGCAACCTTGTTTACGTCTACTATTGCCCGTAGCGTAATAATTTTCACTCGTTTTTTAAACATTCTTCATTGGGGCACCGCTCCTATTGCTTCTTAGCGTGATGATATGTAGTCTTCCTCGATAAATGGATTATCTAACACTGAAAGAATTATCCAAATCGGACCAGCAGTTCTTGAGATTAGCATGTTCAAACAAACAAACAAACAAACTCTTCAGTTTTATTATATTAGCATAGATTTGTCATAACTCTTTTAAATATGAATGATATTAAAATCTATAGTAAAAAGGAGACAGGTTGTGCCATGATATATGTATACACTTTTTTTTTAATCTGTGGAACGGAATTCGAAACAGAAAGCTGGGGATTCGAGAGAAATAAGTGTGTTTATTCAATCAACATAATAAACAATGTTCTTTTTAGTTCATTTATGTAAACAATCACACCATAAATTATACGTTTTTTTGTAAAATAAAAAATAATAATAATAATAAAAAGTAAAGAGAGGTAGAGTTGTACATGGTCAGTCAATTGATGCATTATTTTTATGTAAACAGTTTTATCTAGTGTAAAATAAAGATTATTCTATTCTATTCTATTCTAGAGTGGTGCTCGAATTGTATAAAATTGATACAACTGTGTGCGCTTCCTTGAAGTCATGTATGAGGCAATGGAACGATGCGGTAAACGATGTATCAATAAAGATCAAGCGGGGCATATTTCAAGGTGACAGTCTAAGTCCCTTGTGGTTTTGTCTGGCTTTGAACCCTCTAAGTACTCTATGAGAGGGTTCAGGCTGAGGCTATAGGTGGCAGAAAAATGATCTAGTTATATCTCACCTTTTTTATATGAATGTTTTGAAACTACTTGCCCCCACTACATTACAATTGATAGCGTTGCTAAAAGTCATGGAACACTTTAGTAATTCTATCAAAATGGAATTTGGTGTAGACAAGTGTGCAGTCATGTATATAAATAAGGGTTTATTTGTGGAATCTGAAGGAGTAGAGCTTTCAGATTCTACAAAACTTAGGTCTCTGTCTGCCACCGAAAACTACAAGTATCTAGGTTTTTCATAGTCCTTGGGAATACCAAAATCTGACATGAAACAGGCGTAGCGGGAACGCTTCTTTGGCCGCCTAAAAAAAAGTTTGTCAAGCGGTAAAAAGGTGCGAGCCTACAATGGTTGGGTCTTGCCGGTTCTGATGTATTCCTTTGGTATACTTTGATGGTCTCAGACCGAAATTAGATGTCCTACATAGAATAGTCCGTACGTTGCTGACTGCATTTCGAAAGCATCACACACGTTCATCGGTTATAAGATCCCGCGAAAATTTGGGGGTCGTGAACTTTTAAATATCAAAACTCCACACAATCGCGAGATATATAATCTTAGAGAATATTTTATTTATAATGATGTGGCAATGCATCTCAGTGTAGTTGCAGTGGACACCGGACTCACACGCTCTGGCTAAAGAGAATTGGCGTAAACCTGTGGCACTTAGTACTAATGATCGCAGGGACCTATGGAAGGGCAAGGAACTTCATGGTTGATTTTATCAGGCCCAAAATGGGCCTGATATGGACTTCAAAGCATCTACATCCTGGCTACGGTATGGTGATCTCTTCGGAGAAACCGGAGGTTTTGTCTGTGGGATTATGGACGAAGTTATCATGACCAATAACTATCGGAAGTATATCCTGAAAGATGGTACGGTCGACATATCTTGGGCATGTCACCGTCCTTGAGAATCTATCAAACATATTATTTCTGGTTGTTCTCGTCTTGCTAACGGCGAGTATTTATAGTATGTGCACAGGCACAACCAAGTAGCCAGGATTGTACATCAGTAACTTCCCCTAAATACCATCTGGTGAACTCAGAGGTGCCATATTACAGGTATATGCCTGACCCAGTTCTCGAGAATGGTCGTGCTACATTATATTGGGATCGATGTATTATTACAGACAGACTATTGTTGCCAATAAACCTGATATTGTGGTGATAGATCGATTAGAGCGCCGCGCAATGATTGTCGATATTGCCGTTCTCGTGTAATCTCGTGAAAGTCGAAAAAGAAAAACCAATAAAATATTTGGATTTATCTCACGAGATTATCGATATGTAGAATATGGATTCGGTGATCATTGTTCCGATAGTCGTATCTCAGCTCACGGATCAGCCAAGAGCCTTTTTTTTTTTTACGTGTGGAAACCCCCTTTGGGCCGTCACCCTGCCGGTGTTTGCGGCGGGGCGGTGTGTCGGAATCGAACCGACTAAAACCACACGGTGTGCCAACTCTGCGCCTGAGAAGGGAGGGGTCCGGGAAATGCGTTTATTAACACAACCGGGCCCCTCCCAGCGCCTGCCCGCACTGAAGCGGGCACCTTCTTTAAATAAAATTCTCAATTTAGGCGACGCACGGCACACGCGTACGTCGCCCCCTCGCGGTTGGCCTGTACTGCGGATGGAGGGGAAAACCCATCCCGTCCATCCGCGGCCACACTCAGGGCGGCATGAGGCGCTGATAGGCGCGCCTCCGCCGCCCCGTGCGCCGGCGGCGGATCGGGTCCGAGTGGATATTGTCCTCCCGGGCCTTCTCCGCCGCCTCCTTCTGCGAAATTACTTCTTCGCAGAAGGTCGCGACCGCGGTAAAACTGCTGTCGCTACCGGCCATGGACAGTCGTACTGTACTACTGGCCGGTAGCGACAGATCTCCTCCGATGACTGCAGTGAGGGCCCGGCGCTGATCCGCCCAAGCGGGGCAGATCTCCAGCGTATGCTGGGCCGAGTCCTCACTGCAGTCGCAGTGGTGGCAGGCGGGACTCAATTCCCTCCTTGCGACCGAGTGCAGGTACTTCCCGAAGCAGCCGTGCCCGGAAAGCACCTGCGTCAGTCGGAAGGAAAGAGTCCCGTGCTGCCGCCCTGCCCACTCGAGGATGACCGGCTGGAGCGCCTCCACGGTGGCAAAGCCAGCGCGTGGAGCCTCCAGCCGGGAAGACCAACGAGCCATCGTGGCTCGGCGAGCGGCTTCACGCCAATCGCGTACCTCTTCGGGCGGAGGACGATACCCGTTCTCCGCCCGATATTCAGCCGCTTGCCGATAAACTTCGGCGAGCACTTCCGCCTCCAAATCCCACGGGGGTGTTCCGGCCAAGGCGCACGCCGCCTCGGTGGACACGGTGCGGTATCCGCGTATGGCTCTGACCGCCATTACCTTCTGAGGGCGCAATAGGCGCGCCTTATTCTGGGCGGTCAGAGCCGCCACCCACACCGGTGCCCCATACAAGGCCATTGACCGGACAACCCCCGTGTAGAGCTGTCTCGTTGCGACGCTGGCCGGATCAGCCAAGAGCCTCGACCAACATCTTAAGAGGCTCACGTTGGAAGGCTGGATCAAGGTTCTGATATAGAAGGCAGTCCTTCTTGACACGGCACGTATAGTGAGGAGATTCCTGTCTTTCAAGCCCCAACCACCGGTTTCATCGGTCCCTGTATCCGAAGTCGGTGGTCTACAATTTTTTTTTAAATATTTAAAAATGTTAATTATATGTATATTTAAACGTAATAAAGCATAATAAACATAAAAGAAGTAATTTTCGGTTGAAAAGGATTTTCGTTACTTAACCGAAAACCTATTATTGTCAAAAATATTTTTGTGCTTCGTGCTCGTGCGGGCTTGTTTAAAGTTTATAATAGAAAGGCATAATATGATGTTTAACACACTTTGAAAAACATCGCTTCTTCAGCACTAAGAAATTCATAAACATGTTCAAGAATTTTGCTTTTATGTATATGTGTCACGCAATAACGTTAGCTAACAAGTTTATTACAGTTTTATTTATGCAATTTAACAACTGCTTTTAGCTTCAAGAATGCGCTTCAATTTGAATAATATATTATAGCATATGATCGTGTCAATCAAGCCTCATGACAGTAAGTATTACTAGTAGATTTGCACCTCTAAGTTTAGTCAGTATAAGAATTTGAACCAGCATATTGTGTATAAGCTTATTTTAATACACCGCTATAACATTTTAAATATTTGATCAGTTAATATTTTATTTATAATGAACTTCAAACACTATGACTATAATTCACAGATACAAAAGAAAAAGAACAAGCCAAACGTAAAAAGTACACTAAACAGAAAATAGGGTTTGAAGAAGAACGCCAAATAGTTGAGATTTCAAATGAAGAAAAAATAAAAAGAATGAAAACATCACAGTCTAAAGAGAAACAAGAGCATTATGAAGAGGATGAAACCGGAATATTTGAAAAAGATGATATCCCATATGTCAGTACAATAGCAACGGACGTTTCCGACAGTAAGGTTGAAGTAATACCAGCCAGCCAAGTAACGCACATCCTCGCTGAAAAACTCAACACAAATGTCAAAGCAAATATGAAAATTGATACCAATTGTTCTTTAATTTCTGATATGCAACAAACGCAAGAAAGTGAATCTCCATTAGTAATTAAAGACAATGCCAAAGTTGCAATAAAACCATCTTTGAATAAAATTGAGCCTCTGTTAGTAACTGAAGTGGAAATAAGTAATTCTGTAACAGATTACCAAATTAATACAAATAAGAATGAAAGTACAGCGAACAAAGGCTTTGTTCCTGCAGAAAGCTTTGTCATTACTGAAGTTCATTCTAATATGTCAACATCAGATTTGCAAAAGGACGAATGCCAAGTAGAAAGTGCTAGGACAACAATGTTACTGCAAGATGCGTTAAAAATATCAGAAGAGGTAGTGTCTATTAAGGAAGCTCCACTTCATGATTCAGCAACAAAAAAAACAAACGCCACGGTTGCTTTCACACCATTACTTGGATTAAACATCACAGAAGTTAACGAAGAAATTAAAGAAAGTAATGTAGAAGCTCTAGAACCGGAAAATACGGCTACTTCAAAGCTTAAATTTAATTTGCTAGAGTCCATTCAAGTAGGTGAAGTTTTTGTAGAAGATAAGTCTGGAAAATATTATCCTGAATTGATTGTCCCAACTGAAACAGCTCGTAAGGATATACTAGTTTCTAACCAGGTGATAACAGAAGTACAAAATATCCAAGAACGTGAAGGCATTTTAGCTTCCTTAAAGTTACCGCCATCGCAAGAGGCAAATGTAGATATTGCTTTCAAAGATAGTCTTGTTGTGTTTATTGGAGAATCAAATGAAAAGGAAGAAGAACTTTCAACAAAAGAAATGCCAAGTGTAGTATCTATTAATAAGGATATATTGCTACACACTAGCGTAAGCAATACTGTAACCACAGCCCATACAAAAGAATCTGAATTTACTCCTAGAACAGTGAGTAAAAAAACAGCTACTGTTGGTATAAACGAACTTCAACATAAATTCAATTTAGAAACAAGTGTTCATGACTCTGAAAGGGATTTCGAAGAACCTCAACCAGTTTTTGAAACGCATGCTGATATTACAATATCTACTCTAGACAAAAATACTGTCAGCGTAGTCGAGGTTCATGAAAGTGAAAAAGATTTGGTATTAGATGATAATAAATTATCAGTGAAAGCAGAATCCGACTTGAAAGCGTTTGAACCTTTTATAACCTCAGAAATATTACAAATGGCAGCCACCGAAGATATTATGACATCATCAAAAGCAGTGACAGAGGCCGCAACAGAGACAGTCACAACAACTCAGGCTAAGATTGTCTCGTATCCTTTAATACATGACAAAGAATCCACGAAAGACTACATAATGAAAAAACCAGAAATTGTGACTGCATCGCTCATTCCTAATATACCTTTAACCGTATCAGAAACAGAATATTCTGAAAGCGAGAAGAAATTAAACTTAAACAAAATACCGGATGTGTTCCATGCACAAACGACACCAAGTCATTCTTTAAAAACTCCAATGTCACAGGAAATTAATCCTGCCGATCAAATTTCATTTATTACTGAACAACCAAATTTGACAGAAATTGCATCAGAATCCAGAGACTTGCAAAAAGAAATATTTGTTCTTCAAACGACAGTAACAGAACAATTACAGAATTTACAAGAAAATAAAATATCACACAGTGCAGCTCAATCATATTTTATTGGTCAAGAAAGTTTAAATATCACCGAAATAGTTGCAGATGTCAAAGAACAAAACCTTGATACAGAAAAAGTAGAAGCTAATTCGTTTGCCAATGTAGATATAGACTCAGATCGCAAAATTGCAATGGTTACGGAAGTCAGTCCCAGAGATACGTTGGATAAATTAGATTCATTCAAATTAAACTACGAAGAAGCTCAAATAGGTTCATATAATTTAATTCCCCTGCAAGTTTCCGAAAATAATATTTTAGACAGCCAATCCGCTTTACTAAAAGAATTGCTGCCTAATAGTAAAGTTTTAGCCCCTGAAATAGTTTACACAGAAGATATAGTAAAAATTACAGAAGTATTAGAGCATGAAAAAGAGGGTGATTATGACGTTACTGCAAGTCCACAAACGTTTACAGCATCTACAGACATTATAGGTCGGCCAGTAGCCACTACGTCTGAAACCACCGTAGATAATAGTGTCGAATTGACAGATGCTAAAATTGAAGATTCGTTTAAAAAGGCGACTCTCGAAAATGTGGCATACAGGGAATTAGTGGTAAGCACGACGGACTACAATGAAAAAGAAAATGTATTTGAAAATCAAAATTTACCCCAGTGTGTTTCAGCTACTTATAACATAGATTCGAATGAGGCTGTTTCAGTAGAAGAAAACATATCAGAGATACTACCCGAAATGTTGGAAAAAGCAAACACTTTACCGTGGGCTAGTGCTAAACCAGCTACTATAACAACTGAAGCTATAACTCAGCAAGAAATTATAATTCACTCTTCAGAAGAAAGTTTTGTTAATAAGGTGACTTTATCTGCTAAACCTCAAATATCACTGACAACCTTGTCAGTGCCTGAACAGGATGAAAAAGTAATGATCGAAAAAGAGGACATTTTATTGTTTCCCAATGTTCCGGATAAACAAAATGCAGCGTTTTCATTCATTTGTCAACAAAGCCTACAAACCGCAGAAGTCACATCTCATTCTGATAACATTGATAATCCCGATAACATAAACAGAAACTACAATACTGCTACGCCCTCAATAGATGAAATATATGGCAAAACAGCTAACACTGAAGAAATTATTACAAGTGAAATACCAGAAGAATTTAAAGACGTGAAAGTAATATCACAAAAATCAAATATTACACCTATTGCAAAAAATACAGTCGAACAAATTGAAATAGTATTAGGTGAAAGCGAGGATTTAATGCCTGAAGAAAAGATAATAAAATCCAGTGTTAAAAGCCATTTGGGTGAAATTGAGGCCGTCATTACAACATTCGCAGAAACGATGGATCAAGAAAAGAAGCTAGATAGTAACAATATGCAACACAAATACGATGCATCAGTTGCTTTTGTTCCATATAGTAGTTCAATAAACACTGAAGTAATTCCGGCAAGCAATGTTGACGATTTCGAGGGTGTAGCTACTAAAACCTTTAATACATTGCCTATACATGATACACTGCAAAGCCACATTGAAAGCACCGAAATTCTAACAGGCGATAAAGAATGCGATCTTCTAGAATCTATAACAGATAAATATAAAGCTACTGAAAAAGTGATTGAAACAACAGCTAAACAAATCACGGAAATACAAACAATGGAAATTGAAAATAAATTAGATGAAATATGTGAACCTTTTTCTACTACAGCTGTTCCAGTGGTAACTGAAGAACTGTCTTTGTTACGGACTGAAATAGTAGTAAATCAAGGTACTGAAGATTTGAAACTACCTCAAATATTATCTACGTGCGCACGATCTACACATGGTATACAAGAAGCTTTAGAAAAAAATATAACATTTATTGGAGAAGTAGAAGATACTTATGAAAAAAGTTTACAAGAACACCGAAAACCAACTAGAAGCATAGAGGAACAAAAATCGGTAGATATTACAGAAATCATCGTGACAGAATCGGAAAGAGCTCTCGATGAAATGCCAATAACAAGGCGTGAAACCGTAAATTTGACTATACAGGGTAAGAATCATGTCAATATTACTCAAATTACCTCCTCTGAAAAAGAAGATACTATCGGGAAAGATATGTTACCTGAGCGTAAAACAATAGAACCTACAGTTGACATATCACTATGTTTAAGCGTGGATGTAGATGAAACTGTGGTCAGCGAAAAAGAAAAAGTCTTTACACACGCTACTGAATTAAAATCCCAACATATTGATGTCGTTGTACAACCAACAGATTCCCTTAATGTATCTGAAAATATAGCAGTTGAGAAAGAGGATATCTTAAAAGAAACTATAATACCAAAACCAGTTACTAATGATGTCAGCTTAACCACACATAAGCACTTAAATGTTGAATTGCTCCAAACTACAGAAGTAGAAGAATTTTTGAATAAATTTGAAAAGAAAGAAACTTTTGGAGATTTAACTATAGAATCAATAAAACCAATTATTGTGCATGAAACTAAATATGAAGAACAAGCAACAGAAATGCAGTCAATAGGAAAAACATATGAGCACACTCCTACCATTAATCTAGAAGTCGGTCAACATTTAACAATAACACAAGCCGAAATTAGGGAAAAAGAACATTCAATAAAAATCAAACCATCCGAAATTCTACAAAAAACAGAGCAATCTTACATTACAAATTTACCTATTCAAATAGAAGAAATAATAATTAAAGAAGCAGAGGGAATTTTCCCATGTAATAAAAGGCCCCAAAAAGAGACAACAGAAGCAGTCATTGAACCACAGCAACATGTTACTATTACAGACATTTTTATTAAAGAGAAAGAGAAAGACATTGCACCCATACCAACACCTGTGTTCGAAAAACATAAAATAGATATGAAATCTATTAACCATGTTACTACAACAGAAACGACAGCAATTGAAGATTATCAGGTGTTAAAAGACATAAGTATTAAAGATGAAAAAGCTATATCAAAGCCAGTTGTTCAGAAAGAACTTATTTCTATGCAACCACAAGCTCTGGAAATCTTAGATTCCTTTGATAGAACAAAGAAAAAAGCCGAAAAAGCTGATAAAAGTCATATTGTTTGTGAGGAATTACTTAACGTGAAACCTGAAGTAATTGAAAAAATAGAAGACTTACCAATAGTTTCGGAGTCAGGTGCGAGCCAAGCCTCTCTTGAATTTGAATCACATAAAAGTTATACTGTCATTGAAGATGTACCACAAGAAACATCAAAACATATTTCGATAAATAAAGAACAAAAAGGAGAAGTAACTGAGAAAATACTAGAAATAACGCCTATCCAACAAACAGAAATAATTACAGGTGAGAATATATCATCAATTAAAATTATAGACCATGGGGAAGTGAGCGTTCAAGGTATTCCTATCTCAATGCGTCCTATCAGTCAAACCTCGGTTATCGTACATGAACATGAAATAAATACATCCTTTGAGAAACCAGTGCCTGTCGAAATGGCAGCTCTGGGTTTAAGTACAGTGGAAAGTCTAATTATTAACGAAGTAACACAGGGAGATACATCAGACAGTTTCAAATCCGATCAAATCAAACCTGCCACCGCTGAAAAAAGTATCGTACCACTAACACACGTTCAATGCACAGAACATGTTTTAGAAACTCAAGTTAATGAATTAATAACACTTAAAGCAAATACTGAAACAACAAAGTTTACATCCACAAGTGTGACACCATTAATAATCACAGACAGTGAAATTATTCAACATGAAACTGAATTACATGTATCAGAACCGAAAGCACAAAAAACAAATGAAAGTTTTACAATTGCAAATGAAGTTGAGGTTACTGCAGAATTTGTGGATGAGCAAACCGTAGCATATACTGAAAAACTGCCCAACGTCTCTATAGGTAAAATGACTGTAAATGATGAAGACGTTCATAGCAGTATAATTTCCGATTTGGCGCCATTTGTCCAGGGTAAGTTTTTATTGTTATTGAATATAATCAACCAAACTATTATAATAGTTAATATTGAAGGACAATTAAGTTTCTTTTTAACTATTAATTATCAGTATCTCCAATATACTACTGGTGGATGCAAATACGTTTTTTTAATATCAAAACATTAATTATTAAAATATTTAGGTTAATGTAGTAAAGTATGAAAAAAAAATCTTTACTTGATTGTGCCTTACATCTTATTACTGATAGACGTAAGTTAAAAGAATATTTTAAATATCTCAGACATAGGTAGAATTATACATTTTAGTTTGTGATGGCAAGATGATTATGTACAACTGTATTATTACACTAAAATAGTAAATATCACACAATGCTAATCTAACTTGTAACGTTTGGTCGTAATACGAAAATACGTCTACGTAAATTTGTGATTTTGTATTTGCTTTGTATGTTTTACGTCAAAATATTTGAATAAATGTAATATTTATAGGTGGAATGTTAAGATATATTTATGTTGCTTATGTTATTATAAAAATACTATAACAATCAGAATACACGGACAGATAATACTATGGATGTAGTACACTATACATTAGTACATTAGAAGAAATAAAATGAATATCAATAATGGTTTAAAACGTTTTCACAGAACTTACGGACGTAACACATTCTTCACCTAAGACATCAGACATAGAAGAGAGCGAAGAAATTGTCACTAAATTTATACAAGGACCCGGTGACTCCGAACCTATACAAATAAAAACTAAAAGAACTATTTTAAGAAAGAAAAAGAAGACGAAATCTTCGAACTTCGAGGACGGAGATGTAGTCATTGAAGAAACTCTAGAAGTAGAAGAACCAAAACAATTTAAAAAGGAGAAAAGTCATGACTTAAACATCGAAGAATACAATGGAGATGAAACAGAAATGAAACAAGAAGCGACAGAAAAAAGCACAGTTGAAATGCCTGAGGAAGAATTATACATACCTAAAATGACATCACAAATAGAAATCGAAGAAATTGTAGACGAAGAAAGTATAGCAGATAATAACGAACAAGAAATAACATCATTAACTTCTTTAGAAAGCAAAAAAGAAATGATAACCGAACAACAAGCCACTAAACAGTCAGTTTCTGAAATATATGTTTCAGAAGAAGATATAAAAGAAAAACTTAAGATATTTGATGAAACTCCTAAAACAACACCTTCGGAAACCATGGAATTACCTGAAAAAATAACCATTGAGAAATTTGAAGCACCAGACGGTAAACCTCACCAAAAGAAAATCAATAAACGAACTATTAAAAAGAAGGTAGGTCAGAAAGTAGAAACCACAGAAATAATTACAGAACAAATAGATAACAATCAACCAATCACGACGATAAACAAGACTGAGGAACACTTAAATGATACAGCCATACCTCTAGCCGACACTCATGCTCCTGACAAAGCCTTGGTGCTCGAAGATACTCCAGAAACAGTACAAGTCACCCAGGTACATACTGAGACGGCAGATGTAAAATCGATCAAAACATCTAGGAAAGTCATAAAGAAAAATAGAGGTGCTACAGAAGAAGTTACTGAAATAACAGCAATCGTAAACGAAAACGAAGCTCCTGTCACTACGGTTACCGTGATCGAAGAGGAAACAGTTCCTACCAAAACCGTCGAGCTACCAGAAGAGATGAAGGTTAACGAATTTGATGCACCGGATGGTAAGGTCACACAAAAAGTTATAAAAAAACGTACTATAAAGAATAAAATAGGTCCTAAAGTAGACAAAACAGAAATAACTACTGAACAAACCAATGATCAACAACCCATCATTTCATTACACAAAACAGAAGAACTTTTAGATGATACTACACCTATAACAGATTTAAACAAACCTGACACAGCTGAGGTACTAGAAGAAGCTCCAGAAACAGTTCATGTCACCCAGGTACGCACCGAGATGGGAGATGTGAAATCTATCAAAACAATTAGGCGAGTCATAAAGAAAAAGAGAGGTCCCAAAGTAGAAGTAACTGAAATAACTACAATCGAAAAAGACGACGAAGCTCCTGTCACTACGGTTACTGTGGTCGAAAAGGAAACTATGCCTACAGAAACCATCGAGCTACCAGAAAAGACTACAGTTGAAAATTTCGAAACACCAGAAGGTAAGCCTACGCAGAAAATCACTCGCAAACGCACTATCAAAAAGAAGGCAGGTCCTAAAGTAGAAACGACAGAAATAACTACTGAACAAACAGACGACCACCAACCGATCATTTCAGTACACAAAACAGAAGAAATTTTAGATAACACTACTACACCCATCGCAGAATTACACAAACCTGACAAAGCCGTAGCACTCCAAGAAGCTCCTGAAACAGTACAAATAACACAGGTACGCACTGAAACTGGAGAAATAAAAACGATCAAGACAAAAAAGCGGATCTTTAAGAAGAAGAGCGGTCCTACAGAAGAAATTACTGAAATAACTACAATCGAAAAAGACGGTGAAGCTCCCGTCACTACAGTTACAGTTATCGAAGATGAAACTACTCCTATAGAAACCATCGAACTGCCAGAAGAGAAAATTGTTGAAGAATTCGACGCATCGGATGGACAGCCCACACAAAAAATCACAAGAAAACGCACCATCAAAAAGAAAGTAGGTCCTAAAGTAGAAATCACAGAAATAACAAGCGAACAAACAGGTGATAAGCAACCTATCATTTCAGTACACAAGACAGAAGAGTTCTTAGATGACACAACTACACTTATCGAAGATTTAAACAAACCTGACAAAGCCATGGTGCTCGAAGAAGCACCAGAAACAGTACAAATCACCCATGTTCATACTGAAACAGGAGATGTGAAAGCAATTAAGACGACTAGGCGAGTCATTAAGAAAAAGAGAGGTTCCCGAGCAGAAGTAACCGAAATAACTACCATCGAAAAAGACAACGAAGCTCCTGTCACTACGGTAACCGTGATCGAAGAGGAAACTGTTCCTACAGAAACCGTCGAGCTACCAGAACAGATTACGGTTGAAGAATTGGAAGCACCGGACGGTAAGCTCACACAAAAAGTTGTCAAAAAACGTACGATCAAGAAGAAAATAGGTCCTAAAGTAGAAAAAACAGAAATAACTACTGAACAAACAGACGACCAACAACCCATAATTTCAGTACACAAAACAGAAGAACTTTTAGATGACACTACTTCACCTATAACAGTTTTAAACAAACCTGACACAGCTGAGGTAGTAGAAGAAGCTCCAGAAAAAGTACATGTCACACAGGTACGGACTGAGACAGGAGATGTAAAATCTATCAAGACAACTAGACGAGTCATTAGGAAAAAGAGAGGTCAAAACGCAGAAGTAACTGAAATAACTACAATCGAAAAAGACGATGAAGCACCTGTCACTACAGTTACGGTGGTCGAAGAGGAGACTGCTCCTACAGAAACCGTCGAGCTACCAGAACAGACTACGATTGAAGAATTTGAAGCACCGGACGGTAAGCTCACACAAAAAGTTGTCAAAAAACGTACGATCAAGAAAAAAATAGGTCCTAAAGTAAAGAAAACAGAAATAACTACTGAACAAACAGGCGACCAACAACCCATCGTTTCAGTAGAAACAACAGAAGAATTTCTCGATGACACTACACCTATCGCAGATTCCCACGAACCTGACAAAGCAGAGGTGCTCGAAAAAGCTCCAGAAACAGTACAAGTTACTCTGGATCGCACTGAAACAGGAGATGTTAAGTCGATCATGATGAAGAAGCGGGTTATTAAGAAAAAGACCAGTCCTACAGAAGTTACAGATATAACTAGAAAAGAAAAATACGATGAAGCTCCTGTAACTACGGTTACTGCTATAGAAGGCGAAACTACTCCTACAGAAACCATCGAGCTACCTAAAGAGACCACTGTCGAAGAAATCAAGGCACCGGACGGTAAGCCAACACAAAAAGTTGTCAAGAAACGCACGATCAAAAAGAAGATAGGTAATAAAGTAGAAACCACTGAAATAACGACTGAACAAACAGATGATCAACAACCGATCCTTTCAGTACACAAAACTGAAGAACTTTTAGATAGCACTACTACACCTATAGCAGATTTATACAAACCTGACAAAATCGTGGTGCTCGAAGAAGGTCCAGAAACAATACAAGTTACCCAGGTACGCACAGAAACCGGAGATGTAAAATCGGTGAAAACCACTAGGCGAGTCATTAAGAAAAAAGAAGGTCCTAAAGAAGAAGTTACTGAAATAACTACAATCGAAAAAGATGACGAAGCTCCTGTCACTACAGTTACAGTTATCGAAGATGAAACTACTCCTATAGAAAGCATCGAGCTACCGGAAGAGACCACTGTTGAAGAATTCGCAACACTTGACGGTAAGCCCATACAAAAAATCACTAAAAAACGCACCATCAAAAAGAAACTAGGTCCTATGATAGAAATCACAGAAATAACAAGCGAACAAACAGGTGATAAGCCACCCATCATTTCAGTACACAAGACACAAGAGTTCTTAGATGACACAACTACACTTATAGAAGATTTACACAAACCTGACAAAGCCATGGTGCTCGAAGAAGCACCAGAAACGGTACAAATCACGCAGGTACGCACTGAAACAGGAGATGTAAAATCGGTCAAAACCACTAGGCGAGTTGTTAAGAAAAAGAGAGGTCCTAAAGAAGAAATAACTGAAATAACAACCATCGAAAAAGATGACGAAGCTCCAGTCACCACAGTCACTGTGATCGAAGAGGAAACTACTCCTACTGAAACCATCGAGCGACCTGAAGATACCACTGTTGAAGAATTCAAAACACCAGACTGTAAGAACAAAAAAATAATAAATAGAAAAATTAATATCAAAAAGAAAAGAGGCCCTAAAATGGAAACCACGGAAATAACAACCGAACAAACAGACAAACACCACCCAATCATTTCAGTACATAAAACTGAAGAATTTTTAGATGACACAACTACACTTATCGCAGATTTACACAGACCTGATCAAGCTGTAGCGCTCGAAGAGGTTCCAGAAACAGTACAAATCACACAAGTACGCACTGAAACAGGAGACGTAAAATCGGTAAAAACCACAAGGCGAGTCGTTAAGAAAAAGAGAGGTGCTAAAGAAGAAGTTACTGAAATTACTACAATCGAAAAAGATGATGAAGCTCCTGTCACTACGGTCACTGTAAGCGAAGAGGAAACTACTCCTACTGAAACCATCGAGCTACCAGAAGAGACCACTGTAGAAGAATTTGAAACACCAGACGGTAAGCCTACACAAAAAATCACTAGAAAACGCACTATCAAAAAGAAAGTAGGCCCTAAAGTTGAAACCACAGAAATAACAACCGAACATACAGACGGAAAACAACCCATCATTTCTGTACACAAAACAGAAGAGTACTTAGATGACACAACTACACCTATCGCAAATTTACACAAACCTGACAAAGCTGTGGTGCTCGAAGAAGCTCCAGAAACAGTAAAAGTCACGCAGGTACGCACTGAAGCAGGAGATGTGAAATCGGTCAAAACCACTAGACGAGTCGTTAAGAAAAAGAGAGGTCCTAAAGAAGAAGTTACTGAAATTACTACAATCGAAAAAGATGATGAAGCTCCTGTCACTACTGTTACAGTTACCGAAGAAGAAACTACTCCTACTGAAACAATCGAGCTACCTGAAGAGACCACTGTTGAAGAATTCGAAACACCAGACGGTAAGCCTACACAAAAAATTACTAGAAAACGCACTATCAAAAAGAAAGTAGGCCCTAAAGTTGAAACCACAGAAATAACAACCGAACATACAGACGGCAAACAACCCATCATTTCTGTACACAAAACAGAAGAGTACTTAGATGACACAACTACACCTATCGCAAATTTACACAAACCTGACAAAGCTGTGGTGCTCGAAGAAGCTCCCGAAACGGTACAAGTCACTCAGGTACGCACTGAAGCAGGGGATGTGAAATCGGTCAGAACCACTAGACGAGTCGTTAAGAAAAAGAGAGGTCCTAAAGAAGAAGTTACTGAAATTACTACAATCGAAAAAGATGATGAAGCTCCTGTCACTACAGTTACAGTTATCGAAGAAGAATTTACTCCTACAGAAACCATCGAGCTACCTGAAGAGACCACTGTTGAAGAATTCGAAACACCAGACGGTGTGACTACACAAAAAATAACTAGAAAACGCACCATCAAAAAGAAAGTAGGCCCTAAAGTGGAAACCACAGAAATAACAACCGAACAAACAGACGAACACCAACCAATCATTTCAGTACATAAAACAGAAGAATTTTTAGATGACACAACTACACTCATCGCAGATATACACAAACCTGAAAACGTTGTTGTGCTTGAAGAAGTTCCAGAAACAGTACAAATTACACAGGTACGCACTGAAGCAGGGGATGTAAAATCGGTCAAAACCACTAGGCGAGTCGTTAAAAAAAAGAGAGGTCCTAAAGAAGAAGTTACTGAAATTACTACAATCGAAAAAGATGATGAAGCTCCTGTCACTACGGTCACTGTGAACGAAGAGGAAACTACTCCTGTAGAAACCATCGAGCTACCGGAAGAGACCACTGTCGAAGAATTCGAAACACCAGACGGTAAGCCAACACAAAAAATCACTAAAAAACGCACCATCAAAAAGAAAGTAGGACCTAAAGTGGAAACCACAGAAATAACAACCGAACAAACAGATAAACACCAACCAATCATTACAGTTCACAAAACAGAAGAATTTTTAGATGACACAACTACACCTATCACAGATTTATACAAACCTGAAAACGCTGTTAAGCTCGAAGAAGCTCCAGAAACGGTACAAGTCACTCAGGTACGCACTGAGGCAGGAGATGTCAAATCGGTCAAAACTATTAGACGAGTCGTTAAGAAAAAGAGAGGTCCTAAAGAAGAAGTTACTGAAATTACTACAATCGAAAAAGATGATGAAGCTCCTGTCACTACAGTTTCAGTTACCGAAGAAGAAACTACTCCTGTAGAAACCATCGAGCTACCGGAAGAGACCACTGTCGAAGAATGCGAAACACCAGACGGTAAGCCCACACAAAAAATCACTAAAAAACGCACCATCAAAAAGAAAGTAGGCCTTAAAGTTGAAACCACAGAAATAACAACCGAACATACAGACGGAAAACAACCCATCATTTCTGTACACAAAACAGAAGAGTACTTAGATGACACAACTACACCTATCGCAAATTTACACAAACCTGACAAAGCTGTGGTGCTCGAAGAAGCTCCAGAAACAGTAAAAGTCACGCAGGTACGCACTGAAGCAGGAGATGTGAAATCGGTCAAAACCACTAGAAGAGTCGTTAAGAAAAAGAGAGGTCCTAAAGAAGAAGTTACTGAAATTACTACAATCGAAAAAGAAGATGAAGCTCCTGTCACTACTGTGACAGTTACCGAAGAAGAAACTACTCCAATAGAAACCATCGAGCTACCGGAAGAGACTACTGTCGAAGAATTCGTAACACCAGACGGTAAGCCCACACAAAAAATCATTAAAAAACGCACCATCAAAAAGAAAGTAGGCCCTACAGTTGAAACCACAGAAATAACAACTGAACAAACAGACAAACACCAACCAATCATTACCGTGCACAAAACAGAAGAATTTGTAGATGACACAACTAAACTCATCGCAGATTTACACAAACCTGAAAGAGCTGTTAAGCTCGAAGAAGCTCCAGAAACGGTACAAGTCACTCAGGTAAGCACTGAAGCAGGAGATGTAAAATCGGTCAAAACCACTAGACGAGTCGTTAAGAAAAAGAGAGGTCCTAAAGAAGAAGTTACTGAAATTACTACAATCGAAAAAGATGATGAAACTCCTGTCACTACGGTCACTGTAAGCGAAGAGGAAACTGCTCCTACTGAAACCATCGAGCTACCAGAAGAGACCACTGTAGAAGAATTTCAAACACCAGACGGTAAGCTTACACAAAAAATCACTAGAAAACGCACTATCAAAAAGAAAGTAGGCCCTAAAGTTGAAACCACAGAAATAACAACCGAACATACAGACGGCAAACAACCCATCATTTCCGTACACAAAACAGAAGAGTACTTAGATGACACAACTACACCTATCGCAAATTTACACAAACCTGACAAAGCTGTGGTGCTCGAAGAAGCTCCAGAAACAGTACAAGTCACGCAAGTACGCACTGAAGCAGGAGATGTAAAATCAGTCAAAACCACCAGGCGAGTCGTTAAGAAAAAGAGAGGTCCTAAAGAAGAAATAACTGAAATAACAACCATCGAAAAAGATGACGAAGCTCCAGTCACTACGGTCACTGTGAACGAAGAGGAAACTACTCCTACTGAAACAATCGAGCTACCTGAAGAGACCACTGTTGAAGAATTCGAAACACCAGACGGTAAGCCCACACAAAAAATCACTAAAAAACGCACTATCAAAAAGAAAGTAGGCCCTAAAGTTGAAACCACAGAAATAACAACCGAACATACAGACGGCAAACAACCCATAATTGCTGTACGCAAAACAGAAGAGTACTTAGATGACACAACTACACCTATCGCAAATTTACACAAACCTGACAAAGCTGTGGTGCTCGAAGAAGCTCCAGAAACAGTACAAGTCACGCAAGTACGCACTGAAGCAGGACATGTAAAATCAGTCAAAACCACTAGGCGAGTCGTTAAGAAAAAGAGAGGTCCTAAAGAAGAAATAACTGAAATTACTACAATCGAAAAAGATGATGAAGCTCCTGTCACTACTGTTACAGTTACCGAAGAAGAAACTACTCCAATAGAAACCATCGAGCTACCGGAAGAGACCACTGTCGAAGAATTCGTAACAACAGACGGTAAGCCCACACAAAAAATCACTACAAAACGCACCATCAAAAAGAAAGTAGGCCCTAAAGTTGAAACCACAGAAATAACAACTGAACAGACAGACAAACACCAACCAATCATTACAGTGCACAAAACAGAAGAATTTGTAGATGACACATCTAAACTCATCGCAGATTTACAAAAACCTGAAAACGCTGTTAAGCTCGAAGAAGCTCCAGAAACGGTACAAGTCACTCAGGTACGCACTGAAGCAGGGGATGTGAAATCGGTCAAAACCACTAGACGAGTCGTTAAGAAAAAGAGAGGTCCTAAAGAAGAAGTTACTGAAATTACTACAATCGAAAAGGATGATGAAGCTCCTGTCACTACAGTTTCAGTTATCGAAGAAGAAACTATTCCTGTAGAAACCATCGAGCTACCGGAAGAGACCACTGTCGAAGAATTCGTAACAACAGACGGTAAGCCCACACAAAAAATCACTAAAAAACGCACCATCAAAAAGAAAGTAGGGCCTAAAGTGGAAACCACAGAAATAACAACCGAACAAACAGACGGCAAACAACCCATCATTTCTGTACACAAAACAGACGAGTACTTAGATGACACAACTACACCTTTCGCAAATTTACACAAACCTGACAAAGCTGTGGTGCTCGAAGAAGCTCCAGAAACAGTACAAGTCACGCAGGTACGCACTGAAGCAGGTGATGTTAAATCGGTCAAAACGACTAGGCGAGTTGTTAAGAAAAAGAGAGGTCCTAAAGAAGAAGTTACTGAAATTACTACAATCGAAAAAGATGATGAAGCTCCTGTCACTACAGTTACAGTTACCGAAGAAGAAACTACTCCTATAGAAACCATCGAGCTACCGGAAGAGACCATTGTCGAAGAATTCGTAACAACAGACGGTAAGCCCACACAAAAAATCACTAAAAAACGCACCATCAAAAAGAAAGTAGGCCCTAAAGTGGAAACCACAGAAATAACCACCGAACAAACAGACAAGCACCAACCAATCATTACAGTACACAAAACAGAAGAATTTTTAGATGACACAACTACACCTATCACAGATTTATACAAACCTGAAAACGCTGTTAAGCTCGAAGAAGCTCCAGAAACGGTACAAGTCACTCAGGTACGCACTGAGGCAGGAGATGTCAAATCGGTCAAAACTATTAGACGAGTCGTTAAGAAAAAGAGAGGTCCTAAAGAAGAAGTTACTGAAATTACTACAATCGAAAAAGATGATGAAGCTCCTGTCACTACAGTTACAGTTATCGAAGAAGAAACTACTCCTATAGAAACCATCGAGCTACCGGAAGAGACCACTGTCGAAGAATTCGTAACAACAGACGGTAAGCCCACACAAAAAATCACAAAAAAACCTACCATTAAAAAGAAAGTAGGTCCTAAAGTGGAAACCACAGAAATAACAACCGAACAAACAGACGGCAAACAACCCATCATTTCTGTACACAAAACAGACGAGTACTTAGATGACACAACTACACCTATCGCAAATTTACACAGACCTGACAAAGCTGTGGTGCTCGAAGAAGCTCCAGAAACAGTACAAGTCACGCAGGTACGCACTGAAGCAGGTGATGTTAAATCAGTCAAAACCACTAGGCGAGTCGTTAAGAAAAAGAGAGGTCCTAAAGAAGAAGTTACTGAAATTACTACAATCGAAAAAGATGATGAAGCTCCTGTCACTACAGTTACAGTTACCGAAGAAGAAACTACTCCTATAGAAACCATCGAGCTACCGGAAGAGACCACTGTCGAAGAATTCGTAACAACAGACGGTAAGCCCACACAAAAAATCACTAAAAAACGCACCATCAAAAAGAAAGTAGGCCCTAACGTGGAAACCACAGAAATAACCACCGAACAAACAGACGGCAAACAACCCATCATTTCTGTACACAAAACAGACGAGTACTTAGATGACACAACTACACCTTTCGCAAATTTACACAAACCTGACAAAGCTGTGGTGCTCGAAGAAGCTCCAGAAACAGTACAAGTCACGCAGGTACGCACTGAAGCAGGTGATGTTAAATCGGTCAAAACGACTAGGCGAGTCGTTAAGAAAAAGAGAGGTCCTAAAGAAGAAGTTACTGAAATGACTACAATCGAAAAAGATGATGAAGCTCCTGTCACTACAGTTACAGTTACCGAAGAAGAAACTACTCCTATAGAAACCATCGAGCTACCGGAAGAGACTACTGTCGAAGAACTCGAAAAACCAGATGGTAAGCCCACACAAAAAATAACTAAAAAACGCACCATCAAAAAGAAAGTAGGCCCTAAAGTGGAAACCACAGAAATAACAACCGAACAAACTGACAAACACCAACCAATCATTACAGTACACAAAACAGAAGAATTTTTAGATGACACAACTACACCTATCACAGATTTATACAAACCTGAAAATGCTGTTAAGCTCGAAGAAGCTCCAGAAACGGTACAAGTCACTCAGGTACGCACTGAAGCAGGGGATGTGAAATCGGTCAGAACCACTAGACGAGTAGTTAAGAAAAAGAGAGGTCCTAAAGAAGAAGTTACTGAAATTACTACAATCGAAAAAGATGATGAAGCTCCTGTCACTACAGTTACAGTTACCGAAGAAGAAATTACTCCTATAGAAACCATCGAGCTACCGGAAGAGACCACTGTTGAAGAATTCAAAACACCAGACGGTAAGCCCACACTTAAAATCACTAAGAAACGCACCATCAAAAAGAAAGTAGGCCCTAAAGTTGAAACCACAGAAATAACAACCGAACAAACAGACAAACACCAACCAATCATTACAGTACACAAAACAGAAGAATTTTTAGATGACACAACTACACCTATCAAAGATTTATACAAACCTGAAAACGCTGTTAAGCTCGAAGAAGCTCCAGAAACGGTACAAGTCACTCAGGTACGCACTGAAGCAGGGGATGTAAAATCGGTCAAAACCACTAGACGAATCGTTAAGAAAAAGAGAGGTCCTAAAGAAGAAGTTACTGAAATTACTACAATTGAAAAAGATGATGAAGCTCCTGTCACTACAGTTACAGTTATCGAAGAAGAAACTACTCCTATAGAAACCATCGAGCTACCGGAAGAGACCACTGTCGAAGAATTCGTAACAACAGACGGTAAGCCCACACAAAAAATCACTAAAAAACGCACCATCAAAAAGAAAGTAGGCCCTAAAGTGGAAACCACAGAAATAACAACCGAACAAACAGACGGCAAACAACCCATCATTTCTGTACACAAAACAGACGAGTACTTAGATGACACAACTACACCTATCGCAAATTTACACAAACCTGACAAAGCTGTGGTGCTCGAAGAAGCTCCAGAAACAGTACAAGTCACGCAAGTACGCACTGAAGCAGGACATGTAAAATCAGTCAAAACCACTAGGCGAGTCGTTAAGAAAAAGAGAGGTCCTAAAGAAGAAATAACTGAAATTACTACAATCGAAAAAGATGATGAAGCTCCTGTCACTACAGTTACAGTTATCGAAGAAGAAACTACTCCTGTAGAAACCATCGAGCTACCGGAAGAGACCACTGTCGAAGAACTCGAAACACCGAACGGTAAGCCCACACAAAAAATCACTAAAAAACGCACCATCAAAAAGAAAGTAGGCCCTAAAGTGGAAACCACAGAAATAACCACCGAACAAACAGACAAACACCAACCAATCATTACAGTACACAAAACAGAAGAATTTTTAGATGACACAACTACACCTATCACAGATTTATACAAACCTGAAAACGCTGTTAAGCTCGAAGAAGCTCCAGAAACGGTACAAGTCACTCAGGTACGCACTGAAGCAGGGGATGTGAAATCGGTCAGAACCACTAGACGAGTAGTTAAGAAAAAGAGAGGTCCTAAAGAAGAAGTTACTGAAATTACTACAATCGAAAAAGATGATGAAGCTCCTGTCACTACAGTTACAGTTACCGAAGAAGAAACTACTCCTATAGAAACCATCGAGCTACCGGAAGAGACCACTGTTGAAGAATTCAAAACACCAGACGGTAAGCCCACACTTAAAATCACTAAGAAACGCACCATCAAAAAGAAAGTAGGCCCTAAAGTTGAAACCACAGAAATAACAACCGAACAAACAGACAAACACCAACCAATCATTACAGTACACAAAACAGAAGAATTTTTAGATGACACAACTACACCTATCAAAGATTTATACAAACCTGAAAACGCTGTTAAGCTCGAAGAAGCTCCAGAAACGGTACAAGTCACTCAGGTACGCACTGAAGCAGGTGATGTTAAATCGGTCAGAACCACTAGGCGAGCCGTTAAGAAAAAGAGAGGTCCTAAAGAAGAAGTTACTGAAATTACTACAATCGAAAAAGATGATGAAGCTCCTGTCACTACAGTTACAGTTACCGAAGAAGAAACTACTCCTATAGAAACCATCGAGCTACCGGAAGAGACCACTGTTGAAGAATTCAAAACACCAGACGGTAAGCCCACACTTAAAATCACTAAGAAACGCACCATCAAAAAGAAAGTAGGCCCTAAAGTTGAAACCACAGAAATAACAACCGAACAAACAGACAAACACCAACCAATCATTACAGTACACAAAACAGAAGAATTTTTAGATGACACAACTACACCTATCAAAGATTTTTACAAACCTGAAAATGCTGTTAAGCTCGAAGAAGCTCCGGAAACGGTACAAGTCACTCAGGTACGCACTGAAGCAGGTGATGTTAAATCGGTCAGAACCACTAGGCGAGTCGTTAAGAAAAAGAGAGGTCCTAAAGAAGAAGTTACTGAAATTACTACAATCGAAAAAGATGATGAAGCTCCTGTCACTACAGTTACAGTTATCGAAGAAGAAACTACTCCTATAGAAACCATCGAGCTACCGGAAGAGACCACTGTCGAAGAATTCGTAACAACAGACGGTAAGCCCACACAAAAAATCACTAAAAAACGCACCATCAAAAAGAAAGTAGGCCCTAAAGTGGAAACCACAGAAATAACAACCGAACAAACAGACGGCAAACAACCCATCATTTCTGTACACAAAACAGACGAGTACTTAGATGACACAACTACACCTATCGCAAATTTACACAAACCTGACAAAGCTGTGGTGCTCGAAGAAGCTCCAGAAACAGTACAAGTCACGCAAGTACGCACTGAAGCAGGGGATGTGAAATCGGTCAAAACCACTAGACGAGTCGTTAAGAAAAAGAGAGGTCCTAAAGAAGAAATAACTGAAATTACTACAATCGAAAAAGATGATGAAGCTCCTGTCACTACAGTTACAGTTATCGAAGAAGAAACTACTCCTGTAGAAACCATCGAGCTACCGGAAGAGACCACTGTCGAAGAACTCGAAACACCGAACGGTAAGCCCACACAAAAAATCACTAAAAAACGCACCATCAAAAAGAAAGTAGGCCCTAAAGTGGAAACCACAGAAATAACCACCGAACAAACAGACAAACACCAACCAATCATTACAGTACACAAAACAGAAGAATTTTTAGATGACACAACTACACCTATCACAGATTTATACAAACCTGAAAACGCTGTTAAGCTCGAAGAAGCTCCAGAAACGGTACAAGTCACTCAGGTACGCACTGAAGCAGGGGATGTGAAATCGGTCAGAACCACTAGACGAGTCGTTAAGAAAAAGAGAGGTCCTAAAGAAGAAGTTACTGAAATTACTACAATCGAAAAAGATGATGAAGCTCCTGTCACTACAGTTACAGTTACCGAAGAAGAAACTACTCCTATAGAAACCATCGAGCTACCGGAAGAGACCACTGTCGAAGAATTCGTAACAACAGACGGTAAGCCCACACAAAAAATCACTAAAAAACGCACCATCAAAAAGAAAGTAGGCCCTAAAGTGGAAATCACAGAAATAACAACCGAACAAACAGACGGCAAACAACCCATCATTTCTGTACACAAAACAGACGAGTACTTAGATGACACAACTACACCTATCGCAAATTTACACAAACCTGACAAAGCTGTGGTGCTCGAAGAAGCTCCAGAAACAGTACAAGTCACGCAAGTACGCACTGAAGCAGGACATGTAAAATCAGTCAAAACCACTAGGCGAGTCGTTAAAAAAAAGAGAGGTCCTAAAGAAGAAATAACTGAAATTACTACAATCGAAAAAGATGATGAAGCTCCTGTCACTACAGTTACAGTTATCGAAGAAGAAACTACTCCTGTAGAAACCATCGAGCTACCGGAAGAGACCACTGTCGAAGAACTCGAAACACCAGACGGTAAGCCCACACAAAAAATAACTAAAAAACGCACCATCAAAAAGAAAGTAAGCCCTAAAGTGGAAACCACAGAAATAACAACCGAACAAACAGACAAACACCAACCAATCATTACAGTACACAAAACAGAAGAATTTTTAGATGACACAACTACACTTATCACAGATTTATACAAACCTGAAAACGCTGTTAAGCTCGAAGAAGCTCCAGAAACGGTACAAGTCACTCAGGTACGCACTGAAGCAGGGGATGTGAAATCGGTCAGAACCACTAGACGAGTAGTTAAGAAAAAGAGAGGTCCTAAAGAAGAAGTTACTGAAATTACTACAATCGAAAAAGATGATGAAGCTCCTGTCACTACAGTTACAGTTACCGAAGAAGAAACTACTCCTATAGAAACCATCGAGCTACCGGAAGAGACCACTGTTGAAGAATTCAAAACACCAGACGGTAAGCCCACACTTAAAATCACTAAGAAACGCACCATCAAAAAGAAAGTAGGCCCTAAAGTTGAAACCACAGAAATAACAACCGAACAAACAGACAAACACCAACCAATCATTACAGTACACAAAACAGAAGAATTTTTAGATGACACAACTACACCTATCAAAGATTTATACAAACCTGAAAACGCTGTTAAGCTCGAAGAAGCTCCAGAAACGGTACAAGTCACTCAGGTACGCACTGAAGCAGGGGATGTAAAATCGGTCAAAACCACTAGACGAATCGTTAAGAAAAAGAGAGGTCCTAAAGAAGAAGTTACTGAAATTACTACAATCGAAAAAGATGATGAAGCTCCTGTCACTACAGTTTCAGTTATCGAAGAAGAATCTACTCCTGCAGAAACCATCGAGCTACCGGAAGAGACCACTGTCGAAGAACTCGAAACACCAGACGGTAAGCCCACACAAAAAATCACTAAAAAACGCACCATCAAAAAGAAAGTAGGCCCTAAAGTGGAAACCACAGAAATAACAACCGAACAAACAGACAAACACCAACCAATCATTACAGTACACAAAACAGAAGAATTTTTAGATGACACAACTACACCTATCACAGATTTATACAAACCTGAAAATGCTGTAAAGCTCGAAGAAGCTCCAGAAACGGTACAAGTCACTCAGGTACGCACTGAAGCAGGGGATGTGAAATCGGTCAGAACCACTAGGCGAGTCGTTAAGAAAAAGAGAGGTCCTAAAGAAGAAGTTACTGAAATTACTACAATCGAAAAAGATGATGAAGCTCCTGTCACTACAGTTACAGTTATCGAAGAAGAAACTTCTCCTATAGAAACCATCGAGCTACCGGAAGAGACTACTGTCGAAGAATTCGTAACAACAGACGGTAAGCCCACACAAAAAATCACTAAAAAACGCACCATCAAAAAGAAAGTAGGCCCTAAAGTGGAAACCACAGAAATAACAACCGAACAAACAGACAAACACCAACCAATCATTACAGTACACAAAACAGAAGAATTTTTAGATGACACAATTACACCTATCACAGATTTATACAAACCTGAAAATGCTGTAAAGCTCGAAGAAGCTCCAGAAACGGTACAAGTCACTCAGGTACGCACTGAAGCAGGGGATGTGAAATCGGTCAGAACCACTAGGCGAGTCGTTAAGAAAAAGAGAGGTCCTAAAGAAGAAGTTACTGAAATTACTACAATCGAAAAAGATGATGAAGCTCCTGTCACTACAGTTACAGTTATCGAAGAAGAAACTTCTCCTATAGAAACCATCGAGCTACCGGAAGAGACTACTGTCGAAGAATTCGTAACAACAGACGGTAAGCCCACACAAAAAATCACTAAAAAACGCACCATCAAAAAGAAAGTAGGCCCTAAAGTGGAAACCACAGAAATAACAACCGAACAAACAGACGGCAAACAACCCATCATTTCTGTACACAAAACAGACGAGTACTTAGAGGACACAACTACACCTATCGCAAATTTACACAAACCTGACAAAGCTGTGGTGCTCGAAGAAGCTCCAGAAACAGTACAAGTCACGCAAGTACGCACTGAAGCAGGACATGTAAAATCAGTCAAAACCACTAGGCGAGTCGTTAAGAAAAAGAGAGGTCCTAAAGAAGAAATAACTGAAATTACTACAATCGAAAAAGATGATGAAGCTCCTGTCACTACAGTTACAGTTATCGAAGAAGAAACTACTCCTGTAGAAACCATCGAGCTACCGGAAGAGACCACTGTCGAAGAACTCGAAACACCGGACGGTAAGCCCACACAAAAAATCACTAAAAAACGCACCATCAAAAAGAAAGTAGGCCCTAAAGTGGAAACCACAGAAATAACAACCGAACAAACAGACAAACACCAACCCATCATTACAGTACACAAAACAGAAGAATTTTTAGATGACACAACTACACCTATCACAGATTTATACAAACCTGAAAACGCTGTTAAGCTCGAAGAAGCTCCAGAAACGGTACAAGTCACTCAGGTACGCACTGAAGCAGGGGATGTGAAATCGGTCAGAACCACTAGACGAGTAGTTAAGAAAAAGAGAGGTCCTAAAGAAGAAGTTACTGAAATTACTACAATCGAAAAAGATGATGAAGCTCCTGTCACTACAGTTACAGTTACCGAAGAAGAAACTACTCCTATAGAAACCATCGAGCTACCGGAAGAGACCACTGTTAAAGAACTCGAAACACCAGACGGTAAGCCCACACAAAAAATAACTAAAAAACGCACCATCAAAAAGAAAGTAGGCCCTAAAGTGGAAACCACAGAAATAACAACCGAACAAACAGACAAACACCAACCAATCATTACAGTACACAAAACAGAAGAATTTTTAGATGACACAACTACACTTATCACAGATTTATACAAACCTGAAAACGCTGTTAAGCTCGAAGAAGCTCCAGAAACGGTACAAGTCACTCAGGTACGCACTGAAGAAGGGGATGTGAAATCGGTCAAAACCACAAGACGAGTCGTTAAGAATAAGAGAGGTCCTAAAGAAGAAGTTACTGAAATTACTACAATCGAAAAAGATGATGAAGCTCCTGTCACTACAGTTACAGTTACCGAAGAAGAAACTACTCCTATAGAAACCATCGAGCTACCGGAAGAGACCACTGTTGAAGAACTCGAAACACCAGACGGTAAGCCCACACAAAAAATAACTAAAAAACGCACCATCAAAAAGAAAGTAGGCCCTAAAGTGGAAACCACAGAAATAACAACCGAACAAACAGACAAACACCAACCAATCATTACAGTACACAAAACAGAAGAATTTTTAGATGACACAACTACACTTATCACAGATTTATACAAACCTGAAAACGCTGTTAAGCTCGAAGAAGCTCCAGAAACGGTACAAGTCACTCAGGTACGCACTGAAGCAGGGGATGTGAAATCGGTCAGAACCACTAGACGAGTCGTTAAGAAAAAGAGAGGTCCTAAAGAAGAAGTTACTGAAATTACTACAATCGAAAAAGATGATGAAGCTCCTGTCACTACAGTTACAGTTATCGAAGAAGAAACTACTCCTATAGAAACCATCGAGCTACCGGAAGAGACCACTGTTGAAGAATTCAAAACACCAGACGGTAAGCCCACACTTAAAATCACTAAGAAACGCACCATCAAAAAGAAAGTAGGGTCTAAAGTTGAAACCACAGAAATAACAACCGAACAAACAGATAAACACCAACCAATCATTACAGTACACAAAACAGAAGATATTTTAGATGACACAACTACACCTTTCACAGATTTATACAAACCTGAAAACGCTGTTAAGCTCGAAGAAGCTCCAGAAACGGTACAAGTCACTCAGGTACGCACTGAAGAAGGGGATGTGAAATCGGTCAAAACCACAAGACGAGTCGTTAAGAATAAGAGAGGTCCTAAAGAAGAAGTTACTGAAATTACTACAATCGAAAAAGATGATGAAGCTCCTGTCACTACAGTTACAGTTACCGAAGAAGAAACTACTCCTATAGAAACCATCGAGCTACCGGAAGAGACCACTGTTGAAGAATTCAAAACACTAGACGGTAAGCCCACACTTAAAATCACTAAGAAACGCACCATCAAAAAGAAAGTAGGCCCTAAAGTTGAAACCACAGAAATAACAACCGAACAAACAGACAAACACCAACCAATCATTACAGTACACAAAACAGAAGAATTTTTAGATGACACAACTACACCTATCACAGATTTATACAAACCTGAAAACGCTGTTAAGCTCGAAGAAGCTCCAGAAACGGTACAAGTCACTCAGGTACGCACTGAAGCAGGGGATGTGAAATCGGTCAAAACCACTAGACGAGTCGTTAAGAAAAAGAGAGGTCCTAAAGAAGAAGTTACTGAAATTATTACAATCGAAAAAGATGATGAAGCTCCTGTCACTACAGTTTCAGTTATCGAAGAAGAAACTACTCCTATAGAAACCATCGAGCTACCGGAAGAAACCACTGTTGAAGAATTCAAAACACCAGACGGTAAGCCCACACTAAAAATCACTAAAAAACGTACCATTAAAAAGAAAGTAGGCCCTAAAGTAGAAACCACAGAAATAACAACCGAACAAACAGACGGCAAACAACCCATCATTTCTGTACACAAAACAGACGAGTACTTAGATGACACAACTACACCTCTCGAAAATTTACTCAAACCTGACAAAGCTGTGGTGCTCGAAGAAGCTCCAGAAACAGTACAAGTCACGCAGGTACGCACTGAAGCAGGTGATGTAAAATCGGTCAAAACCACTAGGCGAGTCGTTAAGAAAAAAAGAGGTCCTAAAGAAGTTACTGAAATTACTACAATCGAAAAAGATGATGAAGCTCCTGTCACTACAGTTACAGTTACCGAAGAAGAAACTACTCCTATAGAAACCATCGAGCTACCGGAAGAGACCACTGTCGAAGAATTCGTAACAACAGACGGTAAGCCTACACAAAAAATCACTAAAAAACGCACCATCAAAAAGAAAGTAGGCCCTAAAGTGGAAACCACAGAAATAACAACCGAACAAACAGACAAACACCAACCCATCATTACAGTACACAAAACAAAAGAATTTTTAGATGACACAACTACACCTATCGCAAATTTACACAGACCTGACAAAGCTGTGGTGCTCGAAGAAGCTCCAGAAACGGTACAAGTCACTCAGGTACGCACTGAAGCAGGGGATGTGAAATCGGTCAAAACCACTAGACGAGTCGTTAAGAAAAAGAGAGGTCCTAAAGAAGAAGTTACTGAAATTATTACAATCGAAAAAGATGATGAAGCTCCTGTCACTACAGTTTCAGTTATCGAAGAAGAAACTACTCCTGTAGAAACCATCGAGCTACCGGAAGAGACCACTGTCGAAGATCTCGAAACACCAGACGGTAAGCCCACACAAAAAATAACTAAAAAACGCACCATCAAAAAGAAAGTAGGCCCTAAAGTGGAAACCACAGAAATAACAACCGAACAAACAGACAAACACCAACCAATCATTACAGTACACAAAACAGAAGAATTTTTAGATGACACAACTACACCTATCACAGATTTATACAAACCTGAAAACGCTGTTAAGCTCGAAGAAGCTCCAGAAACGATACAAGTCACTCAGGTACGCACTGAAGCAGGGGATGTGAAATCGGTCAAAACCACTAGACGAGTCGTTAAGAAAAAGAGAGGTCCTAAAGAAGAAGTTACTGAAATTACTACAATCGAAAAAGATGATGAAGCTCCTGTCACTACAGTTACAGTTACCGAAGAAGAAACTACTCCTATAGAAACCATCGAGCTACCGGAAGAGACCACTGTTGAAGAATTCAAAACACCAGATGGTAAGCCCACACTTAAAATCACTAAGAAACGCACCATCAAAAAGAAAGTAGGCCCTAAAGTTGAAACCACAGAAATAACAACCGAACAAACAGACAAACACCAACCAATCATTACAGTGAACAAAACAGAAGAGATTTTACATGACACAACTACACAAATCGCAGATTTACACAAACCTGACAAAGCCGTGGTGCTCGAAGAAGCTCCAGAAACAGTACAAGTCACTCAAGTACGAACTGAGTTTGGAGATGTCAAGTCGATTAAGACGACAAAACGAGTAATTAGGAAAAAGAAAGGTCCTAAAGACGAAGTTACTGAAATCACAACTGTTGAAAAAGAAAATGAAGCTCCTATCACGACAGTTACTGTAATTGAAGACGAAACTACTCCTATTGAAACTATCGAGTTACCTGAAGAATCATCTATTGAGGAATCCGAAACACTGGATGGTAAGCCCACTCAAAAAATAATAACTAAACGTACCATCAAGAAAAAGGTAGGCCCTAAAGTAGAAACCACACAAATAACTACTGAACAAACTGACAATCAACCACCAATCATTTCAGTACACAAAACAGAGGAACTCTTACACGACACTATTACACCTATCGCAGATTTACACAAACCTGACAAAGCCGTATTGCTCGAAGAAGCTCCAGAAACAGTACAATTCACGCAGGTACGCACTGAAAAAGGAGATGTAAAATCGGTCAAAACCACTAGGCGAGTCATCAAGAAAAAGAGTGGTCCTAAAGAAGAAGTTACTGAAATAACTACAATCGAAAAAGATGATGAAGCTCCTGTCACTACAGTTACAGTTATCGAAGAAGAAACTACTCCTATAGAAACCATCGAGCTACCGGAAGAGACCACTGTTGAATTATCCGAAACACCAGACGGTAAGCCTACACAAAAAATAACTAGAAAACGCACCATCAAAAGGAAAGTAGGCCCTAAAGTAGAAACCACAGAAATAACAACGGAACAAACAGACAACGCCCAACCCATCATTTCAGTGAACAAAACAGAAGAGATTTTACATGACACAACCACACCAATCGCTGATTTACACAAACCTTATAAAGCCGTGGTGCTCGAAGAAGCTCCAGAGACAGTAAACGTCACTCAGGTACGCACTCAGTCGGGAGATGTGAAGTCGATCAAGACGACGAGGCGACTAATTAAGAAAAAGAAAGGTCCTAATGAAGAAGTTATTGAAATTACATCTATCGAAAAAGAAAATGAAGCTCCTGTGACGACGGGTACTGTGATTGAAGACGAAACTACTCCTACAGAAACTATCGAGTTACCTGAAGAGACATTTATTGATGAATTCGAAGCACCGGACGGTAATCCCACACAAAAAATAATAACTAAACGTACTATTAAGAAAAAGGTAGGTCCTAAAGTAGAAACCACACAAATAACTACTGAACAAACAGACAAACTCCAACCCATCATTTCAGTACACAAAACAGAGGAACTTTTACACGACACTGTTACACCTATCGCAGATTTACACAAACCTGACAAAGCCGTGGTGGTCGAAGAAGCTCCAGAAATAGTACAAGTCACTCAGGTATGCACTGAAACAGGAGATGTAAACGCGATCAAATCCACAACGCGAGTCATTAAGAAAAAGAAAGGTCCTAAAAAAGTTACTGAACTAACAACAATCGAAAAAGATGATGAAGCTCCTGTCACGACGGTTACTATGAATGAAGAGGAAACTACTCCTACAAAAATTATCGAGTTACCTGAAGAGACAACTGTTGAGGAATTCGAAGCACCGGACGGTAAGCCCACACAAAAAATATTAACTAAACGTACCATTAAGAAAAAGGTAGGTCCTAAAGTAGAAACCACACAAATGATTACTGAACAAACAGACAAACACCAACCAATCATTTCAGTACACAAAACAGAGGAATTTTTACAAGATACTGTAACACCTATCGCAGATTTACACAAACCTGACAAAGCCGTGGTGGTCGAAGAAGCTCCAGAAACAGTACAAGTCACTCAAGTACGCACTGAAACAGGAGATGTAAAAGCGATTAAAACCACAACGCAAGTCATTAAGAAAAAAAAAGGTCCTAAAGAAGTTACTGAAATAACAACAATCGAAAAAGATGATGAAGCTCCAGTCACTACGGTTACTATGATTGAAGACGAAACTACTCCTTCAGAAACTATCGAGTTACCTGAAGAGACTACTGTTGAGGAATTCGAAGCACCGGACGCTAAGCTCACAAAAAAAGTAATCACTAAACGTACCACCAAAAAGAAAGTAGGTCCTAAGGTAGAAACCACTGAAATAATAACGGAACAAACAGACAACAAACAACCGATCATTTCAGTACACGAAACAGAAGAATATGTAAATGACACAACTACACCAATCACAGATTTACACAAACCTGACAAAGCCGTGGTGCTCGAAGAAGCTCCAGAGACAGTAAATGTCACTCAGGGACGCACTCAGTCGGGAGATGTGAAGTCGATCAAGACGACGAAGCGACTAATTAAGAAAAAGAAAGGTCCTAAAGAAGAAGTTACTGAAATTACAACTACCGAAAAAGAAGATGAAGCTCCTATCACGACGGTTACTGTGATTGAAGACGAAACTACCCCTATAGAAATCATCGAGCTACCTGAAGAGACAACTGTTGAGGAATTTGATGTACCGGACGGTAAGCCCACACAAAAATTAATAACTAAACGTACCATCAAGAAAAAGGTAGGCCCTAAAGTCGAAACTACACAAATAACTACTGAGCAAACAGACAAACACCAACCCATCATTTCAGTACACAAAACAGAGGAACTTTTACACGACACTGTTACACCTATCGCAGATTTACACAAACCTGACAAAGCCGTGGTGCTCGAAGAAGCTCCAGAAACAGTACAAGTCACTCAAGTACGCACTGAAACAGGAGATTTAAAAGCGATCAAAACCACAACGCAAGTCATTAAGAAAAAGAAAGGTCCTAAAGAAGTTACTGAAATAACAACGATCGAAAAAGATGATGAAGCTCCTGTGACGACGGTTACTGTGATTGAAGACAAAACTACTCCTACAGAAACTATCGAGTTACCTGAAGAGACAACTGTTGATCAATTCGAAGCACCGGACGGTAAGCCCACACACAAAATAATAACTAAACGTACCATTAAGAAAAAGGTAGGTCCTAAAGTAGAAATCACACAAATAACTTCTAAACAATTACACAAACACGAACCAATCATTCCAGTACACAAAACAGAGGAACTTTTACACGACACTGTTACACCTATCACAAATTTACACAAACCTGACAAAGCCGTGGTATTCGAAGAAGCTCCAGAAACAGTACAAGTCGCTCAGGTACGCACTGAAACAGGAGATGTAAAAGCGATCAAAATCACAACGCAAGTCGTTAAGAAAAAGAAAGGTCCTAAAGAAGTTACTGAAATTACAGCTATCGAAAAAGAAGATGAAGCTCCTATCACGACGGTTACTATAATTGAAAAAGAAACTTCTCCTACAGAAAACATCGAGCTACCTGAAGAGACAACTGTTGAGGAATTCGAAGCACCAGACGGTAATCCCACACAAAATATAATAACTAAACGTACCATAAAGAAAAAGGTAGGCCCTAAAGTAGAAACCACACAAATAACTACTGAACAAACAGACAAACACCATCCAATCATTTCAGTTCAAAAAGCAGAGGAACTTTTACGCGACACTGTTACACCTATCGCAGATTTACACAAACCCGACAAAGCCCTGCTCCTCAAAGAAGCTTCAGAAACAGTACAAGTCACTCAGATACGAACTGAGTTGGGAGATGTGAAGTCGATTAAGACAATGAAGCGAGTAATTAAGAAAAATAAAGGTCCTAAGGAAAAAGTTACTGAAATTACAACTACTGAAAAAGAAGATGAAGCTCCTTTTACGACGGTTACTGTGTACGAAGACGAAACTACATCTACGGAAACCATCGAGTTACCTAAAAACACTAATGTAAAGGAATTAAAAGATGGTAAGCCAAAATACATGAGAAAACAACACATTCCTATTAATAAGTAAACTCAACAACCAAAAACTACAGAATTAATTTGTGAACTATTACTGTAGTTCAATAATAAATTGCATCCAATTATTTCAAAATTTATTAGTCTGAAATAGTGATGTCTTTAAAATATTTAGTATTCTGCACCAAGCGGTAAGTCACATCAAAGCATCAAAGATAATCAAGATATGTCGGCGACTTTTACCTGTTAGTGTTTAATGGAACTATCAGAACTGGTGGAATTGGCCCTTACGAGTTCTAAGTATGCTTTTAAGTTTCATTCAATACTGTAATGGTGTCGTATGTTAATGCAATAAACAGTAAGACGATAAAGAAGAAATAAATGTAAGTTACTTCCGTTACTACTTTCAATTCAATGTAGTAACGTAGTGTATGTAACACGATGAACCAACATGCTATAAATATAAAAATCTATTAAAAAAACCAATTTACATAAACACATCATTCCCGAACAACATAGGTACGTCATGACGATGTGAAATACAAAGGCATTTGAAATAGTTAAAAGAATGATACAAGTTACGCTCGTAGGGATAGAAAGAAATACATACAACTTAATTTATTTTCAGGGTAAGATTGAAACCTATACTAGGTTTTTTGTAGACTCATTCGAATCTAAGTTATTTTTCATGTGTAAAAATGTAATCTGAAACAATCTTATCACATTTTACTACATTATGTTTTCTGTATGTGTTTTACCTATAGTCACTTGCAAATTTACTAATTACAATTTTTCATGAATTTTTAGTTGGCGAAAAGAAACGAATCAATAAACATAAAACTTCAAGAAATGAAGAAGAACAACCAGCTGCCGAAGACATTGCGAGGGATCAAGACAATAAAGAGATTTCAAAAACAAAACAAACACCTAAAAAATTAAAGCCCATCCCAATAACCATTGAAGAATTCAATGCCACAAAAGCACAGCATGCCGAAGAAACTAACTTCACAAAACTTAAACTAAAAAAACCTGTTCAGAAACCTAAAGAGGATATAAAAGCCGTTTCATTACCAAAAATTCAACTGAAAAGCCGTATCAAACACATAGATAATTGGCCACCAATGGAATTGAAACCTTTTATAACATTTTTAGGAAGTGTGAAACAAAATGGTCAGCTGTCACGAAACATAAAAGAAGCTAATAAGCTAAAAAAGAAGCCAAATAAAATAACAGAAATTCCAGACATGGATAAGATAGAATTGGAAAGACCGGAGACATTCAGTTTCACCGAAAAAGAACCAGCACAAAATATTACCAAACCAGAAGAAAGTCTACTGAAATTAGAAGAAGTTCCAAAAGAAATATCTCATATTCCTGAACATTACCCTGATACGGAGAAGGAAGAGCTTGGAATAACAAATAAAATTATAGCCATGAAGAAACAAACGCAGAAAGACATTAAAGAATCGTCAAAATCTGATATACAAGAAACGCAGCCTCTGCAATTAGATGCCCTTCCAGACGAATTACAACATATACACAAACCGGAGTACGAGGAAATACAGACTTTGCAGCAAGTTGAATTTTCAAAAAATGAATTACTAAATCTGCCTGTGGCTAAATCCACAGAAACACAGCCTTTAGATACAGAAGAAAGTGAGGAGTCTCAGAAATTCCCAAATACTTTGGGAGATGTAGGCAATATTGCAGAAAAGCCACTTAAATTATTAGTCGACAAAGAACCATATACAGATGCGAGTCCTTCGCCCCTTATAGATAAAAAAGGTAAAAAAGTCAAAAAGAAAGAGAAAGTAGACAAACCTGTGATTCTGGATAAAGTTTCTAAAGAAATGCCTATCAATAACGCAGTTGCTAAAGAAGTAGAATTGAAGCCCGTCATTGAAGAAGTAAAAGAATTGCAAAAAGCGCCAATTGAGGACAGTGATAATGATAAATATAAAGAAATAAAGAATAAACAAAAACAACCGGAAAAACCCGATACAGATGATATATCTGACTTTAAAGAAGATGAAATTTTACAGGAAAATGAAATAATCGAACCCGAAGACAAATCTCCACCTAAGAAGAAATCCGTAAAAAAATTATCTCCCATTAAGATTGAAAGAAAAGAATTTGAAATTAGTAAACCTCAACACGCGGAAAGTACAGAAGGACCGCAATTCACAAAACTAAAATTAAAAAAAGCTGCAACTAAACCAAAAATAGAAAATACAGAGGTGAAGTTGCCAAAATTCCAACTCAAGAGTCGAATTAAATATGTACTTGATTGGCCACCAGAAATTATAAAAGTGTCCTTAACACATCTCGGCAGTATACGACAAAACGGTATTTTATCACGAAATGTCAAAGAAGCTGCAAAAGTTAAAAGAAAGGTATATCAAGAACCAAAACTACCTGAAATAGAAACAACGGAATTAGAAAAGCCTCAATTTGGATATGAAGACATAGCAGATACAAAGCGGAAAATTGAAATCTTTGAAAAAGAAGTGCCTCAGGAGTCTCCTGTTGAAGAAAGAGAAGAAATTGAGGAACCTGAACAATTTACTATAACACCTAAACGGCCAAGTATAAAAAAGACAGAGGACATTGAAGACGAAGTCATCATTAAAAAGAAGTTAAAAGCTGTGCGAAAACCTTCAATTACTCTACCTGAAATTACTGAGCCAGAAACAGTTACATTTAGACCCAAGACAACGAAAACAAAAGAAGACGTAGAACAGGAATTCAATATTCATTTGGATTCATACGCTGAAGAAGAAATTTCCATGACCAGTAAAGTCAAATTGAAACCTAATAGGCAGCCTACTTTTAGTGAAGAAGCTGATCAAGCTTCCATTAAATTTTATGAAGAAAAAGATGAAGGTGATAAACAAGATGTAATTGAAATATTGGAAAGCGATGAAGAAAATGTACCAGAAACAGCTAATGTATTCATGTCTTTGAAAAAACCTAAACGTCCTAAAAAAATATCTAAGATAGAAGAGAACGAAATAGCATCATCTGTTACAGTGGCCAAACCTAAGACATTTGAGAAAGAATCTGAGATCACAAAAGACGTGAGCATAAAATTAGAACGACAACCTGAATACAAAGTTAATGAACAAGATGAAGTTTGTTTCGACATCAAGGCTCATAGTGAACAGTACACTGAAGAAGACCTGTCACTCTCTAGCAAAATCAAATTGAAACCCAAAAAGAAAATTACTATATCTGAAGCAGCTGATGAAACTTCCATTCAACTAAAACAAGAGGTAAAAGATGATAATCAAGCTGAAGAGATAATCTTAAGCGAGGCTGAAAGTGAAGAAAACGTTGAACTTTTTATTAAACGTAAACCTAAAAAACCTATTTATGAAGTGAGTGAAGTTGAAGAATTAAGTATTGAATTAAAACCGAAAAAAACTGCTGAACAGTATGAAGAAGAAGAACTGACCATATCAACGAAGAGGAAACCAAGAAAACCAAATAAAATACAAGGTACATCATTAAAAATTGCGTTGTTGCACCGTGTAACCTGCTGCACCTGCCGGCCGCAATAAGCTTACGGCATACCATAGCTTGGCAATGGCTTTTAACTTTGGCAACGGACTATCTTTTTCAGATATAACGAGATATGATAATTTAGACGTTGTTGTCCACTTGTGTATTGTGATATTTTTTCAAGAATTTTTAAGATACAAAAAATCAGCTTACGCTTACCTTGCATATTCTTACGATAACATATTAAATGAAAATGAATGAATAAGAAGAGCCATTTGTCCAGCGGAGAAATTTCAAAGTTATTGATGATGATGAGTAAAACATTTCTCATTACTAATATATTGCAACTTTCCAATGGAAGGTGCTATTTAATATGATGACAACATAATACCAAAAACTACCTAATGCAATGGTATTTGATCGTTAGGACATTTGTGTTACTTTCATAGTGGAAGGTTTCTAACACCAGATACGTTATTCATTCAATACTAACACTGCTATATTTTAACGAACAATAACTTATTGTCTTCCTTAGCCTTCAACGACTAATCTCTAGTAAACAATTTTGATTAAAACTCATAAACTCAAGTAGGTAGGTACTATTTTACTGGTTTTTGAAGTTAACATTAATGTTAATGAAAATTTATTAATACAGTTAAAATAGTTTACGATGTCAAATAACAAGGACAACTATTCTGAAACGATGTTTCCGAAACACGTATTGTACAAAAGATTAGTTCGTAGTAATTCAATGTTTGTTAAATGCAGCGTGTAATGGCGAATACGCCACACCGCTGCGCCGCATCCATCAATTGATTTCGGGTTCAAATGAAAGAATACGTAAGATAATAATATATACGTCTGATGATTAAGAGATTAATTTAGCAAGTGAGATTAACAAAATAATATTGTTTAACAATGGTGTAACATTCTTTAAATTATATTTATATTTTCTTAGAAAACGTTACTACAAAAAACGGTGACAAACTTTGTAATCCTTAAATTCAAAGCATGAGTTTTAGAGCACTACACCTTAATTTAAGTATGCTTATTTGTAGCCTTTGTTAACCCCAGATTATGTTACAGAAGCCGACGTGTCCATGAGCATAGCTAGAGAACAAGAATTTCCAGGTACAATACTTTTATAACTTTATATAAGTAGTACTTAACGTGCAAATGTATAAGTTTTTAGTATTTTATGCAAAAAAAAATATTTATCTTAAATACATACATATCAATGATAACAAGTCCCAAGTAATTAGATTGATTCTGTATCATAGTACACAAATAACTTATCATGCTACAATCTTATTTTCAGAAACTCCTCTTGATGTGCGCAGTGGCGACACTGTTTTCGCAGTATATTCGTACGTTGCAGAAACTGATGAAGCTATTAATTTAGTGGAGGGTGAAAGGCTTTACATATTAGGTAAATATGAAACAGATAATATTCGATGTAGATTAGTCTAGTAATTCCATTTTTGTCTGCTAGGTAAAAGCGGTATACAATTAAATAACATCTATCCTTGGTATTCAATCAAGATAATAAATTACTCAAGTTTTGAAATAGTTAATCTTTCAAATTGTGCAATTTGATGATACTAAAGTACACAAGTTTCACTTACCTATCGAGAATATGGGTGATATTATATAAGACTATAATATCTTTGTTATTTACCTTAATATCATCAACAATAAGGAATACTTGGCAATGTTCAGAATTGTCATATTGGTCATCATTTTCAATTCGCATATTTCTTTTTAATCTAGAAAAAATATTCATGTACCTAATTTTTTTTTGTTACTGATTTTTTTTCTACATATATAGTATATTTATTAAAAATATCATTTTTCTTTGCCAGAAACTACAAATCAAGACTGGTGGTTTGTGCGGAAGCATTTAACAGAAGAAAAAGGATGGGTACCGGCCCAATATTTGATGGATGAGGCTAATTACACTTTGTACCTACAAAAGAAGTTAAATGAAAAAATAGATAAGCTACCTGTATTTGAAAGTAAGAATAATTTTTTTTTTACAAATGATTTCTTTCATATCTGTACAGTAAGCGCATTTTACAACAATTGAGACATACTAGTTTGTATTGCAAACGTATAAATAATCTCATGTTACATACGTATATAACCACGACGTAGCTAGTTAACAAAACGATTAGAACCTTGATACTAAAAGCAGACTTAGCCAACCTGTGAGTAAGGTTATCTCTGTGTCATTTGCGAGGGACACGTTACCTTACCACCTCAATCAGCTTAGGGTAGGCTACAAACTGTGGAACGGATGCAGCGACTGGGTCTCAAGGCGTGCTTCGGCTTCGAAAGAAGTCACCAAAGATCCAAAAAGAGCAAGCCCAGGTCGAACGGAAAAGTTTTAAACCTCTCCCGGTCCCCCAGGTTCGAGAAAGGGCCAATTACCGCAGACGACACAGTTGTCATTGATCGCAAAAATACCTACCTCCATAAAGGGTCTGACTTTATGGGGGTAGTTCTAGGGATGACATGACAACATATTTTATAACAGATCTACTTGCAATACAAAACGTCTTCTTTTTAAAATTTAGTGACTCAAATAAATCGGTTTTTTGTTAATTATAGAACCTACCCCTGAAGAGCAAGCAATAGCTCCAATATTTATTGAAAAATTACGTCCTAAACACACTCCAGACGGATCGACTGTACAATTCGAGTGTCAAGTTGAAGGCTACCCTAGACCTCAAATAACATGGTTCCGACAAACTGCCATAATAAAACCATCACAAGATTTCCAAATGTACTATGACGATGATAATGTTGCGACACTAGTCATAAGGGAAGTTTTTCCTGAAGACGCAGGCACGTTTACTTGTGTCGCTAAGAATGCATCTGGCTTTGCTTCTAGTACCACCGAATTAATAGTGGAAGCTCCATTGTCAGATCACGGATCAGAAATGACCATACTTTCTAGAAAGAGTCTATCAAGGGAATCCTCATTAGCCGATATCTTAGAAGGTATCCCGCCAACATTTTCAAAGAGACCGAAAGCTCAGTACGTAGACGAAGGATCACAAATATTTTTGGAATGCAGATTAGTTGCGATTCCCGAACCCGATATAGCATGGTTCTTCAAGGGAGAAGAAATAATACCAACAGATAATGTATCAATCGCAACGGAATCTGATATGCACATGTACTGCAGTGTTTTGAAAATTTCAAATGTAAAGAAATTCCAAGAAGGAACCTACACTGTTCTAGCTACGAACAGAGAGGGTGAAGCTAGCTTACCAATAGTACTTAAAATCAAAACAGGTCAGAAAGAAAAACCACAAGTAATTGAACCACTGAAGAGCATGACAATCAGGGAAGGAGAAAGTGTAGTGCTTTCAACACAAGTAGTTGGTAATCCACAACCAACGGTAGCGTGGTACAAAAATAACAAACCCGTTAAATCGCTTGCCACGAAGTCAGATGGTGACACCCATACTGTGACAATTATCAAGCCGAAAAGAGGCAAAGATGACGGTGTATATACTTTAAAAGCAATAAATTCAGAAGGATCCACTGAAACCACAGCAGTAATCAATATAGAAGGTAAAAGAGTTAAATAATTTTATTTATACTGTCTAACACATTGCACCCGATATTCCAATAATTTTATTCCCTTAAATTCTTTAACAGTCTTAATTCATAAACTTTATTTATTTCAGAACCTACTGAAGAAAATGCTGAGCCTCCTCTATTTATTAATAGATTCCAAGAAATAACGGTGAAAGAAAAAGGGACTATAAAATTAATCGCTAAAGTTACAGGCAATCCTGTCCCCTCTATAACATGGTACAGAAACAATCATATAATATCACCTTCGGAAACAGTCACTCAAAACTTTGATGGAGAAAATATTGAGCTAATAATAACAAATGTAGACTCTGAAATTGATTCCGGTGACTATAAATGTGTAGCATCTAATAGTGCTGGTAAATCTTCTCACGGCGCCAGAGTGACCATCGATGTCGATAAAGTAACATTTGTGAAAAACTTAAATAGTAATTATGAAATTGAAGAAGGTGAGACTGTTGTCTTAGAATGTCATACATCGCATACCGTTTCTACAAAATGGTATCACAATGATAAAGAAGTAAGCGGCATGGATCACAGAGAAATAATTCAAGAAGGCCGGGTTCATAAACTAAGAATAAAAAAGACTAAACTTATTGATATTGGAATGATAAAATGTGTGGTGAAAGGTCAAGAGACCACAACTAAATTAATTGTTCACGAAACTGTTCCTGAATTTTTAAGACGACTTCAAGACTTTGAGGTTAAAGAGAGGGACATTGCTATTTTAGAAGTCGAAATCAATTCTGAAACAGCAGACGTCATTTGGGAAAGAGATGGTGAAAAAATTAAAGCAAAGAAAAACAAATTTGAGTTGGAAAAACGAGGAAACGTTCGGAAATTGCTTATAAGAAATACATCCGTGCATGATGAAGGTGAATATACTTGTAGGCTCCGGGATGACTCCTGCACAGCTGAAGTAACAGTTGTAGAATTACCACCAGAAATAATATCGCGCTTACAAGATCAAAATGTAAATAAAGGCAATAAAGCAACATTTGAGATTGAGCTTACTAAAGGGGATGCATTAGTACAATGGTTTAAAGATGGATCTGAAATTCAATTCTCAAATCATATTCAACTAACAATCGATGGCAAGAAACAGAAACTTAAAATTTATGATTGCGCACTAAGCGACGCGGGTACATATGCCTGTGAGGTAGGAAATGATAAATGTACAGCAAATCTAACAGTAAAGCAGCCATCGATAGATTTTGTTTTAAGACTCCCAGAAGTTATTCTTGTTCCGGCAAATACGGATGCCTATCTGACAGTTGAAATACCAGATGAATTATTAGAAGTTACATGGTACAAAAAGAAATCTGTGTTAGAAGATACCGAAAAGTTTACTTTGATATCGGATATGAGGACAAGAACTTTAATTATAAGAAAATGTACTGAAGAGGACCAATGCGAGTACTCCTGCATGCTGTTAGATGCTAAATGTACTACAAAACTAAAAGTTGAAGGTAAGATTTTACAAGTATTATATCGTCATCATCCTTTGGCAGTTCACTGCTGGACACAATCCTCTCCTATTAACATACATGTCAGATGATTTCATGATCAATTTTATGTAATTCGTTCCAGTTGTAGAATTTTCACCTAAAATACTAGCACATGAAAGTGAATACAGAATAAAGCGTGGTGGTGAAGTGACGTTAAATGTGCTATATGAAGCGCTCCCACAGCCGAATGATGAATGGATGGTAAATTCCAAAATTATTAAGAAAACCAAGCATACAAAACCATCAATAGATGGGAAATCTGCATGTCTTACTATTAAAAAGGTTGAATATACTGATGCTGGTGTTTATAGACTACGACTTGAAAACAACTGTGGTGAAGCTACCACTGAGATAAACATAGTAGTAATTGGTAAGTCTTTTTACCTTATTTACATAAATCCATACTTATATTAAAAATGCGAAAGTAACTCGGTCTTGCTTTTACGGCCAAACGCCTGCACCGATTTTAATGTAATATGGCATGAAGATACTTTGATTTTTGAGGAAGAACTTAGGCTACTCTTTACTGCGATAATCGATAAACCTGCGAGTGGAGCCACGCGCAAAAGCTAGTTATTAATATGTAGAGCAAAATTGGTTGTTTTTTAAATAAATTGAATTAGATCCTACTTGGAAATCTGAACGTTAGTAATATTAACAAATCTTACACAATACCTTGTGTAAGATTTGTTAATATTCCTACTATAGACTACCGTCTGATCCCAGTTATTGTGCCTGTGATGATTTTCTGCAAAAAAACGAAGTCGTAGAATTAAGCTTAATAATTTTGGATTGTTTAAAAGTTACCACAAAATAATAACATTAACCTCAATTGTCAGCCAGCTCCTTGACTATGTGCCATTGGCATCAGACTTTCAACAAAATTTGTTGCTTATCATATGACAGATATCACTAGTATCTATGCATAATTGCTAGAATATTTAATGTTTCATCACTTAGTATAAAATAAAAATTCAATTACAGACGTTCCTTCTGCACCCGGCAAGCCTACCGTATTAGCGATAAGTAACAATTCAATAAGTTTATGTTGGGAGGAGCCTGAGAGTAAAGGAAATTCAGAAATTGACTGCTACATACTTGAATACCAAGAAATTGATACTACAGAGTAAGTATGATTTGCTAATAATAAAGACCTAAGAAACTAATGGACCTATGCAATAGGAAAACGTTATTTACATCCGTACTTGAAATCGTGAAAAACAGTATGGAATGTAGTGTTACGGATTAATAGCGAGGTATTATTTATCATTTTCAGATGGATATCGGTAGAAAACATCAAAAAGATACAATTTTCTGTAGAAAGTTTGAAAACTAAATCGTCATATAGATTTAGAGTTTTCGCAGTAAATGAAGTAGGAGTTAGTGAATCATCTGAAATTACTGAATTCATTCGCGTTGAAGAGATTGTAAAAGCTCACCCTCCGACTGTGGAAAAACCTCTAAAAGATGTAACTAAGGAACCCAACGAAGATATAGAATTAACGTGTATATTTGGTGGAATTCCTGAACCCAAAGTGGTATGGTTTAAAGATAGCAAGAAACTTAAGACTGCGAGAGCGACTTACGTTAATAGAGTAGCTACACTAATCGTAACTTCAACAGATACTACAGATGGAAAATATAGTTGTTTGGCTTCCAATGAGCATGGTGAAGTTGAGACATCATGTCTTGTAGAAATTCAACAAAAACCTATCATTAAAATAGCAGATGAAGAAATAAACCAAAAGTTAAAAGTAGGCGAGGACTGGTGTGTTACAGCTTACCTAGAAGGTATACCTGCACCTGTAACGAATTGGTATGTTAATGGCACTAAAATAGTTAAAGCCAATAAAACACAAATAATAACTGAAGAGGATGTCAGCATTATCAAAATCACTCAGCTTAACCGCTCACACACCGGAAAATACACCATTGAAGCTCAAAACAAAAGCGGAAGTTCTTCATTTGACGTGACACTTAAGATTTATGGTAAGTTTCGTCTTTTTTGCTGTGATCGCAAAAATAACATATGTGATTATTTATTGTTTTTAAAAGATAACTCCTACACTAGGATATAACCTGATATGCGAAGGCTATTAAAAACATTCCTTCAAGAAGATACAAAGAACAACTAGACTCTGAACAACTATTTGTGGATCACACAATGTGTTCTTCTATCAAGCCCATAACACTGGACATAGTCGGAAAGCAGGAAGCAGTGAGATGTCTCCCTGAACTGCTTTACTGTCATAACATTGTTAGAATTATTTATTTGATAAAAAAAAACATCCTTAAAAATAAATAAAATTGAAGTGTCTGTTTATGAATCAAAAATTTCACTAAATGTATCTGAAAGTACATATGGTACTTACATAAAAAAATCATTTTTTTTTATTTTTGTCCATCGGTCTGTTTGTTCAGGCAAATGTCTGAAAAAACTAGACCGATTTTGATGGGACTTTCATTGGTAGATAAGTAGCTGATGTTCTAAGAAATAACTAAAGCAACTTTTCTTTAAGAATACAATCTATTAGTCATGAGTTATTGACATTTAGACATGCATATATCTGTTCCTGAAACAAGCATACTTAACAACATGTATACTAATTGATGATTCTCAATTTACAGACAAACCAAGCAAACCAGAAGGCCCCGTTATAATGCGGGAGATAAGTAGAGAATCTGTAACAATAGAATGGAAGCCGCCATTGGATGATGGTGGCTTGGAGTTAACAAAATATGCAATTGAAAAGCATGAGGCTGACACCAATAGATGGGTGAAAGTAGCAGATGTTGACAAAGATGTTGAAACCTATTGCATACAAAGACTGAATGAAAACTGTGAATATATGTTCCGAGTGATGGCGCAGAATCCTATAGGATTTTCTGAAGCTCTAGAAAGTGAACCTATAGTTATAAAGACTGCCCTTGGTAAATGTCACAAAAAAATTATCAAATTCCATTTCAATATGTTTATTATCCACTATCTCATGTGTAAACTTTTTTTCAGATGTCCCTTCACCTCCATTAGGTCCATTAGGTTTCTATGGTATAGATCACGACTCTTTGACTATAACATGGTATCCGTCAGAGAAAAATGGTGGTTCGCCAATCATTGACTATAGTGTCGAAATCAAGCAAGAAGGTAAAAAGTGGAAGCATGTAGCTACAGTTACTGAGACTAAAACGAAAATAAAGAAATTAACAGTTAACGTAACATATCAGTTTAGGATATGTGCACGTAATGAAATTGGAACCAGTTTACCGTATGTGTCCGATGAAAAAATTACTATTGGGAAAACATTATGTAAGTTTATATTGTTTTTCTTCGAGGAACATAAAACTAACTTTACTTTACCACTAAAAGTCTGAGAGCACAACATCAAATCTGATTAAAGCCAATGGCCTGATTGTGGATTTAAAAAAAAAATGAAAAATAAATTACCTCTATACATATTATGTGTAGCTATTTTTAATACTGATATTTTCAAGATCCAAATCTTGGGATTAGTAACCTTAACTACTAAGCAGAGCTAGTGGGTTTGATTCCTACCATGGACAATTAGTTGTGTGATGATTAATATGTCTGGGTGTAATTAATAATATCCATAATATGTACTCCTTCTTCCTATTGTGTTGATGACAACACTTATACAGTTTTGGATCAGTGATCTGCAATGCGAATGGCATTTGGCTTTGTCTATTATACTGGAAAATATTTGACTATGTTTGTTAGCATTCTGGTTACCATGTGTCGCTGAGGCTGTTTAGTTTAGGATCTGATAGTCATGTAAGACACATATGTAATGTGTCTATTGAAAAAAGTTATAATTGTATGTGAAAATTGTCCTTACTCTTAAGTTTTGTATTTTGTAGCTCCTCCATCACAGCCACAAAATGTTGTGGTAAAAGAAATTACTTCAAGATCAGTAACTCTACAGTGGAGAGCACCAGAAAGTGACGGAGGAAGTGTAGTGACAAGTATGTTTCATATTACTTTAATTTCCTTTCAATAATAAACAAAACAACTTCTAAATAATTTATTATTAAAGTTTGTTATAAATTTTACATTAAGAGTTTTTTTCTCCTTTTTTAGATTACATAATTGAGTATAAGACTGTTAAATCAAAATCATGGACCAAAGTTATTACTGTTAATGGATCAGTTTATGAACACTGCATTGAAAATATAAAAGAAAAGGATGAGCTAGCTTTCAGGATATCGGCGGAAAACGTTATTGGAATTAGTTTACCGACTGAATCTCAAATAGTGAGACTAGAAAAGCACGCAAGTAAGTAATCGTACCTAATATTATTGTAGTAAGAACATGCATGATGGCTCAGTGGTTGAAATTCGATCGCATAATTTGAATTTTCGTTAGAAGGGGTACAAAGTTTTTGCTTCACGCATTAAATAGATATTTCCATTAATTGTTTGTATTAGTAGGGAAAGTTATATGAATAGTGTCATTTAATAGGGTAGAATTAACAGCTAGCTAATTATACAATTATAGATAATCACTCTACGTACCGCACTATAATATATCATCAAAGTCATGTCAACAAAGTTTCTATGGAGGGTAGAGATACTCCATAAAAGTTTCATACAAGGCGCCAACTCCAAGTTTTGAGTTTTGACACTTTTGACAGGACCAAAAACCAGATAAAATATGAGTCTATTCATTACCGCGAAAGTAACCGAAATCGAAAAAAAATAATATTATTTATTAATGAAATGATTTTAAATAATTATTATTACAAAATTACAGCTGTCCCATCGCCACCAACAGCACCATTAGAAATACGAACAGTTGGTTACAACATCGTGATGACGTCATGGGGAACCCCTGAATGGGATGGCGGTGCGCCTTTATTAGGTTACAACATTGCCATTCGTGACGTTACTAAAACCATGTGGATGGAAGTTGGAAAAGTTGATGCAAATACTTTGAAGTTCAATATTAAAGATTTAAGTGAAAACCATACATACATGATAAGAATTTATGCTCGCAACGAAATAGGACTAAGCGAGCCTTTGGAGTCGGACGAACCTTTCAAAGTCGTGCCTGGAGAAGGTATTTGTTATTTTTTGTTTAATAAATTATTTGCCCATAAAAGATATGTTCAATACAATAAAAATCAATGCGGGGTTGTCCTGCGTAACCGGTGTTAATAAATCTTACACATTTATGCAACACTGAACCTTTCATATAATAGGTACTTCAGATTTGTACGAAGGATTCTGACGTTATAACTCGATTACGGCGAGGCCAAAAGGAAGGATAGTAGTTTTGGCAGTCTATGTATGTTGTATGTTCCAATGTAGCGTCTTAATTTAGATTCGTAACAACTACCTCATCAAGGTGATTAGGGAACCAAGTTCTTGAAAAAAAAAACTAACAAATAAATTAAATCTTATTACTTGTAGCTAACTGATTTCATTGCTTTCAGACTCTCATGCAGATGAAGAGATTGGCGAACAAACGGAAATGACGGAGCCTACGTCATTCAGCACGCAGACCACCACGTCGTGGATGCGGGAGCATAACATGGACGCCGACATACGATCATACGCTCGCGGGTCTCTTCTTCGACGCGATGAATACTTCTTCAGAATATGGCATTATGCCAAACAACTTTTCAAGTGATGCGACAAAACGTCCGCAAATTCATTAACCTGTGATATATAACGACAAATAATGTCCATAGTTGACGAATAGTAATGTGTAGATCACTTCTTCAACTAGACAGTGAAATTCTCCACGAACTTTCTCATTTTATAATTTTATAACTTGCAATAATTTGTATCAACTCCTAGTATTAATTATTTATTTTAATTAAGAATTCAGTTATTTATTTATTTATTTAAATTATTATAATACAATATAATCTGATGACATGATTTGGGCGTGATTCAATACTTTGTTAAAAGGGAGACGTTTTAAATATAGGTGCAAAATATTTATTCGATAAATTGAATGACGCTCAAGTTAATCATCGGGTTAAGTTTATTAAACGATCTAATATAGAAAAAATAAGTGTTTTCAATTGAAACCCTTAACTTTAATACTATATTTATTTCCAAAAAAGATGTCCTGCTAGATGAATAAATTTCATTGTTTTACGTCCACATTTACCAATTATATTATTAAAATCACGGACACGACATGTTTTAAATAATTTCAGTCCAGTCATAGTCATAGACAAAATACTGTTGGTATATTCCTCAGATCAAATAAAAAAAGGTAGTTAACGCACGTAGATTAAGAAAGTGAAGCCATTTTTATAAAGATCACGCCAGTTGCTCCTAAAGAAATTCCGACGGCAATACCGTCGCCCCCATGAGATGTTGTCCTCCGACACAACCCTCGCACCTGCCCTCTGCGTAACAAAGGGACACGTGGAGGGATGACTCTTGGCATGCGGCCTAGGTCATCTCTGTCCTTGTGATTTTTATGGAGCTTTTTTCTCTTCACCACTCTCCAAACTAAAAGAGGCCCCCGCTCCCGATAAATCGGTGTCTGCGGGTCGGCCCGTCCGGTCGCCGGTGTTCGTCATTGACCACTGCTAGTAGTTTTAGTTAATATCTGGCAGCTGTCCCGTCGTCCCTCTCGTAGTCGTTAGGCTACATTCGTTCTGCCAGGGACAACATGAGCCGCGCCAGTAATATAAAATCGCGTATACCTACCATCTTCCGAGTGCAATAAATGGTCGTTGTTTTGGACGTCGTGGTTTGGTCTTTAGAAGGCTGATGAATTTACCTACAAATTATTTATCCACATTTCTTGGCTATTAGGAATACGAACTCCTGACAACACTCTCTCAGTACATCTTTTGTGTGTATTTACGTGTGAAATGTTATTCTTTCAGACTTCTTGTTTACTTTTGTGTAGTTTTTACACCATTTCATTGCACAAGACGGCATTTTGTAGGTACACTTACTGCACGACAATTTGTACGATACAAACGGAAAGTAGCGTAGTTTTTTGCATGTGTTTGCGTTAACGCGTGTGTTTACTTGAAAGTAGCTGAGTTCATTACGAACATAGGCCATGCGTCATCTACTGTGGCGACTTCCACATACAGCGTTAAGCGACATACTATAGCGCCATCTACCGCAGACACACTGAACCACGCAGCAACGTACAACACGAATAAACTAACAATCCTGAATCGCGCAGTAGAAATTCTCGCGCCGATTATCGTATATACAACATCCTAACATCAACTGTTGGGTAGTGGCCCGCCAGGCATGATCACCTCGCCTGGTTGGAGGATGTCACCCGTTTCCCCACACTACCACTGGATCACGGGGCTATCACTGGGTGAATTATAAGAGCTAATCCTGTCAGCCTCTCTTTTAATATGTTTGCTATCCACCTAGTTTTTATGCGTCTTGGCGCAGAAAATTACCTCTCTGATGTTAAAAGGAAGATCTCGCTTAAAGGAAGATTTGCTAGAATGTTTAAAACCTCAGAGGCCATAACGCAGCAACTCTCTGTGCCAATCGTGACCTTCTATTTATTCACTATCTGAATAAAAATGCATAATTCGAACAAGTATCACCGCATCCGCTGAAAGTCCGTTCTGTAGGTTTCATTTTGATACGAGTATCTATCAATAAAGTAGGTATAGACAGTCCTCCGAAAATATTCCATGTCAAGAATGTCTTTAAAACTTACTTCTTTCGGTTTAAACGTTGGCAAATTAAAAAATATTTTTTATTCTTGGTGATGCAATACTGCAACTAGTTACATTCGATGACTTTGCCAAAGAATTGTTGAGGCATATCCTCAACAACGCATTAACACAAGTGCATTTTAGGGCATGGGTAGTCATCTTCGTCAGATACTTTAACCTGGCATAACATAACATAGGCCATAACACAGCAACTCTATGTGCCAATCTCAACATATTTTGATAACACCAAGCCAAATTTCATGCAGAGACTTGTAACAATATGCGCCAAAGCAAGAACGCCTCGGCTGAGTTTTTCTGTCGCTGAGATGTCGGTTGTTTCGACGAATATAACAGAAAACTATTTAGCCTCTTTGACATTGTTGGAACGAAGTTCCTTATGGCGCGTTGTGTAAGGGGGCTAGACGGAAAAATTGTCACGACACAATTTGTTGACACGACACAATTTGTTGTCACGACACAATTTGTTGTCACGACACGACGACGACACACACAGATATTTTCGTTTCGTCTTTCTATTTCGAACTTCGTTCCATCCGGGTGTCCCTTGACACCTCTCAAGTTTTTTTTTATTATAGTTTCTTTACACAGTTCATTTATTCCTTTTTGTATACACTTAGTTATGTTTATTAACATTTGAAGAGCTGTTTAAATGTTGTTCTAACATTATATTACCTGCATTGATCCGAAACTTTTATAAAAACATCGGATGGCAATGTAGTGCTGTCCACATAATAGTCTAGATTAAATTAAAGTGTCGAACGACTCCTATCCCCTTTAATTGTTTTGCTCTTTATGCTGATATTTGATTAGGTATATCTATACTACGAGTAATATATAAAGCTAAAGAGTTTGTTTGATTGAACGCGCTAATCTCAGGAACCGCTGGTCCGATTTGGAAAATTATTTCAGTTTTGAATAGTCCATTTATCGAGGAAGGCTATAGGCTATATATTATTTTATTTGTTCTCATTTAGTAGATTTTTATTTAGGAAAAGGACAATTACTTGTCCTTTGGCTAAATCTCACCTCTCTACTGAATAATAACACAGAGGCTTAGAGCCAGAATAACTTGCTGTAAAATGGTTTATATAATTTACTGATACTTAATAAAAATTTAGTTCTTTTTAGGTATTATTTATGTACGCTTGTATGATCACACTCTTGATGGTAATATGATGCGCCATATTACCATCAAGAGAGTACAGAGACAACGGAGATCTATTCACATGCAGTTTAAACCCTTTACCGCCATAGACGAAATACATACTCCATTTCTTCTTCCCAGACTTTATTATTTCCAGATTATTTGGAGTTGGGTCAGCTTCTAGTTTACCTGGTTTTACTTGAATATCAGTTTTTCCACGCAGCGACTGGCATCTGACCTCCGCAACCTTAAGGGCGATCTGATTTCATAGGTTGAACCAATTGTCAGTATATTAAGGGCACTGACTTCTCAATAACGATTGCTATAGATGTTCATTACAACAGGGACCAAGGGCTTAACGTAGTTCACGATGTTAAGGACCGGGGGTCTTTGCTTTGCTTATTATTAAAGACATGGGAGTGGGGGCGTCTAGATGACGATTACGTCAGAAGTAGCTATTTACTTGTTTACACGTATGGCAGTATACACATTGTCAATGTTTATATTGCCATATGTGTAAACGAAAGTACAAAATGTACACAAATTAATTAACCTAATTCTATATTTCTAGAATTATAACTTCTGCTCATGTGATTCATGACATAGACAAAACAGAATATATTAGAAGAAATATGCTTATCACAATATTTACGTAAACAAGAGGGGAGTAATAGCTTTGCTTACTTTTCCTGATAAGAAGATTGGGGAAGGGAAATAATTGTAATAAATCTACTTATGTAATACTTGAACGGCCTCTTAACAGAGTAATGAATGACGTGATCATTGATCATCATGAAGCGTCATTAGTCGAGGAGCGTGCACTAGGCCCATTTTCCATAAACCTACATCTAATTTGTATTATATTCTTAGGTCTTTGATTATTTGTGGGCGCTCACTTTTAGCACACGAAAGGCTTTAAGAACATTGTAATTCTTTCCATAAGAATGTAAATAGCTGCTTTTAGGTTTTCTTTTAACGCTGCTAACGACCGGTTAATGTGGAGGTCATTGGGGGAGGCCTACGTTAAGCAGTGGACTTCTTGCGGCTTATATGATATGATGAGGTTTTCTTTTACAGGTTTTGAAATGAAACAATATATAAGTACTTATTAATTACTCTTATAATTTAAAATTTATTTGAATTACCAGCATTAATAAAACGAGTATGTACTACTTAATTTCATCTATTATTCATACAATTCATTATGCATTAAGAGATAGAGGTTGTAGTGTTTAAATATTGTAGCTAATTTATGGCTTATGAATAGTAAGTAATTGTTGTGCGAAACAATTTGTAAAGTCGTCACTAATTTGGCACTATTAGATAAATTAGAACCAATTAACGAACAGCGTTACGAGTAAAATGTCTAAGCACAGTTTGATGACCCGATTTTACTGGCGATTTCGGCGACCTGAAAATGAATACAATACACAAATTATTAAAGGGTTAAACTTTTGCACACTTGCATTTTTTATTATGAATTGTCATATTATAAGAGCATTTGTAAAACATTGATATGACTGGTAAATAAATGTTATTATATTTATGTTCAACTTGTCCTTGAGCCGCCGGTACACGAACCAAAAATTGAAGAATGATGGGGAAGAAAGAGTGAACCTTATAACTGTCGTACTACTCACTCATAATATCATAATTAAAAGAATAATATGTATGAAATATATATTTATGACAAATTATATTTATACTGTACTATGGTGTTCTAAGAAATAATAACCGATTTAATAAGAGTTCTGACCATACCTGTTTTGTGTCTTTCCACTCCTCAAATACTTACAACTCGCCTTTTACAAAAAACATGATTTTGTAACATAAAATAGATTACTCAGAGATTATTATCTAAGTTAACCGTAGAGATCAAATTATTAGTAAATCATAAATGATGAAGTAATACATTAATATATAGTCCATTCGTTTAGATAGTGTCGGTACACCCCGCACGTAATTGTGGTTGTTGTTGTGAAATACGATATTTTTTTTAAATTTAATTAAATTTTATTCGTAATTGTAGGTTATTCACCGAAAATAATAGTTGAACTTGGTCGAAAAGGGCGGTATTTTGTAAACATAATCTCACAACAATCATTACTAATAAATTTCTTCAAAACCTTTTTGTAACGTATGTACTTTCAATTTCTGCAAAAATAAAAAGCATTATTTTCATCTTTTTGTACGCCGCAGGCGGCTCGTTTGATATTGTGTCGGCATTCTTTTGACAATGAACCTATGGAGGGTAGAGATAAGGAGTGTTATCTCATATGGTAGAAAATTGAAAAAAGTGTCCAGCATAAGCTGTAAATAACAGTTCAAAAACCTTCCAGAATGGCGCTGGTGTAGACACAGGGTATGGTATGAATGTAGCAATTGTGAACGAATTGAAGTACGCCGAGTTAAAACATTTAACATTATTGTCACTACTTGCGTATTACAAAATAATGTAGTAAATATATTTTATTTTCTGAACTGTGAATAGTACGTTTATTGATTTTTTATTATTCAATTTTATGAAAAAGTGTGTGTATTGATTTTAAGAAGTTTACTCTGATGCTAATGTGGCGCCACCCTAATTTAATGCATTTCAACGGACACTTTTCATGTACACAGATGATACTCCTTACCTCTACCCTCCATAAATGAACCGCACGTGCGGAGGCGGCAGCGCGATCAAACCGACCGTTTCTAAACGAATGAACTATACCATAGATAATATTCAATTTAATATTTTTCAAAAAATTTAAAAGAGTTCAGTTTAATTGAAATATTGATATATTCTTGGCATACCAAACCCAATAGTAAAATAATTAATTTAATTATTATAAGAGATCTAAACCAGGAACAGGTCAATATCTAGATGCTTTTACAGGTTCTAGCTTTTGCCCAAACAACTGTCAAATATGGAAAATTACTTAAATAAGTACCTACCTAAAACTGGTTGCGATTCAAATGAAATTCAAACACTTTTTTCTTTAATATATCAGACTATTCAGTGTATAAAGTTAATAAACCAATGTTTTTGATTGTAATGAACTGTACTAATATATTTGAAATTATGATTTTAGACTACCGATAAATCTTGCAGAGGAAAAGGTCAACGTTTACAGTCCGCCTACTCTTACGTTACAGTCTTTCATTGTTAGGACTGTGTGGAAGGAAATCCCAGTAAAATCTACATTGGAGAATGAAGCTTGTCGTCTTTTGAAAAACGTGTGTAAGCAAAAACATGTTTCGATTAACAAAAGTCATATTAGATGCGTTCCTAATTTGAAGTGAAATTTAACAAAATCATTTAATAAAAGAAGTTAGGGCGGCTTTTGAATATGTGTATGCAGAAAAACTCTTAAAAATTATATATTAGTAGTAATAAGTAAATAAAATCGAAACCAACCTTTCTTACCCTTGTCTTTGGTGGACTTGACCTGCTTATTCTTGTTGCATTTCTTGGTAATACGCTTACTTTTGTCGCAGCTCGGGTCGCTATTAGCTCTCAGCATATCAGTTCTGGACATCTCACCGTTTGGGCTACACTCGCTCCAGGCAGATTTCTCATACCGACAAGCTATAATAGACAGGTATATTTTTGTACATGTATTTTTAAGGCAGAACTAATTTTATTTTTCAATTAACAAACCATCTACACAACAGTTTCTAGAAGCTTGCAATGTAGAGTAAGCATACTTCATCAAGATTATTTTACGGCTGGTAGACAGTTTTCTAGCTTTCTGTTATTATTTTCTTGGTGTTAAAAACCCAAGCCAGTCGTGGTTATGTCAGTTAGTACATGTTGATCGACGACTGCGACCGCGAGGGACTACTTATGTCTACGAAATGTATACACTACACACGCTTTTATTTTAAACCAGCTAGACCCGTGCCCACTTCGTTCGGCGTTAACCGCCAGCTTTTCGACTTGATTTACAAATACTATTATTTTTAACTATTTTTTTTGTTCAATCATAATAAAATATGGTCTTTGTCACTTCTGAATAGTGTCAGTTTCTGTTAGTGAAAGAATTTTTAGGATCGGTTCGGTACTTCCGAAGATTACCCCCTACAACCATACAAACAAAGTTATAAACTTTATCTCTTTTAAAGAACTTATCTTATATAAATTTAATATATAGAGAGGTACGTATTTTGCTATTAGAGTAAGCCAGAGACTAAGAGAACAGGTCGTTTCAAATGATAGAACGTTGTGACTTGAAACATACTTTGTCGAAAACTCCGAACAATGTATCTTAATCTGTATTTACGCTTACACGCTTACGCTTGCACTCTGGGGAGTTCTCCGAAGAATTGACTGATCCCTGCCGGCTCTTTCCGCCATCGTCCTACGCGACAGAAGTTTCATCCCCATCTAGATGGTTGGCAGTCCACACTGTGCGCTTTTCTCGAAACTTTTCGCCGCGCACAACAAAACTGTGGAATAAACTGTCGCCTGCGGTATTCCCGGGCAAATACGACCTTCAAACCTTCAAGAAAAGAGCGTACTCGTTCTTAAAAGTCCGGCAACGCACTTGTAACACCTCTGGTGTTACGGGTGGGTGTTACGGGTGTCCATGGGCTGCGGTAATCACTTACCATCAGGCGATACGTCTGCTCGTTTACCTCCTATACAATAAAGAAAAAACAAACAAAAAACAAGACACCTTGTCATCCATACTTAGGGATGAAGGCAGACTGAAGTTATGAGGTGGGTTATTCTATATAAATCATTCGAAGCTGGAGGAATGCATTATTGGAATCTCGCAAATCTTTCCAGGACAAACGCGGCACACGCAAAACTAACTCGTTTTCGGACCTATTTCCAACATCCAACAGATTACTGACTTTCTAAAACCTCACTAATTTCATCCAGACAAATGTCTTAAAAGGTGTAGGATTCTTATTGGACATGTCTATTGATACTCACCTCTCTTACATTTCTTTTGAATGGTCTTGGTACTTTCGCAGCTGGCCGGACCTCCGGGTTTCAGAGTCAACTTGCGCGAGCGGATGTTGGTTTTAGGGTCGCACTCCGACCAAGCTCCACGCGCGTAGCGACAAGTTTCTATTATTCGAATACACAAAAGTACATAAAAAAATTCATGGTACGTACATAATTAACATCGCTAGTTCCTAAATTACCGCCCGAGAGTCGCTGCGGACACGTCTTGAGGAAATGTGACCGCTGCAAACAACCTGAGACAGGTGATACCCTGATACGGCTCGGGGGTGTCGTCTAGGGCAGAGCGCTGTTCCACCTCTTACTGTGTAATACGGTGGAAGGTGCAATAGTGTCCTGCCCCAGTGGCGACCGTGGTCATCCTAGGAAGTACCAGCTAAAACATGAGGCAGGGAGGACTCCAGAAGCCGCCGACGCATTCCTGGAGCTCCTCCCGACTGTTGAGGTAGGCCGCCGCGGGGTTTAATGGGTAAACCGGATTCTCCGAGAGTGCCACACACGCCCTTTGTCCCCACGAAGGCTATGTATAAGTTTCAGAATACAAGTAATGCTAATGTTAATAAAATAAAAAAAAAAAAATTTAAGTCATTTTGTTAAATTTCTTTAAAGTTTTCTCTTATTTTAGTTATAGAAAACAGCGATGTACCGAAAAAGTTTGTAGTCTTACCAGATAGATAATAAATCCACTATTGCCCACTCTTCCCGCCCTCCCTACCTATTAGAGAATACTTTAAAACAATATCTAACCTACCTACCTACTTACATGCACAATATCTAACAAATTTAATTTCAAAAGGCCTAAGGTATGTTTTTTTTTTAGTTTGATCTATCAAAACTGAAAAACATCAATTTGGAATTAAAATGCATCTGTCCTAATAGCATAAATAAAAAAAAATTGTCTGTTTGTATCTTTAATTAACAGCTTTTCACTAAATGCAACTGAAAGTATATCCTACTTACATCAATAAATCTAAATGTAGCCTACAATAAATCTTAACCAAAGTTTATTTATATCGGTTAATATTTGCAAAACATGAAATGAGTTGTTGATTAGCAATTCATCATTAGTGAAATATACTGCAACTGCAGCAGGAAGCGTTGTTATATTTCAATGTTCTAAATACTAACCTCTATTTTTAGCGCCCCTCTCGTTTCGAATGAGAACCTCGTGCTCGTGCTCGCTCTCCTTCGAAACTTCGCCATCAGCAGAGACAGTAGCAAATGACAACAGGATCAGGCCTGCCACTAACCGCCACACGTGTTTGGCCTGTAAACAATTCTTAGCAATAATATCGTCACATTCAATATATTTTTGGTTTCCGCAAGCTGCAACTACAGTTATCGTTTCGCAAACGCTTAAGTAATATTTATAGTTAAAAATAGTCCTGTTAATATTTGAATAAATAAACAAAATGCTAATAATGATCCAATAATTTTAAATGTGCACTTATATTTTTGTTCTGAAGCAAGACTACGTACGCAATGCTCATTCAATGACTAATTGTCAGTAGTACAGCGATGGCGACTAAAATTAAACGAAGTCCCAGAGGTCAGTACCCAGTATCCTAGCGATAGCGAACTCGTAGTAGGCTTTAGGTATATTATTTATATTATACCTACCGCTTACAAATGTGTCAATTATTGTTCTTTGTACTATTAATAAAAGCATTTGAAAGAAATACGTATAGCTGTTTTACACATTTGTTAATTGTTAATATATATCGTTTATTCTCCACTTCACTGCAGATTTTGTTTACTACCTTATGCTTAGTCTGTTTGATTATATTTTACGGAAATAGAAATTAATAAGTACGATGCCGTTTCGATCGATACAAGTTGCACTAACACACGGTATCAAAGCTGAGTTCTCAGCGCCAACTCACACAAACAAAATCTGTACCCACCCCCAACGTCCCTCTCTGATTGTGACGGGATGCTGCGCACTAATTTGTTACACCTACATATTATATAACCGTTTTAAATTAATAGTTCACAAATATATCTTCAATATATAATAGTCACGTAATAAATGGGCTTCAAGGGTTTATGATATACAACATTAACGTACATTAACAGTCAACCGATTTTTTTTAGATAGTTTAAATTGCTTTTAAATTATTAACACGTTTTAATGATCACCTAATGCACAATTAAGTTTTTAAATTTCACCAACTTCTGTCTTTTTTTTCACAACCACAAAGAAATAAATGGAACATAAGAATGATAATTGATTGTTATTAAATCGTTATACTGAGGCGAAGCACGTCGAAACGCAAGCAATATTAAAGAGAAAATTTCTATTGAAACATAAAATTAACAATAAATAGGGTTTACTCACCTCCATGTCGGATTTTCTTGTGTCTAGATATCGGGATGACAAGCAGTAGAACGTTATGTCCTGACGGCTGGCGGGCAGCGAGTGGCGCGGTAGCGCGGAGGCGCGCGAAGCGCCCGCCGCTCGGGATCGGGGACACGCAGGACGCCCGCCTATTGATCTGCCACTTGCGCTCTTGCACCCGGGACCACCTCCACACTCAGTAGTCAGTCCTGTACGCATATTCACACCCCCTCCCTCCGGGCCACCCGATCTCTCTATCTGCGGCCAGGCAAGATTTATTACTTTTCCGGGAATAGTCGGATTTCCTGTAATACGATATGGTTCAAACTTTACGGCGATATGTAGATTAGCTTCTACATTAGAATTATGGACTTTAGTAAAACTCTGTAATTAAGTACGTGTTAGAATATACGTTAGATATATCTTTATTATTATTTTACTATAATAGTAACGTTTTTTCTCTAAATTAAAAAGGTTGAAGAGTTATTTAAGGTACTGTAATTATTATTTTATCACGACCGAAATTATATTTAGCTCTTTTGTGAATGAATACCTATCTACGAGTATTATAAAATTATTGCGTCAATTTCTTTGGTCGAGAGTTTTAACGAAGTTAAACCTATTTCAGCGCAAGGGTTAACAAGTCTAATTAAAATTATGTGATTGTAATAGTCAAAATAATGATTTTACTCATACAAAGCAATACCGACTAGCTATGTATTTATTTTAAAACAAGTTACTTATAGCCTACATTTATTTACTTCAGTGGGTATTCGCCGACAACTCTTCCTAAGGACATTATTATTACATTAGAATTGGTAATTAATATTTTGTCTATATCCGTCGTGTAAGAATAACTGTAATAGATTGACTTACAAAAATAAATAGGTATAATTTATATAAAAATACAGTCGAATTGACCTTCTCCTGTTAAACGTTGGCTTGGTGAAGAAACAGTTTTTAGTCAATAAGAGGCGGCAAGTTTTCGCGGTAATGCTGATATTTGCTAAATTTAAATTAAGTACATTGACATAGTATAAGGCCGTATGATAGTGACGCAACGCGGGTCGTCACAGTATCAGTAAAACATAATAAGCGCCATTATTGTAGATTTTGATCCAAAAAGATTAATTATTTGTTCATGTTAAATGAATATAACGTAACCGCAGGTTAATGACCGGTCTGTTGACATTCAAGAATAAGATAAAAGTTCATTTATTTTTATTTTATACTACTGTTCTATCTAAACTGTAGTGACTATTATTGCGCTTTTATTGTTTAAAATATTAATTACTAAATACATAAAGGTCTTCCTATATGCGAATATACAAATATGTATGTCAGATGTAATTTCAAAGTTTTGTATTAATAATAATGTTAAAAATAATTATATTAATTATAGTTCAATATAATAATAATACGACTATGCCGCGACATCACATCAATCCTTGGACTTGCATTGTTTTGCATGTTTGATGAACCATTGAGTTAGGTCAATGGTTTAAACCTTTGTTCTCTCGAGATCAGATCATTATTTTCTTTGTTTTTGTTACGTTTTGTATGTTGATAATCCGTTGACCTACTTTTTCAGACTTTTTTAAAATATTGTTGAAGGTAGCGGAGTTTATCTGGTTTAAACTAATTTGATTCTTACGCTATTTTAATACAATTCATATTTGTTTTCAGATTAATACCATTGTTTGTAGACACTTAGATCAGGGTATTCGCATTCGAGGATAAATTCAATTATCTTGAAGCACGAATTTAACCCGATCCTAAATTAATTAAAAGTAATTTTGGAGTTTGGTTCTGAGTTTCCCTATTTCGATATTTACTTATATTTGCATACCTTTAGGGGTTAACCCATAGTTCAAATTTGAATTTACTATACAAGATGGGCCAAGTGCGAGTCGGACTCGTGCCCGAAGGGTTCCGCATCTTTATCTACGTCAACGATATCGAGCAAAAAGAGCAAAAAAAACAGGTTTTTTGTACAGCAACTCCGCTTAAATATTTGTTTAATAACTATTTATTTTTAAAGTGAATATATATCCAAACATTCTGTAAATATTTCAGGCTAAGTCAAGTCTACCTGTGGCCATTATCAATATCGAGCAAAAAAATCACGTTTGTTGTATGGGAGCCCCTTTAAATATTATTTTATTCTGGTTTTTAGTATTTGTTGTTCTAGCGGCAATAGTAATACATTATCTTTGAAAATTTCAACTGTCTAACTACCACGGTTCTTGAGATATAGCCTGGTTACAGACAGACGGTCGTATCATATGTAGGTAACTTTATTGTTTCAGTATCTAGGTGCCATAGAGCAACATGGGCCACCTAACTAAATAATAATTAATACTTTAAACTCATTTCTTTTATTGGTATGACGGGAAATAAAATCTAAGAATAGTCACTTTAGATCTATTTGCAATTCAATTCAAAATACACGTTTGCACAACACTCTACCCAATCAGGAAACAAGTTATTTTTGGAAATCGATTGTAATCATCTACTGATTGAGCGAAGGGCTTGTTCGCTTTAGAACCGATTGGACAAATTCGCTTGGATAATTAGATTTGTTGACTGCCTCGATGGCGCAGTGGTAGCGTATGAGTGTATGTATGCTGTGCTTCAAGTCACGGCTTCGATTCCTGGATGGGACCAAATGTATATTTTATTACTCAATTTAGCTGTATAAGCTTTAGCATATAAGCTCCGATTAATTTGAAGTCAGATGTTCAAAATATTTATGTATTTACTTTTGGTCCTACGAATCATAAAGCTCAGTCCTGTAGATTTTTTCTTCTTTTGTTAAAGATTAGGAAAGTTAAAATGTAACGTGTAAATTAAATGCAAGGATTTTAAGGGCGTAAATATATACCTTGCCGAAAGCACTTAACAAGTTAAAATTTTGATAAAAAAGTATAACCCGACTACATACATACTTTCGATTAAATTTATATAGCTTGAGTTACACGAACCACTATTACGAATCTATTTACACCTCATTTATTAAAATCGGTTGAGTAATATAGGTGCTACGGTGGAACATATTTACATATATATATGTACTTTGACTGGCTCGTTAGTGCAATGGTAGCGTACGCGACTGCTGTATTATGGGTTTATGGTTCTATTCCCGGACCAAATGCTTACATGAGCTGCAAATATTTGTTTCGAAGTTTGGGTGTTTTCTATGTATAATATGTATGTATTTACAAAAAAAAAGTATATAAGTATTTATATCAGTTGTCTAGTACCCATAACACAAGCTCTGCTTAGCTTGGGACTAGATGGCGTTGTGTGTTAGATGTCCGGAATATTTATTTATTATTTATATATGTACTTTGACTGGCTCGTTAGTGCAATGGTATCGTACGCGACTGCTGTATTATGGGTTTATGGTTCTATTCCCGGACCAAATGCTTACATGAGCTGCAAATATTTATTTCGGAGTTTGGGTGTTTTCTATATATAATATGTATGTATTTACAAAAAAGTATATATGTATTTATATCAGTTATCTAGTACCCATAACACACGCTCTGCTTAGCTTGGGACTAGACGGCGTTGTGTGTTAGATTTCCGATATATTTATTTATTTATTTTATTGATACCAAAACCATTACACATTACACACCTTTTGACTTCGCCATCGTGCCTATTGTTATTACGAATATTATGTCATGTTCGCTTGATTGAGGTGTGCACAAAGAAGAGGTATATTTTTAAATATTATTTACACATGATACAGCCCGCTCCCTACAAAAAACAATTGTTTACCAACAAATATAATACAATGTAGACATAACATTAGTTATTTTAAGAATTATTATAAAGACATATACATATAAATGGGAACATTGACCTGTTCTCGCGCTATATTTAAACACACTGATAGCGACCGTTGATTAACTATCTGAGCCCCGCGGCGTTACCCGCGGTACAACAGTAACTCCAGATAACGTCGCGGGGCAAAGTTAGTCTAAAAAAAAAAAGTAGCCTAAGTTATATTATCAGCTATTTGCCAGTAAAAGTCCCGTCAAAATCGTTTTAACCGTTCCAAAGATTAGCCGGGACAAACAGACAAACAGACAAAAATTTAAAGAAATATTATTTTGGTATATGTATAGTGTAAACTAAAAAAATGTGTAAAAAAATAAATAAGCATTTAGTATGAATCGGTTATTTTAATATTACAAAAAGACACGCCAATTTTATTTATTTGTATGTATAGAGTATAAATATCAACAACAAACTGCACTTTTGAGCAGTATGATACTAAGTTACACTTTCACTGTACTGTGCAATTTGTAATCCACCTGCCTAAAATATATAGTACTAGTATAAGCTATACCCCGCGGTGTTACCTGCGGTTGTTATTTTATATTTCGGGCATCTAACACGACGCCATCTAGTCCCAAGCTTAACAGAACTTGTGTTATGGGTACTAGACAACTGATGTGAATACATTTATACTCTTTTTTTGTAAATACATTCATATATTTGATACATAGAAAACATCCAAGCTCCGAAACAATATTTGTAGATTACATAAACACTAGGTCCGACCCAAGATTTGAATCCGAGACCTCAAGCACAGCAGTCGCATTCACTACCACTGCGCCACCGAGGCAGTCAAATTAATATAATAATCAAATATTGGGTGGGTTATTCAGAAATATGTACGCCGCCATTTTGTTACGGCATAAATTTCGGATTAATAATAATATCGATTATAATATTTGTTTATCATCAGAAATAAAGGCATATTTCAAATTTCAGGCCTACCGGAAATCGGAAAATAGATCAAATTTAACTTTTAAGATTTGATTACAAACAAACATCGGGACATGTGAAACTAAATAAAAGCTTGTAAAAAGTATTCGAGTCTACGTAGCTACTGTTTCAGATTATAAACTATCTCTGTTAAAATTTGTTTGTATGGATGTTTGTTAATCTGTCACGCAAAAACAGCTGAACGGATTTTGATGAATGAGATTTCAAAAGCTTCGTCATAATGGCCTAGGGTTACGTATGTAGGTTATAAAAAAATTGTCAAAGATTTTTTTGTAGTCCGGTTAGATTTTTTATTTTACTTTTTACTTTAATTTATTATTACCAATATTTTTAATCAACTTCGAAAAAAGGGAGACCTCCGACCTACTTCTTTTATGAACCGCTATGGAAATGTTTTTTTTAAGTTTATATAAGCTCCTCACGTTGATGTTGCGATTGGCGGCCATCTTGGTGACGTAGACGAATTGTCAGTACCGTTCGCAAGGTGAGCCAGACCTTTTTTTTTATTATACAGAGGGTAAAAGAGCAGACGTATTGCCTGATAGTAAGCGATTACCGCCGCCCATGGCCACCAGCAACACCAGAGGCGTTACAAGTGCGTTGCGGCCTTTTAGGAAGGAGTACGCTCCTTTCTTGAAGGTTAGAAGGTCGTATTGGTCCGGGAACACCGCAGGCGACAGCTCATTCCAGCTTACGCATATTGAGTACCTATACTACATATTTTTAAAGCTTTTTGTTTTCGTTATCCTGTTTTATTTCTTTTGTTAAGTTTTGTTATTCTTATCATACTTTTTCTGTTAAAATGAGTAAGAACGTAATTAACAGCCCTGATCGTGAAATGATAATTAAAGGGAACAATTATTTTGTAAATGAGCAAGAGGATTCTAAGTTATTGATTCAAGATATAAACCGTGCCCTAAAAATGCTTCGAACACTACTAAGGATGTACAACTACATGTCAATTTCAAAGTAACTTTCAACAAAATTTTTAAATATTTTACAAAATTCTAACAATGTGACGGAACGTGGGGCGTGTGCTACGGGCATTGCAAAAAATTCTGTGACAAAATTCCGACGAGAGCATGACTCTGTAACAGCAAGTGACAGTAAAATGAAAACTCCTACAAAAGCAAAGATAAATATTTCGACGGATTTTCGTTAACAGCATTAAGCATTGGATTGAAGAATTAGTCTAGAATTATTAAATTGTAATAATAAACATTGATTTTACAATTAATTTTGTTTATTATTTGTTCATTAAAATTGGTTGTGAGGTTTATAAATGAAAATGTATCAAACACACAAGATTTATTTGTTTGTTATCTGTACATTTTAGCGGTGGATGACGTCACGCTACTGTTATTGACAAGGTTCCATCGCAATAATATTATGAACGTGCGGGGTTTAAAGCTACTTATCGTTTTCCTCGTTTAAAATTAAAAATAAATACGAATCATTAGTACTTATAGGGTATAAAACAGTACTTACAGTAAACAACAATAATAATACCTAATATGGATAATTAACGAAGTTATCATCATGATGAATAACTATCGAAAATATATACCTACTGAAAGATGTTACGGCTGATATCTGTCGGGCATGTGACCGCCCCGGCTCCGAGGAATCCATCAGGCATGTTATTTCTGGTTGTTCTCGTCTTGCTAACGGCGAATATTTGCACACGCACAATCAAGTAGCCTGGATCCTACATCAACAACTTGCCCTTAAATATCATTCTGTGAATTTGTAGGTGCCATACCACGGGTATATGCGCGACGACCTAGTTCTTGAGAATGGTCGTGTTAATATTATATTGGGATCGATCTATAATCACAGACAGGACTATTATTGCCAATAAGCCTGATATTGTGGAGAAAGATACGAGTAGATTAGACCGCCGAGCAATGATTGTTGCATCGCCCTTCCTCATGACGAGAATCTCGTGAAAGTTGAAAAGGAAATAAAATTTGGATTTATCTCACGAGGTTGTCCGTATGTGGAATGTGGATTCGGTGACCATTATTCCGATAGTCGTATCTGCTCACGGATTGATAGCCAAGAGCCTCGACCAACACCTTAAGATGCTCACGTTAAGAGACTGTATCATTCTTGACACGGGTTGTATTATGAGGTCCACCGCGGTGGTTAGGGCTCCAAAAACAGGAACCTTGTTACAAGGACCGAGAAAACGTTGCACCGGTTTCTTGTTCTCTTTACCGATAGTCAGTGGTCTACATTTTTTATATTTTAAATGTTTATACGTATTATTTAATTACATCTTTAATAAAGAGAATATAAATGTTAATATGTTATTATATTTACATATAAATGTGGTACAAAAAGATGGAAAAGATAAAAATAGGCACGATACAAATTACGCCACTATTAGGCATGCTAATAGCCTTTAGATGAGATGAGATTAAAACAATTGTTATTCATCTATCAAACGAAACTCAAGTAATGCTTCAATAATTTTATTTCACACTCTACAATGTTATTTCATTCAAAACCGAGAACTATTGAACAGATTTTTTACATAACGCTATCATTATTTTGAAGGCAGAATTAACGACCGTAACACTGAAATAATTAAAATCACTCTACTTTCATTTAGGTATTTCGTATACAATGAACAAATGGATAGCGCTGTTTTTGATCGGTACATAAAATATGATGCATTTTATAGATAGCTTTATTTTTACATATTAGTGCATTTAGTTGTGTAATCATGTGGTTTTATAGGAACATGTGTTACATACTGCAGCAGTCGACAACCCTTCAAGCCCAAAGAAGGATCTGTACCATTCATTGTAAGTACATTAACGTGTAATACCTTGTCTTTATAGGGGGTATTTTATCAGGTAGTATAAAAAAGTATGTTGCAACTCCCGAACTGGAAAAACAATTATATTAACTATGTATTATATATTATTTATCGGTTACTCGGTAGAGTCCGTTTGTGCATCGATTTCTATGCAATTTGGAATGGAGATACTTTGATTTTTAAGGATGGGCATAGGCTATTCTTAACACCTTGGTAGTAATAATATAATAACCGACATGAGTTAGTTAACATATATATATGTTTATTAGTGCAAACTTTTATATATTACTAGCTGACCCACGCAACCTGATTTGCGTCTCATATTGCCCGTAGCGTGAAAATTTCCCCCGTTTTTGAAACGTTTTTCATTGGTGCTCCGCTCCTATTAGTAGTAGCGTGATGATATGTAGCCTATAGCCTTCCTCGATAAATGGACTATCCAACACTGAAATAATTTTTCAAATCGGACCAGCAGTTCCTGAGATGAGATTAGCGCGTTCAAACAAACAAACAAACAAACTCTGCAGCTTTATTATTAGCTTTATTATTATTAGTATAGATATGGTCAAATTTTAGTAAGTATCGAAAGTATTCCATTCTTATGGCAATTATTGATTTCGCTGCATCGACTTATTACTACAAAAATACACAAATAGCCCGAATTTCACACAATTTCACTTAGAAAGTGAGCATTAATAATAAGAACAATTAACTCCATTTTGAATTTACAATTTCGAAAAAAACAATGTAATATATTGCTCCACTGTGGTCCCTAGTTTACTAATTATAGTCGTTCCAATAGTTTATTTAACTTTTGACAGCTCTAATATTTAATCAAATAGTGATACCCTGACCCGTTACCTATTCGATTTCTTTCATAGATCGATTTTATGCATTAAGAAGTTTTAATCGATTTAACAAACTCATTATTTTATAGATAATTTCGTACTTCATATTTCTATGTGTTTCAATGTGCGACCTCCTTTGTCAAAATAAAGAAGAAATGGATTAAAAGAATGTTGTTCAAATATGACGGTTCTATGTCATGAAAAAATATATAATAAAAGGAACTAAATTTTCAAAATGTATTATTGTATTGTGTTGTAATTCAGTGGTTAATATTGTATTTGTTAAACTATTGATGATCTTTATTAAATCTCTCTATGTTATCTGATCTTTATTAAATAATCTACAGTATTTCAATGAGTACCCTTCAATATAGTTGAGTATTTATATTCCTCCGTATTGATTTATTTGTGAATTCTCACGTTTGGTTGAGTTGAGCGTATCGTTCCTGCCTTCGTTACTGTCAAAATGCCAAAAAAGAAAGTACTCAAAGGACAAACAACTGTCAAGTGATGATGATTCCTGGTCATACGAAGAAGACGATTCTTTATAATTAAAATTAGTATTACAGTACCTCTTTTGGTTGTTTTATTTTTAATCCGTAAATTACTACGAATTTCAACATTTTGTACCTGTTCATTACAAGTAGGTACCGCAGGTAGTTTTTATTTGAACCAACTATAGTAAGTCTAAACAATTATTTTAGATTCATTAATTTGCGGCGAATACATTCGATCCCATTACTAGGTACGAGTACAATGGAACTGTTTTCATTACGCAAATTATTTATGCATTGAAACAGAGACATTTAGGGCATTTTAATGCAAAATAATAAAGCTTTTTACGTGATTTGATATAAAATATACTCACAATAATTTTATTGTATGTTTTATTAATATAATCGATAATCGATTTATTTCAAAACCGTTTTTATAGTCTGTGGTCATTAATTACGAATGACACATCCCTAAGTAGGCGGAGCCCGCCCATAAAGTACAGTATTATCTGTAGTACATTGTATCAAAAATTATTACAAAACTTTATGTGCGTGATCTGTCAAAAGTTAAATAAAGTATTGGAACGACTATAATTAGACTATATTTCGATTGTTACCGGAATAGGATACGTGTCATATAAGTATCCATTCTAAGGAGATCTTCATCTATTGATGATGATCATGAACCAGTAATCCATGAAGTCAGAAATCTTACTCGAGCAACTGTATCATTAATTTAGAGAACATAAATTGCCCAATGAATACATACAATTATTGTACTGTGCTACGTATAATGTGCCCGCTACACACCTAACGATAAATCGTAGCAGTTAATCTGTGTATTACTGATTTTAGCAGATTTTTCAAACGTGTGTATGACAAATCTTTGCAAATTTTAGTTTATCGGTTCTGTAATATACGGCATCTGTGTGTAGCTTGATAGGCTTGATATATCAATGGTGCTACTATACTGTATTACTTCTCACATTTTCAGACGTTTTCGCACGTAATTATGCTCAAATATAAAAATCATTCAATCAGATTACGCCACAGTTATTACTTATTTTCACAGGTATATTTTACGTCTCGATACCGTGGGATCTGCGTAGGTAGTCTGGTGTCAAGAACAGCTGTGATTACAGCGGCTGTTTGCGTCACAAACCCGATCGCAGACATCCGAGACAAGCGGCCCATCAACGTTGTCACGGGGACTATGTACAGGCACCCTCGAAGGGGTATCAGGGTACAGGTCACAAAGCTACTTATACCAAACTGTAAGTACTGTAAAAGTAAAATAATATGTAGGAACAAACACGTTCTGTGTTTGTTTGTGTAGTGGTGCAATTCTTTGTTCTGTGGATACTGAATAATGAAAGGTTTTCCATATGTGTTTAGCCACGCTTCGGCATGAATGGGCCGGCTCGACCGGAGTGATACCACGGCCTCACAGAAAACCGGTGTGAAATAGCGCTTGCGCTGTGTTTCATGTTTCACCGAGTGAGTGAGAATACCGGAGGCCTATACCCTAACCCCTCCCCCCATTCCATCTCTCTCCATCCCCCAAAGGTCGGCAACGCACTTGTGACGCTTTTGGTGTTGCGGGTGTCCTTGGGTGGCGGTAATCGCTTACCATCAGGTGATGCGTCTGCTTGTTTGCCCCTATTCAATAAAAAAAAAATGTGCATATTCGGTGCACGAGCAGAGGATTTCATGACACAAAAAAGTTCAGAACCTTATATAGTTATTAATTTAGCAGGCTGTAAACATAAAGTTGTCTATTTCATATCATTTGTTTAGCAACTATTCATTCAACTTTACTAGATTTCTGTTTCGATAAACGGTAGATTAAAGTAGCTTCGTATTCGTGATAAAAAGACACCATCTACCAAGCCTTATCCTATCTATCCATATTTTTGTTTCAAGTAAGTTTTTAGGGTTCTTTAGTTCACGTCCTGAAACCCTTATAGCTTCGTCATGTTATGTCGTAAAGTAATTACGTACGAACGAATGAGTAAAATATAATAATAATCTTTTATTGTCTCATAAAACCAAATTATACATAAATTGAGGCCCTAGACCCCACGCTAGGATTTCCTGTGTTGTGGGATGTAGTCTCCTTCGTTCGGTTACATCAAGTGACAATAACAATCGGGTGTGTTTTGATGTGATGTGTTTACTGTGATGACGTGATGTGCTGTGATGATTTAGTGTGGTGTGATGAAATGGTAAGGTGTGATGTAATGTGGTGTGGCGTGATGTGGTATGAAGTCCAGAGCGTATTTGTGTATATTATTGATAGATGTGGATGATAGATGTAGTATTTGTACAGAACATTTAAATTCGCCTGCAACCCGTAGTCAAAAGAGCACTATTTTTTTATTTCTTGGAAAGCGGTGTTCTTTAATTAGGTCGTTAGTCTGCCACTTGTAATGTTAACTGATGTAGACTAAAATTGGAAATAAGGTGCCTCTGAAGCGAAACACGATAGTTGCCAAAACAGTTTATTGTAAATTTCCTCATCGTTGTTAATGTTTGCAGTGAAGAAAATACCCCAAAGTAACAGAGGCTATTTGATGTCAAAATCAGCCGCAGTTATGATTCTTAAGCGTAAAGTGCCCGATGCTTTGGTTGAAGTTCCATTGAGACCTATAAAAGTAGATTATAAAGGTGAAGGAACACTTAGCTACCAAGAGGAATGTCTTATGGTGGGCTGGCACTTCTTTTACAAAGGGGTAAGGAAAACTTTCGTAATATGCTTTACTCTTCTTTATTGTGTTTCAAATTGATGAAAGTACCTATCATTTAAAATAATGAGATATCAATATTTTATACTTATTAATAGGATACAACTATTTAAAAATCGATAATATCTCGATAATGCGAAGTTTCTCGTAACCTTCAGATCAGAAGAAACAAAAAAGTTTTACAAATACTAAGGGCTCCTGCCTCTTCACCATGTCGGTGGTATGGCCGAGTATACCTTATACCGTCGGCATCGTTATACCGCGTAGTACCTTGTCGCCGCCATCGTGTGACGACACACCATGTAGGAGACGTCATTATAACTTACATTTTAATTTTAAACAATAAAGTTGGCTTCACGTTTAAGCAAGGTAGAACTGAATGCACTAACCGAACGTTGAAATACATGAAACAATCAAAAGAAGAAAATGCAATTCCTTAATATAGAATAACATATTTTTACAAATATTATTACGTTGAATATAGTTTGAGATCTTTCTTGATTTTTGCACTGACATTTAATGACTTCAGGCTACGCTATGGGATCCAGTGCGTTGTAAGATGATTTCTTAGCGCGCGTGTGTTAATTATTTTTCAATTGAGTAAGTATATGAAACAATCGTCAGTTACAAATTAAATAAAACAGCAAAATCTATAACTTATTACATTTTTGAACCGTTTGGGGTCCAAACGCTAAGTTTATGGGGTCCGAGTGCTCGCGCTATGTTTAAGCTTCTAGCTAAGCAACTGATTGACGCTTCTCGGGACCAGAAGTGCGGTCTTTTTATATAACAGAGAATTAGCATTGCCATTCAACTTGGCAATGCTGCCAGCCTTTTGGGAACGCAACCAGCAGGCGATGATGCGGAGGTATATTTGCCGCTTAAGAAACACTGAATAGACCTCGTTAGAACGAATTCACGTTTTATACCGAAATGTCGTATTTATAATTTTGTGAATAGGCTATTAAAATTGCTCTCTTCCTTTCAAAATGAAATAAATCAAGTAATGTAAAACCTGTTGTCAGTTTCGATGATATTAGAATATATAATAACACTGACGATCGTTGTCCCCGACTGTGCTTCTATGGAATCTAACAAGTTATATAATGGGTTCAGCGTTAAGCACCTGCTTCATGATAAACATCATTGAGATAGAAATAACCTAACCAAACGGGTTTAATTTAGCTCTTGATTCGACAGTAGGGCTCAGCGAGTCATTCACTTTAATTCTTTAAGAGGTTTAACGATATCAAAATAAAACAGGATTTTACAAAATTAGATGTTTACCCATTGTAAAGCCGCGCCCCCGTTGGGCCTACGAGCACGAGCTGTTTTGCGACTGTGACTAAACGAGTTAGATACTTTAGCTTTATTTTACTTTTTTTCCAAAAAGTATGACATTATATAGTATAGAATAGTTTTTTATATTCAATCTTTTTAATTTTTTCTTTCAATAACACAAATATGATGTTTATTACCATTTATACAGTGTTTGACAAGAACGTGACCGACATTATTTTAATATATTTAATAAATATCAGGCTGAATAAAAAAATCCTTTGCCTATAAAGATTTCTAAAAAACATAAGTTTTCCCTCCATTTTTTCTTGTTAAAAATATTATTTTATACAATGAGTGCCGCGGACGCTTCCTGCTTTGAATCTGTGTTTCTCAGTATTTATCCCAAAGGACCCAAAATGACCCGCGACCAGGCCTCTAAATATATTAAAAAGTTAACTAAGTAGGAACTTAATTAATTAAGAATGTTACCTTTTTTCTGTCACAATAAAAAAAGAATATTATTATTACTTGAAGTGATTTTTATTTTGATTATCTGCCATTTCTACGTTTCGTGTAGTTTAACGTGTTTGGATTTTTGTTGTGATGTTTTACTAGATGAACAATAAATAAATTAATATTATGAAGCTACGGTCAACTGTATTGCGTACTTTTAATCGAAAATATTTTAGTAGATTTCTTGATTTCATTTATTTTGTAGTCATTCAATACGTATATTAACGCAAAAAGGTTTGTTACGAAAAGATCGAAAATTTGACTTCAGTATATTGACTTCGTAAACTTTGTATGAGTAATAAAAAAAATGTTAAGCTCTATGATATCATTTTCTGAGAAATCGAAACTGAATTCCATTTCAGTTTTGATTATGAGTATCTATGTCATATTATAAACTTCAGTAACTTTCCAATAAAACACTGCTTTTTCTATCTACAATTACATATAATTCTTCATCTAATTCTTTTCTTCACAACCATCAACCCTAAACTCTGCTCGCCCAACCGCCGATCAACATTTTTCTTCCGTGTTCCCTCCACTCTCCGTGTTGCCAGTTGAAAACCTACTAGCTATCCGATTATAATCGATTTTATTTGAAAAACCTTACAATATAATATCTATATAGATGAACTCAGCTTTTCGCAATCGGGGTAGGTAGATACTCTTCATTATTAGCCACTACAGTTAATTAACAGTAGGTATCCATAAATAGAATAACAAATAAAATAGCCTTTATTCTACTACCAATTACATAACTAATAAAAATTTTAATTATAATTTCTAGATAATAGTCGCCTCTTTGGCATAGGCCTCCTCCAATACTTTCCACTGCTTCTCATTCAGACTGCCCCAACTTTCTGTTTGAAAATGTCTCTCCATCTTGTTCTTTGTCGTCCTCTCCTCCTCGCTCCCTCTGTGGGCAACCACTCCACAATTTGTTTGGTTTGTTTGTTGTTACTATTGTGGCTACTATTCTACCGCGATAACCAATATACACACGGGCGAAGCTGCGACTCAAAAGTTTGTACCTGTACCTAATATTTAAATTCAATAAAATGTGCCTACATAATTATTATGGTCGTACGAGACAAAAATAACTTCGAATACTTAGTACATCAATGTTGTGGTTTCTGTTGTGTTGTTAAATACAAATATGTAACTCTGATAATAATAGTTATAAATATATTTCCGTTATCTATACTAATATTATATAGCAGAAGAGTTTGTTTGTTTGAATGCGCTAATCTTATGTATTACTGGTCCGATTCGAAACATTATTTCAGCGTTAGATACCCCATTTATCGAGGAAGGCTTTAGGCCTAAAAATTGGGGATTTTTATTTCTTTTGAGAGTTTCTATTGTGTACACTGCATATAGTGTCTGTTTGTAATATTAAAATAACCGCTTTCTACTACATGCATATGAATGTATATACGGTACACATACCAAAATATATATTTCTAAAATTTTTGTCTGTTTGTCTGTCTGTCTGTTTGTTCCGGCTAATCTCAGGAACCACTGGTCCGATATGAAAAATTCTTTTAGTATTATATAGTCCATTTATCGAGGAAGGCTATAGGCTGTATATCATCACGCTAATACTAATAGGAGCGAAGCACCAACGAAGAATGTTTCAAAAACGAGAGAAAATGTTCACGCTACGTGCAATTGAAGACGCAAACGAGGTTGCGTGGGTCAGCGTGTGTGTATATATGTAGAAAACAGAATACAATACACAATAACATTAATGATAAAAATATGGCATTACAATCATCAATGGACTTGAATTTATTTGTGATAATGTTTCATTGTGGTGAGGTGGAAGGTCATCTTGGGTTGGTGATCTCCCTATTCTTGAAGGGTAGGAGCTTACTAGTCCAATATACCCATATTGGACTAGTAAGCGCTCGGAGCAGCCATTGCATTCCTTCGTAACCCAAGACAGACACGGACCCGACTCAAGCTAAGACGGGATCTGTCATCCGGTGCGACAATCACCCGTCTATATCAATTTACCTTAACCACAGACTGACACACCAACGCACTTCGTACATTAACATTAACTGAAAGTTTTGAATCTTTTAAAATACTAGCTGGCGTTCGTTTACACGTCTTTATGCTTCGCTCCTATTAGACAGAGCGCACACATTAATAATTTAATAGACCATAGTTTTCTTCCAATAATAGCATTCCCCGATAAACGAGCTAACCAACAATCCAACACTAAAATATTTGTTTAATTCAAACCCGCCGTCCTAAAATTACTCCCAGAATACACTAATATATCTTTATTACACAGAAAAAAACAAAAATCACAATCTTTGTCCCCCAAAACCGGGTTGATATTGCCGGTTACATTTTAGTAATATTTACTAAATTAAGATAAAAATAAATAGAAATATTCAGTACTAACTGACCCACGCAACTTCGTCTACGTCTACTTTCAATAATGCTAGACTACTATATATTCGGTCTGAGTTCTATCTTAAGCACGCCGGTAATCGGTCGGATAGTTCCGGAATTCATCGTGAGCTGCAACGTGTCATGAGAATTATACCTAATAGACTAGGTGTACACTAAGTACCTATATGAAACTACATATACTCGTATATCGTCTTCACCCGTCCGTATAGTTTGTTAGCTAGTACGCGAAAACGATTTACAACAAGATAAACATTCATCAGCTCCGCATCTGGATAGTACCTAAACACATGTGTTTTAACATTTGCTGCGCACATGTGTTGTTTCTTTTTATTTCCCCTGTAAAGACAAGGATGAAATATAGAAAGCGTCTCTCACTTTTTGTGTGAATTGTAAACCTATTTTTACCCTTTGTCATAATTTTAGCAGCCGTTTGATTTTTTTGGTATCTTCCCAATTACTTTTTGTGTTTCAAAAATAAAAGTTACTATCGTTGACTGGCAAGTTAAATTAATTTTTGTTATTAAATACTGTAACTTTGAAAACAATACCTTCTATGCTTGTTTATAAAAAAGATATTTACTGTGAAAACTGAAAACGTCATCAGTTAAAGTTACACATAAAAAATATGAAATATCTGTTAGTTTAGTCTGTTAAGCCGGACGTTGCCGGTTTGATTTCCACCTAGTACCAATTTTGGGTATACATATTAGTCTTAGTGTTATTTATTTATACATAACTAGCTGACCCATAGTTCCATAGTTTACATAGTGACTTAAAAAACACAATAAATATTTCAAAATATGCAATAATTTTATTATTATGGAGTATTAAGTCGTAAGAGGCGACTAAGACTAGACTAACTATATAGGACAACATCACTGCAAAGTGAAGGAAAACTTCAAACAAACCCTAAACTAGAGTTGCCAAACGTCCTGTTTTCTCAGGACATGTCCTAGTTTTTGTAGTGTCCTAGAATATCCTGAATAGTTTTTAAATTTTAAAATTTGCGCGTTTCTTTTAAAATTGTTACGTTACGGGCGGCCTCAAGGCTCGTTATCGCGTTGCCGTGTTGTTTTAAAACACAGACATAACGTGCCACTCGACATCTCTTTCACTTTGCTATTGTCGCGCAGTGCTTACTATTTCGTTTCTTTCTTGCATTAGAAACACAGAGCTAGTTATCCAGTCAGCTTACTATTAAATTGTAATGTGTTTTTTATGTGAACAAGCTACAGGTACGTAAAGTATTTAAAGATATTCCTGATTGTATTAGTGTTTATTATTGTAATAAATTATTGGTATTATTTATTCAGAGAATACTACAGATTTAAATAGAAAAATACTTGTAAATGTGTTTTTAATTTATAATCTCTCTTTTTACTGGGCTTTCTTTGGTTTTAGCTGTAGAATTTGACGATGTTTCCTATAAAACATGCCGAAACGAAAATGTACTTTGAACGAAGCTTATGGTTAAAAAGTTTCTCTCGTTTAAACGCCGCAAGTGTGAATCTGAAGTGTATTGTTGTATTTGTTAATGTAATATATCTATAGCGAGTAGAGGAGCGATAGATATTGAGGAGCATCAGAAAACAGCCAAGCACAAGAAAAGATTACAATCCCAGGTTGGGACTTCTAAAACCTTAGATACTTTTATAAAGAAATCGTCTTTTAATGATAAGACGGTCGCTGCTGAAGGGACTGTAGCCTGTAGACTCTTTATACTGTTCGTTGCTGTTGAATAATATAATGTTTAGCTATTCACAAATCGTGAAAGACATGACGTGTAACAGAACAACTGCAATTGTGACTGTCGTTTTAAGCCCTCATTCTTCAATGAAGATTAAAGATGACAAGAAAAATATATCGTGTGTTTCTTGTGGTGCTAGCAATCATGAAGCAACGAAGTTAATTTCTGTATTGGTTCAGTATTTTGATTAACGTGGTGAAGGTATCAATTCCAAGATAGGTATTAGACATTGAAACAGTACCCGATGAAACTGCTGAAACTTTGGTGAGTTTAGTAAATGATCAGCTTCAAAGATTTTGTTGCGCCATAAGGAGACGGATCTCGTTTGTACGGGAATAATCTAGAAGACAAAAGAATCGTCGGGAAGCGCGCAACTGTGGACATTATAACGATTTTATCGACGCTAGATAGCTCTAGAATAATCTATTTAGTCTCGAACCATCGATCGAATATTCCAGTACATTCCAGTTATCTCGACAGCCATATAAAAGCGGAACGTGTTAGCCGTACGGTCAGTATTGTTTCAAGAGGCAGCGAATAAACATCGAAGAGATCTTCTAGTGCGACTAACGAGTGATTTAGTGATTTGTAATTGGAAAAAGTGTTGTTAATAAATATTGTGTTATTTTTTGATAATCAATCGACTACTTTAATTTATTTAATACCCAGCTCGTAACAATATAATATACAGAGGAACAGTGTGCAGTACTACGGAAAGTGGCTGAATATGTTTTTTAGTATACCGGGTCATAACGCGAATGTAGAGAGTATTTTCCCTCATAAATTCACAATGGTCAAAAGGAAGAAATCGATTACTGCCAATAGCGGTAGCTGCAATCATGAAAACTATCTATAGCATAGATATGAAATATGACCAATTTTATGATTGCATATCAACACTCGCGAGATGGGTTTCCGTAATTCGACGACTTCAAAGCGCCTTTTTTGCGTGGAAATATGATTGCACATATTTCATATCTGACTCAATCACAGATACTCGAGGAAATTGGTATTAAGTTGAAATGTATAGTAAAAACGAATGTTTGTAATACATGTCATAATTTATTCTATTGCTGCGTGCTATTGATGAGTGATTTGATGAAATACCTACTAACCGCATTAATCATCAGCATCGTTAATTTAACTTAAAGCAACGATTCTTCTGTTCGATTATCAACGTTGAACGTACAGCCTTAAAATTTAAAATAACCCGCTAAATAACGTTTACCAATAAAGCAGTATATTTTGACGTTAAGGAATTTTCTATAATTTCTTCTATATATACCTACCTACATTTATGTGCTGCACTTTATAAATCTAATCTGCAACTTATGAAAGTAATCAAGACGCGAGATCAAAATATAATTATGTTATAAAGAGATAAAGTTTCTAACTTTGTTTGTGGTGTTGTAGGGGTAATCTTGGGAAATTCTGATACAATCCTGAAAATTCAGGTAATATCATAGGACATATAGGTTATTCAGGAGTGACATAGGCCATAAGTATTTCATTACGATTGAACAAAAATATCAGTTAAAATTTGTGAATTAAGTCGAAGAAAAATGAGCGGTTAACGCCCAACGAAGTGGGCACATGTCGGCTACTTTTATTATTTTACTAATAATAAAAATAAGAGCCCCGCGGATGTTACTCGCGATACAACAACAGCAGCGGGTAACAACGCGGGGCAAAGCTAGACTAAAAAATTAGACTAAGTTACTCCTTATATCATTAAGTATAAGCGGTAGCTCTAAGCAGTTCTAGAGAATAGCTGGAACAAACAGACAGACAGACGAACATACAGACAGACAAAATTTGTAAATAATGATATTTTGGTACACGTATCATATATACATACACATTTATTTAGTAAAAAAGCGTTTATTTTAATATTACAAACAGACACTCCAAGTTCATTTATTTACTAGCTGAACCTCGCGGTGTTACCTGCAGTTATTAGTTTACATATTGTTATTTTTTTTTTGTTTCTGTTTTCTTACAATTAAAATAGCCTATATTAATCAGTGATAATGTAGCATTCAGATGGTGAAAGAATTTTTAAAATCCGTCCAGTACTTTTTGAGCCAATTCGTTACAAACATACTTACATACAAACCTCTCCTCTTTATAATATTAGTATAGATATAGATAGATTAGAATAATCTATACATATATGCGACTGCATTGTGCTCATGCTGTGTCATTTAAACACTCTCCTCGCCGCTTTCTACTGCGCAGTTTGTTGCGGATTTAAACCCCACCAGGGACAACATTTTTGTAATCCACAAAGTGTTCTTTGTGGCTTTTTCATATATGTTTAAAGTCCTCCGCGACACATGAATATTCATAGCGTGGGATTTAGCAACTTGTGTCTTTTATTTAATTTACAGTTGTTCAGCTACTTTACCGCATATACCGATTAAAATTTAAGTAATTTCTATTTTATTTCAGGATACAATTTTCCCAATAAATAGGTTCCTGCTTCAAAGGCATTTACGTGCACAATTTTTGAACATCGTGAAGAAAGTTGTTTGGTGCGAAGCGTTGTCAATGAAGTTCCAAAAAGCTTTAAGCAACTTAGGTTTCATGGGATTCTTTGAACAATCATCTTATTTATGCTTGAGAGACGTAAGTCTTTTTAATATATCTATAGCATCAAGCATGTTTGCGTCTTAATACTAGAGAGTGAGCAGTGACATCTAGTTACTTCGCTTTAAAACTAACTGGAATATATATAAGTATGTTTCATGTTGGGGGACTATTAGATAGAAAAATAATAATAATTTGCACTCTACTGAAGCAAAAATTATGAACCACAGTGACGCACACTTCACGTTGCAGTATCCCTTTAAACAATAAAAAATATTTTACTTAACTACTTTAATAGCGGGATTAATACATATGCCCATGAAAAATAACAGCTTTCTAATATTTATTTGTTACGAACCGACAGACCCGCATGGTTTTTAGTTCTACAACAGAATCCAAAATCGGAAAATATAAAAATATTAAGCTTAACGATATCTAAAATCACAATGGTATTCTAATTTTCAGCCTGACCGTAAAGCACAGCCATGTCATGTAAGTAATCAAAACTTACTCGAAAATTTAAAACTAAGTCTGTATGAGGAAGTATGCTGATAAATATTTTTTAGTAGTCCACTGCCGGACCTAGGCCAGAAGTAAAGAAAGAAAGGTTTTAATCTAATATATCACACTGGCCAGGTTAAATAAATTTTATTGGCAGTAGGTTGGTGTGTACAGCCCGAGATCAGGATAGTTCGAGCTCATTGCGGTTATGCCTTCGTTCAGCAGTGGACAACTATAGTCTGAAGTCAGACGAGTTGGTATAGGTTTTGTTTAAGTTTTACTTCTATTGTCTTTACGTCACCCACTGAATTAATAAACATGGTGACACGCGGTACTTTCAATCTGTCACCACACGGTACAGTGAAAACAAAACAAAAGTTACCGAACGAAAAACGATTCCAAACGAATTTATTGCGATCACGTTGCGTCACTTTTAATAAACTCTTACACTCGCACACATGCGGGCATTAATAGCTAAACATACATTACATATGGTTGATTCAAGTTGAGTCTTAATTGGGTGCGAGACTGTGTTTTTGTTCCCAGGGCATGTACGGGGCTCCTTTGATATGCAAGGGCGCTGCGGTCGGCATGCTCATGGCACCGGACGCCCAGTGGTCGAACTGTACAGGCTTCAGCAACCTCGTCCACCGATTCGCTGGCGCATATCTCACTGATTTTATGGCTTGTGTAAGCAGGTGAGTATATTACAAATAATAAATTAAATGTTAAACTATTTTGTACTTCTTTTCTCGAACAAAACTGTGCGTTCGACTTTTGGTCTGTTTTTATGCAGAATACCTACACCTATCGGCATTATCAGTGTGTAAGGGGACTCGAGTTTGTTTCAAGTTTCCTTCTCTTAGCAGTGGTGATGTCCTATTTGTTCCTTTAACCACCTCTTACGACACCCACGCAATGAGTAGGAGTGGTGACACTTTGTATTCTTAATACGTCCCCGAACGGACAATTGCGAATGTAATTGTTTTTATCTTTCTTTTAAAATATATAGATAATTCGTTGGACTCCTTACGGAAAATAGGTCAATAATAATACTAGATTAGACTTTTATTAGCTACTAGGCTACTACTTTGCGCTTATTACTATCGATGAAGGCGCTTTATGCGATCGCTTAGTAATTACTTAGGAAATAATATATAAAATACTTATGTTACTTTCGAATTCCAGGCTTTTCATTACAGATGAGACTGTAAATTGGGAATCAATGAAGAAGTCTTTCTATGATACATCCGTAGAGGATTACGATTTCGTGCCGAGTTTGTACGATAAAGTACTACACGGTGACAGTTCTGATGAAGATCACTGAGCTGATCATATAATGCAAAGTACCAACATAAGCGGCATGTTAATAAATTGCATATTATAATCGAAGTTTATATTAAATGCGCGTTATTTATTTTGTAGATATTTATTCTTATGTACTCGTATGTAGGACGCCCTGCGGCACGATGGACCAACGACGATTTGAAGAAAGTTCGCGGATTGTTCGAGATGGGGACAATTACCACTACTTGTGGAACGCCCTCATTCAGTAGTGGACGGCGATAGATTGTTAATAAATTAGCATTGTTTCAATATCGGTTTAGAAATGTTGTATTGTTGCTTCACTTCCACCGTTGTATACTGAACTGACCGAAATTTTAACAGTTAACATTGAGTTAGGTAAAAATATTGCAGAGTTATGGTGGGTTTATAGTAATGACGCAATATGTAAAGGTTAATCGAATAACTAATTATAATATCAATGGTCTAGCTGTTGACGTTTGCGACTGCCAATCAAGAGGTCTCGGGTTCGAAACCCGGGACGGGTCAAAAGTATTATTGAGTTTTTCTGATTATAGAAATACTTAATAACAGCTCGGAGATGGAAGTTGGAGTCTGAACCCCCGTGCCTCGGAGAGCACGTAAAGCTGTCGGTCCTGCGCCTGAACTCTCCCCGGTCATGTCGGTTAACCGTCCCATCGGATTATGGGAGAGAGGTAAAGGCAGTATTTAACACACTTCTTTAGAATTGCAGGGAACTAGCGACCCAGCCCGGTTTTGCATGGAAATCTTTGAAATTCTCATATATTATACATATTAACCTTCTCTTGAACGCTCAACATTGAGAGGAAAAGATTTAAAGATCTGTCTAAACAAACTGACAGTGGAAACGGTTCATTTTAAACTATGTGAAGATACTGCCAATTTGGTCTTTATGTAAAAAGCATAGTGAAAAAAGTTATATTTCCTTTAAACAGCTAGTAGGTACCTATATTTGCTTTGCTCGTTTAAAGATATTAGATAGAAAGATAATACGCACTATTACAAAATAACAATACATAAGTATTTCCTTCTTTACAAGTCTAAAACGCATTCAACTTTAAAGAAAATGTTTGCAATCTTCATATTATTATGTCACATCTCTTTCTTTTCAAATTATTCTACAAATAAAACCAGAAAACGATTAAAAACTCATTTTTTATTACCACAAATATAAGTGTATACACATAAAGCAATTAACAACAAATTCAAAATAAATACATAACAGCCGATTTCATAATTAGGTATCACATAATTTAAAATTGAGAATTAATTTTACAACTGACAAAACTACATTTTGATTGCACACTTTGCGAAAGGAAATAAAAAAGAAAACAATACATAATAATAAAAAGTAGTAAGTACCTACATACTTAATACATTATCAATATAGTTAATAAACAGCCAACACTAATTACTCAAGATGATTTTATAGCTCACTTAAGTAATACTATAACTACACCTTAGATACTGTTTAACAATTACTGGGAATTATTGTTCAATTATTATGTGTCATATTTACTAAACATCGCAACTCAGTTTAAGTACACAATACACTTACACCATTTAAACATTCAGACGTTTTGAGAGCATAGTGACGCGTCGAACAAGCCCCGTTCTCTGACCAATAAGCATTCTTAACCAAATTGACATTGAATGACTTCATCTCAACGCTAAGTCAAGTGGTCAAAACAAAATATTTACTTATAATATAAGAGAATGACTTCAAGGATGGCATAGTGGTTTAAGCGGTGTCCATGTCGCTCTTTAATGTGCCGAGTGTTAGGGGTTCCAACCCCACATGGGTAACATTTTGAGTTGATTCATCATCTAGAATCAACTCAAAATGTTCTTTGTTTCCGCTTCTTGTTACTTGTAAAGACCCGGATATATCCTTAATAAGGGTGTTGTTGTTTAAAAAGAAAGAATGGAGACATTAGCGATTGTAGAAAAAGAATTCCTGCTTAGTACTTGAGTCTTGACTACTGGGGCAGGTAAAAAGATTTTATGTATCCGGTCTATCTAATTACTCAGCGCATCATTATATCCTTAAAGGTAATGAACTGAAGTGAAAAGCTGTTATTAAAATAGCACAAACGGACTCCTTAATTTAATTTATTTTTTAAAAGAATAAATATAAAAGTGATAACGTGATAAAAATGGAATTATTCTTTTTTTTTTTCTAAAGATATAATTTGTTATCACCTATTGAACTACTTCCAACCAGCACTACACATTAACATTGTCGTTACATTTTCGAGACGTACCACTTTGGGTTCTTTCGATTCTAAACATTAGTATGAATTAAATATACTAAGTTTATTGTTTCAGCTTTTAAACACTCGGTTAGAACTTGCGTAGAAAGAATTTTACGAACTTACGAGGTTCCATAAATTTTCAAACAAAATTACAGTTTAAGTTCGTCAGTCTCGAAAATAAATTAAATCAGCATTTGCTACTTTAGTTCATAAAATAAATAAGGTTAAAGCTCAATCGAATTAAACTAATATAAATAATATTATATTTATCCTATAAGTTCTACTTATGCAAAATATAAAACAAGTCTTTAAGGTTACAGCAATAAAATCTAAATTACATTTAAAACATAAAAAAAGATTTACATGAATATTCAAACGACTTTTGTAGAATTCTAACAACATTTCGATATACATATAGGAAGACTGTTAATTAAATCTATTATTTGGTTTTAAAGACCGAATTGTAATATAAAAACTAAACAATAACAAACAAGTCTAAAATGTTGCCGTAGTAATAAATACATTTTAAAAGCAGTCACGATTTATTTTTTTACAATAGCAACAAATAAACTATAATGTCTACTGAAACACAAATAAATTTAATTTAAATACAAAACTGAAAACCAGTTTCTGTTGTAATTATTTACAAAATATACAGACAGGTAGACAATAAATATTACACATATTTTAGTAAAACACATCGAACTCATATCTGACCGTTTATCGTACATGCCAAAGCCGCTAATTTTCTTGGGAGGATTTTATTTAAACAGAAATATAGCAATTGTAATTTAAGAACGCTTAATTATCTGTGTTGAATATTTTAAGGGTCAGTTTTACCGCTTACTGGTGAGTCCCTTATAGACTTATGTCGACTTATCTGTAAAATAACTACAGATTTTGGTTTTGGATAGGGACATTATATCAGATTTGCATTTATTTATCAACAACTTTTATCTGTCAAATATTGTTATATAACAGATAACTATCTGACATTTAACGGTAACTAGTGAAGCTGTCCCTTAGTATACCAATTACTGTTAACTTTGAAAGTAAAATTCGAATCAGACAATCAGATTAATGTATATTATATAGCATAGGTACAAAATGAATACATTTAGGCCGTTTCACCGGTTACAGTATTAAGTACATATAAATGTAACCGGTGAAATAGGGTCTTAATCAAATAGCTCAACCTTTATATCAAAGCGTGGCACTTGCAGACAGATCACAGCCAAGTACGACAATATACGTTGTCATATAATCGACTCAATATAAGATCTATATATATAAATACATGAGGAGAATATATCTGTATGTACTTTAGCATATTGGAGGAGGTATGTTAATTATGAAATGCTTTAAGTTTATATGTGGAAGAACTGCCATAACTGCTGTATAAATAAACACCTAGTGCTCTGTGCTCTTATATGTATCTCTCTATATATACTAGCTGCAACCAGTGGTGTTGTCCGCGTTTGTTGTTGTACCGGTAACAAAATCGCGGGGCGCAGCTAGTCCAAAATAAAAGTAGCCTGAGATACTTCCTTATAACGTCAGCTATATGCTATTGAAAGTCACGTCATAATCGATCCAGCCATTCCAGTGATTAGCATTCTATTTACGTATTTAAGTTTAAGCAACGGTGCTTTGTTGTTTTCAACTTTAAAGGTACAGCCTTAAAGTTGGAAATAATACAGAATCGTTGCTTATAAGTAAATAAAGTTTTTTTTGTACTTCTTCTACATACAACCTTAAAATATTAAAAACTTTAACATACCTGTTGGTTTCTTTACAAAATATACTTGAATAGAATTCTCCCAAGGTATTAATATATTATAAACAGTGCGACACAATTACGAATAGTACTATACTATTAAATGTATATGGTGTTTCAATTACCAATACTTTAGAATATTCATCATAAGAAACCCCATATAGTATGGGGTTCATTTGTACCTTTTTTTGTATAGCTATTTGATGTGGAGATAAAAAGCAAAGTTCAATCACTAAAACAGTAAAACATCTACATTAACTTATATAGAACAACGGCATAGAAAGAAAAGTGCTGCACATAGTTCAGTTATATATATATATACAGCCATGTTATATATGTATATCCATACTTTTATAATAAAATATATAATTTTCTACGTTTCCTCTACTGAATCTTATTAATAAGCAATTTGGCAACATGTACCTACTCATATGAAATGGTCACGAAATTGTCGATAGTACAGTATTACAAATATATAGAATTTCCTTTAAACACTACCACAATATTAAGATATATGGAGCAAGTAATGAAAGTATGAACAAATACTGTAACAACAAATCAGTTACAATCCATATTGTTACAAATTAAAGAATAGATCATGAAGGCATAGACCAAGGGAGTATCCATATGTAAGTGTTCACCCCTGTCAAAATGCAAGCCCAAATGGGCCTACACATTACACTATTATGACACAGAATGAGTTATTGTGTTTTTTTTTTTGTATTATTAAGTGTGAGTTCGTAGTTAAAAAACATTGTTTTTGTACGTGAGTCTAAAATTAATATGTGTAAAGATCGAACCCCTCCCCCTCCACCTCCACAAAAATAACACTACTGTTTTGTATCGGAAAAAGACATTATGACAAGCACACCTTTTTTTTGTATATATGTGGAAATCCCCTTTAATACCACTGAATGGTAGCTATGTCGGCCTCGAACCAACTAAAACCCGCACACCGTCTCAGGTTCTAGAAGCCGAGGAACCAGGTGCATCCTCGAAAGGACATCATGGCTACTCCCCTTCGGTCTATCGGCCTGCGTTGCTCTATGCATGAAAGTTACTGTTAAAAATCGTGATACAAGAATATTTATCACTTAACTACAGACATGATTTCACATTTGAACTAATAAACAGTCTAAATTATAACAAATAGAATTAATATTATAACTAGAAGGCCTACAAGTATTGCTATTGCGAGCCACTGACGTTGATCTGAAACCAATAATTTTAGATTTTAAATAAATTGATATTGATATTGTAACATTTATACATGTAAATGTTTGTTTCGGAGTTTGAGTGTATAAGTATACCAGTATTCTATCAGTCAATCTAGGTGTCATAGTACAAGCCAAGTAAGTTCAGCTAAGTTTCAAGCTAGATTTGTTTTATGCGATCAGTAAGTATCGGGATAGGGCCGATCCCGCTCGCAGGAAGCGACGAAGGGGACGCGGTAGAGGCCGCTAGCTCCCCAATCGTCGCTTAAGGGTCGCTGTGACCACATCTAGGGAAGATGTGGCGCTGCAAACGACCCGAGACCGGTGACGCCGGCCGGGGGGTGTCGTCTAAGGCGGGTCGGTGGTGCGACACCTACTGTGTAGGAGGCGCGACAGCGGCCCGCCCCAGGGGTGACTCTGGTTACCCCGAGATCTACCTAAGTTACTACTTAGGTACATCCCGGGGTACGGCATAGGGGACTCTAGAAGCCGCTGATGCGTTCCTGGTGATCCTCCTGACTGCCGAGGTAGGCCGCCGCGGGGTTTAGTGGGTAGACCGATTCATCGGGAGTCCCACATACGCCCTTCGTGTGCCCCCCACCCACGGAGGGTATGGTGCAAAAAGCATTCTCCGAGTAAAAAAAAAAGGGGGATCAATCCGAACAATTCCTCGGAGCACTCCCCATGGTAAATGCGGTAGAAGATGCACAGCGAAGCCACATCTCTACGCAGCGCCAGAGAGTCTAGCCGAATTGGAAGATCCTGGCAATCGACGATACGAGTCGCCCTCCGCTGAATGTGGTCCAGAGGGAGAAGCTGGTATTGGGGTGCCCCTGCCCAAAGATGAGGACAATATTCCATGTGAGGCCGAACCTGAGCCTTATAAAGCCGAAGGCGGTGGGCCGGAGTGAAATACCGCCTCAATCTGCTGAGCACACCAAGCTTTTTCGAGGCCAATTTGGCCTTGCCCTCCAAATGGCCACGAAACTGGACTTCGCTCGGTATGTCGACACCAAGTACTCCAATATTGGCTGAGGCAGATAGGGGAGTGTCTTCAAAACGAGGATATACGACCCAAGGTAGTTTTATAGCGGTGAACGCGCAAATTTGTGTCTTTGTCGGGTTGAAATGGACCAAATTAAGTCTACCCTAATTTGAGACCTTTTCCAAAGTGGTCTCAACTTCAAACACAAGTTGGTTTCGACTCTCAATGACGTTTTCCCGAGAAATATTGGCGCGGCCGGTGTAGAGAGCATTGCCCGTACTGTACTTGTATTACATTTTTTTTGCACATATATTAACTATTAAATGTTGCGTAGTTTGCCATATCGCATTCCACGTCCATGAAAGCCATAACTTAAAACATATGAAAAGAATAACTGCTATTAGATAAATATCAATGTTATCTTACCATTATTCATATGCAGCACCTTCGCTACTTTCTTTATCGTTGAGTCTAGTTTAGAGTCCGCATTCTCGAGTTCGGTATTCAAGTCGTCCAACATGCTGGAAATATAAAACACAGAGTGATTCCAAAGTAGTCTAGTAGGATATAAAATAATTTTTAAAATTTAAAATTATAATGTTAGTAAACCTTGTACGACCCGTTGGAAATATCTGCGAATCTGGCTTAATGACGTCATGCAAACTAGACAGTTAATACTCGTATGTCACTGAACAGAGAAACAATAAACAAGAATGAGATTACGAAAGCAAGAATAATACACGGGTCGACGCTTGCGTTGGCAACGGTACTATATAGACGAAAGCGGGGCGATGCGTGGGGAAGCGAGAGGTAAAGCGATTTCAGCCGGGTGCGCAGATATTTCCGACGGGTATTAAGTAGGTGCATATATGCGAGCGTGTGTTTATGTGTGTACGAGTGTGTTCGGGTGTGTGTATGTGTGTTCGGGTGTGTGTTCGGGTATGTGTATGTGTGTTCGGGTGTGTGTATGTGTGTTTGGATGTGCGTGTCAAAAGAAAAACAACCTATTTGCAGTTTAATACTGAATTAGTAAAATAACAGTCCTAATGCATTGTACTATACAATACATTAAGGAAATAAAACTTTTGCTTTTAAGTTTTGATAAAAACTCAAAGATTTTTTTTATGCTACCATTCATTGCCCAGTCATAGTCAGCCAGTTAAAACCACTGGAAATTAATAACTAAATAAAGTGAACCAATATCGACTAATATCAGATGAACTTGCAAAAACTAACGAAGTCTCATTATAACTCATTAGTTATTATGAAGAACTTTACGAATCAATATTGCAATTACTTTTCAGTCTTCTGTCAGTTGGTTCATCCATATATACATTATGAACTGTATCTAATGCAAAAGTTGTACCTTCTGAAATTACGATAAAACTGGCAACTTTATTTAAAAGAGATACTTACACAGCCTGTTCGTCCAATTCGATTCCAATCTGCTTGGAGACGGTCTTCAGCGAACCCACGGAGTTGCTGATCACTTGGAGTTGGTCGTTTTGATTGGCGACCATCTTTTCCTGCATTGACATTATGTCGCTGTCGTAGTCGAATCTGTTAGGACTGTCAGTTTGATTTGCCAGTTTCGAGTATTTGGTATACTTAGGCGTGGCAGTCCACACATTGCCCAGGTGTATAGGACTCTCCTCGCCAAGTAATGGTTCACGTGCTGTCCCATCGTTATCTCGGTTTCTGTTTAAACTCATTTTGCTTTTCATACCCTATAATAAATAAAACACATGTATACACAATTTAAAAAAAAAGAAGTAAATAGCATACTTCTCCTTAAAAGGTCGGCTCCGCACTTGTGACGTGTCTGGTGTTATGGGCGATACGTCTGCTCGTTTGCCCCCTATACAATAAAAAAAAATTTAAATAAAACATAAAACTTTTAATTCTCGTGTCACATTATCGCTCACAACGCACTCCAAAACTATCTAGTAGGTTAACACGTTATTTCTTTATTATATATTTTTAGTAAAGTATTAAAGAAGTTGACATTCTTTAAATGTAAACGTTAATAGAAAACTAAAAACGACGTCTTTCAACGCTAAGTCACGTGGTCGAAACTAAATATTAGCTAAAAATAGAAGAGAGTAGAGGCGTTATAGATTCTAGAATGAGAATCTACGTCATCTTGGCCAAGGAGGCTGATGTTAACGGCTTTTAATTGGAATTTAATGCAAAAACATCAAAAGTATGTCGTTTTTTTTTAATATAACCATTAAGTAGCACACTTACTTTCACTTCTTGTTTTGTCGCTTCTATAAAAGTCCTCCTTTCAGATATTTCTTTATTGTCAATTTTAAACTTTGAAGAATTTTTCTCTACAATGCGTAATGAAATAAGTTAAAGAAATTATGTTTGATACCTATTACAATAGATATTAATGAATTACTTGTAACGTATATGTTCAAATTTCCACTGATTGTTTATTTTGTCAGTGAAAATTTGGACATCCACAGTTCTTTGTTTATTTATCATTAAAACAATATTTGAACTGCTCTACTGAAAAGTAGACTTTTTGCAGATTGCTTGCCACAAGATGGTCCGACGACCAGATGAAGGGTAGCCCGCAGAGGATCGGTTGTTGTGGCGAATCTTAGGGGATTGGATTCCTAAGTCCAACAGCGGACGTCGTTATAATATTTAAAAAATTGTCATTAAAAAGGATATTTATAGTATCTTCTAAGTCTTCAAGATCCCACTCGATGCTGCGGAGCGCGTTCCTCAGCTCCGTACAAGTCCATTCCACCTCAGGACTGTTTGGTGCAGCAGCTGGTGTCTTCGTAATCTCCTGCCACCTCAAATACAGCCCACGAGTTTTGTTCAACGCTTTGAACACCTCACTACGTATTAAAAAATATATTAAATTAAATATAGGCATACCTGTAAAGTGTATTGTTTTGCAACAATAGCAACAACAATATTTTTAAAGTAAAGATACCATACAATTTTTTTTTAAATAAGGTACTTATTTCGTTATTCAACCTGAATTTTATTTTGTCTAAGTCCTTCAAATACGTGACATTGTTTTTAGTTATAAAGAAGATAACGTTAATTACAGTTTACTTGATAAATATACATAGGCAAATAAAAAACTAACAGATACATGTTCTACGACCCGCACCCTGTTTTAAATTAAGTCCCAATTGCGCAGTACAATTATAATGAACGCGTGCTACCATTTTCTTTTGTATTACAAAAAGGAATAAAATTGCATAACATTTCTTTACAATAGCTTGTTACCATACCAATATTAGCCTACAGTTTTAAAAAAAATGGTCATTATTTTAATCAGGTAATGGCCACACACGGATTGGATTTATGCATACAAAAACTTCGTTTAAGTATGTTAGAGAACGGGTATTTTATTTATTGAACATTAAGTTTGCGCGTCACGACACGACTGCCTTATTTTGTAACGAATGGCCGCTAACTGAAAGAGTAGGTACTTTTTGATAATTGTTTGAAAAAGTTAGTATTAAGAGATTTTAGATTAAGTTTTGCTTGCATATTTCATTTCCATACTCGTTAACCAACACAACATTGTTTGCGTCTCCTATTGCCTATAGGTTATCACAGCGGCGTCACATATTTGTTTACCATAAAATAGGTTTAAGTGAGCTAATCTTAGACGATAGACACATCATTATGCTGTCGCAGAATTTTTTATAACTTTTAAAGGAGAATATTTTTTTAATAATTAGTTTTTGTTAAATTATAACATTTTACAAAGCGCACGCAATGGAAGCTCTCAAAAGGAATAATTTTCTGTCGTTTAAGCAACATTTTTTATGAATGCTCCGCTCCTTTTGAACTAGCGTAGTGATATATTGCCTTTCAAGATAACTAGGCTATCTAACAGTGAAATAATTTTTCAAATCGTATCGGTATTTTCTGAGATTAGTGTTGTGTTAAAAAAAATAGTAAATACTAGTTTTTGTAGTTGTTTAGAAAGCAAAAACCGTAGACGCTTACAAAGCTGTTTAAAGAGTGCTAGAGTATAGGCCAGTTAGTGTGAGAAATTAATTCTAAGTGTGGTAGTTATCTAGCTTACAAAATGTGAAAATGCACTACCAAAACGGTGTAAACGGTGTCAGATGCCAGTTTAAATTAATTCATTTATAAATAGTTTTACCTTGACTTAGACAAAACTAATTAGGTATACTTATGTATTAAATCAAGATGTGGGCTGCAGACTCGTGACTCGTTTCATTAAAACCGTTACTACCGAAACCGGTTATCATACTCATATGCGAATGTTTCAATTGTCCAAAATACGAGTAGTACCAGGCAGATCGGTTGTCGAGTTTGTATTAAATATCTGGTCAATGTGAAAGACTGTATATCGTAGATGACACAGCTCTGATGGCACTATCGTGACCTCACCTGACTGAAATTAGTATGTAAACTCATATATTTAATCAGTTCAGACTATCCTACCGACCAGTGGAAGAAAACCAACACGTGTCTAGAATACGTGTTGTTTACGTGTTGTGTAGTATTATATAATTATAGCCTTATGAAAGGATGGTGCTTGCTTTAATTCATAGCAAAGAAATCATATCTAACAATAATGACTGTTCACCACCATACACGATTGCCTCGGTGGCGCAGTAGTAGCGTATGCGACTCACATTAAAATAATCTTTACAAAGATACAATCGACTTTTAGCGTATAATGATTGTGCCAACCAAACATTACTGATTGTTTTATCGTCTTGTACTTTAGTGAACAATTTTTCTAATGCTTGTGCTTTTGCAGCTTTACACCCTAAACCAATCATAGCGATGTAATGAATTAGTATACAATAAAACATGGATTATTATAGATGGTCGTTGCCTTAGGTGCGGCGGTCGTCCATGTCAGTTTTGTTGACATACCATGATGACGTCACGAATTTGAAAAACGAAAATGGCGGTAAACGTTTTCGCGGGTACCAAAAAAGTGTATTTTATTTTTTATTTTTTGGGAAGAAACTCATATTTATTATGCCAAAATAATTAGTTTCGTTCGTTTTTAAGATGAAACCATTTCAAATAATTTTAAAGTACAAAGGTATTTTGTTTTGCAGAGTATAGCACCCTATTGAAAAAAAAAAAATGCAATCTTCATAACCTAACCTGCCATGGAAAAATACAATGGTAGGCACTTGTATGCCTTCCTACACTAAGTTTTGACTTGTGAGTCAATTGTTATAAATTGCGAGTATTATATGGCACAAGAGCTCTTAATTATAATTTATTTGTGGTTAGAGACTCGAACGTCACGGCACATAGTCCGAGTTACAAGTGTTCAACCCTGACCTGGTAGACCGCTTGACAACACAAATGACGTCAGACGACAGAGCTTTGCCCTAAATAATGCAAATGAAAAGAGAAACTTTGAAGATAGGTAGGTAGGTACATACATTATAATGGAAATTAACAAACTCGCGCACGTACCCTTTTGGGCGACAACAACGGGAACGGGGTTCTCAAATAGGAGAGGGCCATCTACAAAAAGTTGTGCACGCCGGGGTTCCAATGATTTGCTTTCTAGGGTGCATCTGGTTCTCTGGCTTCTAGTACACGAGACGGGCGTGGGATTGGAGGATGGCTACTATACCATAGTAGTAAATGTAGTATGAACTATTGTTTATTTAGTAGGTAATTTCATCAACGGGAACTCAACATTATATAGTCTAGTCTATCAATGTCTATTATGTTGAAGAAAAGGACTAAAAAGAGACGTGCAATCCAGAATAATTAAAATCGAAAGTCGCTAGAATACTGAGAAATTCTGGCAAAGCCTTCCAGTCTTTATTGAAGTCCAAGAAACAAGTGCACGAGGCATTAATGTTATTTTATGTAGAGAAAAATGTGACTTGAGCATTTAAGCGATAAAAACAACACTTTCCATGATACCTGAAATAGGAGTTATTCAAGCTGATATGACAGGAAACCATGACTATCATTCAACTATGGACCCACAAGTTAAAGAGTGTAAAAAATTTTAGAACTTCTATTCCAAAAAAATTATCTTACTCTTTGACAGTTCAATAGACAAAAGATTATTTTATATCGATAAAATATCAATGTAATCGGGGCGAAAGATACAAGAACTCGGACATAGAAGAAGTTTAGCCAAGAATATGAACATTATGAAAACATGTCAAGAACTAAAAAATACAATGACACAAATAGAAAGGACTGTACCATCACTGCTGTTAAATTTTTATGTTATATTAGGATTCATAAGAAATTTTTATTTGTTTTTGGAACTTTTGTAATTAAGGGCAGAAGAGAATATCGATAGTTGGTATACTATATACTCGTACAGTAATAAAAAAAATGTTGGCTTTGAGTACTAATCTGTTTTCTTGTTAATTCATCAGCTAATAGGTATATCCCTGCTGTTATAAATAGTACCAAATGCCATAACATTCTAAATTTATACTGTCTCTGCAAAAAAATAGTCAACTCATAACTTAATTCATCAACACAGGCTCTAAATACATAATAAAAAAATATACACTCACTGCTTAAGCTATAGGGAAATAACTTGAAAAACAAACAATTCCCCATCTGAAATTTAACCTTATATATAACTAGCTGACCCACGCAACCTCGTTAACGTCTCCTATTGCCTGTACTGTAACAACTTACCCCCGTTTTGTTAATATTCTTCACTGATACTCCGTTCGAAATCGAATCGAATCGAATTCCCCTTTTAAACCTTCCCTGGACTACGACAAATATTTTAAAAACCAAAATCATGTAAATCGGCCGAGCCGTTCTCGAGTCTTAGCGAGACTAACGAACAGCAATTCATTTTTATATATATAGATTCTAGTATTACATTGTTGCTCATGATGAACTTCAAACATATGCGCCGGCATAACAAAGATGTTAATTTTGCTGCCATGCCTAAGATAGGATGGTCAACATCAGTTAGACTGTGGCGACTTCCACATATAACACAACAATAACCTACTACGGCGCCATCTACCTGGATGATACACTGAACTACAAAGTAACGCACTACGCGGAGTAACTACAAATCCTGAATCGCACAATAAATAGTTCTCGCGACGATTATCATATATACAACATCCCAAAATCAACTGTAGGGCAGTAGCCCTCCTCGGAGGATCCTCCCTTTGTGTTGGAGGGACATTACACACCGTTCCCCCAAAAGACCAATGGGAGCCGAGCATGATTGAAAAGAGACACAGACAAAGTTTCATGGGTCAGCTAGTAATAGATATTAGTTTAAGGTATATTAAAAAAAATATGGTTTATGCTACTGTATTTGTGTAATGTTTGGCAACTTTGCATAAAAATAAAGGATAGGTACTTACTAACTTATCCCTACTGATAGCCATTAGTATAAATAACTACACCTTAGGCATGGGCGTTTTCGCTTTTGAACGCAAACCGCTATAAATCCGATTTTAGTTTTCGAAAACGATTTCAAAATCCGATTTTTACAAACCGATTTCTGTAGTTTGTTTTTTTACGCTTTGTTAAAACGCATGTTAGTTTTCATTGTTGACATCCAAACCGCAAAAAATTCGCGCTATCCTTTTTACACCGCTAAGGTATCGCTTGGATAGGAAGAGAAAGAACGAATTTCTCATCGCATCAAAACCGATAAAAATTCACGCTATCCTTTTTACTCCGCTAAGGGATCACTAGGTTGGTATGAGAGAAGGCGAATTTCTCAACGCATCGAATCGTATGTAGCTAACGTTGTGAAGTGTTGGTTTTGGATTGTGTACGATTTTAGATTGTCATGGTTTTATGACGGTTTGCGTTTGTGGTTTCGATCTAATAACTAGTTGAATTTTTGAAATCGGATTTATTAATTTGAGAAAACGATACAACCGATTTCAGTTCAAGATCGGATTTCAGATTTGATTTGATATATCATACGCATGACTACTACACCTAGCCCTAGCAGTGGTGATAACTAGTAGCGTTTAGTGTTACTACTGACAATCTGCAAACTTGTCTGGAGCTTTATCACACCCAGATATTTTAAAGTAGTAGTATGATAGCAAACTAGACAAACAAGTAATTTATAATTGATTGAAATACATTTCTTATTACAAAATGGTGCTATTTCTCTCTTATTGTGAAATTTATTACAAGAAATTCTTCTCTTTTCACCGCAAGCCTTTTATCTACCTAGCTATATATTGTATACTTATATATATCTATATATATATATATATGCACAGCACAATACTAATAAAGAAGTAATAATAGGACTAGCAATTTCCCTTGAACTTACATTTGTTAAGTTGTCCGTCCAGTTCTGTAAATATCTACTATGAACTCACTTGAACTTGTGTTGTGTTAGGTTTCAACTAAAAACTTTACTAAGCCAACCCGCCCAATGCTTCCAAAAACATTCATAGTTTATGTGATTTGACCCTTTTTTGTAACCCTTCCCTTACATTTTATAATTGACTTGTATTTGTATTATTGACTTGTTTGACCATTTATGAATAATATATGAAAATTGAAAATAAAATGAATGCAAAATTAATTACAAAAACAGTATTGTACATCTGAAATATAAGAAAAGAAAATAAATTATTGCAGCATATCTTCTGTACCAGCACAACAAAAATATTTAGAAGTAGTTGGTTACTAAGAGAAGCAACACAAGACTTTCGCGGTGCACAACAAAATGATATCTACTTACTCTTTGACGACGTAAAATGGGTCTTCTAAAGTCATGTCAAACAAGAATAACAACTGTTTAGCTCAAGGAGATTCATGTGATGAGAACAGAACTAAGTACATTTGCAAATAAAAAACCACACGATAGATAAACACAGGTGTATCCAGACAATCCTTCGCCTATCCCACAAAATATCGACAACATGATACGTACCTATTCTGTGTATAGGTCGCTCGATGAAAGCCGAATTCTCCGTCCTTTGCTAACTCGTGTAAAACAGGGATAGCTTGAGCTGCGTAACAACTCAATGTTGCAATGCGCAATCGCAGCAGAGACGCTGCGAGCTGTACAGACTTGATGCGACATACACCCAAATTTAATCACAGTATCACGCACTTCTCTCACCTCGTTTTCCACCCTCAACCCCCTAATTCCCCAACCCTAAGCCACCTTTTGTCTATGGCAAATTTTATAAATGTCAAGAACGTCACTTTTATCAAAAATTTTAGTTTAACACAACAGAAATCATTCTACTATTTTGCTCATAAGTTTTGTGTTTTTGTTTTTTACTTTTTAGTAAATATTTGATACATATTAACAGTCTCATAATAACTATTTTAGTGAGGATAGCTAAACTTTGTGCATAGGTTTTATATTTTATGTTATTTTACAAAAAATAAGTTCGATGAATATTGATTTCAATTATTTAGGTAAAACACTTTATATCATTAAAAAGTAAAAAAAATCAGGAATGTTTACATATTTTTGCACATTTGAGCCGTATTTGTTTTACTGACGATTTAAAATACATATCAGCTTAACGCAATATTTCGAATCAACTGCCTTTAATAGTAAATCACAGGACATATGCCTTTCTTTGGAAATTATGTGTATTTTAGCCAAAATCTCTTTATAACAACATATTTAATTGTTACAATAGAGATTTTTACCCTGAAAATGGGCCGTGATTGGTATATCTTTAGACTAAATGAATGTAATTTGTATTAAGTAACTGCAACATTTTTAAAACAATTTTTAAATCCATTTCTATGTCTATTATAGTTACAAAACTTCATAACAGCTTCAAATAGCTTTTAGATGTTATTTTGAAATATTACAAAACTACTTTAATAAATTTTGTAACAACCAATTACAACTATTAGGGCAATATATAACTTCTAATCTTAAAATGCATTTAAGTGACACCCATTTTTCAGTTCCAACACGTACCATTCTGCAAATTTCGCATACTTTTTATGGCAACATTGGAAGTGACATTACTGTTGCTTTTTAATCTGTCGTCTTTCGTTCATACCGTAATCTCTGCTGCAGTCACAAACTGAGTACTTTTTTGGTTGTCCCCGACTTCACAGTTCATACAGACCTAAATGAAATATTTTATTATTTTTTCATTTTAACATTAATAATTTAGTTTAAACTCACTACAATGAATTCTGTTTTGAATCCAGAAGCTCCAGAATTCTATCCACATTTGACAACGGTTACACAGGTGCGTGATTCAGCGACTTCAATGACAACAAGCATGGTGTTTTTATCGAAGTCCCAAATTTATGCGTAATTTTCTATATTTGCATGCATGGATAGCAATGTACTTTTAATATGTTGAATTTATTTTTAATTCCATTAGAGTATTATTTAACACGTTTGTGTTGACCTTACAATTGTTGAATGTTTTGTGAGTTATATTTGTGAAAAACAAAAGTTGAAGACCATGATTAGGTCTGTAACAGTACATTCAGATATCATCACATTGTGCCTATCACATTATTTATGCTGATCTATTTACTTAAGTATGCATACCACTCTATTATATTGCATTCATTTTCCTTGAACTACAGGCCAATGACCTTAATATGTGATCCATTTTTAGTAATTAATACAATATTGTCTTAGTTGTTGAATGAAGAAGGTATTCTTAATGTTTATTATACATTTCTTTGTATGTTTAAATATAATATGATGTATATATAGTTTTAGATACCATATTCAACATGCTTATTATATTTTGAGTGAACTTTCTAATAACAGATAATCTTAGAATACAAAAAGTGGTAAAAACAAGTAGTAACTCTACTTGTTTTGATACTTTACATAACTAGGTTGATTTCAAACAAAAAATCTGATGTGATAATACATCTAGTGTGATTGAGCAGTTTGTTTTGATTTTGACTCTTAAATTTCCAATGTGTTATATTCCCATGATTCATTTAATTACATGATACTAATGACCTATTTAACTGCTTTGGTGGCTTAGTGGTAGCATATGCAACTGATGTTTGAGGTCCCGGGTTTGATTCCCGAGTCGGACCAAATGTTTGTTATCAATATATAATATGTATGTATTTGCAATTATTTATATTAAATTACTTTCTATCCATTTAGAGCTTAATTTGGTTTTGGGTTTATGTGTCTATGTTTAAATATAATAGAGTTTTGGACTAAAGGTAATGTGTGTTTAGATGTCTGAAATACTATAAAATATTACAGGTGACAAAGGTATACTATTATAGTGAAAAGTTAATATTTTGAAATTGCATGGATAGAGTAATAGTTTGAGGGGTTGTCATGCTGCTCTATACTACAACTGAGTATTGTGGGTTCAAACTCCACTTTAACACTATGCGATTCCACAAATAATTGTTCTGAGTCTAGGGTTTGAAATGGCATTCATTAGTACCTTCACCTTTAGAATAAGGTCTTAGGGGCCATAAAATTTTGGAGAGCCGACCATGTACCGATGGTACATGGCCTGGTTCATGGGTACGCTTCCATAATAAGTTATCCTTAAAAGTAGTAGAAAATAGGGTTGAAGCATGGTTGCATAATAATGTTTAATACCACCCATGATTGGAAGGTCAATTCTCGTGTTAAAATCTTTGCCTGCAGCTCTTCCCGCATGCATGTCGGTTATTGTGATAGCCTCAAAGTATGTCCATTGCAAATTTCATTGAAATTGGTACAGCCGTTTAGCTGTGCAATTGTGTCAGTGCACCATGAGTAGAAAATAAAGAAAGCACAGTTTACACATAATAAATGTGTAGTTTTCTATTACTACCTTTAAAGATATATCACCTAATCATCATTAACTAATGACACATTAGTGAATGAAACCATAATGACCTATTGTTCAAAGTCATTAAGACATTTACTAAACTATTCATGTAATTAGTAACAATTACTTAAATGTCTTTTTATCCCTTCAAAAGATTAAAATACTTTAATAAAATTTGAAACCTTTTAGAACAAATTATTTAGTATGTTACCATACAGCGTGAAGGAAACAGTGTCTCGGCATTTGATTGCTGTTCTATAAATTCAGTGCTCAAGATTAATATTAAAAATTATCATGATTAACATTTCATTAATAAATGTAAATAACTGAAGTTTTGTAATTTTTTATTTTGAACATAAATTTACTATTATTGTGTAATATTGTATTTCAATACTAATAAATAAATATTTATTTTTAGGGTGGATATAGATCTGTTCACAAATCAATAAGGTCGTCAAACAGCCTGCCTTCTGGATACTCATATGATCTCTTCAAAACATTTACTGACTTTAACATCGTAACCTGCCAATTAAGCGAAAATGTTGTTCAACAATCGAATTTTATAATAGCTACTGAGTTACCAGCTGTGAAGTTAAAACGGTAAGTAACACAGAGGTATTAAAACTATTTGTCTGTAAAGTTTGCTCATGTATCACATGTTAATTACTAGATTCAGCATTAACTTGTCTCATGTCTCCTGTAATCCGGCAACTCCGAGGTCGGGAACGGTTTGTTCCAGACCTCTGAGTTGGGAACTCTGTCCTTAACATGCAGATGAATGTTCTTAACATTCATCTGCATGTTAGGGACAAACCCCCCAAGTTAGAGCGCAGAGCTTTTAGTTGATGGTGCAATATAATACTCCATTTGTAATTTTTTCTTTTTTAATTATTTGCCAGTAGTTTGCACCATACCATTTGCGAATACAAATCTTTGCGATTATGTACTTTTATTTTATATTTTATGAGCTTGTTATGCACCAATATGCTATTGCCTTATTTTTGTGTTTGATAATATTTCGAAGGACATGCTTTGTTTCAGTAGTTATTTTAAATTGATACAAGACATTGACATGCCAAATGGCCATATACAAAGTTGAATAGGGCATGCTACATTCTTACGTTATATATTTTATCTATTTATTTATTTTTTATGTATATTGTAAGTGAGAAACGAGTATAAGCAGTTTTGCACCTAGTGGACGAGGATTTCTCCTCGTCACGCGTCTAATCATATATTTAGGATTAACATGACCGGTAAAGAAATATAGATTGGCGTCAGAAGTAATTTGGCTATAGTAACGGAAGGGTATGTGTAGTATTGAATTAAAAACTCGTGGTACTGGTAACGAAGTATTGTCAACATATTGTAGACTGCCTCTGTGGCGCAGTGATAGCGTATGCGACTGCTGTTCTTGAGGTCTAGGGTTCGATTCCCGGGTCGGACCAAATGTTTATATGATCTACAAATATTTGTTTCGGAGTTTGGGTGTTTTCTATGTATAATATGTATGTATTTACAAAAAAAAGTATATTTGTATTTATATCAGTTGTCTAGTACCCATAACACAAGCTCTGCTTAGCTTGGGACTAGATAGCGTTGTGTGTTAGATGTCCAAAATATTTATTTATTTATTTATTGTTTATAAATATATATCACCTCTTAACATATTTCACGAAAACAGAATATTGCTTCTTTATTTATTACAAACCCCAATGCTCTAGGTCAGATCATCACCTGTTAAAAATGTGTTTCTAAGACAACATACTAGAAAAAGACCACATGCTTCTATCCTATTCCTAGCCTTTATTAATTCGCAAGGTTATTTGGGGTCGGCTGTGACTGTCAAATATCTATGTTTTTTGTTGACTAGGTAATGTTAACATACAAATTGGACATTTTTTACTTATGGTCAGAACTTTATTAACATGTACCTAAAAACGTGTTGCGCGTTTATTTAGAAGGTTAGAAAGAAGTAAGCAGTAGATAAGCTTCTGGCGAAACTAATGTACGAATGCGGCGCAAATTACGTCGCAGGTTTTTCTGACACTGCGATCGAATTGTAAGGCTTTCTCATCGTGGTTCACGGATACAGATTTTACTTTTATAAATGTGTCAACTTTTAGTTAATCCATTATCGCTACATATCGTTTATCGTTAAATACATACGTATATCTTATCGCGAAAACAAAATACCATTGTAGGTTAGATCTCAAGAATCAAGTATTTACAGGTGTTTTTATTTATATTTTTGTTATTGTCTCATGCAAAAGCGAATATTACGAAAGAGCTAGACTGCTTTGTTCGTGAAATAAGTTATAATAAATTAAATTGTGATTTAAGTGTTTTTTTTTTGACTTAATAATGCTCAATTGATATTCATTTGTTTTAGCAATGACCACGAGTATAATACGGAAACACTTATCGACACCAACGACAGTTTTCTAGACAGAATTAATATTAACATTGATACAGCAAGTGGCGTGAACGAACCAGCCTACAAATTTCTAAAGGGAGTCCAGATGCAACCTCGCATCGCTGCTTGGAACCAGACTCCAGTTATAGCGAAAATACAGGTAAGAACTATGTTTCTAAAGTTTCAGTTTATGCGTAGACTAATGAGAAGGTCGTTTTCTTATCTAAGTATGACTGTCATATCACTTGGCAGATGTCCTTACAAAATTATAGCTTTAGATACTGATGTTATTATTAAGGACACTCCCTCAGTTGTTGCTAAAACATTAAATATTAATTAATAAGAAGTACGTCTAGATTTGCACGGCAACAACGGCATTTTTTCGTATTCATATTAAACTACAATATTTTGTAGCGAAGGTTGTTATATTTATTTAAAGGTCTTGTAAAAGTAAGCCATCTATTGAACGTTTACCTAACTGTTTGAAAACACGACATCTCATGCTTGAGTAGGTACATTTTCTGATAAACCTTATAATCCTGCACAAGTTATAGATTTTCTGTTATTAGATATCTCTTTCCATTTTCTTTTATGTATATATAATACAATAAAATAAAGGAAATAACTTTGGGTAACTTTTCGTCCACGGCACGGACAGCTTCCAAGAATTTAGAAGACATTAAAAGCGCAGCCTAATCTCTAAGTACAATTTAAATTCGAGTTGCATTTCCGTGAATCAATATTAAAGTCAACAGCTCAAAACAAAAGTGTAGTTTGAGTTCGAGACTGTTGGTTTGAAAACCTTGTGGACTTATAATAGGAAAATAAGTAATTTTATATTCTTTAGATCGTCTTAAATTTGACTTTTGAAGGTTTTTAACGTGGTTCAGTTTGAGGTGTATGCAAAAACTCTTTTCTTTGTACAGTTCATTCATCGGACTAGATGTAGATAGGGAGTTTAATCTGTCAATGTCGAAACACTATAAACGCTTACGAAGCATGTTTGACGTATTTGTCTATACCGTTTACTTCACAAATTTAGGTATGTAAGTTCTGCTTTCAGAGGTCTTAACGATATCTGAACTATTAAGTAGCTATCTGTAAATCATTGTGGTATGTCCGTGTCACTGGGGTTTTAGAACATAACAAGTCACAGTATTATAGTTCATTATGTAGGTACTTTTGTGTTTAACGAAGTACTATAATAATAAATCCATAGCTATTTGTTGCAATTTTCCACGTTACTAGCGTAGTCATATATTTACAACATTATTATTTGTACAACTTTCAACTATCTCATTACCACGCGATACCTTTAAATCAATGTAATCGTGCAATTGGGGAGGCCCATGCCCCACCAGTCGACTACGATATTCTGATGACGTTGATGTAATCATTGCGTTTATAAATATTGGTAGGTACATATAATATTTTATGCAATATTGCACGTATCGTGATGGTAATGGATTATTGTTAAATTGTTAGTACATTTCCAAGGCTGAATGCTATTGTATGATTGTCGTACATTGTCCATCTATTGATACTGGCCCACGTTCTACAGTAAGATGCATTGAAAGCGCGATTAAGGCCTCTTAGCCTTCAAATGGCCTTAAATTCAATGCAACTCGTTGATAAAGACTTCTATATCGGTCCGTACTCGTCACTTAACCATTTTATTTGCGGCGGATACTGATTGTCCGCAAATTGACAATCTCGATCACGTTTTTTCCTCTCGTACATGCGTGGTCATTGAGTTGATTCGCAGTAATGGGGGACGCGCAGTGTCGGTTTCTTGACCTTCTTAATAAATAATAAATATCCACGTTTACCAAACATCAAACAAAAGTTACATAACAATCACAATGACGCGATGTTTAAATAACTCGTTTTATCATACCGATGTGATAAAATGGAAATAAACGAATAAGGAAATAGAAAATGTTGCTGTTTTGTCTTGCAAATTTTAGACTAACTAATAGGTATTTGACATTAAACTAGTAGCTGGGATGATGTTTTTATTCATAAATATTTATTTGTAAGCTGCGAGATATACCTGTTGTGAACCAATGGTTCAGTACATAACTGGGCAAAATTTAACTATTGATACTAAACGAAAATGATCTGAGTGTCGTCCAATAGGGGACGCCTATTTTCAGCTATGGACTGCAATAGTCTGATGATGATAAAAAATATCTGTATTATAAAAGTTTACTAAAAAAACTCGTTTCTTTACAACATGGGCATTAAACTAATTAGTATAGTAGTTATATCAGTTTTACCTTCCCAACCAGAAAAGGACTAGCTAGTAGTATCCAAGAAGTGTCCACTAACAGACAGCTGAAAGAAAAATATAACCTCAGTAGTAGGACTTTTACTAACTTTGAGAAAAGACGTTTCTTAATTAGTTAGATATTACGTGGGAATAGCCGAACAACGTTAATTTGACAAATTATATGAGTTTATTGTTTTCGTAAAGTGCATAAATATATTCTTTGGCGTAATGTGTCATTATATTATATACCTAATTTTTAAAGTTAACTGCTTCTGTTCAGGGACATGACACACAATAAAGAGTCAGTCGTGATAGGATAGTTTAAACTTATATTTCAAGGTGCACTTTTGTGCAAAGATATACGGTCAAGTTGATAGTCTTTCGAAATTACCAATATTTTTTATTATACTTAGTTCACGCACGTATGTTTTACGAAACAAATGAACAACACTAAAACAAATGAACTTATCACAAATGTTCGTTGTGAAATTCATTTATTTTAAATGTTAATACTGTAGTTTTTTTTTAAATTTATAAATAACATCGATGACATCACACAGTCGGAGTTTCATATTAATGTATGGTATAGGTACTATAGAACACTAGGTCCCATGTAAACTAACGCAGGCACGCTAGTACTTTCTCTCCTGAGAGGAGACCCGAGCTCAGCAGTGGGACTTTATGGGTTATTGATATAAACCGTAAAAGGTCGTGAATATTGTCATACACGTAGGCAAAAAAAAAATATCAAGGAAAATAATTCAAGCAACCTGATCTTGACCTCAGAATTTATTTACATTTGTATATCATTCTTTATTGCATCGCACAAGATATAATATGACAAGTGCTGCATAAATATACAATATGCCTCGCATCATGTGACTTGCGACCAGCCTTCTTACCCAAGATGCAAATGTTTTGCTTCAAATTACTTTCTACAATCACTTACGCCTCTATTCTTTAGTTTTAGTATAATACTTATTGTGTTTTGACCACGTGTTTAGCATTGAGATGACGTCATTCCCATTCTTAGTTTTCTATTAACGTTTTCGTTTATGGAATGTCAATTTGGCTACGAGAGCTTTTATGGTACCGAGTCTTTCCTTTAGTTATTTGCCAACTTTATATAGTTACTAGCTGACCCATGCAATCTCGTTTGCGTGTTATATTGCCCGTAGCGTGAAAATTTTCCCTCGTATTTGAAACATTCTTTATTGATGCTCCGCTCCTACTAGTAGTAGCGCGATGATATATAACCTATAGCCTTCCTCGATAAATGGACTATCCAACACGGAAAGAAATTTTCAAATTGGATCAGCGGTTCCTAAGATTAGCGCGTTCAAACAAACAAGCAAACAAAATCTTCAGCTTTACTATTAGTATAGATTTATGTGGTGATTTTTCCACGTTTTATAGCTTTTACGGTTAATGTTAATGGCTCAAACAAAAAACTAACTTCTCCCATATTGATTACCTCTTTATTAACTTCAATTAAAGTTGTTAAATAACTTGTGCAACAGACGCTACATAACCACCCGAATGCTAAAACGCAGATTGCATTTTCATAACTATTACTAGTCTATGTGAGGGTATCTGTACTCAGTATTGATAAATATTCAGACAGACAGAATATTCATTAAGAAGACTTAAAACTTGTACAATTTCTGTTAGAAAGCGAAGTATAAATTAAGTAATTTGCCGCTTCCTCTGTATTCTGTCCGACTGTCGGACACATGCATCAAATATTTTATAGACTATATACATGCATATTCACACCTTATTCTTGTCCAGAGTAGGCAGAGTCGATAAAACAGCAGCTTAACATACAGTCCTTTGCTCATCAATATTATGTTTAACATTATACTATTTTATTTATTATACCAAATTTGGTAATACTTTTCTAACTTTTAGTTGCGTAACCGCGAATTTTTTTGTTACAGGTGGGGTCAACAACATTCATTGGCGCCAAAAACATACCACGCCCACAACTCAACTTCAAAGACGTTATTGACAACTCGGAAAGCCTATGGGTGCCAAAGATTTCAGACAAACCGAATAATATAAAGCCGCTTGCTCTGAATATACTTTACAACGATGAGGGAGAAGCGGTCGGGTAAGTGTTCTTTTGTTTTAACGTTTTTCTAGTTTTTATCTGCTTATAAATGTCTTTGTCAAGATGTTTATTCATACCAATTTAGCATACGACCTTATATTTGAATCGAACATCGACCAATAAAGGATCAAAAATAAAAATAATAAACTTATTAAAAGATCAAACAATATTCTGTTATATAAAACTATAAAGAAACTATAGGGGTTCCGTATTTTCATTTTGGGATAAGGAACCCTAAAAAACATTAATTAGCAGCCTTTAATAGTCCATTAGATATAGAAAGTAGGCTCTGGCCTATTATACCATGAGTTTACATCATGTTTCCTTCTCAATGCAGTACTGTTGTCCTTCAAAATCATTACCTGATAAATTGTAATAAGTTATAGTCTTCATTCATTAATTGCCTCGGTGGCGTAGTGGTAGCGTATGCGACTGCTAAGCTTGAGGTCTCGGGTTCGATTCCCGGGTCGGACCAAATGTTTGTATGATCTGCAAATATTTGTTTCGGAGTTTGGGTGTTTTCTATGTATAATATGTATGTATGTATTTACAAAAAAAAAGTATATAAGTATTTATATCAGTTGTCTAGTACCCATAACACAAGTTCTGCTTAGCTTGGGACTAGATGGCGTTGTGTGTTTAGATGTCCGGAATATTTATTTATTTATTTATTTATTTCCTCCCTTAGAAATGTGGAACGTTTTCTTCTTTAAATATGCAGAACCCATTCAATACAAAAATAAATGATTCAAATAGTTTCACAAATGGCGAAGATTGTACAAAAACAGACCAATTGAGAAGATGTTCAATTTCGATGTCGGATATAAAAGACCAGTAATCGTCGTTATGCATGTCGCTCATTGGCCGGATGGTGCTGTGATTTAAGTGTCACCTTGTCAACTGCTGTGGTTTCAAGGTTGTTTGCTAATTGAATAATGTCAGTCGCGATACGGGGATAATAATATATAGTTGGATAATTCACCCACTGCGTCGTAACCGAGAGTCGTAAATCACCGGAGATCGATCAAAGAGCACAATGACAATGAATCTGACCCGGGATCCTTCAACTTTAATATTGTCTCGTTTCCGTTCCGTTCATTATTCAATCTTACAACTAACATTATCTGTTCATCGATTGTTTGTATATAGTTAGTGACTGATTAAACAAAAAGCATATTACTACTGTGATCTGCTAAGACATTATGATCAAGATTTAAAGATCTACCGTGGAAAAACAACTACTTACCAAAGGCCTAACCTATACCATCCCCCTCCCCCAATCTTATAAAAATACCCTTAGATTGATAAAATTGTAACCAAATTCGCTTAAGATAAATAAATTTGATTTTGACTTTTACGATATTTGATATTTGACTATATCGCATCAGTAATAGAGTAGAAATAAATAAAGAGACGAATTAATGTCATTGCTACATTTGGCAATTAAATGGAACAAAGCAAAATTAATGATATTAAGTTATATAGTATCTACAATATACATGATGATTTTATCGAGTGACGAATGATACAACCCAATATACGTTTTTTTATCAGGTCTTTGTACGATTTGACAACAATCTAATAATGATTGATAGGTTTGTTCCTCGAGTTCATGTAAGAGATAATTAAAATGCCTAGTGGTATGCTAAACTGTAATGTAAATCCTACTACTATTATAAAGGCGAAAGTTTGTAAGTATGGATGTATGTATGTATGGATGTTTGTTACTCTTTCACGTAAAAACTACTGAATGGATTTGAATGAAACTTTACCACAATATAGCTTATACATCAGAATAACACATAGGCTACTATTTATAAAGATATAGCTTCGCCTCGCGGCGTTGCCCGCAGTTATCATCGTACCGCGGGTAGCACCGCGGGGTTCAGCTAGTAATGAATAATCCTTTGTTTTGTAAAACTTTACGGTGTCTATAAGTAATCCCCTTGCTTTATCTAATCTAATGAGTAATTTAATGACACTCAATGAAGAACTTTTTGTATGTATTATGTTTTGGCGGAAAATTGAAAATCGTTTGTAATTAGTTCTTGTCAAATGAACCAATGGTGATTAAACTTGGGCGTATGTAACTTATCAGTTATTTGGGTCTATTAGGCCTCTATCTATTTCTCTTCTCTCTTACTCTTTCTCTATTTTTTGTGCGATTGAACACTTGCTCCCAAGATACAGGCTTTCAGCCTAGTTTTTCAGTATCAGTACATGTTAATCTTTCACGTAAAACCTACTGAATGGATTTTAATGAAACTTTACAATAATATAGCTTATACATCAGAACTTATAACACATAGGCTGCAATTTATAAAGATACTAGCTTCGCCTCGCGGCGTTGCCCGCGGTTATTGACGTACCGCGGGCAGTAAGTACCGAGGGGTTCAGCTAGTATGTTATAATTATGTGTCAATATATATTATATAGGCGTTTATCCATTGCTGGATATAGGTTTTGGCATATTATACCACGCTGGCCAGACCAGGCCAGGTTTGGTAAAGAGATTGTTTCAAGTTTTCCTTATCTTTGCAGTGATGTTGTCCTACGTAGTTTATCCCTTAATCGCCTCCTACGACACCGACAGGATGAATAGGGGTGGTGACTATAAACGTATACTAAAGACTATGTTCATTCTGGGAGGAAAATAAACACACAAGCTTTCGGTAGGAACAATAAATCAAAGTATAATCGTACTCTCTGCAAATGAGATTAAAAAAAGCCTCTAGCAGACAATAATTGCAACATATTTTTCAGATACGAACATCCATACAAGATTGAGCTGGACTTGTACCATCCGCCATCGCATTTACTCGAACCGGACACCGAGGAACCTCAGTTCCCGCCACCGCTGGAACACACAAAATTCACTTACGTCGAAAATGAGGCACAATTCGACGCACTCGTTGAACATTTGAACTCGGTGAACGAATTCGCTGTGGATTTAGAACATCATTCCTACAGGACTTATCAAGGTAAAACTGACGTAACTTGTTTTATTTTATTTTTTATTTATTTATATTTGTTGTACACACATAACAGATATACAAAAAGGAGTTGTAGTATACAAATCTGACAATTGGCGGTCTATATATAAATAAACTCATATATACATACGCATACATACACAGACTAAAATATATAATATATATAACAAGTACCTACATAATTATAATGACAGATAATAATCGTTCCAGAGTCTTACTGCTTGCACAGTAAAAGATTTATCTGTAAAACTTGTGTTCTTAATGCCGCGTTCTGTAGCGCTTTTTTGAAGTGAAAACTTCTTTAGCGGTGCTGTGTACTTTTTTGGAATGGGTAAAAATGTATAAACTCGCGTCAGGTCACGTGACCTGATCGAAAATTCGTAAGACGGATGGAGAGAGGACAGGCGGCGCAGGGCGCTTGCGCGAATGTTCGTGTGTGTATGTAATATAAATTGTCATGTTTGTGTACGATAGCGCAATAAATGAATATTGTATTCCACCACATAAATAATAGTACTTTTATACTGATAATGAAAGCAATTCGTACATTTTTTATATATATATATATTATTCTCTAACCATTCCAAAATATTAAAAATGCACAACGATAATATTCAAGTTTTCACTTCTGCCGGCACTCCCGGAGTGCAACTCGTCGATTTTTTTTTAGTTATTTATTTGATCAAACGGGAAGTTTAAAGATTAAAACAAAAGCTGTCCGTATCAGTTTATGAATGACGAAGTACTGAAATAATACACTTAAAAAAATACTCGTAGTTAGCCCAATGGCAGGTCGATACTAAACTATTATAGTTTCAGCATAATACGAGTATTATACTACAGGCAACGCTCTACCTTCTAAACTAGAAAATTTAAAAAAAAAAATGAATATTGTCTTTCATTTCATTAGAATTGCTACCGTTCTTGCTTGACGCTGATGCCAGCATAAAGCATTCGCGCTTATAGCTGTGCAATGAAGTGTTGACTGAGATAAGGATTCACTTGCTTCATATGCAAGATATTCCCCATTTCATGTCAAGGGATAGTCATCATTAGTTATTACTTCCGAAAAAGACGTTTGATAACGATTATGGCCTTACAGACTATTTTTGTTGAGAATATAAATAATAGAATGTTCACCTTGAACGTATACAAAGAATGCTTATCAGGTTTCATTTATATTGTGAATGAATAAGCAGTAGTTTCTGACTAAATAAACGCAATTTGAAGGCTCATTGCCAAATAGGCCGTTGATGACATTTACATATAATTTCCATGGCCTTAAAAACGTTATTTGCAATGTATGAGGTTTTGTACACCATAAAGGAAAGTTAAGTTAACAAACACGAGAATTTTTAAAGTTTTGTTTGTGTATATTCCAGGAGTTTGGATTGTCAATTATATCTAAACTTTAATGTTAGTATTTTATATAAATTAGTACTTGATTATTTATTAAATCAATGAGCGATGCTAACTAACTATGTAATAGTATTACAAAATAACAAATCAACCTTGAATTGACTCGAATATGTTAATAACTATCCTTTATAAATATATTCTTAATCGGCAATATAATTTAACCTTAGTTCCCTGTCACCTTCGTGAAATAAATAGTCGTATAATTTGTTTCCTTGAGGATATTCACAGTTAGTAAAAATGCTTCATTACAATGTTTAAGGTTGCGTTGTTTTAAATACGAAACGTCTTAATATTAAAAGCTTGTGACTGCACGATTTCATAGTGGTTAAGGCGGTCGGCACGCCGTGTTATGGGTTCAAATTCCGCATGGGGCAACACTTTGCGCATTCAGAGAAATAATGTAATTCCGAGTCTGGGTGCTCTTTGTGTCCGTTTCATGTATGTTTGTAAAAATAATAAATAAATAAAAAAAGATTGTAATAAATAATATCAAATTGTAATAAATGTGTCCTAAAGCAGAATATCTAAAATACGCTGGTCAACTGGACAACTTCTTTTTATTTTCATTCTATATACTTCTTAGATGTTACAAGAGAGGAAGGTTTTCAAGTATATTTATTTTAAAACAATTTATCGTGTGATGTATGTTGTGGTGTCGTGTCTCACGATGTATATATTTTTTTGTAGGAATAACGTGTCTGATACAAATTTCGACAATCGAGGGCGGAGATTTCATCATAGACGCTCTGGCAATAAGGGAACACATCCACAAGTTAAACCTTGTGTTCACTAATCCCAAGAAGTTAAAAGTAAGTATATGACTTTACTAGATGTACATAAATAACCGCGAATAAGACCGGGGGCAACTGGTCTAATAGAAAAGTATCATCAGCTATCTACCAGTGAAAGTCCCATTAAAATCGGTCCAGCCGTTCCAGAAATTAGCCGGAACAAACAAACACGGATGGAAAAAAAGTGCTTGACACTTTAATTTAATTTATTTTTTAGATTTCAATGAGTAATATATTATTTCTGAAAATTTAAATGTTTAAATATATATTGTGTGTTTTACAAAATAGTTTTATGTCATGTCAGGTGTTTCATGGCGCCGAGTCTGATGTAATATGGCTTCAGATGGACTTTGGTGTTTATATCGTGGGTTTATTCGACACACATCAAGCAGCGAAGGTACTCAACTTGGGAGGCCTATCGCTAAAGTACCTGCTCATGAAATATTGCAGAGTCGACGCCGATAAGAAGTGAGTCATGCAACAACTTGTATATAATTCATTATATTTTTAAAATATATCGTATTTCTTTGTATAGTGTGTGTATATATATATATGTGTGTGTATACTATACTAGCGACCCGGCCCGGCTTCACAGCAAAGTCTTTGAAATTTCTCGTATTTAATCTATTATAATATGAAGTATAACACATACAAACATTCCTCTTGAATGACATTATCTATTGTTGGAAACGTTAAGTAGTTTAAAAGATAGATCTAAGAGAAACAATGGAAGCGACTTCATTTTATACTATGGCAAGATTAGGTATTTCTTTGTATATTGTTTCTTGAATGTTTAGGCAACCATTGCTGTAATAATTTCAATGAATGGCCATAACGCAATATCAAATCACAGGATTTGTATAAATTGGTTGCAGATTAAACTCCGTCATTATATCAACGTTTAGCTAATAAAGTCTTGGAAAGGGACGTCTTTGCGCTGTTTAAAGATAAACAAACGCTTTTCTCAATAAATAATATCTTAACCCGCAAACATGATTAATTTGACCTAGTCGAAATATAGTTTCTCTCTCTCTCTCTCCATCCCTCTCTCTCTCTCCATCCCTCTCTCTCTCTATCTATCTATCTCTCTATAGTACTGTTTTTATATTAATCCGCATTCTATGATCATTAGGATACCGTCATTGCTTTTTTACTTTGCTTGTTTTTAAAGTTCAGGTTAATTTTATGCCTTACTAACATTTACCGATGATTGCAGATATCAGCTGGCTGATTGGCGTATGCGACCTCTGCCAGAAGAGCTGGTACAATACGCCCGCATGGATACGCACTATTTGCTGTACATCTGGCGACAGATGAAGGCAGAGTTGCTCACCAAAGATGCGTTGCAGACTCACCTATTGATGTCCGCATTCGAGCAGAGCCGACAGATCTGTGGACTCGTGAGTATATTACACTATCATTAATCAATAGATTTCTAATAATGCCCCGGATGACATCCATACTAATAATATAAATAAGAAATTAACTTTGTCTCTCTGTCACGCTTTCACGGCTAAATGAAAACGATTTTAATGAAATTTGGCATGAAGACAATTTAATTGTTGAAGACAGGACGGACATACGCTACGCGATCACCGACATACACGGAGATAGAGCCGCGGGCAAAAGCAATTATTCTTTATAAATGTTTATGAATAGTTGGGTTTTTAATCTTTAAATTTTTACTTGTTTTAAGCATTAAGCATACACTTTTTCTGGATAAAGTTTGTAAAATAGAAAACTTTGAATTGATTTCAAAAGAATTGGAAGAAAAGATGAATCAATTCTAAATTCAAATGTGAACTCGCAATTTTTAAATGCGCTTAATAATTGATGAATGTTGTATGAAAGTTATCAAAAAATGTTTTCATAACAAATAAGTAATTCAATTCTATCAAGAAGTTCCTATCTAAATTTTTATTATGAAAAAAATTGTGATGTAAATCACAGCATAACTGTATATATTTATTGTTCGCAGACATATAACAAGGTGGTTATAACGGAGACCTCCCACATGCCATTGTTTATTCGTTCGAAGAAATCATTCAATTCGCAACAGATGGCAGCTCTCAAAATGATCTACAAATGGCGAGACACACAAGCTCGCTTGCTTGACGAAAGTACCACGTATGTAATCACAGTCCTACACTATATACGAGTATATATAAAAGTTATTATAAATTTTATAACGGTCAACTCAACTTTGCCTTCGATTATAAGACAGAATAATTACAAATTTAAACAAACAAACATATTTTTTTGAAGTCGGTTAAAAAGAATTGTCTCTTGTAGAAGTAGATGCTCTTACCTTCTATAAATCTATATCATATTAGGACCAAAACCAAGTATAACATGATACCAGATATATATATATATATGATACCAAAATATGATACCAGACACCTCAAAACTGTGAGACAGACACTAATACTTTTGTGTTCTTAATAACAAGATTATTGTGGTAAAGTGACCAGTAATGGAAAGCTTTATCTTATTTTTTTTAATTTATTGATGTAAATCAACAATGACAATATATAATTTAGAAAAAGTTGACACAATGAAAGTAGTAATTGTGACACTACTACATATTAATAATTTTTTTTTGTACTTTTTTTTTTTTTTTTTAATTTGAGTCATATGAGAACTGCATAATTTTTTTTAATTTGAGTCATATGAGAACTGTTTGTTACTTGCACTCACTGTGAGTGCAAGTAACAAACGGTCATCTCACATTATATACATACATACTTAAATACTTACAAATATCTTTGAAAGAAGTGTGTGTATGTAACCCTGCAGTCCTATCTTCTTGTATGTCTGAATGTTTAATTTTTTTTAGATATCTTCTCCCAAACCACATGATGTTGTCTTTGGCCGAGACGATGCCACGCGAGATGCAAGGAGTGAATGCCATATGCAGTCCTATGCCGCCCTTCGTTAAACAAAATCTCATCACCATCCATAGGATGATCTTGTCGGTCAGTCTAACACTATATTTTATCTAGTTTTAATTTATATTATTTCTGTAGATTGATATTGAAAATGTTATATTTGTTGCCTTGTCGCTGACACAGGAATGTGCAAGTAAACAAATCATGTACGTTAACAATCTCACCGCTGTCACACTTTTATTATGAACTATAAAAATCACTTGAAATAGTGACACTGAATGTTGTTTGTGTGTGCACTTGAGTGTTTAGTGTTATAATCTTCACCAATCACTATGTTTGTCATCCCATGATGACGTAATTTCCCAATTCTGTCGGCGTTGCTACTCATAGCAATGTGTACAAACTCATTTTTATTCTGTTTTATCATACACTAGCTGACCCACGTATCCTCGTTTGCGTCTTATATTGCTAGTAGCGTGAAAATTTTCCCCGGTGTTTGAAACATTCTTCATTGGTGCTTCGCTCCTATTAGTATTAGCGTGATGATATTATAGCCTATAGCCTTTCTCGATAAATGGACTATCCAACACTGAAAGAATTTTTCAAATCGGACCAGTGGTTCCTGAGATTAGCGCGTTCAAACAAACAAACTCTTCAACTTTATTATATTAGTATAGATTATAGTTACCACCATTTTATACTCAAATAAGAATTATATGTGGCATGTCCTGTTGTGTGTATAGCTATTTGTTCGAAACATAGATATGTATATATGTATTAAAATTGATTTCTTTTTCAACGCAGTGTCGCGAGTTGCCGAACGAGCCGCAACTGTATCAAATGCCGACAAGTATCAGGAGCATGGTGAACGCGCTGCAAACTCTATCATATTATGTCCACGACATAAGCACTGAGATCAGGTAAATATACACAATAAATACTCTATTTTGTATTATGTTTCATTCACTCTAATGAACGTGTTTAAAAACAACTTTAACAGTGCCAATAAAGTGTTCGTTAACAACAGATTGATTGCCAATTGAGATCAATTTGATTCCTAAATATATAACTGTAAACATTGCAGAAACTTCTACAGGCAGTTAGAAATTTGTGTTATAAAATTGTGTAAATAAATAAATAAATATTCCAGACATCTAACACACAATGCCATCTAGTTCCAAGCTAAGCAGAGCTTGTGTTATGGGTACTAGACAACTGATATAAATACTTATACTTTTGTTTTCGTAAATATATACATATTATACATAGAAAACACACAAACTCCGAAACAAATATTTGCAGATCATACAAACATTTGGTCCGACCCGGGAATCGAACCCGAGACCTCAAGCTTAGCAGTCGCATACGCTACCACTACGCCACCGAAGCAGTCAAAAATGATATTTTTAAAGGGACTTTCACGTATAAATACAAGTATTTACATGAAAGAGATCTGCTATAGTACTTAGTACGAGCTGGTGATCCCTGATCAAACAGCATCTTCTATCTTGCCACGGCTTGGGTGACATCTTTTGAGGAATATTATAGATAAGCTTTAAAACACTTTGATACCACCATTAGAGTTGGATCCTCCGCCTTCTAGAGTTATGCATAGCCTATTATCAATACTAATAAATAAAATTTAAGTGTCTGTTTGTAATTTCAAATTAACAACTATTTAGTTAATGCATATGAAAGTCAATCAAAAAATCAATTCTTGAAATTTGTGTCTGTCTATTTGTTCGTTCAATCTTCAGAACGGCTGGATTGATAGCTAATGACATGAGGAGTAACTTAGGCGGACAAGAAGCATATCATGTGCTTAATTTTGTAGGTTTTTGTTTCGACTATTAAGAATTCAGTAGATGTTCGACATAATTTCTCGAGTTGTACACTGCTTAGTGATCAATGTATCTCGGCTCCATAGCATATTTTTTTATTTTTTGTAAGCTTTCTACATAGAGAATGAAAAGAAGTCGAAAGAAAAGATTAGACGTTAAATATAGAATAAATATTTGATTTTGATTGAGGATGTTTATGGAGAAACTTGTATTTTGTACGCAGTGAGGAGTACGATGTAAATCTGGAGCAAGAGGTCGATTTGTACGACGAGTACAGCCGGTACTGCGCCGAGCCGCCGAACCTGTCCCTTCCAATAAAACCTCGCAGCGATCAAGCTAACACATACAAAACTATTGTAAGTAGCAAGCATATTATTGTAAAGAAAAGATGTGTAAAGTGTTTAATAAGTTACAATTTATATAATATTATGTTTGCATTGTTCACAGGTTTCGGATCTAAATGCCGAAGCAAAACAGTTCATTCCACCATTCGATAGATATAGAAAATATCGTTCCCTAGCTCAGGTACATACTGTCACAGTTATCTAGCATGTGCATGAACCCTTTTTAGTTAGCTGTTTTAAGTATTAGTGTAAACAAACCGATACGTTTTCACAGATGGAAGAAATTAAGGAATTCAAAGACAAAGAAGCTAAAATAGCAGCTATCGGCAAGGGCAACGAACTAATCAAAGCTGAAGTCCTTGTTAAATTACAACAAGCGAAGACGCACATCGAAAACGAAGAGAAGGCAAACGTTGCACAGAGCGTCGTTACCACTGGTATCGACGACAGCGAAAAGAAAACGCCACAGCGCAAACGGAAAATGTCCACAGAGAAAGTGGAACCTAAGGAGTCTGTAGACAACGCTACAGAGAACAAGAAGATTGAACCGGACAGTAATAAGGACAAAAACGTAAAACCATTCGCTTATAAAGACGTCGACTATAACAAGTTCCATACTGACAGTAACAAGGATCGCAAACAGAAACAACCGAAGATGAAGTATAAAAAACACAAAAAATAATCGCATATATAGTAAGCGAAACTATGCATTAATATATGGATTTTGTTTATTTCTACCCAGTTGTTTTATTTATAGACAAATATAAACACCATTACAAATAATACAGCTAGAACAATAATTATGTTTATACTCATAGTTTATTGCACAGAGCTAGTTCTTGGCACTAGTCGAGTATACGTCGAGGTATAACGACATGAATGCCAGGAACTGTGCCTACGCCCCGTAGGAAGCGCATCTATTCTGATATGTCGTCAGAAACATCTTCTTTAACCTTTATTTTGTTCTTAATTACTCTTCGGTTGGCGTATGTGCCCGAGTCATTGCGCTCTTTTGCGACACCTTTCCCCTCCACTTTTGATTTGGTCCTGATGTGGAACTTCTTGTTAACTTTGATTGGCTCTTCCTCTCTCACTAGAATTTTCTTACTCCTTTGTGCCACGTGAGGCGGTGCATGTACTTCTGTCACGGGTTTTTCCTCCTCAGCTTGAACTTCACGTTTCAATACACTCTTGAAAGTTTGACCACGCGTCGGTTCGTGGAGCGAGAATGTAATCCGGTCGTGATGTATCTGTTGATGTTATAATATCATTAATTTATCCAACTATTGACTATGACTTTGTAAAATGTGGTATAGTTTACTAAAATGTCATATTTACCCTGTATTCGATGGTAATGAAACATTCCTCTTCGTCTTCGCAAATCAAGGAGTTGACGTCTGCTGGTTTAGCTGCGTTTACTGGACGACGCCCCACACGCACGAACCGCCACAATGAACGGATGCGGGGACCACAAGCTCGAACTATCTCGCTCACCTATCGACAAATTATATTATATTGAAATTGTAAGGGGCTTAGCTATCACAATATTTTGATCTCAGCAGGTGGACTCCTCTATCTATTCGTGTAAACTTGTGACCAATGTAGTAGGTACTGAGAGACTCCAAACATGGTTCTGGGTTATTATTTTGAAGAGTTGCCAACTGCCAAGATCATAGAAATCGTAATGTCCTATTATTAATATTTCTATAGCCAATATACTTATATGTTTATAAGCATAGTCTCGTTATAGTCATTTTAATCCGTGTTATGACGGATAAGAAAACTGTGTAAGAGCCGACTAAGGGATCCAAACCATGCAGAACAACAATCTCTATACTAACCCAGCGTTGCGTGCTATTATTACTGCAGCTTATTGCCGTCCACTGCTGAAAGAAGGCCCTCCACAAGGAACACCAACCATCCCGTCTTGGACAGTCCATGTGTCATATATATCATTTTAACCCCCGACGCAAAAAGAGGAGTGTTATAAGTTTGACGTCAATGTCTGATTATCTGTGTCTGTCTGTGGCATCGTAGCTCCAACGGATGGACCGATATCGATACATTTTTTTTATTTGAAAGTTAATTTTCTTGCAGTGGTTTTTTATTTGGTTAATATCAGTCGAGCAGTGTAATATCAGCTCTTACACTGCTGGACAAATGTTGAAAGGCATTTTTGGCGTATGATTACCCTATTAAGTGCTTGCGTAGGGGGTTTTTTAAATTTTACATGTTGAACCAATAGCTTTTGCTCTCCCCTAAAAAACTCGACTTTACGACTGCATTGACTATTCAGAGACGATCTCAAATAAATAGTACCTATGTTGCGTGCACACAACCATCAGCAAGAAACGTATCTTGCGATATGTCGCCATGACCTGTGCATAAACTTAGCTCTGCAATTTTTCATATCTATCTTCTCTCTTAAAAGACAACTCTTGCATTAGGAATATACATTCTGTGTCGCGCGTGACTTTACAAATATATATAAAACGGACGCAAAGGATACCTTCACTTACAACAACAATTTGTAGATCTCACAAAGTGTTGTCCCATGTGGGATTTGAACCCACAACACTTGGCGTAGCAGAAAGCTGCATGGTAACCGCTTAAACAACTTAGGCCAATCGTGCAGTCGAAGTGCGTCACTGTGCTATCATTGCGTAAGTGCGTCTTACTTTTTCGCTAATTTACATTACAAGTTTCTGGTTCGCATAAAGTTCTAAATTATTTGAATAGTAAACTGCTATTCTTGTTCTTACCTTCATTTGTTCAGCTCCGTCACACACACTTGTCGTATGAGGCTCAATACCAAAACTGTTGATGCAAGCGCGGTCGTCAGGAAGTAACGAATCTATTTGGAAGGCGCATTTCGGCAAAACATCGGTACGTTCCTGAGGGATTACATACTCATGGTAAACTATAGATCAATGGAGTATGGTGTATAAAATAAGTTTTTGGAGATCGTCTTACCCATCCTATGTCATCACAACGTTTTGGCTCATCATAGCAGATATAATAGTTGATAGCTTTGGAGCCGTCCGTTCTTCTTTCAGTAGACCAAGTGTACCAATTCTCGCCGAATTTAAACATACTGTTTATGTGACTCTGGCGGTATATTACTGGAAATATCATCTCGTTGGGATGTAGCTGTTTTGGTTTTTCAGTGCTAATCTTTTCCTCCTCAACGTATTCAACTTTTTCATGTTCTTCAATAGGTGCAACGGAAGCGGCATGTTTACTGCGAGTTTTAAGAAAGGGCATCATAGTAACATCGGCCCTCTTCTTGTGGTCCCATGAATCTGTGTGCATGTCGTCGTCTTCGATCTTCGAGTCTTCATCGGAGTGCATCAACACTTTAACTTTGACCGCGAGGGCCAACTGTAGCAAACACACACTAAATAACAGTATACTTGTCCGTGCCATTTTCGAGTGAGCTTAGGTTGCGTCTGATGTAGGCTTCTACACTGTTTCTATTGTTTTATCCCACATAAAGGAAGTTGTTAATGCTTGTTGATCGATAACACGCCTATTTATAAATATCCTCGAGCTCAGCCATTCAGAGGGCAAAAGAAATACAACCTTTGTTTAGTTTTTTAGATTGATCTCGGCATGTTAGCGGTACTGCCTTATCGTTAGAACAGGAAAAGTGAAGAAAAAAAACAACTCTCGTTTAGATGATTGCTTTTATTGGGGTACAAAGATGTAGAGTATAAAATAAAAATACTGCATTTGGTATCAACCTTTTTCATAAAACTTTGATTATGAAAATTAAGCATTTTGACAAATACATTGTTTATATGTATAAAATAAAATTAAAGCATAATTGGTATCTATATACTAATATTAAAACATTGTTTATTATCTAAATAGAAATTGTATAATCGTATAGTACAAATTAAAAAGCGGGTGAAGTTTGGACCATTGTTAGGAATTAAAGTTTTCCATCGTGCTAGATATAATACATCAGCCATAAGAATTCGTATTTACAAGATACATTAAAATTTCATTCTACTTGATATTCCATCATAGCATTCGGGGTAAGAATAGCATCACTAAGGCAGAGAGGGTGTTTTATTGTATATTAATATTATTAGTGCCTAAATTACCAACTATCCGTACATTAGCACGAGGGATGAGACTTCGTTACAAAACTACTCTTCTCATCTATACTATCTAACAGCTAGACAAGATCATTCCAAGAAATTAAGGCCAGAGAAAGTCAACGCATATTTATTATTACGACGCACTACTATGAAAATAATATCGATTAGCCTACGTTTCTTATAGCATTGGTTCTTTCCACGTCCTCTCCTCACAGCGCACAGTTCGACGCTTGAACAACTCCCGTACCTTTTCGGATGATTTTAATGTAAGTACTACTACATTATTACACACAACAGATTAGCCCAAATAATGTATCCATTCGAAATAAAATTTAATTGTTCTACATTAGACCTTGATATGAAACTTTCGAGTGATAATAAGGGCTTGAACGGTTCATTGAATACTTAGTACAATTTTATTGACTATAAATTAAACAATAATTAGTAAAGTTTTTATAAGTACGTGTATAAGTCAGTCATTGAAAAAAATAATATAAAAGAAAGTATCGGGTTCATGGGTCCGATATATTTGTGCACACAAACATGGTGCAGTACATTACGTATTATACACATAACACGTTATCATAGTGACCCTACGCTGCCATAATTGTGATATAAACATGACTCAATTGCAACTTAAATATCGCTTGCTTATATCTAAAAAGTGCTTAATTAATTAGGCTTTTACATTAAGCCGTTTCAGTCCACAAGAGGGGAACGTAAGAACTAGTTATAACCCTATAAATATTACGTTCGGATACACGCACGATTGAATCATTCCATTAAATTGTTATATAAATAGCGTCTAAAACAACCAATTAATGTAACAGAACAGCCCAAAATGGCATATTCTAATAAATAATACATATAAACATTAAAGAATATACCGAGAATAAATAAAGAATCTCATATTTTTGGTGGATTCATCGTGTATCGAAACGCAACTAGTCGACGAATCGCCTCGTCGCTTCGTATTGTCAAGAACTTCTGCCCAATCTATTCAACACAGCAAACTACGGAAAATAGACAAATCTCAACAGCTTTATACTTTTAATTACAGTTAAACTAATAGATTTAAGTTAAGTCGTTCACGTCATGGTATACATATAACGGCTATAACTCAATATGGATTATATAATCTTTTATATTTCCTAAATAATGTTTGTTGTAGCAGTATGTTATCCATAAGACGTCCGCATATTGGTCTTCAACATATATTTATACATGTGCGTTGATTCGACAAAGCCCAACATTAATGTTAATGTCTTATCTGAACGACAAGTACATTATAACATTAATGTAACTTTATTACTAACATTTAACTTCTAAATATTGTCTCCAGCCGAATATTTAAATCAATACAATATATGTACGAATCTTCGGGGGTAGGTACACATATTTGTTTTTGTCAATATTTAATTTATTGTTGAAACTACGTAATGATCGAACTCTCAATGTTTTGTTACAAACGAAAGTTGTTTCCCTCGGGAGTCACAACGATACTGGTACATTATTGCTATCGTTCAGTATATTAAAAAAATGTAGTATGTATAATAAAATCTATGTAACAATACATATATAATTTATTTTCTTCGATTCTGATTCAACTATATCTATTATATTATGCATTAATTTATTATAATGAAATGTCTTGTATGAAAATAAATGACTATTATGCGGTAACTATACCTTATTGATTCCACTAGTTACGCCGTCCCAAGTGACGTGTACGATGACCAACAGAGCTGACAGTGACTTGAATATAAATTAAAGCGCAAAGTCCGCATGGTGTGGTGTAAGAGGTGGAATCGCACGAACATACAATGATTGGAGGTGAAGGAAGAACGGTGGCTTATGTCTATTAAACGTAGCTCACATGTGGAGGTCATGCAGTAAATATACATTTGCTATAACCTACTCTCGGTCGAGTGATATCGGCGCGAGTCTGTGAGCCTCTAAACAAATCACATCACTAAAAACTGATGTTAAAGTTCATGTTTGTCTGCGCAGGAGTGTCTCGAGCGGACGCGCCATCTACCAACAAACCGGAGCATCCTCAAGCCGTGCATAAAGCCGATCGGAACGTGTGAAGCGGTCTAACACGATACTATTAAGTACAAAATCCCTAGCCCCGCTAGAAACACTCTACTACACAAATGCATTGAATCGGAGCAAGCGTTGGTGTGAATCACACGGTAGCTCACCGAACAGAGACTTGTTATTGCACTGTATTGTCGACATATTTGTTAATAGTTACTATACACTAATAAATAGAGAATTTTATAAAAGTGGAAGTCTCCGTTCGGTGAGAGCGATGTTAGTTTAAAACCGTGTGACCATTTCTGGCGTGGATGAGCAGCAGCAATCGCATCCACGATCTGTAACCCAACCGCCGCTCCGACTTGAATGCTAATAACTCATGCCCGCGTATATGCTGGGGCATGGCAGATGCCAGGATCACGTGGCTGCATAGTTGAGGCTCTTGCGTTGCAGGAAGAGGTGGATTTCAGCGAAGGTTGGCCGGTCCAGTTCGTCACGTCGCCAACATTCGCACATCATCTCGTACACGTCGCGAGGACAGCCAGCCGCTCGATCGATACATTCGAACATGCCGTCGTCGGCTTGCAGGTGTGACAGGTTCTCCAGTACCTGTAGATATGTATAAACCATGTTAAATTTGTTAATCTTCTAAAAGTATGTCTAACACAACCAGTTATCCTGTAACTCAAATAATACAAAATTTAGTACTCGTATGAAATATATCGATTTTATCGATTGTTCACGGTTACCTATCGATAACCAGTGCAGTGATCTTAAGATAGCTTTTTGTTTGATCGTTTTGAACCGCAAATTCTTCTTTATCCTCAACTGGTTGTGATGGAAAACATTTATGTATCCGAGAGCAAGACATACCTGGTTATCAGTGAAGTGCTCATAAGGCTGCCGCCTGCACAGCGTGAAGATCTCGTGGAGGGTCACTGCGAAGGCCCACACATCACTCTTGGTGGTGTACTTGGCCCTGAGCACGGACTCCCAAGCCGCCCAGCGGAGTGGCAGGGGAATGCGCCCATCGACCTTGTAGTAGTCACAAGCGTACGCTTCATTGTCTGTGCCGAAGTCGCTGATCTTCACTTGATAATTCTTGCCCAACAAACAGTTCCTGTAACAATCCATTCATATTTTTGATTTAAACTATATATATACTAGCTGAACCCCGCGGTGCTACCCGCGGTACGATGATAACTGCGGGCAACGCCGCGAGGCGAAGCTATATCTTTATAAATAGTAGCCTATGTGTTATTCTGATGTATAAGCTATATTGTGGTAAAGTTTCATTCAAATCCATTCAGTAGTTTTTACGTGAAAGAGTAACAAACATCCATACATACATACATCCATACTTACAAACTTTCGCCTTTATAATAGTAGTAGGATTTATTACAAGAAGGTAATACCATTAGCCTCAATGTCATCTCAATTTAGTACGATTGCAAGGTTTTTTTGGAGTAACACCGACATATATTTCTTAAAAAAAGTATAAACACGCCAGCAATAGACACATTGAAAAAACATAAAAAACAATTAGACAGTTTCGAAGTTGATCGCGAACAACAACGTGACACGACCATTATGTATAATAAATGACGACGCTAAGCTTAATCATCAATAAACATAAAACACCCTTAAATAATGAAGTGTGTGGTGCCCTCAAATACAGCGCTATTTACATATGTGTTTAGGTATTTCACGCAAGCAGAGTAGGGTAATAGGATAGATGACACCTCAGACAAATCAGTTAGTTTTTATAATTTGTTAAAACGAGAACTTTTTATGAAAAATATACTAAATACAAACTTGTGACGTCACTGTTTTAGACTAATCAATTGAGCAGTTGAGTTTATTTGATTAAAATTTGTAATAGAAATGAAAAGCTGTAATTATTATATTTTCCGACATGTTTTGTAAAGTTCGTTTTAATGAAGGAGACATCGGTATTTATTCACAATAGTATCATCTATCCTTTTGTCAAAATATCTTACCTAGTTGCTAAATCGCGATGCACAAAGTTAAGTGACTCCAAGTACTGCATGCCTGCCGCGATCTGACAGGCCAGGTGCAGCAAGGTCGAGGAAGCTGGCGGAGCAGCAGTCCTCAGGAAAGCACAGAGATCGCCCAGTTCCAGGTATTCTAGCACGACAGCCAGGGGAGGTGAACGGCAAGCCCCCAACACACGAGCGAGGTACGGTGATGATAACGCAGCGAGAATGCGAACGTCGCGTTCGAACTCCTCCCTAATTCACATAATTAATTTAGTTATATAATTGTATAAATATAAATAAAAAAAACGACTTCAAGAATTGGGCCCAATTGAAATGCGACCACACGGGAAACCCCAGTTTTCAAATAAAGATTAATCGAAATCGGTTCACCCAGTCGAAAGTTCTGAGAGAACAACATTAAAATTTAAAAGCAGTATTCTTGAATTTGCCGTAATACTGGTTATTTGGTATTCGGTAAGGTGTTTAAAAGGGAGGCGATGTCGCATCTTTAACTAAACTAGAAACGCACGCAACATAGTTTCGTACTCTACTATCACTTTTCGATGACATTTAACAATTCCTTATCATGTACAAGAATCGAAAAAAGACTAGAGTAACGACTGGTCACATGTTAATTCTTTACTTTCGATTGAAATCAAGAAGTATCAACCAGAAAGGGACACTCACAAAAGGACAAAATAGGAGTAGAAGAAGATAAAGTGAGATAGATAGATATAAACATATACGAACTAAGCGTGATCATACATGATATACCTCTCCTTAAGGTTGGCGTCGTGGCATAGGAACTTGACTGCCACGAGCCGCTTCTCTGAAGTTATGGTGCCATTGTATTCTGGCACTCCATCTGCCTCTGCTACATATACCTGCATAATATATTTTACACATCAATTATGTACCTTATATCTTCTCAAGTTTCCACATCATCATCAGCCTTCAATAGCCCATTGTTGGACATTCAAAAGAAAGGTGTTTGCGACAAATGAGTTCGTGACCAGTTTCCCTTCTCAAATTAACTCACGTTATTTGCCGTTACACAAATATACCTAGACTACACACACCGTTTTATGTAATTTTAACTTAAGAATGATTTGTTTTTATTGAGTCATCTATAGAATTCCATTCATATCTAACCGATAGTTCTAGAGTTTCTTTTTAGTTCTGGAATCAGTCGTCTGGACTATGAGCAGATGTGATTTAGTAGAACACACCTTTTATTTCGTTGTGGCAACTTCCACATGTAACACAACAATAAGTAACGCACTACACGGAGTAACTACCAATCCTGAGTCGCGCAATTGAAGTTCTCGCGCCGATTATCATATATGCAACATCCCAACATCAACTGTTGGGCAGGGACCCTACTCGTTAGATATGTCTCGTCGATTTTTTAGTCGACGAGTTGTTTCAGGAACGCTGAGCTGTTCTACATGTTAGTTAGGATGTTTAAGAAGTCGTGATTTGTAGCGGGAGCTATGACTGTCAATCACTTTCTTAATCGTAGGCATGTTTAGGTTTTTGTGTATTTCCTTTGTTGTTATGAACATTGGCCACTTGTTTCAAGATAGTTTTGCGTTCTTTGTATAATTGTTATATTAAAGACACATGTCGAACCTCATAATTTAATTTAACCGTGGGAGAACTATGCTTCGGCATGAATGGGTCGGCTCGGCCGGAGTGATACCACGGCCTCACAGAAAACCGGTGTGAAATAGCGTTTGCGCTGTTTCACCGAGTGAGTGAGGATACCGGAGGCACATACCCCAACCCCTCCCCCCATCCCCATTCCCATCCCCTAAAGGTCGGCAACGCACTTGTGACGCCTTTAGTGTTGCGGGTGTCCATGGGCGGCGGTAATCGCTTACCATCAGGTGATACGTCTGCTCGTTTGTCCACTATTCAACAAAAAAAAATCCGTAATTCCAAATCAGCTTTAGAAATATTATAGAGTAGTTAGAGTTACATATAATAATATACATATACGCGGCCGGTTGATCGCAAACTAGGCAAAACATGTACAGTGGTAACTAGACAGCTATAACATACTTATATCTATATATTAAAATACACGAAGTGACAATAATTAAGCGAACGCAGGAATATAAAGTTAGGCACAGTTAAAGTTCATATGGACGAAGGAGTGTAGAGAACTAAAAAATATCTAACATTTCTAAATACATACATGTTATAGCTAACTTAGATCCTGACTTAGACCCAATAAATAAAATTTGAGTGTCTGTTTGTAATATTAATAAATACAATACACGGTACATATACCAAAATAACATTTTTAACAATTTTTGTCTGCCTGTCGGTCTGTTTGTTACGGTTAATCTCTGGAAGGGCTGGACCGATTTTGACGGGACTTTTACTGATAGCTCATGATATAAGGAGTAATATAGACTTTTTTTAGACTAGCTTCACACCTTGTGGTTAAGCAAGTTCTGTTAATACTGACCGTGCCAAATGCACCTTCCGCTAGCTTCGAGATCATTCTCAACCTGTGCCTGGGGAACTCTACAACATTCGTTGTTTCCAATCGTCTCTTTAGATCCATGAACACTTCTTGTTGACTGGGCGACTGCAATGCAAACATTTGTGATAAATAAAAGTATATAATTGTATTTTCATTTATAAAAAAAATCTTTCATAACTATAATTCGTGTTTGCATTTATGGATTGTAATTTATGACTTTGTAATCAAAATGTTTTTATATCTGTAGTGGTTTTTATCCCCACTAGTGTAAGAGCCACCTTACCTATTGACCGGCTAAGTAATTTGGTGTTTGTAAAAATAAATGTATGCTATATAACATTATTTTCTAATTATAGACCATTTTTTATAGTTTCTTAACATTATCACCAGCTTATAAGCATTGTTGGATAGGTTATGGTCTATCATATATGATTTTAAGGTTGCCCCTTCTTTATTCCCTCTAAAGTGCTTTATTCCCGAGTAGTTCCGACACTCAAGGGATAAATAGCCGTGGTTCCACAATCCGTTATCACAATAAACCTTTGAAATATGTATGTTTTTTTTTATAGATAACTACCGCATTAGGAATATATCCTGTGTAGCGAGGGACTTTAGAAACATACATTAAATGGACACAGAGAACACCCAGATTCAGAACAACAATTTGTGGATCACACAAAGTGTTCTCACGTGTGGGGTTTGAATCCACAACACAGTCAAATGTTTTATGTGTATTATTTCTGTGTATAGCATAATTTTTGTCGTGTGTATGCTTTGTGTGTTAACAAATAGGGAAAAGTAATTTACTCTAGTGCTCTGTTTCGACCGTACGGAGCCAGCTGAGCGCCTGGTGTCCATTTCGATGAGTTTGTCGTCGGTCATCAGCTCAGTGGCGTGTTCTGATAGCGAGTCCAGCCGGCCTTTGGTCAGGAGTGGAGCTGACGACAGCTCCGGAACTGCATAGTCGTAGTTTGAACTATCTGTTATGCGAAACAAAAAAATAACTTTTTGAATACGAATTATTGAAATCAGTATTTTTTTTATTTTGTGAGATCTTTTCAACGTTATTTCAGTACAACAGCTCTAATGCACGCATGACGTGTAAGGTTAAAAACTTATTTACATGGTTACAATGTCAATCAACATATCTTATGTTTTCTAATAATTAATTATTTTGTCTCAGGACAGGATTGTAACTGGACTAACCCAAAACATTATGTTTACCTAATAAAATAGATATAAATATGTGTTGATGTATTACCTGACAGCGCAACATTAGAATCCTTAGCGAAATCTTTCATCTCAAGCAATACAGTACTATAACTAAAATATGGCGCGCATTTCAGGGCCTGATATGGCTCTTGGTACTCGTCAGACTTAACATCTAAACCGCAGTCTATAATCATCTTGTTTTCTGGAAGCATCGATGTTCCGCAGCCACTGAAGTTGTCTATGGTTCTCTTTTGTGATACAGTTGTTTTAGCGAGAGGCGACGCGAAACATTTCCTATGTTTATGTCTATGCACTATGAGGAAGATGGCCACTGCTAGAAGAATGACGAGAGCGGTTAGCACCCCCACTACTATTGCTACGTATAAAGGATCTTCTTGGTGGGCGGTCGATATAGGCACTTCTTTGCTGAATTTTGTTTGTTTTTTGTCCTTCCCCGGGGCAGGTTTTAGAGTCTCCGGCGTGTAGTTCCCTTGGGCTACATCTGTAACAAAGGTAATATTGTTTAGGTTATGTAGTAAAAAAAATATACAAATTAAAGATGTTTGTGTGATCTATTTTTAGGCTATGCATTTTATGTGCAAATGCTCAGAATGTTTTCAGTTTTGTTGATATAAATTAACTGTTTAGGGCTCTTTAAAACATTTTGGAAAAGCATAAATGTATTACAATAGATAAACGATTAAATTCATATATTAATAAAATGTATTTAAGGTGTAATTCTCTTACCAGAATCAAAGATGATTTCGCTAATAAGTATCCACCGCGCAGAGAAGTCCAATTCGATGCGGACCCACTTGCCGATGCGATGGTGCAACTTGATGCTCACGTTTCGAGACGACTCGAAAATATTGTCCTCGACATACGTGTATCGAATCGGCTCATCTTGAAAGTGTCGTCCGCCGATCGAGAACGATATTATCGCTTCTGAGAATACCTGTTAGCAGAAAACAAATGATATTTCAACATTGGCACTATCTTCTTTTTATGCTTTATAATATAAAGCATAAAAAGCTTCGCGAAAATAAAGCGCTTCGTTATCGAAGCGCTTAATTTCTGCATAATAAAATTGTTCAATAAATTCGAACAATTTGAGTTGCTATATATTTTGTCCTATATTTTATTGTCTATAGAGTGTCTAGAAACCAGTATACCTACTACCATGTGGGGTCACCGTTTAATCACGAGAAATTGACAACATTTAATAACTTTGTTGTTTCACCCTTATCATGTCATTAATTACAAATACAATTATCGCTAATGAGTAATTGTTTGCATTATATTGGGAACGTTATTAATATTGACTGATTTGTGTTTGTATCTGCGTAAATATCTTCGAGCAATAAGCAAAACCTTTGGGTAGTAAACCTAAGAATATTACAAATGTAACCAAACTAGTAACGCACATTTATTATACGAAAATTGTTTTTGTGTGTCTTATTTCTGCCAGGAACGGCTACGCCAGATACCTAGCAATCCTAAGGATGATAAAATCAGATCTTTAAGCCAGCCACCAGATTTTACTTACTTTTGTATTCAATGTATCATCGTATCTCAAGAAATACAATGCCTATATTTTCGGTTCTTTACTATTCTAGTGTATGAATAAAAAAACGTTCGTACCTGAACATCACGCATGAATTTGTTATTAGAGTATAGATGGACAGCGCTGAATTCTCGAACTTTGTCGAACTCGAAGGTGAGAACAGGTGGGTTGGGATGCGAGTCGTTTCTCCATCCTACCCAAGCCGAATTCTTTGCTGCCTCGCGAATCTCGTCCCCGCCAAATCGCCCATCGACAAGTTGTCCTAGACCTCCACGAAGTTCCTCTCCCCATTGCCCATCGTAAATGATGTCAGTCAGTTCAATACCATTGCTCCGTTTGTCTCCTTTTGGCATTGAGTAAGAGACGATGCCAACTGTAACGGAATCTAAAGTTAACATTTTTTTTGAAAATGGAAAATAACATCTCAATATAGTTTATTCAATCATCCTTTGTTTCATAGCAAGAATGCTTAGTATCGTAAACCAGTCCAACAATGTACAACAACAATTATATCTATTTCTGAGATGAACGATAGGTGTTTGCGGAAATTTCACTTACTCACACTCATAATAACTTTACAGCAAAGATTTCTCAAGCTTCTTGTAAACATCTAAAATGATCCCAGTAGCTAAAATTCTAGTAAGGAGTAGTTGTGTTAATCTAGAATCTACAAAACTAACCATAGGGGTATAGGCTAACATTTATTACAGTGACTATGACGTCTGAAAAGCTCGAACTCAGTAGAATTCTCGTCAAATCGAATCTCGCGAGGATTTAGGACAGAATTTACTTCCGTAACACCCTTACTGACAGTTTTTTATTGTTGACAAGATTGGTATAAAAAGTATAATATGAAAAATATAAACTGCGTAAGTTTCAAACAGAATGAAGTGTGCGAATGCTTTCATTTTTTAGCTTTGCCAGTTCCATATTTTAATTGTATGCATATTCCCCGATTTGCTCTGTGTCTAAATTGGACTTAATTCGTTCTTAATAGGAACTAGGAACAAAAACCAATATCCTTTAAAAAAATGGATAACCCATTTGATCATTGACGCAAGCAAAGTCAATTTGACAATTCAAGTGTACGCCTACAGGAGACGCATATTGCAATTTAGCTCAATAGTAGAGATCGTACTGAATATCGAGTTTGAAGTGGTCTCTTTGATATTGATGTTATATCCTTTGTAGCATTTCAGCTTTATTGCTAAAGTGGTCGGTAGAATGGAATAGGCTCAGATATTTTGTATATTTTCATGGTGTATCGTCGCACTATCGAACAACTTAAACAAACGGGAAATTGAACAGAACTTGTGAAATTGGTCCTACAGGGCGGGTAAAAACCTGTAGATGAAACAATTTTACACAGAAATTTTTTTAGTACTCATCGGGATTCTAAGTGGTGAACAGCGGACAGTCGAATGGACAGACTGACATATTTATTTTCTCTATTATCAATTAGGTAGATAAATATCAAATAACTTTGATTGACAAACAAAGAAATTGAAATCATGTCATTTATTTAACGCCCCGAGGATATGTAGTTAGGCACAAGAATTTTATGTGACGCTCGTAAACGATATGCTAACAACCCTTTATTAATGCGCACATGTGATAAGCTATAAAAGCTTGCTTTAGGGTCAGCCTAGTCAGTAATAAAGCGAGCCTTGTACTCGTACGCGAAACATAAATTTTAAAGTAAATCTTAACAAGTCGCTTTCTAAGTACGAAGTGTGGAAAGCAGCACAGCGACCCCTAATGTTGTGAAAACAGTTCCTAATGTGATACCTCGCTACCTATCTCCATTATCGATACTGATTTATGTGTCGGTCAATTTTATAAAACATGCTCACACATGAAAATGCAGCGTACGTGTTCTCTTGCGGCAAAAACAACATCCAAGAAATAACAACGACGTTTATTTATATTACATAAGGCGTGAATCAAATTGTGTTTTATTTATATTCCACAGACCTCAGTGATTTCTGTCACCTGGCTACAGTTCATGCACAAAGGGTTAAATGTTTTGATTTATAAACTTTAGTTATATGTTATTATTATTAATGTTTTGATTAATAAACCTTTATATCCTTTATATCCAGTATAGTTTTCTTGAACAAAATTGCGTAACAAATGTAAGCGTGCCACGTCATGGATGTGAATCAAAGACTGCGAACACAAAGCTTTGTGATCATGTATGTTTAAAGGCACGCATCGCGCAGTGTCCTGTGTATACGTTAATAACTTCCCTTCAATGCGCAGGCTTCTGATAAATAAGCCAACTTTGTACGTTCATATTAAACTAGTTTCACGTTTATTACTCAGTTTAATAGAGTTTTGCAGCCCATAGAGTGCACTTCTCGAAATGTAAAGAGACGTTTGCCAAAAGTTCAATTAATTAAGGCCGTAGCCCTTCTTAGTGTGTATTTCAACTAAGAGTAACGTTTGAGAAAGTTCAAGTCAACGATCAAAGTGTCTACAGTTGCGAGTTCGATATATTTATGTAAATTGCGTCTAATATCAAAATTTTATAATTATACTAATGTACGATATGCATATACCTATAATATTATTCAAGACAATTTCCATAGTGAGTGTTCCACAATAGATGTCGTTACAAAGCTATAAACAAAATCAATAATGTACAACATTTTCATAGCGACCGAAGTAGCTTCTCACGAAGTCGAGTAAATAAACATTCATTAGAGGGGAATGTGTGCATAAAACAGAGGCAAGTAATGATAACGACGTATCAGTGGCCTGCCGTTGCCGACGAAAGGCTACACAAAAGAAGTTTAAAAATGCAGACGTTAGTTCTAACAGCAATTGTAACTGGCTACGTTTTACTTAATAACCCTTTGCATGTTGTACCCTTCATTCGGCGCTTGTTCGATAAAATAGTTCCTAGAATAATTCACTATTAGGTTAGTTCGACTATTAGCAGTACCCGAACTAATGCCACGAACCAATTCCTGTGCTACGTTACATAATTAAGGTTATTTTAATGAAGTGCCTACACGGCTCGTACATTATTTTGATTATTTTATGACCTATGGGAATGTAGATGCGTGTAATTAATTTTAAATATAAATGTGAGCAGCACATGACAAGATAATTGTGCGTCGTCTATTTCGTGTTACAATGAGAGAAATTGTAAGCTTCGGAAAGGCTAAACGTATACTTTTTTTCAAAAAGGTTCTGCTGTGAAATTGTATTCAATTAACAGTTAGGATAAACTGTATAATGTTTCAGTATGAAGGCAGTACTGCAGTGGCAGTATAAAGGGGCGCTCGATCAGATCAATTATCGCTAATTTGTTTACAAAGGCGCAAAATCATCTATATTTAAAGGGGGTGGGGGCAACGACAACGACTGTGGACCGAAATAATTTTTAAATAACAAGTCATCAAAACAACATGGACAAAGTAAAAAAAACTGAAACGTTCATATTTTTTTATGGAATAGGGGGCAAACGAGCAGACGTATATAGTCCACTGTTGGACTGCAACGGACTGATGGTTTTTTTTTGGTAAATAACGACTTCAAATGCTACCGTTTGAATTCACAGATTTTTTAACATAGATGTTTTTTTTTTTTTAATGGGAACGGAAGGCAAGCATGCAGACGTATCGCCTGATGGTAAGCGATTACAGCCGCCCATCGACACCAGAGGCGTCACATGTTGCGTTGCCGGCCTTTGGGAGATGGGGAGGGGGATGGGGGAGTGGTTGGGGTATGGGCCTCCGGTATACTCACTCACTCAGTGAAACATATCGCAAGCGCTATTTCACACCGTTTTTCTGTGAGGCCGTGGTATTACTCCGGTCGAGCCGGCCTATTCATGCCTAAGCGTGACCCTCCCACGGAGATATTGTTGGACTAATATGCATCGGAATAGAATACATCTTTTATAACTACTATTTGATTACGTCATTGGTCAGTTCACAGTTCACACACATAGGTGGTCAAATTGTCCAAATATTGTTTTGCAGTATTAGAAAATGCCTATATTGAGATACTTCGTGTACGAAAGGTGTTGTTTTAGACATAGGTACACAAACACAGCTGAAGTTATATGATAAAATGTACGTATCTATATGACATTTCAAATATATGTATGTGTTTCACTACAAACAAGTTACTAAGTGCATTAGGTACTTAAGCGGACAGAATGATGTTCGTAAAGCCGAAGTAGTAGATTAATTAAAGATGCAATCAAGACTGTATGAAGTCTTTGATATAATTACTAGTATAAAATGATTTCATACAGAATATGGGAACACTGCTTGTAGAGTTACAGTTGGCACTGCAAGAGTAAATGTCAATTGATTTTAGGTTTGGTTTGGTTTTCCCGGGATGTATTTGCACTTAGCCTCTTGATTGTACGTGGGTTTAGTCATCTTCTTACTCCAACCATCCTAGATCATCCAAGAAGATTAGGAGCCTATTCAGGTCGCTACATGATTTTAGGTTTAACGCAGTTTAACGCTATGATTAAATAAAGATTTAAATATATTTGATGATACTTACCACTCCAAAAACAGCCGTATAGTTCCACTCTCATGCACACAGTACGACGATGCGAGCTATATGGTATGAAACGGATCTTTGACGCCCAAATTGGAGGTTCCAGGTGGTTCTTCTTTTCTAAATACGTGTTGGTATTACCTTGGAGAATCTGTAAAAGCACATTAATATAGCAGAGTTTACATTTGACTATAACAATCTACAATAATACTTAAAAAGTACATAGTTTGTTTCAGTATCTTATTCATTTCTGCCGTTACAACTCAAATTCAACCTCACTTATGTCAGGCTTGCCTATGCAAGCAATATTTAATTTAATATGTTAGTTATTGATGACGATAAGGATTTTATCCACATCACAACTCTCTTTTACCCGATTACGGCGAAGCCAGTAGAAACGATAGTAGTTATGGCTGTCTATGTATGTTTGTGTGTATAGATCAGTGATATATATATATATATAGCCCGGGTGACATAGGCTATATAAATATTAAAGTTTTAACGTATTAGGTTTATAGTATTCGAAAGTTTTTGTTGTTTGTAGCCAACTTTCGTTAACGAATGCTTTGAACGTTATTAACAAATTGTATTTAAAAGCACTGTATACATCATATCGCTCGACAAAATTATGAAAGTAATAATTTCAACGGCTCATCGGCTTGATGGGTTATCAATTTAAAAAATATGGCAAGTTATGTTGAGACCTATAATCTAAACAGATTTTTCGGTCGAGAAAGTGTGCGTGCTCGTAAATTCGAAAACTGGTAAAAAAATAGAAACACACGCAGTGATTTAATTTTACTCTTTTAAAGCTGGAGTTACAGTGACTGAAATGCATTTGGGACGTCACGAGGTATTAGGGAACGGCTAAAATCGTTTCATTGCAGTACGCAAGTATTTTCAAAACCGTTTTATTAACTCAATGGCAACTGGCTATCAACATCATAAGTTTCTGAAATGTTGAGTCTCTGTAAAACAATTCTTGAACTCAACACCGACCAAACCAACCCCCAACAGCGTCATCTGTGAGAAACAGCCGCATTGTGTCAAAACGCCGCGGGGCTATCGCCGGATATTTTATTCCGTGTTTAATTGAAATATGGTCTGATTTATACCATGAAATTTTCTTAAGTTTCTCAAAAACTATGCTTTGTTTTTTGAACTCTCTAATTGAGAGTCTCTTTATGTCAACGGAAACAAATGTCGAAAAACAAACCCTTTTCGTGTAAACAAACTGGAAAGTTGTTAGTTATTAAATTAGAGATAGTGGAATACTTATAATGAAGCTCTACAGCTACTAACCAGTTGAAAATACTTGTAGAATATAGAATATTGATTGTTACCACCGCAAGTTTAATTAAATATTAGTAAAAGGACATATTATAGTGATGCTCTTAACCCTATGTAACTTTTCCTATAAAGGATTGAAATTATTATGGAGAAAACATATTTCAGATGGACAAACATTTTAAGTCTATGCTAGTCAATGCTATGCAATTACAATCTACTGATATATTTTATTACACATTTAGATGCCATTTTAGCTGCATTTGTTGTAGAACACAAACTAATGCATGATTCACATTATAGGATGATTTTATTATCAGGAATGTCATATAGGATACTAAAGACAGTCAGACTGTCACACAACCTCAATATCCTAACGAAGTAATTTCTTGAGATAAACGATACATTGATGAATATAGTTTTTAAAATAACCGGTATATTAAGGGCTTTCAAAAGAATATCTACGGTATAGTTAAAGGCGAATGGGTTAAACGTAATTGGCGTAAGTGATTCAATAAGTCGTGAGACACTTACTGCATATCGAAATTTCTAATTAAAAATAAATTTTATGTAGTAATTATGTATTGTATTAGCATATATAGTAAGTTAATGTTGAGGTAGGATATTTAGATACGAGACTGCTAGATTTGTACAATGAATGCAAGTTTAAACCATCGAACCCTGTTACCGTGCGGTTACAACGGATTACCGAAGGTATATTTGTTCAAGCTGTTTGTTTAAGTTTATACTGATCCAAGTTCATTTATAAGGGTCTTTCTACGTTATAAACGTCTATTCGCTTCAAAAAGGCTGCCATTCAGGAAAGGCACATGTTTTTTTACAAGGCAAATATACAAACGCTGCCGTTTGGCCTCAAGGCATTCGGTACAATTGCATTCGTGACATTTGAAGTAAAAGGACCACAGTAACAGATGACCAAATGCGCTGTTTTACTAAGCCTTTCCCTTATTTGACTTTCAAGACCCGTATGCAAATAACGACAGTAATGTCCCTGTACTGTGTCGCAGGTAGCACTCCAAGAGTGAGCAGCAGTTGCGAGAGATAATGCAAATAACAATAAACAAAATATATTAACAACCCGAACGATTGATATTTAAAACTACTTCAAACAAGTTTATTTATTTTTGTACTTAACAAAATTGATTCAGAAATCATGAAAAGTATTAAGAACTAATTTTTATTCTTGAAAACTAACAGTTCCAAGTTGTTTGCGAATACTCAGTTCGCTTTTGTATTGTAAACAGTGAGCCATTTCAATTTAATATCTTAACTAACAATCAGAGGTGTTATTTAATGCAAATTCCATTTTTCTATGGTACTTCGTGCCCGGTTTTAGACAATAGAGTTCTCTTGCTACGTGACTGGGATCAAATTATGGTAGGTAAATGCGCATTTATCTATTCGCGGATATCGGGATGAATGTGCTTACGAACAATTTTGTAAAATCTTTAACATTATGCCAAAAACATAATTTTGATCGAACTCTTTACTATTTGGATCATACATGTCATTGTGAAAAGTTAAAAGTACTAAAAAGCTTAGCGTAAGCCAAATATATTGAACTACAAAAGAGAGCTTAAAGTAAGTTAAGCCTCTTTGTGTTGCAACAGAAAGCCCTATGAAGTTTTATTACGTTCAATTTTCTCTTCATACTTAATCTAAATATTAATATCGTGGTAGAGACGATCAAATATGAACGTACATTTTACATAAGTAGCTACACACTAACCATTAGTGTTGTGTCAGTTTATATGTCACAATGTGAAGGTAATTAAGCGGTACATTATTAATTAATTGTTACGGTAAATATTTGATAAACAAAGAGCTACTGTTATTTTCTACGCTATGTCGTGGTACGTGCTTTGTCTCGCTTTTACATAATCAAGACAACCCTTCCTTATATTTATTGACACACAATATGTAATGTACTTATTTATTTAGAATCAGCTTTTGTCCGCATTGTATCGCGGTATTTTTTTGAAGTGAAAACTTCTTTAGCGGCGCTGTGTACATTTTTGGAATGGGTAAAAATGTATAAACTCGCGTCAGGTCACGTGACCTGATCGAAAATTCGTAAGACGGATGGAGAGAGGACAGGCGGCGCAGGGCGCTTGCGCGAATGTTCGTGTGTGTATGTAATATAAATTGTCATGTCTACGATAGCGCAATAAATGAATATTGTATTCCACCACATAAATAATAGTACTTTTATACTGATAATGAAAGCAATTCGTACAAAATTATTCTCTAACCATTCCAAAATATCAAAAATGCACAACGTTAACATTCAAGTTTTCACTTCTGCCGGCACTCCCGGAGTGCAACCCGTCGAGTTTTTTCATAGCCTATCACACGAATATTGTGGCTTTCTATTAATAAAATATTTTTTTAAATCAGGTAGGTATAAATCAGTAGATCCAGATTATGCCCTACAAACTTTACCTCTTTATAATATTATCATTTGAAATGTATATTATAAGTAGTAGAGGGTCGCCTAGCGGTCTAAATTCGACCATAATTCACCTTCTTTTTTAGTTTTGTGCACTTCTTCTACGTATCAACTTTTAAGTGTGCCTTTTGCTTAATTTTACATTTTTTGCTTCACGTATTTATATTAATATATCTTCAGTAACCTTTTTTTTTATTCTGGAAACATTGAATTGAATTAGTTACGTCGGCATCGAATTGAGTTAAGGTTTTTATGATGTCTTGACTTCAGATTACAAAACATTTCAGATGAAACGTATATAATAAATAGTACGACACTGTAATATACGTGTGCGTGACAACTAGTAGCGACAGCGACATTGTAGGAACCCGTGTATTTGTGTGCGTGTAATGATACCGGAAATAGAAAAACTAGCTATTATATTTTTTTTGTGTTAAGAATTGACAAAAAAAGGTTATTTAAATTAAATATACTATTCTTATTACTGTTACGTATTAACAAAAATTCCTTACAAGCTTTAACTATCTTTAATAATATTTTGGTTTCGCGTAAGTGTTGAGAGTTATATTCTAGTTTCGCTGTGTAGTGCAATTGTAATAAAGTCATTAAAAATACTTTACTTTTAATAACTTAATCAGATTTAATTATATCAAATACGTGATATTGATGACTAATCTTCCAATGTCATGAAAATCGTTTGGTTGCCAATAAAATTATTTATTAATCATTTGGTTTTTTGTGTAGTTCGGGAATAGTGCAAGTAGATCATAGATACTGATTTCTAGAGATGGTCTAGCCTAGGGTTCGTAGAAGATTTCTTATCGCAATACAAGCCAACCTGTCACCTTCAGGTAAGCTATAGACGGCCGCAGGCAGTTCTTTCTGCTATTGTCATAGTATATTTGTTCTTATTTTCTTACAAGTACTCAGTACTAATTACTAGTCGTTATACAAGAACAAGATATGTAAAAAACAAGAACACTATACTTGTTTACACCAGCAAATTCTCAAATAATTTAGTTGACAAAAAATCTTAGTTGAACATGAATTTCAGTCATATTAGTGGCCATAAAGAAATGAATATAGATGATTAAAAACCACCTACACTCACGCCGTCCTTCAAATGTTCCCTCTTGGGTTTCATTTGATTGGTTACATTCAATAAAAAGTCTATCCTACTTAAAAATTATAAATATCTTTTCAGTTATACTTATTAATCAGTGATATTTAAGAAACAGTTAAAAAAAAATTAATTGAATAAAATATTATTGGTTCTGTTTTTCTGTTGTGTGGTTCACTTGGAGAGGTTCATTTCAGTTTAATATTACCTCTCAGGAATAGCGGTTGTGCTAATGAGCTGTTAACAGAATCATCACTACCTCAACATATTATAAAACAAAGTCCTCCGCCGTGTCTGTATGTCTGTTGATTCACGATAAACTCAAAAGCTGCTGTACAAATTTTGATGCGGGTTTTACTAATAGATATTGGTTCTCGAGGAAGATTGCCGTATATAAATTGTAAAATTTTTGAGTACGAGTTCGTTTTATTTTAGTTAATACGTTAAATAAGAATAAGCCGCACATCTTCCCGTAAAGAGCCCGTCCGAAGCCAGTGTGGGTTGCTAGTATAAAATAATACTTTCCAATATCGCAACTATAGAACTTTAACGGCAATTAACTTATTTACAGTAAAAGTGTAATTTACTAAAGTGTCCATAAAGAGTCATTATGCTCTTCTACAATAGCCTTTGGTAATGGTAATGTAACGAATTAGAAGTTCCTAAATTTCTCTATAAGAAGCTGAAATTAGGGCCTAGAAACAAACTCTTCACTTTAACTCTGTAAACTACTCGTATAGCGCTTCAAAAACATTACTTCGTTTCAGTTATATGAAGACATAAGTAAGACTGACAACTCTATGAAAATTATATGTGCACAAAAGACTAATATATACTCCGAACTTCGTTGCTTCGCCCTTATTATCTGCTCTCTGCCCGTGTGTACCGTAAAGCCTATAAAAAAGCACTTACCTCTTGTCCATCTATAGTTCTATACCGCACCCACTTCCCCAGCTTAGGTCTCCAGTATTCGATGACGTAGGCTTCCGCGTATTCTTGACCCTGGCCATTGCCGAACCGACCTTGGGTACCCGTTCCGGTGATCACGTGTACAGAGTGCAAATCGATCTCCAGCCATTCTGTTGACTCTGTTGTGATTTGAGATCTTGGACACCATGCCCCTCCTTTTATGTCTTGATTTAACCTGGCAACATTTTAATTTATTGAAGTTTACACTCCCCACAGATTACTTAAAATTACTGTCAAAGCAATAGCGTATTAATTGAATACTGTCTAAATATTTCGTGTAATTTCAATCTGAAACCGAAGACTTAAAATAAAATATTTGAATTCGTATTCGACGAATTCATATTAAACGCATTTGATTGGTAGGATCGTGTTGTAAGGCTTCGCTTTTAGTCTTTTTTAAATTCATTTGATGTTTAATTTTGGAATATGAAGTAATAAATTAATAGACAAGAATTATATTTTAGCGTCAGAGACGAAAACGTTAGTTTTAAAATGAGTGCATATTTAATTTTAATTAAAGAGATTATTATTAAATCGTCGGTTGCAGTTAAAAGCTAGTGATGGCATATTAGTGAACACGACCGAACTAGTCCTCTCTGTGCTTTTTCATTATGCATGTCAAAGGAAATTCACAGGCTCTTTTGGGAGCCACGTGACCGGAAGTAGATGGATTACAGCTATGGTACATTGAGTGCCTATCGATCTTAGCATAATAACGAACTTTGAAATTGAATCCTTCATAAGTTTCTCTTTGACATACTTAGGAAGGAAATCTAAAAATGAAGTGATACGAATTGTATTTCAATATTTTAAATATGAACTAGGTACCTATATAAAATAGAAAGCTTCTTAGTTTTCTACAGAGTTTTCAAAACGAAAAATAAGCATGTCGATTAGGTCTTCCATATTTCTAAGTAGGTAAACTTATGTTTTTAATAAAAAAAACTAGGTTATGCACTTATCGTAGACATCTGTAAAGTATCTCAGACTGACATAAGATAGTTTACTTCACAAAATTTTGGAGTGCCAAGTTTATAATCTTACTTTAAAGGTGTACTGTATCTTGTTAGCTATAAGTTTACAATATTTAATCTGACTTTGACGGTGAATAGAATCTTGTGAACCTACAGTATAGGAAAATGGGTTCACAATATTTCGTTCGTACATCGTTAAAGTAAGATTATAAACTTTACACTTAAAAACATTAAACTTCTAAAGTTAATGAGCAGTGATAGTTGCGATAGGTTAGTTGTTATCTTGCAATTGTAGCACCGATTAACAAGTAACATTGGAATTAATTGTATCCGATTTTGAGAAAAGATTAAAGTATTAAATATTTTATTATTAGAATATACGTTTTAAGATTAGGTGATGTACAAAACATGTAATAATTGATTTGAACATTAGCTTTTTTTATCATTTCTAAAGTCGAATGTTATTACGTAAACCCACCAATAACGCAAGTCCTTAGAGAGCTTGGCTCAGAGGTTAGGCAACTGAAGAGGGTGATACTAATAAATAGTATTATTATATTTTAGATATCTAACATTAGCGGTAGAAATCATAACTTTATTTACTAGGTAAGTGAATTGATACAAAAAATGCTGCCATATATATAAAAATATCAATTAAAAACAAATATGTACAGTAATTTTGATAAACCAATTCGGTACACCCGAAAATGTGATCAGCTAGATCGACTAAACACCTTTTTGTCAACCGACTAATCAGCTAGTCAATAGTTAAGTCATGATCGGCACATCTCTAGTTGTTATAATGTCAAATTATAATCTAGATAAATTGACACATCTATCTAATTAATTTATGCATTTCACAGGATTTACAACTAATGTAGACGTGTAACTTAGTTCGATTGAGCGATCAGTAAATATATGTCTAAAGCTATTGCCTCTTACTACAGTAATTATTGCAAACGTGTTACAGTTTAACCGGCGATAAACCTGCGAGCTTAATAAATGTTTCATAACAAATTTCTTGCTAAAAGTCCTTCAAGTGCAGTCTAAGTACCGCAATTAGTATTACGTAAGTTTTATCGCACTATAGCTTTGTATGTACCTACCTACCTATTTATAACAAAACTAAGTTTGTTATAATTATTGGATTTCAATTACCTACTAAATTACACTAGGAGTTCTAGGCTACCAAAATTTGTATTAGTGGAATTATTGTTATATAAAATTTTGTTAACAAAACACATTACAAAAATGATTGATGACGTAAAGTCCATTTTGTACCCACAGGTAAGAACCTTGTGAGAAATAAAGCCTAATAGTTGGCTTACTAAAATAATATTATTACCTATATTACTTTGAGTTCAATCGTCATATTTAGCAAAATTAAATTAGTAAACACGTTGTTGAAATAGAGACTTTTGAGTTTCTTGTTTTAAAGCATTAACATTTTGTTAAACGTTACTAGACTGCGACATGACATTTTATTAAATATGACAATAATCTCAGCAGTGAGAGAAACTTAAGACGGAAGACGTATTGTATTGATCAAGGGACGACAATGCCTGTATATCAATCAAAGCTAATAACACTGTTGTTATTAGCGCATTCACTTATAGTGTGTCATGCGGCAGTGTTATCGTTTGCACCAATCAAATTCCGAGATGGCCAGTCATTAAGCCCATTGACGAGCCACCGGCCTCTTTCCAGATATCAATGAGGCGTGAACAAACTTTCATAATTTATCACTTAGCTGGCATATGATACGTTAACAAGTCTTGATACTATTTCAACACTTAGCGATTATTTCACTTCCTTTTGTATAATTTTAGAGAAGTAACAAATAATACAGCGATTAATCTTCAATGTTGTAACAAACACAGCTCACTAGGTGTGCAAGTGTTCGATAATAAAAACAAGGGCGTCGCTTACGTACTTTCATAATTAATGAGTTATAATAAACACACAATAACCGTTAGTTCACGACCGCGAGTATCGTATAAACACGTGAGCGTCTCCAACGATGCACGCTCACGACTTAACACTGGACACTATAAAAGTTGAAAATACACCGTGGCCGTAAAAAACGACTTGACCGTAAGAGTCAAGAATAACTCTATTATTAGGAATTCAAACTTGGTTACATTAAAAAGAACTCATTCCGTTATTGAGATGCTCAAGTTTTAACTTTAGTAGGTTTGAATTTATAAGTACTTACAACTGAAAATTCAAATTAGTGATAAATTTCGATGTAAACATTAATATTTACTATTGAATATTAAACACATATTTATTGAATATTCAAAGTAGTTACTTAAAGTTTCGTTGCGTTACAATAAGTTTTAGATTTTGTACTCGAAAGAAATAGACAGCTTGAATATTATCTAAGGTACGTACCTTCCATTTTGTGGTGCCACATTGCCATCGTTATAGCATGAACTAGCAGTGATATCCCTGTCAGGAATCAAACCGCTCTCCATACCCAATGGCGCGATACATTGTGCTGTAAACAGATACACATTTACGTATTGTCGAAATAAAGACGACATATTTATAAGCAGTCAGTTTATGTACACCAACAAATGTATGCTATATGCATACGAACAATTTCGATTTCCATTAGATAAGCATCTAATGAAATCGATCGTCTGATAAAATGGCGGTATATCCTATAAAGTGTGCAAATAAATGACAATTTTTATTATAACGAGTTTTGAAAGCTATATTCAACGAAATCAATAGAGCATAATACCTTATATTTTCAAAAAAATTGTTAATTTGTTGAAAATATAAGTAATAATAAAACAATATCCATGTATTGAAATCGGGACCGCATAAATAAAATTGGAAGACAATTGAGCCACAATAAAAATATAATAACATGGACTATTCACGGAAGGCCATTTAAACTTTGTACGAGAGTGTCAAAAAGTTTTGATAAACTGTAATCGATGGGGCACTAAGGACAGGTTAATAAAGAAGCACAATAAATTATTACGTGTTACAGTTTATAAAAAATTCTATGAGAGTTTTGAGTCCCGAAGTCCCTCCGCAAATAAATGGGCGGAATAATTATTTTCAGATCATCCTAACATGTTTGTACTTAACATTAGCAAGCCCGTGTATATTGGTTTCAATTATAATTAAAATATACAAACACAAGACAAAGATAATCAGCTAAATTTTTCATTAGGTTCGTACAGTATCATAATTCTCAACAGGGTCGCTTATTAGTCAATCTGTGGTTCTCGCGTGCGGTAGGTTTAAGGTCAGAATACAACTAAAGCACTGTATCTATTCCTAGTATGCTTGTGTTAAAATGAAGTAGGTATGTTGAGTCATTTAATTAGCTGTCAAGGGCTGATAAGTCGCATCATACGATACGCATCACTAGCGAGCGGGCGGGGACCCACTATTGTAATGTCCAAATTATCGTTATTTTCATTGTTCACTTCCTTAACGACTTATAAATGATTTATTGTAAAATGTACTGATAAAAGCTTAAAGTTGTAATCAAATATGTATTTATCCGATGTTGATTATAGTCACCATAGCTATAATTACACAGAAATAGAAAAGAAGTAGTACAATGTACGTAGTAATATCTATGAATGTTGTTCAAAGGATACGATAAATAAATATAACACCTATTTTCAGTTTGTCTATGTCAACTGAAATCAAATTAAGTGCCTACATCTATTTAATAGTAGTATAATTACATCGTTCCCTTTTAGGTAATAGGCGTGACAGTTATTTGTTTAGTAGGATTATTGGTAAACTAAATCGCTAACGGTTCTCCTTTCAAGCGTCCCTTGTTACATAGAGTCAATCAATCATTCCATTGAAGTTGCAGTCATTGCGTGGCCTTTCTTAGACGAATATTTAATTTTATAATAATTCACAATCATACATTTCTCAAACAAAATGAGAACACGGCGTAAAATATGTAGAGACGATACGGCTATCGCTAGGTAAACATGTGCTGTGTTACTGTAGACCACACACGTGACAGATCAGATATGAACTCGGGAATGTGTGATCATTTTAATATAAGAAGACTATTTTCATAATGAAACTCATTACTATACACCGAATAATAATGTTGTAATTAAATTTCATTTGCTATAAAGGATAGCTACATTCGTTATAACTGCGTCTCGCTCTCGAGAAGGAACAAAAATGTATTGAAACAATTTATTCTGTAGGTTCTTGACGTCCTATTAGTAGCATTAATTTATATTCACACAGCAACGCTCAGAAACGTATGGAACCGAACATAGATTTATATCAATCACAAGTCGCATAGCCATTGTGTAATATGGTATCGGTCTAGGCGTGCACGTGCTTCTCTGATGTACAACTTCATGTAAGTTAAGACGTATGCTTCGTTTAAAAGAGTGAATTACCCTTATTAATTAGATGTAATTGTTAACTGACGTAAACTTATCCCCTCCACCGAACAAAAGACAAGACAAGCGCTTATAGGTCAAATGCAAATAGAATTCGCTTGTTGCGTGTCTCGTTATTTAAGCAGGCCTCTTGTAGCTCAGTGCTTGAGAACAAATTGCAAACGTCATAAAGCCAGTTTTGAATATTAATAAACATTAACAAATAATCTGGGTTTAAGCTAAAGCATTTACTTGGTTCAGCGGTTCGCAAAGTGCGCGTGCTTCTGAAGTCCGGTAAATTTGATAAACTATTTAATGTTGACCAGTGCAGTTGTTCGCTTAGAAAAAGGTTGAGAGCAGATGTTAATGTAGCCAAACACTTTCTGTAGCCGCTTTAATGAAAGACGAATATCACAATGTAAGTAAATGGGGAAAGTTTCAGAAGCACTGAACTTGTGCGTGCTTATGCTATTGCGTGACATGTAGTCGTCTAATGAATAATAAACAGCACAGTGGCGACTCGCTACTCATTCATATCCACCCACGAAAAGCAATATTCTTTTTTATATAAAACGATCGAATGTCTGCTTAAACTGCTAACAATATAGACTTTGGTTTGTATAAATTTGTGTATGCAGCAGCTAGCCCACGAAACCTCTCTGATCCCTGCAACTCGGTAACTTAGGTACTCTACTACGTGTTTTCTTTTACGACTAAAACAACTTCGCGTGATATTGTTGGACTATTATTTTAATTACTTTCATTGTATGAGGGGTAGTTAGCATTTTGTTTCTTTTTTATGCTCAGTAGCTTTCATGATGGATGTATACGATACGCACCTCAACGTATAGCGGGCTGACTATGTTAACGGTCCGGCAATGTAATGACTTTCCAAACTATTCAACACAGCGGTACATACAGCGAGTAATAATTACACCGCTATTGATGGTAGATCGATATAAACGGAGTAAAGGTACTTTAAATAATAAAATACGCCTTTAAATGAGCTTCAGGCAATTTCGACTAGGACCATTTAAAAGGGCAGCGATTGCGTTTCTTGTAATCGATACCAGACGAATAATTAAACAAAACAACTGGATGTACATTTACCTACCCAATGCGGGTAATGCATGTTTTAGTCATGGTTTTGAAGGGGGTCCAGAGTGCTTACCGATTTGAAAAAGCTAAAGAGCTTTTTAATCCGCTCGTGTAAGAATTATTATCAGCACATACGAAATATTATTGTAGCGGTTTTCAAACCCAACATAGACACATTAATGCACAAAGCAAAGTAGTGAGTTTTAAGTCGGTACTATGAAAAAATAACCAAACTGTGATGACTATCAGCGCGTAATCGGATACGGTCATAGCTTGTTTATTGCAAGTAACTTATAGTTCTGTAGGCTTAAAGCTCGACACAAGTGAAATAAACATTGCGGTCACAATGTCCAAAATTTCTTATTGGTTTTGCTTATATCGTTTCCAATTTTGTATTTAACGAAAAGGAATGAAGTTTGCTCTAAGTTGTTTAGTTTAATAAAATATTTCATCTCATTTTCTCACGGTTTATAGTTATAGTTTTTATGTGGCTACCACGAAGGTGATCGCGGTAAGGCAATGGTAATGCGGTAAATGGTTATTTGTATGAAACTGTTGTATTCCCGGTCGGGACATATCTAAGATGCGTTTGCGGCTTCCGTTTTAATTCTTTAAAAGCAAAAAGCATGACGTTATTCGCCATTGTCGCCGACACCGGTCGTATCTACGTGTACTGATTATGAACGCGTCAGTGCGAACCGAGAGCGACTCATTGCAAATAATTTGCAGCCCTAGCAACAGGCTGTTTACTGCTTCAGCGTAAACTTGAAGTCACGTTAAATACATCTAGATTTGATGTTTAATTCAGCGACAAGCGACAGCGAATTGGATTGTCATGATGCTATTGGTAGGTACTTTTAAATAGAAAGCAAGTCCTTAATATTATAAACTAGCTGAACCCCGCGCTGCTACCCGCGGTACGATGATAACTGCGGGCAACGCCGCGAGGCGAAGCTATATCTTGATAAATAGTAGCCTATGTGTTATTCTGATGTATAAGCTATATTGTGGTAAAGTTTCATTCAAATCCATTCAGTAGTTTTTACGTGAAAGAGTAACAAACATCCATACATACATACATCCATACTTACAAACTTTCGCCTTTATAATAGTAGTAGGATTTTATTTTCCGAAATACCAATTATAGTAAGGTACGAGTACAGTGTCTTGTACAGTGTGTAGATATTCATTTAAATCAAAGAACTCGAAGCCCAAGGAAGATACTGCAAGCTCTAACAGGACTTAGTCACGAACTGTATACTTCCAACTAAGAGTTTACAAATATATATACATATACAGGTATGTTAGTGTCGCAATCTGCATACACTCGCTACTCTGTATACCTTCATAATCTTGTTCATCTATGTATGTCATATTTAACTACCTGCTCATAATTATGTGGTCCAGTCATGAGAGAACCCTTTGTATCATACATCCATACAAATATTATAAACTCTGTCTGTATTTTACGCTTTCCGCTGCACTGATTACGATGACATTTGGCATGGAGATACTTTGATTCTTGAGGAAGGAAATAGTTTACTTTTTACCGCGATATCCGACATACAAGCAGACGGAGCTACGAGCAAAAGTTAGTGTACTGTTTATTAAACGTTCCACGAATATCACAGAATACTTCAGTAGTTTTCAATAACTTTTGCTACTTACATATGCGTTAATAAAAATGTACAAAAAAAAATTTACAACTCGAAGTAAATCTTCTTCGTATTATAATAAAAGTGTGCTGTGCGTCTGTCTGTGGCAGCGTTGCCAGACGTCCCTATTTTTGAAATAAAATTTTAATGTCCCGCGTGGGACAGGTTCTGTCCCGCTTTTTGGGGATTACTGGCCAGACGCCGAAAGTGAAGTTAGTTAGCGCTAGTACTTTATAGTCAATAAAATTGGTAGGTAATTAAGAAGAAAAAATTCAAGGCTCTCCTGCCACCATTAAAGAAATCGGAAATTAGGGTTTAGTAGAAAACCTAAAAAGTCTAAAATATTACGAACAACCTTTTTTTTGGTCGCTCCTCGTTTTTTTACTTTGTCCTGCTTTCGACGACAGAGTCCCATTTTTTTCACTAAAAGTTTCAAAATCCCGATTTGGCAAATTGTGGCCACATAGCTACTAGACATTTAATTTACTTCTGTTTGCTGAAATAACATTGGGACTAAGGATTTTGAAAAATTATAAATATGAGCAAGTTGGTAATCGGGTATCCTGGTCACTTGGTTGTCGTAATCTACTTGCATGAGTTCCAAGATCTAACAAATCACGATGTCCACGACATTTGCGATCTCATTATCGATGAACGTGAATGGTTTATTCAGTACGCGATTGAAATTGTACGAATTCTTCCAACCATGGCTTCTAGTTCCACCAAAGGAGTGGAGGACTGGTAGGCTCTTAATTGGCATCTAAAAACTTTTATATATCTAATTTCTAGTATATACTATCGTAAAAAGTAGCCTTGTGTCCTTCCTCAAATACTAAAATCTCTACATGCCAAATATAATCATGAAAGAGTGACAGATAGACAGACAGAATTACTTAGGAATTTTTAATATTAGTATGGATTTTCGTTGTACAGTTTTTTTTTAATTTTATGAAATATATAGATTAAAATATTCTTCAATAAACACCTACTCTACGCTTAATAATGTATAATAACTGCTTATTCTCTAAATAAATGATTATTATTAGCAGATCTCTTATGATACTGCTTACATGTGTTACTACTACTATTATGAGACATTCATTACAAACGTGTTTAAACACAAATACCTATATCAAATCTATTCTATTTGATGGACTGCCTTACATTACCATTAGCACACCCGTACCTTGCATTATATCAATAATTAAATAGCTATGGCATGTTATTACACTAATTGTAGCGTAAGTTGCTAGTTGCTGCGGATAATTGTGGTGTTTCGATTTATTTCGTTTACTTGATACCATTTAATACACGAATTTCTGCAATTTCAATATTAAGTTAATGAACTGCACTTAAGCATTTTTTTTTTGTTTTATTAATGTTTCAAACTAGTACAATATTATGTTCTAACGTTTAAAATCATATCTGCATTGGACTCTAAATGTCGCTATGTATTTTAAAGAAAAGGTCATTAGTCTATGATTATCTACCTATGTATACCGTTTTTTTAAAGACAATTCCCGCATTAGAAATTAACATCCTGTGTCGTGGTTGATTTTACATACATACAGGAAACTGATACAAAGAACACCCAGGCTCAGAACAACAATGACGCAAAGTGGTGTTGACACATGTGGGATTAGAACCCACAACTCTTGATGCAGTTGAAACTGGCATGACGACCGCTTAATCCACTAGGCCAACCGCGCAGTATATACTATTTAGTTAAGTACTCTCTTTTGATATTTGATAGATTCATGGTACACTTCACATGAATCTAGTCATGTGAAATTTATTATTAAACACATTATTTTTTATTTACGTTTTTGTTGTAGAAATTTATTTTCAAGGTAGTAGAGACCCGGTGAATTGAGCACGAACGGGCCGGCGGGACCGGGGTGTTACTATCCTCGCACAGAAGATCATCGTAAACTGACAGCGTTCGTGCTGTCGTGTTACGTTGGTGAGTGCGAGACTGGCCCAATGCTGCATTGTCTGCATTCGCAATGAGTATGGTGACCACCACTCTCAGATTCTGCTTATGCTTTCCATCAGGCAGAGTAGAGTCATTTTGGCAAGGGCCATATATAAAAAAAACATATTATAACTTTGAGTATTTTTCTTTTTTTGGTGACTAAAAACAAATAATTGTATTATATTAAAATTTGAATTTCTAAAATTGTTTTCCAAGTCAGATTTATAATGATCGTTAAATGAGTCACTGCCAAAATTTAAAAAAGTCCCTTGGAATATATTATGTTCTCAAAAGCACAAGTTTAAAAGATTACATTTTGTCATCTTGTACACTAACAATTTAGGGTTTTATCTTTCTTTACAATGAAGATACAGGATATTGAAAAGTCCCGAATGGCTTCGAATAAAGGATGGTACAATCATGCAAAGTGCAAAGTTTATTTTGAAACTGTTAACTGCCTCGCTGGCGTAGTGGTAGCATGCAATCGCATGATTGCTGTGATTGAGGTCTCGGGTTTGATTCCAGAGACCCCGAGTTTGTATGATCTGCAAATATTTGTTTCGGAGTTCGGGTGTTTTCTATGTATGTATTTACAAAAAAAAGTAGACATGTATTTATATCAATTATCTAGTACCTATAACACAAGCTCTGCTTAGCTAGGGACTAGATGGCGTTGTGTGTTAGATGTCTAAAATATATTATTATTTGATACAGAAACTGATATGATCTCCGATAACTTAATACGGAAACAAACATACACTCATATTTATAAGCGTGCGTTACAATTTACAAATAGTCTGCTAAATAATATCCTAACTTACAATACACTGAAAAAAAACGGTACACGTTTTTAAATATTTTGCAGGTCAAAGTAAATTACCGTTATGAAATATTAGTGTGACGAATATAGTAGTTATTATAATTAGTGTTTTCATTAACGTTCCCAGACAGAAGGTTTGCTATTTTTTTAAATATAACAACACTAAAAGCGACCAGTGGAAATTATAATTCTTTGTGTAAGTTCAGCGAGGCACGCCATCCACGTTGCTCTGGGAGCAACGAGAACTTTCTAATTAAATATTAAGGCTGTCCATGCACAGAGATCGACAGGGGACTTGCCACTATAACTTTTTATAGCAGTTCATATGGTTATGGCATTGTAGTGCCGTGAGCCACCTCTGATATCCATCTAACCTACTTTGTAACTAATTCTTAAGAAGTATGGATTTATGATTAAAAGTAGCGAAGTTCCACTATATAATTATTAAGTGTCACACTTGATTGATTCTATATCATCTATTTACTATCGTGTTTATGAAAGGTAACTTCTGAATTAAAGTTTAACTGGTTAAATGCCCCTTAAACGTTTTCAAATGACGAGCCCTTAATAACTATGCTGTCGTTCTGTCAAAACTTGTAAGCCCGATAGGTAATTTATTTATTGTTCAGTGTTTTATATTATCTTTTTTCCCTATGATATCTAAATGAACCTGTGAGAACCTTAAACGATTGAACAGACAACCTTTTACTATTTAATTAACATTCCATCAATGGCGACTTAGTAGTTTATTTTTATAACATTTTAAAAACGTTCTGCGAAATTAAAAGTACAGCAGAATCGCGGCAACATTTTCTCCGACCTTCAAAGTTTATTTCATGATGTTAATAGCGTAAACGTGACTACAAGGAACATTATAAAGTAGGTAGGTAGGTATCTACCTGAAAATTCCCGTTGGTTGGTGACTTTTGTTAGTACTAACCAACCTTATTTACTTAGCACTTAGCACTAATATTATTTAAATAACTCCAACAAATAAATTTTATTAATTTGTGAACGTGTTATTCTAGAATTCACATGTGATGTTGAAGGGAATGTACATAGTACATACGAAATTCAAGGCCATGCCAGCTAATACGCCCGAATTCAAGTGCGAAGAAAATAGATTTAAAATTCAGACTTATCCTGCCGCGGCAAAGCCAATAATGATAGGTTATGTGTTTGACCTGTTGATTTATTTCTCCTTCGTTACTATTGAAGGGTTTATTCTATATTGATGAAGCTCTTTCGTTTATTTGATCTTTATTTGAACTAATAGTGTGTAAGTAAAAATAACATGATGGATTAACAGAGCCAATTTTACAAATTAAAGGTGAGCATAAAAAATAAACCTAACAAAAAAAAAAAAAAAACATTCGTTAAAAATGTTTCAAATTCAGTTGCCACTCTAGAAATATTTTTAGAAACCTGAAAAGCGTAGAAAGTTTGTAAAGTAACGAGTGTTATATTGTTCCAACACAAGAGTGTCCTGCCTAGTGTTGAAACAATATAACAACCGGCTAAGGAAGGGGATTATGATTGGCGTACCTACAGCTACTCAACTGTTGATATAGCAATTCTATACTACTTATCTATAGGTATGTACTTAATTTTAGATACCCCAGAGTTCCTAATATTCTCAGATGTATGCCGAAGTAGAAACAAGTAGGAACAGTGATAAAAACAAGCCGATAAAAAATAAGCTAAACGTATTACGAATACTCATATTTCAATTAGGATAAAAATTATACAATACAATTATAAACTATCTGAACAGATCCTTCGACAATATTTACGGAATATCAATTTCACAGATAATTACCGTAACCTTAGTATTTGTACTTTAAATACTTATTATAAGATGTAATCGAAACCTTTCCGCAACATGATTTGACGTAACCACCGTCTATTGAAGTAAAGTGTAAAATTTTCTAACATTTATCTTAGAGGATTTCAATATGTTTCGGTGTCATACTATGAGTATGTTTAAATTGCGTTTTAAAATAGACTTTAATACTACGATTTGAATTTGAAATATTATATTTTAATTTTAAAAGCACAGCCGAAATATAGTTTAAAAAACTAAAAACAAAAGTCGGTTGCAGACAAATGAACTACAAAACTTGCAGTAATGTATATGTTTCGTAGTACCTAGGACAAAGTAACGCCTCTGGTGTTGCGGGTGTCCATGGGTGGCGGTAATCGCTTACCATCAGGCGATACGTCTGCCCGTTTGCCCGCTTTATAATAAAAAAATAAAAATAATCAAAGGTACAACTGGAGCTGGTTAAAAAGTTGTGTATTAAAATCTGCGTGAATTCTTTTATTTTTTCAAAAATAGCCTTCAAATAGTCCAAAAAATTACTAGAGAAAATTCTGTCAAAATTGGAAATTGATTTCAAAATAACAGAAACTAGAGGATTAAGTAGACGGCGCTTTCCGTACATACTAAGCATAAATAAAGTACAACATTGCGGTCGTAATACAAAATTTGCTTTATGTATTTTAAATACAATATATAGTCAACTATTGAGAGTGCTTTCTTTGGTTTCATCTCAGTAGCTCAGCTTTAGGTACATCTAGGTAGACACAAGGCTAAGAGTACCTCAAGGGTGGTAACAGATAGGTAGACAGTACTGGGTGAGAGCAATAGGGTCCGGACCCTTTGTTTACAGAAATGCAGCTTTTATTACAGTCGAGGTTGTTGCATCTGTTTTAAACAATGGAGGCACTCCAAATCTTTGTCCTAGGTACTACGAAATATATACATTACTGCAAGTTTTGTATTTCATTTACACAAAGAACTCAACACAATTACTGTTATTAAATAAATACTCGTATATTAGTTTAAATCAAAACAATAAAACTACACACAACTACAACATCTTGTGATATTTTCTTTCTGGTTTTATAGAAAAATATTTTATTAAATACTTAAATTACCCAACTATACTGTTTAAACATCTTGATAAATCTTAATCATTAATCTACATAAAGTCAATGTTAAAATAATGTACATCCGGAAACACATAAAAGTAATTGGCTGAATCTTCGGTACTTACCTGTTTTTTAATCAGATCTATCAGGTCTTTAACAAAACTTACTTTAGCATAAATAAATGTCTCGTAAGTAAAACGATACACAATCTAATTCCATGACAAAACTTTCAGTAACTAAAGAACCAGCTGGTTCTCTCAGATAGTTTGTGTAGGAGATTAAGGCTATATAATAAATGAGAAAGAGATCCCGAGGGAATCCTTGTTTAAATTGCGGTAAGACTATCTAAGAGGATCCCGCGACAAACTGAACAGTCTAGCTAGAGGATATACCAATCACAGGCACGTATTCTTTGAATTAAAATTTCAGAATATTATGTGTCAACTTTGTAAAAAAGTGTGTTATTAGTAAAGAAGCATATGACACAGTATGTATAGGAATACTGACATATTAGTATGGGCACAAGGAATAAAAAAAAGAACAAAATACCCCATTTACCAGTGGGTAAAATAAATGTGGATGGGTTAAATTGAACAGTAGTAATAGTAAGTAGGAAATGTTGTTAAAATTTAGAGTACAACAGTAATTAACAATCCAAAAATATATATTTTTATTCCATTCAATCATTTATTCGATTTATTCAATTGAATAAAATGTGTAGGTTGCGAGCTGGCGATACTACCCTAGGCAGCAGAAAACAAGTATATTTCAAAACAATCAATGTACTTCATTTCTACGTCAAACAAGAACCAATATAATTTTCCACTTCAACGAAATTACTTGGGAATTGCATTGATGAACGAAGTTCAGGGTCTCAAGAGGCTGTACATGTTTGCTGTTCTGTTTAGTAAAAATTGCTTACAACTTGGTTTCAGCGCTTTGTCATTAATTTAGAAAACCACATTTTTTTGTTTTCTTGAGACAGATAATTAAAAACTCGTTCGCAATCTAATCGGCAACATAAGAAGAATGTACATTTAACTAGCGTCCCGGCATGGCCAATTTCTCAGATTCCCTTTAACATAATATGCATGTATAAACCATAACAAAACTATAAAACCATTATATAACCTTCCTTTTGAATCACTCTATCTATTGCTGGAAACTGTATTAAAAACCGTTGAGTACTTTAAAAGATCTAATCGAACACAGAATGGAAATGACTTTAATTTATAGTACCCGTATGTAAAGTTGCGCTCGCCCAATATGCAAACAAATAAAACCTCCAGAGCGGTTATATTACTTTAATTTTGTTCTGTAGTTCTATATATATGGGAATGCTATTACAGAAAAAAAAATTGCCACAATTTTTGTTGTATTTCTGTATTTGTAAAATATCATTACATTTTTAAATTTAAGTACACAGTCTAAGACGACGACTTGCGACCCTTGTCGCAGGTTTCATATATATATATAATTAAACGAAATTGGAGTGGCTGCTTGTAATATTAAAATAACCACTATTTACTAAATGCATATGTATGTATACACGGTACATATCCCAAAGTAACAGCTTTTACAATTTTTGTCTGTCTGTCTGTTTGTTCCGGCTAATCTCTGGAACGGAGGACTTTTACTAGCAGATAGCTGATGATATAATAGATTTTTTTTTGACTAGCTTTGCCCCGCTGCATTATCCGCGGTTATTATTGTACCGCGGGAGTTCAGCTACTATATAATATAATAATAATAATAATAATGAATATTTAGGTCATCTGATACACAAAGCCATCTAGTCCCAAACTAAGCAGAGTTTGTACTATGGGTACTAGACAATTGATATAAATACATAATATACATATTATACATGGAAAACACCAAAACTCCGAAACAAATATTTGCAGATCATACAAACATTCGCTACTACCCGGGAATCGAACCCCTTTCCCCCTTCCTCATCCCCAAAGGCCGGCAATGCACTTGTAACGCCTCTGGTGTTGCGGGTGTCCATGGGTAGCGGTAATCGCTTACCATCAGGCAATAGGATAGTACGAGATCCGGCTGCAGAATCAGTACGTTCATCGAGTATTTGCTAAAAACCAAATTTTTACGCATATTTATGATTAGGAGAATGTATATCTACCAAGTTGCCTATTAAAATGTCGCCGCTAATACTTTAAATTAAATTATTGCTAATTTATTTTTCGGAAAAAAAATTAATTCATTTGCTTTTTAAATAAAATATCGTCCACTTCACGGCAATATACATAAACACTCTAAAAAATCACGGTTGCCGTTGCGCACTTGGCCGCACCTCTTCGCAGCCAGGTGGAAACAGGTATGATTTCGATACATTTATACGTTCATAACGTACATTTATTATTTATATATCAAATTAAAGCAATTTTTTTTCTGTTTATTACGATATACGGTTGCTTAATTAAATCTGGCCGCAAATGAAGGTTGCTATCTGTTTAAAATAGTAAATATTAAAGATAGAGTGAAAGAGATCTAGCGCGTAACATCACTAGTCAGACGAAGATAGCGATAGCCAGCTGTACGATGTTTTAAATGCATTGCGCATGCGTCGAATGCTAGTGTTCTCAACCACCGGTTCAAATTATAGTAGGGTCTACTTGATAAATACTCCAAAAGAAATGTCTTCTTTTTCAAAATGACAAATTTATAAATTACAACAAAAAATTAATATTGGTGAAAAATATTTTCCAAGGTTACTTAAGTAAAAGAAAATTGTATTGTACAAGTACTGTTTGAAAAAATATTATGTTTTATTCAAGTATTCAATTGTCTTATACATATTAATTAAACATTTAAAAAAGTTTTTAAATATGTATTTTATATTTCCGTGACTCTTATTTAAAAATCAGAATCATCGGAGCTTTCACTTACACTATCATCGCTACAAAAAACAGAATTGTCGTTATTATCTGAAGATTTGTTCATTGAATCACATAGCACACTCTCAACTTGCATTGGAGTTGAGTCTCCCTGGAAACATTTTGGTTTTAGAAAACCATCTAATAGCAGCCAGCCATTATTTTCCGCGCTGAACTTGATACAATCCGGCAAAGCGGCATTTAACCACATCGAATTAACAAAGATTTTTTGTTTCAAAGATTTCCAGCACGGTGGAATGTGCGTTGACTCAAAACCTTTAATTTTTTTCATAAATTTTTCATTATTTTGTTCTGAAGTGTACATTTTGTTAAATAATAAAAATCTTGCGGCATTTACATTTTTACACTTTGGGAGTCCATACGTAAGGCACGTAAACTCTTGGACTGCATCAATTTTGGTTTCATTAAAGATGTAATTGTGATTAGTCAAAGACGCAAAACTTGTTGAATTTGTGGGTATTTAATAAATACATTCCAGGGCCGAACTTTCCCTTTGTTGAAGAATGCAGCCGTGTAGTCTCAACCCGTGTATGCGTGAAAAGCGGGAAGAGCAAGACATAAAGTTGCGCCTAATTTTATTGATAAGTCCGTACAGTTTATGTAAACTTCGTCCTTATTATAAATTTTTTTGATGTACTGTTTGCTAACCAAATTTGTAAAGTAGGAAATTTATGCATATACTAGCATATTTATACTAGCATTCCGCATGCGCAATGCATTTAAAGCATCGTACAGCTGGCTATCGCTATCTTCGTCTGACTAGTGATGTTACGCGCTAGCTCTCTTTCACTCTATCTTTAATATTTACTATTTTAAACAGATAGCAACCTTCATTTGCGGCCAGATTTAATTAAGCAACCGTATATCATAATAAACAGAATAAAAATAGCTTTAATTTGATATATCTACACTAATAGTATAAAGAGGAAAGATTTGTATTTTTGTATGTAACGAATAAACTCAAAAAGTACTGGACCGATTTTAAAAATTCTTTCACCATTCGAAAGCTACATTACCCACGAGTAACATAGGCTATATTTTATTTTGGAAAAAAATAGGGTTCCGTAAGACATTTGCATTTTTCAAGAAACAAGGTGTAAAAAATCAACCAGAAAAGTTACTTATTTAACGATTTACAATAATATAGCTTATACATCAGAATAACACGTAGGCTATAATTTATAAAGACACTAGCTTCGCCTCGCGACGATGCCTGTGATTATTGTCGTACCGCGGGTAGCACCGCGGGGTTCAGCTAGTAAATAATAAATGTACGTTATGAACGTATAAATGTAACAAAATCATACCTGTTTCCACCTGGCTGCGAAGAGGTGCGGCCAAGCGCGCAACGGCAACCGTGATTTTTCAGAGTGTTTATGTATATTGCCGTGAAGTGGACGATATTTTATTTAAAAAGCAAATGAATGAAATTTTTTCCGAAAAATCAATTAGAAATAATTTATTTTAAAGTATTAGCGGCGACATTTTGATAGGCAACTTGGTAGATATACATTCTCCTAATCATAAATATGCGTAAAAATTTGGTTTTTAGCAAATACTCGATGAACGTACTGATTCTACTGCCGGATCTTAGACTAGGACTGCTCGTTTGCCCCTACTCGATAACAAAAAAATTGAAACCGAGACCTCAAGCATAGCACCGCAAATCAAATTTTATAATCCTGTCATTATTGAACGAAATATACAAACAAAACTATAACATAAATAGAAATATCATAGTATAGAAACCACAGAAACATTTTCCCAACCAAAGTGATTTGGCAGAAACGTAATTTATATTCTCATTATCTGCAACCTTTCAAAGGTTTATGAACACATAAGTATCATTAAACGTGAAATTAGTTTGACTGCACTGTTGGCCGAGTGGTTTCAGCGGTCGCCATGCCGCTTGCTACTGCGCCAAGTGTCTTGGGTTCAAATCCCACGCGGTACAACACTTTGTGTGATCCACGAATTGTTGTCCCGAGTCTGGATGTTCTTTGTGTCCGTTTCATGTATGTTTGTAAAGTCCCCCACGACACAGGATGTTTATTCCTAATGTGGGATTTGTCTTTTTAAATAAATAAATAAAAAAAAAGGTCGTTTAAATATTTTAAACTTAAAATTTCTAACAGCCGTCTAAGCCAAAATTAGGCACAGCAAATAAGATTGCTAATAAAAATACTTATAACAAATAAGATTCTCTAGATCCAGTAAAAAAAATATCTTATTCTTTCAATTTTGCCACACTCATTTACAATAGAACTCACAAAACACCAATATGATTAGGAAATTATGAAATGACTTGACGAGCAACGTAACTTCGTTTGCGTCTCTAGCGTGGTTTTAACTAGGTACATATTATATTCTAAAAAAACCTGAATATCGATTTAATTAGATAGTTTCAGAGTTAGTCGTGAGTAACAACGTAACGAAAATTAAATATTACACATAATTAAAACAAGAATCAACATATCAATTTATTTAATAATTAATTAATACACTTTAATAACAAACATAAAAATAACCGGATTAGCTTAACAATACACAATTAAAGGGAAAAGACGGCACAATCACTTAGAGGTCGCCGTTTAACCCATCCCGGATCGCCTCTGGTGGAAAGGTGCCCATTAAGCTAGCAGCATTGCCGCGTTGTATGGCAATGGCCAGTCTCTGCACCAGGAACGAGCCAGAACGGGAATCACCGTTTAGCAAGGCAAGCCTACGGCCTAATTAAAAAAAAAAACAGTAATACTAAACTGGATCTACCAGACCACATACGTTTTCATTAAAAAGGTCACAATTTGAATATCGAATGTGTTCGGTTCAAGATGGTGAGAAGTACCATGTCCTGAAGCATGTCTCTCCGACATGCTTCAGGACATACGGGGTTGAATAACTGAAGTAATGCCATAGCAATACTGGTGTTGGACAATTTTTTGTTCAGTAGTAGGCATTCAAAGAGTGGCACTTGTCTACCCAGTTGCAAGTGTGCATGAATAGTCGCCTCCCATTGAGTGACCTGAGTGACCTGATTCCCGTTTGTCCCTATACGTTCAATAACTATTCCTGAAATTCTTAACACCCTCTCAACACTCGTCAGGTTCAAAAGTTCACCTAAAAAGAGCAACTCAATTAACTATTGTAAAACTGTATGGTAGTTGAACTTATCATTTTTTATCACCAATAGTAAAGTATTTCTAAACAAAGTCGTTTTCATGTCAAAGATATTAGCTACCGGTATAAATTCGGTGTGGAGGCGGCACGCGGTAAGTAGGTACAACAAAATTTTAATATATGAAATTTTCAGTAGGTACTACCTATATTGAGCAATTTAATCACAGCGAATCATGTTTCCACCAAGTTAGTGCTTCGCGTTTTCCTTGTGTCTGCTGATGTGTAATCTGATTTTCTTAATATCGAATTTTACATTCCATTGTTTATTTAAAAACATACAGCAGTTTAAGATTTACTGACATTTATGTTGTCTCCGTAGACTCAATAATAAATAATAATAATCTATATTAGCAGAGTGGTTTCGTCAAAACTTGCTTTGTGCAATTTACTTTCGATTAATTAAATTAATTTATAACTACAGGGAAGCTAGTATTTGGCAAGTCACAGACGTTGTATTCAATCAAAGCATCAATTAGTTCGGAATACCTGTCCTGAGTCACCTATAGCTAGATACTTTTGTACTATGTCTAATCTATACTAATATTATAAAGCTGAAGTGTTTGTTTGTTTGTTTGAACGCGCTAATCTCAAGAACCGCTGGTCCGGTTTAAAAAAATCTTTCAGTGTTGAATAGTCCATTTATCGAGGAAGGCTATAGACTATATATCATCACGATAATATTTATAGGAGCGGAGTACTAATAAAGAATGTTACGAAAACGGGGGAAAATTTTCACGCTACAGGCTATAGAAGAAGCAAACGAGGTTGCGTGGGTTAGCTAGTTATATATATTTCATCATTCATGCACAGATTTTAATAGTCCACTGCTGGACAAGATCTCTCCTTAGAAAGCAGGTTTTGGCCCACTATACTACGCTGGTCAATCGGACTGTATACGATTTGTATCAAGTGTTTTCTTTCGCTTTACTGTGATGTTATCTTGCATAATTTGCTACCTCAGACGCCTCTTACGACACTCATGAGATGGATAGGGTTGATTACACCCTGTATTTTTAATACGTCACCACAAGGAAAAGGTAGTAAGTATCAAGGGAGAGACTAATTTCCTATTAGCCTAAATATTTTTCTAGCTAGGATTGTTGAACACCGTGGTCAAATACTGCAGTTGTAGTTTGCATGTCCCTGTAAAATAACGATAAATTCTTATCATAGCCGTGACACACATACACAGCGGTACCCGTGAACAGCAAACACATAGTTCTCAGCGAGCTTCTGTTTTTGTGGTTTAATAGTTACGATATAATGGTGTTTTGTATAATTAGTAAGTGGCGAGTCTCAACACGAATGTTTTTTGTCAAACGCAGCATGTCATTTGCGGCGGAAGCAAATGAAAAGTACGTTACTGTTTTTTTGTAATGTCGAAATAATATTTGTCTTGCGTTTATTTTGTACATACTTGACATTGATTGTAGTTCAAAAAATGGATTATTGCCTATACTTATTAATAACTGACTTTGCTCAATCATTTAGAATATTGTACCTACTTGGGTTCCGCGCTAATATAGATTACAGTTGGTTTCTAAATCATGTTAGGCTTTTAATTACGAGTCTTGAGCTTGATGTCACAGACTTATTTAACCTAAATATAAACTCGGACTATAAGTATAATATAAAAGTAGCTATTTTTATTGTGTGTATTCTTATGACTGGCTTTATGACATTTGAAAAAAGTGCAAATTAAGAAAACAAAACAGTTACATCGCAAAGCTAAGGGTAAACAAAATATAAAAAGGAATAACGATTAGCACTTACATATGTCGAGAGCGTGTGAAAGCGAGGCTCCGGCGACCAGCAGCAAAGCTACTATACACAGCACCATCGCGTCTCGCTCACTTCACCATTCTACCGACACCTTCAGTCTGCAACAAAATATACACATCTAATATTTCCGTATATAATTTCGGGTACAGCAACATTAAAAATCTAAGGAAACACATAAAACACGGTCGAGAGCCCATCTTAGTTGATAGTTGTCGTAAAATTCAAATAAGAGCAGATCACTAAGCACTGTGAAGAACTCAATTTAATGTAAAGTATTATTCTAATACATAAATATATGTATATTATAGGCTTGATTCTTTGTACTAGAACCACCAGTCTTAGTGATGCACGCAATAAAGCAAAATAAAATAAGAATGAGTTCTGTATACGTGCGTATGGTAATCACGATGTTTAATACAATATATTATATACAAATCTTTTCATTCGGTTAAAGTGATAAATAAATAAAACTAAGACATTTAAAAACATCATTTCTTAAAAATAACAATACCCAAGGTAACTTTTAAGTTGGTTACAATATTTTCTATTCTATTTAATTTCTAGTAAAAAAACAATATTATACTCTCTAGTCAAGCGGCCTTGCACATTTATCAATTAAGTATAATAAATCAGTTTAAAATCGAAGATAACAGAGAAATTGTTGAGGACTTGATGTCCCTGTACTACGTAATTTCACTTTTATAAAAAGTTTCACATCTAGCGTGTTATACTCCACTTCTGTCTGTGCAGACCCTTCAACTGTAAAACAAAAGAATCTCTTCTGTCGGACAACAATAGCTTGAATGTCATTTAGACGTTGACATGTCAAGGTCTATTGTATGTTCGCTGTGCCATGCACAGTTTCAAGTAGTCAAAAGCACCGTAGTTGCAAAGGCATCTAAATAACGATAAATATGTGGTTTGGGGTGTGTCGATCAAACATGGGATTGATGGGCTCAAGCGAGCTCCCTCGTTGCGCTGCGATAGCTGTGGTTTAGGAGGCGATAAATGATGGTGTCTCACCTGCTCTATTTGACTATTTAATACATTGTTTTTAACTACCTACTGTTTTGTTTTACATTACTAAAGTGAAAAATGAAATACACAGGTTTATATAATATAATAATGCCCGTTCATGTCTACTCTCCGAAAGCATCCTCACTATTGGTCCAGGATAAAATTTCATTTCACAATATTCTTTGTTTTTTATAAAATGTCAAGATTATAATAATACCTATAATTTTCAGAATAATATTTTTTTCGAACAATCAATTCATGAAATTTATTCACAAGGGTAAAGATTTTACGAATTAGTCGTTTTTGAAATTGGACATTTTATACATGTGAATATCCATTTACTACTTAGCATTGATTTGTTCTATTAGAGCAGTTCGAACGAAATAAAGAAGATTTTGCTAATTATTAAATCAGAAGCCATTTTGAATTTGACTTATGTCGCCTTAACAGCACGGTGTGATGTGTACTACAAGTATGTGAGTGTGAAGTACTATTAGCTAATATACCTATCGAACTTTTGAAAACAGAACAGAGAATACGGAAAATTTCTTGACTGCGTAGGTTTCATATGAAGTATAAACAAAGCGTTAAGAAGGGTGGTACTTAACTGCTATTACATGCAAAGAGTGAGATAAAAAGAAATAAGATTTATTATAACTTTCAGACCTTATGTTAATGGTAAGTTTATTGTCGACCCCGGAGCAAACACGCAGCTTTAACCGGTTAACGTTTTTGCATAAATAATATATTGTTTATACTTACTTAAGCCAGCACGTTTCTTTGCTAATCAGAACTTGGCTATTACTTCCTAATACGTCATAAGAGAAGAAAATAAAAACTATAGTAGTTATATCTCATATAACCGACAGCTCAATGACGATATGATATATATTTAAAACAACTTCTAATTGAAGAAAGGAGTCTAAACTGTCATTGGTATATTTTGTTACCAATGCTATTTAACTGAAATTGAAAGTAAATGTCCCATTAAACGATTGACGAAGACTGGTTATCATTTTTACATGTTCGCAATTTCCTGCTAAAGTGGGTGATCGACGTACGAACCTATATCGCGGTTTTACTTGCGGCTGGTGCTGATAGACTAGCAAGCAAAACAGTCGTAACTGAACTATAACTGAGGTAACATGTCTTGATTGAACTCTAAAGCTTTGTTTTATCTGACCATAGCATACCACGAAATCATGAAAAAAGCGAAAACGGCCTAGAGTTTGGGTTAGAACTTGGATAGAAAAAAGGCAAGAATCGTCGCATGCCCCTTTAATTTAAGAATTGTCAGCAGAACCATATAACGAATTGTTGTCTTTAGTGTCATCTATAATACAAAAATAAAATACTATAATGCAAGAGGGTATTTCTCGTCCTGAACGTTTAACTGATACAACTGTCAACGAAAAATGTGATTCGGCTCGCCGTCCGTGATCGACACCCGGATTTGTATGACTTGCGGAGTAAAAACTAAGACAAACACAACGAGCTGCGAACCAAGCTCATTGGTACGTGAAACCGCGGTATTGCAATGATACACCGGCGAGCTTTACCGACGAGCTATAAAATCGCGGTTTACTCTCCCGTCGATCAGGGTCTTAAGTTCCGTTAAATCCAAAGAGAAGTGCAAAGTAAATTGTTGTTGTAGTAGTTGATGTGCAAATCGGCCTTGGCTTAGAAACTTCTTGAACGTTCGGAACATCATAAGCTATAAGCTGCAAGGAAATCCTTCGATCTAACCCCGTAACAAGAAAAAATAAATTCCTATAATATACTGGTATATCGATGTCATTATCGCCAACCTTTTGTCAGTTGCTGGATCAGTATTGGACACCATCCTCTCCTTATAAAGAAAATTTAAGCCTAATGTACCACATTTTATTTATTTTCGACATTTCTCGAGAAACCGCCCTCATCAACTTCTATCTCTTAGATATTTAAAAATCTTTTACGTTGCATAAAATAAACGAAGCCGTAGTCATTAACAAAAATATAAAACATTCACCTAAAATTTTCCGCCATTTTGGTAACAGATGTAATATTCTATTACGAATACCCTTTGCGAAACCGTTCAATGAACGCTGTTAAAATTAATGGCACAATAAATTAATGATGACAAATTAGGCCCCCGCGATGCCGACCCCGATGTTTATGCTATGACAATCTGTAGGGCTAGGAAAATTCTCCAGTAGTGATCAATTGCTTAGTAGGAATGTATCTATAAACAAACTGTCGATTATATATTTAATTTATAGGTTATTGACAACATTTTAATACGAGTAGTTTCAGTATGTATGACATTGTTTATTCAAAATAATATGTGGAGCATATTTAAAAAAATATAAGGAAAAAAGTCATGATAATCAACTGTAAAAGAAAACACAGTACAGTTACGTCACTCTTAATTTAAAAGTAGAAGGAGCCACGTGCGTACACGAGTAATGGAAGTGTTGTCATCCACCGGAAAATCTATGTCGTGCGGTCGTCATAGAAACATTCATAAATTATCGATATTTTGTTTCATCTATTTATTGCCGTTCATAATATTCTTTGTTTTTATCTTTCTTGACAGCCACCTTTTTCAATGACATTGATAGACGGAACTGGCAGAGGTCTATTTCACCAACGAAATGTAGGTAAGTACATTTAAATAATTTCACATATAAAACGGAACTAGCCTAAACTAAATCTCTTTGAATGTGTAAAGGCATACCAACTGAACAAGTATATTAACATTGGCATGCAATAACAAGTTATAGCCCTGGATTGTGTGAGTCTCAAGTCTAGTGAATTCCTAGAGATTTTTGGATCTTTTTTACTTCTACCCTAATCTTATAAATCCTAAACTAGCCAATATTAGGATTTATATTAACACGCAAAATCGTGTTTACAATTACCGTTTTCTTGTAGTTTGCAAGTTTCTTGTTGTTTTATTGTAGATTGGAATTGGATTAATCAGTTATTTGAATCTTTTAGTATTTGTATTATACGTACGAGTATTGTATTTTTTTTACAGAATCTGCAAGTAATATGGTGGACGTTTTTTATTCACTTCATTGGGTCAAAGATCAAATTAGGATCAGTGCTACGAAATCTGGGAATGAAAGAAAAAATGTAACAACTGTTTAATACTGTATAAAAAAGAGGGTTAAATGAACAAAACTAATTGCACACACCTACTCCATCATCATCTTCAGCCTACTGACACGACACATAGTTCGATTCTTAAAAAAATAACTACCTATTATGAAAATAAAATAATGAACTAAATTAACTACATAGTTATTATAATATATTTTTAAACTATGGTTACACTTTATAATTTAATTTAATTTTTACTTACCACTAATGATACACCTTAGGGTAAAAGAATGCGTCAATGTTAAGAAATTTGATAATCAAAAGTAATTAAAACACACTAACTTACTTAAAAACGAACTAGTTGGGAAAATAAAACAATTACCTATAACTTTATAATAACTTTTTGAACTCTCGTTATACTTTGTATGTCAATTAAAGTTTTTAACTTTACCACTGACGTAATGATACATCTAAACACCAGGTATCAATAGAGTAGTTTTAAGTTACGCAGAAAACAGGTTAAGTTGCCACAATGGTTTAAGTTACAAAAAATCAAACATTATTGAAATGCAATTGACGATAAATAGTTAATAAGTCGATTAGGTTTCAGAATGTTTAGCGAGTACAAAACTGTGTTCAAACAAATTCAACTGGTGTAAGGTAAGTCACCTGTAATATATATATTACTACAGAAGTAGGTTTTTTATTAATTATTATTCAATATGTTTAAAACAATAGTATTAATATTAATTTATTTACAATAGCTTTTAGTACGAGAGTAAAAATCGTATATTTTTTTAGTTGTATTTTATTATTCATTTTATTTTACAGAAGTAGGTGTATTATAATATATTAAACACCCACTTCTGTTGCTGCCCTTCGAGACGATTGTAGGTAGATCACAAGATTTCTGGTTAAGACCTACTTAATTGGCAAAATATTCAATATTCTGAAAATTTTATTCGGTTTTCTATCGAAGCGAACCGTTCTTTGCTTACGCCAATTTCATTTTGTACGAACAAATATAATTCGCTTTTTAGAACTATATTTTTTGCGTATTATATTATATTATATAACTTATTAATATATAACTACCAGTGCAAAGCCAGATTAAATGGTAAAATAAAAACAGTGTAAATACCAAAAATAAATAAAATAACTGTAATATTAAATGAAGGCTAAAAGTTGGAAAATAATTACGGCCGAAATGTTGAGACTATACCGTTGTCTGAATAATGCACTCAGCACCAACAGTCTCGCCGTATGATAAGTCCGATATATAAAGTATAGATTAGCTGGTATCTTTCAATTGAGGTTGACGTTATAGATTTATTTTGTGTGAGGTAGGTATTCAATCCTGTAAATCGTAAAAATTGATTCTGGAAAGGTTTTGCGTTAGGGACGTAGATACAAGGTTTTCATATGGTACTGGCGTATAGTGTGCTAAAGATAGCTCTGAAAGTTCCTGATTCCTACCGAATTTCTACAAAGAAGAAAGAAGTCGTAAAATAATAGATTTTAGTGTCTTTTGAACTTGCAGAGATTTTTTATACTTATAAATAAATAAATTATTTAAAAGAATAGATCTTTACACTTATGATTTACTTTTGTGTAAGAAAAAGTATGTGATGACGTCATCGTAATGTTAATTAAGAAACGTAGGTACTTCAGCAATATTTTTTTTTTAATAAAGGATACATTGTGTTTTAAGGGCTAGCCTCAATAACGGTTTTCGAAGAACAACTATAAACTAAATACTATGACCGTTAGTTCCATTGTGGGGGAACGGGTATCATGTTCCACCCAACACAAAGGGAGGATCCTCCGACCAGGCGAGGTGATCATACCTGGCGGGCTACTGCCCAACAGTTGATGTTGGGATGTTGTATATATGATAATCGGCGCGGGAACTTTATTTGCGCGATTAAGGATTGGTAGTTACTCCGTGTAGTGTAGTTTATAGGTACAGTGCGTTACTTCCTAGTTCAGTGTATCTTCGGTAGATGGCGCTGTATGTGGAGGTCGCCACATCACTCCCCTCCAAGACTGGAGGTCGATATATGTTGAGTCAGCTGTCTGTGCTCTGATGCGGAGCTTGCCAGTGCCAGGAGTGAGTAGTTCCAGTGAGTCGGAACTGAATGCCGCAAGTTCCAGTGAGTCGGAACTGAATGCCGCTAGTCCCAGTGAGTCGGGGCTGAAGTCCGCTGATCCCAGTGAGTCGGGATCGCATGCGGTGCGCGGTGCTGCGGTCAGGTCCCCAGTGAGTCGGGGCGATTGCTGCGTAGTGGCTGGCTGCTGCGTAGACGGGAGAGATGTGCTCTGCTTACATGGACCGTAGGTGCAGTGTGCTGTGCCTAGACGCTGTAGAGGCCGTAGGGGTTACCAGGCTGGAGCGGTCGCGTCCTGCGTGTGGTATATCCCAGTTGAGGCCGAAGTTGCTGGCTGGCTTGAGACTTGCTGTGGGAGTGAACATGATGGTGGCGCGGCTTGAAGGCTGCTTCCAATCACGTCGGGGTCACCACTGTGGGGGAACGGGTATCATGTTCCACCCAACACAAAGGGAGGATCCTCCGACCAGGCGAGGTGATCATGCCTGGCGGGCTACTGCCCAACAGTTGGTGTTGGGATGTTGTATATATGATAATCGGCGCGGGAACTTTATTTGCGCGATTAAGGATTGGTAGTTACTCCGTGTAGTGTAGTTTATAGGTACAGTGCGTTACTTCCTAGTTCAGTGTATCTTCGGTAGATGGCGCTGTATGTGGAGGTCGCCACACCATTACAAATTCATCATCAGCCTATCGACGTTCACATAGGCCTCATCTATTGCACGCCATTTTGATCGTATTATTAGCTTATCGCATCCAGTTCCTGCCAGTCATTCTGCCCAAATTGTCACTCCAGCTGGCCTGTGAGCGTCCTACACAACGTTAACCGATACGCGGTCTCCACTCCAGAACTCTATTACCTAACGGTGGTCGAGTCTGCGGCTGCGAAGCTGCATCCGTATAAATCACTAATTTATTAATACAATTAATATTTTTTTTTATAAATATTTCAACTAACCCCATTTTCCACAAAAATATTGGTGCTTTTTTTGTTACCTCCGCAACGGACTCGTGATAGTGATAGTAATGCCTTCAATAATAACTTCATTAAGTTTTAATTAAATGAGTAAATTGCGTTAACCCTTTAGAGATAAGTATAAGAATATTCTTCGACATTTTTATTCTATTATAGTAGATTTTAACATTGCTATTATATCCCGCAGTACAGTGAGAGAGACAATATTTTAATCAATCCATTTTCTTAAGCAACATTGACTCATTTGAAGCAAGTATTTTATATCGATCGTTAGCATCAAAGTAATAACAAAAACAAGCGGGGCTTGAGACTTGAATCATTTCCACTTTGTACAAAACAATAAGCAATCACTTCACTTGAATTTTTTAATGGCCTTATTGCAGAATAATAGGGCATCGACAGTTTTCTTACGTATCTAGATACATTTAAATGTCTAAATTGCTACAATATCTATGAAATCCACTTATTATATGTAATAATAGCTTTTGTCCGCGGTTCCACCGGCGTGTGTCTCGGTTAACGCGGCAAAAGTACCCTAGTCCTTCCTCAAGAATCAAAGTATCTTCATGACAATTTTTTATTAAAATCGATGTAACGGTTGGGCCATGAAAGCGTTACTTTCGAACTTAAATTATTAATACCGATTTTACTTCCAGAAGCAAAAGTGGACGGATTTTTTTTTATCACCGGTTGCAACTTAAATATTTGCATTGCAATTTATTTTAATATAATTACCGTACCAAAAGGTTCTACTATCGTAATAGATTTGTTGTTTAACATTGTTAACGCGTATGAAAAGGAAGGAGTACAGTAGGCAAACAAGGGACCATTGTAGTTTCGTTAGGCGCGCCTGTATGTAGGTATGTCATATTATATTACATTATATATAAAGAGTTATGGTACGAGTGAGTGAGGTGTGGTATGGTAGTGTGTTATATTCGGTAACACATTTATGACAATATTTCGTATCTTTTATCATAAACTAGCTGACCTCCGCAACTTATTTTGCGTCTGCAATAGGAGTTAAAACTTTTAGTTACGATAGTCTCCACATTCGTCGTACAACGTTAGTCTCCAAAAACGTGAGAAAAGTATCACGTTCCATTAAAATTTTCTCCCGTTTTTGAAACATTATTTATTGATGCTCCGCTCCTATTGGTCTTAGCATGATGATATATAGCCTTCCTCGATAAATAGGCTATCTAACAGAGTTTTTTTTACAAATCGATCTAATAGTTCCTGAGATTAGCAAACAAACAAACTCTTCAGCTTTATAAATTAGCGTAAATGCGAATATGAGTTTATTTATTTATAGCTTTTTTAATCAACAATGGTGTATTCAAGTTGACAACAGAGTCGAAAATGAAATAATGTATTGTTCCTGAAAGTTACAATTTTAGTTAAGTAACTAATTCGACGTCAACGTAAAATAGTCCGACTGTCATGTATGCTTTTTCCATGTTCCCTTTCTCTTGCTTGCTCTATTTGAATAAGTGTTTAATGTTGGTTCCAGCCAGAGATTTTATAACATGTTTTGCACTTATTACATTCAAAAACATTTAAATGTGAAAAAGGTTATCATCTGAGTCACTAGGGGGGGAGGGACGATTAAAAATACGCCACAGATTTTTTTAATGACAATGTTGTTAAAACTTCATATTTAAAAACCGGCCGAGTGCGTATCAGGACATGCATAGAATAGTGTTCCGTAGTTACCCATTTGTTATGATTTCATTTTAAAATATTTTACATGTTTATTTATATTCGACGTATTATTTCTGTTCGAAGTTTTCTAAGTAAGCACATTTTACAAGTTCCTCTCTATAACTCATAAACTGTCAAAGTTATCTAAGTCGTTATAGTTTTCCTTCAAAGTTCATCACATGAACTACCATCAGGACATTTTTCAGATTTTTCGCGCCATCCTTTAAAATGTACTTACAGTCGTGTCTTTGTAGAACGAATCGAACTTTTAAAGATGATAAATGGTCTTTCATTTTGAAGGTAAGTACGAAATAGGAGGTGTCTGGTTGCGAACTTCTATAAATTTTACATGCAATGGTACTATCTTATTTAAAAAATAATACAGCTACTTCCGTGATATTTATTAATCAGAAAATATTTTCAATTTTATTATCTTAGCCAAAGAATTGCTGAGGCCTGGCAGAGCACCAGACGCTGTGGACAAAATATAAATTTTCTATTAACGCGACTTATCTATTTTTTTGCGTCTCCTATTGGTCAGCGTGAACTTGGTTTCCCATAATTTGAAGGTTATAGTGAATCTGAAAGACAGACATAAGCTAACGCGGACTTTATTTATAACTTTTAAATGGCGCACTTCTGTCATCGTGGTCATTTGGAGGGTAAGGTCAAATTGACCTCGAAAAAGCTTGGTGTGCTCAACAGATCGAGGCGGTATTTCACACCGGCCCACCGCCTTCGGCTTCATAAGGCGCAGGTTCGGCCACACATGGAATACTGTCCTCATCTTTGGGCAAGGGCGCCCCAATACCAGCTCAGCAGCGATTGCCAGGATCTTCCAATTCGGCTAGATTCTCTGGCGCTACGTAGAGATGTGGCTTCGCTGTGCATTTTCTACCGCATTTACCATGGGGAGTGCTCCGAGGAATTGTTCGTATTGATCCCTGCCGCATCTTTCCGCCATCGTCCTACGAGACATACATTTCATCCCCATCATCTAGACGGTTGGCAGTCCACAACTGTGCGATTTTCCCGAAACTTTCTGCCGCGCACAGCAAAACTGTGGAATGAGCTGTCGCCTGCGGTGTTCCCGGACCAATACGACCTTCAAACCTTCAAGAAAAGAGCGTACCTACTCCTTCCTAAAAGGCCGGCAACGCACTTGTAACGCCTCTGGTGTTGCGGGTGTCCATGGGTATAATAAAATAATAAATACATATTTTTCTCGATTTTTTTACCGTTTATACACCACACAATGAAAGCTCTCAATAGGAACAGTTTTTCCTCGCTTTTGTGACATTTTTAATTGATACTCAGTCGCTATTTATACGATCAAAAAGCGGCAAACAATAGACGGGTTATCGAACACTAAAAACTTTTCAAATCGAACTGAAATTAATTAAAAATCGTGACTGAAATTAGCGCGTTCAACAAAACGAACAAAAAAATATTCGAATTTATAATATTAGTATAGATAGAACCACTTAGGTCTGTATCTATAATAGTTTACATATATGTTCTGTGGATTGGCAACTACTGCCTCTGTGATCAGTCTTCTAATCAGTGGCTTTACGTCAGTAACCCTAGTTCTTTTACGTAGGTCATTTCTAATTCTAACATAAAAACTTTCGGGAAAAGCCTGTTAAGCGACTATACACGACCTGTTCATGAAGCGTACATATTGCGTGCATATAACTCAGATTGTAAGTTACGCAAAACCAATGTCAAAACCCCTTTAAATTTTAGTCATTGTGAAAATTCAAACAAAAGACATGAAAAGCCTTAAATGGCGTATTTGTACTCTACAATTGAATTGTTGATATTGGACTTGCGATAAGACACTGCTCCATTCGTATTGTCTAATATCCATACCTACGAGGGAAGCGGCATATTCAATACACTAATTAAACAAGGACTATTGTGCATAGGACGAATAGAGATCGCAACGGAGCGTTGAGGTATGAAACAGCTACGCGACTTTGAATATCTTTGAAGAGGATATGGACTGGTAGGAGATGCATTATAGTTGTAATTATTGTACTAGACATTGCCAGATAATCAGTAATCGAAGCTCAAGTGATGATGATAATTTCAACGCAGACCAGCCGATTACGCACGAGATAATATAGTGCACAAGTGTATGCGCAAACACAGGTACACTCTCTGTTCTCTCTAACAATCCGATGGGACGGGTATTCGACACGACAAGTGTATTTGTGAAAATCGTAAGCAAAAGTTTCCTTTCTATAGAAAAGTCCTTGGTGAGCATTGTGGTGACGAAGAATACAGCCTCAACCTCGGATGTTGTTGAAAACCGCTACATAAAAACCAGTGCATTTAACCGCTACAGAAGACGCAACTACGAGTAGTTAAGTAGTTAAGATATTAAAATGCCGCCAACATACACCTCATATCTATTATAGTTTTAGATGCTTAGGCACGATAATCTAAACTCAAATCGGCCAAAGCAATAAAACTCTTAATCATGTATCAATTATATCCTTTATTAATCATATTCTTTTAATCTATTAACTTCTGAAGCCTCAGCTAATGTTATTAACTACTAGACTAATTAAGATATATTTTCCAAAACACATATCTTATTACAACCAGTTAAGACCCAACCAACCATAACTAAACGTAATCCGTCTGGTATCCACATAGTAGCTAATGAGTTATCTAACACAGGTTGCCAGCCATACAGACAGACAGAATTTTGATTACCTGCATGGCTACGGGGTGACGAGTAGGTCTAACGAGGTGCACATCACATTTAGAGTCCCTCGGGCTGACGTTTGGTTAATTAACATTTCGTGTAACATGACGAAAGTAGCAAATATTGTATAAACACCGACTACTCGCTAATCTATTTGAATGGCATTGATATCTTTTATTTGTTTGAAAATAAAGATTTTCATTTTTTATCTAACATATATGTACTTATGTATAAAAAATAAGGCGGACACTTAAGGGGTACATGTTTAACGTCGCACTCATTACTCGTCTGCGTCAAGAGGGTTACGGCTGGTTGGATTTTGGTGTTTAAGATATCACATGTCGTTACATTTGTCTAAATTTTTTGACACTTTGTACATTAAAAATGTTTTAGTTCTAAACTATGTCTGAAAGACACAGGATTAGATTTTTTTTCGTTTAGAAAATAGAAAACATATATTCATTCAATGTTGAAATTATACATTACATAGATAGCCGTAGGACATCGGCCTAAAAAATAAGTATATTATGTGAATACCTGGTAAAAATAAAAAAATGAGCTCAGAACGTGATTTTGATGAAGTGATGGTCTAAATCCGATGTCTAATTTTTATAATTTAATTTTAAATACATATTTATTTGCTTTGTGTTGTTATATATACCGCTACTGCTATACTTAAAGATAGTTAAAAATTGAGACTTCAAATATATTTTTTGTTTGCTTGTAAATGTATAAATGTCCAAAATCCTGTGCAGTAATCTCAATCCGTCTGTTTACGCAAAATATTGTAAATTAAAAATGAACATAAGAACACTTATTGATTCTGTGAGTGATTAGTGGTAGCAAATCATTGTTGGTAGGTAAATTGTAGTTGTTTAACATGTGTCGGTCTACCTTTCTGGGATGCAGTAGTTCAGAGCTTACGAACAAGCAGTGCACAAATTAGTAAGGATTTCTAGTACTGGACATTCCCATCTCTCTATGAACCGTGTTCTCGCGTGTAATATTACTACTATGCTTAAATATACGATATTTTACCACAATAGCACATATTACACATTGTACCAAAATGTATTGAAATGACCAATATTAACTATATTATTTAAATGAAATATCAAATTTTGTAGGAATAACAATTGCGGTATGCATCATATTCATTTATATATAGATTGTTCATATTTCCTAGAACAAGTTTTTCAGAAATTTTGTCGAAAGAAAAATATGGCGGTACGAAGTTCGCCAGGTCAGCTAGTTTAAAAATAAAATGTTTTATTTTTCTACGGCAGCATTTAAAAATATGATTGCTGTTTTTGGTTTTGACTATATTTTAATCCAAATAGCGTGTAATATTTAATATAATTTCGTGTGGTAACGGATTAAGCAGACGAACTGTAACCCACTATTCATACCGTGTATATCAGAGATGAATAAGGCAACAAACGGAGAACAAAAGCACTGCAAAGAGAAGTAAAACTTGACGCAAACTGTATCCCAACACATGGTCAGCGTAGCATAATAGGTCAAAACCGTATTTCTAAAGAGAGGCCTATATCCATCAGACTAAATACCTAAAGGCTGTTGATATGACGTGACTGAGGTAGGTATATTTTAATTGTAGCAAGAGTGTATTATTGTGGAAAGAGCGTACTCGTACCTCAAAGGCCGGCAACGCACTGGTCAACTGAACTTGAAGGCCTTGTCTGGTGACTGGATTGTCACAACTATTTTTAATAGAAGACTTATTTCGTTATCAATCTCTTTACTGAAAATCATTGCCCGCATATGCGTAGTTCTTTGTTTAAACATTTTTATGGGGGCTCATTTAATTTTAAGAGCTAAAATTTTTTTATGATTGTAAACGCTCTCACTAGTCAGATAGTATGGTCAACTCTCTGATTGCTCAGTATCCGGATGCCGACTTATTCTATACCAAATTGAATATTTTTAAATATTGTATACTTTTCCTAAGTGGTAGATTTTAATCTCCTTATATGTACATAAGTATCTTTTATCTCTGATGATGGTGATGGGCAAACTGTGAGTGCAGTGAGCAATTGATTAATTCATTAAATAAAAAAGCAAGGGTTAATCTTTCAGTTCTTCTGCGAGTTACCGTTTACCTATTTGGTTTCGTGAATTTAAATGTGGTCTACAGGGCTAAAGGTCCACTTAAAAATCTGAGTGGGTTTAGCAGGAGAACAGACACAATGACCGTCGAGAGATTCAGGTTTCATAATCACCTTAGAGTAAGGAAGCGTCTTTTAGGATAGGTAACTTATTTTCTTGTCAAAGAATACAAATTCCGTAGAATTAATTGGTGAAAATTAATGGTAGAAAAGTTCGAAGGAGGAACTTTGCTGAACCTATCCTATACCTTTAAAATTAGCGAAACTTGGATAAACAGCATGTTTGAAGAAGACAAATTTCCCACAAAATTCGGTCAGAGCATTAAAAAACATAATTTTCATTTGATAAATTATGTTTTTATTATTAGATATTATTAGAAATTAGATATTTTACTGTGCTTATTTTCGAGATAGTTCATCCATGATCATGGCACTTATGAACATGGTAAATATCTCGTTTCATCTTATCAAGTCTTATCTTCTAGTGAATGGTATTGCCAAATTTCGCTCAGTTTTTTTAAACTTTTGAAGGTTTTTGCCGGTTCAATTATCTAGCAATAATGACATTTTGTACCCACGCAACTAGAGTCATTAATGTAATGTAGTGCCTGAAAAGGCCTACTTGAAATAAAAAACATTTGATTTTCAGTTTGCCTGCCTTAATCGTTCGGGCACTTGAATAAGGAGCTTCCAAAGCAAAATTTGGCATTATTTTTCACTAAGACGCACCTGCTAGAACCATGGACTATTTGAATTCTTCGGGGGTACAAATATTACCCCATTCTCTATACAGCACATATCAACAATATAATAAAATATAGGAATCATACAAAAGTATTTTAATGAAGTAAACTTAGAAATATTATGTTAATAATTTGTGACGAATTCCTGATTCGTTTCACAATGAAACCTTTTGGGCAATCTCCTCGAATCGGAAAAATTTATACACAATTTTACAAATAATTTTTTCAATAAGAGTTGTGAAACTGTGTAAAAAATCATACAAATAAAAACGTGTTCAATTGGCAGTAATTTTTCTTCCGTTGTAAAACTTTTTTGTTAGAAAGTTGATGACGTTAATCAAGGTTAGAAAGCTGCTTCTCAAGTTACACAAATTGATATTTAATACAAATATTAACAACCTATTACTATTTAACAAATATACTAACATTATAAAGCTTAAAAGTTTTTTTTATTTTTGACGAAGACGTTAATCTCAGGGAATATTGGTCTGATTAGAAAAAATCTTTCAGTGATATCGAGGAAGGCTTATCATCATCAAATAATATTGTAAATTCGGGGGTTTCTTTTCTTTTTGAGAGCTTTAATTGCGTGCGCTAAGACAACGGCTTTAAGTTTCGCAAAAATAATGCGTGAACGAATTACGACAGCGACAGCATATGTCTATCTTTTAAGGTTGGTTAACTGTAGCATTACTATGGTATACAAATTTCATTCTAGAATTAAAATCCTGATTGGTTTCGCGTTATACATTATCAAAGGATTAAACTTAATAAAAATAGTGGAATAAGTACAAGTGAATTTAATTCTAGAATCTATTACAACAAGTTCTATCAAGTGCCGACAAACGAGAGTATTAATTTTATACAGACGAAGTTGCGTGGATCAGCTAGTTTTAAATAAAACGAATGAGCAGGCTTTACCGGAATGATACCATGACCTCACAGAAAACCGAAGATAGGCAATTTGTTTGTTGTTTTTCAACGAGTTAGTCACCTGAGCCCAAACCCGCCCTTCCCTTGACTATATGAGAAGCGTACGTACTTGTGACTCTTGGCTTACAGGTGTCCATGGGCAGCAGTAGCTACTGACCACCAGGTGATCGGTTGTCACGCTTTCTGGACATTGTGCTCTCTAACTGCACACGACTTGATTTGATCCTTGATAGTTTTTTATGTAAAGGATAAAGACAATACAAATCAATGTCGAACCTTTTTTTCTTCGATTTACGTGGCAATCAAACTTAATAAACAACGCAAGCACCACAAAAGCGATCAAAATATTTCTGACAAATTGGTTAGAAATTTCGACGCCATTATTTAAGTGCCAATCCATGCTAATATTTAAAAGTATATTTATATTTATTGTAATTCAATAATAATAACTCAAAATCTTAATAGCATTATTTTAAAAAGCTGCCGCTAATATCAGCATAAAAAAATCAACGGAAATAATGTAGATACTTAAAATGGCAACCTCCTTATCTATCACGGGAGAGATAATTAAGGGGCGTCCCCTACATGTATAGGATACTTTGGCAATTGCTAAACGCGTGTTTTGAAACATTTTAAATGTCGAATTCGGTTCCACTAACAACTGTGGGGCGTGAGTGAACATAACAGTTTGTAGACACGTTTTTAAAGGGTGTGAACACTTCAAACTGCTGATCTGACTGATACAGAGTTAAAAGGAGTAGTCACATAGCATATATCTTCTTAATATATGTTATAGGGGAAATAAAATAAATAAATAAATATTTTCTCTTTTCTTTATCAATAGATTTTTTTAAATTATTTTTTTTAAAAACATTTAAGTAAATATTTTGTAATTCGATAAAAATTCAACAATAGAAAACTTTTGTTTCTTCTATTTTTCAACTGTTGCTTTTCTTTCGTTCTATCTATACAAACCTATATCTAAACGAATAAATATAATTGAAGTATCAGTTGGTAATTTCAAATTAACAGCGTTTCACTAAATGCAAATGAAAGTATATACGATACTTACATCAAAAAAACATTTTTTTTATCTGTGTTTGTGCCGGCTAATATCTGGAATGGCTGGACCTTCATTGATAGGTAGCTGAAGATATAAGGAGAAATATAAGCTACTTTTTTTACAAGTTTTGCCCCGCGGCTTTATCCGGTTATTGTCGTACCGCGGATAGATAGATAGATCAGCTAGTTATTATATAAGAATATAGTAATTATAGAATAATTTCTCAATTTATTAACGTCTAGCGAACCAGATAAGATCTCCCGTTTTCATTGTAGTGACTACACATCGATTACTAAGAAAATTCGACTTACTGAGAATCAGTGTAACTAAATGGGTCTGAAAAAATACTATTATATACCTCTTTTTTATAATTCAGTTAATATTCTATTATTATTAATATATTTCTGCATTCCTTCTCCTTATAAACTTTAACTGTGCCTTCGCATAATTTTCGCAAAAAGAGTTACAAGGTGTTTGCTTCGTAAAAGAGGGGAATGTAATATTCAGTAAAAGAAAAACACGGTTTTATCATTAAAATATTTCCACGGAAATGATAGGACCAGTCGTCATATCAAAGCAAAGTTGACTGTTTGTTTTGGGAAGCTTTGCAAGAATACATGGAAGGGCACAAACGAACGACGAACTCAAACAAATTGTGAACCCACTACATGTTTATCTTCTTGAGTCGACCATTTATTTAAATATTTGTACTATCTGTGCTGGATGTAGAAAAAAAATATAGTAACCTAATACACTAACACACATTACAAATTAAAAATATACGATATATAATATTTTATTTATTTTGTATGCATGTAACTATAAATTTATCTAAAAACATATACCTTATTGCTAAATAAAATTGTTTTAAAATATAAGTAAATTAATAATTAATTTGTCTCAAATAAATTATTATTCATAAAAGCAAAAAACAAAAACATAACAATTATCCATGCACAAACTACCAATTAAATTTTGCTTTAGGACTGAGTAGAAAAATAATACGTACTTACAAAATATTATGAAATGAAATAATATAAAGTGTAAGCTACAATGAACTCATAGCAATAATAAAACGTATTACTGTCACATTAGTAATACTACACAAATGATAAAAAACTTACATAAACGCGAATTGTTTTAATTCTCAAAGTCGAAGTCAGGAACAACGAAAATTTTATACCGAACCGAAATTATTATTAGCTCACTGAAATAATATACTCGTATCAAATAATCTTCGTGACAAAAACCTTACACTCGACACAAAAGTCTAAGTTCTTTTTGTTCATTTATTTCTGACTAATTTTAAACTAAGATACAAATATTATACCACTAACACTGAGTTATATTCTAAATAAGTTACAGATGTACACTTAAGGACACTAATTAGTTTACCTAATTACTAACGAAGACCTCAGAGGAAAATTTAGTTTAGTATTAACACTAAAAAAGTCAGAGATTAAAACAATTATGGCACTACCAGAATTCAAATATAGATAAAAAGTTTCGAACGCGTTCGCGAACTTAGTCGTTTCGGTGGGTACTCAGGACACAACCTGTGTACGCAGCGTCCGGCGCGACACTGATCCTCCTGGCAGGCAGCGCAGTAAATGCTTTATTTCTAGACAGAACACTGCGCGTACCGTAGGCGTAAAACACAATATTTGGAGATCAGGTAGAGGGTGAGGTGAAGTTTGGGGAGATCGCCCCCTTGTTATACGAATATTTTCCTTTCATATTCAAAAAATGGTCAGATTTCTATTGGATTGTTTAAAGCTTTGGGGAAAAGTAGAAACAGTGCAGGTATATTTTTATTGCCTTAAATTGAAGCCGATTGTTTCTGCAGGTATACTAAATATGTTTCATTTTTATTATTTATTATACAAATTTTATTGATAACAGATTAATTAAAGTTAAAATTAAGACATTTTCTTAAAATCTTTGAAGTACTATTTAGACTTTAGTATTAAGGACGGAACGCAATAACTAGCTCTAATTTTAAAATAAGAGAATGATTTGACAAGAGTAATCAGTGGTCAGACTTTAAAGATAAAATAAAAGGATTGAATAAAACGCTAACATAAGTGTATATCTATATAATATCATTGACATCGATATGACTTAGACTCTATAAATTACACTTCCGATTTCACCGATTCTTTCCACTTGTCATTTTTCTTAAAGCTAAATCCTTTTGATTTTTAAACTATCATTTGCATATCTTATTTCTGTAAATATAAACTTTCCAGGTTTAATTTCGGGTTCAACTCTATTTTCGCATGCAAAATATTCTAAGTAACGTGCCATTCTCTCATTATAATTTATCAAATAAACACTACACAATTGTTTAGTGCATTTATACACGACAATTATTTAACATCTCAAGAGCATGTTCCGGTTTACGTAAAAGATTGATTGATTAATTCAGGAGTTGTTGGCATTTCGCAGTCGTTACCGAGTTTTCAGATCAGATACGTCTAATTTTTGTCTTCTTTTGTTTCGCAGTTAACTCTTGAATTATGTACGGTTAGGTGAAAAGAGTATGGTATGTGAATTATATATAAACTTTGTTCTATAATACTCTGCCAACGGAGGAGTACGAAATTTGGTACAGTCAAAAAAAATAACAGAATTGTGGTAGATTTTTAAACACTATATTAATACACTAAATATTTTGAAATGTTTTGTTCCTATAATTTTTTCCACTTTATGCAAATCAATTGATGACTGAGTTTTCAGATACATCTACCTAATTTTGTTTTTTCTTTGTTTAGAAGTTATATAGCTGTTACACTATTTACTGTATAGTGAAAAGCTTTAATCATATAGGGTGGCGCAACGCTAATTACAATTCATACCAATGTTTAGGTCAAAACAAAACTCTTGGATTTTATGACATACAAAGATTTTATACGTAAAGATGTATTCATCACATTCCACATCTATTGTCTAAAGAACGGTAAAAAAAATGCCTATAAACGTCTTTTCGAGCAGGAATTGCTTGATAATTTTTATTATGAAAACAAGTTACCTCATCTTCGATTTCCGTAAATTTGGAAACAAATTAACGCGTTATTAGTCATCTTTAAACGTGCAGATCTAATATGAACGTGTATCATCAGAAACGCAGAGCCACGCTTCGGCATGCATGGGCCAGTTCGACCGGAGTAATACCACGGCCTCATAGAAAACCGGTGTGAAACGGTCTTCCCATCCCCTAAAGACCGACAATGCAATTGTGACGCCTCTGGTGTTGCGGGTCATGGACGCCCGCGGTAGTAATCGCTTACCATCAGGCAATACGTCTGCTCGTTTGCACTCTATTCCATAAAAAAATAAAGTATAATATGTATGTATTTACAAAAAAAAGTATATATATATTTATATCAGTTGTCTAGTTTCCATAACACAAGTTCTGCTTGACTTGGGACTAGATGCCGTTGTGTGTTAGACGTCCGAAATATTAATTTATTTATTTTATATATATAAGGCTGTCAAATATCTCCCTTCCGCCTTTTTGTCTTTAAAATTTTGCGGCTATGTACAAAGCGCTACAGAGCTTGTACTCGTATCTGGCAATAATATACATCATTTAAAAGGTCTTGACATAACCTACAAAACGACGCAATGCATGATTAGTTTGGATATTGCGTTCAACAGTTATAGACGTGTAAACATGGAGTTCACTAACGCCGAAATTCGCGCTATTTTAAAGTTTCCCTTCGTTAAAGGCTTATCCGCTAGAGAAATGTTCCGTGAGATTAATGGTGTTTTGGGAGGTAGTACTCTATTACTTTGAACTGCGGAGGAATGGTTTCGACGATTCAGAGCCGGTGAAAACGACACAATAGATAAGCCAGCCGGCGGAAGACCTATGACGACGAATACCGATCATGGTTCAATAAACCATCTGCAGAAGGCTGGATACAAAAAAAAGCTTGATGTTTGGGTGCGATATGCTGCAGAAACGGAACGAACTCTACCCATTTTTGAAGCGGATGGTGACTGGCGACGAAAAAGGGATCACATACGACAATATCAAGCGAAAACGGTCGTGGTCGAAGGCCAGTGAATCGCCCCAAACAGTGGCCAAGCCGGAATTGACGGCCAGGAAGGTTTTGCTGTGTGTTTGTCACTATGAGCTGCTCCCATATGGCCAGACGCTTAATTCTATCATCTACTGCGAACAACTGGACCGCTTGAAACAGGCGATCGACCAGAAGCGTCCAGAATTGGCCAACAGGAAGGGTGTAGTGTTCAACCAGGACAACGCCAGACTACACACTTCGTTGATGATGACTCGTCAGAAGCTACGGGAGCTCGGATGGGAGGTATTATCGCATCCACCATATAGCCCGGACATAGCGCCAAGTGATTACCACCTGTTCCTGCCCATGGCGAACGCCCTTGGTGGTGTAAAGTTGAACTCAAAAGAGGCTTGTGAAAAGTGGCTGTCCGAGTTCTTCGCAAATAAGGAAAGGGGCTTCTACGAGGGGGGTATTATGAAGTTGCCGTCTAGATGGAAACAGACTATCAAACCAAAACGGCGCATATTTGAACTAAATCCGATCACTGTAACACTATTTATAAAGCATTGAATAAAGAGCAAAAAAGCGGAAGGGAGATATTTGACAACTTATTATAAGGGGTAATATCTGGATCTTCTGAAAGGACTTTGAGTATTCTTAACCAATAGAAAGCCACATGACGTGTGAGTGTCACTAGGTATAGGCCATATATTATCACAAAAAAATAAATTATTTCGTTTTCTAAGGAGAGGCTCATGGCTAGATGACGATCCCACTATCCTACAATTATTTTAAATGCGAACCTTTGTATGGATGGTAAGGATGGATATGTGGACATTCATTATTCTTTCACAAAACGATTAAACAGGTTTAGATGAAACTGTATATAGCTCTTACATGAACATTACACACAGACTGCTTATTATAGCGATATCTAATATATATGTTTAAGCCGAGGGCAATAGCTACTGAATTATATATTACAAAAATTTACAACTAATATCAAACTATGGGATGACATTAATGTGTCTCAAACTAAAACTCAGTATCGGTAAAATTCAAACAAAAACATTTTAGTTTCAGTTTCACGGATTGACGAAGTTAATGAGGAGACTGTCTGTCGGTTACACTATTATTTTAGTGTAAATTTTTGTGAGTGATTGTATTGAATTAAATTTGCAGAGATTTTCTACAGTAAATAGCCATCAAAGTGTGTAAACTACTACAGGTACCTAAACTGGTACAATTAGAAAATATGCCATTATTTAAATTCTAAAATAATGATTTTAATCCTCTATTAATAATTAGATTTAGAGGGAGCTATATGATCTTTCATACTGCAGCCTTAAATGAGTTCATAAGAATGTTCTGAACGCTGAATCCAAGTTCTCAGCAAAAGTCCTAACTATTCCTGTCAACTTAGACTTTGTGAAATACTTTCCCAACTAAAAGTCGATTTGTAAAGGTGAACTTAAGTCAAAGCACAAAATGCGACGAATCGTAAAAATATTCAGATCCGCGGATACGGAGCTAAGCTTTTGCGATGAAACTTTCACATGACAGTAATGTTGAACGACATGCTTTTATAATAAAATTATTTTAATACACACATCGGAGATTACAACCATAATCTTGTTATAAAGATCTCTCTTACATTTTTTTATGTACCAAAATGACTACTCTGTCTGATGGAAAGCATTAGCAGAATCCAAGAGCAGTGGTCACCATACTCACTGTGAATGCAGACAATGCAACAATGCAGCATAGTGACCCACACCATGGCAGCCTCGGTCCCGCACTGACTAACGAAACACGACAGCACGAATGCTGTCATTTTACGTTGATTTTCTATGCGAGGCCAGTACCGCCCCTGGAAGGAACGACTTGGGTAACCGAGAGCTGAGCACGCCGTTATTCCGGCGGTAAGACCCGCTATGGAGGATTGGCTCGAGAGGCATCATGGGAGCCTCTCATACCGGCCGAGGAAGGTGATCACTGGGAAAGGATGCTTCGGAGAGCATCCGTATCTGATCCGCAAGGAGCCAACGCCTAAGGGCCACCGTTGCGATGGCCAGACCGAGGACACGACGAATGTCCACACGCTGGCAAAATGGCCGGCGATGCGAGGCGAGATCTCGTGGCGGCCGGCGGGGTGGGCTCGGTAACATGATTGTGGCCATGTTACGAAGCGAGAGCGCGTGGATTTCTACTGTCTCTGTGAGCAAGTTATGCTTGCGAAGTAGATGGCGGAGCGGGACCGGGAGAGGTTTAGAATTCTCTCTGTCTGCCAGGCTCGAGAGCAGGTCAGGTACCGCAGACGACTCAGGCGTCGGAGATCGCTAAAAAATCTCCGTCCTCCATAAGCACAAGCCTGGGGGTTACAGATGAGGCCACAAGTCACCCTAGCAGAAGCAGGCTGCGGTGGCGGTGCAAGCACTATAAAGTGCTTGCGCCCCTTTTCTAAATAAAAAAAAGAAGTAACAGGGTTCCTACACAGGAGGGGGTCATCTACGTAAAGGTAGATGGCCGAGGTACGTCGGGGTTCCAGGGATTCCCTTTCGAAGGTGCCCCTGGTACCTCGGCTTCTAGTACCTGACACAGTGTGCAGTTTTTAGTCGGTTAGAGTTCGACATACCTAGCCACCAGTATGTGACATAAGAACGGAATTCGAAAAAAAAAATTGCAATACTACCCCAGTCGAGCCGGCCCGTTCGTGCTGAAATCAGCGTGTTTCTACTACCTAATAAAGTAGGTACATCATCGCTTTATTTTAGCAAAATTAATTTAAAATTCTATAAAATAAATAAAGAGTCATTAAATGTAAAAGATTAGTTGAATATGAAGGAACGACTTGTACATGAGTTACTTATTTTCGTATTTCCACGGATATGTAGCAGATATCAGATATCAACGCACCACTAAGCTTATTATAAAAAAATAATTGCTCAATGGAGCATAACTTTCAAAAGGTGCCATTTGATTCTATTTAAACTCCTAATACCACCAGTTTTATTAAAACGACAAGTTAAACTCCTAATATTTAGAGAGAAGAATAGAATTTTGAGGACTATGCTCTTAAAGATTTTATTTGAAACTTAGTGTAGAGCAATAATTATTTCTGTAGAAAGGATGTTTATACAAATACCCGATTAACACAGCTGGCAAATGATAAATACATGCTTGATGAGTTTCTGATATAGGAGGGTCAATGTACAGACGAGTCATCTAATGGTAAATGGCCGCTGCTCATAAACACCTATAACTCTAGATTCCTGTCCCTCTTCCACTGAGTAGCCTCCACACCAACGGAAACATCGGGTTTCCACACGGGTGGAGGCCTTCTATAAACTGTAGGTGGTCCGACGTACGTCGGAGTTCCAGGGTTTTCTTTTCTAGGGTGCACCTGGCTCCCCAGCTCCCCAGCTCCTATTACACGAGACGGCGTGTGGTTTTAGTCGGTTCGAGTCCGATATGCCACTAGGAGGTGGTATACGAGGGGATTTCCGCACGAGGAAAAAAAAGGGGTAGGACGAATTTAAGATCTAATAAGTTTGTAGCGGTACCACCGCTACTCGGTATTCGTACCTAGACATCGTGTCGAGCTCGTGCCTTGTCGGTGAGGTTCGCCGCCGCCGGGCTCCATTCGTTTTTCACCGTGGACCGGTCGGCAGTCCTTTGTTCGCCGCTGCGCAAGGCACTCACGCGCTCGCTTGCTCGCACGCCGCTTTTACTTTCGTGTCTCGTATTTGTAATTTATTAACAATTTAATTAATTCGCGCTTTTAAATCTGTTTTCTATTCTATCATTAATTTAACTTTATTGTTCCTTCGCTTTCGTAAATTATCTCTTGTGTATTTGTGTTTTCTACCCTTTTGTGTTAATTGTGAATTTGAATTATAAAAACCGTTAAACTTATAAAGACTTTATTTTCGTGGACGAACCCCTACAAGTTCACTCACTAGGTACAGTGTAAAAATAGACTAGCTTAACACCCACGAAGCAAATATAGGGTGTTTTTTTAAGCTAGATAGAACTTTAAATTGTAAAAAGTAACACAAAAAATTAAATTTTGATGAAACTTTTTTTTTTATTTGTTTCAGTATACTCTGACAAATCATCATGAATAGACTCACGCTTGAACAACGCTACGAAATTATCCAAATTTACTTTGAAAATCAGCTCATTTTTGAAGAAATAAGGTCCGATGATGCCACCAGCATGAAAACCGCACCATACGGTGCATTTTTCTGGATGTAATGGAGTCTGTAGGGTCTGTTGTGGATTGGTCTCACTCCATATGCGGCAATTTTGCTTATTAACAAACCCGTTAAGCCAAAAATGCGCCTCATCGCTGAACACAATTTTGCGATAAAACAGTCGTCTATAAGTTGCGCGAATCGACGACTGATTTTCAAAGTAAATTTGGATAATTTCGTAGCGTTGTTCAAGCGTGAGTCTATTCATGATGATTTGTCAGAGTATACTGAAACAAATAAAAAAAAAAGTTTCATCAAAATTTAATTTTTTGTGTTACTTTTTACAATTTAAAGTTCTATCTAGCTTAAAAAAACACCCGTTATAAAGAGGAGAGGTTCTAAGGAACTGCATCTTTTCACTTTCACTAGTGTTGAAAATTTTATATACCTACGTATATTTTGCATGGTATTAAGAAGAAAAATATGTGGTGTTATATTTTATCGCGTGAAACCTATTTTGATCTATGAGTAGCAATAGATATACCTACTTTGTAAATAATTGTAAACTTAATTTATTAACATACTCGTAGTTATATAAAATCTTTTCGTGGTTTTCAAATATAATTGAATGTTATTGCCGCTAGATGATAAAACGATGTGTAATGGAAACTAAAAATATTTTCGATTACAATTTAATTATTTTACCTCGTAACTGTAAGAGTCCCCGCAAACTGCAGACTTTCAATCGGCCGATAGTTTGGTTGGTATCTTAATCAGTATGAAGGTGCGCACATTACAACGATTCGGTATCGGCCGACGAATAAGCCAAAAGTCAACCCGATCAAATTATCGGCCGATAAGAAGTTTATAGTCTACGGGCGCTCTAAGAAACCAAAAATGGTCGTGATATTTAATTTTGTACCACTCTTTACCTATTTAAATAATATTGTCTCTTTCTTGAAAAATGAAAATAATATATGAATAAGGTTAAATTATTAAAATAAACCAAGTAATTGTTTATCAAATGTATTTAGAAATACTGCTTTAGATAGGTATTTCCAAGTTGATTCATAAAATAAATTTCTTAAGGAATCTATTAGTATATCTTTTAAATCTATATTTGTTATATCTGGAGTTACAATAAGTTCCTTGAACACACATTACAAATAGGCACCTTTTAAGACAGGAAAGCTCCACAGACATAATATTAGGGATCCTAAGTGAATATAGACTAAGTATATCTGATTCGTTTCTATAACGCACAGAACGCACTTTAGAAAATTAAGTGTTGTTTCAGTCACTTAATCCCTTCACAAATATATTAAAATACGAATTATATAAGTACTTAGGTTCATTTTTATGAAACTTTTTGATCAAATCTATAAGCAATTTTATTACCAAAAAGTAAACAAAAAAGCTTTAAACTACTCATTTTGTTTAATTAAATAGAAAGAGAAAAAGATCAATCATAAGATCAATCATCGTATATTTGACCTGACTGAAGTGAGGTGATAAAGAAAACTGAATTGCTGTGATACGAGTAGTATTGCATGGGCATGGAACTAAGTGCATTTATTGAAATTCTCCATTTCCTAAGTAAATTTTCAATTGCTTGTGTACCGGGCTATTGGTGATACAATAAAACTTCCTTTGTTTGTGACAGCTAAAAATTAAGTTGTAACCTGATAGCCAACGGACCTTTTATTTGTATTTAAATGGTACCTTTTCAAGTATAAATTGATAAATACCTATATATATTAGATACATATTTCCTATTTTTATAACAAATTAATTTAAGTATATCATTTACATTTCGTGATACTTTTCAATTACATCAATTTAAATAGTCCCTGGCAATAATTTTTAAACTAAAGAAAAATGCTATAATATATGGAAAAATGTGTAAAATTGTAGAATACAACCCACTGGTATACACTACTACTAAACTGTTAAAAGAAAATGTTCAAAACTTTCTAGAGTAATGGGAATTTCATCTGTGATCTGTCTACGAATATTTATTGTATGTATGTATTTACAAAAAAAGTATTTATGTATTAATGTCAGTTGTCTAGTACCCATTGTACAAGTTCTGCTTAGTTTGAGACTAGATGGCGTTGTGTGTTAGATGTCTAAAATAAATAATAACTAAATACTTGAATATTTCGAACATCTTACATACAACGTTATCTAGTCCCGAGCTAAGCAGAGCTTGTGTTATGGGTACTAGTAAACCTATATAAATACGTATAGACTTTTTTTGTAAATACATACATATTATACATAGAAAACACTAAAACTCCGAAACAAATATTTGCAGATCATACAAAGATTCGCTTCGACCCGGGAATCCAACCCGAGCCCTAAATAAAATTAAGAAAGAAATACCTAGTATAAATATTACCTGTAAATATTATATTGATAATAAACATTCATTCCCCCAATATGATTCACTAAATATACAGGTAACAAAAAATCGCCTAGAAAGCTTTCTTAGAACGAGTTGGTAAGTTTACTTACAGAGAAATGTTATTGTACGAAAAAATAAGCGAAGAAAAGAATTCGAAAAAAAATCGACAAATTTTTGTAGAAATTCAGAGTACATTTAAACAAATATTAAAAAGCTGATAAGATCGTTTGGTTGATTTTTGAAAAAATATATTAGGCTTAGTCCATGTAACGAGGAAGGCGACTGAAGTAACAACGAAAAGTATTGCAAAAACGTGGGTAAATCATTTCTTTTGAAAGCTTCTATTGCTTTGCGCCACGTAAACGGTTCAAGTTACGCAAGAATAATGTGTGAAAGAAAGCATTGTTTCTCTTTAAACGTTCTATAAAATGGCCCGCCACAGCATCGTCGTCGACGTCTTTCTTCTAAGGGGCAATAGGAGACGCAGACGAAGTTGTGTGGGACAACTAGTTTAACATAGAAATATGTAAGTGATTTTACTATTGTTTGATAGATGGAAAAAGGTGAAATTGTCACGTATTGTTTCATAAGAAAATCTAATTAGGGCACTTCCTCTTTGTATTTATTCTGTATTAACACTGGCGAATTTTTCGTATCGTTAGCACAATTCTCCGACGTTCATTCACAGTTAATTTATAAACATATATCATAACTCATCGTTTTTGTTGCTTATTTTACTAAAAGATTTTAGTTATATTGATAAATTTTAAGGGACAAAGAGTTAAAACATGCCCCGCATGAAATGCAACGGGGTAAGGGAATATTTAAATAATACAATTCCGGAGAGATGGGTGGGCCTGTTGGGGCCGATTTCATATCTGCCGCAGTTATTCGATCTTAATCCACAGGATTTTATTACTGTGTGTTGAGAAAATTTAGAAAAGTCATATAGGCAGTATTGAAGGTTTACGTCAACAATCCAAAATAATGCAGCGGATTTAAATGCAATTAATTTTCACCGACGACCCCAAGTTTATCAGGACATGTATCGTGCATAATTCTATTCATTTATTACTTGAGCCTATAACCTACTACGTATGACAATTACATTGATTGACTTTCAAATATATTTAGAAATATGTAAGTCTAAATATTTTATTTTGTTTTGTACATATGAGCCCCTATTTAGTTCCATAGCATTACTTAGGCAAGTTTAATAGTTATCACGCGGTTTATTACAAATCACAAGCAAAAGTTGTAATTAATTTATTTTGTTTATTATGATAGATGATTAGGTCAAACGAAATACCACCCGTTCGTTTCATCTTAAAACAAATTATATTCCATTTTTTCTCAATACAGCCAATAATGTCATGACAGTAGGAATTCGGCACGAGATACGATTTCGAATGTGTGTTTGATAAAATATATTATTGATATACACAATTCTATAGACAATTACTACATATCTTTTGAGACACGTATACACACACACACTCACACTTTGACAACAATAACATCTAAGGTTGCCAACTATACCTACTGTTAAAAACCGTAAGTATTATACTGCATTTCATAGCAAAAACTGAAAATATGGAAAAAAACTGAAAAAAAAAACTTTTTATTGTTTTTTTTAATTTTGATGTACCCAGTGTCACTCTTACGACTAATACAAATCTATTGACACCACTTACATAAAAACACGACAAGCCGTTTAGGTTCTAGGGCGTGCCAAAAAAATATACATACATACATACACTCTAAAAACATAGTCTTCCTTCTTTCGCAATCGTGTTAAAAAAGTATATAAAATACTGTTTTCAGCATCAAAGTGCTTAACACTGTAAGGGTTAGTCTAAGACGCTCACAATTTTTAGGTAGCCCCAAATAAATCACAATTATAGACGAATCTGTCAATTGAAGACAAAAGTTTTCTTGAAATGAATACTGGCTATAAGTAGACCCATTTATTAGTAAACACCTCAGAAGAATTAAATATATTACTAACATTGTCTCAAATCTACTTTTTTCGCCCCTCAGCATTTACTGAAAGAATTTTAACATTATAAATGTTTTTTGTTACCCATTAGTACCCATTGGGTCATAGTGAAATTTCGCCACAGTTTTAGGGTTACGTGAATGATAGAGATTTTTTTTTATGGGACTAATCCCGCCCACACCCCCACTACTGTAACTCCTGTACGCTAGGATCAACAGCAGTGACCGACAAACACACTGAGTTATGACACTCGGGAAGCCCCAGGAAAATTCACTGTCTTGGAACCCGTAACGAATTTAATCAGAAGAAAACTGGAGGAGTTGGTGACATTATGTATAAATGTTTTTTCGATCGCTTTAGTGGGGTACCCATTTTTAGCTACAGTGAAATGTTGCCACAGTTTCGTGACGTTTAGGGTTACGTGAATGATTGAGGGTTCAAAATATGCCTCTCGGCAAGGGTTACAAGACGGCGAAAACAAATTTAAAAAGTCAAAAATTTGTTTTTTCGGTGTATTTTCTCGTCGAATCGACGATTTCTCGAAAACGTGAAGCAGAAAAAAATAAAAAACGCTCGGAATATTGAGTTGGGCTACGTTTCGAAAGAAAGAGGTACTCTCTATCTATTGCGGTTTAGGCAGGAAAATGCCCTTTATGCGGCGTGAATTTTGGTTGCGCTCGTTCTGTATTGTGAACCGAGTGACGCGTGTCTTCAATCACGCACAAGTGTCACAATTCCAGGTCTAAAACATGGAATTGTTTATTTAAGGTTGTTGTATTTATTCGATTTCTGAAGTTTAATAATAGGTTTACGAGTGGGGTCCGCCAGCGAAAGGCGCTCACGGGGGACCTAGTGCTGGAGGTCCCTGGGCCGGACAGTGCTCTCAAAGCGGACGCCCTAGCCAAACGTTTGCGCGAGGTCATGGGCGACACGGATGCACGATTTATGCGTCCGTGCAAGATGGCCGAATTGCGGGTGATGGATTTAGACGAATCCATCACACCCACCGAGGTTGCGAAGGCAATAGCTGAAGCGGGTGGCTGCTCCCCGTCCGACATCAAGGTCGGGGAGATACGCAGAACCGCGACTCGGTTGGCAACAGTTTGGGTCCGGGGTCCTCTTACGGCAGTACGTCAAGTTGCGGCCGCCCGACGCGTCCGGGTGGGCTGGGCATCAGTTCGCGTAGATACATTGGCACCACGGCCATTGCAATGCTACAAGTGCTTTGAAATGGGGCACGTCAAGGTGAAATGCCCAGGTCACGCCGATAGGAGTGGGCGCTGCTTCCGCTGCGGAGAATTGGGTCATAAGGCCCAAAATTGCGTAGCGGATGCGCCGAAGTGTCCGGTATGCACCGACTATGGCCGGCCCGCAAACCATCGATTGGGCAGCAAGAGCTGCTGCCCACCGAAGAAGAAAAAAGGCGGGGAAGACCGGGCTCGCCCCGCCTTTACTCAATCGGGACAGACTGTTTCGAGTGGCAACTCGACGGGAGAGGAAATGGAGGCCTAGAATTCCCACCACACGCAAGAATTCTCCAGGGCAACCTCAACCACTGCCGCGCAGCATAGGATCTGTTGATCCAAACGCTTGCGGAGCAGTTGGTTGCCCTAGCAGTCATTGCAGAGCCCTATTCCATTCCGGACCATCCGCGTTGGTTCGGGGCGACCGATGGCACAGCAGCCATATACTGGCCTGGTGGGGAAGGCCTCCATTGCTCTCTCCTAAGAAAGGGTGCGGGCTTTGTGGCAGTGGAGTGGGGGTTAACAGTCGTGGTGGGCTGTTATTTCTCTCCCAATCGCGGCCTAGCCGAATATGAGGCATACCTGCACGGGTTGGGGAATTGCATCCGCAGTTACACCTCTCGTCCGGTATTCGTCCTGGGTGACTTCAACGCCCATTCTAGGGAGTGGGGAGATACCCGAGACGACGCGAGGGGAGAAACTATCCTGGAGTGGGCGGCTGGACTGGACCTCCGACTTCTAAACAGAGGTTCAGTCAGTACCTGTGTACGATGGCAGGGTGAGTCGATTGTCGACCTGTCGTGGGCGACTCCCTCCGCAGTACACACGGTATCGGGATGGCGGGTGGCGGAGGAAGTGGTTAGTCTGTCTGACCACCGGCACATCATATTTGATGTGTCTCTCTGCCGCCCTAGCCGCCCAACCCAGGAGAGAGAACCTCCGCGACGATGGTCCCTTAAGCGGCTCAACAGAGAGATGGTTGTAGCCGCATCCCACGTCGCGGATTGGTCGGAGGAAAGGGTTTCGTCCGATCCGGAGGAGCTGGCGGCCTGGTTTGGGAACATTATGGCGTCCATATGTGACGCCTCAATGCCCCGAGTCATGCCAGCCAGAAAGGGCTCTGCGTACTGGTGGAGCGCAGAAATCTCGCGGCTGCGAACGACAGTCGCTAGAATGCGCCGCCCGTACCTTCGAGCCCGCAGAAGACGGCGAGCTACAGTCGAGGAGATCGACAGGGCACGGCGGGAATATGGGGCAGCTGTAAAGGCTCTCAGTGATGCAATCGCTGAGGCCAAGGCTCGGTCCTGGAAAGAGCTCATTGCGGGACTGGATAGGGATCCATGGGGGCGACCTTATAAAATGGTATTGGGCAAGCTCAAACCGTGGGTCCCTCCGCTGACGGAAACCCTGGACCCGCAGTTCCTGGGAAGAGTACTAGACACGCTCTTCCCAAGGGTCCAGGACAGTCCCCCAATACCTCCGTCACAATCGGACCTGCAACTCTGGTCCGACGGATGTGAGGTGACGGAAGGAGAGCTGGATCGAGCCGTACGGCGGCTGGCTTCCCGTAACACCGCGCCTGGACCTGATGGAGTTCCAGGTCGGGCGTTGGTGATAGCACTGTCGGTACTGGGAGAGAAACTGAGGCAGATTTTTACGGAGTGTCTCAGCCTTGGTATCTTCCCCCTCGCCTGGAAAGAAGCAAGATTGGTACTTCTAAAAAAGGAAGGAAGGACTGCAGATTCTCCATCTGCGTTCCGACCGATATGCCTGCTGAACGAGTCGGGGAAACTCTAAAATCAGCGGGCACCTGTCGCGAGTAGGCCCTGATCTGTCGGACTGCCAGTTTGGATTCCGACGGGGGCGTTCGACAGTGGACGCTATCAGATGTGTCCGTTCCCTGTCGGAGTCGGCAGTCCAGTCAGGGGGGGTGGCGTTGGCAGTTAGCCTGGATATTGTCAACGCTTTCGGCACCCTCCCCTGGCAAGCAATTAGGACGGCCCTTGAATACCACGAGGTGCCGCCCTACCTGCGGATCATCATAGGGGCCTATCTGCGCGACAGAACCGTGAAGTTTATCGATCGGAACGGGATGGAAAATCAAAGGGAAGTATGTTGCGGGGTTCCTCAGGGCTCTGTATTGGGCCCATTGTTATGGAACCTCGCATATGATGCAGTCCTTCGCACCAGTCTGCCCTCTGGCCTAAGTGTCGTTTGCTATGCGGACGATACTTTAATATTGGCTAGAGGGTCCAGTTTTGAGGAAGTGCTTCTGCTTGCCGAGCAGGGGGTGGCATGTGTCGTAGAAAAAATTCGTCAGCTGGGCTTGAGGGTAGCGCCACAGAAAACTGAGGCGATATGGTTCCATGGCCTGCGTAAGCGCCAGGAACCACCCAGCTCACGCCTCCGGGTAGATGACACTGAAATCCAGGTGGGCCAGTACATGAAGTACCTAGGCCTCATCCTGGATAGTCGGTGGAGCTTCGAAGAGCATTTCGGGCGACTAGTCCCCCGAGTACGAGGGGTAGCAGGGGCGTTACATCGTCTGCTGCCCAATCTCGGGGGACCACGGGAAGAAGTTCGTTGCCTCTACATGGGCGTCGTGCGATCCATGGTCCTCTATGGGGCACCCGTCTGGTCTAAGGATCTGGCGGGTTCCCCTCGCTGTAAGGCTCAAATAGGGAGTCTGCAGCGGCTGATGGCCATACGGGTCGTACGGGGCTACCGTACGATATCATACGAGGCAGCGACGGTCCTGGCGCGATATCCACCCTTCGACATTCTGGCCGACATGGACACGATGGTCTACGACCAAATTCGTTCTGCTGGTCGGAGTGACGAAGAGACAGCGTCGGACCATGAGCCTGGAATGTTACGGCGGAACGCACATACGCAAGCTCTACGGGCTTGGCAGGCACGGCTCGACATACAGGGCTGTGCTAGCCAACGCGCTGTCGGGGCCGTTCTGCCGAGCTTCGAAGCTTGGATAGGAAGGACCGACTGTGTCACCTACCGATTGACTCAGATACTCACCGGGCACGGTTGCTTCGGTGAGTATCTGAATCGAATACGAAGGGAGGCCACACCAAAATGCCACCACTGCGGGTCCGAACGGGACTCCGCCCAGCACACACTGGAGGACTGCCCTGCGTGGGAGTCCGAGCGTCGAGTCCTGGTCGGACAGATTGGACAAAACCTGTCGCCGCCAGCATTGATCGCGGCAATGCTGGCGAGTGGTGAGGGATGGGAAGCCGCGGTCTCCTTCTGTGAGGACGTTATGCTCCAGAAGGAGTCCGCAGAGCGTGATCGGGAAAGGGCCGATCCCGCTCAAAGGAGGCGACGAAGGGGACGTGGTAGAGGTCGCTAGCTCCCCAATCGTCGTCTAAGGGTCGCTGCAGCCACATGTAGGGGAAATGTGGCCGCTGCAAACGACCCGGGAAGGTGACACCGCATTGCGGCCGGGGGTGTCGTCGTGGGCGGGTCGTTGTTCCGCCTCTTACTGTCTAAAACGGTGTGAGGCGTGACAGCGTACCGCCCTGGGGGTGACTCTGGTCACCCTGGGATGTACCTCAGTCATGGGGTACGGCAGAGGGGACTCCAGAAGCCGCCGATGCGTTCCTGGAGCTCCCCTTGACTGCCGAGGTAGGCCACCGCGGGGTTTAGTGGGTAGACCGGTCTTCCGGGAGTCCCACACACGCCCTTCGTCTCCCCATGAAGGGTATGGTGCGAAAAGCATTCCCCGCGTAAAAAAAAAAAAAAAAATACACAACACACAACACAACGCGCGACCCCATACTGCGCAACAGACAGTCTCCAAGCTGCAAGAGCTGGTGTTGGAAGCTCTCCCTCATCCGCCATACTCACCAGACCTTGCACCTACCGACTATTACTTTTTCCAAAATTTAGACAACTTTTTAGTGGGTAAAAAATTCAATTCCCGAGAGGCAATACAAAATGCCTTTGAAGAGTTTGTTGCCTTCCGTCCAGCTGATTTTTACAAGAAGGGCATCAATAAGCTGCTAATGCGTTGGCAAAGATGCATCGATTGCATGGGTGATTACTTCGAATAACAGAAATAAAAAAGTTTGAAAAAATAAGTACTTTCACTTATTGCATACAAAACGGCAATTTCATAGGTAAAGACCTAATATTACAAATTAATGTACCCGAAGGTCGTGAGAGAGACGAGATCTGTGATTTGTTTTAGTAATGCTTTTACATTTTTTTATTAAAAAACATTAAATGAATAAAATACTGTTTAATATTCTTCTCAGACCTAATTATTTCTTGTAAAAATAATTGTTAATGGGACTAGTGTCAACTAACATGATACAGATACAGAGCAAGACTATTTGGAGAACCAATCAATAACGAAAGAAAATATGGAATATCTTGTTATTTTATTTTAACTTAGTACACAAATGTTGTACAAATGGACCTAATCCGTTTCAACATTTGTTAAACTTATCATGCAATTTTGTATAGAGGCGGAGTCGGGGAGATATGTAGATCTAGATTCATTCATAGAAAATCGAAAGCAAATCAAAGCTCGGTAAATCAGGTAGGTACTCCTATACCATTAAACGAGAAATTCTTAACAAATAAATAAAATTGGAGTGTCTGTTTGTAATATTAAAATAACCGCTTTCTACTACATGCATATGAATGTATATACGGTACACATAACAAAATATATATTTTTAAAATTTTTGTCTGTCTGTCTGTTTGTTCCGGCTAATCTCTGGAACGGCTGGACCGATTTGGACGGGACTTTCACTGGTAGGTAGCTGATGGTACAAGGAGTAACTTAGGCTTACATTTTTAGACTAGCCTCGCCCCGCGGCATTACCCACGATACGACAATAACCGCGGGTAACACCGCGGGGTTCAGCTAGTCTATACTAATATTACAAAGATGAAGAGTCTGTTTGTTTGTTTGAACGCGCTAATCTCAGGAACCGCTGGTCCGATTTGAAAAATTATTTCAGTGTTGGATAGTCCATTTATCGAGGAAAGCTATAGGCTATATATCATCACGCTTATACTAATAGGAGCGGAGCAACAATAAATAATATTTCAAAAAGGGGAAAATTTTCACGCTACGGGCAATAGAAGACGCAAACGAGGTTGCGTGGGTCAGCTAATGTATATATATAATCTGAAACTCAGAAACGGCTCCAGAGATTTTCATAAATTTGATTAAGCAAGGGCTTTCGAAGGCGATAAATAGATCTAGTTAGGACACATTTTCAGAAAATTTACTAAAATTAATATATATATTAAGTAATACGTTGTAATGAACTAATGAGTTACAGTCGAAATTCGACCTTTTGGCGAGTGGTTTAGATAATGTGCCTCATTAGCCTTACTACACCGCATCTAGCAAAATACTCGTATTATACATTTACAGGATAAAAATGCCCTTTAGACGTTTTTAAAATGTCTTTTGTAAAGTTTTACAAAGATGTTATACTGCTCATGAAGTTGTTGTTTACACTACATCGCAAAAGAGTAGAGCTATGATAGGCTGTATGTTCGGTATAGAATTGTTATTTTTGAATTTAGTATAGACGGTTCGCGTTCGTTATAAGTTAAAATTAGGTGAGCCAGCCTAGTTTATTTCACAAGGACGCTAACCTGAAAAGACCTGTGAGCGGTAGGAGCTATAGGGAATTTGGTTAACATTTAAATTATAATAAATAAATATTTCGAACGTCTAATATACAATGCCATCTATCTAGTCCCATATTAAGCAAGCTTGTGTTATGGGTACTTGACAACTGATATAAATACTTATATAATACTTCTTTTTGTAAATACATACATATTTAAACATAGAAAACACCCAAACTCCGAAATAACTATTTCTAGATACAAACATTTAATCCGATCGGGGAATCGAACCCGAGACCTCAAGCACAGTAGTCGCATACGCCACCGAAGCAGTCTAAATATGTTTGTCTTTAATCTTTATTATCGTCATAGTATGATTAAAAGGATTTTTTATTAAATTTAATAAATAAATCCATAGTATTGTATATAAATCACTACATAGTATAAAACAAAGTCGCCTTTTCTGTCCCTATATCACTATGTGCGCTTAAATCTTTAAAACTACGCAACGGATTTTGATGCGGTTTTTTCCAATAGATAGAGTGATTCAAGAAGAAGGTTTATATGTATAATACATGCATCATAAACTAAGGCAACATTGCTAATTTTAGAGGTTTCTATTTTATGCCCGTGCAAAGTCGGAGCGGGCCGCTATGTTTTTATATACAACGTTCATAGTTTTTCTGTAGTGTATTTAATTTAGTATCAGCATTGCACCCGTGCGAAGCCGGGGCGGGTCGCTAGTTAAATATAAAGGAGGAAAATACAAACTTATAAAACGCGCTACCATTAGTTATAATACCACTTCATGTTATAATATTTGATTTATCTGTGGTACATACTGGAGTAGTGTTTTGTAAGACTTATAAAATGATAAAGGTAATTATTATGATTCACGCATATTCTTACAGTTGGTGGTGGCATATTTCTGGATTACATTTTTTTTCTTGCTGTTTTATTATGTAACGTGCAATATGATTTGTTGTATTTTCTATAACCATAAATTATCAATACTCAAAAATTGGGAAAACTCTAGTTAGATGGATGGATGAAAAAAATTGAGTAAAACACTAAAATTTTCTAAGTTAGGTTGGTGTTAAATCGAATCTTCTACTGCACAATAGCTAATGAAAAACTTCTGATAATTCACATCGCTGTATATGAATATACCATAGTTACGTAAAGTTATCATTACAACAATTTAAACACGAAAATATGAGATACATTATTCCTTTTCATGTTCTTACAATATTCTTGTCAACATTTAACATCGACTGGAATACGTAAACACTCTTTATCAAGTGTATTTATATTGTATTGTACTTAGCTTCTTTCATGATATATATGACAATTAAAATTAATACGCAAGCAATAACTGAAAATTAGACTAATCAAACCCGAGATGGAACTTCTGACGTCATCCAAAGCGCAGTCTGAACGGCTCTTTATTTTATATTATAAAATTCCTTTTGAAAAATAATTTGAATGTTTTTTAGATGATAAATAGATGAACATGATTAAATAAAGTCATAAAAAATCATGCATATTCTCTATTTTGTATTCGCAAAGATACACGTCTACTCTTGAGAGATCCGAGATCGAGATCCTGGCATATAACCTAAGCAACTGTTTTACAATTGCTCTAAAACATTTTCAACGTAGAGGGCTGTTAATATTATTGATAGTTAATATTATAGATGATTGTATCGTAAATAAATATCGATGTATCCTTCATTCAAACGAATATTCCACAAAGGTAGTAGAGCCACGCTGATTTTACCACGAACGGGACAGCTCGACCGGGGCGGTACTACCCTCGTACAAAATCGACGTAAAATGACAGCTTTCGTGCTGTAGTGTTTTGTTGGTAAGTGCGAGACTGTTGGCCCTATGACGCAGAAGCATCAATAGGTAGCCATGGTGTGGGTCACCATGCTGCATTGTTGCATCGTCTGCATTCGCAGTAAGTATGGTGACCACCACTCTTGGTTTCTGCTTATGCTTTTCATCAGACAGAGTCATTTTGGCAGGCACGTAAAACAAAAAAATTTCGGGAAATATAATTATTACAATTTTTCATTTCAGTTACAAATTTCAATCCAATAAACATTGAAGTATAGTAGTTTCGCTTCGGTTTAAAATTTTTGCTTGTTTTTACTTTTTTTTTTATTATATAGGGGGCAAACGAGCAGACGTATCGCCTGATGGTAAACGATTACCGCCCATGGACACCCGCAACACCAGAGGCACTTATAACTATTTAGCAAATTCTCACGGCAAAATTTTAAAATGCGGTTCGTGTTTTCTTACTTTTCAGCAGTAGGTGTGTACCTCTTCTTCGACCAGCTGTACTCCAAGACGTTGCTCAGCCTCGTACCTTAGCGCTCCGAATACGGGGCACTGAAAAATAACGTGCAGGTCGGTCTCTTCCTTGGCTGAGCGATGCAAGTATTGGGATAAACCCCATGTCCCGTCAGCACATGGCGTGACAACGCCTTGGAGTCGGATTTTCTGCACCAAGCAGTATGCAACCTTCGCGTCCGGAAAGAACACTTTCGTGACGGAGGCGGTGTGGCCCGACTGGTATAGACGGTTCCATTCGTCAAGGGACTCGCCGTGAATCTGACGCTTAACGAATGAAACCGGACACAGGTCGTAGTAGGGGCTTCCTCCGACACGAAACTACCGCTTTTTTTGCCAACTGGTCGTTACCATCGGTACCGGCGTGGGCCATCCAGTACAACCATGTCATCCGCGAATGCTTGACAAGTGACGCCCCGTTCTTGTGGACCCTTCAGAATGATCTAGGAGGATATTACAAAGGATGGGTCCATTTATGGACCACTGGATGCAGCCTTTTTGTGTGTTGCGGCGATGTTCCGCCCCGGCGTACCGTAGCTTCACGCGTCCTCTATATCCAGTGTGACTACTGTCACCAGCATTTTCAGCTCAATCTACGATTTGATTTGGTATAAAGGGAGTCCTCGGTGAGTACTGAGCGTCGGTAGTAGGTGCCACTGGAGCCTAGCTACGACCATTTTATCCAAGACTTTTCCCAATACAGGCAACAGACCGATGGGCATGTACGATTTGGCGCTTTGATAGTCGTCCTTGCCCGGCTTCCTCAACACGACGACCGTGGCGTCCTTCCACTTTGTGGGGAAGTGGCCCAGGGTGAGGCACTTGTTGGCCAGGGCAAGACATGCATCAGGGTCCTGGAGAATGGCGTGACAACAGATGTTTGCAATGAAGCCATCTGCAACTTCTTCGGATTAAAACTGGACACCGCAGGGATCATCTCGCGCGAAGTAAACGTTCTACGTTTGCAAAGTGACCTCCGGATAGAAGGTCTCCGCCAGGTGCGATGCCGATTCGGCGGAACTGAGTGATACGCCGTTTTTGATTAGGGTTATGTTGTCCTTCCTCCGGGAAGTCGTACCAATAACTCGGTAAATACCCTCCCAGACCCCTTCCCTATCCTGCTTGGTGCAGAAGTTCTTTAACTAAAGATCAGGGCACACCTCGCTTTTCTTTCATAATCATACTCAGCAACGACATGTGCCCGACGGATCGGGGCGGCACAGCGGCTTTTTCTCTTTTTGCTGGCGACTTCTCGCTTCAACGCGGCGAGCTCATCGGACCACCAAGGCATCGTAAGTTTAATTTTATTTTTAATTTTGAAGACTTTAAAAGATCCCATACCCATAACAATTGCCAAAGATGTTTGTGTGTGCAACCAGGATCAGCGGTTTAATAGTCATAGGGGGGTCTCAATGTGTTGAAATTGTAACCCATCTACAGACTGACATGGCTGGGATTGCTTGACCTTGCCATTTGTTAACATACTTGGTTACAACATAGTCACAAGTTCCACAGTATTGTAATGCATTCTTTGTAGCACTCAATTCGCAGTCAACAATTTACTTTACCTGTGTTAATGACTAACATCCTCCTAAATGACTGGATGATTTGAGGATATTTCTTATTTGTAGATATTTGACTGGGTAAGTAGTTTGGAAGGGATTAGGTCAGAGACAATTGGTCTTGGTGCTTAGTAGTTTTTTTAATTTACGTTACTGTTATTTACAGGCCTGTTTGTTTATGGGTTAGTGACTCTGACTGCTAAAGTGAAGGTTGTGGGTTCAATTCCTATGCAGGATAATGATTGTGTGAAGATGATAATTTTTTGTTGCGTCTGAGAGCAATACATTTATAATATGTAAGTATGAAAAGTTTAGAAATATGTACCATTAGTACAGGCTCTGCCTAGTTTGGGATTATACAGCTTTGAGTGAGATGTGTTCATGCATCATTATTATTCTTTAGGATTTTAGACACACACACACATCAACCCTTTCTCAAGAATTGTGAAAGTTTGTGTAAATTTCTTGGGTACTTATATTATTATTTAATCTATATATTTGGTCTAGTAGTACTTACTTCTCTATAGGTTTCAAATATTATCCAAATCATCTCACTAAAAAGAAACAAAAACATTTTATAATAAGAATCAATTCATATTATGGTGTTTTCACATAACTTGCCAGATTTATGACAAAATAAAGTTGTTATAGACAAAGGTTGTTGTATAAAGAGGTCTATAATTAACAACAGTATTATTGGTACTAATACATCCTTGAAAAACTGAATATGTAAATAAACTGTTTAGTATTTTATGTTTTTTTTTAATTTAAAAATACTGAAGTAGGTACTTTTTAAATGGCATCAGTAAAAAAGTATGAAATATGTATAATAAAATATATGTTTTCTAATTTTCAAATCAGTGTATGAATAAAATTATTCAGCTCTAAAGAATACTGTTTATTGCCTTTCTAAAAAGATACCTATGTACAGCATTTGATTAAAACTTGATTAATTAAACACTAGTAGAAACTCTAAGATTTGTTTAATTCTGACTAATAAAGTAGGGGTAATAATGGGTAAGTCAGTCAAACTAATTTATTACTTGACTACTACAATACAAAAGTAATATTTCTGTAGTAGGTACACTTTTGTTTTACAAGATCTTCTATATATTTTCCTCATTCATTATTTACATTCATGTTTTATAATATAAATAAACGTAAATAGTACTTTTAGGACATTTTGTTGGTAATCTTCTATACCCATCTACGTAAACGTAAATACAGTGTAGTAATCCCAAGCAATATGTTGCCATTTAGAAGTTTAAAACAAAACAACTAAAAATATATCTCAAAACAATAAATAAAACAGGCTATAGCAGTTCATAAGCTCGTTGAAATCTGTACGCAGAGCAAGATATTAATCAACGAACATAAAGGAGAATGTATTCGTCAGTATCCGTGAACAAGGAGGGCCCTTCATAGCCCCAAACGTAAGTTATTTATATTAGCATAAGTGTTGAAAGAAACAAAGGCTTTAGTATTCGTTATTTTAATACTTATTTATAAACTCAAAAAAATTACAAAAGGCAACAAATATTGTATAAACATCATGCAACACACCTTCAAGTGCCAGGTACATAGGTGGAACCCGGTGACATGGGGAGTAAATTAACATAACTTCGTCCTCACACTGTTTAGAACACGGGCCATAACTTTACATATTTAACACAAAACGCGCGTTCACTGATAAATAACATTAAAGGCTAACATTCTAATTAGGTTTTAAGTTATAAAAAATACTAGAGGTAGAATTTCACTAAACAAAATATAAAATAATTTAACACTTCCAATTTAATCGACCATGGCATGAAGCCCTTAGAACTTATAATAGAAGTGCGTTTGTAAAGACGGATGAAAGCATAGTCTATGGGATTTCAAGCGAATGAACAGTGAACTAAAAACAATCCAGAACAAGATAAACAACCATAGAGTGTAGAGCTGTGAATGATTTGATGATGATGAATCTTACGGTGATATTTACGAAGCTGAAGCAAACTTTAAATTAATTAAAGCTTAAATATAAGTACTTAATCAACAACCCTTTTTATATATATGTTTTAGGCATTTCGTATTGCTTTTATACTTTTATTATTTAAAACTAAAAAAATGATTCTTTGATATTCACATCACCCACGGTCACGTCAGACTACATACTATTTGTATGTAATATTAGTGAAATTGCTTTACCTAATAATGGATTTTAATTTACCCTAAAAATAAAATAAAAAAATTCTAAATATGCTTCCATAAGTATTCGTTGTATAGTTATTTAGTAAATTTGGAGTATTAATTTAAAAAATTGATGATGCCATACTTATTCAGTATTTTAGTTAGTGCTCTGTCAACCCAAAATCGGTATCTAACAAATGTCTGTCTGCCTACTTTCAATCTTGGTTCGCGTTGTCTTTTTAAATAAAATAATTTAATAAATTAATAACAATGGCAAATATAGCAGCCAAACGTATCAAAAGGGAATTCAAGGAAGTCATGAAAAGTGAAGAGGTGAGCTGAAGACTATTTTAACGTATTTTATGTTCATTTACGCGGCTAGTCGGTAGCAGTTACTTGCACTTTTGTTAATATCTGTGCCATATTTTAGAGACCATCGATCTGCGAGTACAAAGTGCGCGCCAAAGTAATGCAATTGCGTTAATTGTGTCCTCTAACTTATTGTGTCCCAATGCCCGTGTTTCATAATGCGGTGTGAATGATTCAGCATGTTTATTGATCATAAATCCTTGTTTATCTCTGTTGAAATTTTACACATGTTAAAGTATTTAACCATCAAAACAAGCAAAATTTTTGCCCTAATTCATAATAATTGTACTTATTAGATAAACCAAGAGCATGCGCATACAAATTTACAAAAAACCTTTTTAATATTGTATTTTTTTTTTCTACTAAGCTAACCAAAAAAAAAATTGCGATAACCATTTTCATTGCGACTTATAGCTTGCTGTGTGGCCAATTTTGAGGTACTTATTCTAATTCAGTTTTCTTCTGAAAAAGAGTTCTTGATTAGTATATAAAGAAAGCAATTGTGGTTTGGTTTAACGCTAGAAATAATGAAATTGTACAAGAAACTAGATAATAATGTTTTAAGCAGTGTTTGAAAAGGAGAGGGTGGTGGGATAAGTTCTTATTGAAATTCCTGTCATAAGAAGTTAGCTAAGTATTTTTTACATATTTTATAAGTTTGTAAATTTGTTTTGTAATTTGTATCTTTTAAACCGTGGGAGAGCATGCATGGGCCGGCTCGACCGGAGTGATACCACAGCCTCATAGAAAATCAGTGTGGAATAGCGCCTGTGCTGTGTTGCACCGAGTGAGTGCGGGTACCAGAGGCCCACACCCTACCCTTCCCCCATCCCTCTTCCCATTCCCCAAAGGCCAGCAACACATTTGTGACGCCTCTAGTGTTGTGGGTGTCTATGGGTGGTGTTAATCGCTTTCTATCAGGCGATATGTCTGCTTGTTTGCCTCCTATTCCATAAAATATATATAGAAAAATAAAGGGCTCGATGAATTTTGACAAATAAGACATTCTTTTATCTGTCCAAAATGTAAATGACTCACATGGCTTTTTTAATGGAAAACCAAAATGTAAGACTTAAAAAACGAAAATTGTAAGTTAAAAAAACGTCACAGGTAAAATATCACATTCTGATATATTACTTTTAAATTGTATTTGATTATTAAGTTTCATGGGTTTAAATTTTTTAAGCACTTAACATTAAACATTGATGTTAAGTTAATTTGTTTGAATTTAACTGGCCATATTATTTGAATAAAAATATCATTTCATGTTAAATTCAATAAAATATAAACTTTTCAAGATAAATTCTGTAACATTACTATATACATATAATTTCTTATCCTTTTATTATTGATATCTTATATATATTGATTTACAAAATATAAAAAATATGCAACTGTAGCTACGAAAATAAAATATATAGATTTTAAAGTAGTAATTCATTATTTTAAAAGTACTATGCAGCCAAGTTAAGTTTGCACCTTGCTGGAATGTGATGCAACATTCACTTTCCCCCTAACCTTTTCAATATCCCCCTATCGCATCAGTTATTTACAGAAAATTCTTACCTTACATTTGGTAACAAACAGTTGTTTAATTTTTAAAGTAAAATTTTAATAGGGAATTCCTTTTTACATACCGTACCTAAGCGTAAGTGTGTCGTCATTGACATGAGGTGCAAACTTTAAAACTTGCCAACTAACGAACTAACTTTAGAAAATATGAACAATGACTCTTCACATTGCCTTTTCCAAAGCAACAGTTTGGCATATATTTATAATCAGAATTTTTCCCTTCTTGGCATTCAGCCAGACTTCTTTGTTATTGTGTTATTACTTTCCTGGTATTCATTTGGTACTGAAGTTCATCTCATTAATAAAAAATAAATGTTACGCTTTAAGAATTACTTTAAATTGTCTTGACAAGTGTTTAAAACAAGGTTATAGAGTATTCTTTAGTTTATCAAGAGTGACCATGTCAATTATTACTGCCTGTTGGATGTAATTAATGTTAATTTTTAATTCAACAGTTACATAATGTAAAACAGTAAATGCTAAGTTAGTATTCTATAATTATATATCAATTTCTTGAATACAGTTTATTGTGGATGAATGGCCCCTCCATTATATGATTAATTAAGTAGAAAAGGTGTTTTTTTAGGTCCTCATGTGCCCTATTTCCAGTTCTCATTTTCTGATTGAATGAATTGGAAAATGCAATTGCTGTAGTTGGTATAGATTGGCTCTGTCTGTAACTAAACTTAGCGGTTGATGGGAAGTTTTTACTTGTTACAAAAAGTTAAAGTTACGTTAGTGTCAGGTAGTTTTAATCCAGCACTAGGGTTGGGTTATTCCACATAACAGGATTTTTCTCATAGAGTAGTATTATGAGCGAATAATAATAATAATAATAATAAATAAATAATAAATATTCCGGACATCTAACACACAACGCCATCTAGTCCCAAGCTAAGCAGAGCTTGTGTTATGGGTACTAGACAACTGATATAAATACTTATATACTTTTTTTTGTAAATACATACATATTATAAATAGAAAACACCCAAACTCCGAAACAAATATTTGCAGATCATACAAACATTTGGTACGACCCGGGAATCGAACCCGAGACCTCAAGCTTAACAGTCGCATACGCTACCACTACGCCACCGAGGCAGTCAATAATAGAATAGATACTTATACACAATATTTGTCTTTTTGTCAATACAGTACAATACAATTTAGGTTATAAACACTGCATATTTCTCTACTACAATAATATATGAAAAACTTGTAGTTTTCAATGTTTTGCTGTTCTATTAAGGTAGAAACACACTTTCATGAATTTGAGATTCATGAAATTGTGTTTCTATCCTATTTGCTGGGCGTTTTTTCTGAATTTAGTGGTGTTATATCCTATTGTGAACTGATTTCAGTTAATTTGAGGGTAAGCTGTAATCTATCATGTGGATTTCATTAAAGAAATGTTTAAATATGAAATTTAAATCTCGTTCATATAATGGAGATTCAATATAGGTCTCTGTGTGGTTATATTGAATTTAATTAAATAATTTTTTAAATATTCTTTTAGTTTGACTAAATGTACTTAACAAGTCATTACTTGCATGTATATATATATATTTTTATAAACCATCCTTTATGATTATCACTAAACAATGTAGTGCAATTTGCAGCATAAAAATCAGTTGACAATTTGGAATTAAGAGACAAAACATAAACTTATATAAGTATATAAAAGTCTTTGCATTGAGTATAAAGTTATTATGATATTACGAATATTATAATTTTATTGTTAATTTGAATGCACGTAAGTAAAGACAATCCCCAACCCGCACTGGGCCAGCCTGGGGATGTATGGTGATAGCCCTCTCCTGAGAGGAGAACCGAGCCCAGCAGTGGGACGTTATAGGTTGTTGATGGAAAAAGACAATTAGATAATTGTTTGTTTATGTTGTTACAGGTAGCAGGTGGCACAATTAAACTTGAACTAGTCCATGACAGCTGGACTGAACTACAAGGCGAAATTGCCGGGCCACCTGATACACCATATGAAGGTGGAACATTCGTTCTTGAGATCAAAGTGCCTGAAACATATCCATTCAATCCACCCAAGGTAAATCTTTAAATTATGTTGCGTTTGCTTGGTCTTTTGTACAATCAAGATAGCAAAGCTGCATATCATACTACTGCATTTTGTTTGTTGTAAACAATCACAAGTATTTAGGTATATTCGTGGCACTACAGTGCGCCTGCCATTCTTTACTAAATAACTGTTACAGCTGTGGTTAATAGTATAAAAAGGTTAAACACTTTTAGATGAATTACTCTTGGACATCATACAAATGATCGAGTTCATTTCACTAATATTTATCTATATAAACGAATCGCTGAAATATATGTACGCTCATAACTGCCGATCGGCTGCACCAAATTGGATAATTATTTTTTTATGTGTTGCTTATTCTTAGGACAAGGTTTGTATGGAAGAAAATTAAAAGATAACCGGAAAGTTGAAATTTTATTGCTGAGGCGGGGATAATTTAGACGTTTAGAAAACATTTACGAAAGAAAAATATGGCAAGAAGTTCGTCGGGTCAGCTAGTTTATAATAGATTGCACTTTATTATGCACTATAAAAGTCCACTGCTAGACGTAGCCCTCTCTTAACCCTCACTATATATAAATACTAGTATAGATTTTGTTTTAAGTTTTCCTTCTCTATTTGCAGTAATGTTGTCCTCCATAATTTGGTGATATCATGGGCTAGTTATCGTATTATCAGTGTATTTAAATACAGGTTTCACATTATGTAAAACCTGTATTTAAATACACTAAACTTTTAAGGAACATTTAGAGACGACAGTCGTCCAATGGTAAATTAATAGTGTGATCGCGCCTTTAGTCGCCTTCTATGACGTCCTCGCGATAAATAGGGGTTGCGATAGTCGGAATCGGTCACCACATGAACATGAATATGTGACTATGACTTCTAAATCATATGCCATTTAAATGTACGTTTTCTTTGTTTCTTGTAAAAAGAAAATTATTTTTTCTGTAATTAGGTTTTGTTCTAGTACCATCAGAAATATTAATAATACTCTATCTAGTTATTAATATTCCAGTTACGATATTAAAATTGTTTTCTTACGAACTTCTTATTCACAGATTCGCTTCATAACAAAAATATGGCACCCGAATGTATCATCAGTAACAGGTGCTATATGTTTAGACATATTGAAAGATCAGTGGGCCGCTGCCCTCACCCTGCGGACTGTGCTACTATCCATTCAGGCATTACTGTCAGCAGCTGAGCCCAACGATCCACAAGACGCTGTCGTGGCAAAGCAATACAGAGAAGATATGCAACTGTTCAACCTAACCGCAAGACACTGGACCAACGTTTACGCCGGTGGACCCACCGCTATTTGGGAGTTCAACCAAAAAGTCCAAGTATTATTAGACATGGGTATCGACGAAGATCAGGCAAGAGTGGCGCTATCCACGTTCGATTGGATACTTGAGAGAGCCACGGAACATCTCTTTAGTTAGCTTATCTTTGGAATATAAACGGTCATATCATTGCCTAATGTTATGCTGTTCAGTTAGTAATTAAATCTTGTGATTCATAATGATTCTCCATAATATTTTCATAACGAGTGAAGACATGATCAACAATTTTTATGATGAACTAATTGAATGTTATGATTTAAATTTCCAAATTTAATAATGCTATTTTTTTTTAATTAATAAATTTTATGGTAAAAATTTGAGTGTTGGTTAAGGCTAGGCAGCTAGGTCAGCTAGTTAATGCTATGAGATATTGTTAGAGCATGCTAGAGTAGATTTACAGGGTATGTCGGTGTATGAAACAACCAAAAATCTGCTCTGAACAACTAAATGATCTAGTATGTTATCCAACTTGGACTTCTTAATTTAGTGTACTCAGAATCATATCGACGCCTCCTATTAAAAACTGTAAATTTATCCAAAATAATTAATGTATCAGCAATATTTACACATTTCCGTAGTTCATAGATATTTTATTATATAATTATATGCATATTTTATATGTAATGACATATTTACATATTTGTATTATAAATGAACTAAGCTGCCCCAGTTACAAAAGGCACTTATCTCAGATATTTGAACATTTTATATATAAACATAACAAAACAATTATAAATTTCGATGTAATATGTACCAGGCGCATACACACCTTTCACAGTTAGAAAGCTAGAAGATGATCTTCGAAAGCTTTAACAGATTATATTAAGTATATATTTTAGTTCTGATCAAGTTAAAGAAAAGTTGAGATCACGTCGCCTTGCAAATAAACATATTGGTCCTGTAACTGGTCTGTCCTCGAAGTGTGTTTTTAATTCAATATTATGTCGCCTTATGAAGACGTATTCGTTGACAACGGGTGCAAGACGTAATACCAGTAGCCTTTAGACTGCAGCAATATCCTGAGATAGGCGCCTTTTCTGGTTATTATAATTGTATGGAGCAATAATTTATAATCTAATTGTTATAGCAATGTGCTGCCTGTGTATGAAAGAATGAGTTATTCTTTCTTTACAGTTATAATTTTCATAATTTATATCTTATATAAATAGATATAAACATACTTAACATGGTTTTTCAGGTGTATATATATTTTTTTTCTGCGTGTTTCTGCATGGTTCCCAATTATCAAGACGCAGGTTTTATGACACAGTATATTTATTTGAATAGTAGTGTGGCGAGTTCACATACCGAAGATTCTACGAGAACTAACTATAGTGGAACTGCTAATCCTGTATGATACGTGATATAGAGATTCTTGCGCTGCTTAGCTTGTATACAATTTCCCAAAATCAACTATATAGACGTGGCCAGGCATGATCACGTCATCCTTCCCTTTAATAGCAAGAGAGGATCCTCCGATCTCGCTTGGTAGGAAGATCCTCTCTTGCTCCTCCTCCTCCCTCCCTTCAACAGAAGGGAGGATTCCGATGTGAACGAATAGTGTAGCATAACTTTATTGCGCTGTATGTAGAAGTCGCCACAAGTAGTATCAATTTCGTCTTGTTAGTAACTAATTTTTTTTATAAAGTAACGTAGTCTTCAAAATATTGTTATCATTTTCTAATAGATTTTTTATACAAAGAGGACTCGAAACAAGATCGACTCTATTCCTGACTAGGCCTTAAACCGCACAATGCGTAGTCACTTCGATAAAGGCCGATTACATCTTGATGTGATGAAGCCGCTATCCTATCCCATACCGCAGACCCTAACCTGCTGCCACAGGTCTTTACTCTGTTTTTGTGGGCTGCGGCCTAGTCGAATGCGTCAACAATGTCTCCTCACATCCTATTCAGGTACTCTCCAAAATTACCATGATCAGTGACTAACCTGCGTTAATCGGCAGGTGATGCAACTCTTCCTTATTCCGGCTTCCAGCTTAACCAGGACGGCACCAAAAGTACCATTTATACATACATACATATAAACAGTCCTTATACTCTTTATTCGATTAATCTAAATGTTTATAAATGTAGTATTTTTTATGAATATAATGTTAGTTCGTGCAATTTACTAATTAATTGTATAAAATATATCAGTAGGCTAATAGTGGATAAATAGCCTTTTCAAAGTTGTACTTAGGAAGTGTCGGTGTGATTATTTATTTTATAGAGCCGATTGCCATTCGATTTTGGTGAAGTTTTAATTTGATTGTAATAATTCACTGGGCACTCTGCCAAGCACACCACAGAGCTCGGTCTGCTGCTTTGTGCATCCAGAATACGCCGACTTTCATTTAAAAAAAAAAATGGTTTCTAAAACCATTTCCTCTAAATGTCGGTGATTTTATATAATTCAACAATATATTGATGGAAACTAAACTTCTCACAGTCTAAATGTGGTTAGTTCAAATTTATATGTTATAATGTTTTATATGTATTATGCAATAATTGATTAATTATGTCGGGCGTTAGTATAGGTCATAGATGTAATTACCTATTCTATTTGACTTTATACAACATATATTTATGTGTATCTATGTATGTGATATTGACTCCAGTTATTTCTTTCTTAAAGACCTGACGCTAGAGTGAACGATGAGAACATAAAAATTATATTTCATTGTATATTACGGTTAAGTAAGCCAAATATTTTCAAAGAATATAGGAAAATATGTTCTAAAACGAAACCTTATCTCCTTTTTAGACCCTTGGTTAGTATTATTATTTGACTAGCTTAGAAGAATAAGCTATTCTGCTGTAATAAAATGCAGAAGTTTGTCTTGGACAGTGATTTCCTGTTATTTTAGTGGACCGATAATAATAATGTGTCCCTAACAACATATTTCACAAAATTCTTAACGTTCACTTCTGGGTATCAAATTTTCTTATAGTTTTTACATTTAGATAGATTTGTATAGATTGTTCGAGCGGACCTCGAACGGTAAGGTTTTCATAAAGATGTAACTACCGCAATAAATAATTATAATAAATGAATTTGCCTTTTTATTACACTACTTGCCGGGTTTGACAATTCCTAGATGTCAGATCACGGACATTTTTTGTCTGCGCAGGCTCGTAGTCTTGTTTCTATTACGTGAAGAAAAAACTTAGTTACGAAAGTTTTGAGAACGGAGGGGTATCAAGTTTGGCACAGTTGGAAATTATATGGTGTATTGCTGAAAGCTAAAAAAAATCGACCACTTGGCGACTACTAGTTTTAAAAAAACGGTGGAAATTGTATCGTAGGTTGCGATGGTATGTTTATTAATTTTGCAGTTGTCTTGCTATATATAACCACAAGGCATAAAAGTTGTAAAATCTCGGAACCCAGGGCCAGTCAATGAATTTGTAAAAAGAGGGAACATTATTAAAAGCTTAAATAAAAAAGTTTAAAACAAAATTGGGCGATCTCGATAACAAAGTTTACACCTGACCGGAATAGTGGAAAAAGTACAAGTGAGTTTGATTCAGAATGTGGTTAAAGACATTTATTTCTCTAAAGATTACAATAATCACTTACAGAGAAAAACATAGTTTTAAACAAAAATTATATAACCTAATTAGCGTAGTTAATGAGGTAGTTGTTTTCTTTTTTATTTTTATTAGGTGGGCAGTACAAACATCTTTTACAAAATAATTCAAAAATGTTAGTGGAGAAACAATTTATGTTTACTAAGGCCTATGACTTAGTGACATGTCGATTGATTTAAATATTTTGTTTGTTAGAATAGCAAGTACAACAGTTTGAATAGTAGTTAGTACATTAAATATACCTATACTAAATCAGAGTTTAATATTATTATATGTTGTGTTTTGTACATAATATTTGTGTAGTAGGTAATTATAATTTATATCTAAGCAAGTAGGTATATAAAATAAAAATATGTGTAAGCTTTTTTATTATTTATGGGAGATTGTTTCGTAGTTATGTATGTATGTATGAAGTTTTGTATGTATGGTATTAGACGTAGGGTTAGTATCAGTATTTTTTTTGTATTTACATGTTACATAATATATGGGCTTAGTATTTTTTTTTAGTCTTACATAACATTAACATTCAAAAATAGTAGTTTTAAGATTTTATTAGCAAAACATCCTTTAAAATGTAGCTTTTTAATAACCTTATAAATGTTTAGGCTTCTTTTATATCTTTAGGCAATTTATTATAATTTTGGGCCCCTTCATATAGAATACTCTTTTTTCCGTAATTCGTCCTAGGCATTCGCAGACAGATGTTATTGGCTTGCCGAGTTAACCGTTTGTGGCTGTCTATCATTTTTGTGAATGTTAGATGTGAGTGGATATCTTATACATAATTATACATTAATTACATTATTGTTCATTATTATCGTCGTCGTCGATCTCGTTGATGTAGACTGTAGGTGAAGAATTGGTACAGATGTCACCATTGCTTTCTAAGCAAGCAGTGTAGTTTTAATCCACCAATTTTTCCTGTACCCACAAGCTGCTCCGCATCCTGTTTGTAAAGATTCTGGAGCCTTTTGAGTTACTAAATCTAACACGCCCACAATTATTTTATGAATAATGCGACAATATCAATTTTTTCTTTACTTATCAAATATAAAATAGTTTTCTTGAAATCAAACATAAATACGTAACTGGTCTGTTATCTTGACGATATGAACTTTCTTCTTTTCATCCGCTTTTTTTTTCACATAAAAAACACCTATTTTACTTTTCCAATCAAAGTCAATATAAGCAGTAACAATTTTAAGTTTTTTTCTGGATGGAAAGCATGCTGATGTGATGATCCTTTATTGTTATATTTTTGTCTTCATACTGAAAGCATATAGAAAAATCCGCGAGTACCTGTTTAAATATTGAGAAAATCCATCCGCTCTTTCTGCAGAAGCAGCTCTGCTTTCAGCGTTGATATTCGTCTAGTGACTTTCACAATATCTCTTAATCCAGCTATCATAGTAGCAGCACTACATCATGCAGTCCACAACTGTGCGCTTTTCGCGAAACTGTGAAATGAACTGTCGCCTGCGGTATTCCCGGAGCAATACGACTTTCAAACTTTCAAGAAAAGAGCGTACTCCTTCTTAAAATGTCGGCAACGCACTTGTGACGCCTCTAGTGTTGCTGGTGTCCATGGGCGGCTGGTCCTTACCCCATTTTTCTTAACTTCAGGATCGGACTATTGTCCAAATTTCCTCGATCTGACAGAAAGTTGCACTAATTCATAACTTGAAGCAACGGTTCTGTATTATTTTTAACTTTAAAATTATAGTCTTAGTCTAGCATGAAAACAATTCAGAACATTTATGAATAAAGTAGGCTGTAAGCCTTAATTCGTTCCTTTTTTCTAATAACGGACATGTTCTGAAAATGTAAATCATGGACATGTTCTGAGAAAAGTGAATACATTTTATGGTTATTTGAAGCATATGGTTGTAGTACCTACCTGTAAAATGTGCACCAAAGTTCAATTTCATATTGATCAATACCCCTCACATTTATTTTTTTAGACATTATTGGTAATAAAGAAATAGGCCTATATGAGGTTGTTTCTTGGGGTGGTTTTCCAGGTTTTGGCAACATTGTAAAACTATGCCACTTTCCACGTGTCAGGTACGTATTTTAGTCTTAATATTGGTATTTTTTATTAAAAGTGATGCGCATGCGTAAATAGTTTTTTACTGTAAATACCATAATAATACAAGTAGGACATTGCTATTACAATCTAATCTACGATACTAACTAATGAGTAATTTTATAATAAAAATAATACTAACATTTATACACAATCTTAAGCTTAAATAACATGCATAGTAAAATAGTAATATACGTTTATCTTTTACTTAGTTGACACCGGTTTCGAGATTGTGTTGTCTTCCGACATAGGCCTCCCCTAATTTTTACCATAGCTTTCGATCTTGTGGCTTTGTCTTCCATGTGACCCCAGCCCTTTTCCGAAAATGATCCTCCCATTTTTGACGTTGCCCACCTCTCTTTTTCTTTTAATGTCATGGACACCAATCCGTTACGTCCTTTGTCCATTTTTTTTTCATTAATTTGGTTTTGTTTCGTTCATAGAGAGCCCGACTCTATTGCTTTCGTATACAAGCTGTTCTAGTATCTCCTGCAGGCTTTTCGGATCACCTATAATAATAAAATAATAATAAATATTCCGGACATCTAACACACAACGCCATCTAGTCCCAAGCTAAGCAGAGCTTGTGTTATGGGTACTAGACAACTGATATAAATACTTATATACATTTTTTTTGTAAATACATACATATTATACATAGAAAACACCCAAACTCCCAAACAAATATTTGCAGATCATACAAACAATTGGTCTGACCCGGGAATCCAACCCGAGACCTCAAGCTTAGCAGTCGCATACGATACCACTACGCCACCGAGGCAGTCGGGCTATAACAGGGTTAATCGTCCGCGAATCTATGATGGTTTAGTTTTGTTCCATTAATGTTGAGTCCGTATCTGTCCCAATCAAGCCTTCTAAATTTATGTTCCAGTACTGCTGAAAATAGTTTAGGTGATAATCGGTCACCTTGTCTCACACCTCTTTGTATAAGAAAATATTCCCCTATTCTTTCAGTTCTTATTCTTGCCTTCATGTCCTTATATGTGTTGTTAATTAGCCGTATGTTTTTACTATATATGCTTTGTGATTCCAGCGCTTCCCATATTTTTGTATGTTTTAGCGAGTAGAATGCTTTGTTTCTACTCGCTAAAACATACAAAAATATTTTTTTAATCAACAAATGCTAAATAGTAAGTAATTCCATATTCATTCATTTCCGGATGACTTGTTTTATCGTATAAATGTGGTCGATAGTGGAGAAGTCGCTACGTAATCCAGCCTGTTCTCGGGGTTTTTTTTTTATTATTATACTAGACCCCCACACTCAAGTGTGGACTGTTTTAACGATTATTGTTTTTTTTTACTCTTTAATTTATGCACAGCTCTCATTCACTCATCCCTCGTCTTGATACATATCAATTTTTCTTTTATCCTTCCTCTGTCACACTCTGGCTTAATTTTCTTTTAACTTCTTATTGCTGAAAACTATTTACGGCACGGGGACTATTTGGGGGGGAAGTCACTATTCCAATGACTATTTTGTTTTTTTTTTAACAATTTTTTAACTAATTTTCAAAAAATTTTAACTAATTTTTTAACAAATTTTAACAATTTTTTTTTTGAACAAAGCATTTTTTGAAATTTAAACAATTTTAACTAATTTTTAACAATTTTGAACTAATTTTTTAACTACAATTTTACTACAAATTACGAAACAGATTATCTAAGACAATACAATAACAATCTGCTCTATATAAATGTAAATTTATATATTACAATTCTACTACTATTTTGTCTATATGTTCCTTACTTTAATTACTTAATTTTATATGCTGGCCTAATTATACAACTATAGTTATCTAACATATTTTTTCTTAAACCTTATTTCTGTTATTGACTATTTTACAAATTTTAATACAATATCTCAGGAACATGTCTCTGTCCTTTCTCGACATAATCTCAGCTAGGGAATTTTGATTAATTTTGTTGTCCATCATGAATTCTAAATTCTGTCTATCGCGGTTATGGACCGGGCAGTCCAGAAGGACGTGGAGGACAGACTCCGAACACCCAGGATCGCAGATGCACGATGGATTCTCCTTGCACTTGAAACGATGCAAGTACTCGAAGAATCCACCGTGCCCCGCCAAAATCTGGGTGAGGAATCTGTCCACCTTTATTTTGCGGATGATCCTGTACGCGGCTATCGCATCAGGGAAAAACATCCTAGGGACACCAGCCGTTTCGCCGTCTCGATACCGCTGGTTCCATTCATCAAACGATTGCATACGAGTGCTCCGCTTGATTAATGAAACCGGGCAGCTGTCGTAGTCAAAGGTGCGCTTTGACTTCAGCGCAGCTTCCTTGGCCAGATGGTCGGCACGCTCATTCCCCTCTAGTCCTGCGTGAGCTTTGATCCAGTACAGACTGATTCGTCTGTCCTGGAGCAGAGCCCTTTGCAGATATCCCCAGATATGTTCTCGGGGTTGGTTCTCATCTAGAATCTTTGCTATACGGTTTAATAATATTTTCGAAAAGATTTTGTGTAATTAAATTTCTTGCTGTCGGTCCTATCATGTCTTTTTATTCTAACTTGACCTAGATTTAATTTCAACTTTCTTTAATTCATATTCTAGTTTAGTTAGTCCCAGTTTATATTCTCTAGTGAATTTTGTAGTTCTAATAGGGATTCTCGATTTTTTATTTATCTTATATTAAGGGTAGCAACATTAAACGTGATTTGCTTCACGTTGAATTGTGTCACGAATAAACTGGGAATCCTTAGCGGCAGCAATCACCGTCGACGAAAAGGTTCAAATACTGAACGAAAACATAATGGAACTATACGATGTTCATGCGCCGTTGAGGAATATCAAACTAAAACATCCACCTGCACCCTGGTTGACGGACAGCATCCGCGACGCAATGCGGAGAAGGGATGGGGCTTTCCGGCGTTTTAAAAGAACTCGAAGTGATGATTCCTGGCTTGCTTACAAAACCGCTAGAAACAAGTGCAATCAGATGATACGTAATGCTAAACGCCGTTATATTCTCGATAACATCTCTACATCTTCCTCTGCCGATATTTGGAAGTTTCTAAGGACTCTCGGCATTGGTGAGCGCCACGCGGATCTTCCGATGGGCATTGCTTTAGATGATATCAATCGTCATTTCACCACTTCCACTACCTTGGATCATCAAAGCAAGGCCCAAACCATCGATTATGTGGCCCGACTGCCTAGACCTAATATAAACCCCTTCGATTTTTCTCCGGTTGCGTCAGAGGAAGTCATGCGAATTGTTATATCTATAAAATCCAAAGCCACTGGGAACGATAACATTAGTCGTTTCATGGTAATCACTATTTTGGAACAACTCTTACCCGCCATAACATACATAATTAATTATTCTTTAGACTCCAATTGTTTCCCATCCCTATGGCGCAAAGCTTATGTACGTCCATTGGCCAAAGTATCTAGCCCCACCCTCCCTAGCCATTTTCGTCCCATATCTATACTCCCATTCCTATCCAAAATCCTTGAAGCCTGTGTACATAAGCAACTATCTCAATTTATTTACCAGAACAACTTGCTCAATGTATACCAGTCAGGATTCCGACCTGGTCATAGTACAGGGACTTGACATTAAGGCGGCTATAGAGGATGGAAAGATAACTGTACTAGCCCTAATTGACTTTTCAAATGCCTTCAATGCAGTGAACCATGAGATTTTGCTTACAATACTTTCCCACTTTATGATTTCCGACGATGCACTGGAATGGTTCTCATCCTATCTTCGAGGACGCCAGCAGGCTGTTCGCACTGATGAGTCGTCATCGCTATGGGCTGAACTTGACTCTGGTGTTCCTCAAGGCGGCATTCTTTCTCCACTTCTTTTTTCGTTATTTATTGACTTTGTAACTCACAAACTTCAGTGTTCGTATCATCTGTATGCAGATGATCTACAGATTTACTCACATGCAAGAGTAGAAAATATTGGCGACGCGATCAACAGCATCAACCATGACCTAGACACCATTAAAAATTGGTCCAGCAAGTTCGGGTTAGACGTGAATCCGACCAAATGTCAGGCGATCTTCATGGGGAGCCCAAGAATGGTACATAGAATTGACTACGACACTATCTCAGACATAATTTTTGCTGGCACAGTATTGCCTATTAGTCAGTCGGTCAGGGACCTTGGCCTCCACATAGACACAACTCTGAATTGGCAAACTCAGGTAACCAGTGTTAGTCAAAAGGTTACGAATACTCTGCGTGTCCTCTATCGACTAAAAAATTTTCTCCCAGTAAAAACCAAGACCATGCTGGTACAGACGTTGATTTTCCCAGTCATTGACTATGGTGATGTATGTTACCTCGACCTGAATGCAGATCTCCTCAATAAACTAGACCGGCTTCTCAACAATTGCATTCGATTCATATTCAACTTACGAAAATACGATCATGTATCTGCTTACCGGACGGAACTGTCATGGTTACCTATCAGACAACGCCGCAGTATACGGGCGTTGACAACGTTGCACTCTCTTCTACATTCTCCCAACTCACCCAGTTACCTAACATCCCACTTACAATATCTCTGCTCTAACCATGACAGAAATCTTCGCTCCTCCGATAATCTCCTCCTTCTTTGTCCTGCACATTGTTCCCGCGTTATTCATTCTTCCTTCACCGTCCAAGCAGTAAATCTCTGGAACGCCCTCCCGTTAGAAATTAGGTCGTGTGCTAGCCGATTGAGCTTTAAGATTAGAGTGCGCAAGCACTACGGAGACTTGTTGACGGAGTCATCGGAATGATCTTTTATTTGTTTACAACTGCGTTTGGACGTATGCTTATGTATGTATGTTTTATTTTCTATATCTTATATATGTATGTATGTGTGTGTATATGTATATGTGTGTATGTGTATATATGTATGAGTGTATATATATATATATCTATGATTATTGTATTTATAATATTAATGTCGCGTAATAGTACTTTTATGTTTAATTCTCACATATGATTCAATAATACACCTGCTACACACAGCTCTGCACCACCCAAAGGTTGACTTGAAGATAATGCCTATGGCATTAAGTCCGCCTTGCGCAATGTAATTGCAGGAAGCTTAAATAAATAAATAAATAAAATTTGTTAATTTCATCTTCAGTTGTGATCTTTTATTTATTTATTTAATGTCAACGGTAACATTTATTTAATTTTTAATTATTCTCTAGTATCGATACGTTGGTCCTATGTGCTGTCCACGGGATCCGATACAGTCGACGCCAGCACTACATCTTAAGGGCATCGATTTTGCATCGATCTTTAAGGCGAAATGTGCACGTTTCTGTGCCATAGATAAATTTTGGAAATACTAAACTTTCATGGTGGTCTTTCCTGGCCTTGGTGATGTTATGAAGTGTTACGGTTGCACCAGTCCCTTATCAGCCTGTCAACGTCAGATCCTGTGATAGTGCATCTCCTTCGAATCTCATCTTCACATCCTCCAGTGTTTGTGAAGGTGGAACCAAGGTACACATACTCGTAAAATTTAACAACCTCACAGTTGCCAATCACAGTGATGTCGGGATGGTTTAATTCAGCTCGGTTCACTATTATAATCTTGGTTTTATCTCTGTTTTGGGTAAGACCGAAGGAGAGGTTGGTGGTCTTTAGAAGTGTCTGCAGGTGTTTCATGTCTTCCTTCGTTTGAGTTAGAAGGGTAGTGTCGTCGGCTTACCTTAAGTTAGACATCTTTCCACCTCCAACTGAAATCCCTTTGTCTCATTGTTCCAACACGATGCTCATAATATACGCCGTATAAATGTTGAACAGGAGTGGAGACAATATGCAATATCGCTCTCGAACGCCAGTTTGAGTGCGAAAGCTTTTTGAGTCAACGTCCTCTATCGGAACAGTCTCAGTTCCATCCTCATAAAGTCAGCGTATGAGACTAACCAGGTAGAGCGACACTCCCATTTGAATTAGCACGTCCCATAGAATATGCCATTTCACAGTATCGAAGGCCTTGCGAAAGTCGACAAGGCAGATATAGAGTGGGATGTCAAACTCTCTAGACTTTTCGATCAATTGTCGAAGAATTAGGACCTGCTCTCTTGTTTCTCGACCTCTGACAAATCCCGTTTGCTCAATAGCTATTTCAGAACCCAGAAAAGCCTACATTCTGGTGTTGATGTCATGAGTACTTTGCTGGCGTGGGTTTTTAAAATAGCTATAAAGAATTAATAAAAAATACTTTTAGTAAATGAAGGTTGATTAAAAAACCCGGTTTCCCCCTCTACCCCTGGCCCAGAACAGGTACGCCCATGTCTACATATATAATATTAATTAATATATCTATTTGTGCTTGTCTGTTTGTTTCAGCGTACTAAATACAACGAAAAGCCCTATATTCAGTCCACTTTGAATTCGAAAAATTTGGACAGTTGCAATTTATTGTTTCATAACACACGTATTTCCATTGCACTTGATAAAAAAAATATTTTGCGTATCAGAAATAAATAGCATTTGCGTTAAATGCCTTAAAATAATGACATTGCGTTGCTAAAGGCAGTGGATACTCATTTATGCCAGGTTTTGTATTAGTGTTAGAGATAACCTATCTACCTTTTACATGAGGTGGTGGTTAATCCTGGTGGGGTTAAGGGAAAACCCCCACCAAGATTTGTGGAGAGGTGTGTGCCACTCTGCGCTCGAGAAGAGAGGGATCCGGGTACTGCTGTTATTAACACATCCGGACCCCTCCCAACATATGCTAGGTATATATACCTACCTACCTGGTTTAGGGAGTAGTCGTTAAAATGAAATATTGTTTTAAAATTGGTATGCGAATTTATATACTTCCGATTTTGTTATAAAACCTGCGATAAAACAATATATGTGCACTTTTGTATTTTTAAATTGTACTCTGTAACTGATATACCAATGTGGGTTTTAAAAATATATACCTATACCGACTAGCTGACCCACGCAACCTCGTTTGCGTTTTCTTTGCCCGTAGCGTGAAAAATTTTCCCCATTTTTTAAACGTTCTTCATTGGTGCTCCGCTCCTATTAGTATTAGCGTGATGATATATAGCATATAGCCTTCCTTGATAAATGGACTATCCAACACTGTAATAATTTTTGAAATCGGACCAGCGGTTCCTGAGATTAGCGCGCTCAAACAAACAAACTCTTCAGCTTTATAATATTAGTATATAATTAATATTAATTATTAATTCATCATTATTTTCATGATCTTAGCCGAAAGACGTCCACTGCTGGCCAATGGACTTCCCCAAGGCCAAAAAATATTAATAATATAACGAGAGATAATATTATATAAGTATTACCTTATTAATGTAATATTATTCGTAATTATATAATATTTGAATAATTATGAATTATTGAATATGTATAAATCTTTTTGTTTTTTTTTACACATGTGGAAACCCCCTCGGGCCGTTAAAAAAGGGTAACTTAATTTTAATTTCATTAAACTGTCTTACCTACCACACTAAAATATACGGTATCCATTTTTAAAGTATTAATCGTCAAAAGTGTGTCCCAAGCAGTACACAATATACGCAGGCAGTGTAAAATACCAGTTAGCGCCATCTAGTGAAAAACGTGCGGTGACGTTTAGTGAGGCTGTTATAGAACCTGCGAGTGGGGCTGCGCTCGCGCCTCGCGCCGCGGTAGCACGCATGAGCAAACAGCGAGTAACTTGAACAACATGCCAGGCAAGGTATCATTCATCAGTCACAGTTGACGCTACTCTGTGGACGGTGCTCTCTCGCCCCCTCCTTTATGCTTCGCGACAATACGGGGAAGGCAGAGTGCATAACACATCATCAGAATGTGACATTATAAGTGCACTGTTTAGTTAATATTTCCCTTCGCCTTCCCTATTAACTAACGTTAACAAACTTTTTATTACTTTCTAAAACGTATTTAATTTTCCGCGTGTGTCTCGTTCCAAGCTCGCGCAAACAAACGTGTGTGTGTATAAATAAATATTAATTTTATAGTGTGTTAAGCTGTACCAAACATGACTATATCATACGCCGGTGAAGTACCCAATGGTAGCAGTTTCGGATGTTTCTGGAGGATCCTTTGCAAGTAAGTTTCAATAATATTTGTCGGGACAGAGGCTTTGACCGCTGGCACTGTGCCGTCCGCTACTGCTCCGGTCCCGCAGACACTATGAAACAGCTGTTCCGAGCGATGCCTGTGCGTCTCGTTCCTATATGACGAAATAACACACCCATAGCCTGTAACCACTTGTTATACTTTGACAATAGCACGGGCTCTTGCCTTCCGCCAATTGTGATCCGCGACTTGTACGTATTAATTTAGAAAATAACACTGTCCTCGCACTGTGTTTACGTCAAACACCAATCGAAAGTTTGTTATTAGCTGTTATAGCAATGGAAGAGTGAGGATCACAGCGACGACACTTGGGTTGACCTCGTAGTGTCGCGCTAAATAAATGCCACTTAATGGTAAAATGTGAACTAGAATCAATTCAATGTTTGATCGCAGTTCGGAAGCCAAGGCCCTGACAACGAAAGGTGGCGAAAGTAACCCAGACGCGTGCACTAATCGATAAAAATTTAAATAGTCATGCTTATGATAATATTATTTTATTTCCTTTTTATGGTTTTCAACACGACGATAACGTCAAAGTTGACGTTATTTACAAATTATAGACAATAAGAACAGCACACGTATGCTACAGGTACCTATTTTATTTACATGTTGTACCTAGATATTAGTGTCATAATTATCCGTTGCATACTTGTTAATGTTTCTAATAACTTGTAGTGAGTTCCAGACTATGTTGCAGGCGAGACAGCAAATTAATTTTAAATTTAATTTTGAATATCTACATTAATTTCTTAATAAAACCCTTATTGAGTTAAAAATCTCATATTTATTATTTTGCTTTTAAAATTGATAGATATCTCAACAGTAAATATAATAAGGCACAATGAAAATAAAATTGCTGTTATATACGTACTACATATAGAAACTAGTCTAGACTTAACTTACGGTATAGGTAACGCCGCACTATACGCTGAAATCTATTTACATGATTTTTACATAAAAAAAAATCATTGCACCATAAACTGCTATTGTCTTACTGAAATATTTTGAATTTGATCCATACAAAGATTGTCTGGAAGATATTGTTTTTGGCAATAATGCCGCCCTTTGTACATAATATATCTGTAGTTTTATGTACCTACTGTTTCGAAACTCTGTAATCCGGCGTTTAAAGTTTTCTATCTGTATTTTATAGTCTTTAAACTTAATTTCATTATTCAATACTGTTTCGTTTTTAATTATTGTGCTTATATATTGGTATTGCCTTTATAACATAATATTATTTTGTTATTTACTTAAACGAGTAACTGAATAGACAGTAACTGAATCGACTTCTCCATGTCAACTGAGAGACATAATTTTAAAAATACATTTGGATTGAAACAGTATGATATACATTTACGTAATTTACTCGCCAATACCGTTGTTTAGATTCTATGTAGGGTTTAAATTCCGTCTTAATTTTTTTATAAAATATATATAGCCGAAGTCATCTAGCCGATTATTACGAATTTCTCAACACCTCACTCAATAAAATCGGCTTATTAGCTTAGGCGCTACAGTAGAACATACAAACATTCATGTCCGTCTCAAATTCGATGCCCGGGTCGGATCAGACTACTGTGCAGGGGATATTATTGTGCTCAAGTGTGTGAGCAAACACAGGTCCGACCTCTGTTCCCTCACTTTCATAATCCGATGGGACGGTTATAGACACGAACGGGAAGAGACACAGGACCGATGGCTTTACGTGCTCTCCGTAATAAGTATTCAAATAGTCAATCTAGCCATCATAGTAGGTACAGGCTCTGCTTATTTTAAGGCTGATGTACAAAATATTCATTTTAAAGTGTCCAAAAATATTTAAATATACCTAGACTGCCAAAAATCATTATTCTTCGTTTTGGCTTTCTAAAAACCCGTAAAGCACAATGACCTAACAACTTTTTAGATATCATTTTCGCATGCATTTAAAAAAAATTGACAGACAGAATGGCATAAAAGTACCAATACTTAAGATTCATATAAGATTAATAAACACAAAATACTTGAAAACGACTACATTGGGAGTCTGACTTGGAATTACACGCATTCAGTTGGAACAGTTAATAAGACCTGTTGGGTACATTTGTACATTTAAAATAAATTATTCAGTCCGAAGTTCGATCATCAGACAACCTGTACTAGCAATAAATATATATTCAATTAAAATAGGTATGTGGAGTATCGACACCAATTTCCTTCTCAACTAATTGCTGGAGTTTAATTGACTTTATTGTCGACTTTGCCAGATAGGTTATGTTTGCATTGTGGGTCTGCATTCTCTCTAAGTATAGACATTAAAAATTTATGTCACAATCAATGACTTTCAAAATTGTATCTAATAGTGAGGCAATTAAAACTTTATTGCATTATAACACACTAGCGACCCGCTCCGGCTTCGCACGGGTGCAATGCTGATACTAAATTAAATACACTACAGAAAAACTATGAACGTTGTATATAAAAAAAAAACATAGCGGCCCGCTCCGACTTTGCACGGGCATAAAATAGAAACCTCTAAAATTAGCAATGTTGCCTTGGTATATGATGCATGTATTATACATATAAACCTTCCTCTCGAATCACTCTATCTATTGGAAAAAACCGCATCAAAATCCGTTGCGTAGTTTTAAAGATTTAAGCGCATAGGGATATAGGGTCAGAAAAGGCGACTTTGTTTTATACTATGTAGTGATACGAAAAAACTATTATACCTACTTTCTTCGGTAGGTTCATTCTAAGATCATGTTGATGATGATGATGACATGATCACCTTCTCTATTTGACAATGTACCTCACATTATCAAATAGAGAAGGTATTATTATCAAATAAAGAAATATGTTTTACACAGTTTGCCATTTATTAAGATGAAGAAGAAGAAGAAGAAATATGTTTTAAATTTTTGATTTAAACATTAGCTGACGCGGCAAACTTCGTACTGCTTCAATTGATTTTGGTTATTATTTTCTAAATTTTAAAATTGTTTTAGTATTTGTGCTCGCCTCAGCTACCCCGGGTAGCGTACAGTCGTAGACGCAGAAAACATAATATTTCGACTTTTTTTGAAATTTGCTTCTATACAAACCTAGTTTTGATTTTGATTAATAACAAACACAAAAAATAATCCAATCTGGTGCAGTGGATCGAAAGTTATAAGCGTACATACATTTCTGTGATTCATTTTTATTAATTATAGATTTTTTGCACATTAAAACACGTTTATAATATTATTGCTAATGAGTAATATTGCACGTCACGTTTATACATTTTTCATTCGTGTTTTGAACATTATTACAAGTCACGTATATATTTGCTATACCTACCTACTAACCATTTTAAAATAAAATCATATAATACCGACACTATTTCCATGCGATTGCACAGTTTCCACTGGGTGTTGTGGGTTCGGAACTCATATGGGACAACCCTTTGTGTGATTGACAAATTGTTATTAAGAGTCTGGATATTCTTTGTGTCCATCTCATGTACGTTTGTAAACGTTGTGTTTTCCCGAAGAGGATAAATACATAAGTATTAATAAGAAAACATGATTACGAGACTACATTCGCATAATAAAAAAACAGAAAATTGCAATCTAAGTAAAAAAATACCTTGGTTCTTTTCCTGAAATAACAACGAACATAGATGGATAACTGTCTGAGTATAAATAATGATCTTGATCTATAAATGATTTAAAAGTCGTGATAAAATGTAACAACACAACAATCAAAGTTGACAGACAAATTATAGGTTTAGTTTTAAAATTGTAGATCATACGTGATGCTCAGCTAAAACTAATGTTGCACGTGGTTGCCTTCTAGATGTAATGTATTTATTCGGCATTAAACCTAGTATTACAGAGTTATATACACCCGTGATCGATTAAGCAATATTTTTTGCTGTTAACTACAGATTCAGAAGGTCGGTCGACACTGATATTAGTAATTAGTAAGCGGGTTTCGGCCGTGGCAACTTGTGACAAGGTTAAAGAATTTTGACGAATTCAGGCTTAGCTTTAAAATGTACAACAAACAGCTCTATGTCATGGTCAGAGGAAAGGGAACTTTCTCGTCATTAATCGTTAGTTTTATTTGTTAAACACTATGAATTATAAATACGATATTTGCTATGTAATGTGCAGTTATCAATACCACATGTAATATAATGCAAGAGTTGAAATAACTAATTAATGATGTTCAAGTTGTCGTTGGATTCTGGTCTGTTTTTATCTGAATGAAGTCAAAAGACAAAAAGAAGAATCTTATGTGATCAAATACATGTGAGACATTTTAAATGTATATTTAATCAGGTTCGACATTATTTAATGCAATAGAATAGTAAGAGAAATAATTACTGAAATATAATTTCGCGATGAAAACCAAGACACTAGACTAGCTGAACTCCGCGGCGCGACTATAACCGCGGGCAACGCGGTATCCTTATAAATTGTAGCCTATTTGTTGTTCTGATGTATAAGCTATATTATTGTAAAGTTTCATCAAAATCGATCAGTAGTTTTTGCGTGAAATAGCAACAAACATACAAGTTACATACTCACAAACTTTCGCGTTTATAATATTAGTAGAATAAGTGTAACAGATAATTCTAAATTTACAAGTGAATAAGATGGCATTGTTATTGGGAACAATTTAGTTTTTTTCACAACTATGTTGTTAAACTCACATGTAAAGGAACATCAATATTAATGTGATAATAGCTGCCCTACTGAAAATTGGTTGAGAATCTGTTTGGTGTGACAATATTAAAATGCCTTACTGTTTGAAATCACCAAATATCTTTTCTTACATATTATGTTCGAAGAATAGTTAGGTACGTTCTCAAGGGGAGTTAGCCAAGTTAAAACCAATCTATACTAATATATAAAGCTGAAGAGTTTGTTTGTTTATTTGAACGCGCTAATATCAGGAAACACTGGTCCGATTTGAAAAATTCTATGTATCATCACGCTAATACTAATAGGAGCGGAGCACCAATGAAGTATGTTTCAAAAATGGGTGAAAAATTTCACGCTACGGGCAATGGAAGACGCAAACGAGGTTGCGTGGGTCAGCTAGTTCGCAATAAAATAAGGAAGATCATGAAACAGATTGTTGAAAAGTCAAGGAAAAGGGAAGTACGAAATTATTTACACCGTCCCCTAATATTTTTTATTTTTTAAAGACAACGCCCGCATTAGGAATATGCATCCTGTGTCGCGGGGGACTTTACAAACATACATGTAACGGACACAAAGAACACCCAGACTCAGGTCAACACTTTGTGGATCACACAAAGTGATGTCCCACGTGGGATTTGAACCCACGACACTTGGCGCAGTAGCAAACGGCGTAGTGACCGCTTAACCCACTAGGCCAACCGTGCAGTCAAACAACTATAGTTTACAACTATAGTTTGCATTAATTCTTAAAAGCAAAAGTTAATACCCACTTACCTGTTACTACTGTCTTGAATAATTTTATATCGGTTCTAATCTGACTAGAATACATGCCTATGGGGTCAATTCTAAAGTTTTATGACTTGGCTGCTGCGTAATATTAGATAGTAAGACAATAGAATTCCACAGCCATGTAAAAGTTAACTATACATGTATAATCCGACACAAAGTATCGGAGATTTTGGCAGATAAAATAAAATATATAAAAACTATGAATATCATAAAGATATTTATTATTTTAGTGTTTTTATCCGACACACAAGGTCATTTAGTTTTGAACTAAGCAGAGCTTGTACTTTGAAAAGTAGATTGATTGATAAAACAATTACATTTTTTTTTGTACATACGTACATAAAGAACACCCAAACAGCGAAACAAATACTTAAATGAAATACTTATTATAAATGTTTGGTTCGATCCGGACATCAAACCCAGACCTTAGCACAGTAATCACTACAACTGCAGGCAGAAAAAAAACAAAAAATATAGTAAAGTAAGGTTTACACAAATTGAAATTAAAATGGAGAAAGTTTTGAATAATAAGTAATTAAATACTTAGTCAAAATCTTATCGTCTATTTCATATTACATCATTGTTGATGTAAGTAAAAATGTTTGAACACGAAGAGTGTGGCAGTCAAAAGTATAAAAAAATATTATACTCAAGTAGTTAAATGTTTACATATTTATTTATTTTACATCAAAACTGTTGTTGTACTTTAGGTGCATTGGCGTATTTAATATCTAAGGCATTCTCGACCATTCAAGCTTTGAGTGATACATATGTGTCTACATACATCCGTGTGTTGTTAGCGCAGTAATCTTCGAAAAGAAACACGAGATTTATATGTGATACCCGTCTCTAGTTTCAAGACTTTAACTTTAATAAAATAGGTTAGCTTTTGCTCGGGGTTCCGCTTGCATACATGTATCTCGGTTATCGTGGTAATTTGTAGCCTCAGTCCTTCCTCAATACTCAAAGTACTCGTATATCCGAGTCACATTTAATTTAAGTCGGTATAACCTTTTAGCTGTGATAAAGTAACAGACGGACAGAGTTACTTTCAAATTATGATATAAATATGGATACGTACACCTAGATGAAGGATTTATATCTGTACTTTTTTCTTTAATAATAAAAAAATGAATTCTAGGTAGATTGACTGAAACTCTCATAGTATAAACCGTTTAAAGGTTTGAATGGTAAACTCGATATGAATCAGCGTCACCTAACACTGTCAATGTGTGTAGGTAATTTAATACTCATAATAATACATTACTTTTAACAACTGATAGTAGAAAGGAGCACAGTAGACGTCTTCTGTTCATTGAAGGACCAAATATTTAACTAGATACTTAGCCGGGGAAGTACACGGCGTGTGTATCTACTTATATGGAAAATTCATAAGAAAATTGAATCGCATTTGAGTGACTCATTCGAAATGACTTATCAAGGACGAATTATTTGTAAACTATTACGTCATTATCGTGAAACCGGAATGAATTATATTAAATATATATATACAATAACACTATAGGTTTATTTGTCCTGGGAGATAATTACTGTCATGACATCTGACTTTCAAACGTCAGAATCGCTCAAATCTAGGTAATCAATTTACTTGAGCTATATGTATTTATTTGTATAACGTCTTCCTGAACTGCGGTCGCTTAAGGTGTAACCACACAGCACGAAATGTACGAATTCGAGGCCAGTAGGTTCGCAAATAATGTACTTACCCATCTTAATGATGTGAACAAACAATGATTATGTCGATACATTTAACTGCTGCTTAATAGATTTTTGTTGACACTGAATAAATAAAGTTTGACTTTGAGATATAAGTGTTAGCATTATTTTTTAACAATATAATACCAAATTATTCGAGGTAACCAAAGAATGATAAGTATGGTTTCTTTCTGTACAGATAGTCTAGCATTAAATATAAACAGATTGGTAGGTATTTAGAACAGAATCCTATAGACAATAGGTATCTTATAGAAGGTTTTGCACGCTGGCTAGACGGGTTGTATAGGGTTTGTATAAAATTTGCCTTCTCTTCGCAGTTTTTTCTTTATTAGTCTCTTACGAAACTCACGAGATGAAAAGGGGTGTCGCTGATATTTATTGCCCGATAGTTATAAATATCAAAATAATGGAAATGGTTATGGTTGTTTTAATCCTTTGAAGTCTTTGAACTTTATTACTGTAGTGTTTATATTGTAGATGATATAGATGTAGAGGCGCTCATAGCCCAGTTGCCCTCGACGATTAGAAACAATTACCGAGGGTAAGCAACGACGTTGCGGTGGCATATTACCATGAGCGACTCCGTGATTCGGAGGTCACGTTAAGCAGTCGGTCCCGGTAGTTATCATAGAATAACAGTCGTGAAGCTAAGTTGGAGGTCTTTGGACGGCTTAAAAACATCCAACGGCTCTTGCCGTAATCTTTTACGTAGCCACAACCTTGTCTTGCCAGTCCCCAACCCGCACTTGGCTAGCGTGGCGACCTATGGCATTAACCCTCTCCTGAGAGGAGACCCGAGCCCAGCAGTGGGACGTTATGGGTTAATATATCATTTTGCAGTCTTATTCACCTTACATTGCCCCGTAAACGCTCGATTACGAGGTTTCGGTAGTCGGAGTCGATGTTTGTTGTTTGTTTTCGATGTAGAATATGTATGTACTTACAAAAAAAAAATATTATGTATTTATATCAGTTTTCTAGTACCCATAGTACAAGCTCTGCTTAGTTCGGGATTAGATGACGTTGTGTGTTAGGTGTCCCAAATATTTATTTCTTTACTGGCTTTCGCCCGCGGCTTCACTCACATTTAATAAAAAGTACTAAGGTTCATAATGATCGGTTAAGTAGTTTTATTAACAAATAAACTTACTTTCACCTTTATAATATTAGTGTGATTCACACACTAGGATATAGGTACTCCTGCGGGTTCACTGCTGCCTGCTGGATACAGTTGTTGCCATCTTGTTGATATGGCTGACTGGAAAGTTTTTTTATTTTTTTTATTTATTTATTTATTCTTGGAAAGACTTACAGACATATAACATTAATAAATAAGTACAATTAAATCATCCTATTGCTAATTACAAGTCTCTGCATGTAGACACTCTGAGGAGAACTGTCGACTTTCATTAAAATTCAAAAATGCAGTACACATGTAACCAATACACACAAGAAATAGCATATGATTATATAGGTAGAACAATGCATATAAAGAAATGCCAAGAAAAATCAACACAAAAAAAACCAGTAACACAAAATAAAACAATAGTAGAAACAGAGTAGTACAGTTTGGTGCCGCTTTACGTTTAAAAAAAAGAATGAGTTAAAATCCACCTAACCCCGTTCACGCTGGTACAAAATAAGTCTATATCAAAATTCTGTGAAAGCTTATTAAAACGGTTTGCACTTCTTAAAGAAAAGGCGTTACGTCTATAGTTAGTTGTTGAAAAGGGTATGTTTAATAGGGGTCGTTGTCGAAAACCAACTCTATTCACATTCATTTCTATCTTAGCAACAAGTTCCTTGCTGTCAATGGAGCCCTGTGCAATACTTATCAAATAACAGATGTCATTGATACAACGTCTTTGCTCAAGTGGTAAGAAATGGAACTTTTTGCAACTATGTCCGTAATCCTCGGACCATTGCTGCGCTTTAAAACTCAAAAATTTTGCTGTGATATTGTCCTGCGTAGTTAGCTCCCTTAGTCTTTTCTAAAGATTAATAATATTCTGTGACAGTTAATACCAGCTAATATAGTTGGAGTTTATAAATTATTTCTTGAACGCATTAGTGATATTCAAGGCCCTATTAAATTTAAAAGATTTAAGAGAAGATTAAAGAAGATACTTTATATTAAAGTGTGAAAAGTTGAGAGTTTAAGAACAGAGCTTATCACCATTACGTGTGTTACGATTTCGGCTAAACCACTAAACTGATTTGGATTAATTTCGATGTAGATACCTATAGATTGGACCTTGGAGAAGAACATAGACTACTTTTTGATGCGATAACTGCAAGCTGCAGGTAAAAGCTAGTATTGAATATATTTTAATTATATATTTAGAATAAGTTTGATATAAGTAAGATTAATTGAATTCGCTGACATTTAAAATTCTTTTATTTTGTATTCGACGATATACTTATGCAAATTCGTTATTTATTATCTACTAATGTAACTTTTTCTCGGATCGGCGACGGATAAAAATTACAGAGTGTCACCAGTCACCAATCTTATTAATTTCTTTCTATGTGTGCCGTAAGAGAGCAAAAGCTAAATAAAAAAAACCCCTACGCAAGTATTTAAACGAGCAATATACACCAAAAATGCCTTACATCATTTTGGAAAACAGGTGATACTCTTACACAGTTGAACAACACACAATCAAATATAATAATAATACAATCCGCATCGAAATCGGTCCATTCGTTTGAGAGTTACGATGTTACCGACAGATACACACAGACAGGGATCGACATGACACTTATAACACCTCTCTTTTTGCGTCGGGGGTTAAAAACATGTTGGACAACAACAATACAAAGAGAAGGAAAACTTTATACAAACCCTACCTACCATAACCGTCTCGCCAGCGTCGTATAGTACGCTAAAACCTCCTTTTCAAGCAGAGACTTTTGTCCAGTAGTGGACTATAAGGGGCTGTTGACGATGACGATGAATATAACTATAAAATTTAACCGAGCAATGGAGTACGTCTCACTAAATGGGAACATTTTAAAGTGAAAGTCGTTTGTACAAAATATTTATGGCACTTTCTTTGAGATTTTTTTTTAGTTGGGTTAGTTATGGAAATCTACATAATATTATTGAAGTTCGTTAATTCTCTGTTATATATAAAAAAAATTACGTGTTTACAAGCAGGTACTACTAACGGGTGTTTTTTTAAGCTAGATAGAACTTTAAATTGTAAAAAGTAACACAAAAAATTAAATTTTGATGAAAATTTTTTTTTTATTTGTTTCAGTATACTCTGACAAATCATCATGAATAGACTCACGCTTGAACAACGCTACGAAATTATCCAAATTTACTTTGAAAATCAGTCGTCGATTCGCGCAACTTATAGACGACTGTTTTATCGCAAAATTGTGTTCAGCGATGAGGCGCATTTTTGGCTTAACGGGTTTGTTAATAAGCAAAATTGCCGCATATGGAGTGAGACCAATCCACAACAGACCCTACAGACTCCATTACATCCAGAAAAATGCACCGTATGGTGCGGTTTTCACGCTGGTGGCATCATCGGACCTTATTTCTTCAAAAATGAGCTGATTTTCAAAGTAAATTTGGATAATTTCGTAGCGTTGTTCAAGCGTGAGTCTATTCATGATGATTTGTCAGAGTATACTGAAACAAATAAAAAAAAAAGTTTCATCAAAATTTAATTTTTCGTGTTACTTTTTACAATTTAAAGTTCTATCTAGCTTAAAAAAACACCCTATACAACACGGATCTCTTGTTTAATAATTGTTCACGGATTGTTTCTATTTAAGAGGCAGCAGCAGTCAGCGGTCGCCATGCCGCTTGCTACTGCGCCAAGTGTCGTGGGTTCAAATCCCACGCGGTACCTACAACACTTTGTGTGATCCACGAATTGTTGTCCCGAGTCTGGATGTTCTTTGTGTCCGTTTCATGTATGTTTGTAAAGTCCCCCACGACACAGGATGTTATTCCTAATGTGGGAGTTGTCTTTTATAAAATAGAAAAAAAAAAAAAAAAAAAAGAGGCAGCTTTGGACATCGTGTAAATCTAAAGACTTGACTTTTTTTGAAGTCAGGGCTATACAGAGTTATTAAATTATTCTTTATTGTACCAACAATTAAAATAAAATAAATAAATATTTTCGGACATTTAACACACAACGCCATCTAGTCCCAAACTAAGCAGAGCTTGTACTATGGGTACTAGACAACTGATATTAATACATAAATATTTTACTTTACTTTTGTATTTTTTGTAAATACATACATATTATACATAGAAAACACCCAAACTCTAAAAAAAATATTTGCAGATTATACAAACATTTGGACCAACCCGGGAATCGAACCCGAGACCTCAAGCACAGCAGTCGCATACGCTACCACTGCGCCAACGAGACAGTCAATTATTATTGTTATTATATTGATTTTCATTCCAATACACCACTTCACACTACAGTAGATTGACTGCCCAGGAGATTTGAAGACGCTAAAAACTGGTGTTAAATTACTCTAACAATAGTTAATATGAAAATGAGGACTATGCTATGATAAGCTGCATAAATCTAAATACACGAAACATCGCTACATAAAACTGATTAATACTTAACACATAGGCTTATTATAAGGCTGTTCCAGTGTAGTTAAGCGTTCGACCTTGCAATTTATTAATAGCAAACTCACCCTCTATATCTCAACTAGCTTGTCTATATTATCCGCGACATATTCATGGGTTTGTTTCATTGACCATTTAGACAATGACATGAAGATCGAAAGAAATGATTGCCGTAAAGGTACTTACTTAAAAATTTCGGACTTTACAAATGGTAACTTGAGAAAATTGGTAAACAATAAATCTTTGTAAGTTTAATTTATTCGAGTGCACAAAGCGGCTCAAAAGTGCCAACTAGAATTACATTTTTTTTAAAAGACATGGTACTGCGATAGACTGATGATGATGATGGTATTGAAACCCGGTGGTCCTTTAAGACTACCTATACGACCTTCTAAGGTAAATGTATTTGAACTACAGTAAAACCGTTAAGAGTATCGGCCATTACAGTCAACTTAAATAATCTATAGTAATACTATAAAGCTGATGAGTTCGTTTGTTTGTTTGAACGCACTAATCTCAGGAACCTCTAGTCCGATTTGAAAAATTATTTCAGTGTTGGATAGTCCATTTATCGAGAAAGGCTATATATATCATCACGCTAAGACCAATAGGAGCAGAGCACTGTTGAAGAAAGTTACAAAAACCGGGGAAAAATATTACACTACGTGCAATAAGAGACGTACCTATCCGAGGTTGCGTGGGTCAGCTAGTTTTGTCTATAATTATTGACATACGTACAAATAAATATGTAATGTAAGTATCGTCGCACCTGAAATTTACATACACCTTGTACCTAAACAATAACACAAATAAGCATCAAACGGGACATTTTATATTCAAATATAATAACTTTGATGTTTGAATGAACACATCACAAAAACATAATAACTCTCTGTAAGATGTTATAAAAGACGATTCGTAACTTTGTTGTATAGACCACGGTACGTAAAAACACAATGAGTATATACATAATGTAATGTATTATTATGAGACTACTTCGCCAATACTAATAGTATTTTGTTCATTGCCTTTCATACGGGTACAATAGAAGTGGGATCGAAATATCGGTAAATAATAATGTATCTGCGAATAAAGGTATCTGCGTGGTGGCGTATTTAAGAATACGGAATGTCGACACCATTATTTTATCCCGTGAGTGTCGTTAGAGCCGACCAAGGTGAGAAAACCACCTAAGGTAATATTAAAAAGAGAAGAAATAGTTGAAACAAACTCTATGACAATCCTTCTGGCCAGCAAGGCCTGTACTCAAACAACGAATTACTCCTAATGATGATCTTTCGTTAAGAATCCAAAACCGATCTCTGGATACGTATTGTTTTTTGAATTGTCATTAATTTATATTTTCAACAATTATGGAGATATAATAAATAATATATATATATAAAATACTGCAGAACATATTTGGCAGTACGGATAGCGTAGTGGTTTGAGCGGTCGCCACTGCGCTGAGTGTTATGAATTCAAACTCCACAAGGGACAATATTTTGTATTATCTACTATTTGTTTTACTTTTGAGTCTTTTGAGTACTTTGTATTTACGTTGTGTTATGAGATCTTTGTGTCCGTTTCTTGTATGTTTTAAAGTCTCACGACACAGGAGTTTTCTCTAATGTTGGCATTCTCTTTCAAAAACGAATGATACACAAACGTTTAACATCAAGGGATGAAAAGTAAATTAAACACTATATTGTTTAAATGACATACAATCAAGAAGGTACTTTCACGTGTTTTACTTATTGATTCCTATACTAAACCTACTGCTTTTCTTTTAAAAATAACTGTTAACATCTGAAGGTTCTGAAGGTAGGAAGAAGTATTTTGTAAACCCCGAACAACATACACACACAAATGTATACCTAATTATGATAATAGAAAGCAAAAACAGCATTTTACTAATAATGATAAAAACAATACTAATGATAAAAACAATACAATAAGAAGAATGACACGGAAAATACCTTTGATTCTAGTTCACTGGACCATACATCCTCTTGACGAATAACCATTAATTATTTATCTTAATTTGTGCCTAGTCAGTTGATGTAATATAACTTTGAGGAATTCCTTATGATCATGCTGTTCTAATTTTGAAACAATATTCTACAAATGCTGGCAGTTGCAATATAATAAGTGTAATAGAGATTATTTTAGGTTCTGTCCAATTAAGCTTTTTTAATTTTTCGACTAATTATTTAAATCGGCTCGATATAAAACTAGTACAAAAAGTGTCTATCAAGCAATGAGACATCAAAATCTAATTGTAAAAATTTATATGCATAAGTTTGACAATATTTTTAAATGTTTACATAAGGCGACAATTTATTAGACAAAATAAAGAAGAATTAATGTAACCTTATAACAAGTATTCTTGGATACTAATAATACATGCATAAATAATAATACATAATATGTAGGTATTAATATATACTAACGACCCGCTCCGGCATCGCACGGGTGGATTTCAGATGCACCCAGCGACGACGCGATTCGTGCATTTTTAATCTGTAATATCTTCGAATATATTCGTTTAAATTAGATACTGTTAAGGGCCATATTGATCTATAGTAAACTAGCTGTTGCCCGCGGCTCCACCCGCGTTTATGTCGGTTTGTTCGTGTTATTTCGCGGTCGCGGATATGTGACTGATGCAAAAATTAGATAAAAACAATCCTTGATGCGGATTGTATATCATTCTAAAATTTCAGGTCGATCGGTGCAGAACTTTTTGAGTTTTTGAAGCGTACACAAACCAACATAACATTTATATATATATATAGATGTACAATATATTTAAGGTACTTAATTGGATAAGGTTTAATGCTGGATTGCTTAAAATCACTTCGTAAATAAAATATTATTTCTCGTAAAAAGAAAGGAATAAAAAATGGTTTATGGAGATTGACATATATCATCGCGGACTATTTTGTAGACGTTCTTAAGATGTACAAGCTAATTTCAACCTAATGGTATAGAATAATTGTAGGAAAATGACTCTAAGGGGGGTCATGAATCACTTTGGTCCACTGTACAATACTGTTGTACATTATTTAGATCCTTCTCGTAGGGTGCAGCCAGCATTTGCAATGTAAGCGCAAAAATGGGTTTATTTACATGACGTTAGAACCCTCTAAAATTATCAGTATTTTTCTACTATATTATGCATGTATTACTCGAATGATGATCGATCGATGAAAACCGGTGTGAAATAGCGTTTGCGCTGTGTTTCACCGAGTGAGTGAGGATACCGGAGGCCCATACCCCCCTACCCCATCCCCTTTCCCATCCCCCAAAGGTCGGCAACGCACTTGTGACGCCTTTGGTGTTGCGGGTGTCTATGGCCGGCGGTAATCGCTTACTATCAGGTGATACGTCTGCTCGTTTGCCCACTATTCAATAAAAAAAAAAACAATATTGTCAATTTACTTATAGGAAAATTGTGTCCTATGTACAGAGATCGATGAGTAGGCTGGGTAAGTGAGCTCACTCATATAAGTATCTGTTACATTTATTTGTGATCATGCAGTCAAACTGCGCAAACTAACAATACCAATTAACCTTTGGTGCCTTATTTAGCATTGTTATAGCATATATACTAATTCACGCTTCTTTAACACTGTTATTGAAAAATATCCCTTAACCACTGACGTACGTATATGGTACGTTACCCAAACGGTTTTTCGTTGAAAACTTTAGTTACCGCGGGAATTATTGCACGCCCTTTTTGGTAGTTTCCTAATCGCCAATGACGCGTGTGCGAGGGTGGGGAACGGACGTCTGCCACGTTCCTAAGTAGGCTAGTTTGACCATCAAACGTATGTGGTACGTAGCGTCAGTGTTAGTGAGACTATTTAAAAAATATTTATTTGTGTTTGTGGACAGATAAAATGAACCGTAAGAGGCTAAATTCTTCTTCTATGCCATCTACATCAAAAATAAAAATAAAAGGGAAATCCCACCGGAGTTCCTTTCCAAAATACGTCAAGTGCAGTCATCTATACATGGTTTCACGAAAGAACTTACTCTATTATCTTATGTCCCAAAAAATAACAAAATCGTCATGATGATATCATCGATGCATCATATAGAAAGCACTGATTCTGGTAAAAGTATTCCCGAAATAATATCTTTTTATAACTCGTCGAAAGGAGGTGTCGATTCCATGGATGAAAAGTGTGCCAAGTACAGCTGTGCAAGAAGGTCTAGACGATGGCCATTGGTAATTTTCTATAGGATTCTGGATATTGCTGCTGCTAATTCTATTATAACGTCAAAATATAATTCTGCGGATCGCCTAATATTCATGAAAAACCTTGGAAAAAGCTTAGTAACGCCGCACCTAGAGCGTAGGTACACAACGCCGCAACTTTCACATGAGCTCTCATTGGACGCATCTTAGGCAAGGATAAGGCAAATACAATCAGTCAACCAAGCAGGGAATTTGTTAGATTTGACATCATGAAAAATTGACACATTTGTTTCAAACTGAAACGTCGTAAAACTCGGTACGGCTGTCAAGCTTGTCATAACCCAGTCTGCTTGCAGTGCTTGAAACCGACCTGTAACAATTGTTGTTAAAAAGTGCCTTATATCGTAATTTATGGCAATTGTGATTTTTTTCCAATTAGAACCATCCTTAGTAATTAATAAAACCAATAAAAGAAGTTACTATTTCTAGAGAATATTTTTGTGTTATTTTTTTTTTAAATGTCTATGTTATTTTGCTTACCTCATGGTTATTGATAATTAAAAAAAAATCTATGATTATTATTACAGTTTTTTTCATTATTCCTATTTCATTTGAATGTGTCTAAATAAAAGGATTGGAGTAATCATCAAAGTTTAAATTTTTTGATGGATCAAAAGGCCTTCAAAGTAACGTACGTATACTATACGTACGTCAGTGGGAGCGTAACAAAATCACACGTCAGTGGTTAAGGGATATATGACCAGTGAAAAATGCGATTCATAGATGAAATGAGATGAGGTAATCCCCGTGACTCGCGTTTTGATGTTTTTATGGAATAAGGGCCGAGGCATACGAGCAGACGTATTGCCTGTTGGTAAGCGATAATCGCCGCCCATGGACACCTGCAACACCAGAGGCGTCACATGTGCGTTGCCGGCCTTTTGAGGGATGGGGAGGGGGATGGGCCTCCGGTATCCTCACACACTTGGTGAAATACAACGGAAGCGCTGTTTCACACTGGTTTTCTGTGAGGCCGTGGTATCACTCCGGTTGAGCCGGCCCATTCATGCCGAAGCGTTGCTCGCCCACGTACTCGAAACTCATTTTCTTCAATCAATTATCTACTGAACGATTACGAAACCTTTATATTTCGACATCTGAGACAAGCGATGCGATGTATGAAAGTACTATCACTCACTATATATGCCATTTTGCACCTATTTACACAGTTTAACACTGTAAATGGGTTTGGCAGACTAAATCTAACGTAAAAATAATTTTTGGTGCTAACAACTACTAGAGTACAATCGTTCATGTTATAAATACGTGGTTTTCTTCAATTAACCAATTCGCACAATGAACATACGAGTACGTTGTCGAAGCTCGACCGATTTGGAAGTATACCTCGTTCCAAATTCAATTAACCTATGTTTTAAGATCGTTGGAAAATCTATGAGAGTCACAGACCTTCTTTTCTATTATACGAGTACCTAAGTTTATTATATTACCTGTGTTACAATATATATATATATATATATATATTTATTTATACTAGCTGTTGGCCGCGGCTTTGTTCGCGTGGTAATTGATTAAATGTATTTAATTAAAACTGTGTATGATTAATGTATTCCTGTTTATGAACGTATTTATTTTTAATCAATAGTCCATTAATACGAACTTGCATACAAACTTTCGACTCTTATTTTAACCCCTTTAGGAGTAGAAATCCTATAAATGATGATATGTGTCTTCATTTATATGTAATCAAATGACTGAAGAAAAAGTTTCAGGCTACTACAGGATACGAAATGTCAACCCTATTTCACACCCTTCCGAAAATCCTTCCTTGGTGGGCGTCTACTCAATAAAACGATCCTACTTACCAAATTTCATAGCCCTACCTTTAAAAGTTTACATTCGGCGATAATGAATCAGTCAGTCAGTCAGGATATATTATTTTATAAGTAAAGTATAGTAAATATACTGCGGCACTACAGCACACACGAATCAAACTATTTATTGTTGCACTTCATCGAGTGAATAAAGTTACCGCAAAGGTTACTGAAAATGTATCCGCAATGTAAGTAGCGAGAAGCTTCTAGAAGCTATATTTTTATCCTGCAGAAGAAAAACAAGCGAAACGAAAGTCACTTGCATCTTGTATATTGTATATCATTCATGTGACCTGTTAGCAGAACAGCTTTCGAGCAAAAGCCCTGACAAACATCGATATATTTGTATAAGTTAAAAAAGGCAAATACAAAATGGAATGAAACGGTCAGAAGTCTTTATTTCATAATAAAGATAACGCCGTCATGTAAACTTTGTTTCAACTCTTTGTTTAACTTATTTAAGTCCATTTAGCGTGCAAGCAGGAGAACTCATTGTAGCTTTACTTATAAAACTTTGGCACATCTATTAAAGTTTATGTCACAAGTTCCAAAATGTTAAATTGATAATAAAATTGTAACACGAACAGTGTATAAATTTATTAAGTAAATGTAATATGAGTGACCTATTCAAAGTAATTCTTGATAATATGGCTCCCTCATTATAACAGTGCTTGAAAGTCGCGTCATTTTTATTCATAGTTTATCTAAAACTCATTGCCAGTGCAGAAATGTAGGACATTGCGCTCGGAGTAATTTACCGATTAAATTAGACCCATCTTATAATCGATTGTGAGTCATCAATAGTTGTCTCATGGGAATTGATTACTGTCGTGAACGTCCCTTAGAATAATCCAAACTAGTTTTCGTTATACTAGTTTGGATTATTGTAGCCTACCGTAAAATAATTTGTATTTTGCCGTTGCAGCGTTGTTCTTGCCGTGTGATTTAATTACGATTGTACACTGTAAAATGAATGTGATCTAATGATGGCTTTCACTGACTACGCGAGTCGAGTTCTCAACGTATTAAACGATCATTATTATAGTGTTGACTAAAGTAAGATGTAAGAAATTCACTTCTTGCATCAGTCGTCCACCGGTAGAAATTATTTACTCTGTGGTAACCTGAAAAAAGCATGGGACTTGTTGCTGAGGTACCGAGAGCGACAAACATTACACGACAAGCGACGGAATGTTCCTAGAATCATTCGACTGTCGGTTAAACGATTAGACATGCAATTATATACTTTTTTTGTCTGACACCTCGACGCAAAACAAGTTTTTAGACGCCCACATCACCCGCAAGACGTCACGGCAAACCAATTTTGTTTTATAGTTACTTTGATAACGTTGAATAATTTAAATTTAATCACCAGAATGCAATTAATGTTCAAATGAAGGTTTTTTTTTTAAATCTTTTGCCTTTTCGATAACATGCGAATTATTGAAATGGGTGAATAGTCAATAAAGTCGAATTGTTTTGTCGGTAAATTACAATTGCTTACGTATCGGTGTGTGTCATATTTAATCTGTGACAAGGTCGTATGAGCAAGCAAGCAATGATCGTGGCGTGTACCGTTACGGAAACATAACAGCTTTCTTCGTTAGCCAATTAAGTATTTTATCAAAATGTTAGGTGTTTTAAGGTTTCTGTTTCTTTTCACAGATGGAGAGGCAGCGTGTACAAGCTAGTGTGGCGTGAGCTTCTAGCGTATCTCACTCTCTACTATACCATCAATTTATTATACCGGTTCGCCTTAACAGAGCAGCAACAAAGGTACGTTTTATAAAATTGAATGATTATTATTGCGTTTGGTTGAGTTAAACATTGGCCGCCACAAAAACGACATAAAAGAAAAGATTTAGCCGAGAGTATGTCAGTTTTATCTCATGAACCAGCGAATACGCCCGGCTATCGACCCCTAATACATATAGAATCTTAAGATGTAAATTTTATGCAACTAGCAAATATTCATTCTTTATATACAAACAATAAACTGGTTCTTAAATACGTGTAATAGTTTAAATATGTCTAAAAAATGTAGGCAAGAACGATTTTTTTTTTGGCATTCCAATCACCATTACTAGCATAATTTTAAATTTTTACAGATTAAATGCTAGTTTTGGTGACTAATATGCAAACGAAGGATTACAAAAAAAAAAATTGTATTGTAAATTTATGCATATCGGAATATTTATCTAGGAGTGAGAAAAAAGCTTATTAAATTTAGTTGTTATTGTAGAACTAATTTCTGCTTTGACAGAACTAAATTGTGTTCTTTATCTCTTTGTTCTTTAAAATTTGAATATAACATACAGCATAAGAAGCGAACTATGTAGGATAACATCACAAAACTTCAAACAAACCCTATATCAACCCGTAAGCCAAAATCTCTTTTCTGAGGTGAGGCTTGATGTGATGGCGATGATGTGAAAACAATAACTTTTTTTTCGTCAACGGTGTCACAGAGAGAAGTGAAGCGTAGTAAACATATAAATAATGCGTACATACAGTTTTGCTCACGTGAGTATCTCGGGTATGTCCAATCAGTATAATATTCACGATCACGACTGCGGTGTTTATCCACTATGGCCACTAACACCAACAACGGTACATTCAGGAGCTTATCCCTCCTTCCCTAATCAACAGCCCCAATCAACATTAATGAAACGTAGGTTATTAGGTACGTACATACACAGCTCTTGGACATTTTTTTTGAGTTCTTGATATTCATTAATGCTAGGTTACTTTGTCGATATAGGTATGTCTGTATTATAACGAGGATGCTGAATAGTATAAGGAAATACCACTACACCAGAGTGAATGGACACTCAACATCATAAAAAATTGGTTATTTGACCCTATCTCTTAAAAAAACCCATTCGGAGACTTTCACTAAATTTATTCTTCTGCCATAACCACCGCAATAACGTTATTTTTTGTATGAGCGAGTTCTAATAAGAATAGCTTCAGGTATTAAACTAGCTCATTCGTACTTACTTCTAACAGAATATTATTTAAGTTTTCCTTAACTTGGACTACGTTTGTACTGATTCTGTTTTTGGGTACTGCTTGAAATATTTACACTCGATGTCCTCGAATATTTTTTGATTAAGACTTCCAAAATAAATAAAAAAATACAGAAAAAAAGATAAGGAATTTGTTTTGTTAGTTTTCATCCGGTTTGTTTATGTAATTCTTTTCCGAAAGAGAGATTTGGAGTCGGTTTCTTTGTGTTAGTTTTCTTTTCTTCACCGTCTGGTTACGTGGTGATTATGACTACAAAAACAAACGTACTTCTTAATGGAAAGACGTTTTTTTTCATCGTCTTAACTACTACACAAAGATAGCTTTTACATCATGTAAGTTACCGCACGCACCTTCAAGCTTACCGTGGGAGAGCCAGATAAAAACAAAGAATTAACTTTCAACTGACATGGTGCAGAAAGTTATGACCTACACCTTCAGAAACGACATGGCATTTCATGACTATTGCCATCACCTTCGCCAATGCCATTGCATTCGTTCAACGTCATAATTCTTGTTTGAATAAAATCTAGTTAACACACTGTATCGCGCAGGCGTTCTAAAAACGAGTTTGTTTCGTTTGCGTCAGCATAAAGATAAATACACTTAACAACACCGTGCGTGCAGTAATAAACGTTTTATAAGATCAGTAAAGGCTTGATATAAAAATGCGGAAGCATTCAATAATTCGCGGGGAGTGTCCATGAACAAGAGACGTCGTACAACGAGTAAGTTCACTTGACTTTATACATTCTCTTTTTGAAAAATAAAATACCTGCGTCCGATTTTCTTTTATAATACTTTTCTGAAAGAGAGATTTGGAGTCGGTTTATTAGTTTTTTTTTCCTTCATCGTCAGGTTATGTAGTGATTAAGACTTTACAAAAACAAACATGCGTCTGTAGTCAGATAAACCTGTGTTATTTTTCTCATAACTTAAGCGAATCGCGTGAAGTATGTCCTTATTTTTATTAACTTGAAATTATAAAAAAAGAAATTTAAGACTCCAGCAAAAGACGCAAGACTTTGTTAATACCTACGCATTTTTAAGTATCGATGTTAGCACTAAGCAGTCTCGTTACTTTATCTCCAGCCAGTGCTGATACTATTGACTCAAATCTTGTATTAATTAGGAACATTGTATAACTTCTCATCTAAGATATTCAGATTTCACAACCCAATGTGGTTCTTAGAATCGCTGTATTACACCTCATTGCAATTCTTATAAATTGGTAAATATACATTTTCAAGAATGTATATTTACACTCTAGAAATTTATAAATATGTGATAATTTAATTAATGAACTTAAGAGTTCATAGTTATTGTTTATTTCATGTCTAACTTATTGTTATCTAAACAAAATATCGCTATTATTACCCGGGAGTAAATATTAATCTATCCTAAATTCTGTCTGTAGGTTCTTCGTTTATATATATCTTATATTACAAAAGATCACATTGAAAACGTAGAAATAAACATAATTGTAAACTCTTAAATTAAAACAAAAAAAAATATTGACGTTATTTATTATATCAAAGAGGCTTCACGTAAGTACTTATGTTGGTTAGTTAGTAACTTAGTTTGAAGTCGGTGCAAAGTCCGTACTTTTATTTTCTTGTTGTTCTTTTTGAAGGCGGTTTAATTTCGTTTGTAAGATTTTTTTTTATGCTATGTCATCTCATGTCTGTTTGGAGTGATTTGAATAATAAAGTAACGTTAAATAGCTGTTTTCACAACGTTAATTTTTATCTCTAAAAAATCTTTTTTTTTACATGTATAATTTTCTTATCTATTGCTTATAAACTTTAAGGACCTTATTTTAAACGTTCTTTTATTTAAATCAACGGTTATATGTAATTTTCAACTTTAAAGTTGGAAGCAATACAAAAGCGCTGCTTTTTTTTTTTTTTTTTTTTATAGAATAGTGGGCAAACGAGCTGACGTATCACCTGATGGTAAGCGATTACCGCCGCCCATGGACACCCGCAACACCAAAGGCGTCACAAGTGCGTTGCCGACCTTTGGGGGGATGGGAAAGGGGATGGGGGGAGGGGTTGGGGTATGGGCCTCCGGTATCCTCACTCACTCGGTGAAACACAGCGCAAGCGCTATTTCACACCGGTTTTCAACTTACCTTAATTATTTTGATTTTTACATTCCTCCGTGTCCGATAATTGTTGAAAAAGGGATACCTATACATATATTATGTCATAGATAACTATTAAATCATAATAATGTATCATTATGTTTCATTTACGGTAGCAATAAAATTTCCAGTGAAGCAATGACGGCTAATAAGAGGTCATCTATATTCGAAAATCGAATATATTCGCCTGCGGACTTACCCGCGGCCCTGACGCTTAGTGTCGCGAAATCCGAGAAAATCTTTTATTATTTTATCTTTTCTATTTACCGAAAACTTGTTTCAATATATTATGTACGGATGTGTATAACACTCCATATATCTTTATATATAAAACAAAGACGAGTCAGTTACACCATTAAAAGCTCCAGAATGACTATCCATACTAATATTTTTTCCGTGGGACAGCCACGCTTCGGCATGAATGGGCCGGCTCGATCGGAGTGATATCACGGCCTCACAGAAAACCGGTGTGAAATAGCGCTTGCGCTGTGTTTCACCGAATGAGTGAGTGAGGATACCGGAGGCTCATACCCCAACCCCTTCCCCCATTCCCTCTCCCCATCCCCTAAAGGTCGGCTACGCACTTGTGACGCTTTTGGTGTTGCGGGTGTCCATGAGCGGCGGTAATCGCTTACCATCAGGTGATGCGTCTGCTCGTTTGCCCCCTATTCAATAAAAAAAATAAAAATATTATTAATTCGAAAGTAACTCGTGTCTGTTACGCTTTCATGTCTAAACCGATTTCAATAAAGATTGGCATGTATATTCTTTGATTCTTTACGATAAGCCCATTATTATTCTCATATAATGTGTATTAAACTAAATGAAGACCATTGCTTATGGTATTTTAAAATGCGAAACGATCTGTCTCATTTCGTCAGATCTGATTGACCCCAAAACATATAAATAACAACAACCCAAAAAAAAATCTTGATAGACTATTTGTTTTTAAAAAGAAATGATTTCCAATATTAGAAACTCATATATCACAATTGTTAAACCGACTATTCGGGACACGATTCAGCCATGTATCGTATTATAAACGAATTGAATACAATGAAGCTCATAGTATTGTGCGAATATACTCTGTGATAATATACTTATACCAATGACGATTTGCCATGGATTAAAGGTGTGACGATTATATAAGTGTGTGTAGTGAGCTGTGAACAGTTTGAATCTTTCCGATACTAAAATGAACCTATACTGATAGTGAAATGCGATATGTTGATACAGCGATTAGTTTTCTATCCTAAATATTAATTTAGCGTTGGGCTGGCCCACGCAACCTCGTTTGCGTTTTTTGTTGCCCGTAGCGTGAAAATTTTCTCCCGTTTTCAAAACATTCTTCATTGGTGCTCCGCTCCTATTAGTATAAGCGTGATGATATATACCCTATAGCCTTCCTCGATAAATGGACTATCCAACACTGAAAATATTTTTCAAATCGGACCAGTGGATCCTGAGATTAGCGCGTTCAAACAAACAAAGAAACTCTTCAGCTTTATAATATTAGTACAGATTAGTGATTCTTCAAATAGCTTCGGCCGTGTTTCGAGTCACTTGTCTACGCCATAGGCGTACGTTATTATTCCTATAGGTATTATAAGATTGTGGTTCATGATAGCTTATAGGTTATTTAAAAAGTAAAAGTGTGAGAATAAGCAAAAGACAAACTCACTTGCCTGTTTATTACCTGATGCAGCGCACGCAATAGAAGCTCTCAAAATATTTTTTTCCCAGTGTTGTTTAACAGGCAACATTTATTATTGATTGACACTTGACTCTCCTTACTCGATTGCATGATGATATGTAATATAACCTTCCTTGGTAGCTGTGCGGAAAGAATTTTTCAAATCGGGCTAACACTTCCTGCCATTAGTGCGTTTAATGAAAGAAATAAAATATTCAGCATTATAATAATATGGTATAGATATAATGATAGTAATATAAGACGCGACATAAATACACACAAATGTGATTATTTATTTGTGGTAAAGTGAAGTGAAATTCATTATTACTTCTAGAACGACACGAGCTTCAATCCTTTAAGAAAAGTGAACTTCTTGAGTTGCAGGCGTTCATGGGTAGCGGCCATCACTTTCCGTGGTGTAATATGTAGGTCGTCATTTATTTGTGAATAAAAACCTAAATTCAATTGTATTTAATTTCATTTCTAAAAACTACTACATTTACTAGAAATTATTATTCATCATTTTATATTTTGTACACTCCACCTTTAAAAATGACATGTTTTGTTCTCTGTCTTTTAGCAAACATTAAATTGACAGTCTGCTAACCGCCAAATACAGCAGCTGGTAGAAAGAGACAGGACTATAAATCTTATATATAAAATTCTCGTGTCACAATGTTGGTTACCATACTCCTCCAAAATGGCTGGACCGATTTTCATGAAATGTTGTGAGCATTTTAAGTAGGTCTATGAATTGGCCAACGTCTATTTTTCATACCCCTAAATGTTAAGGGTAGTTCACACCTATTTTATTTATTTTTTTGATTTTTTTAAATTTTTTTATTTAGAAAATACATACAACCCTCAATTTTCAACCCTCTACAATCCACCCCTATTTTTCCATTGTGATTTTTATTGACCCACCTCTACAATATATATTCCTTTTTATGGCAAAGCAACGTTTGTCGGGTCAGCTAGTTGTACCATAAAAATACTGTTCTGCAAAAGCATACTTTGATCTCTCGACTATAGACTACATTGTGTCCTGTGATTAGCTCTATCCCCATATTTTAGTATTTATTAACTCTACTTTATTAAAGTTACATTCAATCTATAAAGTTAGTACTTACTTACGAATTATTAGCATCATAGTCGAGGAATGTTGATTGATGTTCTTCGATCGGCCTGATTCGACCTCGAGTTAATCAAAATGAATAATTTTATCCTCTATTCAATCATATTCACAATTAACGGTTTAAATGAAATCAATTTAATACAGAGGAATAAAAATAACGTGTATAAGGGCTGACTAGGAACACGTACATTGTATTGGCTTACACACTCTTACACAATCCAAATTAAAGTACCTGTAACCGGCAATTTGTATAATTCAGGTATTTTATACACTACCTAGGCAATGTATTGTATTGTATACAATCCCTAGGGATTGTATGGAATACATATTTGTATATTTTTTTCGTATAAAATGTTACGTAATGTTATGTTTACGTATAAAATGACAAGCAAAGGAACGTGTTCTGTTTGCTTAAAATCAACTTTATTCAGAATAATCTAAGTTTAAGTTAGGTTAGAACAGTAAGCATCAAAGATCCACTCTGTTGTTGTTGAACTATTTACATTTACTAATATTGATGGGGTTAGAGCTGCGACCGCGCCAGATCCCACGTGTTGTTTTTGTATCATTTAGATTAGATAAGTTTGGGAGGATAGTTAATTACCGGCCTCGCATTAGGCACTGTATAGAATACCCACGCAAAGTATTAAATAATTCACACATTACCTATTAGTATAGAGTACCGCTATACAGATTGCTGGTAACATTATATTTATAATTGTCTAAATTGTCTCACTTTGTCACGTCTGTGTCTCCTATTGCTCGTAGCGTGATGTGATAATAGCGTCAACAAATTTGTTAATCATTAAAAAAAGGTTATGGTATGTGATACCTCTTGTAGTTATATCGGACTCGAACCGAGTTAAAAACCGTACACCGTCTCGGGTACTAGAAGCCGGGGAACCAGGTGCACCCTCGGAAGGAAATCCCTGGAACCCCGACGTATGGTGAGTCCACCTTAAAATATAGAAACATTCTATCGCGGACTTTTTTAGAACTTTTGACGTGGATCAATTCATTATACAACGTTTTTTGTGAAACTTTAACCGTTTACGCAGCACTCGCAATGAAAACTCTCAAAATCAAAAGGAATAAATTTACCCCGTTTTTTGGACCTTTTTTTTTGATACTCCTCTCCTTTTGGTCATAGCGTTTATGTACTTTAGCCTTCCCCGATAACTGGGGTTATAACAGTGAAATAATTGTTCAATTCGGACCAGAACTTCCTGAGTTTAGCGCATACAAACAATGCAAGGCAAACAAACTCTTAAACTTTATAATGTTTGTCAAACTCATCGTAATACAACTTATTTGTGTTTTTATTTGTTCGAAATTCAAATATTATAAAAAAAACACAAGACTTTTTTTTTTTTTTATTTTTTTTTTTTTTTTTTTTTTTTTTTTTTTTTTATTATAATCAAGACTTTTAACAATAGTTATACTTACATTCTAATCTCGCCAAACTTTGACGTTTGATGGCGAGATGCGCCCTTTTTTTACAATTTTATTCCTGTTATATACTTATGGTACATACTGTTACATATACATACATGCATACACATAATATACAATTATACAGTATTGGTCCTAATATTAATTTATAGGTTCGGCACTCCAATCATCCAGGAGTACGCCTCGCAATTTCGTTTTTAGTATACCTTTGTTTAATTTATTTTTTTGTCTTAATACACTATTTTCATTAAATATTTTAGGGACTAAAAACTTTGAAGTTCGCTCTCCGTAATAATTAGATACCTTAGGTTTAACAAGCATATTATCTCTTACACTTCTTGTGTTGTATTTGTTTATTACATCTACTTTGTTTTCATCACTATAGTAATTTTCTAAGGCTATTAAGTACTTAACTTTTTTGTCTATAGGTAAAATTCCGCAGATGGAAAACAGTTTATCATACTCTCCTTTGCACTTATCTCTGACTTTATTACTGACTAGGAATTTCATTAATCTTATTTGCAGATCTTTGATACTTTTTAAATAGCTTTTAAATGTTCGACCATAAATAATAAGACCATAGCTAAGAAGCGAATCTGCAAGTGCGTAATATACTACCATTAATGTGTGTCTGCTCAGTGTCCTATGTAACTGGTAGATCTTTCCCAATACAGATCTCAGTTTCTCACAAGTGTCAGCAACGTGGGGCTTCCAATTAAAGTTCCTATCAATAGTCAGACCCAAATACTTAAATGTGTCGACGTAAATCAAAGTCTTGCAATTGCAATTACTCTTATTCCCATGTAAACATTCGTATGTATGTCCAGTTATGGGTATGTCTTCTACCTTACTACATATAGCTCGTTTATTATATGGCGAGTGTATATACATACATTTAGTTTTTTTTACATTTAAGATGATTCCATTATCGTGGGCCCACTTAGTAATACTTTCAAAGTCATCTTGCACACATCTTTGTACCTCCAATATATCCTTCGAAGCATATACTAGGCACATATCGTCTGCATACATAAACACTCGACACTTATTTATAACATTAGATACGCTGTTTACATGCATTATGTATCCTACTGGACCGAACACTGACCCGGTCGGAACGCCTAAATCCACACCCATTTCCTCACCAGTCACACCAGAAATAATTGTTCGTATTTTCCTATTTGACAGATAGTTTTTGAACCACTTATTTGTAGGCCCGCGTATCCCACACTCATCCATAGCCCGTAATAATATATCATGATCCAAAGTATCGAACGCCTTTTTATAATCAATAAAAAGGGTTATGAGTTGCATACCTGAGTCTAAACAGTCGTTAATGTAGTCTGCAAAACCAGTCAAAGCCGTGACCGTACTGCGCCCTTTACGGAACCCGTGTTGAGTGTCAGATAACACGTTATGACATTCCAAAAACTTATTGATTTGACCGACAATGATTTTTTCGACGATTTTGTCAATAACGGACAGGATGGCTATAGGCCTGTAGTTGCTATACTCAAGGTGGCTGCCAGACTTATAAATGGGACGTATAATCGCTTCCCTTAACCGGTCCGGATAGATACCTTTTATCAAGCAATTGTTCATAAACTCAGATATTATTGGACTTATTTGTTTTCGAATGAACTTAATGTCTTTTACCCTTATTCCGTCCGGTCCTGGTGCTTTTTCACACGACAACATATTTATAATCTTTTCTACCTCTAACGCGCTAACCTTACTAAACCTAAAACTCACCGGACTCGGCACCACGTATGTGTTCCTATCTAAAAATTTTATACAACATACATGCTTTATACCGCGTATTTCCTCAGTGAACGTCTTGGCAAATTTAGTACAAATCTGAGACGTATTTTCTAATTTACCCAAATATTTAATTATACCCTCATCCATATTTTTTATTTTTCGTCCTAGCCACTCGTTGATGTTTGCCCATATTTTTCTAAAATTCCCATTACATTTTTTTATTTCCAACTGCCTATATCTGTTCTTTGCTTCATTTATGATCTTATTTACCTTATTTCTGAATTTTGTGTACTCTAGTCGTTTATTCATGTTGTTGGGCTCTGCTTTCCACACTTTAAACAAAAAATCCCTACGAGTTAACATTGTGTACAAAGATTTATCAACCCAAGGCTGTCTATATTTTTTACTACGATTTGTAACTTCAATTGTGCTTTCTTTATATAATTGTTCGAACACCGTACACAACGATTGAAACATCCTTAACGGGCACTTATTTACAAGAAGTTTTGACCAGTCAAACGCCTCCATCCCTTGTTTTACCAGTCTATCGCAGATAACTTTTCTCGTACTGTTGCCTATATTGCCTTGCAAACATAAGTGAGCACTTGCACCCAAGTCCAGCGCTATTCCTACTGCATGGTGATCGGAGATGTGCGCTTCCAAAACAAACGACGAGCCGCACTCACCGCGTCTCGCTCGCACCCATACGTGGTCTAAGCAAGACGCGACAAGCTGCCCCTCCACTATCGCCTCGCGCGTTATCTCCCCGCTTGGTATCACACACTGTAGCCCGTATGCACACAAGGTGTTTTTGTACTTCATAGTTATGGGATCGATTCCATTATTTTGAATATCTATATTTATGTCGCCGATTACTATAACACTGTCAGACGCCGGCAAATCCTTCATGAAAGCGTCTAGCTGATCTATGAACAATAATTTGTTATTTCTGGGTGGTCTGTAAATGGCGACTAAGTGCGTTATTTTTTTTCCCGTTCTGAGTTGACCGTACAATGATTCGAACGCACCACAGGTAAGGTTCTGAGCGTCGAAACTATATCCTTCCTTTGCATATATTAATATTCCTCCGCCTCTTCTATTTTCTCGTGTATGTATATACGTACTATATCCTCTAATTTGATAAAATGAAAGTTCTTCCTTTCTTATATTTATTTCAGTTAATATAACTATATCAATTTTATATTTGTTTTCTTCTAGAAGTATTAATAACTCATTAAAATGCTTTCGAAGTGATCTGATATTCATATGCAAAAAAATGTGTGTATGTATACTGCTTTGTGATAAATCACTACTTAAGTTTGAAATATGTTTATATCGTTTGTATACAATATCGGTTGAAAATTCACTTGTGAGATCGAATGTTAATATTTAAAACCATCCAGTGTGTATTCGCCGCGTTATTTACGCATATTCATTGACAATCGTGGAACTTGTTTAGATCGTCTTCTGAACGTATGTTAAATATCTTTTTTTCTTCGTTGTTTTTCTTTACAAGAATATTACCATTTTGAACCCAAATGTACTGGAAGCCTTTGGGTTTAAGTTTGCTTCTGACAACCCATAGCAATTGGCGTTTGTATCTCGGGATATCCTCATTTATGTAGATGCGCTTGTCATTGCCATTGCCATATAGTTTATTATTGGTAATTATATTTTCTTTTTTCGCTTGCATCCATTTCTTTTGTGCACTTTTAGACTTAAGTGTGACCAATACAATTTTGGGTTTTGTCTCGTCCGGTTTTTCTTGACCTACCCTCTGTGCATCTTCGATATCATCTGGACTCAGGTTTAGCTTTTGGGCTAGATTTTGTGCCAAAGTTTTTGTATCTTCGTTAGGAAGCATTTCTATTCCATGTATTTCTAGATTTTTTTCTTTATCTCGCATTTCCAGGTCCTGCACTCTTTCTTCGAGGGCTTTATTACATTTTTCTAGATACACGTTTTTCTGCTGTAGTGATTTAATTTTTTTCTCTGATTCATCTTTAAATAATATCAGGGTTTGATACATTTCAGCGTAAAATTCCACGTTAGTAGTAAGGTCTTCAATTTTTTTCTCGACATTATAAAGTACCTCCAATTTTTTGTTGACTTCAGCTAGAACCTTTTCAGCAGATGTTTCATTGGGATTAAGTGTTAATTTTGGGTCTCTAGAACCTGATTGTACTGGACTACCTTTTGTTTTGTGACAGTCTTCACAAATTGCTGTTTGCATAAATTGTTTATTGTTTTGCACACATTTTTTATGATACACCGAATCACATACACCTTTACATTTCACCACATCATCTTTGGTAAGAGAGATAAAAAGTTTGCACTTCTTACATTGGACCATATTGAGCCTATGTTTAGGTAATATCCGATAACACAACCGTACGCAGAGCGCTGCAAGTAATAAAGATTCCGCCTTTATTCGGCCTTCATATTCAATCAAGGTTGGTATTCATTTTTTAAGTAAAATAATAACGAGCATTGTTTAGAACAAGCTTTCATTTGTGTACCTACTAATATGCATAAAATGAGTTTCTACAATGCATAAGTGATGCCAAATATTAGACGTTTTAAAACAGTTATTAAAAATACTTCTGTACTGATATTAAAGGAATACAATCTTAAGGTTATGTCTTACCTAGGAACAAATGCAGGGGATATTATCTACTTCGGTGGCACAGTGGGAGTGAATGCGACTGTTGTGCTCGAGTTCTCGGGTTCGATTCCCGTGTCGGATCAAATGTTTGTATTTGTTTATTTATTGTGGTGAATGTAAGGATGTTTCGAGAATGGTGTCTTGTACTTTATTATTAGAAAATTAAACTTTTAAACATTTATGTTTAATACACTTGGATACTAATCAGAGTAATCAGTCTGTAAATGTAATGTAATGCGACAAATATAATTATTACATGGAAATCGCCTTTTAAATTACTTTTATGGTAGGTACAATAGGCGTCGCACCGCGATATTTCCTGTGGGTTTTGTTGCTTTTGAATAGGATTTGTTCACTATTTTATTGGTTTTTTATTCTAAAATATGTTATTCTAAGTTTAAAGTAGCCTTATTTACTCCTTATAACATCAGCTATATGCTTGAGAAAACGCCGTCGAAATTCAGATATTATCCGGAACAAACAGACAGACCAACATACAGATAAATATCAAAGCATTTTTTTTTAATTTACTAAGTACATAACAGGATTATATAAAAAAAAATATGTAAGTACCAAAAATATTTCCATATGCGTTTGGTGAAAAGCTATCAATTTAAAATTACAAGTAGAAACTTCAAATTATAATGTATATAACATTATAATTTGTTCGTTAGTTCATATGTTTGTTGGATGGGATACCATACGACGAAAATATTCGGCTACGCTACATCAATAATTATGAGCTGAAAACTACTTCCTTTAGTATGATTTATATACTTTGAAGGTCGATTCTGCGTCTAATACAGTTGCATATGCATATGCACAGAATAATAGTTTTCATCGTAAAATATAATTACTTTTTTATTGTTCGGAAATACGAACCTCGCGAACAAAGTGAACGTCGTGCCCTTGTTGATGAGCAGGATCTCAAAACGTCTGGTGTTTTAAAAAAAAACCGACTAAATGATACAAATAAAACTAAGCGTACTAGTTTAGAAAAGACAACAATAGTGTCGCGGCAGACTTTGCTCACATGTAAGAAGTGGTCTCAAAAAACACTCGAACTCAGAACAACAATTTGTGGATGTCACAAAGCGTTTTCCTAACACTATAGTAAAGTGAACAATAATGAAAAGACAATCTTAACATATCAATAATATTTAAGCCCCTGTTTGTAATTTCAAATTAAAGCTTTCCATTTAACGCTTAAGAAAGGGTATACGGTACCCTACATGTAAAAATCATACTTTACAAAGTGTCTATTTGTTCAGGCAAATCTCTGTAGCGACTGGATCGATTTTGACGAGAATTTTACTTTTTTAAACTAACTTTGTCCCGTGACGTTACCCGCCTTGTTACAGAAGTTAGTAGTTAAGAAAGATCTAAGATATACTTTTTTTCGTTAGTTAATTAAGTAACTCCCGTCGCCTATGAAAACCTACATCTCTAGAAACACAAGTAAACATGAGCGCCCTCTCACCTGAGTTATGAGGTTCGGTCTCTGGTACCCTAGATCGAAAATCAGTTGAAAACAAAAACCCATGAAAATTTAACTTGACTGCACGTTTGTCCTAGTGGTTTAGGCGGTCGACACGCCGCTTTCTATTGCGCCAAGTGTTTTGGGTTGAACACGTGGAACAACACTTTATGTGATCCACGAATTATTGTTTTGAGTGTGGGTGTTCATTGTATCCGTTTCATGGATTTGTAAAGTCCTCGCGAAACAAGACATATTCCTAATACGGAAATTCCTTTAAAAAAAAGCTTATGGGGCCTTAGTTATTTGGATCGGTTTAACTTTATATAATCCTACTAATATTATAAACGCGAAAGTTTGTGAGTATGTAAGTTAGCATTTTTGTTGCTCTTTTACGCGAAAACTACTGAATGGATTTTGATGAAACTTTACAATAACATAGCTTATACATCAAAACAACACATAGACTGCAATTTATAAAGATACGAGGTATATACATGTACAATATCGTCACTATCGCCTCGCGGCGTTGTCCGCGGTTATATGATTATGGTTATATCAATAATAATATGATTATGGAGTGTGGAGGATCGGTTACAATAGGTGTCTGCTAAAAATATAACCAAAAAAATGAATTCTTCGACGTCGGCCTTCTAGGTATCGATATGATAATACCTTTATGAAGGAGTATTTATCATTAGTACCTAGTTGGTATTTGATTTTATCTGTGCCGTTTTTCTATCAGTATGTGTGTATTCGTGAGACTTTAGTAAATTGTAACTTATGTATGTATACAGAAATATAGTTATGTGTATATATATGTATTCTTGTAGTATTGCGTAGTAGTACATTTCTCGGTTCCCTTCTGATTCATTTCTTCATACTTAATTTATTCTGGTTTAATCTAATATATCTAACTAAAGCGTAGTGCACCTTCTCACTTGTTCCACACCACCCGACGGTAGACTGGTAGAGAATGTCTTAGACATTAAGACCGCCGCTGTACACTTTGTGCATAAAGTTTATAAAAGAAAAAGTTACTACTTACAATACGGTCGACGTATCTTGGCGAGCGTGAACATAGGCTCTGCGAACTTTAGCGCATGTACACTAGTGAAGAAAACTGTTATTGTATTTTTTTATATACCAATGAACCTCGCGGTGTTACCTGCGGTTATTAGTTTACATATTGTTATTTTTTTTTCTTACAATTAAAATAGCCTATATTAATCCGTCCACTACTTTTTGAGCCCATTCGTTACAAACATACTTACTTACAAACCTTTCCTCTTTATAATATTACTTGTAGTATAGATGTACGAATAAAATTTCCCTAATACAGTGACCAATTAGTACAAATTAAATAAATATCAAAAAACTATCAAAATAGTTATTGCGCAACCTTCTGCGTGAAGGTCGTACTTGCCAAGATACGTCGGCCATATTGTACCGACCAACAAACCAACTAGCCTAAGAGATTTTTGGCTCTACTACCTTCAATGAATCCTGCGTTACGAACGAATTTTAATTTATAAAATATGTATTTAGGTTTAGGCCCCATTTTACAATTAGGTATTTGTCGGTAAAAGTGGAATGTAATACAAAAACGGGATAATTTTTATATAATATAAATAAATAATGAATAAATATTCCGGACAGCTAACACACAACGCCATCTAGTCCCAAGCTAAGCAGAGCTTGTGTTATGGGTACTAGACAACTGATATAAATACTTTTATACTTTTTTTTTGTAAATACACACATATTTTACATATAAAACACCCAAACTCCGAAACAAATATTTGCAGATCATACAAACATTTGGTCCGACCCGGGAATCAAATTCGAGACCTCATGCTTAGCAGTCGCATACGCTACCACTACGCCACCGAGGCAGTCAAAATACTATAGTTATTTTTTTTTTTTTTTTTTATTTGGTCCCATTTATCGCCACAAAGACAAAAATTTACGCGTTAAAAAACTACCGTGTGTCGTATGTCCTCGTTTTGAAGACACTCAACTATCTTCCTCAGCCAATACGTGGCCAATTGGAGGGTAAGGCCAAATTGGCCTCGGAGAAGGTTGGTGTTCTCAACAGATCGAGACAGTGTTTCACTCCGGCGCACCGTCTTTTGCTTTATAAGGCGCAGGTTCGGCCGCACATGGGATAACAGTATCCGGTATCCGCAGAGTTTGGCCAATACCAGCTCCTTCCTCTGAACTGCATTCAACGGAGAGCGACTCGAATCGTCGATTGCCAAGAACTTTCAATTCGGCCTAGACTCTCTGGCACTGCGTAGAGATGTGGCTTCGCTGTGCGTCTTCTACCGCATTTACAATAGGAAGTGCTCCGAGTAATTGTTCGGACTTATCCGTACCGCCTCCATCCGCCATCGTCCTACGCGATAGAAGTTTCATCCCCATCATCTAGATGGTTGGCAGTCGACAACTGTGCGCTTTTCCAGAAACTTTCTGGCGGTACAATATGACCTTAAAAAAATCAAGAAAAGACCTTCTTAAAAGGCGTTATGTCTGCTCTCTTACTCCCTATGTCTTAAAAAATCCCCATATTAAATTTTAATTGAGATCGGTGCAGCAGTTTAGCTGTGAAAGCGTAACAGACAGACAAAGTTACTTTCGAATCTATACTAATATTATAAAACTGAAGAGTTTGTTTGTTTGAATGCGCTAATCTCAGGAACCGCTGGTCCGATTTGAAAAACTATTTCAGTTTTGGATAGACCATTTATCGAGGAATGCTATGGGCTATATATCGTTGCGCTAATTCTAATAGGACCGGAGCACTAATAAAGAGTGTTTCAAAAACGGGGGAAAAATTTCACGCTACGGGCAATTGAAGACGCAAACAAGGTTGCGTGGGTCAGCTATTAGTATGATTAAAGTATTGGATTCCTAGTGTTTTATGACCACAAATTGAAATACCATGGACACTATATTATTAAATATAATCAATTGTTGGATATATGAATGATGTGAACCCCGCATATATTGTCTGTGGTCCCTTCCCGTGTGCGCTTCCCTGTCGAATACACGCATTAAATGAAGATAAGAAAGTCTTTTATTTCGGATAGTATTCCCACAGGTTATGGGCCCAGAAAGGACACAGGGAGCGCAAATAAGATATTTAACAAAGATTAGATGCAGTTGTGTAGGAATTTGTAGGAATAGGGCAGTGCTAAAAGAAAATAAAAATTTGAAGAAATAAAAAATGGCGTCACTACAGTACCACCCGCAATTAAAAAGCGGAAATTTTTCAAATTGGCTGTTCCGAATAACATGCATAATGGAAGAAAAGAAGTGTCGGGAAGCAATAGATGTCGATGCAAAAAAGGCATTAGAACAAAGAAACAAAGACGAGAAGTTTTGTGCAAAGGATGCTGTTGCTAAATCAATAATTGTTCAATGTTTAACGGACATGCACATTGAATATATAAAAGATGCGGTTTGTGCAGCAGACATGATATTAAAATTAAAGAATGCCTTGGAACGTAAAAGTGTATTATCAGATTTATATTGGCGCAAGAAATTGATCAATTTAAAACTTAAAAGTGGACAAAGTCTCGAGAGCCATTTTGTGGAGATAGAAAAAATATTCAGAGAGTTGGAGACAGATAAGAAAAAGTTAGAAGAATCAGAAAAGGTATGCTATTTGTTACTGAGCATGGACAACCAGTACAAAACTATTGTGACAGCATTGGAGGCCACGAATATAGACCTGACAATGGATTATGTCAAAGGAAAACTGCTAGATGCAGAACTGGATATGTCAGAAAGCAGATGTGATGAAGGAGAGGCATTTACAACAGAAACAAAGTTTAAGTGTTACAATTGCAATGAACCCAACCACTATGCGAGAGATTGTCCAAAGCCAAGTAGAGGAAGAGGTGGCGGCAGATCACAGAGATATAGAGGACGGTTTGGAAGATATAGAGGCCGAGGAAGAGCCCATTTGGTTGAAGAAACAGAAGAAAAGTTTACATTGGTTGCCTTTCCAACTGAAGAATTAAGAGATAATCAGAAAATAAGTTTTGCGGTTGATTCCGGAGCAACCCACCATATGGTCAGTGAGACATATGTTAACTATATGCATAACATAGTAGAAATACCAATGATAAATATACGAGTAGCAAACGGACAAGTAATGCATATAAACAGAAAAGGGATATTAAAACTAAAATCAAAAGAAGGACATGATGTAACATTAGAAGCTCATATTGTAAAGGAATTAACGTTAAATTTGTTATCAGTCAAAAGTTTAAATGAGAAGGATTTCGAAGTAGTTTTCAGAAAAAATACTGCAGTTTTAAAGCATAAGAATGGTGGAACTATGCATGGGAAATCGAGTGGAAATTTGTTTCTCATAAATTTCACTATAAAAGATAATCAAGCCTTGATAAGTAAAGAAGAAAGTAATTTGTGGCATCGTCGTTTAGGCCATTTGAATCATGGAGGACTGAGAATCTTGGGCTTGCCATTCTCGAATAATATATGTGACATATGCATGCAGGCCAAAGCAGAAAGAAAACAGTTTCAAGATGCGAGTAGACCGAGGTCAAAAGCTATAGGAGAGTTAATCCACACAGACATAGGAGGACCCCTGTCTGTAGAAGGTTGTAATGGCGAAAAATATTTTGTGACAATAATAGATGACTATTCACATTTTACAGAAGTATACTCATTAAAATATAAAAGTGAAGCTACAGAAGTACTAAAAGAATATGTGATTAGAATGAAGAACCAGGGTTATAACATAAAAAGAATAAGATCAGACAATGGAAAGGAATATCAAGCATTAAAAGGATTCTGTAAAAGTAATGGTATAATACAAGAATTTACATGTAATTATACTCCCCAGCAAAACGGTGTAGCAGAGAGAATGAACCGTACTCTCATGAACAGAGTAAGAGCTTTGTTGCTAGAAAGTAACTTACCAAAGTATCTCTGGGTGAACGCATTAAAATGTGCAACATATACACTGAACAGATCACCTACAAGGGCACTCTATGGTAAAATCCCAGCTGATATTTATTTAGGCACCAAATCGGAGTTGGATAAGCTAAGAGTTTTTGGAAGTAAAGCTTGGGTAGTGAACTTGCCAAGAAAAGATAAATTGCATTCTAGAGCAACGGAGATGAGAATGGTCGGATATGGACCAGCAGGGTATAGACTGTGGAACCCTAAAACAAATGACATTATAACGTCAAGAGATGTCAAGTTTGACGAGTCTAACTATAAATATGAAGAGAAACCCAAAAACCAAACAGAACAGAAATATACTACAGAAAATTATGAAGAAGTAGAATACTTAGAAGATACAATTAATGAAGAAGAAGAAAAAGTAACAGAAGAACAGGAAACACAAGATAGTGACCAAGAAGGCGTATACACCCCAGAATATTCAGAAGTACAAAGAAGACCTAAAAGATTACCGAAAATACCAGAAAAGTTGTGTGATTATGAGGTAGATTTATATGCAGCTTTTGCTTTAATATCGGAAGATCCATTAACATATGAAGAAGCTATAGAAAAAGACTGGAAAGAAGCAATTGACAAAGAAATAAATTCATTAACAAAACTGGAAGTGTGGACCGAATGTAATTTACCAAAAGGAAAGAAAATTATTGAAACAAAATGGGTATTTAAAACAAAACAAGATGGTACTAGGAAAGCAAGGTTAGTCGCAAGAGGTTTTCAACAGGAAATTGAAAATCAAGATTTATATTCACCAGTAGCAAAGATAACAACAATACGCCTAATGTTGTCACATGCAGTCACAAATGACTGGATGGTCAGGCAGTTGGATATTCCATCAGCTTTTCTCAATGGAAAATTAGACACAGAAGTTTACATTGAAGTACCTAAAGGAGTAAAAATATCAGATAAAAGAAAAGTTTTAAAGTTAAATAAAGCTCTTTATGGACTAAGAGAATCACCACGATGTTGGAACGAGACTATGAACACATTTTGTGAGAGAGCAGGAATGAAAAGATCAAAATATGATGTTTGTTTGTATACCGGAAAAGACATTTGGATGATACTATTTGTTGATGATATTTTACTAATGGGAGAAACAAAAAACATAGAAGAGATGATTAGTAATCTGAAAAAGGAGTTTAAGGCAAAGGATATGGGAATAGTAAAAGATTTCTTGGGAATAAATATAGAAAGAAAGAAAAACAAATTAACATTATCACAAGAAAAATTTATTGATAAAATGTTACAACAATTTTGTATGCAAGAGTGTAAGGCCGTTGATACTCCAATGATGAATGGTTTCCAGGCTTTCCGAACTGAACAAACACCTTCAAACGAAGAATTACCTTACAGACAACTAGTTGGATGTCTAAACTATCTATCAATGTTGACTAGACCTGATATTACATATGCTACAAGCTATCTAAGTAGATATTTAGATAAATACAATGAAGAGTTATGGAAAGCAGCAAAAAGAATACTAAGATATCTAAAAGGAACAAAAGAATTAAAATTAATGTATATGAAGAATGAAGATAATACTATTTTAGCATATTCAGATGCTGACTGGGCGGGTGATAAGCTAGACCGCAAGAGTACCAGTGGCAGCATGATTTTTCATGGGAAAAATCTTATTTCATGGGCGTCTAAGAAACAGACCGCAGTGGCTTTGTCGACAGCTGAGTCGGAATACATTGCTGGTGCAATGTGTGTTGCTGAACTTCTCTACATAAAAGGACTAACAAGTGAACTCTGTATTGAAAAGTGCAGTGTTGAGATGATGGTAGACAATCAAAGTGCTATAAGTATGATGTGTAATTATGAAAATACGAAGAGATCAAAACATATTGACATAAAAGTTCATTTTGTCAAAGACATTGTTTACAAGAAGTTAATTGAAGTTAAATACGTGCAAAGTGAACAAAATGTGGCTGACTGTTTAACAAAAGCATTGTGTAGTAATAAGTTAAAGTGTATTAGATATAAGTTAAATTTGTTTTGATCGAAATAGGCAAGTTGTGTCGAAATGAGGTTATAAGTTTGTATAGTAGAAATGTCACACATGTTATGTCAGATTGTGACAGCTGTCTATTGTCATTAAATTAGTGTTGCCATTGTAAAATGTATAAGTTGTTCCAATTTCAAGTTTTGGATGATAGTAGTAAATATTTGAGAAAACTAATTATTGTTTATAGTAGACTTGAAATTGAGAGGGGGTGTTGGATATATGAATGATGTGAACCCCGCATATATTGTCTGTGGTCCCTTCCCGTGTGCGCTTCCCTGTCGAATACACGCATTAAATGAAGATAAGAAAGTCTTTTATTTCGGATAGTATTCCCACATCAATGTGGTTAAAATAACTAATAATATAATTGTTTGCGAACATCTACCGCCAAAGTTTTTGTTACAAAAAATAGGTATTATGGTCATTTATGAACCATAAATACAAATTAATAAAGACGTGCTTAAGTCATGATTCGAACGTTTTCCTTCTAGAAAAAAATTGTAAAATTGCCTGCGCGGAGCACAATTAAATAGTACGAAGATACTATTTGTGAATTGTAAAAAAAACATATATATGTTCGAAGTTAATGCGCATTTTTTCTTCCGATTCATACGAGATACAATTATTTTTTGTCTGAAACAGACGAGGAAAACGTGATGTAATAAAATTGTGTTAAGATAAGAATCTTGACTATCCAAGTTGTGTATGAGTTAATAATTTATTGTTATTATAAAATATAAATTATTTTACATAATTTAATAAATGTGCTGCTATGAGATCAATAAACGTAGGTACCAAAAGCAAAAAAACAATAAGTTTAAAAAATAAATAAATACAGAATTGGTACAATTTAGAAAAGTATTCCGCTCGTCGCGAAACCTATTTATAAATCCACAATAAATTGAAGTGACTGTGTGTAATTTCAAATTAACAGCTTTTGCATACGAAAGCAGCATAATTTCCATCTGTTTGTTTATTCCGGATAATCTCTGGAACGGCTAAAATCGGTATTTTCACAGAATTTTCACTGGCTACTTTTTACGCGGTTGTTGTTGTACTGCGAGTAACACCACGAGTCACAGCTAGTTAGACATATAAGTTTAAAAGAACAGTCATAATAAGTAAGTAAATTAACATGTTACATACATATAAAAGGAATAAACATAGTTACTTTTACAATATTTTAATCCTCACTAATTTTGTCAAACGAAACGAGATTTAAAATGAACAGTGGATTTTCCTAAAAAGATATTTTTATTCCGACATGTTAGTCACCCTATATGAATCATGTTTGCAGTCCACTTTATGTGCATAATTATAATCAAATGTACCTATATTTTTATATTATTTAATTGACAGACTATCATAGCGACACACTTATTACCTAGCTTGCCTATTTACCTACAAGTACCTGGATGATCAGGCTGCTTGCTCGGTATTTTCTTTCGGTAATTTTTCTAAACAGTTATCATAACTAAATCGACTTTTCACCCCCTAAACGCATGCAAAATTTCATGAAAATTGTGGAAACCGATTCCGAGTTTTAGAATATATGTAAAACAATTACTTGTTTAACGGTATTAGATACGAGCATATACTCGTAGATAGATATAACATTAATGTCTTTTGTTTCTGATGAGAACTCGATACTCAATGAGCCCTAGTGAATTAAGTATAGTAAAATAATCTTTTGTCGAAGGTCTGTCACAGAGGGATTGTTGTGCAGAGCAAAATACACGACTCTGAATGATTTTAATATCAACCATCTAAGGGTACAAACAGAATCCTATTACTAAAGCCCCACGGTCTGTCTGTCACCAAGCTGTGTCTCATGAACCATTACAGCTAGACAGTTGAAATTTTCACAGATGATGTTTTTCTGTTGCTGTTACAAACACTATAAATAAAATAAATGTTTCGCTGGGGCTCCGTTACAACAAACGTGTTTTTTGCCGCATATTACTCCATATTACGGAACCCTTCCTGCGCAAGTCCAACTTGTCTGATTTTTCCCTTCACGACAACATTTGGCAATGCAAAAGCATTCCTTACATCACGAATCTAGAATTTTAGTTTAAAGTCACGAACTTTTTAAAGGCTATTTGATAAGATATTTAATAAACAAGGCACATAGTGTTTCAGACAAAGCACTTCTGACTATTCTAAGATACAAATCGTGGTTTCAGAATTTTACAACAATCTGTCTTTGTCATTGACGAAACCACGACCTAAGATACGAAGCATATGTTAAGTCTTTACAATATCAAAGTAGTACTGGCCACTGTGGTTAAGAATTTCAAATTCAAAGTTATAAATCCATTTAGCTGGTATTTTTGGGTTTCAGGAAAGGTCATTCTTTGTTTTTTCGTCATTAGTTTTTTTCGCTTTATTTACGAATAGGTACCAGTTCTACCGTGGCACCAGTGCCGCAGAAATATCTCGAAGGATTAAAGATATGTATGACGCTGGTATAGTAAAAGAAAAAGTGGTACGTTTTTGGTTCCAATGATTTCGTTCTGTAAATTTTGAACTTCAAAACAAGCCCAGAAGACTGTCGGAGACCAAAGCGGATAAAGAATAATTAAAGGCTATTGTAAAAGCGGTTTCATTGCAAACCACTTCACAGTTACCTGCAGGTTTCACTGTAAGTGATAAAACTTTTTTAACCCACTTGAAGCAAATAGGGAAAATAATAAAGCTTGAACGGTGGGTACCTCATGAATTAAGTGAAGCGAACCAGCAAACACGCGTCGAGTGCTGCGTTACATTGCTCAACCGGCACAATAATGAAGGGATTTTAAAAATTGGGTCATTACTTGTGATGAAAAGTGGATCTTATACGATCGGCGGCGTAGGCGCTCGTCAGAATGGCAGAACCCTGGAGAACCAGCGAATTTCTACCCCAAGCAAAAGTTAACTCAAAACAAAAAGTTACTTGTGAGTCGATCACTACAGCTTTAAAATCTTGTCAAATGGTTACGGCATTTATCTATTGTCAGCATCTGCAAACCATGATGGATAAACTAGCTGCTGGCTAGCAGGCTGGTCATTCGCTCTAGGCCACTGCTGCTTTAGGACAGCACTAGACCACAGACGGCCGCTAAACAAGAGGACCTGCATTTGGAATATCTGCGACATTTATTTTTTTTATTGAATAGGGGGCAAACGAGCAGACGCATCACCTGATGGTAAGCGATTACCGCCGCTCATGGACACCCACAACACCAAAAGCGTCACAAGTGCGTTGCCGACCTTTAGGGGATGGGGAGAGGGAATGGGGGGAGGGGTTGGGGTATGGGCCTCCGGTATCCTCACTCACTCGATGAAACACAGCGCAAGCGCTATTTCACACCGGTTTTCTGTGAGGCCGTGGTATCACTCCGGTCGAGCCGGCCAATTCATGCCGAAGCGTGGCTCTCCCACGGAAAACATTCACTGTACTCCCCGTACCTTACTCCAATAGAGTACTATTTTTGCCGAAATTGCTAAGTTTCATCCAGATTCGTTCAGCCGTTATTACGTAAAAGAGTAAACCGTCATCCTCAAAAACTTTCGCATTTATATTATTAGTAGGATTTAAAGACGTGAGGAAATTTATTCATTTGAAGCAAACGTGTAGAAACTTGATATCTCTTAAGGTTTATAAGTCTTCTACATATAAACCTTAAGATATTATGGAAAGCTAATATTTTAGAACAAAATATGTTTAAAAATTGTTACAGCAGAAATTTGTTAGTTGTTGTAGCGCCAACAGAAATAGGTAATCTGTGAAAACTTCAAAAGTCCAACTATCACGATTTCTGAGACTGATGACTGACAGACGGACAGCGGAGCCTTAGTGATAGAGTCCCGTTTTTACCCTTTGAGCACGGAACCCTAAAAACGAGGAGATGTAAACAAAACGTTTACAGTACTATCTTTCATGCGTTATTGATTTTAGTTACGACTACTTATAATTATTAGTGTAAAACGAGCTGACTACGAAAACATAATTATCTTTATATGAAAATTTCGTGCCAGGATTGCCGTATATAATACTCGTATATTAACTTTAATTCACAAATATTGTCTGCCTGGTGCGTATTGAGACCAGATGACGCACAACGGCTTTTTCTTTACACAAAGGATTAGTACTGTGACTCAAATTGTAAATGTCAAAAGCCTTCAAGAAACGTTACTGCGTGAAGTTTTGTAATCTAATTTATTGTAGGAAGCATTAACTGAGACCGAATGACCGAAAACCGTTGAACAGGTACTGTGTAGTTGTGCAACTCTATCTCTCTAACAGTAATCCTTCATAATTTTATTGCACGCAGCGATTGATGTATGTGAACGAACCAACAGAGATGTGTCAGGACCATAGTAGGTATATTTGTATTTACAAAAAAGTATATATATATATATATATAATAACAATTGTCTAGTACCCATAGCACAAACCCTGTTAAGTTTGGGACTAGATAGTGTTGTGCGTTAAATGTCCGTAAATATTTATTTATTTATGGTAAGTGGAGATCAATTGAAATATATAAAACTCCATATTTAAGGTAGGGTTATAAAAAATTACACTGCTTAAAAGTTTAAGGTAGACATTCTATAATCTAAAAGTATTATATTAAATTTGTTTTATATAATTATTGTTGGAGTTTTTAGAGCATAGTACTTGCATTTAAAAGTAGTTTATACGTTAAGAATAACATATATATATAGCAATTATAATATTAATAAGAACAGCATAGGATTTTTGTATCATATTACAGTGCGAGGGCTATGAAATTATTTGGTCGGTAGATGCATACTTACAATAGTTAGTTCGGTATTAACTAAGGAGGTTTCCTTCAACTTAAATCACAAACTGGTAACACAACTTTCGTACAAAGCATTATAAAAAAAATGTAGCGGTCCAACTGGTTCTCAAGGATGTTCTTTCAATATTTAACCACTCGTGTATTTAATGTTTATGTCTTCACTTATCACTATTAGATTATCATTACAATACTGTTATATAGGTACCATCTCTTATTACAGCTTCCTCGTAAATGTGGGAGTTACTCTTCTCTTCTTCTCAGGCACACTATATGAATATTTAAAAAAACCAGCGAAAGTCTGTGTTCTCGTGTGTTCCAGTTTTCCTACAAACGTAAACGTTTTTGGAAAACTAGAATCACGTCACCTTAACACTAAATCACGTGGTCCAAATAAAATATTAGCCAATAATACAAGGGAGTAGAGGCGTTAGTTATTGCACAAAGAGAATAGGGTAGTTGAATGTATCGTAAATAAATATCTATGTCTCCCTTAAAAGAATATTACAAAACATCTTGGAAAATATAATTATTACAGATTTTTTTTTCTATTGCAAATTTTAATCAAATTAACATTGAAATATTTTGCTCAATTGAGTAGTCTAAAATAGTGACGTCACGACGTTGTATTTAGTACATTTTTCATATAAAGTTATCGTTTTGACAGGTGATAAAAAGTAACTTATTTGACTAAGGTGTCAAATACCCTATTGACCGCTCTCCTGGACTCTTCAATCTCCTACAATTTCAATTTTGAATCCAAGACTTGCAGAGAGCTATACCAACGCTTGCTCTCCATATTCCCAAATCAAGCAACTCCTTCTTAAAAAAAACAATTTAGATTATTTACAATTAACAACCAAATCAATCTTAAATCAAAACCACGGACGCTGTCAAGAGAAATTAGATTATTTTAAACGTTAAAAACTTGTAATAACAGCTTGTGACGTCATTTCAAATCTTTAGATGTGTAATTAAAATTAATAATATACTTCAAAATTTAATGTAATTGCCATGTTATTTTGAAATCTGTTATGTAACAATTTACTTCATGAGCGTTAAAGTTGTGTAATTTAATATATATAAAATCTCGAGTCACTGTATTTGTGATCGAACTAAACGCCAATATTGACTATTAAGTCATCGTATGAAATAGGTAAACCATTAACTACGCTGAGTTTCTAACACTAGAATGTAACTAAATGATACGTACGTACGTACCTCTAGTAGTAAATCCAAATCAATACATGAAGATGTGAACTAAGGAACGAGAATTCACATTTCAGTTTTCAGTGTCAAAAAAATGTTCTTTAACGTATGATATGACGTTATGTATATAGCTTATCACACAATTGGATTCGGTTTATGAAGTTAAAGTTCTTGTTGAAGGACCATCTTGAAATAAAATGGGCCCGGTCTTTAAAAAATAAACCATCATTGCATTATCGACTCCGGAGATCTGAAGGCATTTTCCATCCTAACACAAAAAAAAAACAAACCAAACGTGTGGCAAAACTTATACATGTTTAATAATTTTTAACGACCTTCCTTAATAATAAGTTTAAACTTAGAGAGATAAATAGTCAGTGGTTTCATAATTGAGAAACAAATACCTTCTTATGATAGTGCCAGTATTTCTGACGACACATCACCTTTTGTTTAGATATTTCCAATGATGACAACATACTGACATTTAAATGATTCTTTTCAAATAATTCCTAGCTAAATAGTTGACAATCGCGTTCATATGCGTGAACACTGAAAATTAACATTTGCAAATGCAATTGCGAATGTAAGAAATCCAACATTCATGAGATCACTTATGAATATACATAAAGAATTCAATTCATCCGTTAGTATTATAAATGCTAACAAAGTTTACAGTTGTAAAAGTATTATTTGACTTAGGTATATGTCAAATCAGCATGTTCTAGAAAAATATAACGATGCCTCATTATTTGTGTTCCACTTACGTGAAAAGGCGTTTGGAATCACATTTGTTATTAGCAGCGGTCATACATTGCTTTTACTTGCAATCTTTTATACTTTTTGCGCTTATCGCTTTTTTTGTTAGTGTTGCTTCTCATATCAGCAAATTGTAGGTATTGTATAGAATATACTCAATAGAAGGAATTCTATAAAATGTTAAGAGGTAAATATATCTATCGCATACATCTTCGTGATCTCTATAAAGATGTGCCAAAAGGGGTATAAAAATAAAGAAAGTATAGAAAATCCTTTTCTTGTAGTCATTAGTGTGTATCATTTTACTGGGCAATTCTTAAAGATTTATCGTCTGTAAATCGTCTGTCGTTGCCTTACGGAGATAACATTTGCTCTACCATAGCTAAAATAATTCTAAAATATAATTACATAACAATTTACTATTTTTGACTATAAAGTGCCTTAAAAAATATTAAATGCCTTAAATCATTTTTCACGTAAATGATTCAACGGTTGCGGGTTAATGCTTATCATTTTAACGCTACAAGAAAAGAAGTAATATTAATAAACTATTGTAAGGCTAACCTAAAAGCCTGAATTACTAGAATTTATAACTTGTTAAAAATAATTAAACTAGTTAAACAATATTACATTGTTGCGAAGGCGGCGAAGGCTAATGTTTACTGTGGGAAAGAGTTCACAAGGCAATAAGATGAAATAAGTAGTATTCGCAAGACTCTTGATATTGCAAACGTACTCAATGGGCTATGAAAATTTAGACCAACCTGAGGGCTCGCGGGACCTTGTACCACCGCGGGAAAGCTGTGTTGAATTATCTACTAGTTGTGTGTTCAATTTCACTGGCTATCTAAAATATTTAGATTTTAAATAATTCCAACGGTCCTTGTTTAGTTGACACCTCCTTATGCGTGCTCGTTGCTGTAATTTATAAAGAGTCGAACGGATTTCCGTTGGTTTAAATATACTAAAATATATGCCATCGATACATTTTTGTCTACGTTATTTGTTGCCGTTATTAAGTGCACTTTGAAAAAGATTTACTTCTTGATAATAATATACTCGTACTAACATGTCTGACTCATTTCTGTAACAATCGATCTTTAAATTGGAATGTTTCATTCTTATTACCGTGCCAATAGTGATATATCTACACTTATTTACTAAGCGAATAATGAAAATAAGTTTTCCTTATAATTTATTTTATATATTTCAATAATGTTTCAGGTCCATGTCATTGTCACTAGCTTTTAATTGTCGACTGTTGGGCGTGGGCCTCTTAATATAAATGAAGTTTTGACAATATGGCATACGTTCTTCACATGGGTTGCTTTACGTATCATCACGGTTCCGAATTAGGAAGGTGTCATCTGCAAGTAATAGATCACCCGAGGTACATCGGGGTTCCAAGGTTTTCCTTTCTGGAATACACCTGGTTCATCTGCTACTAGTACCTAGTGCGGAAGGTGTATCTTTTACAGTTTAATTTGTGATCATATCCTCTTTATGAAATATGCCAGAATTACTAAAAGAATATCAGAAGCAAAGAGAGAAATACAAACTTAAAACAAAATAATTAACCACTGCTTCAAACGTTTTTTAAATTTTATTATATTACCTTTAAATTAAGGAGCTTTTATCAGTTGCTTCGCGAAATAGAAGGTGTTACATTGTTCTAATGTATCGTCCGGTAATAACGCTAAAGAAATTTTCTATAGAACCTTACAACAAATTAAAAAGACAAAAAACTCAGTTTGGAAGAATACTTCCTTCTTAATATTATCTCGATTCATAAATTACTAAATGTCATAGTTCAAGACATGTAGTTCTATTAAGACGTGTAGTTAGTATGTGAAAGTCTAGCTCAACCGGTATAAGTAAGTGGTAGTGGGTTTGATACAAATCTAATGGATAGTATTAGTATTTCATAACTGTTTCATTGACAGGTTATATAAAATTATTGTTGATTAATTACACTAGTTTACAAAATATAAAAAAATTCATGTCCTTCCAGTAAATTTCATATCGTTTTATTTAGTGACAATAACTAAACGCAAACATATATTTGTTTTATTTTTATCACGTCAAAGAATCTAGTTATCGACACATTTTATTTTAAGACTACCTACAAGTTGGTTCTGAATTCATCTTAAAATTTTGCTGCATTGTAGTGTTTAGTTAGATTAATATTTGTTTTTAAAATGTCAAAAAGGTCGTGTAAAGTTCATCCTGACCGTTTTTGTTACGTTTGTGGTGAACTTATTATATCTAACAAAGGATATCCCATAACGAAATCTCTAAAGGAAGCATATTTTCATTATTTCAAAATTTCGGTCTCTCACCAGGACAAAAAGTGGGTTCCTCATGTTTTTTGTGAAAGATGTAGAAAAACGCTAAGCTCCTGGGCTGCAGGTGCAAAAATATATTTGAATTTTAATATGCCAATGATATGGAGGGAACCATCCAACCACGAAAATGACTGTTTTTTCTGTCTCACTAAGAGATTTGGTTTTAATCAGAAAAACAAAGATAAAATTATATATGCAGATGTTTCTTCGGTTACTAAACCTATCTACAGCTCAGACAAGCAACAAGTTCTAGAACCTCCCGGTTGTTCCAGCACAACATTGATGACTAACACTGAATCCGAAGAAGATCAAATTAAAAGTGACACAAGTTCAGATGAATTTGTTAATGTTCATGAAGAACCACATATGATAACTCAGTCTGAACTGAATGATTTAGTAAGAGATTTAAGCTTATCTAAATCCAAAGCTGAATTACTTGGTTCACGACTGCAACAATGGAGGTTACTTGCCCCCAACAATAGAGTTACTATGTATCGTAAGCGAAGTGAATGTTTTACAACATATTTCAAGAAAGAAAACGAATTTTGTTACTGTTAATTGCTGATTTATCACATAATTTTCAGCAAATGGGTGTCAGCATGTCTCTGAAAATTCATTTCCTTCATTCGCACCTTGATTTCTTCCCTGAAAACCTCGGAGAAACCAGCGACGAACATGGAGAAAGATTTCATCAGGAGTTGAAATTGTATGAACAAAATTATCAAGGGTACTGGGACCAAGCCATGTTAGGTGATCATTGCTGGTCTGTTATAAGAGAAACAGAGTCAAATCAATACAAGAAAAAAGCTAAAGCAATCTATTTTTATTTTTTTTGAAATATTTTTAAAGGCATTTTTTTGTAAATTAAAAATAATAAATATTTTGGAAACGTGACGTGTTGGATTTTTTTCATATATTTTTTTAAACTCGGTGCATCTCAAATGATAAGAAAAAACACTTTTCATTTCAAGGACAAAAACCATGTAAACTAGTGTTATTGGTATATAAGTGAAGAAAAGTGATAACCTTAAATTTTTGGATCGTGCCCACCAAAACGATGTCCAGTTTTAAGGTTTTTCAAATATTAAATTGATAATTTGTTAAAAGGCTTCACACAAATACCATTTAATAAAAAAAAAAATGTGTGCGTGTACTTGCGTACACTCGTAAGAAGTGAAACTTCTTTATGACGTTATTTTTCAAAAAATAATTTACTATATGCAACTTTACAGAAATTGGTTAAATAAAGTTAAATTAGATAAAGTTTAATAAAAGGCTTTTATTATCATAGACATAAATACAAATTCTACAATTATTTCATTGTAGCTTATTACTACAAAGATTATTATTGAATTTCATTAATTGGAATAGAATTATTACCATCATTGATGTCGTTATTATTCGGTTGTTGTAACGTAAACGTAAAAAAACGTAACTACTCAAAACGGGCCGCAAAATACATTGGAGACATTTACCAATCCCTGTGATAAGAAAAAGATAGCGTAACGGATAAATGTGACGCGTAACGTAACGGATAAATGTTACGCGTAACGTAACGGATAAATGTTACGCGTAACGAAAAAATATTACACTAAATTTTTTGACAACCCCGATAAAGAAGTTTCACTTCAAAAACTTATATACTGAAATAGCTACTGCATTCATTATTTAATTTGGTTACAGAATATTCGAGAAAGTACGACAGTACTTTGGAGCACAAAGCGAATCGATTCCTATGTCGTTTGTGCTCGGCTTCTATGTCAGTCTCGTCGTCAAGAGGTGGTGGGAACAGTACAAGCTGCTGCCATGGCCTGACACGCTGGCACTCTTCATCTCAGCCGGAATACCTGGAGCGGTTAGTAAAGTAAAGACAAGTATTCAATTCCTTAATTATTTTAATAATTGTAACTAACTTTTGTTTATAATATTGTTATATTCTGCGATATTATATATAATACTAGAAGTTCGTTATTCCTTGGTATATTGCTCTGCGAAATGTGTAATGCAATTGAGAGTTGCAATAAAGCGAATTTTCTGTATTCGTGTTTACGTAACCAGAAGTTGATAACATGCATACACTTCGTTTGTGTTCAGAGAAATGCGGGTATGGTTTTGACAAATGGTATTAAAAATCATTTGAAGTGATTTTACAATTTTTAACTCTGTTATATTAATAGACAAGATTTCTATTTGTTCCATGCAGCAATTTAAAAGTTGAAATAAGGTAGATAAGGTTTTTTTTATTTCTAATGACTTGGGGAAATATATTCCAATCTAACACATTTGTCTATGTTTCATGTAGTCCATGTTCTTTATCGTGCAGATATAGAGTTTACGTTCAGCGGTTACATTGTCTGAAGCAATCATAACGATTATCTCACAGACGTGTTTTAGACAACGAGTTCTTTGTAAAAGTGAAATGCAATAAGTGTGCTGCACACTCAATAATCGAAGTCACAATTCCTGGTACTATTTGCTACGTTGAAATATTGATTAACCATAGTTTCATACGACCTAAATCGATTCAGAATCGTAATAAAACTTGTTAGGTATTACATTATTGTTATTGAACAAACAAATATTCCAATATATAGGTACGTTGTGCGATCTTGAAGTATTATTTCATGTGGAATTATAATCACTCAATGTATTTTGTTATGTATTAGCATCGCGACTCGCGAATTTACTGCCATAAAAATATTTAAATATGTTAAGTCTTTCAGCTTGTTATTTTAGATATCTACAATGAGCAGATTTTCTCAGCAATATAGAAAACAATCGGGAAGCTAGCACAAGGTAATGTATGTTAATAATGGCGTTAATTAATTGTTTTTATATTGTGCTGTCTTAATGTTATTTTTGTCGTTATAAAACAAGTTTGTTAACTGTCAATAGAGGTCTGACGCACTGTTGGGTTTGTGTTGTTGTCGTTGTCACCTTTACGACCACACAATTTGCTCACTATAGCTTATTAAACTTTTGCACAACCAAATCATGGATTTAAACATAAAAATATTTGTAATATACAATAATGCATCTAAGCGAATGGTACTAAACTCAGATTAGAGGATTTTCAAAAGCAGAATTATGAAAATATTTGTCTTTATGTTTCAATTTTGTTTGACACAATTTTAAGAAGCGTTCAAGTTGATTTTATACGTATTCAACAGTAACGATAGCCGCTCTTTCCTGATTAATTATTTAATTGTTCCTAGTTATTGACAAAGCATTTTAATTGACTACTTAGCAATAGAGGTTCGTGTTTGTTATATCTCGACCTTGACCACAATGCAACTTTGCAGTAAGGCTGTGTACACATATTGCAGATTTCGATGAATGCCTGTAGGCTGTTCTTTGTTAATTATTAGTCAAAGTTGACATATTATCGTTTCCCTAATAAGAGTCCTTATCTTAATATAATCAACTGTTATATCTCTAAATAAGTTCATTTTAGATTTAGTTATTCTGTCAGTTTGTTATTAGAAAAGAATTGACGTATAAAACAAACCTACAATCGAATGGAAACATATATTAAGTTTAAAAGTCGAATAAAAATATCAACTATACTACACTAATGCGAAAAAGGCCTCGCAGTAAAACGAAGCCGAATTCCCACAGTCTTAAATTCATAAAATTACTAATCTAATTATATAACTCGACGATAATTATCATTACTCAATTCGTTAATTTTATAAAATACACCGGCACGGCAATGTATTAAGATTCATAAAATTATGTATGCGGTGCACACAGCTGTCTGGTGTGGGAAACGAACCCATAACACTTAGGACACTTCGAACTGTTCTACTTAAGGCGCTTCTAAGTGCCAGTGACCTTGAGTAAGCATTAGTCGCCCCACTGCACCATATACATTCTAACTTAATTATATATCATCGTCATTATTATTTTAGCAATGTGCCATTCACTTCCAAAGCCAGAGATTCCCAGTACTATCATAGCAATAGTTTTAGAACTTCATCATCATTTCAGTTCATCAAAGTCAATATCAATCTACTTCAGTACTATCACATCCCATCAATAGCCTTTGATAGCTCACTACAGGACATTGGCCTCTCTTGAGAAAGGAGGATTTGGCTTACTAAACCACGCTGGGCAGAGGTATTGATATACGGTTTGTTTCAAGTTGCCTCCTACTTGCAGTGATGTTGTCCTACGAAGTTTGCTTTCTTAGTGGTTGCTTACGACAGCCATGGGATGAAAAGGAATAGTGACACTATGTATTCTTAACTAGTCACCACACGGACACTCAATACTATACTACTACTTATTTATTGTAATGTTATACTGCTCTTTGCCCAACCAACCATTTACCGCATTGGTAGTTTCAAAGTCACAAGTTCATTGCCGCCCTATGAGGCCGCTCGTCCCCTGAATTAGATTAGGACGATTCAGGAAGAAATGTAAATAATATAACAAAGTAGATATAATAGAAATTTATAATGTACCTTAGAAAATTAAGGACACAGAATCTTTCAGGTTATTTAAAAAAAAATTTTTTTTTATTGAATAGAGGGCAAACGAGCAGACGTATCGCCTGATGGTAAGCGATTACCGCCGCCCATAGACACCCGCAACACAAGTCACAAGTGCGTTGCCGGCCTTTAGGGGAAGGGGAGAGGGATAAGGTAGGGGTTAGGGTGTGGGCCTCCGGTATCCTCACTCACTCGGTGAAACACAGCGCAAGTGTACATCTTGAAAGACTATACAAAGTAAAAATGATCAACTAAATAAATAATGAAATCCAATGAGTGTGCATAGTCCCTAACTAGATTTGCGCGTTTTGTGCCTCAATTTGGTCGCCTACCTACAATGAATTTATTATTGTAAACGAGCTCTGAACTATGTACCTACTTTTGAAGTGATTTGTAATCTTTAAGTAATAAAAAATTCTAATAATTAATTCCTCTGGTGTTGCGGGTGTCCATGGGCGGCGGTAATCGCTTACCATCAGGCGATACGTCTGCTCGTTTGCCCCTATAAAATAAAAAAATACAAAAACCTTATTTCAAAGAAAAATACCTATTGAAGTGCCTATTTTAAAACAGTGTTAAGATTTTTAAAATACGAGTAGTTACGTTTACTTTGATGTATCAATCATTATATTTTCAAGAAGACACATGCATTTCAGAATTAAATTTTCTTTTAGAAACTTAATTCAATATTATTCTTTTAGTTAACTTTATAAGAATTCGTTAAGTACTGATTCGGAACATGCTAGGTCTTTTCATTGCTTCGAAAGGACTTAGTTGCACTGATAATGTAAACGGTGGTAAATAAAGATTTTCACTATTACATAGGTACTATCAAAATAGTCTCACTTTTTATAAGTAATCTATAATCTTAGTTTTCTACTTATCTATTTACACTATTAGTTGTTACTTAAAAGAGCTTGAGGATCGTGTACCAAAACAGTTCTGTCTGCAAAATTACTCTTCTGAACCTTATTACATTTTATAGATCAACATCTCAACATATTGACTGCCTCGGTGACGCAATGGTAGCGTATGCGACTGCTGTTCTTGAGGTCTCGGGTTCGATTCCCAGGTCGGACCAAATGTTTGTATGATCTACAAATATTTGTTTCGGAGTTGTTTTCTATGTATAATATGTGTATGTATTTACAAGAAAAAGTATATGTGTATTTATATCAGTTCTCTAGTACCCATAACACAAGCTCTGCTTAGCTTGGGACTGGCGTTGTGTGTATTGTCTGAAATATTTATTCATATTTATTGCATTGTCCACGCTTTTGAAATATGTATAGATAATATAATATAACCCAACATGATCACCATTGCTATGATACAGTACAAACCATTCTCTAAATTTAACAGTTATTTTTTATTTAAAGCTTACTTTATTAAAGTTTCACTTCTTTCATAAATATTCATGGCCTAAGTTACCTAAAAGTTGTGAAGATATTATATCATCGTATTATTTTACTTTCATTTTGAGATGATTGGTGACTACCAAAACGAACTAAGTTAGCGTAAAATAATATTTCGATTTTTTTAATTTCTTACTCCTCATCTTCTTAGCCTTATAAATAAATATTTCGGACAATTTAACACTCAACGCCGTCTAGTCCCACGCTAAGCAGAGCTTGTGTTATGAGTTACTAGACAACTGATATAAATACACATATACTTTTTTTTTGTAAATACATACATATTATACATAGAAAACACCCAAACTTCGAAACAAATATTTGCAGATCATACAAACATTTGGTCCGACCCGGGAATCGAACCTGAGACCTCCAGTACAGCAGTCGCTTACGCTACCACTCGCGCCACCGAGGCAGTAAATTATTTATTACTAGCTGAACCCCGCGGTGCTACCCGCGGTACGATGATAACTGCGGGCAACGCCGCGAGGCGAAGCTATATCTTTATAAATAGTAGCCTATGTGTTATTCTGATGTATAAGCTATATTGTGGTAAAGTTTCATTCAAATCCATTCAGTAGTTTTTACATGAAAGAGTAACAAACATCCATACATACATACATCCATACTTACAAACTTTCGCCTTTATAATAGTAGTAGGATTTCCAAGATTATTGGGGGTCGGCTACTAGTACAACCGGTTTTACCTGAATAAACTCAAACTCAAATCATTTATTTCCATAGGCCCCAAAAGGCACTTGAACACGTCAAAAATACAAACATCAAAATATAAAACAAAACTCAAGTAATCAATTCAGTGATAAAAGGTACTAATACTAAATGCACTGAAATGATTTGAATTACCGGAGCTTAGATTGATTTCGATTCAACTCAAAGGTTTAAATTGAAATCAATCCAAGTACCAGCTCCGATGGGTATTGCATTCATGAGAAGAGCTGGTGAGAAACTCATATAACAATATGAGTTTATCCACGGAGCGACTGGCATCGGACCTTCGCAACCCTGAGAGTAAACTGAATTCGAAGATTGAACAAGTTGTCAGTATATTTGAGGGCACTGACTTACCAAATAACATTTGCCATAGATGTTCATGACAACCGTGACCGACGGCTAAACGTACTATCCGAGGGAAACACCGTCATCTTTCATACTCCGGGCTGCTATTAAGAATTTATTGGAAGAAAAACCCAACAGAAGTCCGACCCGGATATCGAAGCCGGAAACTCTTGATCAGCAGTCACTTGCGGTAACCACTACACCAACGAGGCATTAAATCTCTGACTATCTTGTATTACATGACAAGCTGTCCCACGTAACTTCATCTACGTGTCCGTATGTGCGTGTGTATTAGTCGTAATAGCACGATGTTATACACCGCGCTTAATGGAAGGTCTTAAAGGAATAATTTTCCCCCATTTTTGCAACATTTTTCATTGATTCTCTCTTTTATTGACCATAAACTATAGCCTTTATAGGTATACCTATAGCCTTTCTTCATAAATGGGCTAAATTATCGTACACTAAAATTATTTTTGGAATGAGTGGTTCTTGTGAGTGTGTGTGTGTTCTTAGCGCGTTCAACCAAACACACAAATGTTACAGCTTTATAATATTAGTTATTTAATGATATGATACATTAAAGACACTGTACTTAGTGACTTAAAAAAAGGAGAACTCCATAATTTTTAGTCATTAGGAAAATATATCCTGTATCGTGGAGAACTTACACGCATACAACTTACACACATACATGAAACGGACTCAAAGAACACCCAGTCCCAGGACAACAATTTGTAGTCACACAAAGTGTTGTCACATGTGGGATTTGAATCCACAACATTTGACGCGGTAGAAAGCGGCGTGGCGACCGCTATAACCACTAGGCCAACCGTACAGTCTTTATAATTGATAACACATGTGGTGATGATTCCTGTGAGTCTTGTTATTACACGGATGGTGCAGTGACTTAAGCGGTGATCTCGCCACTTTCTACTGCGTTAAGTGTTGTGGGTTCAAACCCCATATGCGACAACACTTTGTGTGATCCACAAAATGCTTTTACTTTGTAAGGACACCATTGTTATTTTTTCAATAGCGCGTGTCTTCAATATTATTATTGTTGTATGATATTTGACTGCCTCGGTGGCGCAATGATAGCGTACATAAGTACTGTGCTTGATTCGATTTCGTGGTCGGACCAAATGTTTACATAAATTGCAAATATCTTTTTCGGAGTTTTTTTTTATTTATTATTTATTTAGGTATACCAACAGCACACATACGATACACTTTTAAAAAAATTATACAATAATATTATCTAGTATGCATGCCTATTACAGGTACCTACACACAACATTCAGTTTGGGTTTGAGAGAGAGTTTGGGTGTTTTCTATGAATAATATGTACGTGTTTATAAAAAAAGTAAAAATGTATTTATATCAATTGTCGAGTACACATAGTACAAGCACTGCTTAGTTTGAGACTAGATGGCGTTGTGTGTTAGATGTCCGAATCTACATTTATTTTTCAAGACATCTCTTGCGCTATAATACATCCTGTATCGTGAAGGACTTCACAAACATTCATGAAAGGGACACAAAGAAAAACCAGACTCGGAACAATTAGTAGATCACACAAGTGTTATCCCATGTGGGGTTTGAACCCACAACACTCATCGCAGAAGAAAACTGCGTGAAGACCGCTGAAACCACTAGGCTAACCGTACAGTTAAAGTGTAATCAAGCAATGCATATTATTTATTATTATTACACCCCCTGGCAAAATGTAATAAGACGGAAGTATGAGTTATTAAAACTTACGTACTTATATCTAAGAGATGCACTCAGTTCATGGAAATATCCTCAAACATGTACTTTGAAGGTAGTAGCTTTTCAGTAGGATCTATTAAGAATAATAAGGGTGATAAGATCTAGTACTTGAAAACTAAGGACGCAGTTAATGCCGCAGTTTCATTATCTCATCATAATCTTTTTCTGCCATTGTCTCTTCTTATTATTCGTCTTGAGGATAACCTGCCCGCAGTTGTTTGTGACGTTAGGAATTTCCATATTTCAAAGTCATAGCAAATACTAAATCTTATCTTGCAGCATTAGATACGCTTCTTGCACACATGTCCACAATACTTCTATTATTTTTTTGTCTTTAACGTAACTAGAAATCACAATAATCCCCTTTGCATTGGACGCGCTTTGAAACTGGATGATTCTAATGATTCTATCAATATCAATAGGGTTTTTTTCCGGTTAAAATAATAGTGATAAATAAAAAATAGTGAAATGGTATAGAAAATATCAATCTGCTACATATTTCACTATAATAAACAAGAATTTTATTTTTCCAAAGACTACATCGGCATTAGAAATATACATCATGTGTCCAGACTCAGAACAACAATTTGTGTATCACACGAAGTGTTGTCCCATGTGGGATTTGAACCCACAACACTTGGCGCAGTAGAAAGCGGTGTGGCGACTGCTTAAGCCACTAGGCCAACAGTGAAGTCAAAGTCATTGGTGTTATGACACAGACAGAAAATAATATTTTACAATGTATTGTAACTGTATATTCATTTTGTTGTTTCTATTACCTATCGAATCCCAATTGATATTGAGTCTTCACATATCTACACTACCGTAGGATAAATAAATAAGGAACTTCGTTCCAATAAATATTCCGGATATCTAACACACAACGCCATCTAGTCCCAAGCTAAGCAGAGCTTGTGTTATGGGTACTAGACTACTGATATAAATACTTATATACTTTTTTTTTGTAAATACATTATCATTATAAATAAAAAACAACTAAACTGCGAAACAAATATTTACAGATCATACATATATTTGGTACGATCCGGGATTGAAACCGAGACCTCAAGCTTAGCAGTCGCATACGCTACCACTACGCCACCGAGGCAGTCAACGATAACTTTTACACTTAGGATGCACATGAAAAAGTTATTGAATAATTACTCAAATGTAAAAATGCCACATCAATAGAACTTTTAAACATTAAGACATGTAAATGGTCTTAGAAAACCAACTGCGATAGTCTTCTATTTCTGTGTAGTTGACTTGTAAGTGCAATAAAGAGTAAAAGTAAGCAACCGAACACAATGAATGTACGCGTTATATAAAGAATGACGAATCAACGACACCCTCGACATTCGTCACCTCTCTTGGCGTTAATTGACATTTGTGTAGAAGTTAAAAGTAAGATTATGTCATAGAACCATTTGATAAATACCTATCTTCGTACATTCGCAATGCAGCATTCATGTCAACAAAACGTGATACTGTGGAATTGTTTTCATAAGAATATTACAATTAACAAGTACAATCCTTTATGCTGCGAACTATAAGTTCATAACTGTAATATCGGTTAGTAGTGACCAAGAATGTCTTACTAAATAAAAAATTTAGACGGAAATTCGGAACGGGACAATGGAAAATAAACAAAACCGGTTATGAATTCACAAGCATATCTTTATTATATTTTAATTATAGCTAACCTTTTCAAAATAGTTGTACATATTTAGCTATGTTTCTAGTAGCTTCGATGCTTTTTGCGCGCAACTGAGACAAACAATTGCTTTAAATTTTAAACATGAGAGCACGGAACTCGCGGTAGATGCAGTAATGTTAGAAATGAAATAACAGGTTAAAGGTAAATATTCGATCGATTTAGATATTTTAATTACGAGAACTTGTAATAAGATAAATTTGTTACAACAAAGTTTGAAGGATGACTGAAGACAAAATGACTCGACCTCACTCGAGCTATCTGCTTGACGTGGCTCGTTGCGTCCGCGTCGTGCCCGTTGCATCACGCTCGGACATATAGGTACCTATACTCGTAGAAGAGTATTACTATTATTGTTATTATTAAACAACCTTTTGTACTTTCGGTTTCGAGTACACATTATTTTTGCACACTATTGTGTGCGTGTTAATTATACATAATAGGATCTATTGTTTTGGTTTTAGTTTCTTGCTGTTTTGTTGGTTGTGAAATATATTTATATAATGAAGTATCTGCATGTGCTGTTTTGCAAGCATTAAATGTTATATCTCTTGCTCTTTTATGTCAATGACTAACTACATCGAAACGTCGTCATATAGTTAGAGTAAATATATAAAATATATAATATTAAGAGTTAGATGAGAAAATAACCGGACAAGTGCGAGTCGGTCTCGCCCACCGAGGGTTCCGCAATTTTTTGCCTAGCTTTCCGGAAATTTAGCTTTAAACAGTCGTAATCTTACCTGCCTCTAAGTGGACTTTGGAGACAAGGAAGGGAACAATATTGTTGGATATTTTCAGTATAAATAAGAAATATATAAATAAGAAAATGCGCTGTAAAAAGAAACAAAATATATTTAGCAATGTTCACATCAAGCCCTTTCTTATGATACATTTAAACGAGAAGCTTCAATTTGAAATTTTGATCTCTTATAGAAATATATATATATCATATAACTTTTTTTAGATTTAAATTACAAATGTGTTTTAAGATTATCTCCTGTATTTGTAGTCTATAACGATAATACTTGCCAAATTTCATACTTCTAGGTCAACGGGAAGTACCCTATGAATTTTGATTCCCTTGATAGTGTGGAAATATGCGTTTTTAGCTGAATAATGGTGTTTTTTTTATAAAAACTTAGAGGTTTAAATTGTTCCACAACTTCAGAGGACCGTAGATCTAAATATACTGTTTACATTTCAACTCGATACCTTCACGCGTTCCCGAAAATAAAGAGTTTGACAGACAGGGTTTCGTTTTGTGGTATGGAACCCTAAAAAGGCTATTTATTGTTTTGGTCAATGAATCGGTTACCTATGCCTTTGTTTAATATTGTTGTTTTATAGAAGGGGTACTAACCGTTACACGGGGCTGTATCTGTCATGTATTTCCATGTCAAATTTAATTGAAATAGGTGCATCGATTTAGCTGTGAAAACTTAACAGGGGGACAGACAAAGTTGCTTTCGAGTTTATAATATTAGTATGGATTATGACTATTTACAAATCCTTATCTTCTTGTATATAAAATTCTTGTGTCACGGGGTGCGTAATCGAACTCCTCCGAAACGGCTCGACCGATTTTGATGAAATTTTTTGTGATTATCCGGTATCTATGAGAATCGGTTCTTATCTATTTTTCATCCCCCTAAATGTTAGGGGTAGTCCACCCCTAAATTTTTTTTTTTTTTTTTTTGTCAAAATTTTTAATTTCTATTTTTTTATGATGCAGCATTAGAAAATACATACAACCCTAGATTTTCAACCCTCTATGATCAACCCCTATTTTTATATATTCCCTTTTGTGGCAAAGCAACGTTTGCCCGGACAGCTAGTCTTCTTATATATAAAATTCTCGTGTCACGAGGTGCGTAATCGAACTCCTCCGAAACGGCTCGACCGATTTTGATGAAATTTTTTGTGATTATCCGGTATCTATGAGAATCGGTTGTAATCTATTTTTCATCCCCCTAAATGTTAGGGGTAGTCCACCCCAAATTTTTTTTTTTAATTTTTTTGACAAAATTTTTAATTTCTATTTGTTTAGGATGCAGCATTAGAAAATACATACAACCCTAGATTTTCAACCCTCTACGATCAACCCCTATTTTTCCATCGCGATTTTTATTGACCCACCTCTACAACATATATTCCCTTTTATGCCAAAGCAACGTTTGCCGGGACAGCTAGTTATTTTATAAATCTGTCAACGAGAGTGTCAGCACTACGCCACGATCCAATCTAAGTTGCGAACTTACGAAACCTGCATTCTTTTCTATTGCACTAACGAAATGAAGGTAGATCCATAACGAAACCCAACATCTAAGTACATCTTAGTTTATTCACTAATGCTTGGTATTCGAAGGCGCAGTGGTAGCGTATGCGACTGCTAAGCTTGAGGTCTCGGGTTCGATTCCCGGGTCGGACCAAATTTTTATATGATCTGCAAATATTTGTTTCGGAGTTTGGGTGTTTTCTATGTATAACATGTATGTATTTACTAAAAAAAAGTATATAAGTATTTATATCAGTTGTCTAGTACCCATAACACAAGCTCTGCTTAGCTTGGGACTAGATGGCGTTGTGTGTTATATGTCCGAAATATTTGTTTATTATTATTTATTTATTTAATATATATTGAAGCTTTTGAGAGTTTTTCTGCATTTCTCATTAAGCATGCATCAATGAAACTGGCTAGTCAAATAATCTAACAAGCCATTGGCTTACAGAGTAATAAACTCTAATAGTTTCAGAATTCCTATTACTCATTCAAGTTGTATTTGAATTTTAAGTTTTAAGGACTCAAACATCAAGGTTCACTTTAGTCATGGCATAATAACGTATTTGGAATGGGCAGCTACGTCTGCAGTGCCCTGAGCCGTTCAATTGCCTTCAAAAGACAATACTGTGTGTACAGATATATGCGTACAAGCTCCTTTGTTTTTAAAAATATACTAACAAAGGTTCCCCTTTGATCACGGTTGCAAGCATTCTCATTGCAGAATGTACAGTTAGTTGTATAGTTTATATTCAAAATGATTTTAATAAAGAGGTAAATGTCAAGTAACTTGCCGATTACAAGTTTTAAGTAGAATTTGGGTCAAATATATATAAGAATACAACAATATTTACAAAACATTCCAGTAATCATATAGCAACAATGTGCCTAAATGTTAGGTAACTTAATTAACGTAAGACAAAAATAAAAACTTTTTATAAAATTATGTTTATAAAGAAATCATTAAAAGTTGGAATAGTTACTTAAATTATATATATATACCTATTTATTAGTTAGTTTACTAGTAGTTCCATTGGTTGTAATATTTGAAAGCTTTCGTTCAGTATAATTTTCAAAAAAAAACAAGCAAAATGTATAAACGACAGTTAATGCTTGGACCTCGCATGAATTAACTTATTTAAAATATTATAGTTAATTGAAAATTCTTTGCATGATTATACTTTACAGGTGGTATTAGGAATGTAATCTATCTATACTAATATTATAAAGTTGAAGAGTTTGTTTCTTTGTTTAAACGCGCTAATCACAGGACCGCTGGTTCGATTTGAAAGATTCTTTCAGTGTTGGATAGTCCATTTATCGAGGAAGGCTATAGGCTATATATCATCACGCTACTACTAATAGGAGCGGAGCACCAATGAAGAATGTTTCAAAAACTGGGGAAATTTTCACGCTACGGGCAATATAAGACGCAAACGAGGTTGCGTGGGTCAGATATGTGTGATTATATAAAACCAATGACAATGGTTATTGGTAAGTCCGGGCACTCCGCAAAATTACTAACAAATATTTCAATCTCCGGATTCACCCTCAAGGGTTGCGGAGGTCCGATGCCTGTCGCTCCGTGGAAAATTAAACTGATATTCAGGTAAAATCTGTTAATCTAGTAGCCAACCCCAATCAATCTTGGAAATAATAAAGGCTAGGAAGAAGAAGAAAAAGCCGTAAGATTTATTTTCTACTACCTCTTGGCTGCACGCCGCCCGCGTATGTGTGCTGTGCTGCTGTGAGTCTTTATACGTGTATATAACTTTTGTATTTGTTAACCGATTGAAATGAAACAAACACTCAATGTTAAATAAACTTAACTACAATAGATAAAATAACTAGTTATAAATCGGTTAAGCCACTTTTGAGATTAACACTACGACCACGCAGAAAACCAGACAATAAATTCTAAAAACTATTGTTTAAGTTGCTTTAATCGATACAATATAATGTAACGAAAAATAGTAAGTTAAATTGTAAGCAGCATGTCGCAGTTGATAATCTTACGGTGACATGCATATAGATTCCCTTTTATGTTTTAATAACATTTTATTCAGCGCAGCATTGAATACAATAAGAATATTACATAATAGGATGAGGACGCAAAAATGTTACTTTAAACTTATATTACGTTCTTTGTACGCGGTTGGTGATCAGTATTATTCAGAGTCCGTATAACTGAGGGCCAGATAATAGAGTTTCCGCTGTACGATGAGATAGGTTGTGAGCTACTTTTCTTGAAAAATTATCTAAGAAAATCTTGGTAGTAGACAAGATAACTAATAACTGGAATTCATATCAATTTTTATTTATTGCTTTTTCATTATTACGACAACGATAAACACACAGAGACAAAAAATATGTATAATTATTTTATGCAGTTATTTATTTAAATGCTGTTAATTTGAAATTAAAAACAGGTACTTAAATTTTATTTATTTGTTTACATTTTATTAATAACCTCTTGAAGGCCGATCTGTTAAACGTATGAAGTTAGTTAGAAGGATTCTAAGCTAGTATTTTTCCCTAATAACACATTCTTTTAATTATACTTAGTCTCGCCATAAATATTGTTACTTAGAAAAAACATTTTTTATTGTACATTCCATAACATTTAGTTTAATACTTTAATATAAATCCATTAAAAATATATAAAGCTTATTCGAAGTGGCTCCCTTTGGCTGTAACACAGATCTTTAAACGTTGAGGCCAGTTATCAATAACAGCACGCACCCTTTCTATAGGAATATTTTTCAGTGCCAATCGTTTGGATAGTTTTAGGGACTCCAAATTATCATGGTGTTTAGAGCAAGCCTTACTCTCTTAAACTGTTCATAAATCATAATGCAGTGGATTCAGATCAGGACTAAATGATGACCAGTCTTCAACTGTGATGAAATCCGTTCACGTCACGTTCGTTTGTTACTAAGATTGAGTGGATTGAGTTTTGTGACTCAGCGCCGAGTCTTATTGAAAGGACGATTCTTGAACATGCTGTTATTAAGTTGTTAACTACATTTTCAAGAATGGTATCTTGATACATTTGTGGCCATGTTTTGATACCTTTTTCACTTAAATATGGCTCAGGCACTGAAGTCGGATAGTGCCCACGTAATACTCTTTTGACTAATTGTGAATGTTCTTTATAACTTTCAGCATAAATTTACGGTCATGTTCTTTGTAAAAATATTACACAATTGTAAAAAACTTTCAACATATCAAACAACAATTTTCTTCTGTGTAATACATAGTTGTTTTGATTTTATCACTCTATTCTTTTTTAAATTATCAGTTGACAAAAGACTAGTGTCTTATAGGCTGCAAGTCTATATTCATCTTTTAAAATACGTGACATAGTAGTAGGTCCTATCATTATCTACCGAGACAAAATATTTTACTTTTGGACCCGAATTTTTAGAATTCTTTCCCTTACTGCTAAGATCCCTTTTTTCATACGAACACTGCGTGGATGGCCAGATGTTTTTCTGTCACAAAAAGAGAAGGTTTCATTGGACCTACCAACAGCCCGGTACACAAACATTTGACTAATATCAAACGTATGGAGGATTTTAAAAAATGTGTTTGGCTCCATACCTGTTTTATGTAATGCAATCACAGCGATCACCCCACTCCATTTTAACATCATAAAATATTTTACAATATATTGAAGCGAAAATAAGAAAATACAATGAACAATCGTATAAAAATGACAGATTCCAAACTCAAAAGTAATATTTTGTTTATTTTTAATTGTAACAGTATTTATGGCCAGACTAAGTTTCACTGATATTGTAACTTCAGAGAAAAAGAATGTGCTGAACCAGTGGCTCCGCCTGCGTATATGTCGTATAGTTTTCAGGGTAAAAAGTAGACTATATCGTTTCTCAAGAATCAAAGTATCGGCTTGCCACATTTCATTGAAATCAGTGCAGCAGTTTATCCGTGAAAGCGTAATGTAATCTTAGTATGGATGCACTAAACGGAGAAAGTAAATTATTAAGTACTAATTAGTCTAGACAGCGTGGTATATTAGAACAAAACATATTTTCTAAGGAGAGGTTTAGATCCAGTCCAGATCCAGAAGTATTAGAGGCTGGTGATGATGGCGATGAGCTAAATAACGCTCATGGTTGTCTTTGAGCGATAAGGCCACCACTTGCACTGAGCTAGCATTCATTCATATACTTAGTTATCTGGTGTACAATAAAGTGATTTATTAATAGGTGTTATTATGTCAAACTACTTCTAAATTTGTGTTAAACTGCTACAGGTTTTTATGTGAGACCACACTGCTATACACCACCATAGCATTTGGTTTTGTGTGTGTAATATTAATAATTGTTTTAATCTATAACCTACGACACAAAAATTGGGTTGCTAAGGCCGGCAACGCCCTTGTGACGCCTCTGGTGTTAAGGGTGTCCATGGGCGGCGATAATCGCTTACCATCAGGCGATACAACTGCTCGTTGGCCCCCTATGCCATAGCTCCTCAATGAATATACTGATCTAGATGTGCGTGTTATGTATATTGCTTCTTGGATAAGGCCGTACCTGTACCAATAATCCAAAGAAACATATTTACATACTTCAAAATACATTGATATTATAGATTAATAACACTAAAACGTAAATTGACAGTCATAACAATTGAACCTCTGGCTCTGGCTTAGTAAATGGTCAGTTATCTTTAGACCTACAGATATTTCGATGATGTTATAAGGAGGAGTAGTAAGAAACTGCGGTTTTTTTTTTAAAGACATCTCCTTCATTAGGAACACGACACGAAACGGTCACACAAAGTGTTGCCTATGTAGGGGATTTGAACCCACAACACTTAGCGCAGTAGAAAGCGACGTGGCGACCACTTAAACCACTAGGCCAATCGTGCAGTCTAGTCTAGTCAGTAGTTGGTAAGGTGTTAAATGTTTTGGTTGCCCTGCTGCTTACGTTTTCCAGAATATAGGTGTGCTTGTATGTGTAACACATTACTGATATTACAATATCACCGCTATGTACTTTGGTTATATATGTACATGTGCATTGTGGTTATCGACAGGTACGTGTGTGCGCGCGTGCTTCGCAACACCGCAACGAATGCACTATGATGTACGACGTACGATAAGTCGATATAGCATTAAGGAAAAAAATTCTTATGCCTCCACTGCACATTGGCATAGAAATTTATTGAATGCGCGTTTCAGTTTTGCCTTTTGCGCTCAATTTAATATTCATTGTTACAAACAAATGAGTTATTTTATGTTTGAAACGTGATTTTATGGCTTACGTATTTCGTAAGCAAGTAGCTTCATATCGCTTATTGTGTAATATTATCTATTCAACTGTATACATGTTTTACTAATAACTGTAGGTAATACTTTCTCCTAAGGATTTGGCTGGCAATAATAGTAGTTCTATGGAGTCTGAGGTTCCTTTCTGGAAGGCTTACAAAAAGTAGTAGTCCTCAGGTGAAAATAGAATCTATTATATCCATAGTTCTTAGAATAAAATATCATTTAATTAAATTCAAATTCTAGGAAATAATTATTTTTAAAATAAAATTTACATTCAAGCGTCAAAAAACTCCTTCACATCATTGTCTACTGGTAGCGGTCTCAAAATACTGGCAGCATTGCCGTCGAATGGTAATGTATTTATTATGTTTCTTTGTGCTAGAAAAAGGCCGGTGTGACTATAACTTTTTGCCTCTTAAATAATCTTCCTGTATTCTTCGTCATAAGAACCTCTAAATTTCCACGTTATATTCCGCCACGTACACAAAATTCTCCTTTGCTCTCTACGACTCCTCTACCTTGTTACTGAAGGGCACAATGGACTAGAAAGCATATCAAGTTTGCAATAGATCCCACATTAATTGTTCCTATGTAAGTATATTGTTTCGACAGAAAACTCTATAAAGCATTAAGAGAAATATTCTGCTAAATCTTTAGTGCATGCAAACAAATGAAAATTATTGATTGAGCTCTTGCAATTTTTTTATCTATTCTGCTCAGTTCAGTATTCATTATCAGGAACAAGTTAGTTAATTTATGTTCAGAACGTGATTTTATGCTTTAAACATGCCGTAAGCCGCTTCTAACTGAATCCACACTGCACTCTGTTGGTTTATTTTAGATACTGTCTAAGTGAGCATGTGGAATTTTATATTATCTGGGATGTATTGGTCGAGCGGTTAAAACGGATCTGTTTAATCAGAGAACGAAGTACGATTTCCACCATACACAAAATATTCTTCTGCTTCAATATTTATCTTTACAGTCAGGACATATCTTGGTATAACTATGTTCTGTTATGAGCAAGATGTAGTTCCTTTAAGTGGGACGTGAAAAAGCATCTCACTAGGCCGCCATAGTGCCGATCACCATGCTGCACTGTCCTTGTTTGCATTGAGGATGGCGACCACCACTCTTGGATTCTGCTGGTGCTTTCCATCAGGCAGGGCAGAGTCATTTTGGTAACTAATGTATAAAAAAAAAGTTATCCCATAGTGTTCTGCGGTGGTTCTACTGAATGTAGACGGATGAAGAATATAGTGTTCACCATCCCCATGCATACATCAAATGGGTGTCGTAACAAGTGACTGTTTTCAGTAACCTTGTTACAACTGGAGATAATCTATACATTTTTTTCATTTTTATTGATTCAATACTTTCATTGACATGCAGGATCATATTTTTACTTGTCAAGATTTAGTAAGATTAAATCCCACGTTTTCCTTTATAAAATATATTTTACTTTAACACTGACAACGTATGTATTATGTTATGTATAAAATATGAAGAACAAAACTTTGTTTTTTAAACATATCAGAATTTGTTAGGCCTTATGTTCTTGTGGATTTCATATCAGCAGCATTTGAAAGTTCACTGATGTATATTGGTATATATCCCGCTGCCGATGATATATAGGTAAAGAGAGCCTTAAGGAGAAGGCTATGGCATAGTATAGTACACTGGCAAGACGGGTTAATAAAGGGTTTATTTCCAGTGTTCATTTCTCTTTGCAGTACATAATTTTGTCCTGTTGAATTACTTCGACACAAAAAGGAAATAATGGTTTATTAATTATTTGACTTTACTACATAGATACCTTTATTACTAAATGATAGAAATGTTACAGCAATGTGTACAACAACATGATTTGAAATTTACGCACGTACTTGGTTTTCATCAATTGTATTAGGTACAATATTTTGTAAAGCACCTTATGATTATTATTTTGACGGCGGCCATTGGCAGGGTTTAAACAATTGTGAGTCACGCCTTTTCATTGTTGACAATAAAATGTTAATTCTATTGATACGTATTTAAAGTACTTATACGCGTGAAGGAATCTCATTGTATTTTCCACAATTGCTAGCACCACTATTCGATTTAATATTGGGTAATTTATTGACCACGTGAATTAACGTTGAGATGACGTTATTTCCATACATATATTTGTTTTTTTTAATAAGGCTTAGGTTTGTTAGAATTTCAACTTATTTATTTATTTATAACTTCATGCACATGTACATCGGCGGACTTAATACCAAGGGCATTGATGATGGTTCAACCTACTACCTACCTATTAATCTAACCAACACAAAAATTCATATACTTAAATACATACATGCATCCATACAAACTATCTAGGGAGGCTGTAATCAGTCACGTCCAGTTATTTAAATATATGAATTCTAATAGTGAAGTCAAATATTTATGCCATCCATAGCGAGTATTTGAAGTAAAAAATCTAAATAATCTTAAGTACTATTTGATTGTTTCAAAGTTTATGATAATACTTTTTTAATCACTAGTCAATTTAGGACGAAGTTTGATCATTACGATGTCTGATTTTCATGACAACATGACGTACAAAACTCATGAGGAGCACCTTTAGATTCAATTATGAAAAAAAAAACATAAAATGGTTTAAGACTAGAGTTTTGGGGTTTTGTACAACTTGTATGTTATCTTTATATTGGCTACCTAAAGGGTTACATTTAGGGAATTGATTCTTCATGTTACTACGGTTTTCACATGCAGGGTTTAATAAAAACAGTTGGCTCCAACTGCCCATAACGCAAGAAAGAATTTATTGTTGACAAAGTCTAACAATTGCTAAAGACAAACTTGATTTCATAAATCTATACTAATATTATAAAGCTTGTTTGTTTGTTTGTTAGAACGCGCTAATCTCATGAACCACTGGTCCGACTTTAAAAATTCTTTCAGCGTTGGATAGACCATTTATCAAGGAAGGCTATAGGCTATATATCATCACGCTGATACTAATAGGAGCGGAGCACCAATGAATAATGTTTCAAAAACGGGTGGAAATTATCTCGCTACGGGCAATAGAAGACGCAAACGAGATTGCGTGGGTCAGCTAGTAAAATATATAGCCAGCAATTGTGGAACATACATATTCTGTCATGAATGACAAAGAGGGCGGTTGGGCCTTTTAAAAATCCAAAAAATATCATTTAACAGAGGAAAAGTTAAGAAAGTATCGTCGTGTAAAACAAAGCACGTTTGAGGACGGACTTTGCTTTACTCGGTGCCACTACGGCTGTGGTCTACAGGCTGTGGCTGGAAACCGTGGCCGCACGTTACAATGTCGTCTTCTTTAAAATCAGTTTCATAGAACCTGCTTGATGTTTGTGGTCTTTGTGGCTTGCACCTAGCGTCGGACTAGTACCATAACTGAAATAAAGTAAAAAACATAACAGCGTATAGGTATGACAAAATAATGCTATGGTTTATTTCGATAAAAGTGACTGTCATGGAATCATTTCTTATTTTGTAGATCGAATCGCTCAGTAATTGAATTTACCTTCAGAACTATTAGATCGCTTTTTTTTGGTAAAAATTCTATTAAGCTACTTACTACTAGCTAATATACTACTACTTCCAATTTATAAAGCTCCATAAATTCGTCTCTTGAATATATATGTTAATTTTTGTTTATACTTTTCGTTAAAGTTGTTAAAAATTAGAAATCAACTATTGTGTAAATTACTGTTGTTTATGAAAGATAAGTAACATTTATGTTACATGTATATAAATGAATACAGTTGATATATTTATTGAAGTTTTGGGTTCAAAAAAAATTTTATACATGTAAAGCAAAAACTAAACGAATCAATTCGGTTTAATGATTTAAATATCACATTTACTAATGATTTTATGGGTGGTTACTTGTTGTCAATGAGAACATTGTCAAAATAACTACCAATAAACTCACAAACGTTATCTCCGATTTAATCAGTACACCTTGTCCCAAATACATTTTAAATAGTATGATTTCAATGTCGGCATATAGAATTGATTTCTGGTTCACGTTAGTGAATTAATAATACGTGCACTAAACACGCCAACTAAACACGTATCGTGGGTTCCATTCCCGTTCACGACAAATATTTGTGTCATGAGCACAATAATTTATTCTGTCTGCTTGTTATTTATCTGTGAAATGAATGGATTTAGTTAAATACAACTAATATAAAAATAAAAATGTTGTATGTTAAATATGTATTAGTAATCGCCCAGTGGTCCAAATTCGACCATAATTTGTTTATGTATATTTTTTCATTTATTTTTTAGCTTTCTAAAGCCAAATTTCTTATTCCTCAAAAAAATACAAATTTTCGTAAAAAGGGGTTCAAAGTTTATGATACACCTTTTTTTTTTTACGAAAAAGGTGGCAAACGAGCAGACGTATCGCTTGATGGTAAGCGATTACCGCCGCCCATGGACACCCGGAACGCCAGAGGCGTTACAAGTGCGTTGCCAGCCTTTTGGGGATAGGAAGGGGGATGAGGGGAAGGGGATGGGGTATGGGCCTCCGGTATCCTCACTCACTCGGTGAAACACAGCGCAAGCGCTATTTCACACCGGTTTTCTGTGAAGCCGTGGTATCACTCCGGTCGAGCCGGCCCATTCATGCCGAAGCGCGGCTCTCTCACGGTATAAACGTGTTAATAGATAGATTATACTACCATATTTCATCTATTTTCATCCCCAAAAAGTACACTCTTTGAGGCACTGAGAATCACGTTTTGTGAAGGCATACTGTGAGAGAGTGAGTACACGTCGCTGTTGGAGATTTTAGGCGGTACAACGCATTGTAGATTGTGGATTTATGTGGTTGATTAGAGAAAAAAAAAATTTCGTCATAATAATCTCTTCAAATAAAAACTCTTTGCAGACACTTAATGTTAATACTTAAGTATATTGTAGGTAATAATTTCTATTTCAATCGAAAACATTAAAACTCTTTTTAATGTTAAGAAAACGGTTTCATTATATAACCTTGCTTGATCACTTAATACCCTTACCAATATTTACATTAATTATATGATTACACTAATTCTGTTTATATTTCGTAATTTTAAAAAGGAAAATTAAATACGTAAGGATTTATAATTTCGAGACATGTGGTTAACTTAAACTGAAAGTTCTTATTTGTCGAATGTCAACACTACTCAACACTACCATTCCCCAATGGTTTTAATAACTTTTTTACATTTTTTAACTTACAAACTTTTGAGATGAACAATAAAATCTCTAAATAAATTAAACTCATTTTTGAAAAGCGTCAATGTTTCTAAAACTGTTTAAAAACATTTAACTACACATATTTTTTAATTAAATCAACTCTAGGAATATACGAAAATTGTAAAATTAAAATAATCAATTTTGATTATAGAGGAACACGTCCTTCTCTAACCGAAAAACGTCCACAGCTGGACATGAGCCCCTGTTTTAATTATATAGCTAAACTAACTGAACAACATTATTTCGTTTGCGTCTCTTTTCCATCATGCTCGGCTTCTATTGGTCTCAGCGTGATGATAACCATCCTATCTTAGGCACTCTGGCAAAACACATTAAAAATGTGAAAATTGTTAGGTAGGTTCAGAGTTCATCGTGAGTAACAACGTGACACTAAAAATTTTAAACAGATAACATGGATTCAGTCTCATATAGAAAAGACATATTGGTATAAAAAAATTCACAGAAAATGTATTCTAGTAACCGTAAAATAACAAATTGTACAGTAATTAAGCACCCATATAAATATTGTTACGAGAAAAGATTATTCGCGAACACTTGAGACGTCTACACACACAGAAAGTTCTCATTGATCGCCTGAGGCATGGAATAATGAACCTTACATCGATATTCATAGCGTTGAATATCGATTGATTATTGAGCCGTCACTTCCACTGATTTCGCCGGCGGGCGCGTCCTTGGTACGGTGAATGACCCTGAATGTGCAACGTGTTTCTAGAATACGCTAGTAAAAATAATAATGGAAATAAGTATAAGGTCGTTAGAAGGTGTATATTTCTGAAATCCATCGTACCCTAACGCGTAACAATATCTCAAGCTTCTAATACTATTAAAATAACATGGTGAAAGTGACCTCTGTTATAAACTATAAAACGTTATCTTAAACATTTTCATTCGTTATTGATAAATACGCTATTCAATTCGTTGGAAATTTACAAACATAAAATTAATCAACTTAAGTTATGATAGGACTTCAAATAACTACATATACGTTGAGTCACATACAAATTATTAATAATAATGGTTAAAGCTTTGGCTTTTGAAAATTCTGTTTGAAATCATTTTGTAACTTTAACATTTTTGTGAGTCTAAAAGTTGATCTAAGTGTCTGTGAGAGCTCTCTCTAATCAGTTCCATTTGATATATATTTGCATACTCTATGGCTTTTCTGTCTTCGAACCCAGATACTATTATTATTAGTTTTTACAAAACTCTCTCGATTTTGAAACCAATAACTTTACCAGCAGTTCCAAACGAAAAATCGTTTGCCCTGATAAGTGGGAATCGTATTTTCGTCTTAGTGTTAAAATAGTATGCGATTGACTATAATTTTGATTACATTCACTTTTTAGGGGACGATTGTGAAATTAGGAATTATATAAGAAAAATTGGGAATCTGTACTAATATCTAAAGCTGAAGAGTTTGGTAGTTTACTTGAACGCGCTAATCTCAGGAACTACTGTTCCGATTGGAAAAATTCTTTCAGTGTTAAATAGCTCATTTATCGAGGAAGGCTATAAATCATCACGCTAAGAGAAGAAGCGAAGTATCAGTGAAGAATGTTTAAAAAACGGAGGATAGTTATTACGTTACGGACAATAGCAGACGCAAAAGAGGTTGCATGGCTGACCCCTGCAACCTCGTTTGCGTACATAATAAAGCCAAATTAAAGTATGGAAAAGCAAGAATAATTCCCAATCCATAGTGAGAGTGCCGATACGCTTTTTAAATAGAAATTCAATACAGATACAGAAATTGATATATCTAGTGCTATGTTAATAATGTTTTTTATTTGTTTGTCCGGTATACTCGACTTTGTTAGGCAATGTTTTGGTACAACCGCGACGGATTTCCGAATTTTGTATACAATGGTAAAACTTCTACAATTACAAGGTGTAATTATATAGTGTATTTTGCGTGTAAATTTTGCTTTTGTATACACGAATAACTAATTCCGTATTTCAACCGTCCTTGGGTCACATTGTTTCAGCTGAATACGCTTCGTCTAGTCTCGAGCATGTAGGTATTTGTGGACTCGTACATACGTAATACAAACTGCTACACCTTGCTTGCAGCGTCATGCATTATTTTACATTTCTTTTGGATTCTTATATAAAGCGATGACGTATTCAATCTATACAAAAGGAAACTGCAGCCAGCGACTGATTTTTACCAATTTACTTTCAATGTTGATATGGGCTTTTGAAATAAAAATATTATAACTTTACTTTCTTTGTTGCAGGATGAGACGGGGCGTCTTATGAGAAGAAATATTGTGAGATACGCTATTTTAGCTTACGTGATAACTCTACAAAGAGTTTCGCTAAGGGTTAAGCGACGATTTCCGACGTGGCAGCATGTCGTCGATTCCGGTAAGCGATAATAATCACCAGTGTAATATTTTGCAATCAACAGGTTACTTTGAGAGCTATCTTCTAATCTAACCCACCGACTGAAAGATTAACTTTTTTGTCTGACTGTCTCTGATAACCAATTAAACGGTATCGAAAGGGTAGACAATTTCGATATATGTTTTACTTTCTACCTATTACGCGAAATTATTTCTATAATATAATATCTAATAAAAAACGTCAGTTTGACAATTACCATTGATCATATTATTTCATAGACTTATTTCGACTTTTAGGACTAATGTTGGAGAGCGAGAGAAAAGTGTTTGAAAAAATGGACGGAAAAAGTCCCATGTCAAAATACTGGATGCCACTGGTGTGGGCAACCAACATAATAAATAGAGCAAGGAAAGAGGGTTTAATCACAAGCGATCACATCGTGCAGACGCTGTTGGTGGAACTTTCGGATATAAGAAGGCGGTTAGGAGCACTCATAGGATACGATACAGTCTGTGTACCGTTGGTGTACACTCAGGTTAGTAAATCAACGTGACGAGCTGAAGTCATAATAAGAATAAAATGTTTACAGACATCCATTCTGCTAGAAACGACTTTGTTGTACAAAGGATGTCTTTTATGAATAACTATGTAAATGTTGACGAATGCCAAGTTAATGGCTAGAATAATATTTATTTTGTTAAGTTCTTCGGTAACGACACTGTTATAAAGCAAAGCGAAAGTTAGTTTCAGTTTTCATTTCATCATTAAGTTAAAAGTTATAATTTTACTCGCCCAAGTTTTAACTCAGACAGAGTATTTATCTGGTCGAGCGATTAATTACTGTAACCTAACAATATCGTGGAAGTAAGTGCACTTATCCGTTATTAATTCATCTGAGCGGACAAGTCACCTCGAGCATTATCTATGACAAGTCATGAGTTGCCAGCAGGGTTCACAATGTTTGAGGAAAGGTGGCTCATTCCTACTTGTTATCTTTTTTATTCCAACTTTTGTGAGTTATCGTATAAATGTAAAGGCATCACTTGCTCGTATAATAGGGTAGAATAACCTATTGAGAGTTATTTTTATTAAACATGACTTCTATCCTCATTCAGAAGGAAAATAAATTATATTCCTTAAAATATAGCTAGGTCATCGAGAGAGTTGACACTTGTCTTGTGTCATTTTTGAACTTTTGAGGCACTTTTAGGTGTGAACTTCTATATTTTAAAAGTGTGTACTAGCTTTTGTCCTAGGTTCCGCCTACTTGTATGTCGGTTATCGTGGTAAAGAGCAGTATATGTCCTTCCTCGAGAATTAAAGTATATCCATGCCAGATTTCATTCAAATTGTTGCAGCCGTTTAGCCGTAAAAGCGTAACAGACAGACAGAGTTACCTTCGAATTTATAATATTAATATGAAGAATTAAAATTTAGGTGATCGTTTGTACAAAGTTACTTAAGCTATATACGAGTAACTCCAAGTCCTCTGTCAAATGGGGACTAGTTTAGATTTACATTATTTTCGAGTTAAATTATGTACCTACACCAAGCCGATTTCGGCTACGTTGACCTACTCAGGAGATATTACAGTGCACAAGTGTCTGCGCGAACACCATCGCGCGCCCCGATCATTCCCCGGTCATACGACAAGACCGGAATGATCAGGCGCGCGATCGATAGGATTTACGTGCTCTTCGAGGAACGGGCGTTAAGATCTTAACTCTAACTTTCAAACGTCGATGGATTATAATATTGACTGAATAACACTATTTTCGATCTCCACTCACACCCTCTCACAGAAGAAAAAACTAAAATGACAGCATAAAAAGGCATAGAATGACTACCTTGGTGGCTTAGTGGTAGTATATACGACTGCTATGCTTGAGGTCTTGGGTTCTATTCCTGAATTGGACCAAATGTTTGTATGATCTGCAAATATTTGTTTCGGAGTTTGGGTGTTTTCTATGTATAATATGTATGTATTTACAAAAAAAAAGTATATAAGTATTTATATTAGTTGTCTAGTACCTACCACAAGCTCTGCCTAGCTTGGGACTAGATGGCGTTGTGTGTTAGATTTCCGGAATATTTATTTATTTATTATTATTCATGCTGTCGTGTTTCTTTGGTGAGTGCGAGCCCGGAGCGCCTGATGATGCAGAGGCATCTCAATAGACCGCCATAGTGTAGGTCACCATGCTGCATTGTTCGCAATGAATATGGTGACCACCACTTTTGCTCTGCTCATGATAACCATCAGGCTGAGTAGAATCATTTTGGCAGTTTATACATAAAAAAAACTAACAATGAAACCCCCATTTAACCTCAGTTTGTAACAAAGATAAATAAACAGTAACTTGAGGCAGCCCTATTAAAAGATGAGTGATTGTTTGAATACCTGCAACAGAACACGACTTGTCAGCTGATATGATCTGCAATGTGTCCAGACTCGTTCGTTCGAATGATAAAACATAGCACAATAATTATACTAGTGCAGGTATGAATATAGGCGAGGTCTCACGCTTCTGGATCATCGTACGTGAGGTTTTGTATTGCGATGTTGTCATTTTATCACCTAGTTATTAATATATATCATAACTCTTATAAAACTCAGGTTTCTTAATGTCTATCAATATTTTATTTTTGGTTACCTAACATCATATACTAGATAAGATCAAGTAAAGCATTGTATTGAAAAGCTTAAAATATATGTCTGCATCATTGGTCTAGCGGTTAGCGTATGCGAGTGTCGATCAATAGGTCTTGGGTTTGCCTCGTTGAAAATCTGATATTCTGGTGAAACCAGCTGAACTAGTAGCCGACCCCCTAATAAATAATATTGGAAATAATAAAAGCTAGGAAGTTAATAATAACTTTAATTAGCTATAGGTATACTATAATATGTTTTTTTAAGTTTATCGTAGTGTAACTAATATTTTATAAACCAAATACAACCGTCTGTTTCTCAGGAAGACAGTCACTTTAAAAGCAAATCGAAGTAAAAGGATATAAATAAATCGCACTACAATAAATTTAAATGCAGTTTATAAGCTTAACCGGCTATTTCGTACTTTCAAGGTCCATACCAACTGCACGTTAGATTATTCCGTCGCGCACTTAGGAATTTATTTCGTATTGATGCTTTTAAGTACCTACTGTCATAATATCTATTGATGGGGAAGATTGGCATTAATTGCTATATTATAGCACTTATTTTCTTATACACTTATTCTTTCTTACTTATATGCTTGGCTCATCAAATTAAAATTTGCTCGATCGATTGTTTTAACCAAACATTGCCTTATCTAACGTAATTAAATAACAAAGACAAAATAAGACTTAAAAAAGGATAAACGCTGTTGAAAATGTCTTTAACTCGTCGTGAAATCGATATTGCGTTTCTTGCAATTCATTGGAAAAAATCAAGGTTGTAATCTTGTCGTCTGTAAGCTACCAAGATAGCTCTGTCTGTTATGTTTTTTAAACAATCGCTGAACAGTAATGACTTGTTAAGAGTGTGACTGTATTCGTGCTACTATGAGTTGTTTAAACAATTTTAATAATACAATCGATTTAACACTTCAACTCAGTCTCGAGATCTCTCAACACCTTCTAAAAAGAACATTCATCAGCGTTTGAATAAACTTAACAAGTTATTGTTTTTTCACACTATATTTTCAAAATCAAAAACAAAAACGTCTAGGTTTTCTATTGTTGAAAATAACTATGACAAAAAAATTATAAAACCGCCAAATTCTGGAGTGTAGTAATGTTTACTTTTGACATTCTAAATAATAATGAGTATCTGTGTTCTTTGTATCTAGCGCTCATGGACTTTCAACAACAACACAATCAGAATCATTCACAACCGTATATGTTAAAAAAAACAGAAATAAAATTAATAGTTGATCACAAGATGGTAAATTTACGATTTTTCGAGCGATCCAATCCGTAGTTATCGATTTTATGAGGTTTTTTGTTGCATTTTAGTACTTCAATTCCTAATTGTTTCCAATACTATATTCGTATGTTTAGATTTCCGTGTTATTCTATCAAATTTAATGACCAATTCTGATGATTGTAATAGGTATTGTATACGCCACAATTTTTTTTAAATCCATCTATTGTGTTTCAATTTTTGTACATTCTATTCCTGATGTCATATACATAAATAGTAGTATCATACATAGGTACATATATAATTATTTTGTAAGTCGCTAAATACGAGATATAAAGCCAGCTATTTAACTACAAATTGGTATTTTTATAATGCATTAATATGAATTATTTCAGGTGGTGACATTGGCGCTATACACGTACTTCGTGGCTGCGTTAATGGGCCGCCAACTGGTGCCCCCAGCGCCTGGCAGCACCTCTAAATATGAACCTGATGTTTACTTTCCACTTTTCACAGCATTACAGGTACGTGTTTCAAATAGCTCTTTTAAAACTGTCTGAATCTTGCTGCTTTTGGGTTCAGTATTAAACCTAGAATTAACGCGTCGCGCCTGTGCTGACGACAGGTGAAACTTGTTTGCGACGTTAGGCAAATATTTTTTACCCTAGATGATGTGGTATCTGGATTCGCATAGGTATATACCGTATGCAAAATTGCAGATATGTATGTACCTAGGCGTGTCGTATGGATTATTGAAATATCGGGGTCAAGTTCAAATTCATGATCGTCGACGCCAAACTTCCTCACCTTCTGCTACACGAATTACCTACACTTATGTAATTGTTTACATTTAACCATTTATGCACGGGCCTCATTACTTGACGTTGCCGTTGTGCGCAGTAGCGCATACGAGGAATTTATTGAAAGAATCGCGGATGACGTAGTGGTGTAAGTGGTCGCTTGGCCGCTTCGTACTGTAGGTACTTACTCAGTGTTGTGAATTCGATCGAATCCACTTTGTGTGTTCCCCAAATTGTTGTTCTGAATCTGAGTGTTCCTATTTATTTGTTTTACAATTGTAGAAAAATATACTGCTATTATTTAAAATTTTAAAAATAAAATGTTAAGTAAGAGTACTATTCATTGACAATGTACCTATAGTTAAATCACAGTATAAATCGATAAAATAAAAATCGTTGCATATTTTTAAATTGAATCCATATTTACCATCACCACCAACCACAATTGAACCATCAGCAGCCGCGTTGCCTGTCACTATTAGTGACGAACTGTCATTGCCGTCACCGGGATCGGGATCACCAAAAATTAACCTTTCTAGATTTACATTTGATAATCACCTTGGGGCAATTAGACATCGCAGTTGCTGACAGGGTGCTTGCATTAGAACCATCAACTACTCTAGGTCCAGAAAACACCAAAGTTCCTGACAGAGTTCTCGAAAAGAGTTCAAAAACCCCAACTGTAACTTGGTCACTAAATAGGACCCTATTTAGCACATTGGTTTTTATTACCTGCAATTGTTTTTTTGCCTTCTATTTTTATTTATTTTATAACTGTACAAGAAAAACATTGCCCATGCTTAGATAAAATACTTTATCAGAATTTACAAATATAAACTGATTGTAATCGTAATAAAATTCAGGCAAAGCCTGAAAAAAGAAAACTTTGTGCTCTTAAGTAGTCATCTAGTTGTGCTTGTTCCTGGTCCTGGGTATATATCTGACAGATAATTTGACGCATCTTCCATGTAAACCATTTGTCAGATAAGCTATATGGAACTTATCTATAACCGGTAAAACAGGGCTTAAGAATACATACATGATGAGATTGTTATCAATTGGGAAGGTTTCCAATTGTTATGTTAATAAGTTAAAAGTCTTCGTGACCTTAATCACAAACAACATTTAAAATTAATTTAGTTATTATTTTCAGTTTTTAACTAACAGTGTTATTTGTCAATACTATTTAAGTATACTATTTGACTGCCTCAGTGCCGCAGTGGTAGTTATAGCGATTGCTGTGCTTGAGGTCTCGAGTTCAAATCCTGGGTCGGACCAAATGTTTGCGTGATCTACAAATATTTGTTTCGGAGTTTGGGTGTTTTCTATGTATAAAATGTGTGTACGAGTATTTACAAAAAAAAGTATATAAGTATTTATATCAGTTGTCTAGCCCATAACACAAGCTCTGCTTAGCTTGGGACAAGATGACATCGTGTGTTAGATGTAATATTATTATTATTTATATATAAATTGACGTTTCTATTTTTAAGTACAACATATACATACATAAGTGATTAGTGTCTGCATAGAGGATTTACACTTCTCACTTGTGAAAAAAAGACGTTTCAATCATCGCTCTGGTCATTTTATTTGTTCCAGTTTGGCGTCCTCCACATATAATGGAAACCAACAAACCATTTAAGAAAGATACCTACTTAGAACTATAGAACAAGCAATAATGTTCCAACAATTGTTTATATTAAAAAAATATTAATTATCAAAACTTTATGAATAATCTAAACTATGCATTGGACGCTAAGACCTTGCCGCTCAAATAGGAATGCACACAATAATCCTGTAAATAAAAAGAAAGGAAAAACTTGAATTTTAATTATTTACTTTCAGTTCTGTTTCTACGTGGGATGGTTAAAAGTGGCCGAAGTATTAATTAATCCATTCGGCGAGGACGATGACGATATCGAGTTGAACTGGCTCATCGACAGGCACATAAAGGTACGTCATTATTTAATTAAACAACAATATTTTAAAGGTGTACAGTAATCTTCGATAACGAAGGTTGTGAATCAGTCGCGAGTATTTTCACCTTGCGTACCGCGAGGCCAGACACACTGGCGCGATTCGCCACTCACAATACCAGTCTATATCGACTTACCAAATATTAAAAATAAAAAAGCTATTGAAAATATGTAGCCTCTTTCCTGGTCATGTGGCTACATATTTCGTAGAAAATCTTTACGCACATCTAGATACGATAGAGATCTGCATATTTTTGATTTTAATAGTAAGTGTATATAAAATAGTTTTTTTTATTATTTCAAACTCAAACTCAAATCATTTATTTCCATAGGCCCCAAAAGGCACTTGAACACGTCAAAAATACAAACATCAAAATGTAAAACATCTTAAGTAATCAATTTGGTGATAAAAGGTACTAACACTAAATGCACCGAAATGATTTGAATTACCGGAGCTTAGATTGATTTCGATTCAACTCAAAGGTTTAAATTGAAATCAATCCAAATACCAGCTCCGATGGGTATTGCATTCATGAGAAGAGCTGGTGAGAAACTCATATGCACCATCTTTTCAGATAATTCATACAAAGCTTGTTTGTTTTTGACAACAGTACTTCTATGTGCAAGTTAAGGCAACCAAAACACAAAGGCTAGGAAGCTATTATCAAGTGACTAATTCAAAACGGCTTTAATAATATTATAGATGGTTTAGAATAATAAATAAACGGCTTTCATTATTAAGAATATTCTTCATACGCAATCTGTAACGTTTATTTTTAGTAGATGTCTTAGTACCTATATTAAAATTAAATTAAAATACTAGGTAATAATAAAAAAACTATAACAAAATTTAAATAAAAGTGTCAAAAAAATTCCTTCGCATCATCGCTTACTGTAAAAAAGGCAGCATTGCCACGTACGTACATAAAATAAATATTGTTTTAAGGGGTGGATACAGGTAGGTACGTGTCAATATTACTCACATCGTCATAAATAATGATAAAAGTGTTCTCTATTTCTACTTCTCTAGAAAAAACCATCGGCTGCAATAATTTTCTAAATCGGTCCATAGATGACGAAGTTCTTTACAATGAATATAGCGTTTGACCTTATTGTGACCTGGGGATTACAACTTCCCGACTCTTGTTGCTGATATGTAAACAACTTGTTCTGAGTTAAAACCATTCCGTATTTAAGTGAATCGTACGGAATATTGAATAACAAAATAGAATAGTTTGATAAAACCATTTAACTTGTTTTTCCACTTAATCTAGGCGCTTTTAGATAGACGATCACATGTAAAATGTCACTCCCCTTGGTAGTAACCCGGCAAACATCTGTTTTATCATAGGTCTGTTCTGGATATGAGCAACATTTGTTGACAAACGTTGTAAAATAAAGGCAATTAGCAACAAAAACTAATCAACCGGCTAAATCTAAACGCGGTAGTGTTGTTACAGTTGGTCCATGATTAAGTGTTCTACATTTCAGGGTTGAAGTTCAATGTCTCACCGATCGCCATATTGGATATCAACTGCGTTGAACAGGGTCACACTTGAATGTACCCAGTTATGTATACATGCGTGTAACCAATTATATAAGAAGTTGTCAATTTAGTAGTTGCGGTTATGTTTTTTTATGGAATAACGGAAAACGAGCAGACATATCGTGACAGAGTCGTGACAAGTACGTTGCCAGCCTTTGGAGGATGGGGAGGGGGATAGTTGAAGGGGTTGGAGTATGGGCCTCCGGTATCCTCACTCACTCGGTGAAAGCACACAGCGCAGGCCCTGTTTCCAACGGTTTTCTGTGAGGCCGTGGTAGCATTGCCGAAGCGTGGTTCTCCCAGGGTTAAAGTGTGTTAAACGATGTTATGTGTTATATACCTATATGATATATTGTACTTCTCTAATTTTAAGTTAACCTTGTAATGCATTTGGTGTACAATAAAGTGATCTATTATTATGTGCTCATAATTAAAAAATATAATTATATATATATATATATATACAAAACGTTTAAAAACGTAAAAAAAATCCTTCGCATCATCACTTACTGTTAGCGTTCTCAAAAGACAAAGAAAAAAAATAAAAAATATATACAGGGTCTGTCGTAAATAATGGATAAGTCGTAAACTGGAGTTGGTCCGGCTATGAGACTATTAGAAAATCGTATCTTTTTGCCAGGGTTTCTAACCGTATGGAAATGGCGTAGACTTTTATGTTTTTTTATAAATTTCGCTACTCTTTGCATTCATTCCGTTGCCATTTCGTTAAATTTAGGTATTTCTGTGTCATTTTTTTTGTATTATAGTCTTGAAGATGTGTATTATTTAGTTTTAGTACTGTTTTAGGCGTTTTTAACGTTGGTCATTTTCAAAATTGTCATTTTAAGATTTTTTATGTTTTTGTTTTACTTAGGGTCAACTTTTGATCATTTACTGTGTAAAAAAAAAGTACGGCGCTATAGCTGCCCATGATCTTAATAAATTATCTAGTATGTGTAGATTCTAAAAAGGTATAACAATGCATACTTCACAAGTAATATTAAGCTACATGAGCGAGATCAATATCAAGGTGAGAAAATATTTTTTTCATGTAATGTTGTAAATGGTTATAAAACTTCGTCAGAATGATTTATTTCTGCCAAGATTCTTTACACAAACACTATGGGGCCACTATTAAGGATATTCAAAGAAAACTAGGTAGTTTTTTGTCAAAAAAATTTCATGCCTCCTCATTTCATAAAGGTGTTTAATTTTAAAATTGATGTGCTCTAATAGTTACATGCGACAAACATGTTACAAGTTTATTCGTAAAAAGGATCATCAGGTAAAAAAATGAACAAAGACAGCAATACAAAGGGTCTCCCCGCGTGAAAAGGACATTGTTACTAGGCACACTGCATGATGCACCGTCCCTTTCACACTCACGATGTGTGAAAAGGTTAGCATGCGTTTAGCTAGGGCGCACTCCTGATACATCTCTCAGTGTGATTTTGACCATCGCATGTGCTCTCGTTTTCATTACTGTCGTCAATTTGTTACTGCTTTCTAATATCGGACTTAGATTTTCTTTGTGATTTGGACTTGTTAACCTGGTGATATTGACAACTCAGCTCTCATTTGTGGGCATCGTGTTGTGCTATCGATTGCACGTGTTATTTTGGAAAATTTTGTATATCATGCCTCAACAATACACGCCGGCCGAATACGTAAACATGCATTACATTTATGGTTTATGTGATGGCAACGCCAATAGAGCTGCTAGAGTTTATCGGGAAAAATATCCAAATGCCCGGCATCCTGACTATCGTGTCTTCATAAGAGTGCACAACACATTTTTGGAAGGACGATTTCCTGGGACCGGCGTAGGCGGGGCGAGTGAAGGACGACCACAACGCCACAGTGCAGCCGAAGTACTGGAAATAGTTGCAGAAGACCCTGGTACGTCCATAAGTGTAATTTCAAGGCGCACCGGTATACCTCAAAAATCTGTACACAGGATTTTAAAAAGGCATGAATTATATCCCTATCATTATCAAAGGGTCCAAACATTAATGCCAAGGGCAGAAATAAATCATTATGACGAAGTTTTATAACCATTTACAACATTACATGAAAAAAATATTTTCTCACCTTGATATTGATCTCGCTCATGTAGCTTAATATTACTTGTGAAGTATGCATTGTTATACCTTTTTAGAATCTACACATACTAGATAATTTATTAAGATCATGGGCAGCTATAGCGCCGTACTTTTTTTTTACACAGTAAATGATCAAAAGTTGACCCTAAGTAAAACAAAAACATAAAAAATCTTAAAATGACAATTTTGAAAATGACCAACGTTAGAAACGCCTAAAACAGTACTAAAACTAAATAATACACATCTTCAAGACTATAATACAAAAAAAATGACACAGAAATACCTAAATTTAACGAAATGGCAACGGAATGAATGCAAAGAGTAGCGAAATTTATAAAAAAACATAAAAGTCTACGCCATTTCCATACGGTTAGAAACCCTGGCAAAAAGATACGATTTTCTAATAGTCTCATAGCCGGACCAACTCCAGTTTACGACTTATCCATTATTTACGACAGACCCTGTATATACAACATTTATTACATTAACATTAGCATTTATTAATCAGGTTTCACAAAAACTTCAACATTTATTTTTCATATATATATATATATAATTTTATCTATGTGCTCATAATTAAAAAATATAATAAATCAAATAAATAATAATAAAATATAATTATTTAAGAAATAGTCTACTATTTCTTAAATTATTATATTAGGCATTAAAGGAACCTCATAGTCTGACAAAAGTTTTTTCTCTCTCTAAAGTAATTCGATGTCTATTGCAATCTGTACATGAAAAATAAATGTTGAAGTTTTTGTGAAACCTGATTAATAAATGTTACGAAAAGTTTATTTATTTAAGTTTTGTTAAGTAGGGCAACCAATCCATCAGTTTTGTCTCTCGAATAATCGTAACGATCACTGTGTGAGTGATCTCTTCTGAATAAAGCTACGTAGTCTGTGAATTTCGAATTCATCACGGGTAATAAATGTTTTAATATTTTTCAGGCCGCGTATATGATAGTAGATGAAATGCACGAAGAACATCCAGAACTGCTCAAGGACCAGTACTGGGAGGAAGTGGTACCGAAAGATTTACCATACACGGTGGCCTCAGAGCATTATCGACGACACGAACCCCCGTGCTCTGCAGACCATTATAAAGTAAAAGCTGAAGATGCTGTTTATGCCAATGTTCAAGTACCAAGAAAGAGCCATGATGAAACATATGCCGATTATGTAAGTAAAAGTTTTATTGCGAATGGGGAATCACAGGTAAATTGTGTAGGTTTTACCAGACCAAAGCCCCTACCAACCATACCTAAGCTTAAGGCATATACTGAAAATACATTGTGCCATAAGGTTTGTCATGATTTGTAACACACTTTTGGCACAAAAAAATCGTATTAAAGTGTACTAACTTTTCTAAAAAGATTTTGAAGTCTACTTTTTAAAAGAAACATTTTACTAAATACATATTTAGAACATAAATGTTTTAACATATTTAATTTTACTTTAATTATTCAAAGGGTTTCTAATCAGATGCCTGAATTTTGTTTACAAGAAAAAGTTAAATATTACTTTATAAACACATTTACAGGAAAGTGTGGACACGCCCTTGGTAGAAAGAAGAAAAAATTGGTTCCAAAGACAAATATCGCGAATGGGATCAGTGAGATCTGCTTCGACGGCGTATTCTTCTGGCGGTCTATTCGGAAGAAATAGGCACAACTCGGTAGTGTACTCTAGCCCTGAAGCAGGCCAGCCGGTGGCACCACCGCCCCCACATCACAAGATGTCACTATACGAACGACTTGTCGGTCGCAAATCTGGTCGAGGTCAACACAGGCAGAACTCTAGACATGGTAATGGTTTAATGTTAAACAATGCAACTATGAATGCAGTTATAAAGTGGCAATCCTAAAGGTCTCGCCTGAACCTGTATTGGAGGACAGTCTCTGTATCCTTTGTACGGAGAATCTTAAAACAATTTATTTCATGTGTAATTAGGTTACATATAGTTTTAAGCTGAAGATCTGTAAGCGAAACGTAGCTTGCTTGTGTTTCTAAAGTCTCTTTATATCGATTTAATTTAAATTAAATGCACCGAAATTGACTACAATGGACATTATTAAATATTCAAACACTTTTATATGCCACAGTTCGTGATAGTCACTCTTTTTTTTTTTTTGTGAAGTCAGGGGCAAACGATCATACGTATCGCCTGATGGTAAGCGATTACCGCCATGGACACCCGCAACACCAAAGGGCCTCTGGTATCCTCACTCACTCGGTGAAACACAGCGTAGGCGCTGTTTCACACCGGTTTTCTGTGAGGCCGTGGTATCACTTCCGTCGAGCCGGCACATGCATGCCGAAGCGAAGCTCTCCCACGAATGAAACACACTATTTTAAACTTATTATTTTATTGTCATCAGGAGGGCAAAAAAGCAACGGATCTGCAGTTCCGATCACACTCCGCAATCGACCTCGCATTCCAACGCCGGACGTGACAAAAGAAGTAATGGATCGCGAGAACAGGATAGCCATGGGCATGCAGAATATGGGGGTGATTATGGCTCAAGGCTACCAGAACGAAGTACCCGTGCTCGGCGCATTAGTATTGTCGCCGATTCAGGAACTCGACAGTGGGTCGGTCAATAATACGCTACACGCCGGGCAGCCAGGAACAACTGCTCTAGCACAAGCAGTATTATCGACTGGAGGAATCACACCAATGCTGACAGCGGCGCCGGTTACATTGTCACCTATGGGTGTATCGCAACTCACTACATTAGTTAGTTCAACGCCATCGACCCCTCGAGCGGAAAGAGGTGCGGCGGATGGTTCTGGGGGTTCTCCACATTCTCCTCGGGCTACTGTTACGGAACTTCCCCCTTCAGATCGCGACAGTGAGCATAGCGCAGCTAGCACTGGCACGCCACCCGAGTTTACCAGAAAACGCTCTAGTTCCAAAAGAGGTGAAGTCTATGTGTAAAACATCCGAGATGAAGCGCGGTTCATGGTTGTGATGAGTTCCATTTAGTCGAATTGTCGCCTGAATTGTAATTAACTACAGCGCGCGTCAATTAAATTATACATAATGCTATAGGTTTTTCAAAATAGTTTACACTGGACAATAGCTGTATAATTTATTCATTATAAAATAAAATATATTATACCTTGACCGAATCTCATTGAAGTTGATCGAGTAACTTAATATATTAAGTGTATGTACTTACTTCCGTTCTAGATATTAGTTTTACCATTACATGTGTATTTTATTTAACAAATTACCTTTACACAATGTTCACGTGTGTAATTTACCATTCTGTTAATAAAGATAACTAGATATTCTCTATGACGCTCGCTGTACATGTACTTTAAGTACTTACTAATGATGTTGAAATGAGAAGACTCATTTATTGTCCTATAACCGATATGGACTAGAATTGAATTTTATGCAGAGACAGGGATTGAATTGTATAGGTTTATATAAAGTATTTTTTATTATAGTTTTTCATTTTAAGTTATTTTCTTGTATTGCTTTTTATTTTATCCTAGAATCCTTTCGTATATCTTCCTTAAGCGGTCTTTAAAGAAACAACTTTCGGATGGTGCATGAAGAATCGTAAGTTTCAATTGCAATCGATAGGCGCCTGTTTATAAGTTGCCTTCTTAACATGTATTATTTTCCAGCTGGCAAGACACCAGATTGATGCTTATTTACAAATCTGACAGGGCTGCAGATTCGCCCTCGAAGTTTCGCTTGATGTGTCTGCTGGACGTGATGGTAAATCTCTTTTTAGAGTTATCACTGTTATCGGTATGAGAAACTGACGGGACTGTGATTTGCCAGAGAGTAGGTGCGCAGATACTTAATCTTCTATAGTTATGAATATGAATGTAAGTTTGATCGTAACGCTTTCACGCGAAAACTACGTAAGCGATCATTATGAAACTTTGTACTATACATATATACATTCTTGGAGGTATTAGAATTAACATAGCATACTTGTTAATAAATTTGAGCGAAGGCGCCGGCAAAAGCTAGTAAGTACAATAAAAAAAAGGTGGAACCTTGGGTACAAAATATTGATATCTAATTTATTAAATCTATGCGACAATGATGTAACTTGCGTACCTATCGCGTTTATTTCGCACTCTTGTTTTTTAAAGTAACGAAATATTCCAACGAAAAATAACTTGTCAATTTTGCTAGCAAAGCACGAGAACTAGGTAGGAACTACATACGCGAAAAATATAGGTATTCATCAGCGAGAGTTTTAAAGGCTGGCAAAGTTCTTATATTTATTTTTTTATTTAAATGCTTATACAAGTGTTACAATAATTGCTGATGGCACCCAAACTAAGCTACGCTTGTACCTTGGGCTGCCACAAAAACAAAAATATGGTACAGTGGAATTAGAATTAGCGTACAGGATACATTTTACAAATTATAACACTTAAATAAAATAAAATTAAAAAGACAAAGTAAAATAAAAACAAAAGAAATTATAAAATTAAAGTAACATCATATTAATATAACAATTATATACTTGTGACGCCTCTGGGGTTGTGGGTGTCCATGGGCGACGATAATCGCATATCATCAGGAGAAACATCTGCTCGTTTGCCCCAATAAAAATTGAGTTCGCATAGTAAAGCCAGCTTTGTGCGTGAAGTTTTTGACCCCAATAAACGCTGTGCGTAAAGCCGTAGGTACATAGTCTTGCGTCTAGCTCACTATGAGCACACTGAAATACTACGCCTTTCTTTAAAGGTAGGGCCTGGTAGGGCACACATTTGTAGGCAGCACTTACAGTAAATATAGAATATTGCGCAATGCTTCAGATCCGATTCGCTTACACTTACACGCTTACAAATTTGAGATCGATAATATCTTGAACGTTCGTACAAGAAAGTTGATACATATCTTTTTGATATGGTCGCTAATCATAACTCTTTTTTAAAAATGAGATTATGATCAATATGTATAAGATTTTAGAGCTTATAAAGGGAAGGGAAGAGAAGATTATAAAGGGCATGCACGAAAGCCGTTCAGTGACTTCTTCGTTAATTTTTGCGCCTCTCAAAGCTCTTGAGGTATCTTTATTTTTAGTCTGCGAGCAACTTTTTGGCTGTTCCTTTGATTGACTACCAGCATATTTGGATGATTAGAGATTCGCTTCCCGTACGCTTTTGTACTTACCGAGATTTGATTATTCTTGACATCAGCAGTAGCGTATTAACACGGGAAGAGCCAGAATCACTGTTTAACCAAAGAACTGACTGGGATGGATTCAGAACGTACCTTGAAAATAACCTAAATCTAAACATCCCCTTGAAAACTCCAGATGACATTGAAAGAGCATGCAAACATGTCACCAATCAGATTCAGGTGGCTTGTTGGTTGAGCACTCCCGATTTGGGGTGTTATCAGAGGATACCTGTCCCAGCTCTCGATATTAAACTGAAAATCAGCGAGAAGCGCCAGTTGAGACGGATATGGCACCTGTCCCGACATCCTTTGGATAAAAGAAATTTTAATCGTGCCACCAAAGAACTAAAAACTATGCTCAGGGATTCAGTAAACACTAAAATGCAGCAAAAAATCTTAATGCTATCCACTACAGACACAGATAAACACTCTTTGTGGAAGGCCGCAAAAAAGCTGGATGGATCGGAACAGCACAGTCCCTCGATTAGATCGCAATCCTCTTTGGCAAGAACGGATGACGAAAAGGCCGAACTCTTTGCTTCTCACTTGGCAAGTATTTTTAAGCCAAACGAAGGACATGGGGATGATCGCGAGATCAATAATATACTTGATCAGGATCTGCAAATGAGCTTGCCCATAACTCCAACTTCACCCAAAGAAATTGCCAAGGAAATAAGATGCTTGAACCCAAAGAAGGCCCCTGGGTTTGACCTGATCACTCCTAAGATTCTGAAAGAACTGCCAAAGAAGGCAGTGACATTCCTGCTATCTATCTTGTTTAACGGTATCTTTAGGACTTGCTGTTTCAAATAAATATTTCGGACAATTTAACACACAACGCCGTCTAGTCCCAAGCTAAGCAGAGCTTGTGTTATGGGTACTAGACAACTGATATAAATACATATATACTTTTTTTTTTTTGTAAATACATACATATTATACATAGAAAACACCCAAACTTCGAAACAAATATTTGCAGATCATACAAACATTTGGACCGACCCGGGAATCGAACCCGAGACCTCAAGCACAGCAGTCGCTTACGCTACCACTCGCGCCACCGAGGCAGTCGCTGTGTTCCTGAGTTATGGAAAATATCACAAATAATCTTGATTTACAAACCAGGCAAGCCTGCACATGAAACCTCGTCTTACCGACCAATTAGCCTTACTCCTGTTTTGTCAAAGCTGTGGGAAAGGATTTTCCTAATAAGATTAAAGGTGTTCATGAATGAGTGTAATGTCATTCCGACACATGAGTTTGGATTTAGAGAGTCACACTCAACTATCGAGCAGGTCCACCGCGTGTGCCATGCAATACGCCAGAGTTTTGAGAGGATGGAGTATACCTCCGCAGCCTTCTTGGATGTCCAACAGGCTTTTGATCGTGTCTGGCACAAGGGATTGCTATGCAAAGTAAAGGAAAAACTTCCTCATTCAGTTTTCCTAATCATAGCCCCTTACTTAACTGACAGGAAATTCCAAGTGAAACATGGAGATGCACGATCCAGTCTACGCTCAATTGAAGCTGGAGTACCGCAGGGACCTGTCCTCGGACCGGTTTTATATAACATCATCAGATGTAATTGTAGCGTCTTATGCCGATGATGTGACGGTAAACGCAGCGTAGGAAGACCTCCCGCGAGGTGGACGGACGACCTGGTTAAGATCGCGGGGACTCGTTGGATGCGGGCCACTACCGACCGGTCAATATGGAAGTCAATGGGGGAGGCCTATGTTCAACAGTGGACTTCTTGTGGCTGAGATGATGATGATGATGATGCCGATGATGTTGCTTATCTTGCTAGCGCTAGGGATCCAGTGTCTGCTAATAATAAACTCCAAGTTATACTACAAAACATGAATACCTGGCTTCAGAAGTGGCGTATCCGAGCTAGCGCAACAAAGTCAAATCACATCAGCTTCACCTTGAGAAAAGGCAATTGCCCTGCTGTAACTTTAGGCAATGATACTCTACCACAAAGTGATTGCGCAAAGTACCTTGGTTTCCACCTAGATAAAAGGCTAACCTGGAAGACACACATTAAGCAGAAACGTGATCAGTTAAACCTTAGGTACAGGAACTTACACTGGCTGATGGGTCGAAACTCGGTACTCTCAGTAGATAACAAACTCCTCCTTTACAACTCCTTATTAAAGCCCATATGGACATATGACATTCAACTGTAGGGTGTGGCCAGCAAGACTAATATAATGTGCCTCCAAAGAGCACAAAATGGCATTCTGAGAGGAATGGTTAACGCTCCCTGGTTCACTCGAAATGAGGAAATTCACGAGTACCTTAAGCCCTACTGTAATGGAAGAGATCATCATGAGTAAAAAACGTTACGCTGAACGTTTAGCCATGCATCCAAATCCACTGGCTACTGGATTGTTGGACATTTCCAAAAACATCAACAGGCTAAAAAAAGGGCATATTGTCTCATAGGGTAGCAGTGGTACTGACTCCTGCACCACAAACGCCAATTGATCACCCAACTAAACTGATAATAGTCCAGTTAGGACTGATGACAGTTCCAAAATACAAAAAAAAAAACAATATGTATGATAATATCGGCGCGAGAACTATTTTTTGCGCGATTCAGGATTTGTAGTTACTCCGTGCAGTGCGTTACTTCGTAGTTCAGTTTATCTTCGGTAGATGGCGCTGTAGTAGGTTATTGTTGTTATATGTGGAAGTCGCCACACAGACAAATACATTACCATTTTTCTACGCAGTTTAATCGGAAGTTAGCCATATTGCTATTCATTGCAGTGTTTGAAATAAAATAGTACGTACATTTGGCATAAATTTAATTTAAAAAAATAAACTTTGTCAATACAAAATTATCGTGTGTAGTTTTAGTGCGTGCCTAATGAATCAAACTGATTACAAAGAGAAACGCCCAATGGGGCTACCCCACCCGACAAGTTCCAACCCTGGACTAAAACCTAATAATACAGATTATTGGTCATATAACAACAAAATCATACGCAGCGTTATTAAAAATATATTAACGAACACAAAGTCTTGCATTAACGAAATTGTTCTTCAACTTGTTTAATATAACTTGCTTTCCTATAAAATCAATAAAATTTAGATTAAAAGATAACCTATATTAATCATGATTTTAAAGCCATTTCAAGGAATATTGTCTTAGATCAAGAGTCCTTCCTTATGGAACGCGTTTTGCAACCTATTCGCACTAAATATACGGTCGGATTAGATGTACAATACGTTATGGTATAAAATAAAAAAAAATGGAAAGAGTATTCGACTCAAATTTTAGAATCAACTGCCAACTTCAAGTGCCTTGGGTGAAGAAAAAATAAAGGACGAATTATAGAAACTGCCTCTCCTTTTCTTAGAACTGTGCACACAGACATAAAAGTTGTAGTGATTTAATATTGGAGTATTAAACAGCGTTTGAATTTTTCTTAGTTCTTTTCAATAGGAATGGGTTATCGAAACAGTATATATTGGTACGAAAGCTTTGCGTATCTATCGCATTTACCGCTTGTTGTGAGTGCTATCTCGTAGAAGGCAGCTAAATTGGAATCTCTAAATGAACTCATTCATGATACCTTGGACAGCAGCTGTTACGGCTGCGAGAATGACTTTTTGCTCGCTATACGAGTATTCGCGACAAGTCTACGAGACGCCAGAAAGCGGTTTCATAAAGCAGTATTGTAGTTATTTCAAGACCCTTGATATTTTAGGCACAATATGGCACATATTCTTCTTTTATAGAAGAAACCAAAACTGTTTCGTAAATTTTTGGTAGAGTTCAGAATAAAAGGCCTATTACATTCATGTCACATATTCTATCGCATTATAGAGAAAATCAGGAGATGTTTGATAGGTAACCTGACTTAAATATGTACAGTTACGGCCTTACTAATAAAAACAATTTACACATTTGTAATTTGGAGTGTGCAGATAGGTATTAACCGTCGGAAATATCTGCGCACCCGGTTGCAACGCGCTTCACCTCTGTTGCCAAGGCCAGCGCACGTGTATTATTCTTGCTTTTGTAATCTCATTCCTGTTTATTATTTTTTTGTTCAGTGAACATTAACTCTCTAATTTGCATGAGGTCTTTAATACAGGTTCGCAGATATTTCCGGCAGGTTGTAACAACCTTGCCTGGTACTCCCTGACCCATTTTAAAAATCATGACAAAATTGTAGACGTTTTCATTATTTCAGGGTTAAGAACGTGGCGATATTTGCGCTGAGATCCTTTAGTTCAAATTCCCACACATTTAGTCTCTATGAGTACCATCTTGGTGATCAGAAAAGTTGTGTTTTAAATATGTATACAACATTTTCCTTGTAGGTATACCGTTATAGAATATTGAGACAGGGGAATGTATAATGATTGTATTAAAATATCCGTTCACGAGATATAAATAACTAAAACATCAAATACATGGTTATATTTTGAACTAATACGTTATAACCATGTACCTAGTGTGCAAAAGTGTTTATTAGTAAAGCCATATTACACATGATTTACTTTTATAAGTTAGCAATAATTATTTTTTATTAAAAATCGTTATACACGTCAAGCACTTCAATTCCGTGATTCTGTCAGGATACCGTCTTGAATGACAGTTTAGGCCTCTATTTCGACAGAGTGAAATTCTCATCGTTCAGAAAATCCTGAAACGAAAATACAATTATATACTAAATACATGCTGACAATTTATATACAAAACTTCTTAATAAGATTTAACAAAAGTATAATTAAAGGGTACGTTGAATTTATAGTTTCTATTTATGCAACAACATTTTTTTTATTTTTATTATACAGGGGGCCAACGAGTAGACGTATCACCTGATGGTAAGCGATTGCGTTGCCGGCCTTTTAGGAAGGAGTACGCTCTTTTCTTGAAGGTTTGAAGAAAAACAACATACAACTTTTGGACCCTAGTTTTTGCTCATGACTCCGCCCGTGTGTGTGTGTCGGTTATCGCGTAAAGACTATCTCATGCCAAGTTCATTTATTGATATTGAGGTTTAGCTGCGAAAGCGTAACCGAGAGACAGAATTGATGTTAGTATACAACGTGTCCCAAAATTCAACGATAAGCCGGTACCAGAAGGTCGGCCTGCTCGTGACTACTCGTGAAAAATGTTAAAAAATAATTATCTTTTTTTTTTTTTAATTACGAAAAAAAAACTAAAATTCTTAAAAATTTACACCTCAGATATTTTTAACTACCATCTCCACAATTTTCCAAATATTTCAGATTTTTTTTTTGTATCAGCATTCTAAGTAACACCGTTACCCATCACAATCCTTAGAAAACCCATAACACCTGTAGATTTTACACGAAAATTAATGAAAGTTTTTTCTTTTCTTCAAAACTCTAAAAGATTTTTCTTTAAGGGCAATTTAACTCATCGTGGTATAAAAAAAATGTATGGTCACTACTATGGCAAATGTTTTAAAAAAATTACGCATCTAAACATGAATCTAAAATGGTACAATACTTCTTGAAAACCAACCACAAAAAAAAATGGAAATTATTTATCTAAACATAAACCAACATTCATGAATTGTTTATAGTACTAAATTTTTGACAATATTTAAGGTTTTTGTCGAATTTTTCGTCAACCCTTATTTTGGTAGTAACTTATTATACATAACTAGTTAGATCTCATCTAGATCTACCTAGTTTATAGCAAATTACATAAGTCCGGTAAATAGAAGTTTGAAATTTTTTACATACAATTATAGTACTCAATTTTACTACCTGCGCACAGAATGCCTGCCGTACTGCTATTCAAGCGAGATTTGTGAGATATTGTAGGGTAGGAGGATTATACTATCATATTTTTGTACGTAAGTGAGATTCAAAATTATTGGGAATGTTGAATAAAATAAAACAATTTAATACAATTTTTATACATTTATTGCGTTATCAACATTACAGTAAATGTTCAAACTGTTTGACGCCGGCATTAATACAAGCATTTTTTGCAGTTTCCCTCGTCCGATCTGGACAAATGGGGTGTCGTTCGACGGGTCTCGGTGAGACTTTTCCAAAAATGGAAAAATTATAATTCTAAGACTAAGGGTCATCGAGCTATTCGACAAAAACCTCAAAAAATACCAAAATTTAAGTTAAAATGTAAAAAATTTCAAACTTCTATTTACATACATGCAAGACTTACCACAGGTATACCTATGCTCTGGAGTATACGAATTAGCCGCTCTGTCTTTTCATTCAACTGATTAGCATTTTGTTTGATTTCAGCAACATCAGAACCCATTTTCTGTGCCTTTTTGCGGTAGTAATCATACCTGAAAAATAAATATGCTTTAGAGAAGCCATTACTTTTACAAGCAACGATAATTAACGTTAACAAAGCTTCTGCTTCGCAATATTTTAAGTTTTCATATATCGCATTGACATTGCAAGTGCAAAATTTTAAGCTCATAATAAAATCTCGCATATCATTAAATAAACGACGGCAAAAATAGACGCACTCATATTGTAATGTTTAGTTTAATTTTTATGTTTTTAATATATCTAGATTTCTGCATTTATGCATATGCATGCGTTGTATATGTATACTGTTATCTTTTAAGTAACTGTACCTAGAGATTTACTTACATTGTTTTGTCTGTAAATCTCTCTAAGGAATAAATAAATTAATAATCATTGTGTGGAAGAACATGAACACTGTAATTGGCAGTTTAAAATTAACTGCATACCTACTTTTAAAAAAGTTTGCACTTAAATCTAAAATCAAAAGAAGCTGAGCTTGCCTATCAATACAAAATACAGTATTATGAATGTAGATAGAATGCAGCCTTTAATAGTAAAATATCTATCTATATCTATATATATCTATATCTATATATATCTATATATATATATATATATATATATATCTCTATATATATATATATATATATATATATATCTCTATATATATATATATATATATCTATATATATATATATATATATATAACAAAGACGGGTTTGTTACAGCACTTATAACTCGAGATCTGCTGATTCGTTGGATTTGTCTCCACCCCGAATATAGAATAGAATAATACATCTTAAAAACAATGAAAAATCAATATGTGTAATGAATACTTAATCATTTAAATATATGCTGATTTGTTTATTACATGTCAAACATTTGCTGTCCAATCCTGTCAAATACTGTAACAACTATTCATGTGTGCGTTCAGAAATATTAATATTAATAACAATGCCGCGTCCTAGAAGATCTAATCTTTCCCAGCGGAGCCGTAATGCAATTAGGCAACGGAATATCGCGAGTCAATTATCTGATGAAGAACGAGAAATTGCACGAGAAGAGTGCCGCGTTAGTATAGAGCAAAGAAGGGCCTTAATTCGTGCTTCTCAAACACAAGAACAAAGAGAGGCAGCCCGTGAAACGGCTAGGTTAGAAACGAGAAATCGTCGAGCTTATCGTACAGATGAACAGAGGAATAATCTTCGAAGTGCAAGAAGAAATGGTTCAAGTATTGATTTAAATCGAGCAGCGTTTCTATATGATTGCACCATCGACTACAGCTTGCATCGTTTAGTTTGCATTGGTCCAATGGACGTTGTTTGCCAGCATTGTGGAGCATTGAAGTTTGCTGGTGAAACGCCTGGTTTGTGCTGCCTTAGTGGTAAAGTGAAATTGCCATTATTGGTCCCGCCACCAGAGCCATTGTGCTCCCTGCTTTATGGCGAAACACTAGAATCACGACTACACGACTTTTCTAGAGAACACTCAAAAATACAATGTCTGTTTCCAAATGACTTCATTTGGGGCGAAAATTATCGAAGAACATGGATATAATCCGACATTTAAGGTAATTTACGTTAAAAAAATTATTTTCTATTATTGTAAAAAAAAACTAGAATGTAGTTTGTTAGATTTCTGTATTTGTCTCTGAAATATAAATGGCATGTTATTATTTGAAAAAAAATAGTGTTTGTAAATGTAACTATAACTATGGCTTCGACTTTACAGATTTAAGGCCAGATTTGCCATCGCATTGGATCATTGCAACCTATAGAAGATGCACAGCTTAATTCTTGCAAATATACTTCATGGGCAATATGGAAGAACAACTTGACCGGCGTCAAGAGATCAACACAGCTACGAAAAGAGCAGTTCTCCAAGATCTGCAGCAAATGCTTCATGAACATCATGCATTGGTCAGGCTGTTCAAGACTGCTTTAGAGCGCATGCCAAGTGATGACTATAAAGTTGTGATCAGAGCAGATAAAAGGCCATCTGGAACACATGGACGGACATTTAATGCTCCAACAATCGATGAAGTGGCAATCCTGATTGTTGGTGAAAACTTGGAAACACGTGATATTGTACTTACACGACGCAATACTGGGCAACTACAAAGAATATATGAAACACACCGTTCATATGACGCGTTACAATACCCGCTGATGTTTTGGCAAGGAGACGATGGATATCACTTTAATATCAAAATGATTAATCCATTGAATGGTAAGATCAATATTGTTGTTTTTATTTAAACTTGATATACATTTTATTCTGTTTGCTTTTAGTACCCAAAAAAAATTGTAATTTCTAATTTAGTAGAGTAGCTGTAAGAGTCGTTAACCTATTAGGAGTTCTAAAATACAATTTTAACTGCATTTGTTTCAGGTGAGGAAACTACCAAAAAGCTTAGTTCGATGAATTATTACGCATATAGTTTGATGATTCGTGAAAATTCTGACAATTATTTGTTACGATTTCGTCGACTGCTTCAACAATATTGCGTTGACATGTACGTTAAAATCGAAACGGAGCGCCTGACTTTCATTCGGTTGAATCAAGCTAAATTGCGTTCGGAAGAGTATATTTATTTACGCGATGCAATTAGCACAGAAGGAGATTCAGAAAATAATGGTCGATTGACTATTTTACCGGCGACATACAAGGGTAGCCCGCGTCATTTGCATGAATATGCGCAAGATGAAATGACATATGTTCGTAATTATGGTCGGCCAGATCTATTCATTACATTTACATGTAATCCGAAATGGATAGAAATTATTCAATTGCTGCTTCCAGGACAAACATCAAGTGATCGACACGGCATCACCGCACGTGTTTTCAGGCAAAAAATTCGGTCACTAATGAATTACATTGTTAAGCAACACGTCTTTGGGAATACTCGATGCTGGATGTATTCAATCGAATGGCAAAAACGAGGCCTACCGCATGCTCACATTCTAATTTGGTTAGTCGAAAGAATTCGGTCAGATCAAATAGATGACATCATATGTGCGGAGATTCCTGCTCCTGAAACCGATCCAGACCTACATGATGTTGTAATCACGAATATGATTCATGGACCGTGTGGCACTATGAACCGCCAATCACCGTGCATGGTCGACGACAAGTGTTCCAAACGGTATCCACGAAAATTGACGGCAGAGACCATTACAGGCAACGATGGTTATCCATTGTATCGGCGTCGATCGCCCGATGATAATGGTAGAACTATCACAACTAAAGTGAAAGGAAACGATTTCGTAGTTGACAACAGTTGGATTGTTCCATATTCGCCACTTCTTTTCAAAACATTCAAGGCACATTGTAATGTTGAGTATTGCAATTCGGTCAAGGCAATTAAATACATTTGCAAATATGTCACGAAAGGGAGCGACATGGCGGTTTTTGGTATCCAAACATCCAATATCAACGATGAAATCACACGCTATCAAGTTGGTAGATATGTGAACTGCAATGAAGCAATTTGGCGTATATTTTCATTCCCTATTCACGAACGTCATCTTACTGTTATACATTTGGGGGTGCATCTAGAGAACGGTCAGAGAGTATATTTCACAGCGTCGACATGCTGCTCAACGTGCCGAAACACCTCCAGCGACAACACTGACCAGTTTCTTTGCGATTTGTCAAAGCGATCCGTTCGCACGAACTTTGCTTTACTCAGAAATGCAAAGTTATTACACTTGGAACGCTACATCGAAGAAATTCCAACGTCGGAAGCAAGACGATGCAGTTCCTGGTCATCCAGATATGCGTTCTACTGATGCTCTCGGTCGTATTTACACAGTTCATCCGAAGAATGATAAATGTTTCTATTTGCGGTTGTTGCTGGTACATGTTCGAGGGCCAACATCATTTGAATCACTACGAAATCATTGTATTACGTTCATCAAAGCCTCAATTAGTTCAGCTAAAAGGTAACACGACATTCATTGACTGTTAGGCGGTACGAAGTTCGCCTGGTCAGCTAGTAGTAATATAAAATGAGATAATAAAAATTGTGTTTTATAAAACAATCACAAGCAAGATTAATTATTCTTTCAATATTTTATACTGAATTGCTATTACATTATTATTGAGCCAGGACAACGTGTTGTAGGTGTATTGTTGCTTCTTGTAAATTAATATTGAATGAAACAAATTGAAAAAGGAATTTAATATTTACAAATATCCTCAATTAAAGCAGTGAAACGGAGCAAATCAAATAATAACCCTATCATTTAAAACACTTTGTTTTTGAATTCGTTTCTGTACAACAAAGTTACATCCCTCCTTTCTAGCAATATATTAACAGTAAGTACCTAATTATTCAAGAAGAAACATACATACACTCACGCAACACCCAGCACCTATTATAATAGTAATATAGTTTATTTGTTGCCACAATATAGTAGGCACTAGGTAGTATACTTTGTACATTAGACTTTAGAATGAAAGTCTTATGCGATATTTCGCATGAATATTGTCAATGCGCTCTGTTGTTTATAACGAAGCTTGAGAAGCAGACACCAGTCTCTCAGAAGGAAATAACTAATGTACTCGTATAATAATATAATAAATTCTTATACAAAGTGCACTTTGTACGCATTTCCATGGCTACGGCTTATAATAAACAAAAATATACCTGAACTCATTTTTTTCGCAGTCTTCGCAATTTTTAATCAGCAGTTCTCTGAAATCCAAGTCGCGCTGCGTGTAGGCTGCTGAAGATAAATATGAATCGCTAAGCATATTGACGTAGTTGCTCCAATAATAATACATTATTTCACAGTAATTCATTAGCACCAAAAAAAATACCACATCGTTGCAGAGATTAAAGTTTTATGACATGCTGTCTAACGAGTAAGTTTAAATTAATTGTTTAATACTGATGACACTCACAGTAGGTATTTATAAAATTAGTTGTATAAAAGCTAGTCTTTAATGTAAAATTCTATCCAATAAATTCAAACTACAACGCAGGCAAAGAGCGCGAAGCCAAGAGCGAAGAACAAATAAGTTAGCTATTGAAATTAATGTCAAACAAAATTGTGGTCAAATCATTTTGTGCCAAATTACCAGCAGTTTAATAAATTTACAACTAAAATATAAAAACGCAAATTATTATTATCATCAGTCTAACGCTGACCATAACTGGACATAGGCCTCTCCTATTGCAGGCTACGAAGATAGGTCTTCATCATCATCATTCTTCATCACCCCATTTTTTGATAACATTATCACCAAGGGTAGTACTAATATAAGAACAGGTGTAGGAGCTAATGTTACCAAGTAACATGGTATCCATAAATAAAAAATATCCTATTTGTCATCTTATCAGTCAACAGTCATATATTATAAAGACAGTTATGAAACATTCCTTGCTTATGAGTAAATACATTTTTCACATTCGAATGTTATGTAGGTTTTTTACTCAGCAAAAATATTTAAAATTAGGCATCAATCAAAACAAATTTGTGCCCTGCAAAAGTAGGGACCAAGATATTCGCCTCATGAAAAATATTACACAGAATATAATATTAACTTATAAAATAATCATTATGAACATTCGCTATCAAACAAGTAATAAAATACTCACGGTCAGAAGTCCATGGCTGCTGATTGCTGGAAGTTGAAAGCACCGGTTCATACTGGTACCCATTTTGTCCATAGTGCAGCGAGTCTGTTTCAAATGTGTAGGGGGCCGAAGAACCTCCGATAGGTTCGTCTACCGTAGCACTGTAAAGCAAGAGCACCGTAAATCATACATGTAATTTTTAAAATGTATCTGATAACTGGCCTTGTATACTTATTTCGTCACGGCCCAGTATTAGGGACCTTACTATTACCTACATTTACAACAAAGTTGAGAGTATTTTTACTGTATTATTGGCAAAACATGGTAGTGTTTTAGATACAATGCCTAATTAATAATTTGTAAGTCATGTATTAGTAGCGTACTGCGATGAAGATAAGATGTTTGTATATTAGTGTCTGGTGTTTCTTGATGAAATAGAAACAGAGTAGTAGAGATCTGTGATTCGTTTGTTCATTATTGGACGGAAAAACATGCAATAAATTAAAAGTGAAGTTTGATGATGTTTATGGGCACTCTGCACCGTACATGACCACCGTTAGATATTAGTACAACGAGATTAAGCGTGGCTCTCGTGGTTTCGAGGAGGAGAATATTGTCAAAAAGGGCCATTTCTGGTTGATATCTGAACAAAAGTAGGCTAAGTATTCCGGAAACAAAATTTTAAATCATTAAATAGGTGTGAGAAAAGCTCGATTGCTAACTTCAGAAAACAAGCGGTTACGAATAATAATGTCAGGCAGTGTTAAGACCGTTTTAAGCAAAATCACTAAGTTGTCACCGTTGATGAAGCCTGTATACATTATCATACACAAGAGACTAACAGGAATGAGATATTTAAAGAATAATCCTTATCGATTCTGATATAAACAGATTATATAGAGAGATATAGAGATATTGATTGTAGGACCGTACTACAACAGTGAATTATTAAACAAATTTGGTAATAAATTGAAGGTGCCGCCTACATATGGTGCAATTTGACTGAAGGCTGGTAATTACAGGAGACCCCAGTACAGGTACCAGTCTCTCACACAGATTTCTATATTACATAATTATGTAGATAGCCTAGCCTAAGTCTTACTGTTCTTTTGTATTTGTTTGTGTGAGAAAGTTTTTATTATTTGTCCAAGCTTCATTTATCTCTGATTGGGGCGGCAAACTTGCAGGACTTGCGCATCTACCTTACTCGACCGGCTTGACATTTTTCTCTTCTATTAAACACGAAGTCTTATTTACACATAAAAAGGACTATTTTATCGAGGTGTTATGAAAGTGGTAGAAACTTTGGAAAGTGTTTAAAGGAGATATTCAATAGAATTTGCAAAGATAAGACATTACACTATACGCTATAAAGACAAGACACTACACTATTTAGTTACCATTGCAATAGAATTTGTAAAGATAAGACATTACAGTATACGCTATAAAGACAAGACACTACACTATTTAGTTACCATTGCAATAGAATTTGTAAAGATAAGACATTACACTATACGCTATAAAGACAAGACACTACACTATTTAGTTACCATTGCAATAGAATTTGTAAAGATAAGACATTACAGTATACGCTATAAAGACAAGACACTACACTATTTAGTTACCATTGCAATAGAATTTGTAAAGATAAGACATGACACTATACGCTATAAAGACAAGACACTACACTATTTAGTTACCATTGCAATAGAATTTGTAAAGATAAGACATTACACTATACGCTATAAAGACAAGACACTACACTATTTAGTTACCATTGCAATAGAATTTGTAAAGATAAGACATTACACTATACGCTATAAAGACGAGACACTACACTATTTAGTTACCATTGCAATAGAATTTGTAAAGATAAGACATTACACTATACGCTATAAAGACAAGACACTACACTATTTAGTTACCATTGCAATAGAATTTGTAAAGATAAGACATTACACTATACGCTATAAAGACAAGACACTACACTATTTAGTTACCATTGCAATAGAATTTGTAAAGATAAGACATTACACTATACGCTATAAAGACAAGTCACTACACTATTTAGTTACCATTGCACAGGCTCTGCCTGATCTGAAATCAGACAGTTGTGTGTGAAATGTATTAGATTTTTATTCTTATCCTTACCCCATTTCAAATGAATTATTCATAGTTGGCTGAGGCGGCATTACTTGCTGTTGTGGTAATACATTAAATTGGTCTGAAAAAGAAATATTACTAGTTAATATTCTGATAAGCTTTGGTCACACGCAAGCTACAAATAAAGGCAAAACCAAGCATTATAATGCCTAAAAATCAATTTCTTTTTTAGGGAATTAATTTTTATGGTAATACTAGCTGACCGACGCAACCTCGTTTGCGTCTTTTATTGCCCGTAGCGAAAAATTTTCCCCCGTATAGGGTTGATTTTTTACACCTTGTGTCCGAAAAACCCCAATATCTTACGGAACCCTATTTTTTTCCAAAATAAAATATAGCCTATAGATTTACCATAGCAGCGCCATCTATTGATTACTTACTCAACCCAGACGAAAGGTATCGACATTTGTTAGAATCATTTGGAGTTAACAGATAATTGTGACTGTCAAATAATAACAGACAAATAATTAGCAATAAATTAAAATTGCGACTATAATTTGAGATTTAAACTATCCTATCTCTCAAGTTGGATCGAACTGCACATTGTGTGCGAATTTTATTATAATCGGTTCAGTGGTTTAGGAGTCCATTGATGACAAACATTGTGACACGAGATTTATATATATTAAGATTAAAAATTCATTTGTAAATCTCTCCCTGTCTTGTAAAATCTAATCACTTTATTTGCCTACAGAAAACCCATACTGTAGTGCTTTGCCTGCAGTGTTTTTTTTTAAATTATCTACATGTTTGACAAAAAAAAGCATGCAAACAGGTGAGTATGTAGGCTAAACGTATTATCATAGGCCTTCATATAACAGTTACAATAACAAATAGAATAGCCTTGACTGCTCACTTTCTTTTGAAAAAAATACTTATATTGGCTAGCAAATAAAGATCGCAAGCTGCATTCTTCGGAATCTTTACTGTTAATATTTATATTTATTATGATTACCATAGTCATTAATTTTATTTAATTCAGGTTCTAATAAGGTAGGCTTTATTGTGTTGCTAGATTATCAATTTCAGCCACTTATTTAATTTTTTATATGCTCTGGCAAGTTATTTATTAAATTAGGAACAATGTACAGGGTGTCTCAAAAGAAATTTTATATTTGTTTAGCTTACTGCGTGAACGCTGCGTACTTGAGGGGTGCGGGGGTTATGTCAATTGGTAGCTTGGCTCTTGGGGATTCAGTCGCTATGGAGCGTTTCTCGGGAGCAGACCGCGCGTTGTGCGTGCGAGAGTTTTACAAGAACGGTGATTCGACAACTGTCGCGCGTAGAAAATTCTGCAGTATTCGAGGTTTTCGCCACTTAAATGATGCGCCAAGCCTTCCTCTCATTCGACATTGGGTTAAAAAGTTTGAAGAGACTGGATCAACGCTGGATAAATCAAAATCCGGGCGACCTAGGTCATCAAGAACGGTAGAAAACGTGGAGAGTGTTAATCAATCTGTACGTGACGACCCGAGCCTTTCAATTCGGAAGCGCGCGAGTGCTTTAAATGTGCATAGATCATCATTACATCGCATTATGCACAAAGATCTAAAGCTGCACCCCTACAAAATTCAATTGGTGCAAGAATTAAAGCCCCAAGATGCCGGTCAGAGGCTTAATTTCGTAAATCAGATGATTGAGCGATTTTCAACGTTTACCAACATTTTGTTTTCGGATGAAGCTCATTTTCATCTTAATGGCCACGTAAATAAGCAAAACTGCCGCTACTGGAGTTCAGCCAATCCGAAACGCAAACATCAGAAACCCCTACACTCGCCTAAAGTGACCGTATGGGCTGCCATGTCGGCGCGAGGAATTATCGGCCCTTACTTTTTTGAAGACGAAATGGGGCGTACAGTTACAGTGAATTCAGAGCGTTATGTGGAGATGTTAGACAACTTCTTGGTACCTGAACTGCAAAACTTTCCTGGCTATAACCAAAGAACATGGTTTCAACAGGACGGAGCAACTTCACACACGTCCAATATATCTCTGCCACGTGTTCGTGAAATTTTCTCAGGAAAATTGATCTCCCGGAGAGGTGACATAAATTGGCCTCCACGTAGCCCAGATTTAACCCCTATGGACTTTTTCCTATGGGGTTATCTTAAATCTAAAGTTTACGCCAATAAACCAACTTCACTGGCGCATTTGAAAGAAAATATCCGTCACGAAATGGCAGCCATCCCTCACTCCACCTGTCGAGCAGTCATAAGTGTAATTTTACTGTTCGATTAAATGAGTGCCAACAACGTGAGGGTTTACATTTAGACGATATTATTTTTAAGAAATGAATTCCCAAAAAGTGTATTTTAACAATAAATAAACATTTTTTCTATATACCGCTTCCTTTTTTTTTAATCAATCCACTAAATATGAAATTTCTTTTGAGACACCTTGTATTATATAATTTGCGTTTTTAGTGTGTCAATTGTCAAATTTTAATGCATTGGTTAACTTATTATAAGATCGTATTTTGTTTTTTCGAAAGACAGTCCCCATTACATGTCATCCACATTTTATATATTTTTTATAATTAATTTCATCACGACGACGACTTGAAGACTCAGACTTGATAATTGAAGACGATAAATACTTGACATTAGCAGAAATACCTGATCCAAGTGATCCGGCTGGTTGCCATTTCATCAAAAAAAGAACTTATTATAAGAAAAGGTCTCAAATATATGGATCAGCCATTATAATATATTTTAATTTCCAGTAAATCGTGTGTATGTATAACATATGAAAACAACAAACTAGGCTGCTGAAGAAAATATGAATCGCTAAGCAAATTAAAGTTGTTCAAATGATAATATAATTGATATTGACATTTCAAAGAAAATCATTATTATAAATGAGAGTTGGACATCTTTCTATGAAAAATAGCAATAGGCAAGAGTAAATTAGTATTTGGTTATTTGCATAAAAGTTAGTTTTTTTATATTAAATTTTATGCAACATAATAAAAATACGACATAGGCAAAGAGCGCCAAACTAAGACCAAATAACTTTAATATAAAAAAACATTTTACACATAATATTCTATTTTACATATTAAAAAGCATTAAGAATATTCGCTATCAAACAAATAATAAAGTAGTCACCATCAGTCCATGGCCGCTTAGTACTGGAAGTTGAAGGAACCGGTTCATACTGGTATCCACTTTGTCCATTGTGTGGCAACTTTGTTCCATTTGTGTATGTTTGCGAATATCCCCCCGGAACTATCGTAGCACTGTAAAGCAAGTGTACCGTAAATCATGTAATTTCAAATATCCAGAGTATTCATGATAGCGAATTTACATTTGCCACAACATGCCGAGTATGTTTAGTGTACTATTTTTAAAATATAGTGGTTTTTTTAAAAACAGTACATTAGGTAAAGAATTACAATCAAAATGTTATTGTGTTTAATTGTTAAATAATTACCTTACTAATATTGTAAATAATCATTCATGTCAGCAGTGTTACAATTAAAACGATTTTGTTAATATCTAATACCTTTAAACAAGCAATTCATATATATGTCCGAAAATATTTATATTTATATGTATATATAATCTGAAACTTGGAAAAGGTTCAATCAATTTTCATGAAATTTAGTATGCAGGGGGGTTTAAAATAGACATATTTGAATTTTAATTAATAATAGGTCTTTACCTATGACATTGCGTTTCTTCAGTACTGGTCATTTCAAATAAAAAAAAGTTTGTAATGGCTCTGTATTCTAAATTCAAATTAATTTTGTTTTAAAACCATGACATTCTATTTACAAACTCAGTCTTTTGTTTTTTGATTAGCGTTGTATTTTCATTACATTTGAACATTTTTCGTCATAATGGATACTTTAAAAATTCGTGTAATTATGGAATACGAGTTCCGTAGTGGCACCAACGCGACACAAACGGCACGTAACATCAAAAACGTTTACGGAGAGAACTGTACAAACGAACGCACAACCCTTTATTGGTTTTCCCGGTTCCGTTCTGGAAATTTTGACTTGAAAAATGAAGCTCGTGGTCGTCCGGAGACTTTGGTTAACAATAATGAATTAAATAAATAAAATAATAATAAATAAATATTCCGGACATCTAACACAACGCCATCTAGTCCCAAGCTAAGCAGAGCTTGTGTTATGGGTACTAGACAACTGATATAAATACTTATATACTTTTTTTTTTGTAAATACATACATATTATACATAGAAAACACCCAAACTTCGAAACAAATATTTGCAGATCATACAAACATTTGGTCCGACCCGGGAATCGAACCCGAGACCTCAAGCACAGCAGTCGCTTACGCTACCACTCGCGCCACCGAGGCAGTCTAATTAAAGGCGATTGTGGAAGCTGACGAAACTCAATCTACAGCTGAGCTAGCAGCAGCTTTTAATGTAAGCATCAAAACAATATTGATCCATTTGCGAAAAATTGGCAAGGTAAAAAAGCTTGATAGATGGGTGCCCCACGACCTTAACGATCGCCAGCGCAACGTACGCGTCGAGACCTGCCTTTCGCTGCTCAACAGGCAAAGAAATGAAGGAATTTTGAAACGAATAGTTACGTGCGACGAAAATTGGATTTTGTTCGACAATCGAAAGCGCTCAGCAAGTTGGTTAGACCCTGGTTCAGCACCAAAGCAATGCCCTAAACCAAAAATGACCCCTAAAAAGGTGATGGTCACTGTTTGGTGGTCTAGTGCGGGTGTGATTCACCACAGCTTTTTACAAAACGGCATGAGCATTAATGCAGATGTGTACTGTGAAGAACTGGAGAGAATGATGGAGAAGCTTGCACATCTGCAACCAGCTTTGGTCAATCGGTCGTCCCCACTGCTCCTTCACGACAACGCGCGACCCCATACTACGCAACAGACAGTCTCCAAGCTGCAAGAGCTGGGGTTGGAAGCTCTCCCTCATCCGCCATACTCACCAGACCTTGCACCTACCGACTATTACTTTTTCCAAAATTTAGACAACTTTAGTGGGTAAAAAATTTAACTCCCGAGAGGCAGTACAAAATGCCTTTGAAGAGTTTGTTGCCTCCCGTCCAGCTGATTTTTACAAGAAGGGCATCAATAAACTGCCAATGCGTTGGCAAAGATGCGTCGATTGCATGGGTGATTACTTCGAATAACAGAAATAAAAAAAATTGAAAAAATAAGTACTTTCACTTATTGCATACAAAACGGCAATTTCATAGGTAAAGACCTAATATTTAAAAAGTCTATTTATAGAATGATTTTGAAACCACAAATAATTTGTAAGTATCTTGTCTTGATTACATATAAAATTAAACAATTAAGTTTATGAAAACCACATGTCTTACTCTTTATTTCACTAAATACAAGATGAGCTTAATAATACCCGCAAAACTGAATCAAATAGTTTTTCTTTTGCAGATATGTAAAAACAAATCAGTGCAGTACCTACCTTACTGTTGGGTTTATTAATCGATTAAGTAGCTATTATTATCGTTTTTATTTATTAGTATTACAATTAGCTTTAACAGTAGATAGGTAATAAATACAAAGACTATTAATTGTTTACCCTTAAATTTTAAGTAGTTATTAGTATTTCAGAAAATTGTTTAAATTTAAAATAGGTACTAAAATTTCTAGAAATATGAAAATTTATAGATGAGCACTATATTAGTTGTGTCGATAATAAGTAATATTTAAGTATATTTATCAATACAAAGACAAGCAGCAGTGTGGGTAATGAGTGCAGTTTCTTTTATTTTCCTTACCTTGTATTGCTTGTTTCATATGAAGTATTCATAGGTGGCTGCGGTGGTAATACTTGGTGTTGAGGTAATTCATAATATTGGTCTGAAATTATAAGGTCATTAATTTTCTGGTAAGCTTTGATTACATGCAAGCTACATAAGCCAATAAAAAAATAAAAAGCCTAAAAATCAGTTTCTATTGAACATACATTTGGAAATCTCACCCCGTCTTGTACAATCAAGTCCCTAATTTCTTCCAGGAATACCAATAGTGTTTTTTTACAAATTAATGTTACAAGAACCTTCAAGATTTATTCATACACTAACAATCACAATACACTTAAATAAAAAATAAGAAACACGCAGGTGGTGTAAACAGACTACTACCGAAAACTTGGGGTTGCAATCAGACCATGATACTGAATAGGATGTACTTCATTTTAGATTAAAACACAAGTGGAATGTGCACGGCACCTATCAAGACACAATGCTAAGAGATAGATGGACTTACCAAACAACGAAGTGAAAGGGCCCAAAAAGCAAAAGAAAACTGGGAAGACAGAGGAAAAGATGGGTTAATGACATAAGGAACATAGCTGGAAAAAGTTAGATGCATATGTCCAAAGACAGGGTAAAGTGGAAAAGAATGGAGGAGGCTTTTAGGCGTAGGTGGCCGCATAAAAATGAAACAGGAATGAAATTATTATAATTGCATGTATATTTGTAGTGTTTAATGGAAAATAAATGGTATAAAAATATGTTATCTGATATGATAAGATATTTTGATACATAAATGGCATGCAATTCATTAACACTTGTTGAATGTGATTCGCCTATGACATGGTTCTTAAAAGATCGTTCTTAAAAGATCGATCTACCGTGGGAGAGCTATGCTTCGGCATGAATGGGTCGGCTCGACCGGAGTGATACCACGGCCTCACAGAAGACCGGTGTGAAATAGCGTTTGCGCTGTGTTTCACCGAGTGAGTGAGGATACCGGAGACCCATACCCCAACCCCTCCCCCCATCCCCTTTCCCATCCCCAAAGGTCGGCAACGCACTTGTGACGCCTTTGGTGTCGCGGGTGTCCATGGGCGACGGTAATCGCTTACCATCAGGTGATACGTCTGCTCGTTTGCCCACTATTAAATAAATAAAAAAAAAAAAAAAAAAAAAAGATCTTAAATCACTTGAGCAGCCTAGTTATGGATATTATTATTTGTATTTTTTTTTAAATATGAGTTTGCTTAAGTGATTATACTCTGGCACAGAAAGCATGAGAAGAATCCAAGAGACAATAGTCACCGTACTTATTGCGAGCTGACTGTGGACGGACGGCCAGCTCTACTGTGCACAATGCAACCAGACTCAGTTTTGCTAGCCACATCAGAGCCCATCAAAGTGAGAACGCAGGTTGAACAGAATTGAGTTCCCATTCCCCATTGCCCTTTATGGTGTGGATGGGATAGATAGAAATAGACTCATTGCAGATAATGCAACAAACAATAATTGTGGCTGTGTGATATTTTCGTTTTAGGTTATATTGTATTATTTTAACTTTTAGCTGTATTCATTACCTCAGTTATACAATCAGGCATTATTTTGAGGCAGTTGTCATTTATGATAGATATGTTCTCTACCAAGAAATGAAACAATTTTTTTAACTATGTTTCTAACATACAGCTTCAAAATTTTGAGTTTGGTTAAACAAAGCAAAAGCTTAGTTAGTAGCAAAAGTTAGCATGTAAAAATTAAATACCTTCAGGATGGATTGCTTTTTGAGAGCGTGGTTGACGTTGCTTTATATGCTGAGTGGCATAGGATGGGAGCTTGCCTGTTCTATAAAATTCTTCCTGTTCGAAAACTGTACAATGCACATATCGACAATCTTGAAGGGAACATCCCTTGTTTTGAAATTCTTTACAAAATGTATAAACCATTTTTAATTGATCTTTTATAATCTTGTGTGCAAACTTACATGTATACTCGTTTTTACATGTACCGCGTACAAAGTTACGGCACATTGTTTCTCTTGGTTCAGATATAGCTATGTTGAAATTAAATTCAGGCTCAGTAATGTCTAAACAAGGTTCTGGTTCCCTGTCCTCATAATCGGTAGTAGTTATCTCTTCTTTGATGTATACACCTGGTGGAGGTGAATATGTAGGCAAAGGTGGTTGTACTTCTGTAAGTGGCTTTACTTTTTCTTCATCGCCAGGACTTGATGTTGGAGTGATGGATGTAGGATAATCGTTTGATGCTTCCGGAGAGGAGTGTTCGAATTTCCATCTTAAATATTTTTTCATATGCTTGAAGTTTTCCGAAGGGCGGAACTTAGTACTCTGCTCATCGGGAGGCGATACGGGTTTTTCTAAAACAAAAGAAAATTAAGTACCTTGATTCACGTTTAAATTTATATTTGAATAGCCCATATTAGGTGTTTTATACATTGAATGTTAGATATTGTCATTGAAATAGCAATAAGTTGGTAGGTACTGTACATTTCACAAATAAAATGTTAGGTAATATGAAGTAAACGAAAATGATACACGCGGTGAACAACTTATTCGTGGGCAAGATATTTCAAAACACTTTTAATTTGAGGTTTTAACCAGCCAATGTACAAATTTTGAGGGTATAGTAATTTTCAAATTTACTTAAAGTTAGCGAATAACAAATGAATAAAATAATAATTTACGTTCCTTTATTTACCTGTCACCGCAGACATCGTGGTATTCTGCGAAACAATTATGAATAAAGATTTATAATTAAAACAACTAATGTTCAATCGTAAATATAAAATAAATAAAACCAAATACTGTAAATGATAAATAAAATTGTGAACACAAAATAGTTTGTCAATGCACAATAACAACAACAGCCGTGGACAATTAAAGATGGCTACGGTAGCTCGGTGTAGGGATGGCGATCTGAGATCGATTAATCGAATAATCGACTTTTCGAAGTTAAGAAAATCGATCTTTTGAATCGATATGTGGTACTGAATCGATTCCTTGGATCGATACATAACCCTTTAAAATCAACATTCGATTTTTTCTGTTTTTGTATTAACCATACAATTAGTTGTAGGTGTAGGTGCCCGTATTACAAGGGTACTGCCGTTTAATTACTCAAAAACTCACGAGATGGCTGTGTGTTTAGTCTCCTTCGTCTCACTACGTCACTTTTTTTCAATAGAAAAAAGTTACGTTTATTATCTTTAACTTTTTGTATCTGTGCTGTGATTGCGTCATTGCGTCATCACTCACATCATTCGATTAATTTGTTTGTTTTATATTTAACTAAGTGACAGTTTGTTAAGCATACTGTGAATAACGAAATAAATACAGATTTTTGTGTAGTGCTTGTTGCGGAATAATAATTAATTGAGTGTACGTAAGTAAAGCACTTCTTATTTTTATTTGATGCTATAATTTTCAGTTTGTTCTGTTATTTGTGATTATTAAATCTAACCATATATGTGTCATTTATATTTACGTATACATACGAATAATTACTAATGAGCATTGAAATAACTAATAAATAATATGTGGAATTCCTAAATACTGGAAATATTCATACTTTACTATTACTTTATGTCCGTTCATCTATTTTTTTTTATTGAATAGTGGGCAAACGAGCAGACGTATCACCTGATGGTAAGCGATTACCTCCTCGCAACACCAAAGGCGTCACAAGTGCGTTGCCGACCTTTGGGGGATGGGAAAGGGGATGGGGAGAGGGGTTGGGGTATGGGCCTCCGGTATCCTCACTCACTGGACAGACACAGCGCAAACGCTATTTTATAACCTAAAAATTGATTGTTTTGTATACATAAAAAATAATAAAGCTCCCATCATTTTTGTTAATATAAACTACCGATTTGAAAAAAGATCGATTTTTGAAAATCGATCTTTTGGACCTCGATTTTTTTGTGAATCGATTCATCAGGTCTAGATTCAAATCGATTTAAAAATCGATCTTTTTCGGATAAAATCGCCATCCCTAGCTCGGTGGCTACGACGCCTACGCCATAAAAATGTATAGTCTGTTTCTCCAAAGGAGGCCCGCAGATGCGGCGCTGCAATCTTGCAACAGTAATTTATTATTAAATTAACAAAAAACGCCTGGTGTAATTATTATGATAATTTAAAAAAAATAACAATTGGTCCTTCAACGATAACATTTGGTATGAAGAAAGCTGACTCTCGATTAAAACATTGGCTTCTTTCTATATTTACTACTATTTATATTTAAGAAAAGAGTTTTCCTGATAACGCTGCAAAAACAGTTATTGATAGAACCATAAAATGTTCTAAGGAATTATACAACTTTAAAATATCAACAAATAAATTTGCGACAGACTAATCTAGGTACATGTTATAAAAATTAATAAAACTGTAGGGTGTTTTTACATCAACTATCACACTAATTTATATATATAAATACGAAAGGCGAAAATCTAGGTTCTGTACGACCCGAGATCTTAGTATACATAAGCAAGGTTGTGTACACTCTAGGCTAGAGACAAAATCAATTAAATAGGTCAGCTCAGCTAGTTTTCTCGTTCACAGTCCTTGATAAGATTAATTATTGTAAATTTTCAACCATGAATTGCGATTTTTTCTATGCTCACATATATTTTTTGGTTCTTAAGCCTCTTAAAATATTAATATTTTACTCACCGGTAAAGAAAAATAAAACTCGGATAACACCGCGGAGTGCACTTAGTATACTTATAATTATAATAATATACTTAAAAACATCCAAACTCTGAAACAAATATTTAAAGTTCTATTAAAAAAGCATTTTTAAGCGTGGTCAGAACAATTGGTTTGTTCAGTGCAAACGTATAAAATATTAAATGTGTGAAAATAACCCAATAAGTAATTGAAATATGAGAACTAAAAATTTTAAATTGAATTTCATTTCGTAAATAAATATAAATAAATATTTCGGACATCTTACACACAACGCCATCTAGTCCCAAGCTAAGCAGAACTTGTGTTATGGGTACTAGACAACTGATATGAATACATATATACTTTTTTTTTGTAAATACATACATATTATACATAGAAAACACCCAAACTCCGAAACAAATATTTGTAGATTACACAAACATTTGGTCCGACCCAGGATTTGAACCCGAGACCTCAAGCACAGCAGTCGCATTCACTACCACTGCGCCACTGAGGCAGTTAAATCGTACTTTTCCCTTAGAATTTGTCTGATCTTTTATAACACATTAACACATTATTACTTTGTTCAATTTTTTAAACTACCAGAAATGTACCCGCTAGCTAGGCCACAGTAACTAAGGCTGGTAATAATATTCCGTCGTATGACTGCATCGCCGCTGCGCCATGTCAGGGGACTTCTTTCGTGGGCACGCCGTTATTGCGGCGGTAAGACCCGTTATGGAGGATTGGCTCGAGAGGCGTCACGGGACCCTCTCATACCGGCTGACGCAGGTGGTCACTGGGAAGGGATGCTTCGCAGATCACCTGTGTCTGATCCGCAAGGAGCCAACGCCTGACTGCCACCACTGCGATGGCCAGACCGTGGACTCGGCGCTCCACACGCTGGCAGAATGTCCGGCGTGGGGAGAGCCGAGGCGTGATCTCGTGGCGGCCATCGGGGTGGGGGTTCTCTCGCTCGGTAACATGATTGCGGCCATGTTGCGGAGCGAGAGCGCGTGGAACTCCGCCGTTTCCTTCTGCGAGCAAGTAATGCTTGCTAAGGCGACGGCGGAGCGGGACCGGGAGAGGTTTAGAACTCTACCGGCCCGCCAGGCCCGGGTACGGGCCAGGTACCGCAGGCGACTCGGGCGACGGAGATCTCAGAATGATCTCCGTCCTCCATAGGCGCAAGCCTGGGGGTGACAGATGAGGCCATCCGTCACCCCGGCAGAAGCAGGCTCTGGTGGAGGCGCGGACGCTGTGGAGCCTGCGCGCCCCGGGGGACAATAATGGGAACACCGGGGTTCCCACATGGGCTCGACGTACGTCGGGGTTCCAGGGTTTTCCTTTCTAGGGTGTACCTGGTTCCCCGGCATCTAGTACCCGAGACTGCGTGCGGTTTTAGTCGGTTCGAGTCCGACATGCCACCAGGAGGTGGTATCCGAGGGGATTTCCGCACGAAGAAAAAAAACACAAAGCAGTCTTGAGGACTGCCGACAGAAGTGAAAACTCAAAACTATAAATAAACAGTTGTTTAAGCTCTTCTGGCTATGAAAAGCGTTCGGTGACGATTAAGCTAGTTTCATGATTTTTGTTCACTCAAAAAGTGCTCAACGCGCCTAAAGAAGTTATCACTTCAATAAAAATAATCAGTACTATTTTTCTTACGTTGCGACCTAGTCGGGACTAGAATACAAAATCACTCAGTTTCTAATAAAAGATTAACAATAACACGACTTAAATAAAACTCACTAGAATATTTGCTAATGGTTTTATGGCAAATGTATGGTACACTTTATTTACAGCAAAACGTACACGTTTTTAATGGTATGGGGTGGATTCTATTAATTATTATGATTGTAAGTAGTAAATGGAAGTAAAGCTTTGATACTCCAATAGATGTCGCTGTTTTCAAAATAACGTTGTGCATTTTTGATATTTTGGAATGGTTAGAGAATAATTTTGTACGAATTGCTTTCATTATCAGTATAAAAGTACTATTATTTATGTGGTGGAATACAATATTCATTTATTGCGCTATCGTACACAAACATGACAATTTATATTACATACACACACGAAAATTCGCGCAAGCGCCCTGCGCCGCCTTTCCTCTTGATACTCCAATAGATGTCGCTGTTTTCAAAAAAATTGTAAACAATCTTTTTGATTTACAAAAGGTTTTGTGTAAGTAGAAAATCGTTATTTTAATTAATTGTAAATCACTTTAAGATACTGAAATATTAACTTTAAGTATATAAAATCATATTGAGAAAGGACCACTATCTAGAAAAACCAATGCTACCAAATTATATCGGTAGATGGCGCTGTTAACAATAAACATCCGTCTTACGAAATTTTCGATCAGGACACGTGACCTGACGCTATTTTATGGTCACGTGACCTGACGCGAGTAACCTGACGTGAGTTTATACATTTTTACCCATTCCAAAAAAGTACACAGCGCCGCTAAAGAAGTTTTCACTTCAAAAAAAAAATAGGGGGACTTCTTTCGTCTATCGGCACATTTTGCCATTTAATAAGAAAAAGAAAGACTTCTTTCATGATCAAGACGGGGCTTATCATTATCATGGTCGACCTGGTTCCAGTTATCGACGTGGGTCTTATTCATGAGATGGAGTGTAATCTTCACTTATCTACAAACCAATTATGCTACATAGATTTTAATATACTTAATCTTGCCATAAATATTGTTACAAAGAAAAACAACACTTTCATAATTTACGTAACATTTATTACTATTATCATTGATTTATTATACACTGGTTTATCAATTACGAACCAAAAATGCACAGGCCGAAAATGAGAGATTTCTCTTAATCGAGGAAAACGTGACTTTACTGTTCAATGTCGCGCCAACCAAAGTTGACAGTGACACGTGACAACAACAACCATTAAAATGGGCAAATGCGTATTGAAAGAATGCGATAAAAGACTTTCATTCATCAGTTTGTAAGTGTCAGTTTAAGAGCCGTTGAGGAAATAAAATAAAATATTTTATTTTCCTAGTGTGAAAGTATTCAAAAAGAAATTTTTGATGAAAAGAAGAAGCCAAATTGCAGATATCACTACTAATTGTGTGGATAACAGACCCTGAATTGAAGTTACGGAACTCTTCATAGAAAAACAACGACAAAATTTTCAAGTGTGAAGGCTGGTTAAAGCGTGTGTTTGTGCCAATATTAACAGGCTCTCAAACACAAACAATGGACGAAGATATACCTCCTGATCCTCCTGATAAAACGGCTCCATGTACTCCCCCCTTTTCCCCGCGTTCTTACTATTTTGATCAACCCAGTACCCCTTCGAACCCCCTTACACAGTTTGCTAATGTCATTTCTAATATTTCACAACCCGAAAATGTCATTCATCGCCCTTCTGTTTCACGTAAACGTCCAGTTAATGATGAAACCAACCTTAATCTGCCACCAAAAGTATTAAAAAGCCAAATAAACCGCGAGAGTTATAACGCAAATGATAAAGGTCCTTTTATTGTCCACGTATCGCGTATTGAGTCTCAACCAAATGCAGGCACATCGCTTCATCCGGTTTCCTTCGGTCTATTTCTTTTTAAAAATAATATATCCAATGTCGTCAAAGACGGAGTAAAAAGAGTCGGTAGAAATCACGTTTCTGTCGAATTTGCAAAGCCTCACGATGCAAATATGTTTCTACTCAATGCTCTCCTCCCTAGCCATTAATTTGTAGCATCTATTCCATCATTTAATATTACAAGAATGGGTATCAGGCATTCCGTGCGACATGTCAGAGGAGGACATATGCAACGTCATTACTGTGCCACCTGGATGCGGTAAGATTTTAAAAGTTAGACGTATTAATAGAAAGACTTCTAGAGATGGAACTTTTGAGTGGAAGCCCACAGAAACATGCGTAGGTACTTACATTTGATGGTCAGGTGCTACCGAACAAAGTATTTTGTTGCTACACGTCTCTCCCTGTACAACTTTACATTTTTCCCACAATTCAATGTCGTAAGTGTTGCAGATTTGGGCACGTAGAGGCTATCTGCAGATCTAATCCCCGTTGCAGTAAATGTGGACAGAACGGTAACACATGCGAGGTTCTAGAGAACGAAGCTTTTTGTGTGCTTTGCTCTGGAGCTCACTTTGCCAGTAACAGGGCTTGTCCCGAGTATAACAGACAGAGAGCCATTAAAAAAACCATGGCAGAAAAGAGCATGTCATACATTGAAGCCAGTAAAAATATTCCGGCAGCTACTCGTAGCTACGCTGACACCCTCAAAACTCCCCAGACTCAGCCAAATCCCTCGCAGTCCTATCGTAAAACCACCTTCCGTCAGTCTAAATCTCGACCCCCTCTATCCCCATCATTTGATAAAGTCTCTCATCAGGACATTATTAGTACTCCTTGATCTTCACAATCCAATGGTTGTGCCCTGAAGTGTTCCCCACTAGATAATCCCCTTATTGAAAGTTTAATTCAATTACTGACTTCTTTACTCTCTTCAAACATGTCTCCTCTCCTTCTGCTCAAACACCGTCCAACGTTGCATACCACTTAACAAAACTGTTAACATCTTCAAATAATGGCAACCAACCAAGTGTTCCTTCAATGGAATGTGAGGAGCGTGTTTCATAAAAAACACGACCTCATATTTCTATTAAACAAATATCATCCTCTAGTCTGCTCTATTGTTGAGACTTGGTTACTGCCTAGTCTCAATTTTTATGTTCCATATTATAACACCCTTAGGTGTGACAGATCGGATGGATATGGTGGTTCTGCACTCCTAATTATTAATCACATTCCCATTACAACTCTCCCCACTCAGTCTTTCCCCGATGAAATAAATGTCACCAGCACCAAAGTCTAAATCAAATCTAACAGTCATGTCAATTTACATTGCTAACCCTAACCAAACATTACTTCCTTTTTAAAAAAAATGTTCATGGTCCATTATTAGTTATGGGTGACTTCAACTGTCACCATTATATATGGGGTTCAGAGCGGTGCGATTCATTTGGAACAGGCTTAGTGGACATCTTAGATGAGCTGGGTCTTTGCATTCTAAATGATGGATGCTGCACTCGCAGGGTATTGCCCGGTCAACAGAAAAGCTGTCAAATCAAATCATTTATTTGCGCAAACATAGGTTTGTTACAGATCGTAGGCTTATTTCAGAGGTACACTATGTCCTACCACATTATGCGGTGTGCAAATATTGTTATAAAAATGTCTTAAATCTAATTATAATAACACAAAAAAATATCAAATAAGAATACAAAAATAATGTTTTCATGTAAACATTATTTTCAAACATGACAAAAGAGAAAAAATAAATAAAAAATGGTTTCACATAGCACAAATACAGGTAGATAAAATCGGAAAAAAATAATATAAATATTATAATTATTAAATTGCATAAACTAGATTTAAATTGTACGGAAACATTTTAGCAAAATTTTTAAAGAAATTGCAACATTAAAAAATTTCAGTCGATAAAAATTCATCAACAGAGTAATAACATTTGTCTACTAAGTATTGGAATAATTTATTTTTGATAACATTTATATTGCTACACTCTTTTATGTAATTAGGAATCCTATTGAAGATTTTTGTGGCCATAACAAACACGCTTTTCTCAAAGAGGGTAGTCCTATATTGACTACACAGATTATTGTATAAATGAATTCTATTTCGTGATTTAAGGTCTAGTGTAAACAGGGATGGATGATGTCTAATAAACAAAACCATTTCAAAAAAATACAAAGATGGCACGGTTAGTATTTTAAATTTTTCAAGTAGTCTCTACAACTCACAGTCCTTTTGAGGCCACACATAGCTCGCACACATCTTTTTTGGCATTTAAATACTTTATCCCAATTGGTAGTAAACCTAAGTAACCTAAGTCTGGGGAAACCCAGAATATGATTGCATATCTGAGTCTAGAAGCAACATTACTATGATAAGCCACGAGTAAAGTGTTAATACTGACCTTTTTCGCTAACACGTATAGGTAAACCGTAAGATGACTGTGATACCCTTTGACAAACGAACTCAATGTGGCTTTGCCACTTCAAATTGTCATCTATGTATACACCAAGAAATTTTGTTGTAGTCGTCAGTTCAATTTCTTCACCATTACCTATATTCTACTTGTTTTTGTAAAGTGTTTTTTGTTTTCTGCTTAAATTGCATTAATTTAGTTTTATCGACATTCATTATTAAATTATTATTTTTTAACCATTGCGTTATTGAGTTTATACTATTATTTATTAAGCTTTCGTCATTATACAAGATTGTACAGTCATCAGCAAATAATACCATACGATCTGTAGAGGATTTTGGCAGGTCTTTTATATAGATAAGAAAAAGTAATGGGCCCAAAATGTAATGTGTAGATCTGACATTTTGCTCTCCTGACATTGCTGCATCGGCTAGCTGGCAATGCACAAGTCTAACATTTGGCAGCGATCACTTTTAATATCATTATCCAATAGATATGTTGTTCCTAAAACTCTTCCTCCCCTTTTAAAATATAATCTTTTTAAACCTGACTGGCAAAAATTCACCGACTTACTAGAAGAGAAAATAAATTATCTTCCTGCTTTAGACTTTGGAAATTTTACTTATAATCATCACTTTTTAGTGGACGACTGTTGTGCAAAACTGATTCATATACTGAATTTAACCGCTGGCTCTTGCTTCAAAATTAAAAATACCGGTAGGGGTAAAATTCCATCCCCACCTTGGTGGGACAATGAGTGCAGATCTGCTATTAAAAAGAGAAAAGAGGCCGAAAAAAAATACAATGAGGATATGTGTACTGAAAACCTCATAATATTTCAAAACATTTTTGCCAGCACTAAAAGATTGCAACGAAACAAGAAGCGCAAAGGGTGGCTTCAATTCTGTTCCGCTCTGGCCCCATCTACTCCAGCTTCAAGGGTGTGGAAAAACATTAATGGATTTAGATCCGGGTGTTCTCCATCTACCTTTTTCCCCATTGCTCAATATTGCTGATCAGTTTTTAGATAAAATTGCTCCACCCTATGTTCCATCTTTAGGAGAAACTTCATTCTCATTTCAGTCTACCCAACCTCAAAATTATGATTTAGACTTATCATTTTCGAAAATTGAACTCGACATGGTTCTCAATAACGTCAAAGATTCGGCTCCTGGTATCGATGGCATCCCATACTCTTTTATGGTAAATGCTGGGAATAGAGCTAGAGATTACTTTTTAAATATTTGTAATTATTGCTATCTTCATGGCTGGGTTCCTGATAATTGGAAAATGCAGATTATTATACCTATATTAAAACCTGGGAAAAAGTCAGATGATCCAAATAGCTTTAGACCAATCGCCCTTTCATCAGTCTTGATTAAAATCCTTGAACACCTCATTAAAAATCGGCTTGAGTGGATCGTGGAATCGAGAAAATTGCTGCCTAATTCCCAATTTGGGTTTCGTAAGGGTCTCAGTACCACGGACAGTGTTGGAACATTGGTTTCAGACATCCAACTTTAATTATCTCAAAATTCATCCGTCGTCGCTGCTTTTCTTGATATTTCATCAGCATATGACAGCGTTCTTCTTCCTACTCTTTGGCACAAATTGTATAATCTAAGTCTGCCGGCCAAAATGTTACAATGTATATGTGCAATGTTTTCATCTCGAACTTTGGTTCTTAGAATTTTGGGCGAGGAGTTCGATCCCAGGAAATCATGGAAAGGTTTACCGCAAGGTTCCGTGCTAAGCCCATTACTTTACAATCTTTATACATATGATATTGTTTTATGTTTGAACTACAATTGTCGAATCTTACAATACGCTGATGATCTGGCTCTATATGTTAGTGACAGCTGTATTCAAGATGCAGCTCAATCTCTTTCCCTGTCATTGAACTCTTTAAGCCAATGGCTATTTGTTCATGGTCTGGAACTTTCTGTTCCCAAAAGCGCTGTTTTAATCTTCTCTCGTAAGAGAATTCTTCCTACAATTGATGTTCGATTTCAACATTATAGCATCCCTATTCTTCCAAAATTTTAATTTCTTAGTGTCTACTTAGACTCTAAACTGACTGGTATCCATCACATAAACTATCTGATCTCCAAATGTGAGCGGACCATCTCGATATTAAAAGTTTTAGCTGGTGTCTGGTGGGGGTGTCTCAATTATTTGCAGGCTTCGTATAGGCCACTGTTGTGCCCCCGTTTTTCTGCATAAAATTCGGGTCAGAGACTCGTCAATATGCGAATGTGGATTAGACGAAGGCAACTTGGACCACATATTTTTTAATTGCAAGAAAAATAATCCGTCTCTGGATTTATATGGCTTTTTAAGAAACTTGAGATCCCCACCCCTATTAATTTCTCTTCTCTTTTAACCTATTCGTCTCCAGAACTTATTCAGGCGTTAATGATTTTTATACGCTGTAATTCCATTAAGCTTTAACCTATTCCTTTCTTTCTCCTTTTTGCTATTTTCATTGTGTTCTTTATTTTATTAACACACGCATTCTCTTCATCATTTGTCATTGGCAGAATTGTCGACATCGGCACAAATTGCCACATACAAAAAAAAAATATGCGATAAAAGGTCAAAAAACTGTAACAAATCAAGCAGAAATACTTTTACATGTAAATATAATCTACGTGGATTGAAAATAAGGCAAATAACGCTATTCTCGAAATAAAACATGAATTATTGCAATTTTAATACGGTGTTACCATTTACACATCGTTTTTTTCCAAATTAGTGAGTGAATATGTATTTTTTTTAAATAATCTCGCTTTATTCATGAGAATGAAGATATTTATTATATGATAAGAACTAGCATTGGGTTACTTAAGTGCCAGTGACCTTGAGCAAGCATTAGTCGCCCCACTGCACCATATACATTCTAACTTAATTATATATCATCGTCATTATTATTTTAGCAATGTGCAATTCACTGCCAAAGCTAGAGATTCCCAGTACTATTACTGCAATAGTTTTAGAACTATAGTTCATCAAAGTCAATATTAGTCTACTTCAGTACTATCACATCCCATCAATAGCCTTTGACAGCCCTCTACAGGACATTGACCTCTCTTGAGAAAGGAGGGTTTGGCCTACTAAACCACGCTAAACGGACACTCAGTACTATAATACTACTTATTTCTTGTAATGTTATACTGCTCTTTGTCCAACCAACCATGTAGTTTTACATTGGTAGTTTCAAAGTCACAAGTTCATTGCCGCCCTATGAGGCCGCTCGTCCACAGGACGATTCAGGAAGAAATGTAACAAAGTAGATATAATAGAAATGTATAATTTAATACCTAAGAAAATTAAGGACACGGTTTATTTTAGTTTATTTAAAAAATATTTAAGATGTCACATCTTGAAAGACTATAAAAAATAAAAATGATCAACTAAATAAATAATGAAATCCAATGAGTGTGCATAGTCCCTAACTAGAGTTGCGCTTTTTGTGCCTCAATTTTGTCGCCCCCTACAATGAATTTATTATTGTAAACGAACTTAGAACTATGTACCTACTTTTATTAATTATGTTTATTTCTTATGTGAAGTGATTTGTAATCTTTGAGTAATAAATAATTCTAATAATTAATTCCTCCGGTGTTGCGGGTGTCCATGGGCGGCGGTAATCGCTTACCGTCAGGCGATACGTCTGCTCGTTTGCAGCCATAATATAAAAAAAAACTTTATTTTAAAGAAAAATAGCTATTTAAGTGCCTAATTTAAAACAGTTATAAGATTTTTAAAAATACGAGTAGTTACGTTTACTTTGATGTATTAATCATTATATTTTCAAGGAGAGACATACATTTCAGATTTAAATTTTCTTTTAGAAACTTAATTCAATATTAGTCTTTTAGTTAACTTTATAAGAATTCGTTAAGTACTGATTCGGAACATGCTAGGTCTTTTCATTGCTTCGGAAGGTCTTAGTTGCACTGATAATGTAAACGGTGGTAAATAAAATTTTTCACTAGGTGTACATAGGTACTATCAAAATAGTCTCACTTTTCAAAAGAAAACTATAATCTTAGTTTTCTACATATCTATTTACACTATTAGTTGTTACTTAAAAGAACTTGAGGGTCATGTTCCAAAACAGTTCGGTCTGCAATATTACCCTTCTGAACCTTATTACATTTCATAGCTCAACATCTCAACATATTGACTGCCTCCGTGGCGCAATGGTAGCGTATGCGACTGCTGTGCTTGAGGTCTCGGGTTCGATTCGACGGTCGGACTAAATGTTTATATTACCTACAAATATTTGTTTCGGAGTTTAGGTGTTTTCTATGTATAATATGTATGTATTTACAAAAAAAAGTATATATGTATTTATATCAGTTGTCTAGTACCCATAACACTAGCTCTGCTTAGCTTGGGACTAGATGGCGTTGTGTGTAAGATGTCTGAAATATTTATTTATATTTACTGCATTGTCCACGCTCTTGAAAGATGTATAGATAATTGTATAATATAACCTAACATGATCACCATTGCTATGATACAGTACAAACCATTCTTTAAATTTAACAGTTATTTTTTATTTAAAGCTCACTTTATTAAAGTTTCACTTATTTCATAAATATTCATGGCCAAGTTATCTAAAAGTTGTGAAGAATTATATCGTCGTATTATTTTACTTTCATTTTGAGATGATTGGTGACTATCAAAACGAATTAAGTTAGCGTAAAAAAATAATATTTAGTTGGCCAAACCACCAGAAAGGGTTCTTACCCGATATTTCTGGCTGCCTGGAACATAACACATTATTAGCGGAAAGTTTGAAAGATGCCAGAATGCATGAGAGGCAAATTACGGTCTGTTGGATAGACCTTGAAAACGCATTTGGTTCTGTACAGCATGAACTGATGATTTTCGCCCTGAAGTGGTATAACTTTCCTACTTTGGTTATCGACATAATCACATCTTATTATTCTAAACTACAATTTACCATAGCAGCAAACAAGGAACACACAGAACCATTGCATTATAATGTAGGGTTGTTCCAAGGCTGCTGCTTGTCACCAATAGCTTTTAATATAATTATAAATATTCTTATAGATAAGTTAATAAGTCATGAGAAAAAATGGGGCTATCGGTTTAAAATAAACAACAAATACACAGAGTCCATCTTAGCCTTTGCAGATGACCTTGCAATACTGACACGTAATCTAAAACAATGTCAGAAGTTATTAATTGAAGTGGATGAGTTTTGTACATGGACTGACGGACTGAGGGCAAAACCAAGTAAATGCCACTGTTTATGTCTGGGTAGACGGAATACCAAATATACCTCATATGATCCGGGACTCTCAAAAATTAAAGTAGGTATTCTGAATAAAGCTATGTAGTCTGTGAATTTGAAATTCATCACGTGAAATAAATGTTTCAATATTTTTCAGGCCGCGTTTGATAGTAGATGAAATGCACGAAGAACATCCAGAACTGCTCAAGGACCAGTACTGGGAGGAAGTGGTACCGAAAGATTTACCATACACAGTGGCCTCAGAGCATTATCGACGACACGAACCCCCGTGCTCTGCAGACCATTACAAAGTAAAAGCTGAAGATGCTGTTTATGCCAATGTTCAAATACCAAGAAAGAGCCATGATGAAACATATGCCGATTATGTAAGTGAAAGTTGTATTGCGGATGGGGCAGCACGGGTAAATTGTGTAGGTTCCACCAGATCAAAGCCGCTACCAACCATACCTAAGCTTAAGGCATATATTGAAATAACATTGTGCCATTTGGTTTGTCATGAATTGCAACACGCTCTTGGCACAAAAATTTCGTATTTAAGTGTTCTAACTTTTCTAAAAAGATTTTGAAGTCAACGTTTTAAAAGAAATATTTTACTAAATACATTTTTAGAATATAAATGTTTTAATTGTATCTACCTCTATCAATAAACATATGTAATTTGATTTTAGTCAAATGCTTTCATTTTGTTTACAAGAAAAAGTTAAATAATACTTTATGAATACATTTACAGGAAAGTGTGGACACGCCCTTGGTAGAAAGAAAAAATTGGTTCCAAAGACAAATATCGCGAATGGGATCAGTGAGATCTGCTTCGACGGCGTATTCTTCTGGCGGTCTATTCGGAAGAAATAGGCACAACTCGGTAGTGTACTCTAGCCCTGAAGCAGGCCAGCCGGTGGCACCACCGACCCCACATCACAAGATGTCATGTCACTATACGAACGACTTGTCGGTCGCAAATCTGGTCGAGGTCAACACAGGCAGAACTCTAGACATGGTAATGTTTTAATGTTAAACAATCCTAAAGGTCTAATCTGAACCTGTATTGTAGGACAGTCTCTACCCTTTGTACAAAGAGTCTTAAAACAATTTATTTCATGTAGGTAAACGAAACGTAGCCTGATTGTGTTTTTAAAGTCTCTTTATATCGATTTAGTTTAAATTAAATGCACCGAAATTGACTACAATGGACATTATTAAATATTCAAACATTTATATATGCCACAGTTGCGCCACACGCACAATGCTGACAGCGGCGCCGGTTACATTGTCACCTATGGGTGTATCGCAACTCACTACATTAGTTAGTTCAACGCCATCGACCCCTCGAGCGGAGAGAGGTGCGGCGGATGGTTCTGGAGGCTCTCCACATTCTCCTCGAGCTACTGTTACGGAACTTCCCCCTTCAGATCGCGATAGTGAGCATAGCGCAGCTAGCACTGGCACGCCACCGGATTTTACCAGAAAACGCTCTAGTTCCAAAAGAGGTGAAGTCTATGTGTAAAACATCCGACATGAAGCGCGGTTCTTGGTTGTGATGAGTTTAGTCGAATTGTCGCCTGAATTTTAATTAACTACAGCGCGCGTCAGTTAAATTATACATACCTAATGCTATAGGTTTTCCAAAATAGTCTACACTGTACGATAGCTGTATAACTTATTCATTATAAAATAAAAATAGGTAAAAAAACTTTTTAAGTTAAACGGTTTTATGTTAAAAAATGTACTAAAAACCAAAAAAATAAAAAAATAGATACAGTCGTGGGAATTATAAACATATGCATAGACTAGACTAAAATAAAACCGTGGGGTTAACATGGAGTGTATAACTATTGGAATTTCCATGAGCAAGAAAATAGTAATTAATTTCCTCACCGTCTGCGGGCCAACTGCCTAACGACGAATTAAACGATTCTTCTATCGCACATTAAGTCGATAATTTGTAGACAATTGACGTACCCCACGGTTTTATTTTAGTCAAGTCTATGCATATGTTTATAATTCCCACGACTGTACCTATTTTTTTATTTTTTTGGTTTTTAGTACATTTTTTAACATAAAACCGTTTAACTTAAAAAGTTTTTTTACCTATTTTTATTTTCTAGTTTTTAGTTTTTAGTGCTTCATTCTTCCAATTTTTTATAGTATATTGTATTCTGCTTGTTGAGCCCTTTCATTTGATACCCATATTGATGGGATTGATAAAACCTACGTTATCCGCCATTTTGTAGCGGCCGCCATCTTGGATTTCAATTTTTTATAGTATATTGTATTCTGCTTGTTGAGCCCTTTCATTTGATACCCATATTGATGGGATTAATGAAACATAAATTATCCGCCATTTTGTAGCGACGGCCATCTTGAATTTATAATGATAATGAATAAACATAATTGTATTGTCACCAAAATCCAAAGTGTATACAAAATTTCAGATTAATCGGTTGACAGGAAGAGGGTGAAATTTGAATTACTAAATTTGATTTTTTGAAGGAAGAATAAAGAATAAAGAAAGAAAAAAACAAACGGGGTGAGCTAATTAAAACCGTTTAATAAAATAAAGGTAAGGTATAATACCTTGACCGAATCTCATTGAAGTTGATCGAGTAACTTAATATATTAAGTGTATGTACTTACTTCCGTTTTAGAAATTAGTTTTACCATTGTGTATTTTATTTAACAAATTACCTTTACGCAATGTTCACGTGTGTAATTTACCATTCAGTAAATAAAGATAACTATGTAGATATTCTCTATGACGCTCGCTGTACCTATATGTACTTAAGTACTTACTAATGTATGATGTTGAAATGAGAACACTCATTTATTGTCCTATAACCGATATGGACTAGAATTGAATTTTATGCAGAGACAGGGATTGAATTGTATAGGTTTATATAAAGTATTTTTTATTATAGTTTTTCATTTTAAGTTATTTTCTTGTATTGTTTTTTATTTTTATCCTAGAATCCTTTCGTATATCCTCCTTAAGTGGTCTTTAATGAAACAAGTTTCGGATGGTGCATGAAGAATCGTAAGTTTCAATTGCCATCGATAGGCGGCTGTTTATAAGTTGCCTTCTTAACATGTATTATTTTCCAGCTAAAAGACACCAGGCTGATAGTTAATTAGAAACCTGACAGGGCTGCAGATTCACCCTCAAAGTTTCGCTCGATGTGTCTGCTGGACGTGATGGTAAATCTCTTTTTAGAGTTATCGCTGTTATCGGTATGAGAAACTGACGGGACTGCGGTTCGCCAGAGAGTAGGTGCGCAGATACTTAATCTTCTATAGTTATAATTATGAATGTAAGTTTGATTGGAACGCTTTTACGCGAAAACTACGTAAGCGATCATCATGAAACTTTGTACACATATTCTTGGAGGTATTAACATAGCATACTTGTTAATAAATTTAAGCGAAGGCGCAGGCAAAAGCTAGTAAGTACGTAATAAAATATGTGTAATATAATAACTGCGGTAGGTGAAAAAAAAGGTGGAATCTTGGGTACAAAATATTGATAGCTAATTTCTTAAACCTATGCGACAATGATTGTTGACAGATGTCTATTTAAAAAAAAAAGGAAAAAAAGAAAATAAAAAAAGCTAATTTCTTAAACCTATGCGACAATGATGTTGCGTACTTATCGCGTTTATTTCGCACTCTTGTTTTTTAAAGTAACGAAATATTCCAACGAAAAATAACTTGACAATTTTGCTAGCAAAGCACGAGAACTAGGTAGGAGAACTACATACGCGAAAAGTATAGGTATTCATCAGCGAAAGTTTTAAAGGCTGGCAAAGTACTTGTGACGCCTCTGGTGTCCATGGGCGACAATAACCGCTCGTCATCAGGCGAAAAAATCTACTTGTTTGCCCCAATAAAAAAATTGTGTTCGCATAGTAAAGCCAGCTTCGTGCGTGAAGTTTTTGACCCCAAGAAACGCTGTGCGTAAAGCCGTAGGTAGGTACATAGTTTTGCGTCTAGCTTACTATGAGCACACTGAAATACTACGCCTTGCTTTAAAGGTAGGGCCTGGTAGGGCATACATTTTTAGGCAGCACTTACAGTAAATATAGAATATTCGGCAATGCTTCATATCCGATTCGCTTACACTTACACGCTTACAAATTTGAGGCCACATTTAATATCTTGAACGTTCGCACAAGAAAGTTGATATACATATATATTTTTGATATGGTATCGCTAATCGTAACTTTTGGTCCATAGCTAATCCAGTACATGCTGTGGCGTCTGTTTGTGTCAATCTATGTTTTTTAACTGTAGCTTCAATTTAACGTTCATAAATGTCACTTAAGTGTCTTAATTGAATAAATGACTGTATTGAATTGAAAAATATGATTCTTCCACGCGTCTATCCAAGATACTTGGCATCATTGGATCCTTTCGCGGTAGAGGTATGCTGATATAAGTGACGGGCGGACATGTTTCTTTCCTGTTTGTAAAAGTAATCTGGCCCCTTAGCCAAATTGCAAGCGTATTAGCCGTAAGCGTATTCGTTTTGCGCTAATAACATATGAAAATTTAGGCGTTAACGGTTGCAGAAAGAAGAAAGCTTGCAACTTGGCTAGGAACTGGACAGATTTGGTTTCGTTGGCTTTGATTCGCCAGTCTCGATCAGTTATCCAAATGGATACATGGTCGAGACCGTTTGAAGCTTTTGTGCTACAATGTCTGCGGAATCATCCATTGATAGAATTGCTATGTCCTCAGTAAATGCAGGGAGATCAGCTGCAAAAAGCAGATACAAAAGACGAAGACGTTTAATCTTCTCCTTGTTTTACTAAAAGTGTCTGTCGTTTACATGTGACTTTGTTGGATTGTAGAACTTTATATGTAAGTCTTTATTTTATTTTGAATATAAGTCCGTCATGCCGATCAAATGCTCAAATGAGCAAATATCCAGGCATGCTGCGACACTGTATTGTTTTTAATTCAAGATATTTTTTATCTTTCCTACTACTCTGTGTGCCTGTTCAATAGAATCATGGTTTCGACGGTAATCAAACTGATGGTCAGGTAGTAATTTCTTTGCGACAATAATTGGGGATAATCTAAGCATGATTTTTGACGGTGTTGGTACAACAATAGAAATAGTGATAGAAACAACTTGGATTATTCATTTTGAGAGCGACTCTACAAATAATTATTTCTAATAAGATTAGATTATTTTTTTCGCTAATAACTAAAGTGCATAGAATTTAAATAATAACTTACAAATTATATGCATACAAATACATTACAATTTTTCTACGCAGTTTAATCGGAAATTAGCCATATTGTTATTCATTGCAGTGTTTGAAATAAAATAGTACGTACATTTGGCATATATTTAATTTAAAAAAATAATCTTTGTCCATACAAAATTATCGTGTGTGTCATAAGTCAGTACATAAAACGTTTAGTGCGTGCCTAATGAATCAAACTGATTACAAAGAGAAACGCCCAATTAGCCACCACCCGACAAGTTCCAACCCTGGACTAAAACCTAATAATACAGTTTACATTATAAAGAATAGTCAAGCAACAACAACAAAACCATACGCAGCGTTATTAAAAATATATTAACGAACACAAAGTCTTGCATTAACAAAATTGTTCTTCAACTTGTTTAATATAAATTGCTTTCCTATAATTGAAAATCAATAAAATTTAGATTAAAAGATAACCTAAATTAATCATGATTTTAAAGCCATTTCAAGGAATATTTTCCTTCCTTGTAGAACGCGTTTTGCAACCTATTCGCACTAAATATACGGTCGGATTAGATGTACAATACGTTATGGTATAAAATAAAAAAAAATGGAAAGAGTATTCGACTCAAATTTTAGAATCAACTGCCAACTTCAAGTGCCTTGGGTGAAGAAAAAATAAAGGACGAATTATAGAAACTGCCTCTCCTTTTCTTAGAACTGTGCACACAGACATAAAAGTTGTAGTGATTTAATATTGGAGTATTAAACAGCGTTTGAATTTTTTTTAGTTCTTTTCAATAGGAATGGGTTATCGAAACAGTATATATTGGTACGAAAGCTTTGCGTATCTATCGCATTTACTGCTTGTTGTGAGTGCTATCTCGTAGAAGGCAGCTAAATTGGAATCTCTAAATGAACTCATTCATGATACCTTGGACAGCAGCTGTTAAGGCTGCGAGAATGACTTTTTGCTCGATATGTATGCGACAAGTCTACGAGACGCCAGAAAGCGGTTTTATAAAGCAGTCTTGTAGTTATTTCAAGACCCTTGATATTTTATGCACACTATGGCACATATTTTTCTTTTATAGAAGAAACCAAAACTGTTTCGTAAATTTTTGTCAGAGTTCAGAATAAAAGGGCTATTTCATTCATGTCACATTTTCTAGTTTTCGCATTCGCAATAGGACAAAGTTTCTGTGAGAAAATCAGGAGATGTTTGATAGGTAACCTGATTTAAATATGTACAGTTACGGCCTTACTAATAAAAACAATTTACACATTTGTAATTTGGAGTGTGCAGATAGGTATTAACCGTCGGAAATATCTGCGCACCCGGTTGCAACGCGCTTCACCTCTGTTGCCAAGGCCAGCGCACGTGTATTATTCTTGCTTTTGTAATTTCATTCTTGTTTATTATTTTATTGTTCAGTGAACATTAACTCTCTAGTTTGCATGAGGTCTTTAATACACGTTCGCAGATATTTCCGGCAGGTTGTAACAACCTTGCCTGGTACTCCCTGACCCATTTTAAAAATCATGACAAAATTGTAGACGTTTTCATTATTTCAGGGTTAAGAACGTGGCGATATTTGCGCTGAGATCCTTTAGTTCAAATTCCCACACATTTAGTCTCTATGAGTACCATCTTGGTGATCAGAAAAGTTGTGTTTTAAATATGTATACAACATTTTCCTTGTAGGTATACTGTTATAGACTATTGAGACAGGGGAATGTATAATGATTGTATTAAAATATCCGTTCACGAGATCTAAATAACTAAAACATCAAATACATGGTTATATTTTGAACTAATACGTTATAACTCTGTACCTAGTGTGCAAAAGTGTTTATTAGTAAAGCCATATTACACATGATTTACTTTTATAAGTTAGCAATAATTATTTTTATTCTTTCAACAACGAGGTTACCTAAAAATCGTCATACACGTCAAGCACTTTAATTCCGTGATTCTGTCAGGATACCGTCTTGAATGACAGTTTAGGCCTCTATTTCGACAGAGTGAAATTCTCATCCTTCAGAAAATCCTGAAACGAAAATACAATTATATACTAAATACATGCTGACAATTTATATACAAAACTTCTTAATAATGTTGAATCACTAGAGATTTAACAAAAGTATAATTAAAGGGTACGATGAATTTATAGTTTCTATTTATGCACTCGAACATTGGACGACTCTTATATAGCCCAACATACAACTTTTGGACCCTAGCTTTTGCTCATGACTCCGCCCGTGTGTGTGTCGGTTATCGCGTAAAGACTATCTCATGCCAAGTTCATTTATTGATATTGAGGTTTAGCTGCGAAAGCATAACCGAGAGACAGAATTGATGTTAGTATATATAATTAAAGTACATTAATATACTACAATACATGCAAGACTTACCACAGGTATACCTATGCTCTGGAGTATACGAATTAGCCGCTCTGTCTTTTCATTCAACTGATTAGCATTTTGTTTGATTTCAGCAACATCAGAACCCATTTTCTGTGCCTTTTTGCGGTAGTAATCATACCTGAAAAATAAATATGCTTTAGAGAAGCCATTACTTTTACAAGCAACGATAATTAACGTTAAAAAATCTTCTGCTTCGCAATATTTAAATTTTTCATATATCGCATTGCAAGTGCAGAATTTTAAGCTCATTATAAAATCTCGCATATCATTAAATAAACGACGGCAAAAATAGACGCACTCATATTGTAATGTTTAGTTTAATTTTTATGTTTTTAATATATCTAGATTTCTGCATTTATGCATATGCATGCGTTGTATATGTATACTGTTATCTTTTAAGTAATCGTACCTAGAGATTTACTTACATTGTTTTGTCTGTAAATCTCTCTAAGGAATAAATAAATTAATAATCATTGTGTGGAAGAACATGAACACTGTAATTGGCAGTTTAAAATTAACTGCATACCTACTTTTAAAAAAGTTTGCACTTAAATCTAAAATCAAAAGAAGCTGAGCTTGCCTATCAATACAAAACACAGTATTATGAATGTAGATAGAATGCAGCCTTTAATAGTAAAATATCTATAGTAATATAAAATGAGATAATAAAAATTGTGTTTTATAAAACAATCACAAGCAAGATTAATTATTCTTTCAATATTTTATACTGAATTGCTATTACATTATTATTGAGCCAGGACAACGTGTTTTAGGTGTATTGTTGCTTCTTGTAAATTAATATTGAATGAAACAAATTGAAAAAGGAATTTAATATTTACAAATATCCTCAATTAAAGCAGTGAAACGGAGCAAATCAAATAATAACCCTATCATTTAAAACACTTTGTTTTTGAATTCGTTTCTGTATAACAAAGTTACATCCCTCCTTTCTAGCAATATATTAACAGTAAGTACCTAATTATTCAAGAAGAAACATACATACACACTCACGCAACACCCAGCACCTATTATAATAGTAATATAGTTTATTTCTTGCCACAATATAGTAGGCACTATAGTCGTTCCAATACTTTATTTAACTTTTGACAGATCACGCACATAAAGATTTGTAATAATTTTTGATACAATGTACTACAGATAATACTGTACTTTATGGGCGGGCTCCGCCTACTTAGGGATGTGTCATTCGTAATTAATGACCACAGACTATAAAAACGGTTTTGAAATAAATCGATTATCGATTATATTAATAAAACATACAATAAAATTATTGTGATTATATTTTATATCAAATCACGTAAAAAGCTTTATTATTTTGCATTAAAATGCCCTAAATGTCTCTGTTTCAATGCATAAATAATTTGCGTAATGAAAACAGTTCCATCGTACTCGTACCTAGTAATGGGATCGAATGTATTCGCCGCAAATTAATGAATCTAAAATAATTGTTTAGACTTACTATAGTTGGTTCAAATAAAAACTACCTGCGGTACCTACTTGTAATGAACAGGTACAAAATGTTGAAATTCGTAGTAATTTACGGATTAAAAATAAAACAACCAAAAGAGGTACTGTAATACTAATTTTAATTATAAAGAATCGTCTTCGACATTATCACCTTCTTTGTTTTTTCTACAACATTCGCCCAGTTTTCTGGAGTTACTTTTTCACACGCATTTTTCAGTAAATTCAGCATTTTTCTTGCGGTGAAAGGAGGAGTTGTATTGTTCCTCGCAGCATATCCTTTAACTTGTGCCCAGATCATTTCAATTGCATTATATTGGCAGTGATATGGGGGAATTCTGAGGACAGTATGCCCATGCTCTGCTGCCATTTCATCTATGACGTATCGTTTTGGCAGCTTCTTTGTTTTTAATATCTTTACTAACTCTACTTTTAGTAGGGACTCATTCACCTCTTCGCCATTGTCACGGAGCCAGTTTATAATTTCATGTTTTTTGTTGGCCTGTGTTGGTATTTTATTAATTTGACGAGAATGATAAGGTGCATTATCAATAAATATTATTGATGGCTCTTCGAGTGATGTAAGCATTTCTCTGAACCACTTTTCATACACGTTCGAATTCATCTCCTCATGATAATCTCCTGTTTTCTGGGATTTAAAAGCTAATAGAGCGCCTGGCACAAATCCTTTTACTGTTCCTGCATGACAAATAATCAGTCGTTCGCCTTTTCCCATTGGTACTGTAGAAGTGGAGCCAACGGTGTTGTCAGTCCAAGTTTTTGACAGCGTATGATTCGCATTGAGCCAAGTTTCATCTGTGAAAACAACATTCGACCAATCTTCTATTTTTTTTGCGTGTCTTAAAAAATCGCATCTATACAAAGCAATATCATTGCGTTCCATTAAAATTTTTCGTTTGTCACATTTTTGGAATAACATTCCAATGTCTTTCAATACCTTTGTCAGAGAAGATTTTTGACCACGGAACAAACCACTATTTCGAAGAGATTGTGTTAGTTTTTTTAATGTTGGAATCTCTTTTCTTTGGTAATAGTCGTATATATGACGACGAATAGCATCAGCGTCAAAATTGTCAACGGCTGTAACTTTACTAGGCGGACGTTTTTTCTTAGGTGTAGATAGCTTATTCTGTTCCATGCCACTGCTGCCGTAGCCTTCTTTTGTTATTTTTGCCACTGTTGGAGCACTAATACCTAATGCTGCTGCAACACGGTCTCTAACTTGAGTCACTGGTATAAGAGGCCCACCATTACGGCTTTCCTTTTCAAAGTATTCACGAAGTCGCAAGACAAACTCTCTTGTTTGTCCTTTGAGTACTTTCTTTTTTGGAATTTTGACAGTAACGAAGGCAGGAACGATACGCTCAACTCAACCAAACGTGAGAATTCACAAATAAATCAATACGGAGGAATATAAATACTCAACTATATTGAAGGTTACTCATTGAAATACTGTAGATTATTTTAAAATAGACATAGAGAGATTTAATAAAGATCATCTGATTCAAGAGCTGTCAAAAGTTAAATAAACTATAGTCGTTCCAATAGTTTATTTAACTTTTGACAGCTCTAATACTTAATCAAATAGTGATACCCTGACCCGTTACCTATTCGATTTCTTTCATCGATCGATTTTATGCATAAAGAAGTTTTAATCGATTTAAAAAACTCATTATTTTATAGATAATTTCGTACTTCATATTTCTATGTGTTTCAATGTGCGACCTCCTTTGTCAAAATAAAGAAGAAATGGATTAAAAGAATGTTGTTCAAATATGACGGTTCTATGTCATGAAAAAATATATAATAAAAGGAACTGAATTTTCAAAATGTATTATTGTATTGTGTTGTAATTCAGTGGTTAATATTGTATTTGTTAAACTATTGATGATCTTTATTAAATCTCTCTATGTCTATTTTAAAATAATCTACAGTATTTCAATGAGTAACCTTCAATATAGTTGAGTATTTATATTCCTCCGTATTGATTTATTTGTGAATTCTCACGTTTGGTTGAGTTGAGCGTATCGTTCCTGCCTTCGTTACTGTCAAAATGCCAAAAAAGAAAATACTCAAAGGACAAACAACTGTCAAGTGATGATGATTCCTGGTCATACGAAGAAGACGATTCTTTATAATTAAAATTAGTATTACAGTACCTCTTTTGGTTGTTTTATTTTTAATCCGTAAATTACTACGAATTTCAACATTTTGTACCTGTTCATTACAAGTAGGTACCGCAGGTAGTTTTTATTTGAACCAACTATAGTAAGTCTAAACAATTATTTTAGATTCATTAATTTGCGGCGAATACATTCGATCCCATTACTAGGTACGAGTACGATGGAACTGTTTTCATTACGCAAATTATTTATGCATTGAAACAGAGACATTTAGGGCATTTTAATGCAAAATAATAAAGCTTTTTACGTGATTTGATATAAAATATAATCACAATAATTTTATTGTATGTTTTATTAATATAATCGATAATCGATTTATTTCAAAACCGTTTTTATAGTCTGTGGTCATTAATTACGAATGACACATCCCTAAGTAGGCGGAGCCCGCCCATAAAGTACAGTATTATCTGTAGTACATTGTATCAAAAATTATTACAAAACTTTATGTGCGTGATCTGTCAAAAGTTAAATAAAGTATTGGAACGACTATATTGGAACGACTATAGGTAGTATACTTTGTACATTAGACTTTAGAATGAAAGTCTTTTACGATATTTCGCATGAATATTGTCAATGCGCTCTGTTGTCTATAACGAAGCTTGAGAAGCAGACACCAGTCTCTCAGAAGGAAATAACTAATGTATACTGTACTTGCTATTGTGATACTTATGAAATAGTAAATAAATTCTTATACAAGGTGCACTTTGTACGCATTTCCATGGCTACGGCTTATAATAAACAAAAATATACCTGAACTCATTTTTTTCGCAGTCTTCGCATTTTTTAATCAGCAGTTCTCTGAAATCCAAGTCGCGCTGCGTGTAGGCTGCTGAAGATAAATATGAATCGCTAAGCATATTGACGTAGTTGCTCCAATAATAATACATTATTTCACAGTAATTCATTAGCACCAAAAAAAATACCACATCGTTGCAGAGATTAAAGTTTTATGACATGCTGTCTAACGAGTAAGTTTAAATTAATTGTTTAATACTGATGACACTCACAGTAGGTATTTATAAAATTAGTTGTATAAAAGCTAGTCTTTAATGTAAAATTCTATCCAATAAATTCAAACTACAACGCAGGCAAAGAGCGCGAAGCCAAGAGCGAAGAACAAATAACTTAGCTATTGAAATTAATGTCAAACAAAATTGTGGTCAAATCATTTTGTGCCAAGTTACTAGCAGTTTTATAAATTTACAACTAAAATATAAAAACGCAAATTATTATTATCATCAGTCTAACGCTGTCCATAATTGGATATAGGCCTCTCCTATTGCAGGCTACGAAGATAGGTCATCATCATCATCATTCTTCATCACCGATAACATTATTACCAAGGGTAGTATTAGAATAGGTGTAGGAGCTAATATTACCAGGTAACATGGTATCCATAAATAAAAAATATCCTCTTTGTCATCTTATGTCAACAGTCTTAAATTATTATAAAGACAGTTATGAAACATTCCTTGCTTATGAGTAAATACATTTTTCACATTCGAAATTTAATGTAGGTTTTTTACTCAGCAAAAGTATTTAAAATTAGGCATCAATCAAAATAAATTTGTTCTCCGCAAAAGTAGGGACCAAGATATTCGCCTCATGAAAAATATTACACAGAATATAATATTTAAGTTATAAAGAATCATTATGAACATTCGCAATCAAACAAGTAATAAAAAACTCACGGTCAGAAGGCCATGGCTGCTGATTGCTGGAAGTTGAAGGCACCGGTTCATACTGGTACCCATTTTGTCCACAGTGCAGCGAGTCTGTTCCAAATGTGTAGGGAGCCGAAGAACTTCCGGTAGGTTCGTCTACCGTAGCACTGTAAAGCAAGAGTACCGTAAATCAAACACAGCCACAGAGATTTGTATGCTTGGCGCTGTCTTTTTGTTACGCATTCTCTCACTCTATGTGCTCAATAGAATAATGGTTAAAAATGTCAAAAATGTATCTGTAGTCCGTGGGGTGGGGACCTGGTGATTTGTAACACAGGCATTATATGCCTATCACAGACACCAGCTCCTCACATTTCTAAACAAAATTGTAAATTGACTAGTTGTAAGTGTACCATTGTGAGGAGAAATAAAGTATTATTATTATTATTTATTATACATGTAAATTTTAAAGATGTATCCGATAACTGGCCTTGTATACTTATTTCGTCACGGTCAAGTATTCGCGACCGGATATCAGATTCATTCTGTTAATATATATTGAGGTAAACACAATGCCCAATGCCTATATTTACATTTACAACAAAGTTGAGAGTATTTTTACTGTATTATTGGCAAAACATAGTAGTGTTTTAGATACAATGCCTAATGAATAATTTGTAAGTCATGTATAAGTAGATCAGACAGTTGTATGTGAAATGTATGAGGTTTTTATTCTTATCCTTACCCCATTTCAAATGAATTATTCATAGTTGGCTGAGGCGGCATTACTTGCTGTTGTAATTGTAATACATGATGGTCTGTAATTGAAATATTACTGATTAATATTCTGATAAGCTTTGGTCACACGCAAGCTACAAATAAAAGCAAAACCAAGCATTATATATCATATATATATATAATCAATTTCTTTTTATGGTAATATTAAAAATTCATTTGTAAATCTCTCCCTGTCTTGTAAAATCTAATCACTTTACTACTTTACCTACAGAAAACCCATACTGTAGTGCTTTGCCTGCATTGTTATTTTTAACTAGAGGTCGCCCGCGGCTCCGCCCGCGTTAATGTCGGTTACCGCTGCAAAAAGCTTACTCATTAGAGCATTTTATGGTTCTATCTTTTACAGTTTAGGCAGCGTACGCAAAATAAGTAACTTTTCTTGTTGATTTTTTACACCTTGTGTCGGAAAAACGCAAATATGTTACGGAACCCTATTTTTGTCCAAAATAAAATATAGCCTATGTTACTCGTGGATAATGTAGCTTTCGAATGGTGAAAGAATTTTTAAAATCGGTCCAGTATTTTTTGAGTCTATTCGTTACATACAAAAATACAAATCTTTCCTCTTTATAATATTAGTGTAGATTAACTACAAGTTTGACAAAAAAAAAGTATGCAAACACGTTAGTATGTAGGCTAAACGTATTATCATAGGCATTCATATTATAGTTACAATAACAAATAGAATATGACTGCTTGACTGCTCACTTCCTTTTAAAAAAAATACTTATATTGGCTAGCAAATAAAGATCGCAAGCTGCATTCTTCGGAATCTTTACTGTTAATAATATTTATTATGATTACCATAGTCATAAATTTTATTTTATTCAGGTTCTAATAAGGTAGGCTTTATTGTGTTGCTAGATTATCAATTTCGGCCACTTATTACTTCATTTTTTATATGCCCTGGCAAGTTATTTACTAAATTAGGAACAATGTATTATATAATTTGCGTTTTCAGAGTCAATTGTCAAAATTTAATGCATTGGTTAACTTATTATAAGAAAGGAACTTTTTTGGATAACGTGTTTTGTTTTTTCGAAAGACGGTCTCCATTTCATGTCATCCACATTTTATATATTTTTTATCATTAATTTCATCACGACGCCGACTTGAAGACTCGAAGACCTATAATTAAAGACGATAAATACTTGACATTGGCAGAAATAGTTGATCCGAGTGATCCGGCTGGTTGCCATTTCATCAAAAAAGAAAAAACTTATTATAAGAAAGAAACTTTTTGTATGGTCTCAAATACTGATCCATTATAATATACTTTAATTTCAAGTAAATCGTGTGTATGTATAACATATGAGAACCACAAACTAGGCTGCTAAAGAAAATATAAATCGCTAAGCAAATTACAGCTGCTCAAATAATAATATAATTGATATTGACATTTCACAGAAAGTCATTATTATAAATGAGAGTAGGACATCTTATGATACATAGCAATAAGCAAGAGTAAATTAGTATTTGATTTTTTGCATAAAAGTTAGTTTTTTTATATGAAATTCTATGCGACACAGGCAAAGAGCGCGAAACTAAGAGCTAAGAACAAATAACTTTAATATAAAAAAACATTTTACACATAATATTCTATTTTACATATTAAAAAGCATTAAGAATATTCGCTATCAAACAAATAATAAAGTAGTCACCATCAGTCCATGGCCGCTTAGTACTGGAAGTTGAAGGAACCGGTTCATACTGGTATCCACTTTGTCCATAGTGTGGCATCTCTGTTCCATTTGTGTACGGGTACGAATATCCCCCCGGAACTGTTGTTGCACTGTAAAGCAAGTGTAACGTAAATCATGGAATTTATATAGATGTGTCCCATAACTGACCTTGCATATTTTGTCACTATCCACTATCCGTGATTGTATACCGAACAGTGATCAAATATCCATTCTGTTAATGTATATTTAGATAATTTATTAAACTAACATAATCCGCAAATTTGAATTTGCAAAAACATTCCGAGTATGTTTAGTTTATTATTTTCAAAATTTTGTGGTGTTTTTAAAAACAGTACCTAATTAAAGAATTACAATCAAAATGTTATTGTTAATTAATTACCTTACTAATATTATAAATAATCATTCATGTTAGTAGTGTTACAATTAAAACAATTTTGTTAATATCTAATACCTTTAAACAAGCAATTCATATATATGTCCAAAAATATTTATATTTATATGTATATATAATCTGAAACTTGGAAAAGGTTCAATCAATTTTCATGAAATTTAGTATGCAGGGGGGTTTAAAGTATATATATTTGAAATTTAATTAATATTTAAAAGTTTATTTATTGAATGATTTTGAAACCTCAAACAATTTATAAGTCTTGATTACATATAAAATTAAACAATGAAGTTTATGAAAACCACATGCCTTACTCCTTATTTTACTAAATACAAGATGAGCTTAATAATACCAGCAAAACTGAATCAAATAGTTTTTCTTTTGCAGATATGTAAAAACAAATCAGTGCAGTACCTACCTTACCGTTGGGTTTATCAATCGATTAAGTGGCTATTCATATCGTTTTTATTTATTAGTATTACAATTAGCTTTAACAGTAGATAGGTAATAAATACAAAGACTATTAATTGTTTACCCTTAAATTTTAAGTAGTTATTAGTATTTCAGAAAATTGTTTAAATTTAAAATAGGTACTAAAGTTTCTAGAAATATGAAAATTTATAGATGAGCACTATATTAGTTGTGTCGATAATAAGAAATATTTAAGTTTATTTATCAATAGTCTGAATACTATAGTGCAGGTTTCGTTTAATTAGGAGACCAGCAGCAGTGTGGGTAATGAGTGCAGTTTCTTTTATTTTCCTTACCTTGTATTACTTGTTTCATATGAAGTATTCATAGATGGCTGCGGTGGCAATATTTGCTGTTGAGGTACTTCATAATATTGGTCTGAAATTATAAGGTCATTAATTTTCTGGTAAGCTTTGATTACATGCAAGCAATTTGATTACATAAGCCAACAAAAAAATAAAATGCCTAAAAATCAGTTTTTATTAAACATACATTTGGAAATCTCGCCCCGTCTTGTACAATCAAGGCCCTAATTTCTTCCAGGAATACCAATACTGTTTTTTTACAAATTAATGTTACAAGAACCTTCAGGATTTATTACACTAACAATCACACTACACTTAAATAAAAAATAAGAAACATACAGGTGGTGTAAACAGACTATTACCGAAAACTTGTGGGTTGCAATCAGACCATGATACTGAATATGTTTAGCGAAAAATATATGTCAACCTATCTAAGTCTTATGTTTTTTTGCTAGTTACATAACCTAAGTACATCATTTAGAAAAACAAAAAAGAAATGAAATCAATAAAACAGTGATGTATACATGCACTACCTACGAGAGAGTGCACATACTGCCTCTCGCGCAAGCCCATCTCAGTTGCGCGACTATTACTTACTGATAATACAAATAAGACTAATACTGGGGAGATACTAAGATATAGCAAAAACACAATTAGAACCAATAACAGAAGAAGAATAATTACTCAAATCAAGCTACTAAAACCCGGGCAGAGCCTAGGCAAAGATAGTTAGAATGTAAAAATTAAATACCTTCAGGATGGATTACTTTTTGAGACCGTGGTTGACGTTGCTTTATATGCTGAGTGGCATAGGATGGGAGCTTGCCTGTTCTATAAAATTCTTCCTGTTCGAAAACTGTACAATGCACATATCGGCAATCTTGAAGGGAACATCCCTTGTTTTGAAATTCTTTACAAAATGAATAAACCATTCTTAATTGATCTTTTATAATCTTGTGTGCAAACTTACATGTATACTCGTTTTTACATGTACCGCGTACAAAGTTACGGCACATTGTTTCTCTTGGTTCAGCTATAGCTGTATTGAAATTAAATTCAGGCTGGTTGATGTCAGAACAAGGTTCTGCTTCCCTGTGCTCATAATCAGTAGAGTCTATCTCTTCTTTAATGTATACACCTGGTGGAGGTGAATATGTAGGCAAAGGTGGTTGTATTTCAGTAAGTGGCTTTACTTTTTCTTCATCGCCAGGACTTGATGTTGGAGTGATGGATGGAGGGTAATCGTTTGATGTTTCTGGAGAGGAGTGTTCGAATTTCCATCTTAAATATTTTTTCATATGTTTAAAGTTTTCCGAAGGGCGGAACTTAGTACTCTGCTCCTCGGGAGGCGATACGGGTTTGTCTAAAACAAAAGAAAATTAAGTACCTTGATTCACGTAAAAATTTATATTTGAATAGCCCATATTAGGTGTTTTATACGTTGAATGTTAGATTTTGTCATTAAAATAGCAATAAGTTGGTAGGTACTGTAAATTTTACAAATAAAATGTTAGGTAATACGAAGTAAACGAAAATGATATATGCGGTGAACAACTTATTCGTGGGCAAGATATTTTAAAACACTTTTGTAATTTGAGGTTTTAACCAGCCAATGTACAAATTTTGAGGGTATAGTAATTTTGAAATTTACTAAAAGTTAGCGAATAACAAATGAATAACAATAATTTACGATCGTTTATTTACCTGTCACCGCAGACATCGTGGTATTCTGCGAAACAATTATGAATAAAGATTTATAATTAAAACAACTAATGTTCAATCGTAAATATAAAATAAATAAAACCAAATACTGTAAATGATAAATAAAATTGTGAACACAAAATAGTTTGTCAATGCACAATAACAACAACAGCCGTGGACAATTAAAGATGGCTACGGTGGCTCGCTGGCTACGACTATGGAGCGTAGAGGTAAGGAGTGTTATCTCATATGGTAGAAAATTGAAAAAAGTGTCCAGCATAAGCTGTAAATAACAGTTCAAAAACCTTCCAGAATGGCGCTGGTGTAGACACAGGTTACGGTATGAATGTAGCAATTGTGAACGAATTGAAGTACGCCGAGTTAAAAAATTTAACATTATTGTCACTACTTGCGTATTACAAAATAATGTAGTAAATATATTTTATTTTCTGAACTGTGAATAGTACGTTTATTGATTTTTTATCATTCAATTTTATGAAAAAGTGTGTGTATTGATTTTAAGAAGTTTACTCTGATGCTAATGTGGTGCCACCCTAATTTAATGCATTTCAACGGACACTTTTCATGTACACAGATAACACTCCTTATCTCTACCCTCCATAGCTACGACATAAAAATGTATAGTCTGTTTCTCAAAAGAAGTCCCGCAGATGTGGCGCTGCAATCTAAAAATAAATAAAAATATCTACAAATAAATTCGCGACAGACTAATCTAGGTTCATATTACGGTTTAGCCACCGGAACTGCGTTAATGTTATAAAAATTAATAAAATTCTAGGGTGTTTTTACATCAACTATCACACTAATACATCTATACGAAAGGCGAAAATTCAGGTTCTGTACGACCCAAGATCTTAGTATACATAAGCAAAGTTGTTTATGTACACTCTAGGCTAGAGACAAAATCAATTAAATAGGTCAGTTCAGTTAATTTTCCCTTTCATAGTCCTTGATAAGATTATTATTATAAATTTTCAACCGTAAATTGCGATCTTTTTGGTGCCCATATATATTTTTTGCCTCCTAAGACTCTTAAAATATTAATATTTTACTCATCGGTAAAGAAAAATAAAACGCGGATAACACCGCGGAGTGCATCTAGTATACTTACAATTATAGTATTATTCTTCAAAAACATCCAAACTCTGAAACAAATATTTAAAGTTCTATTATAAAAGCATTTTTAAGCGTGGTCAGAACAATTGATTTGTTCAGTGCAAACGTATAAAATACTAAATATATGAAAATAACCCAATAAGTTATTGAAATATGAGAACTAAAAATTTAAAATTGAATTTCATTTCGTTGCAATTTGTCTGATCTTTTATAAACACATTATTACTATGTTAATTTTTTTAAACTAACAGAAATGTACCCGCTAACTACGGAGGGTAGAGGTAAGGAGAGTTATCTCATATGGTAGAAAATTGAAAAAAGTGTCCAGCTGTAAGCAGTAAATAACAGTTCAAAAACCTTCCAGAATGGCGCTGGTGTAGACACAGGGTATGGTATGAATGTAGCAATTGTGAACATTATTGTCGACTAAAGTAGTTACTTATTACTGTTATTATTACTTATAAATATAACCTTAAAGAGTTATTATGAGAAAAGGCGTAGCTAGAGTGATTTTATTTTCTGAACTGTGAATAGTACGTTTATTGACTTCCTTTAAAGTTTACTCTGATGCTAATGTGGCGCCACCCTAATTTAATGCATTTCAACGGACACTTTTTTATGTACACAGATGATTCTCCTTACCTCTACCCTCCATACCGCTAACTAGGCCACAGTGCCCACAGTAACTATAGTCTGGCCACTGAGAGAATGCGTTTCTGACAGGTCGTGATCCAATGGGCGATGTAACTTTGAACTGGCGTACAATTTATGGCAAAATTTTAAATATCTTTTATTAACCTTAATAATGAGTAATAACATTAAAAATTGAATAATCATGCCAATGTACAATAAACGTTTTATTTTGGGCTAAAGGCATTAACAATTAATTAATTTAAGAACAATATTTTTTAAAAGTCTAACGACGTCAAACTACGCTATTTTAAGGTTATGTCAACAGTTTGTTTTTGTAGTGATGAGACAAATTGTAACTGAGTATTTTTGTAATCGTAATATATTCTGTCGGTCAATATATTGTTAAATAAAACGTTCTAATTTTATAATATATAATTTTATTTATTTATCTTTATTGAATACACAAAAAACAGTTTAACAAGATGAGTTACAAAGTATGTAAGGATGTCGTACAGTCGAATGTTGTCACCATTTCAGGGAAATGTGCCGAAATGCTTTGGGCATTTATACGAATGACATTAAAGTTCCTGGGGACATCGGAGAAATTATTCGAGAGTGTGTATAATGTACTTAATATTAGGTCTTCACCTATGAAATTGCCGTTTTCTATGCAATAAGTGAAAGTACTTATTTTTACAAACTTTTTTATTTCTGTTATTCGAAGTAATCACCCATGCAATCGACGCATCTTTGCCAACGCATTGGCAGTTTATTAATGCCCTTCTTGTAAAAATCAGCTGGACGGGAGGCAACAAACTCTTCAAAGGCATGTTGTACTGCCTCTCGGGAATTGAATTTATTACCCACTAAAAAGTTGTCTAAATTTTGGAAAAAGTAATAGTCGGTAGGTGCAAGGTCTGGTGAGTATGGCGGATGAGGGAGAGCTTCCAACCCCAGCTCTTGCAGCTTGGAGACTGTCTGTTGCGCAGTATGGGGTCGCGCGTTGTCGTGAAGGAGCAGTGGGGACGACCGATTGACCAAAGCTGGTTGCAGATGTGCAAGCTTCTCCATCATTCTCTCCAGTTCTTCACAGTACACATCTGCATTAATGCTCATGCCGTTTTGTAAAAAGCTGTGGTGAATCACACCCTCCCTAGACCACCAAACAGTGACCATCACCTTTTTAGGGGTCATTTTTGGTTTACGGCATTGCTTTGGTGCTGAACCAGGGTCTAACCAACTTGCTGAGCGCTTTCGATTGTCGAAAAGAATCCATTTTTCGTCGCACATAACTATTTGTTTCAAAATTCCTTCATTTCTTTGCCTGTTGAGCAGCGAAAGGCAGGTCTCGAGGCGTACGTTGCGCTGGCGATCGTTAAGGTCGTGGGGCACCCATCTATCAAGCTTTTTTACCTTTCCAATTTGTCGCAAATGGATCAATATTGTTTTGATGCTTACATTAAAAGCTGCTGCTAGCTCAGCTGTAGATTGAGTTTCGTCAGCTTCCACAATCGCCTTTAATTCATTATTGTTAACCAAAGTCTCCGGACGACCACGAGCTTCATTTTTCAAGTCAAAATTTCCAGAACGGAACCGGGAAAACCAATAAAGGGTTGTGCGTTCGTTTGTACAGTTCTCTCCGTAAACGTTTTTGATGTTACGTGCCGTTTGTGTCGCGTTGGTGCCACGACGGAACTCATTTTCCATAATTACACGAATTTTTAAAGTATCCATTATGACGAAAAATTTTCAAATGTAATGAAAATACAACGCTAATCAAAAAACAAAAGACTGAGTTTGTAAATAGAATGTCATGGTTTTAAAACAAAATTAATTTGAATTTAGAATACAGCCATTACAAACTTTTTTTTATTTGAAATGACCAGTACTGAAGAAACGCAATTTCATAAGTAAAGACCTATTATTTTCCTCATTAACAACTTTAACATCCAGAGAAAGACAATCTGTGCAGCCTGCGGATAATGACTGCGTCGTCGATGTTAGTGTCGGTGTCTGTGATTTGACCTGGGTCATTTTGCTGACTGTATCTTTCCTTGGTAGATTTTTTGCAGCGGTAACCGACATCCACGCGGGCGGAGCCGCGGGCGACCGCTAGTTATTAGATATACCCCTACTTTACTAATGCACTATGCAGTGCGAACCTATAAATACACGGTACTTAGCCATATTCGCCCTCCTCTTGCTGTTCGGACAACGCTCAGTAAGGACTTGTCTTGACAGGTGCAGCATACGTCAGCTATGTTTAGTCGTGTAATTGCATTTCGATATAAATCTTATTAATTTTATCGCTTTACGGTTGATTGTGTATTTTGTAAATTGCCTGTATTCTACTTTCGAATATAAAACCGTTTGATGTTAACTGTCAATTGTGTTTAGAAAATTATAGAACTGAGCATGGGCGTACCCAGGTTCTGGGTCAGGGGGGGGCAAATCGGGAATTTTTAAAAGCTCCTCGTCAAATAAATGGATATGAAAAAGGCATTTTTTTAAATAAATTATTTCATTATAGAATAGCTATTTTAAAAACCCTTTCGCAGTCCACTACTAGACATAGGCTTCTCCAATTAATTGCACGGTATTTGTTTCGATCACATTAAAATAAATTTTCAAAAGTCTTCGGCAAAACAGTTTAAGATGAAACATAAACGTTATCGTTAACAAATTGTTCTATGTACACTGAGCAAAAAAGTCCAATTATTCTATATTTGCCTGGTCTGGTGTCAGTATAGCAAGTATAGCAACATTCACAACGGTACTTGTGAGCTACAAAAATCCAAAGCGAGTCTCAGACTTGCTTCTTGAAGTCCAACAATTGCCTACAGGACTGGAGGCTAAAAGCAAGTGCCGCTAAATTAGCCCAAATAACATTCACTCTTCGTCAGGGTAACTGTCCGCAATCAGGCCGAGGTGGCAGCATAAGTGCTTATTTTTAGGCAGAAAAGTAACACCGGGATTTCTGCACAGGAGGGAGCAATCTACAAACCGTAAGTTGGAGGGTTTTCCTTTTTAAGATGCATCTGGTTCTCCGACTTCTAGTAACCGAGACGGCGCGCGGTCCAGGACCAGTCAGTGGTATCCGGGGGGATTTCCGTACAGAAAAAAGGGTAATTCGCAAGTAAAAGTCGGAGAAAATATCTTACCGCAACGTGAGTGTGTAAACCTTTTTGTTTTTTTTTGTGCGGAAATTCCCTCGAATATCACCTTCTGGTGGTTATGTTGGACTCGAACCGACTGAAAATCGCACACCGTTTTGGATATTAGAAGCCGGGGAATCAGGTGCACCCTCGGAAGGAAATCCCTGGAACCCCGACGTACCTCGGGTCACCTATGGTTTGTAGATGGCCCCCTCCTGTGTAGGAATCCTGTTGCTCCTTTTCTATTTTAAAAAGGGGCGCGAGCACTTTATGGAGCTCGCGCCACCCAAGCTACCTCGGTTTGCTTCTGCTAGGGAGATCCTCACCTGTCGGGTGACAGGTTTATCGTTATCGTATCGTTTGGCGATCTCCGGCGCCCGAGTCGTCTGCGGTACCTGGCCCGACCCCGGGCCTGGCGGCTAGGAAATGTTCTAAACCTCGTACGATCTCGCTCTGCCATCTCCTTCGCAAGCATAACTGGCTCGCAGAAAAAAACGGCAGAGTTCTACGCGCTCTCGCTACGCAACATGGCTGCAATAATGTTACCAAGCGAGAGAACCCCCCACTCCGATGGTCGCCTCGACTCGCCCTACTCCGGACATTCTGCCAGCGTGTGGCATGCCGTTTCTACGGTCTGGTCATCGCAGTGGTGGCACTCAGGCGTTGGCTCATTGCGGATCAGACACAGGTGCTCTTCGAAGCATCCTTTCCCAGTGATCAACTGTGTTAGCCGGTATGAGAGTGTCCCGTGATGCCTCTCGAGCCAATCCTCCATAACGGGTGTTACCGCCGCAATAACGGCGTGCCTAGCACTCGGTTGTCCAAGTCGTTCCATTCCTCCACAAGGACCTGGTGGAATTAAAATTTCTGGTCTTCGATTTCTCGAGTCTTAGGACTCCTACCTGAAGGTCAACACTTGTTGAGGACGTCGCAATAGCCCGATATTGATGGCCTTCAGGACCTCCGCCCATACTGGGGACCGCACAACTCCCGCGTATAGTCTCCTGCAGAAGTCATCGGAGCCCCTCATATTTGGCACCAACCGAGCCAAGCATGCGCTGCGCCAGCTTAGGAATCAGACTTCGGAAATGGTGTCCCATCGGCCTTCGGGTGCGAGCCCAATGTGGGCTTACATATAGACCGGTGGAAAAACCACAACAAAGCAAAATGAGATGATATATCTATGCGGCACAAAAACCTGTACTGGATGCTATAGGCCGACCGTTTATCTCAGACCTCGCCTGCGGGGTAACAGGGGCGCGGGGTATGACGACAAAGGGGACTAAGACAGGTGCGGGCGGCGGGGGCGCTTAGTGAGATACACACGAGATGAAATGCGCCAAGATAGTTCCTAAAATATGTGACGTCATAGTAAAGAAATAGTGATTTATTAAATGAAAAATATTTAATGAAAATACAAAATTTTAATTAACTAACTAAAAGCTATGAAGGTACGTAAATAAAATATATAGTAATAAACTATTGTACTATTTATTATATAGAATAATCATGAAAATTATATTTCAATCAGTTATGTCCATATCAATGTCGGTGGAACTTGATTCTTCACTTTCGAAGGAGTCATCATCGGATTCATCAGAGTCGTCCAGAGTGTTAATAATAAAATCAACAGCATCATCCCGAATTCCATCATGTTTGCAGTACTCGTCCTCGATATTAATTACATGGTTAACACAATGCTCCCATTTCTGTGCATACTTTTTTTTGGTCTAGATTAGAGTGCACACTTTTTTGTGCTAATTGCCCCTTAATGTCACCCCAAACCAACTCAATAGGGTTCACGTCTGGGTGATAAGGAGGTAAACGCAACACTTCATGCCCGTTTCTTTTCAATAACTCGTCAATTTTATAAATATCTTCAGTTTCTGTCTTTTTAATCAATTTTGATAAGTCGTCCTTTTTCAGCTTATCATCGAAAACCACGTCGTGTCGTCGTAACCATGTTTGCATAACTGCCTTGGTAGAAGCCATAGTCGGCTTTTTTTCTTCTCGAACCGAATGGTAAGCTGCGTTATCCATCACGATGACGGAATTTGGTGGTATATTGGGCATTAGCTTTTCATTTATCCATTTACTGAAATTCTCGAAATTCATAGAATCGTGATAATCACCTGTTTTACATTTGGATTTAAATATCACAAGTGCTCCGTCTACAAATCCAGTTTGACCTCCACAATGTACGATGATCAAACGGTTCCCTTTTCCAATATGAGATAGTACGCCATGTACATCCTTGGATTGCCAGGATTTTGAAACGTTATGAGACTCATTTACATATGTTTCGTCAAGATATAAAATATGTCTTCCTTCTCTACGATATTTTTTGATAGTCGTTAGGTATTTCCACCTCCACGATGTTATATTTGGCTGTTCAATAAGGAGTTTCCTTTTAAAACCGCATTTCTTAAATTTAAAACCTAGGTCATGTAACAACAGCCTTAAATATTCCCTTCCGCAGTGTAATATATTCTCTCCTCTAAGTACAGCATTCAACGTTTTCAGAGTAGGTATTTTTTTATCAATTGTATAAAACTGAGTGACTTTTCTTCTTACCACTCCTTTTGTGAAATCGTCTATTTCTACTCTTTTTTTGCGAACCTGTTTTGATTTTTTCGGTGATTTGAATCTTTCGTTGTCTTTTAATAATTTCCCTTGATGTACGATTCTAGATACAGTCTTTTCCGATAGTCCAGTAACTTTTGCTACGGTTTTGTTTAAATGTATGTCTTGTTGATATTCAACAGAATTTGGGTCCAGTTTCTTTTTTCTAAAATATTCGTACACGTTTAAAGCCATTTGCTTGCACTGACTATTCAGTTTATGACCGAAGATCTTACGATTCATCTTGAGATTGTTATCACATGTGTATCTTTCACAAGGGGTCCGCAACAATTAACACGTGCGATCGCCGTCCGCGTTGCGATCGAAATGAGCGATTACAAAAATTCGCCCGCCGCCCGCACCTGTCTCAGTCCCCTTTGTCGTCATACCCCGTGCCCCTGTTACCGCGCAGACGAGGTCTGAGATAAACGGTCGGCCTATAGGACGAAACTACTAATTATTACTGGACAACAATCTTCTGATATATCAGACGATAATTAAACCTGGATGTACGGCATACACTTGTGGGACTCCGCCAAAGACTCCAATATAAACGTCATACAGAGAGCTCAGAACAATATCCTAAGGTCGATAGTAAATGTATCGTGGTTTGTTACCGGAATGGAGTTAATGCGGAACTGCATCAACAGCTCTCAGTGAAAAAAGTGAGTCAGAAAGTACGACATGCCTCCGAGAATTATTTGTTGTGACCAAAATACATTCCAAATGAATGGGCATGTCAGCTGACCATAAAGAACTACATAAAACGACTCAGAAGATTTACTATCTTAGGACTACGAGTATGATGAGTAGTTCTCCTGGCTAGAGAGCACGCTCTGATCGTCCTGCGCTCGAACATCGCATAGCCCTAGGACTGATGACGATTGTCGATCTTACAACAACACAAAAAATAAATCTGTTTTTGTCCATAGTCGATCTTAGTCACGTTTTTACGCGTGTCAGTGTGCTTTATATATAATCGAGAGAATAAGATAGTAGAACCGTCAACATATAGGGGGGGGCAGCTGCCCTCCCCTGCCCTACCCTGGGTACGCCCATGGAACTGAGGTAAGCCTACCTCCCATTTGTTTTTTTTTATTTAATCTTCACTTCTGGTTCTTAATATTATACTAATTACAGTCGACTCTCGTTAATTCGAAACTTGAGGGACTCATAAAATATTACGAATTATCGAGTGTTTGAAATATCAAATAGTTCAAAATTTGTGAGAGAAAATAAGTAAAACTTCGAATTATTAAGTGTTGATCAATTATTATTTATTAACTGCTATTCTATAACAATGTCAAAAGTTTAGAGGTACAGTGGACCAAAGTGATTCATGACCCCCCTTAGAGTCATTTTCCTACAATTATTCTATACCATTAGGTTGAAATTAGCTTGAACATACATTTCATAAGTGACGTACCATTATCATTCTACTAGACACTGACATAGACATAGACGTATACTATGATAAGTATTGCACGAAAAAGTTTGTTAGCCAGTGAACGTCCTTATCTATAGGTATATTAGGAAAGATTTAATTGTATATTTGTTTGAGACATAGGATTGACTTTATTTCGAACTAGCTGACCCCCGCAACCTCGTTTGCGTCTTCTATTGCCCGTAGCGTAAAAAAATTCCCCCGTTTTTTAAACATTCTTCATTGGTGCTCCGCTCCTATTATATAAACGCAAAACGCAAATATCTTACGGAACCCTATTTAATCGGTCGGTAAAAATAAAATCGGTCCAGTACTTTTTGAGTTTATTCGTTACATACAAAAATACAAATCTTTCCTCTTTATAATATTAGTGTAGATAGTGTAGATAATGGGTAGACTTGAGGTAGGAGGGTAGAGGTACCGTAAAGGTAGCATAGGGTACTGTAGAACAAAAATAGATAAGCATTTATTTAACAGAACGAAGTCTGTCGAGACAGCTAGTCATACATATTAGTAAAATAAAACAGTAAAATTAGAGACCTTTGTTTATTTCATATTATTAAATTAAAAATAATGGCATTCACTTCGTAAAGCGAATAAAAAAGAAAACTTCTCAATAGTTAATTTTTGGGTTATAATGGTTCCAATTGTTTGGGTCTGTAGGATTACTGGTTAAACCTAAAACCGAGTGTAAGCGCCATGGTTTTCAATAACGTCTAATAATCGATTACGCATAGACCCGATTAGACGACTGCAAATGTCACTTCCCCTCATGAAATCCCAGATTTCGTTACAATGCAGCTCGATTGCTTCTTTAGTCCTCTCGTTCCTGTTATCCCACATTTGAACCATCAAACCTCATAAATTTTCTATTGGGTTAAGATCTGGTGACCTAGACGGCCATGGAATGAGAGTAAATTCATCTTCATGCTCCGTAAACCAATTTGAGACAATTCTCATGAACATAGGAGAATACTGGCACATCTTCACGAGGGTAAACTGTTCGCAAAGTCGGTAACATTGATTCTTCCAATAAATCGACATAGTTGATAGCGTTATGACGAGGAGAAATAGGAACAAGTTCGCCTATGTTTCCAGCATCCATCCATGCCCACATGTTAGCTGAAATACGGCCAGATGATTGGTTAGGCACTACGTTGTCTTCTGTGTATCGCGTGTTATCGTAACGCCACAAAGTTAAGCGACCATGTTGAGAAGAGCGAAATGATTTTTCGTCTGTAAAGATGGTGTTTGTCCAGTCGAAATGTAAATAATTACGTGCAAAATTCAATCTCGCAGTTCTGTGTGCATCCGTTAAATGAACTTTCTTAGCATGATGTCTGTAATGCAGCCCAGTGCGGTGCAAATTATTTCTAATTGTTTCTAGACAAACGTCGTAACGTGCTGCAAAATAGCGGGTACGAGTAAAAGGATGTTCTTCGTAATGGTGTTGCATTTCCGTTCTCTGTTGGTTTGTGATTCGACGAACCCCATGATTATGTCGTCGTCGGTCTTCAAGGATACCCTCTTCAGCGTGCCGTCTGATCCAGGTTCTGACCGTGTTACGACTTATATTTAACTCACGTGATATTTCTCTAACGCCGCAACCTTGCTCACTGAGCACTACAATCCGAGCTCTTTGTTCTACCAAATTGGCCATTATACGATTCGTTTATAGATATAAATATATTCTTAGATTTTTAATTTAATATTTTCAGATTGACTACTACTTGACATCTTACACATAATGTCATTTCATTTTACAAATTATAATACTTTTTCTTCGCAATGAAAAGAGTTTGGATTATAAACGATTATATTATTTGAAATTCAAATAAGACTGCTGTATCAAAAATATATCTTGTTCAGTGGTGACAAAGGTTTAAATTGCATTGACATCTAACCCGTAATGACGCATTTCTGTTTATATCCAAAACGTACTATGTGCAAATAGCGAAGAAAACCTAACTAAATGTATGATTACAAAGGAATAATTGTCAAAGTGGGTCACCTTTCAACTGGGTCGATAGTACATTCGTGTACATACATATGTATTCATAATGTGAATTAATTAATCTTTCGAAAGAACTCTGTTATATTCAAACTAATCATAACAAAATCAAAGGCTCGTGTACGTTGATACAAGTTTGAACTTACAATCTTTCTGTCTCTTTCTCTCTGCAACTTTGAATTGTCGAGTGTTAGACGCCTATGAGTTCGAATTAACGCGTCGTTTTGTTATATAGCAATGATTTTTTCGTTCGAATTACCAAGTGCATAAAAATGTATTGATTCAGTTCGAAATATAAAGAGATTTTGTAGGGAACTCGTGATAACTTTGAATTATAGAGAGGTTCGAATTATCGCAGGTTTGAATTAACGAGAGTCTGTAATGCTATTATTTATACATACGTAAAATAACATCTATACAAATAAATAAAATTGGAGTGTCTGTTTGTAATATTAAAATAACCGCTTTCTACTACATGCATATGAATGTATGTATATACGGTACACATACCAAAAAATATATTTTTTAAATTTTTGTCTGGCTGTCTGTCTGTTTGTTCCGGCTAATCTCTGGAGCGAGGACCGATTTGGACGGGACTTTCACTGGTAGGTAGCTGATGGTACAAGGAGTAACTTACATTTTTTTGAGTAGCTTCGCCCCGCGGCCTTACCCACGATACGACAATAACCGCGGGTAACACCGCGGGGTTCAGCTAGTACATACGTAAAAATAAAATCTATACAAATAAATAAAATTGGAGTGTCTGTTTGTAATATTAAAATAACCGCTTTCTATTACATGCATACATACTCGTATGAATGTATATAATTTTTAGATATTTTTTAAATTTTGGTCTGTCTGTCTGTTTGTTCCGGCTAATCTCAGGAACCACTGGTTCGATTTGAAAAATTATTTCGGTGTTGGATAGTATAGCTATAGGCTATATATCATCACGCTACTACTTATAGGAGCGGAGCACCAATGAAGAATGTTTCAAAAACGGGCAATATAAGACGCAAACGAGGTTGCGTGATACCACTTTTGTCTGTCTGTTTGTTCCGGCTAATCTCTGGAACGGCTGGACCGATTTTGACGGGACTTCCACCGATAGGTGGGAGATGATATAAAGAGTAACTTGGGCTACTTTTTTGGACTAGCTTCACCCCGCGGCGTTACTAGCGTTTAGTACAACAATAACCGTGGGTAACACCGCGGGGTTCAGCTAGTCCAGAAGAATCTAAAGAGAGAATGTTTACGAAACTTATCAGCTTCGTATGTTTATGTTTATTTTCAAATGTCTAATGGAAAGCTACAGCGTCATAGTCCAAAGTTGTTAAATTTTTGCGACGTGTGGTAAGGAAGTTTGCACCTCTATATACATGGGCGTACCCAGGTTCTGGGCCAGGGGGGGGCAAATCGGGTTTTTTTAAAAGCACCTCGTCAAATAAATGGATATGAAAAAGGCATTGGCATGGAATCAGGTGCACCCTCGGAAGGAAATCCCTAGAACCACGACGTACCTCGGGCCACCTATGGTTTGTAGATGGCCCCCTCCTGTGTAGGAACCCTGATGCTCCTTTTCTATTTTAAAAAGGGGCTCGAGCACTTTGTTGAGCTTGCGCCGCTACCCCGGATTGCTTCTGCTAGGGTGATCCTCACCTTTGGCCGGAACACTCCCGTGGGATTTGGAGGCGTAAGTGCTCGCCGAAGTTTACCGACGAGCGGCTGAATATCGGCATCTCTCTCTGCGATTGCAGTGAGGACTCGGCCCAGCACACGCTGGCGATCTTCCCGCTTGGGTGTCGCAGCGTCGGGCCCTCACTGCAGTCATAGGAGGAGATCTCTCGCTACCGGCCATCATACGATCCATGGCCGGTAGCGATTGCAGTTTTACTGCGGTCGCATCCTTCTGCGAAGACGTAATTTCAGAAGGAGGCGGCGGAGAAGGCCCGAGAGGACAACGTTCACTCGGACCCGATCCGCCGCCGGCGAACCGGGCGGCGGAGGCGCGCATATCAGCGCCTCATGCCGCCTTAAGTGTGGCCACGAATGGACAGGACGGGTTTTCCCCTCCATCCGCAATACAGGCCAACCGCGAGGAGACGACGTACGCGTGTGCCATGCGTCGCCTAAATTGAGATTTGAACAGCAGACAGTGCCCGCTTCAGTGCGGGCAGGCGCTGGGAGGAGTCCGGTCGTGTTAATAACTGCAGTTCCCGGACCCCTCCCTTCTCAGGCGCAGAGTTGGCACACCGTGTGGTTTTAGTCGGTTCGATTCCGACACACCACCCCGCCGCAAACCTCAGTGGGGTGACGGCCCGAGGGGGTTTCCACACGTTAAAAAAAAAAGGGTGATACTCACCTGTCACCCCCAAGCTTGAGCTTGTGGAGTACGGAGATCGTTTGGCGATCACCGGCGCCCGAGTCGTCTGCGGTGGACGGTAAGATCTCCTTCGCAAGCATAACTTGCTCGCTGAAAAAGACGGCAGAGTTCTACGCGCTCTCGCTACGCAACATAGTCGCAATAATGTTACCAAGCGAGAGAACCCCCCTCCGATGGCCGGCTCGACTCGCCCTACTCCGGACATTCTGCCAGTATGTGGAATGCCGTGTCTACGGTCTGGTCATCGTAGTGGTGGCACTCAGACGTTGGCTCCATGCGGATCAGACACAGGTGCTCTCCGAAGCATCCTTTCCCAGTGATCACCTGTGTCAGCCGTGATGCCTCTCGAGCCAATCCTCCATACGGGTCTTACCGTCGCAATAACGGCGTGCCCAGCACTCGGTTGCCCAAGTCGTTCCTTCCATTCCTCCACAAGAACCTGGTGGAATTGAAATTTCTGGTCTTCGATTTCTCAAGTCTTAGGTCTCCTACCTAAAGGTCAGCACTCGTTGCGGACGTCGCAATAACCCGATATTGCTGGCCTTCAGGACCTCAGCCCATACTGGGGACCGCTCAACGCCCGCGTATAGTCTCCTGCAGGAGTTATCGGGCCCCCTCATATTTGGCAGCAACCGAGCCAAGCATGCGCTGCGCCAGCTTGGGAATCAGACTTCGGAAATGGTGTCCCATCGGCCTTCGAGTGCGAGCCAATGTGGGCTTACATATAGACCGGTGGAAAAACCATATCAAAGCAAAAGGTGATATTATCTAGGCGGCACAAAAACCTGTACTGGATGCTAGGACGAAACTACAAATTATTACTGGCCAAAAAAATTTCTGATATATCAGACGATAATATTTTGCTTCCGAGAATTTTTTGTAGTGACTTAAATACATTCCAAATGAATGGGCATGTCAGCTGTCCATAAAAACTACATAAACCGACTCGGAAGATTTGATATCTTAGGACTATGATGAGTTGTTCTCCTCGCTAAAGAGCATGATCTCTGATCGTCACTACGCTCGAACATCGCATAGCCCTAGGACTGATTCCGATTCCGATTGCCGATCTTACAACAACACAGAAAATAAATCTGTCTTTGTCCATAGTCGATCTTAGTCACGTTTTTACGCGTCTGAGTGTGCTTTATATATAATCGAGAGAAGAAAATAGTAGGAACGCCAACATCTAGGGGGGGGCAGCTGCCCTCCCCTGCCCTACCCTGGGTACGCCCATGTCTATATATATTAATGACTAATAAAACGTTAGTTTTATACATTAATATTATTATATACCTACCTAATATTTATATATATATTTTAATAATATTTATGTGGGAGAGCCACGCTTCGTTATGAATGGGCCGGCTCGACCGGAGTGATATCACGGCCTCACAGAAAACCGTTGTGAAACAGCGCTTGTGCTGTGTTTCACCGAGTGAGTGATGTTACCGGAGGCCCATCCCCCGATCACCTCTATGATGGCGCAGTTGAAACACACATTACCCCAGGAAGGTACCAACTGCGCTAGCGTTGGAGAATCCCTCTCTGGACGTCTACACTCCGAACACAATGTACGCAATTTAATGCCATATTCGTAAATGTCTGCAATATTTTTTGTAAATAGACTCAATACACATAACCTAAGATAGACACAATACACCCAGATGCAGTACGGTTACCTGTGAACCACAACAATTCACACAAGGAGTCGTACTGAGCGGAAATCGAACCGACGGCACGACAATCGACACACACACACCCACACGACCGACTGCGTTACGCCACTTGAGCCATGATCTTTCAACTCTTTTATACATCGCATCGTCCGACTGCAACATGTTATTTTTGTTTTATTATATACCGCCAATGTTATACACAGTCAACGGTAGTTAGCATTATTTCCTCATACATACTTTCATTTATCATTTCGTCCCTTTAAAGGTTTTTTTTGATTTTCGTAAAAAACCTTTTACTGGGACTAAAAAGAAGTACCACCGCACCAAATTTCGTTCAGTCCTTTTTTCAACGTTCAAAGTAAGGAACTAACAAATTACATTCTCACATTTGTTAAATTAGTTCAGATTAGATTGATTTAAGTTTACGGTGTCCCGAAACTAATGTCTTAACTTCAGTTTTGTTGGCTATGACCAACTTTTAGCATATATAGGGTGTTTTTTTAAGCTAGATAGAACTTTAAATTGTAGAAAGTAACACAAAAAATTAAATTTTGATGAAACTTTTTTTTTTATTTGTTTCAGTATACTCTGACAAATCATCATGAATAGACTCACGCTTGAACAACGCTACGAAATTATCCAAATTTACTTTGAAAATCAGCTCATTTTTGAAGAAATAAGGTCCGATGATGCCACCAGCGTGAAAACCGCACCATACGGTGCATTTTTCTGGATGTAATGGAGTCTGTAGGGTCTGTTGTGGATTGGTCTCACTCCATATGCGGCAATTTTGCTTATTAACAAACCCGTTAAGCCAAAAATGCGCCTCATCGCTGAACACAATTTTGCGATAAAACAGTCGTCTATAAGTTGCGCGAATCGACGACTGATTTTCAAAGTAAATTTGGATAATTTCGTAGCGTTGTTCAAGCGTGAGTCTATTCATGATGATTTGTCAGAGTATACTGAAACCAATAAAAAAAAAAGTTTCATCAAAATTTAATTTTTTGTGTTACTTTTTACAATTTAAAGTTCTATCTAGCTTAAAAAAACACCCGTTATTTATAAGTAAACTTCTTATAGTCTCATCTAGTAATGACTATACACACTACGCTTGGTGCAATACCTACGGTTACCACTACTGTGGCGATCGGTTGATGCAGAGTTATCATACACATCTACCGTCATTTGATGATTTTGTTAACATAAGTTTTGTATATTGTGTTTGTGATTGTTTGCCTTTATTTTAATGCTAAGTGCGCTCTTTAGAGTGACATTGTAAACTACCAGTAATAGTTTTAAGTTCTCATATAAGCGAATAATGTATTCTTTTGAGAAATAAACGTTCTAAACCGTAAATTAAACAAAACTTCTTTTAGGGTTTTGTGGTCGCTAAAAATATATTTACACTTTATTGTGCTACCCTCGTTTTTTTTCCTTGTGCGCAAATCCCTTCGAATACAACCGCCTGGGGGCATGTCGGACCCCCTACCCCCTAAATTGTAGAAAACTTGTATGAACTGTTATGATCATGCTAATCAAAACGATTGTTGTGGTTGCTATGCAACTGGCGCTTAGGTTATTGCCCACGGGTTTTATCAAAATATTATTTATAATTAGTTCATAAACTACCGTGTACCGTGGGAGAGCCACGCTTCGGCATGAATGAGCCAGCTCGACCGGAGTGATACCACGGCCTCACAGAAAACCGGTGTGAAATAGCGTTTGCGCTGTGTTTCACCGAGTGAGGATACCGGAGGCCCAAACCCCATCCCCTCCCCCTCCTCCATCCCCTCCCCCCTCCTCCATCCCCTCCCCCCTCCTCCATCCCCTTTCCCATCCCCCAAAGGTCGGCAACGCACTGACGCCTTTGGTGTTGCGGGTGTCCATGGGCGGCGGTAATCGCTTACCATCACTCGTTTGTCCACTATTCAATAAAAAAAAATAAAAAAAAACTACTATTATTTTTCAAGAACCCATACCACAGTACATCTCGCATATTGAACAAAATGTTTCTCACTACCGGAATAGATCATTGTTCTATTTGTTAACGAAGAAAATATAATAAATATAAAATAAAAGCATTTAAAATAACAATATTATGTAGGGAGGTACTTCGTAAAAAGGTAATGCATAAAAATATTTTATCGTCAAATAAGTGAATTTGTTTCCCCTTTACATAAACGTTCTGTAATACCAAATACATATTCTATTCTATTCTATTCTATACGTTAAAAAGAAAACAAGCTGAACAATACAAGAACAAAGTTTCACTCAGTAGGTATACCTTAGTCAATAACACATTCTAGAAATATGAATGTTATTTTTAAAATATTATACTACTACCGTCATCTCTTGGGGTTTCGTCGAATTTTATTCGAATATTATTTTAATACATTGAAATTCACAGCCAGCGACTCTTGATTCGTAAATTTTATTTATCTACACCCACGCTTTAAGTACCCGTACTAAATTTCATAAAGGAACTCCTTTTTCAAAAAAGAACATCGTCAGGCAAGCGCCTTTCACTATCATATCGCCGTATTTAAAAAAATAAATTTTCTCTTTTCTTTTGTTATTAGATATAAAAAGGCTTCTAAATACTCACAATTTTTCTGGTGGTCACATATAGGCCCTTTAGTCAGTCAGTAGCCGGTGTACTCAGGCGTCGCTCTTATTAAAGAATGTTCTAATCAGTAAAACTAGTCTGAGTTACGTTCAGTGTTGCCACCTTGCAGAAAACTTTTTCACTAGATTTGGTATGAAATTGCACTACATTTAGGGGTATTTAAAATAAAAAAAGCCACATTTTACTAATTTTAGACCTCAGAGTTATAAATAAAAAGACTTGAGAGGTGTCAAAGGACACCCGGATGGAACGAAGTACCTTTCGATGAATTAGTGAAAGAATTGTTATGGCTAAATACATACGTTCCGATATTGTAATATTAAAATATATTGGTAACACAATTGTAAACAAACCAAACAAACAAGTTGTAATATTAAAATATATTATTGGTTATGATTTTTGCATAATACACTATTGGCTAGTGTGTCAATGTAATAATAATAAGAAGCAACTTACTCGCCCTTAATTAAATATTATAAATCTATATATGTATGTATAAAAATGGATCGCTGAAATGTATGTACGCTCATAACCTCCGAGCGACTGAACCAAATTAGATAATTATTTTTTCTATTTGTTCGTAATTGATAGGTTTGAGGATAAGGTTTGTATATACACTCTTTTGCAAAAAAAACGGGCACTTAAGCAAAGAACTATTTTATAGTTACTATTAGTTTGTTTGACAATTTTAGGTATTGTTATCTTCAGAATTTCATAAATTAATTAGGAACGAATAGGTATCATCAGTTTTATCATAACATTTTGATTAAATTATTGAGAAATAATGTTTAAGCTCAAACACTATTATTGTACCTGCTCGCTAAATAAAAATGAAACGCGTTAATTTCTTTGTTTTTCTTGAATACATTAAAAGCAGATAAAAGTTTAGTATTGAGTGTGACCCCCTCTTACTGAAATCACGGCTTGTATTCGTCTGGGCATGCTAGCGAGTATATCTTTTATGGTTTCTTGGGGAATACGTGCCCACTCCGCGGTAATCACATTCTTTAGCTCTCTGATGGTCTGCGGAGCCAGCTGCACTGATCTCACTCGTCGCTTCAGAACGTCCCAGACATGCTCTATGGGATTGAGGTCCGGACTTCTAGCTGGCCAGTCCAAACGACGAATTCCGACTTCTAGCATATACGCTTCCACATCGCCAGACCGGTGGGCGCGAGCGTTGTCGTCCATAAAAAATTAGTTTTCGCCAAGAGCGGTTAAAGCGGGTTGTGCATAAGGAATTAAAACTCTCGTTATGTATCGGTGTCCAGTCAGTGTACCGTTTTCGATGAAGACTAACTCCGTACGATCCATGGAATTTATTCCTGTCCAAAACATAACAGAGCCCCCTCCATAAGGTGTGATTTCTTCAAAACATGCCTCTGCAAAGCGTTCTCCTCGTCTACGTAGCACTCGCCGACGTCGGTCTTCACCATGCAGAGATATCCTGGCTTCATCGGAAAACAATATCCTATCCCAGTCTTCATGAGTCCATGACACACAATTTCGAGCGAAGCTAAGCCTGGCAACTCGATGTCCACGGAGTAATTTAGGGCCGCGTGCCGGGCGATGACTGTGTATATTAGCAGCGAGAAGCCTCCTCTTGACCGTCCATAGACTAATTTGCACATTGCTTACTTCTTCGAGGCTGTTCTTGAAGTCCACATAAGAAGATTTGCGATTTCTCAACGCTTGACTAACTAGAAAACGATCATCCCGTGGTTCGGTACATGTCTTTCTGCCAGAACCAGGCCTTCTCTTGACGGAACCGGTCTCTTGATAGCGCTGCCAGGTCCTTTGAACTGTCTACCGACTCACATTTAGCCTCTGAGCCACGAAGCATTGGCTGCAACCTTCTTCAAGCAGCGCAATAATTTTGCTCGCTTTTATCACTTTATCTACCATTTTCGAGATTGCTAAACAGCAATAACAATACTTTTAAATGTCAAGGACATCAGATAATTTAATAAAAATTGTCAAAAAGTTAATTAAAGTCGATATTAACTATAGGGAATTCGCGCCACAAAATGTAGTTAAAAGTTGTTTTCTTTGAAAACCAGGCTCAGTCAAAAATTTGAATTTGGAATGTACTCTTATAAACATTATTATTATATTTATGGCACTTTTATAACTGGCCAGTAACATGTTCAAATGATTAAAACCTTTTTGGTATTTTATTTTTTTCAGCCAGGAAGAAAATCGAAACGCCCGTTTTTTTTGCAAATGATTGTATAATAAGAAAATTAAGATATAAACTGTGGGAAGCTGAGGCCGTACAAAGTTGTTATCAATACTTGTCATGTTGAGTTATTTAGCACTAAGCCCATACACGTGCCCCAGGTGCTACGAGTGGAGGGGGGTCATGGGACTCCCACGTACCACCTCACCCAACTTCTCACGGGTCACGGCTGCTTCGCCAAGTGTGGGAGGTGGTGGGAGTGGAATCGGAGCCCCGGTGCCTTAACTGCATCAGCGGCGACCCTGACACGGCCCAACACACCCTGGCCGTGTGCGTAGCGTGGGGCGGGCAAAGAGCGGCCCTGACGACCGTCATCGGAGCAGATCTCTCGCTGCCGGCCGTCATCGAAGCCATGGTCGAAAGCGAGCGGTGCTGGGCCGCCATCGCCTCGTTCGCTAGCGAGGTGATGACGGTCAAGAGAGAGGCCCTGCGGGAACGGGAGTGAGCTGGGATCACTCTCCCGCCCTGCAGGCCCCCAGCGAGGCACTCCTCTTGTTTCAGGGGCGCATACCAACTAAGGAGAGGGGGGCCCCAACGATTTGGCCCCCTGAGGCGAGCCCAAAAGGGCGTCCCTTGCCGAGTCGCGGTGAGCATTCTATCCTGTGGATCGGTCTTAGGTGATGAGGAACGACGTGGGGTTTAGTGGGTAGTCTGGCCTTCTCTCTTGGAGGCCAGGAGTCCCACACGAAGCGAACCCACCGCGGTGGTCTAGCGAAGTGCGTAAATGCACTCCCCACGGAAAAAAAAAGGTGCTACGAAATGAACCTCCTCTTAGACTTTTTTCTTTTTCTTTCTTTATTTTAAAAAGACAACTCCCACATTAGGAATAAACATCCTGTGTCGTGGGGGACTTTACAAACATACATGAAACGGACACAAAGAACATCCAGACTCGGGACAACAATTCGTGGATCACACAAAGTGTTGTAGGTACCGCGTGGGATTTGAACCCACGACACTTGGCGCAGTAGCAAGCGGCATGGCGACCGCTGACACCACTCGGCCAACCGTGCAGTAACTAAGGCGTCAATTGTAGCTGACCGATTATTATTCCGTGTTTTCAGTTTTTTTTTTATAGAATAGTGGGCAAACGAGCAAACGTATCACCTGATGGTAAGCAATTACCGCCGCCCATGGACACCCGCAACACCAAAGGCGTCACAAGTGCGTTGCCGACCTTTGGAGGATGGGAAGAGGGAATGGGGGAAGGGGTTGGGATATGGGTCTGCAGTATCCTCACTCACTCGGTGAAACACAGCGCAAGCGCTATTTCACACCCGTTTTCTGTGAGGCCGTGGTATCACTCCGGTCGAGCTGGCTCATTCATGCCGAAGCGTGGCTCTCCCACGGTAAAAAAGTTTTCTAATAGCCGTTTAATTCAAAAGCTTCAGATCCTTGCTGATCTCATTGAGCCATCAAATTATTAAAATCACAAATATCTTCCTTGTTTAGTTAAAAGTTATAATCAATTTAAATCATTTCATGCCCCGGCACATCGATCTTCAAAACTTGATGCGGCTTAAGAACGTTTATTTCTCGAAAGAATACTTACTTATTCGTTTATATGACAACTTAAAACTTTTTTTTTTTTTTTTTTGTTGTTTCTGCTTCATGGCAATCTGTCTTCCAACAATAAGCCACTTCTTTGTTTGATTTCTCTGTTTTATGTTTTCCCCAAGAGCCATACTTGTATGAAAATTTCTTTCACACGACTCTCTTGATATCAAGTGGTAAATCTTTTATGTAGGCTCGGTATGTCACTTCTTTTTAGCCGGGTATGCTGCAGAGCACCTTCTCCGCTCAGAGCGTGTGCCAGTTTGTTGACATGGACGGTCAGTTTCTCCTGATATTTCAGGCTACTATGAGCTATTTCCTGCCGTACTGTTTTTAGGCCGAGGTCTAGGTATATGTATCTATTACTTATACAATGGGGGATGCCGAACATTGTTCTCAGAGCTTTGGTCTGGAATCTCTCCAGGATATCTATATTACTGTTGCTGGCCGTGCCCCACAGTTGTATTCCGTAAGTCCAGATCGGTTTTATGGTAGCTTTGTACACTAGCATCTTGCTGTTAGGATTTAGCTGTGATTGACGTCCCAATAACCAGTTCAGTGGCCGCAACTTTCCATCTAGTTGTTTGCGCTTAGTCCAAATATGTGTTTGCCAAGTAAGTTTCCTGTCTAAGTGCATACCCAAGTATTTTGCGTTATTTTCTTGAGGGATAATTTTACAATTTATCGTTACCGGTGGACATGTTTCTTTCCTAAGTGTAAATGTTACATGTACCGATTTGCTCTCATTGGCTTTTATTCTCCAACGCTTCAGCCACATCTCAACTTCCGTCAGGTGGTTTTGCAACTGTGATGATGCCTTTTCCGAGATGCTATGGGCCGACAGTAGCACCGTATCATCAGCGTATGTCGCAATCGTGGTGTAGTCAGTTGTTGGGATATCTGCTGTAAAAATAAGATATAGTACCGGGCCCAAAATACTGCCTTGAGGGACACCTGACTTTATTTCGTTTACCTCTGAGAGATCATCGCTGTACTTCACTTGGTAGCATCTTTTGTCTAAATATGATTTAAGGATTTGGAATAGACAATGCGGAAGATGCTTTTTTAGCTTGTACAGGAGGCCGTCATGCCATACCTTATCAAACGCTTGGCTGATGTCCAAAAAGACTGCAGAGCAGTATAATTTGTTTTCAAGGCATCTGCTAATGGTGTCAACTATACGGTGTACCTGTTCAATTGTCCCGTGTTTTTCCCGGAATCCAAATTGGTGGTTCGGTAATACTGTACTTAGATGTTCTTTCATCCTGTTAAGTAATATCCTCTCAAATAGTTTGCCAATAACTGGTAGCAGGCTGATAGGTCTGTATGAAGTAGCTTGGTGTGGGGGTTTACCGGGTTTCGGTACCATGACTACATGTGCAATTTTCCATTGCCCAGGGAAATGTTCAAGTCTTAAGCTGGCATTAAAGATGTTAACTAATTTCATTACACCTTTATGGGGTAGGTTTTTAAGTAATGTGGCATCAATAAGGTCGTAGCCGGGTGCTTTACCATCTTTGAGGTTCTTTATTTCTCTCACAATTTCTTTTGGGCAGGTACTTTTTAGTGGAAGACACATTTGATTCGCTGATTCCAGGTATTCTCCGATTTCCATATTATGTTCGGGATTGTTCTCAGGGAGTGGTTGGAAAACCGACTTCAGATGTTCCGCAAAGACTGTTGCCTTTTCTCTATTTGATCTAGCCCATCCTCCTTTTTCATCATTGACAGGTGATATATGGATTGACGGGCGCTTTAGATTTTTGGTCACCTTCCATAACGAGTAGTTTGTGTCTCTCGTTGGATCTAGATTTGAGAGATAGTGTTGAATATTATCATTTTCGAGGGTGCTGATAAGAGCTTTGAGTTCCTTTGAGAATCTATTGAAGGCAGCTTTATCACTTGGATATCCTGTAGTATGCCAGACTTTTCTCAAACGACGGCGCTCTTGTATTTTCTCTTTAATATCCTTTGGATATGAGTTATGCTTCAGAGGCTGTCCCTTACCTGTCCTTTTTGGAGTTGCAGTATTGGCAGCAATGTGGATAGTCTTATTAAGTTGTTCTAGTTCACTTTCAAGTTCTTCCACTGTATTCATTTTGATATTAAGTTCAATCTCTGTCGTGATTATATTCTTATAGATTGTTCAATCTGTAGTGTTCAAGTTGTATATTCTTAGGGGCGGTGCTACCAGATTAACTGTTGTAGTAACGTTCAATATAACTGGTGTGTGGTCAGATGTAAGATCTACTCGTGGTTCTATGTTTAAGTAGTTTCTATCTATGTTTTTAACAATAAAGAAGTCCAATAGGTCCGGAATTTTTTGTCTGTCGGTAGGCCAATAGGTAGGTTCTCTGCCGGAATGATATTCCAACTTCATCTCATCTGTGGCTTTACAAAGCTGTCGTCCTCTAGTATTGGTCAGCCTAGATCCCCAATTCAAATGCTTAGAGTTCCAGTCGCCAGCAGATATGAATCTGTTACCCAGTGTAGAAAAATATTTTACGAAGTCGTTGGCAGATATAGTATGTTTTGGAGGACAATACACAGCAGATAATACAGTTTCTAGTTTGCTGTCTACAAGTTTAATAGATGTTGCTTGTATTTTTTCTGTTCGGTATTCCTCCATAGGGTAGTGTTTAATGTTGCTTTTAATAATTACTGCTGTTCCTCCATGGCTGTTCCCAGTTGGGTGATTGGTTGTGTACACCGTATAATTATTAAAATTTATGTGTGTCCTCGGTGTGAACCTTGTTTCAGAGATTAGTGCTACATCAATCATCTCTGTTCTGAGGAAAGTTTCCAATTCTTGACGTCGTTCCGTCAAGCCGTTGGCGTTCCAAGTAACTACTTGGAGGTTACGGGTCATTTTTTCACTAGGCTACTGACTAGCTGGACCATGCGGTCCATCATTTTGTCCATGATTTTTTCTATCATTGTCAACATTGAATGTTGTAGTTTTTCGAACATTATGTCCATTAGGTCACTAAGATCGGCCAAGACGTTCTTTGTGTCTTGTTGAGTGTATTGTTCTTTGGTTTTCGCTGCCTCTGAATAGGTTTTAATTAAGTTTTTATTATCTGTGCGGTTAGACTTAGAGCCCGGGTGGAGATTCGGGTTTTTGATCTCTATGTTGTTAGGCATTGGCTTTACTTTTGACTTAGAGTCTAATTTAAGAATTCTTTTCCTATACTCTTTGTACACTTTGCATCCTTTGTAGCTAGCGGGGTGTTTTTCGTCACAGTTCGCGCAAGTAGCCTCAGTGTCTGGTTTTTTAATACATGTTGTTGTAGGGTGAGCGCTACCACATTTAACACAGCGATGGGGCCTAAAACATTGGTTCTTGGAATGCCCGAATCTCTGACATCTCTTGCATTGAATGATTTCCTTTTTTTTGTATGGGGCTTCAAAAGTAATCTTCATGTTATTCAAATATTTCACATCGAAAATGGCTTTGTTGTTTGGCTTTGGTTCCAAATCGACATAAAATACAGGCAGCGGTTCCTTTGTAGTTCGATGTCTGATATTGACTATTTGTCTGGCTTCATGTCCAATTTCATACAATTCTTTTGAGATTTCTGTAATGTTTTCTGATGCATGGAGTCCGCGTAGTACTACTCTGTATGCTCTCTCGCTTTTAAGCTGGTAAGTATAGTGTGCGATATCGTTGGTAATGAAGTTCTCCCGAATCGTTTTGTATGTCTGGATGTCCTTAGGTATAATTTTTATAACGTGTCCAGATCTAAGTGTGGTCATGAGGTAAAGTTCGCTTTCTACAAATTTGTTCAGTACATCCTTAAGAGAATTTACATTAATTACGCCAGTAACAAAGATGGGTTCTGGCTTTGGTACATAAACTTTGTCTGTATTGTTGGTTTTATTCGTAGGCTCCGCATCAAGTAGTTCAAAACTATAGCGTGTAGGAATCACAAAGTCTGGGGAATGTCTTTGTTTTTTATTCCCATCGTTGAGAATTGGACTTGTTTCTTTCCTTTTCTTTCTCCTGTTGGAAATTCCATCTCTTTGCCATTCTTCATGGTCTGAGGTTATGTTGTCACTGGCAAGTTGGGTCTCGGTCTGTGAGTACAGGTTGTCTTTCTCCTTGTTTTGTTGATTGGAATTACAGTCATTAAGCTTTGTTGGCAGAGACGATGTCGAGTTGCTTCTGTTACGAATAAACATGCTTTCATGCAAAGTTTGTTGGATCATGCTGTTAGGGTTGGTCGGATTTTTTGAGTTTGGTAGGGTTTGTCGATTATTTCTATTTATTTGGTTCATTTTAGTCCCACGAGTAAGGCCGATATAACAGGTCGCTAGGAAGGTGACGCCTATTCTCCCTAGAAGGCTAATACAACGACGTTTGCCAGGTCCGTCGATGTGGATCGTTTGCGACTGGTCTCCCACCAGCCATGCAGTCCCTTGGCACGAATCTCACCGTAGACTTAAGGTGATTTTTTATAGAAGTTGTCTTCTTCATAGTCCGGGCAATTAAGCCAAGACTACCGATCCTGCAGGCAGCGTTCACAGGGTTGCGGTTTGTGGGAGTTATTTCCTACTCTCACTGTAAGACCAAGCTAGTTAGGCTGGTTTAGTCAGGTTAATTAACCGCCGCCCGAGACCCGGCGTTGTTATTCATTTAGCACCACCCAGGGGGCACGTGTAGGGTAGTGGTTAGGTATTTCCTACGGACGCGAATAACTCTACCCCCCCAACTTAAAACTATTGCTGGTAATTTACAATGTCACTCCAAAGAGCACACTTAGCATAATAAATGGAAACAATTAAACATATACATATAAAATTGATGTTAACAAAATCAGTAACTGACGGTAGATGTGATAAACTGCCTGTCGCCATTTAAAAGATCGCTACAGTAGTGCTAACAGTAGGTATTGCACCAAGCGAAGTGTGCATCTATAGTCACTACTAGATTTGACTATGATAAGTTGTAAAATTAATGTAGGTAATTATTTTTGTTTGTGTTATTTTTTTTTATTAGTCTTTCGTACATATTTTATTTATACCTCTATATAAAATAAAATATGTAACTATATATATACATACTGAAATATCCATCTAGTCCCAAGCTAAGCAGAGCTAGTATTAGGCGAACTATATTTACAAAAAAAGTATAAATCAGTTCTCAAGTACCCATAGTACAAGGTCTGCGTAGTTTTTACTGCCTGAGTCCCTACTTTTTTTAAAATTGTACAAGTATATTTATAACCGTGGAACTACTACGGAACGGTTTTGACAACACTCGTCAAGATATTTCTCAACGGCAGGTATTTATCTGATTACCTCGATTCTTATCGTTGTATTACAAATTCGTTTAGTACATTTTGTGCGAAACAGTAACGATCATCCATGGATTCAATCATTAGGCACGCCAAAACTATAAGTAAATATATCTAAGAAATTTTGAACAGTAAAAAACATACAGTACTATACATAATTACCTGTAGATCTAAGTATAATTATATACTACGAAAAATAAAATATTCCACCTTCTGACGCCATCTTGAGACAAGAGTGCTTGTCAAGACTATTCAAACGAGTCTTAACTCGACGGTTTTATCTTGTTTAGTTTAGGAGTTCCTAAAGCCACCTTCGGAAGCCAACTTAATACCAGCTCCATGGTACTATATTATTGCATTGTCACCGAAGTTACGTAAATAAACCAAATTTAAATCTAATCTAACGACAGGAAGTGGTTATAAATTAACTCGCAAGATTTGTCCCATACTAGCATACTAATAGGGCAAGTTAAATAAAAGCTTTTAAAAACTAACATCACATAAAAATATAAACTAACGTCTCATTAATATGGTGTTTGCTAGACGTCTATTCCCAGATAGCAATTTAAACTTTAATGATACTTGTTAAAAGTTTCATATTTCCAAAGTAAAAGTTTGTGTAAAAACTGCCACAGTAACTTGTAAACTTGTAACCAATTTAAATCTTAGGTACAATTAGTCTCGTTTCATTTTAATATTTTTTTCAATTTGTAATAATCTGCATATTTGTGAGGCTTATCGACCTGCGCCTATACCTTTGAAGAATCTTCATATAACTCGGCCTAATTGCGAGGCAATACGGCAATATTCTCGAAATGATGATTTTAACAGAAAAAATCGAAAGAAAATCTCTAGTGGTTTGCTCTACTCTCGACACTGTGATCCATGTTACCCTACGCAGTGCTAAAGACAGTAACAGGTGGCGAGCTATCATTTCCAACAGGCACTGGCACTTAATAAGTTATTTGAAAATATAGGTCTCGAAATATCGGAAATAAAAAGTCAGGTCTGTATTTTTAAAAGAGGCTATAAGAAGGAAGGGAGCGACCTGAATATTGAAATAGATCGTTGCCGCTTGTGGGCAATGTTATGCAAATTAAACGAAACAGCTGATAAAGTTATTAAGTTTGTTAATATTTTTAAAGTATGTACTTAGTGGATTAAAATGTGGTACATATTAACCAAATGAGACGATTGTGTATCTCCTTGTTTAGGAGTAGGTTCGATTACGGCACTATGTTATATGATGATGCAAGTTAAAGTCATCTCAAAAAGCTAGATAAACTACAAAATACGTTTTTGAGATTAATAGGGGGATTTGTTGTCTCTCTGTTTACAACCTTTACACATAGATAGGTATTACTTTTAGGAAAATTAACGTTATAACTTTGAAGAGGAGTTGCTAAATTTTAAAGATATTAAAAGTATTGGAGGCAGAGAAAAATAACGCTATACATCCATGGTCCAAAATTAGGTATGTTTTCTTGGAAAACTTGGGTCAGCTATGTGGATCTTTCTAAAAATATAAACGACAATAGAGATGTTTATAACGTAAAACGATTGTACACACCGTCTAAACTAAGAGAGATATGTAGTCAATACATTAATCGGCATTTTGACGCATGTTTTAAACTTTTCACTGACGGGTCGAAGGAAGGTTGGAGCGGCCTTCTTCGATCCACAAACTAACACTTCTATGAAACTCAATATAAGCTGTAATATGAATATAATGTATGCTTAACTTATTGCAATAACTAAAGCCTCGGCATATGTTTAATCATTTAATGGCGGCGAGTATGTTATTTTCTTAGATTCGCAGAGCGTTCTCCAGCATCTGGCACGGTGTTCCTCGAAGATTCGAAGAACCCGGATAACCTATAACATAATGCGTTCTATACAAAATCTAGAAAGTTATAATTAGTATGTAACATGACAGTGCACACCTTCACATTTTGGATTGACCGAGAAAGAGACTGACGATAAACGAGCTGAAGAATCTCTTGTAGATGGTATAAATTTGTAGTAAAAAATCGGTGTTTCCAACTATAATCAGAATATTTTAATAAAGATCGCTGACTAAAGGTATTTGGTATGGAACCATTCAGCCTACTATAATGAAACATCTCTGGATCGATTAAGCTAATATGTGCAGGTCAGATATTATTTTTTTTGATAAGATGGCAAACGGGTAGACGTATCGCCTTATGGTAAGCGATTACCGCTTAGTCTTACCTTTAGCTGTTGTACGTACAATTAGATTTTTTATGCAAAGTACGTAAAAAGTGAAATTTGTGATATAACAAAGAGTATTATAATAAATGTGTTATGAGTAGGTATATCACTGTTAAAGTAATCTAGATGGCCACGGTTTTTAACACAATATGTCGCCACCACCATCAAAACATCCTCCCAAATCAAAGCGCCCAAGATTTACTAAAGGAGAAAAATGTATATTCACCTATTTAGTAGTAACGTTTTCCTTAATTCTATTGACAAGTTTTATATATTTTATTCATCTGTTGGTAGTGAAACATACAAAAAATCAAGCATTGAAAATATCCCGCCGATTTCAACCACTTAGTAAGTATAAATTATGTAAAGTTATCATAAATATCGTTATACAAATGACTCTAAAATAGCCTAGGAAAATTGTATTTTTGCCCTAGCTTATATTTACAGTATTAATAATGTAATTGTGGGGGAACGGGTATCATGTTCCACCCAACACAAAGGGAGGATCCTCCGACCAGGCGAGGTGATCATGCCTGGCGGGCTACTGCCCAACAGTTGATGTTGGGATGTTGTATATATGCTAATCGGCGCGAGAACTATTGGTCCGAGAGCTGGCACCAATTTTTGGGTAGGTATTTGAGGCAAGTTGAAAACTTGTCAGATACCTCTCCTATTATATCCCAACTCGGGACTGCAGACCTGGCTGGTGAGTAGCGGGGCTAAATCAACCACTACATTTAAAAAAAAATGTTTTTTTCTTCCCCAAGAATATATTTGAGGCACTACGCAATTTATATGTTGCAGTGTAATACTTAATGAATACGAAAAAAAATAAGCCAGATAATTTAATCGGGGTTTTAACATTGCCAGACGCGTGCAAAAATATTTTGCAAAAAATTATAAAAAATGTTTTTGAGGCAGCTTGAAATTTCAATAGAGTATTATTTATAACTAAAAAATAAGATTCCCAAAATGACAGATCATTTCGGTGGGGCTTTCTACCTGCCAGGTGATCAAACAAATAATGAATTGGTACGAGGTTGGTTTTTTTCTTCCCCAAAAATATATTTGAGGCACTACGCAATTTATATATGTTGCAGTGTAATACTTAATGAATACGAAAAAAAATAAGCCAGATAATTTAATCGGGGTTTTAACATTGCCAGACGCGTGCAAAAATATTTTGCAAAAAATTATAAAAAATGTTTTTGAGGCAGCTTGAAATTTCAATGGAGTGTTATTTATAACTAACCGCCAGAGCCAATAGTAACGCGGCAAGCAAGAACAAAAGACAGCTGTCGTTATGCGCTCTCTCTCACACTACAGCTTGTCTATAGCACTACAGGCTCGTACCAATTCATTATTTGTTTGATCACCTGGCAGGTAGAAAGCCCCACCGAAATGATCTGTCATTTTGGGAATCTTATTTTTTAGATATAAATAACACTCCATTGAACTCAAATTGATACTGTAGACATCTGAAAGAAAAGAGGATTTAGATATATCTTAATAAGGAATTTAATCTATTCACAATTATGCCATCAGTAAAAAAGCACTTTTCGACTTTACGAATATATTAAAATAAAGAAGAATTGATGGCTGTTGTGGATACAAATTACGTTATTATAATACAATAATAATAATTCTTCTTCTTCTTAATAAATGGCAAACTGTGCCGATGTCAACAATTCTGCCAATGTCAAGTGCGATGGAAAATATAATAATAATTAAAACTTCATAGATGCTTTGTTTAAATAATAACTTCATCACATTAACTTTATAAAGGTTAAACTTCATACATCTCAACTGTTCTGGGGACAGGGGAGGACACATATTTTTCTTTCTTTTACAAGTTAAACAACTTAACAATACTAATATGTCCCTATTGTTCATTTAGTATACCAACATCACAATTGCAACGTAAAACGAAACACGACATCAAAGAGCACTCTACGCAATTATTTCATTGCAGTACGTACCCAATGCTCAAAGAAATAAAATAAAATTGACATGGGAGCATGTGCTGCCTCGTGGAAAACCTGTATAAAATGATTTTTTCATTGTTTTTCACTGAGTAAAGCCCAAACCATAATTCTCAGTGGATGGGCGCTCAAAGGACGCATAGCATTCAAGTCTCATTAAATATAACGTCCACGGACCGTAATACGCACTTACTATAGAATGACCCCTCTGATTGCACTTTTGTACTGCAAGTTTTAATTAGAAAGATTTTAATAATAAATAAATTAATGTTTCGGACATTTAAACACACAACGCCATCTACTCCCAAGCTAAACAGAGTTTGTGTTATGGGTACTAGACAAGTGATATAAATACATATATATATACTGTTTTTTTTGGTACATTCATATTATCGTTGGCACAAATATTATACATAGAAAATGATCCAAACTCCGAAATAATACCGTGATACCGTAATACCGAGAAATACCGTGGGAGAGCCACGCTTCGGCATGAATGGGCCGACTCGACCGGAGCAATACCAAGGCCTCACAGAGAACCGGTGTGAAATAACGCTCGCGCTGCGTTTCACCGAGTGAGTGAGGATGCCGGAGGCCCATACCCTAACCCGTCCCTCCATCCCCCTTCCTTTGGGGGATGCAAAGGCTGGCAACGCACTTGTGACGCCTCTGGTGTTACTGGTGTACATGGGCGGCGGTAATCGCTTACCACCAGACGATACGACTGCTCGTTTGCTCCCTATTCAATAAAAAAAAAATTTGTAGATCATACAAACATTTCATTCGGCCCGGGAATCGAATCCGAGTCCTCAAGCACAGCAGTCGCATACGCTAGCACCGCGCCGCCGAAGCAGTCAATTGTCAATAATTAACAATCTTTGCTTTTGAAATAATTCGTCAAAACTGCAGTAAAAATTCGATCATAATTTAAATGATTTCTTTCTTTTTAGCTTTCTGCCCTTCTATTCCATATGAACTTTAACTCAACTCCTACGTTCTGATAATTTGCGTAGAAATCAAATTACACAAAGTATGTATGGTACAAAGATTTTGCTTTGCGTATTACTATATAAATAACTAAGAGCTAGTTCAGACCCTGTGGAAATCACGCGGTCGCAATCCGCATGGTTCCAATTCGTGAGGATTGAAAGTGTTCGGACAGGCACGTTGAATGTGCGCAGTGATTTAGGGTGACAGCTGCTTAATTTCAACATTGGAAGCCGAAGAAACAATGTTTGTGTTCTTGCTCCTTAAAAGAAAAAGGCTAGTACTCCTACGTCCTTTGGAGAACTTTCAACTTTCGTCGTGACACTTGGTCTTAGCCCTTGATATGATCAGTGAACCAATTGCCTCTTTTGATACCCGTGAGGCCAACCGTGTATGTGTAGTGTAGTGAACCATTTATTTTCGTATATTTATCAGTACATGTTTATTTTGTGTAATAGAACACTGTGAGTAATCACTGCTAATGACAGATGGAGACGATGGAGACTCTGCTGGTGGGATTTTATTATATCCAGTACGATATCAGAATCCAGGTTTGAATATTGTTGGTCGTGCCAAAATTAATCGTATCTTGCTAGTTTGTAATACAAATGGGCGATGGTAATGTCTGCCTCTTCTCTATTACCTTGAGCATTCCAATTTTAGTCCACACGCTTGTTTTCTGGGACTTTTATTAATTCCTTGTACCGTGATAGACCAAAAGCTTATCATCATCTTGATTGGAAATACTTTCCTGCACTTCTCTCTGTATTTTATCCCGTGACTGAATGCTTTCTTCCAAAATGTTTTCTTATCGATCTTCTTAAGCAATTTATTTGTCTTTATTTTATTAGAGAGGGATCGTATTTCACGTGGTCTTGGTTTTTGTGTTTCCTTTCCTCCTTTTTCGCTTCTTCTATGATACTTTGTTTCCAACTGACTCCTAAAGAAACAAAAGCAATCCAAAATACGTGTGTTTTGAACCTTTACATCTACCAAAACCAGAATGAATTGATTTCCCTTTTTGAATTCCTTATTGCAGGCATCACGTAGGTTATTCCATTTCTTTTTGCAATTTTTTTTGCATTGATGATATGGCAATCAGCCGGATCACTCGAATCAGCTATTTCTGCCAAGGTGAAGTATTTATAGTCGAGTCTTCAAGTATTCGCCGTGATGATATTAATGATAAAAAATATATATAATGAGGATGACATGAAATGGGGACCGTCTTTCGAAAAAACAAAAAGAAAAAGTCCCTGTAGTTGTGTTGTCCGCAAAAAATTTTAGCCTCAACTGAGCGAAGATATGTGGAAAAAAGTTACTATAGACTCAGAAATATCAGAAAATTCCCAAAATTGCATAGGCGCCATAGACGGCAAGCATATAAGGGTTTTAATGCCACAAGATTATGGATGGTATTGTTGGCATTTTGCAACTCTCAACTATTGTTTTATTTTACTGCCTCGGTGGCGTAGTGGTACCGTATACGACTGCTAAACACGAGGTCTCGGGTTCGATTCCCGGGTCGGACCAAATGTTTGTATGATCTGCAAATATTTGTTTCGAAGTTTGGGTGTTTTCTATGTATAATATGTATGTATTTACAAAAAAAAGTATATATGTATTTATATCAGTTGTCTAGTACCCATAACACAAGCTCTGCTTAGCTTGGGACTAGATGGCGTTGTGTGTTAGATGTCAGAAATATTTATTATTATTTTATTATTATTATTTTCATTGACATCTGCACTTTAGCGAAGATTAATAGAAAAATAATGACACATGCCAAAATCTAAACCAATATCTAACACATATCCATCACCACTACCATACGATATAGTTGGCGATGAAGTATTTGGTTTATCGGAAATAGCCTGAAATGCGACCAATGTTGGTAAAGGGTTATCATAGGAAAACTTTTTTACCGTAGCTTACCAGAACAGAAAGGAGCACATCCTCTGTAAACATTAGATACGAATATGCTAATTACTTTGTGAAAGGCAGGGTCGTATAGGAAAGCAAGATACAAAAATATTAAATTATTAGTTGGTATCATCACAAAGAATGTTAATTAATTTATTTATTTATTTATTCATAGGTTTGTCTACAGTTGTCGTGCGATCCATGGTCCTCTATGGGGCACCCGTCTGGTCTAAGGATCTGGCGGGTTCCCCTCGCTGTAAGGCTCAAATAGGGAGTCTGCAGCGGCTGATGGCCATACGGGTCGTACGGGGCTACCGTACGATATCATACGAGGCAGCGACGGTCCTGGCGCGATATCCACCCTTCGACATTCTGGCCGACATGGACACGATGGTCTACGACCAAATTCGTTCTGCCGGTCGGAGTGACGAAGAGACAGCGTCGGACCATGAGCCCGGAATGTTACGGCGGAACGCACATACGCAAGCTCTACGGGCTTGGCAGGCACGGCTCGACATACAGGGCTGTGCTAGCCAACGCGCTGTCGGGGCCGTTCTGCCGAGCTTCGAAGCTTGGATAGGAAGAACCGACTGTGTCACCTACCGATTGACTCAGATACTCACCGGGCACGGTTGCTTCGGTGAGTATCTGAATCGAATACGACGGGAGGCCACACCAAAATGCCACCACTGCGGGTCCGAACGGGACTCCGCCCAGCACACACTGGAGGACTGCCCAGCGTGGGAGTCCGAGCGTCGAGTCCTGGTCGGACAGATTGGACAAAACCTGTCGCCGCCAGCATTGATCGCGGCAATGCTGGCGAGTGGTGAGGGATGGGAAGCCGCGGTCTCCTTCTGTGAGGACGTTATGCTCCAGAAGGAGTCCGCAGAGCGTGATCGGGAAAGGGCCGATCTCGCTCGAAGGAGGCGACGAAGGGGACGTGGTAGAGGTCGCTAGCTCCCCAATCGTCGTCTAAGGGTCGCTGCAGCCACATGTAGGGGAAATGTGGCCGCTGCAAACGACCCGGGAAGGTGACACCGCATTGCGGCCGGGGGTGTCGTCGTGGGCGGGTCGTTGTTCCGCCTCTTACTGTCTAAAACGGTGTGAGGCGTGACAGCGTACCGCCCTGGGGGTGACTCTGGTCACCCTGGGATGTACCTCAGTCATGGGGTACGGCAGAGGGGACTCCAGAAGCCGCCGATGCGTTCCTGGAGCTCCCCTTGACTGCCGAGGTAGGCCACCGCGGGGTTTAGTGGGTAGACCGGTCTTCCGGGAGTCCCACACACGCCCTTCGTCTCCCCATGAAGGGTATGGTGCGAAAAGCATTCCCCGCGTAAAAAAAAAAAAAAAAAAAAAAAAAAAAAAAAAAAAAAAAGGTTTGTCTACAGTTGTTACACATTTGTTAAGAATTACACATGTACCAACAATTCATAAAATATACCTAGGTGTACTTCATAAATCGGCAAACACAACATTCATGAAAAACATTCGGATTCTAGTATAAACAAACTTCGTTGAACTTGGTAATCAGTTTACAGAAATTAAATTTAAAAATAAACATATCATAAAAGGAAGACAAAGACAAATAGTCATTTACATAGTTTATAAAACCAATATAATTAATACAGTTTAATTGAACCTGATACTAACTGCAGTTATTTCTGCTGTAAACTTGGCTTTTAAATTTTTAAAGTTAACCACGGAAAATGTAAAATTTTTTTTTTTTCAATCAATCCTCGTTTTTACTAGACATCTCAACCAGCTCCTGCTAAGCCCTGTTTTTGGCAATTTTATTAGAATAATCTGCACACTGAGTGTCCCACACCGCTGGTCTTTCTGTCAACCGCGTTTTAATGTACTTAAGGTCCGTGTGATTTTTGTCGCGTCTGAAGTTCTGAACTATTTGTTAGGTGAAACTTTACCAAAATAAATAAAATAACTTAAAATATGTATTTTACAAATATAATTAGTTAGGTTTCTTAATGAACATAATCATCATCATCTAAATGAAACAATACCTTTTCATTATTGCTACAAAGTTTATTTGCATAAAATTTAATGCTAATGAAGTGTATCTGTATATATATATATATACATACCTACGTATGGTTGAATTAATAAAGATAATTAAGAAATTTAACAAGTATTAAAATAATATTTAGCATTTGTGTATAAATTTTAGGTACAAGTTTTTTTTTGTAAGAGTTCAATATACAGTTTTATGAACGTTTTCTATGAAGTTCACTTTTTGCCTGTTGCATTCGCCTGGTCCATTGTTGTGGATCAACAGTCAAAGGCATTCCTACGATGGGATTGATAGGTGTAAGCAGGGCTGTTACTCGCACTATAGGGAATAAATTTATATGTGAATAGTGAAAATAATACAAAAAAAGGGTATATTACCTTTTTGGCTTTATGATATACCTTGCATTTACCGGGCGAAGGAAGGAAGCATAAAAAGCGTAACAAACAAACTTACATTCACATTTATAATTATAGATAGATAACGGAATCGGGCAATTAGTTTCACGTACACAGAAAATTGTATAGGGATGTTTTTCTGCCAGAACTTTTAAACGGCTGTCCGGTTTGACACAATGTAAATTACTTCGAAAGAGGTCGTGGGCAAAAACTGCCTCGGTGGCGTAGTGGTAGCGTATGCGACTGCTATGCATGAGGTCTCGGGTTCGATTCCCGGGCCGGACCAAATGTTTGTGTAATCTGCAAATATTTGTTTCGGAGTTTGGGTGTTTTCTATGTATAATATGTATGTATTTACAAAAAAAAAGTATATAAGTATTTATATCAATTGTCTAGTACCCATAACACAAGCTCTGCTTAACTTGGGACTAGATGGCGTTATTTGTAAAAAAAAACAAAAAAAGAAAAAAAAAAAATGTTAATAGGGGTGAAATAAACAGCGCTTTAGAAAAAGTAAACGCCCCACACGAATTTTGTTACATTGTATGGTACTGCGGGGAACTTGAACAATAATTTGTGAATCACACAAAGTCTTAAGGAAATCTGGAATTCAAACCCACTAATGTATCTTTTACTATAACCACCTGAAGTGGCTATGGGCAGCTTAAGCCTCTACGCATTCTTTATTCATACGCGTTACTTGGTTATAAAACACTCCAAGTAACACTTGAGCTAAAGAGCATGCTGAGCATGAGCTGACATTCACTGCAAGAATCTCTGTTGCAATCTAGCTAGGTACTAGAATTTACGCAGATGACAATTGTATCTCTACTGTGCACAAAGTTTAGCGACGTTAATAACATCAACACTAGAAATAAAGATGAACTAGTGTTGTCAACTACTAGATTACAAAGAGTGAGCAAGTCTTTGTGTGTGTGTTAGGATTCTACAATAAAATTCCAATCCAATTCCAATTTTTTATTGCGTGTGGGTATAGTCTTGACTTGTAATATCTGGTGGTTTTGAGTATTGCCCCGGCCTATCGAAATGTCTCCTGCTGGCGGTAGTGTCGCGCTTCGGGTCGTTAATCCTGACTTGTGCCGGTTAGATAACACGATGGCTGGGGCTCGTATGCCATCTTTATGGACAGGCCGACTCAAACTATGGTACTGTCTTCACAAGGCCAACCGAGATCCTATACTGTACTTGCATAGAATTTATTATTTTTTATTTCAATGTTCACGGTTTTAAAAAAAAGAACATCTCTGTGGTTTGTTTCTGGTTATAAAATCCGACGTGTAAAAATATCTGAAAAGGTTTACTTACAAAATATATATCATTCATCACTAATGTAGCTAAAACTGATTAAACAACGTCTCCTTGACATTCATGTCCGACAAAAACTTAGGATATATTTTAACATAGAAAAAAATGTAATTAAAAAAATATCGACGGGTTGCACTCCGGGAGTGCCGGCAGAAGTGAAAACTTGAATATTAACGTTGTGCATTTTTGATATTTTGGAATGGTTAGAGAATAATTTTGAACGAATTGCTTTCATTATCAGTATAAAAGTACTATTATTTATGTGGTGGAATACAACATTCATTTATTGCGCTATCGTACACAAACATGACAATTTATATTACATACACACACGAACATTCGCGCAAGCGCCCTGCGCCGCCTGTCCTCTCTCCATCCGTCTTACGAATTTTCGATCAGGTCACGTGACCTGACGCGAGTTTATACATTTTTACCCATTCCAAAAAATGTACACAGCGCCGCTAAAGAAGTTTTCACTTCAAAAATGAGTCACACTTATGTATGTGTATGTAAGTAATTACTTATAATCAATAAGATACACAGTCAAACGATACAAAAAATTAGAATTTCGATAAACCAGCGTAATAAACGAGAATTAACGCAAAATGTCTCGTGAACTGTGCGTGTGGTGACGGATCAAAATAGTAAGAGGCGAATAAGGGACAAACTACACAGGACAACATCACTTCAAAGAGAAGGAAAACTTAAAACAAACTCTGTACTAACAGCAGTTGACTGTTTATAGTCGTTCCAATACTTTATTTAACTTTTGACAGATCACGCACATAAAGTTTTGTAATAATTTTTGATACAATGTACTACAGATAATACTGTACTTTATGGGCGGGCTCCGCCTACTTAGGGATGTGTCATTCGTAATTAATGACCACAGACTATAAAAACGGTTTTGAAATAAATCGATTATCGATTATATTAATAAAACATACAATAAAATTATTGTGATTATATTTTATATCAAATCACGTAAAAAGCTTTATTATTTTGCATTAAAATGCCCTAAATGTCTCTGTTTCAATGCATAAATAATTTGCGTAATGAAAACAGTTCCATCGTACTCGTACCTAGTAATGGGATCGAATGTATTCGCCGCAAATTAATGAATCTAAAATAATTGTTTAGACATACTATAGTTGGTTCAAATAAAAACTACCTGCGGTACCTACTTGTAATGAACAGGTACAAAATGTTGAAATTCGTAGTAATTTACGGATTAAAAATAAAACAACCAAAAGAGGTACTGTAATACTAATTTTAATTATAAAGAATCGTCTTCTTCGTATGACCAGGAATCATCATCACTTGAGTTCTCAGTAATATTGATTATCATTTCTTGGATAGATAAATTGTCGAATGCAACATCCCGATCCCAATCCGACATTATCACCTTCTTTGTTTTTTCTACAACATTCGCCCAGTTTTCTGGAGTTACTTTTTCACACGCATTTTTCAGTAAATTCAGCAGTTTTCTTGCGGTGAAAGGAGGAGTTGTATTGTTCCTCGCAGCATATCCTTTAACTTGTGCCCAGATCATTTCAATTGCATTATATTGGCAGTGATATGGGGGAATTCTGAGGACGGTATGCCCATGCTCTGCTGCCATTTCATCTATGACGTATCGTTTTGGCAGCTTCTTTGTTTTTAATATCTTTACTAACTCTACTTTTAGTAGGGACTCATTCACCTCTTCGCCATTGTCACGGAGCCAGTTTATAATTTCATGTTTTTTGTTGGCCTATTTTATTAATTTGACGAGAGTGATAAGGTGCATTATCAATAAATATTATTGATGGCTCTTCGAGTGATGTAAGCATTTCTCTGAACCACTTTTCATACACGTTCGAATTCATCTCCTCATGATAATCTCCTGTTTTCTGGGATTTAAAAGCTAATAGAGCGCCTGGCACAAATCCTTTTACTGTTCCTGCATGACAAATAATCAGTCGTTCGCCTTTTCCCATTGGTACTGTAGAAGTGGAGCCAACGGTGTTGTCAGTCCAAGTTTTTGACAGCGTATGATTCGCATTGAGCCAAGTTTCATCTGTGAAAACAACATTCGACCAATCTTCTATTTTTTTTGCTTGTCTTAAAAAATCGCATCTATACAAAGCAATATCATTGCGTTCCATTAAAATTTTTCGTTTGTCACATTTTTGGAATAACATTCCAATGTCTTTCAATACCTTTGTCAGAGAAGATTTTTGACCACGGAACAAACCACTATTTCGAAGAGATTGTGTTAGTTTTTTTAATGTTGGAATCTCTTTTCGTTGGTAATAGTCGTATATATGACGACGAATAGCATCAGCGTCAAAATTGTCAACGGCTGTAACTTTACTAGGCGGACGTTTTTTCTTAGGTGTAGATAGCTTATTCTGTTCCATGCCACTGCTGCCGTAGCCTTCTTTTGTTATTTTTGCCACTGTTGGAGCACTAATACCTAATGCTGCTGCAACACGGTCTCTAACTTGAGTCACTGGTATAAGAGGCCCACCATTACGGCTTTCCTTTTCAAAGTATTCACGAAGTCGCAAGACAAACTCTCTTGTTTGTCCTTTGAGTACTTTCTTTTTTGGCATTTTGACAGTAACGAAGGCAGGAACGATACGCTCAACTCAACCAAACGTGAGAATTCACAAATAAATCAATACGGAGGAATATAAATACTCAACTATATTGAAGGTTACTCATTGAAATACTGTAGATTATTTTAAAATAGACATAGAGAGATTTAATAAAGATCATCAATAGTTTAACAAATACAATATTAACCACTGAATTACAACACAATACAATAATACATTTTGAAAATTCAGTTCCTTTTATATATTTTTTCATGACATAGAACCGTCATATTTGAACAACATTCTTTTAATCCATTTCTTCTTTATTTTGACAAAGGAGGTCGCACATTGAAACACATAGAAATATGAAGTACGAAATTATCTATAAAATAATGAGTTTGTTAAATCGATTAAAACTTCTTAATGCATAAAATCGATCGATGAAAGAAATCGAATAGGTAACGGGTCAGGGTATCACTATTTGATTAAGTATTAGAGCTGTCAAAAGTTAAATAAACTATTGGAACGACTATACGTCCGTTACTAATGTGATACATACCTTTGAATTGTCTGAAGTTTCGGTCGGTATGTGCCGATCGCTGTCACAGATCAAAACATCGTTTATAGTCGTTCCAATAGTTTATTTAACTTTTGACAGCTCTAATACTTAATCAAATAGTGATACCCTGACCCGTTACCTATTAGATTTCTTTCATCGATTGATTTTATGCATTAAGAAGTTTTAATCGATTTAACAAACTCATTATTTCATAGATAATTTCGTACTTCATATTTCTATGTGTTTCAATGTGCGACCTCCTTTGTCAAAATAAAGAAGAAATGGATTAAAAGAATGTTGTTCAAATATGACGGTTCTATGTCATGAAAAAATATATAAAAGGAACTGAATTTTCAAAATGTATTATTGTATTGTGTTGTAATTCAGTGGTTAATATTGTATTTGTTAAACTATTGATGATCTTTATTAAATCTCTCTATGTCTATTTTAAAATAATCTACAGTATTTCAATGAGTAACCTTCAATATAGTTGAGTATTTATATTCCTCCGTATTGATTTATTTGTGAATTCTCACGTTTGGTTGAGTTGAGCGTATCGTTCCTGCCTTCGTTACTGTCAAAATGCCAAAAAAGAAAGTACTCAAAGGACAAACAAGAGAGTTTGTCTTGCGACTTCGTGAATACTTTGAAAAGGAAAGCCGTAATGGTGGGCCTCTTATACCAGTGACTCAAGTTAGAGACCGTGTTGCAGCAGCATTAGGTATTAGTGCTCCAACAGTGGCAAAAATAACAAAAGAAGGCTACGGCAGCAGTGGCATGGAACAGAATAAGCTATCTACACCTAAGAAAAAACGTCCGCCTAGTAAAGTTACAGCCGTTGACAATTTTGACGCTGATGCTATTCGTCGTCATATATACGACTATTACCAAAGAAAAGAGATTCCAACATTAAAAAAACTAACACAAATCTCTTCGAAATAGTGGTTTGTTCCGTGGTCAAAAATCTTCTCTGACAAAGGTATTGAAAGACATTGGAATGTTATTCCAAAAATGTGACAAACGAAAAATTTTAATGGAACGCAATGATATTGCTTTGTATAGATGCGATTTTTTAAGACAAGCAAAAAAAATAGAAGATTGGTCGAATGTTGTTTTCACAGATGAAACTTGGCTCAATGCGAATCATACGCTGTCAAAAACTTGGACTGACAACACCGTTGGCTCCACTTCTACAGTACCAATGGGAAAAGGCGAACGACTGATTATTTGTCATGCAGGAACAGTAAAAGGATTTGTGCCAGGCGCTCTATTAGCTTTTAAATCCCAGAAAACAGGAGATTATCATGAGGAGATGAATTCGAACGTGTATGAAAAGTGGTTCAGAGAAATGCTTACATCACTCGAAGAGCCATCAATAATATTTATTGATAATGCACCTTATCACTCTCGTCAAATTAATAAAATACCAACACAGGCCAACAAAAAACATGAAATTATAAACTGGCTCCGTGACAATGGCGAAGAGGTGAATGAGTCCCTACTAAAAGTAGAGTTAGTAAAGATATTAAAAACAAAAAAGCTGCCAAAACGATACGTCATAGATGAAATGGCAGCAGAGCATGGGCATACCGTCCTCAGAATTCCCCCATATCACTGCCAATATAATGCAATTGAAATGATCTGGGCACAAGTTAAAGGATATGCTGCGAGGAACAATACAACTCCTCCTTTCACCGCAAGAAAAATGCTGAATTTACTGAAAAATGCGTGTGAAAAAGTAACTCCAGAAAACTGGGCGAATGTTGTAGAAAAAACAAAGAAGGTGATAATGTCGGATCGGGATCGGGATGTTGCATTCGACAATTTATCTATCCAAGAAATGATAATCAATATTACTGAGAACTCAAGTGATGATGATTCCTGGTCATACGAAGAAGACGATTCTTTATAATTAAAATTAGTATTACAGTACCTCTTTTGGTTGTTTTATTTTTAATCCGTAAATTACTACGAATTTCAACATTTTGTACCTGTTCATTACAAGTAGGTACCGCAGGTAGTTTTTATTTGAACCAACTATAGTAAGTCTAAACAATTATTTTAGATTCATTAATTTGCGGCGAATACATTCGATCCCATTACTAGGTACGAGTACGATGGAACTGTTTTCATTACGCAAATTATTTATGCATTGAAACAGAGACATTTAGGGCAATTTTTTACAATACAAAATAATAAAGCTTTTTACGTGATTTGATATAAAATATAATCACAATAATTTTATTGTATGTTTTATTAATATAATCGATAATCGATTTATTTCAAAACCGTTTTTATAGTCTGTGGTCATTAATTACGAATGACACATCCCTAAGTAGGCGGAGCCCGCCCATAAAGTACAGTATTATCTGTAGTACATTGTATCAAAAATTATTACAAAACTTTATGTGCGTGATCTGTCAAAAGTTAAATAAAGTATTGGAACGACTATAAGCTTTTGTTTTTGGTAGCAACCCTGGGTGTACATATCGGGCGAGTATAGAATCCTTACTAAGAACGTAACGTATAAAATACACCAAAGTCTCGCAATTCGCAACTCAGTTTCTCTACCGAAAAACAATTTTGATTTAGGTAATTCTTACTTTATTTATAAACTAATGACATCTAATAGTGACCATGTCCGTCTATATAAATAATAATGAGTCGCTGAAATGTATGTACGCGCATAACTGCTGATCGACTGCACCAAATTGGATATACTTTTTGTGTGTTTGTTATTGTTAGGACAAAGTTTGTATAGAAGAAAATTAAAAGATAACCAATTTTTTTGTACGCGACTCGTCTCAGTTAGAAACTGAGGCGGGTCTAATTACTAAAACAAGATTTTCAGAAAGTTAGAAAATATTTATAAAGAAAAATATGGAGGTACAAAGTTCGCCGGATCAGCTAGTATTGTATTGGATATTTTAATTTATTTTGATGAAAATGAAATGAATTTGAAAAATAAATTTTGATATGAATGCATTTTTAAATAGGTATGTTCATGTCAAAAGTAATATGTGAATATATTATTTACAATTAAATTATGTCCATTAGATTCCTGATTGTAAGCATTTTCCATAACAAAATTACGATAATGTCCTAAATTAGTTATCTTTGTTTTATTTTTGCAAGACTTGCAGGGGCACTGTAGCTCCCCTTCGATCCGGATCAAATATCCAGATAGCCTCTCACTCTATACTACGATGAACAGAAATGTACACTTGTACAATTCTGTTCGCCGTCTTTTTTGTTTAGGCTAGGTTTCAGGCACGAAACGTGGATTAAAGCCATAGCCACTCCAAATATTTTACAAAATGACTACAATACGTTCAAAAATTCTCAACTACATCAACTTATTATTTGAAAAAAAGATAGTTTTTGATAGATAAATACGTGTATTACGAATAGGTTTACGTAATGACCAGTGCAAAGCGATTACGATTTAGATCATTTTTCTTCACTTAATTACAAGTACGATGCCTTAGTGCCTTAGTACATTAATACCATGCTGATTCAATTAAAATGTACTTAATCATAAATATTTCTTTTAAAACAGCATTGATGCATGTTAATAAGACGCATTACCAATACGTCGGCATGCTACATATGAATGACAGTTCAGCAGTTATTTGCAACACACTGTTACTTAAAGAACAGTGGTCCCTGGCGCCAGGCCAGTGCACCTCTATGCGAACAGACCCCGTCATGGCGAGTTACTTGCTATTATGGAGGATCACTTATAAAAATGATACTGACTACTTTCGTAAGTAAATTTGTATTAAATAATATTTAGATAATGCAACAATTGTCTTATTTGTAGTATTGCAGTTATGAAACTACTACAGTTAGTTTGTGTTCGGCCGAGATCCTGTCATTAATTGTTTGTTAATTATTTCCATAAATATACAAGTGTACTACAAAAAAGTACTTCAAGCTATCCTTATAGTAGTATAGTCATATGTCGGTTACATAATCTCAGGCTCAGTAGTCAGGATTACTAAACTTTCAATCAAGTCTTAAAAATGACAAATTACTATCCGAGTAATTGGTTTGCTTTTATTTGTGTTTCTGAAACCGGTCTAAATTGTGTATTGCAATGATTGCCTTATGTATCTGTAGCAAACACAATCGGTGTACCTTGGTGGCATAGGATTCTACAGCCTGAAGGTAGTTTTCCAGACGAGTAGGCGCAGTTCATACACGCTACTCTAAGGCATCTACTTCTCCTTTGAATTTTGTGGTGCATACGTCTCGTCAATGTGCACACAGTAAGTAATAATGGACACCAGTATACACTGGCAAAAGTACTACGTGACATTATGATATTGTAATATCGTAGATAACTTGATTAAAATTGTTTTTCTTTCTGCAGAGTCGAACATCAAGCAAACTCTAACACATTCTCATTTCAATAGAGGTGATTTTGAAAATAACATAGGTTTAATAGAACATGTTGACTTAATTCCGGCCATATATTACAAGGGTAAGTTTATAACATACTAACTGACCCACGCAACCTCGTTTGCGTCTTCTATTATGCCCGTGGGGTGAAAATTTTCCCCCGTTTTGAAACTTTTTTCATTGATGCTCCGCTCCTATTAGTATTAGCGTGATGATATATACTATATAATAATAATATTAATAAAGCCTTTTATTCGGACAACAGATTTACAATTTGTTTCTTATACTAATTTACTATAACATATGTATTTTTATTTTTCCATTTTAAATTATTCACTTATTTGCTGCTTCTTTACTTTCTGTGGGTCCGTTTGCCAGTTGGCAAAGGCCTCCTCCAACATGCTGCAACATAGATTTTTGATCTTATTCTGTTTTCGCAATTTTCGTAATTTTCGTATTTGTCGTAATTGTTTTTCCTGTGTTGTTGAAGGGTTGTGGTCTTCATCCCCCACGAGGACCAGTCGGCTTGGGGGAGGTTGTGTTATTTCTTTTGTTTAGTTTTCGTAGTTTGGTTGGATTATCCGTTTGCCGGTTGCTAATTGTTATTGTTTTTTATGAGGTATCAATGAGAGAGTTTGATCGGTTTCTCGTCAAATCGAAGGCGTTTTTCCTGTTATATTTAGCAGAACTTATCGTTTGTTGCTTTTTAGGTTTAGTGGTGTACGTCGACTGTGGAGAAGTAGATGCTTCTCTTTTCCTTTTGTCTGTGTTGGGTCCTTTAACTACTAGTTTATCATAATTCAGATAAGCAATATTTCCCTTTTTCTTCTCCTCTAGTAGCTGTGGTAGTAAAGTCTTTGTATACTATATTATACTATACTATATATTATATAGCGTATAGCCTTTCTAGATAAATGGACTATACAACACTGAAAGAATTTTTCAAATCGGACTTGCGGTTTCTAAACTTAGCGTGTTCAAACAAACTCTTCAGAGCGGTACCCCAGTAGGGCTTAAATTGGATGGCAGATATGTCAACAATCTTAGCTATGCAGATGATATTGTGCTTCTCAGCCCCACGATAAGAGGTTTAAGACATCGTTAAGTTTTGAAGCCATCCAGAGAAATCGCATGGCTCGATTCATATCCAGAGTTGAACGGTGTAAGAATTCCATCATTAAAAGTCTGTCAGATAGGAATATTACGTCCTGTATGTACAAGCACTGGTTAAAAACAGTCGTCTGATATTTTTTATTTTTTCTTTTTATTTTTCGTATGTTCTAGTTTGTTTTATTGGTATTTGTATTATTATTATTTTTTTTATTTCTTTTTCTATCTATTGATGTAAATTACCTATAAACCTTGTGTTTGAAATAAAGAATTATTATTATTATTATTATTTATATATTAGTATAGATTCAATAATTTGCTTACATCTGCGGCTTCGCGTAATCCTGTCGATAACAGTATTTTGTTTTTCGATTCCTCTGTACCCAATATGGCGTTTTCCTATCAGGTTAGTATTTAAAGCTTAAAACTTAACAAATGTACAAATAAAATCTTTGTCACTACTATTAAGATGTGTTTACTCTCAATAATTGAGCACATTAACAACCAGATGCACACTTTTGGTTATTTTATCAGTAAAATTGGTTCAGCCTATTTCTATTTAAAACTTAAACCCATCTCTGTTTTTAATTTAAAAAGCGACATCCCAGGTAGTTCCACCATGAAACCTTAGTAGTCTAGTTTAATTTCGTTGCGAAGAGAACCTTTAGAAAATCGTGAACCAAAACGTTCTATGACCGAAGACTGCAACACACGGGAACGAGAATAGACTTATAACAAAGCCTGTACGCTATATTTATAGAAATAGAATTTATGTTTTTCCGTATAGACAAATTTTTATGGTTCCTTCACGAATTGAATACCAGCTTTTGACCAATGACTGTATTAAGTAGGTATTTTTAAGGACAGTCATGTGGTATTCGTCTAGTCAACAATACTTGAACGTTTAAGTAAAACCTTAATTACTTTCCATACCAATATTTTAAATTCGAAAGTAAATCTGTCTGTTTGTGTCTAGTGAACCAGCGTTAAAAGATAGACATGCTGTCACGGACTTTTTATTGGAATAAGTTAAAATTATTTATAATAATAAATAACAAACCTGCCTTCGCCATTCACGGGCCCTTATGGGTGATTACAGAATTTGATTCTATGCGTGATCTGACACGACCTTGTTATTCATTTTTCATCCCCCCATCTCAGAAAGAGTATTTTTGCCCTTCGATAACTGAGTGCAAAAGCAGTTTTGATCCGCTAAAGCATAAAGTGAATTGAATTTAGAACATCGTGTGCACTAAGTTTGCGAATTCTAAACATCATTAAACCTATTTACTTCTACCTCCATGGTGCCAAATTTATCACACAACCTTTTTTAATTTGTTAAAAACTAAGACACAGACGGAACCTTCTTGGTGTACTTTTTTTAATTTGTTAGCTTTCGATTGGTGAACCGATTTCAATGATTCTTTTTATATGTGAAAGCTGGTGCTTCCCGTGGGGTTTAGATGGGGTGATCTAGTTCTTGAAATCGGATTATTTTCTGTTAAAATATGTGATTATTTCTTTTAATTTTAAGTTGTGAACATCTACCGAATACAGAATAGAACATTTTAGATTTTATAGAAAGACTAGCTGACCCACGCAACCTCGTTTGCGTCTTCCATTGCCCGTAGCGTGTAAATTTTCCCCCGTTTTTTAACGTTCTTCGTTGGTGCTCCGCTCCTATTAGTATTAGCGTGATGATATATAGCCTATAGGCTTCCTCGATAAATGGACTTCAAATTAAGCAGAGCTTGTATTATTATAGCTAGATTGACTGATAGACTACTTATATACTTTTTTTGTAAATATGTATATTATATTATACATAGAAAACACCCAAAGTCAGAAACAAATATTTGCAGTTCATACAAACATATGGTCTGACCCGGGAATTGAACCTAAGAACTCCAGCACAGCAGTCACATACACTACCACTGCGCCATCGAGACAATCAATATAGATAACTACCTGCTGTGCGATTTACCCAATTAGATGAGGGTTGATTTCACTACGACATAGCTTCGACGGCGACGATGAGCAAGTGGATATCGTGGTGCTCCCTGCTAGATAACGAACAGGGCACTGGCGACCGAGTCAGTGGCGATATAACCGTTCCCCCACGCGCGAAATTCGTCTAGAAGTTCTTTTTTTTTTATTCTTTTATAAAAAAGACAACGCCCGCATTAGGAATATACATCCTGTGTCGCGGGGGACTTTACAAACATACATGTAACGGACACAAAGAACACCCAGACTCAGGTCAACACTTTGTGGATCACACAAAGTGATGTCCCACGTGGGATTTGAACCCACGACACTTGGATTAGTAGCAAACGGCGTAGTGACCGCTTAAACCACTAGGCCAACCGTGCAGTCAGAGTTACAGCGGCCTTGGAAACTAAATAACTACAAAAATATATATTTCGATTTTTATGCGGTTTTTACTAATATAACTTATTATTGATATTGGTTCAAGGTGTTGGAAAAATTAAACCGCAAAACTTCTCGGGGTAACATAGGCTATATTATATTTTCCGTAAAGAACCCGTGCGAAGCCAGAGCGGATTGCTAGTATATATAGAAATGATAAAAGAGTACAATTTGGAGGAAAAATTGAAGGGAAGCGCAGTAGAGGCGAACATCATGGACTAAATTATAAATAAAATAAATAAATAATGAATAATGCCGCTATCTACTGAACCAAGTGTTGTGGGTTCAAATCTCACATGGGACAACAATTTATGTGATCCCAAATTGTTGTTCTGAGTCTGGATGTTCTTTGTGTCCGTTTCGTGTTTGTTTGTAAAGTACTGGACACATGATGTGCCTGATGCGGGAGTTGTCTTTTAAATAATAATAATTTTTAAAACTTTACAAGCGTATGCTTACATAGTATACTAAAATTTAAAAAAACCCATAACAGTAATTTTGACATACATATATCGATTTTTTTAATTTTCCATAACTTAACATCGCATCGCTAAGAACGCTGTGAGAAAGATCTTTTTAATTTACGTTGCAATTCAATACATATTATAATTTTTTGTTTAAGTATCATTATTTGTTTATCAATGCTTTTGAAAATGGGATTGTCTAAGCTGTCGGATAACGTAATAAGAATCTCGTAATTTGACATGCAAATTTGATCTCAGGCGGGGTCTAATCTATCGTATAGAAGTGGGAGGGTCTAGACGAGGCAAACAAACATTAAGCATGACGCCGTGGACTTAGTAGAGTGCGGAACGTACGAGTATTACGCTCCAATGGTGCTGTCCTATCTACAGTGGGTGTTTATCCATAGCTGGCACGTATTAAAAACATAGCTGGCAGGTATTAAAATCATAGCTGACAGGTTTTAAAAACATAGCTGGCAGGTATTAAAATCATAGCTGACAGGTTTTAAAAACATAGCTGGCAGGTATCAAAATCATAGCTGACAGGTTTTAAAAACATAGCTGGCAGGTATTAAAATCATAGCTGACAGGTTTTAAAAACATAGCTGGCAGGTATTAAAATCATAGCTGACAGGTTTTAAAAATATAGCTGGTAGGTATTAAAATCATAGCTAGAAGGTATTAAAATCATAGCTGACAGGTTTTAAAAACATAGCTGGCAGGTATTAAAACCATAGCTAGAAGGTATTAAAATCATAGCTGACAGGTTTTAAAAACATAACTGGCAGGTATTAAAATCATTCTTTTTCTTTTCTTTTTTAAAAAGACAACTCCCACATTAGGAATAAACATCCTGTGTCGTGGGGGACTTTACAAACATACATGAAACGGACACAAAGAACATCCAGACTCGGGACAACAATTCGTGGATCACACAAAGTGTTGTAACGCGTGGGATTTGAACCCAAGACACATGGCGCAGTAGCAAACGGCATGGCGACCGCTGAAACCACTCGGCCAACCGGCATAGCTGGCAGGTATTAAAATCATAGCTGACAGGTTTTAAAAACATAGCTGGCAGGTATTAAAATCATAGCTGACAGGTTTTAAAACATATCTGGCAGGTATTAAAAACATAGCTGGCAGTTATTAAAATCATAGCTGACAGGTTTTAAAAACATAGCTGGCAGGTATTAAAATCATAGCTAGAAGGTATTAAAATCACACTTTCGAATTTATTTATTAACTAGCTGAACCCCACGATGCTACGACAATAACCCGGGCAACACCGCGAGGCGAAGCTAGTATCTTCATAAATTGTAGCCTATGTGTTATTCTGATTTATAAGCTATATTATTGTGAAGTCTCATCAATATCCATGCAGTAGTTTTTTCGTGAAAGAGTAACAAAAATCCATCCGTCCATACTTACAAACTTTCGCGTTTATAATATTAGTATGGTATGGTATGGACTTAAGTGATAGATTCTTTTTACGAAAATATTATAATATAATAAAGAGACATTTAAAATTTGAAAAAAAAATAAAAATAATGAAATATTGTTCCGAGAGAAAAATGTCCGTACTCTTTTTTCTCATATCTTATATTCATTTCTCTTAGAATAACATAATTCTCACTATTGGAATTATAAGAGAAAGGTTTGTAGAATAATAAATCTACTCTGCCCTTGAATAATTGCATCATACAAACATAAATGTTAATAGAAAACTGACATAATGTATACATATGTCAGTTTTCTATAAACGTTGACGAATGACGTCTCTCAACGCTAAGTCACGTGCTCAAAACAAAATTATTGGCCAATAACATAAGAGAAAAAAGTCATTAGCGGTTGTAGAAGAACTATTGCAACTGGCTAGGGGGTCTGTACATAAAGTAGATAGAAAATATTACGCTGTTATTGGAAGCTTGGAAGTTGATAAATTAAATTTCCCTGCTTATATTTTATAGACTGTGAAGCGATTCAAATAACTTTATAACAATTTAAGTAAGGTATTTTTATTACATATTTAATGTAATTTATTGTTTGCAGCTTGTATACTATACCTACTGATTTGTTTACTTTTTTATACTATAAATGTTTTAATTTCAATCACAATGATGAGCGACAGATATTTAAACTAGATACAAGCTACTTATAAACCTATTTATTTACATTTTATTGCATTCTCATATAAAATGAAATGGATATGATAAGTATATACAAAATTTCAGTACGAACAAATATGAAAATTAATACCTTCCCTTCTCAAAAAGCGGGTAAAATAGGTATACGATGTAGTGGTAACAATGGCCAGTTGGTGCCTACAGGTATCTCGCATAGGGGTGAGCCTCGGTACAGTAGTCGTCGAGCTGAGTCTCGGAGCGGACGTCCGTCGAATGCACTATAAATAATTATCCGTACATCGACGACTGCAACTCACCGGGATTTCGCGTTTCGCGTCTCAGGGAGATTTCCTCCTATGGTTATCTCATTTTTCGGTTGAGCAGCCACTTTCGCGCTGTGCGGCCGTGTCTACGATTTGAGCGAAGATGTCCTTTCCTCCTCGTCGTTTTTTCCCGCAACGACCTGAACCACTTTTCTCCAGAAGATTTGTAAGTTGATAATGTTAAATTATTGTTACAGCACCAAGGAATATCCTTTTAAATGATGATGAACTTAAAAAGAATGCTAAAAGAATGTTTCTTTTAGATTGGGATGGCAATGCCTCGGGTTGGTATTGTAGCAATTTAAATAACCATATTATGTATATTTACATAGACATTATTTAACAGATATACCCCAATAACTGACCAGATTGACATAAAAAAGAGAAAAAAGAGCTTAAAAAAACTTATGGAGTACAAAAGGGTTGACGGAAAAAGAAATAACAACGCAATAAAAATTTCTTCGACAAAAAGATTTAAAATAATTATTTGGATCAAGTAGTGAATCAGAATGTGAAACATGGAAGCCTTCTGGTGGGTAGTATAGATGATCTGAATAATGGTGATGAGTTGCAACTACAATATTGTTTATTCTGCTTATTTAGATTTCAAGATTTTTTTTTAAAGAAATTTTTTTTTGAGTTCTAAGAAACTTTATAAATTTATTAGTCGATCAATTCAGTGGTACTTGCTGTTCTTATGTAATTTATACTCTTGATTTTTTAAGGAGAGTACTACTTATCAAGTACTGGGCCACTGGGTTTTTGTTAATTATTTTGAAAATTGTTACTTTAAAAAAAAACAAAGTAATTGAAGAAAACATTTTCTTACAAATGTGTCAACTACTGATACATTTAGCTTCACTTCTAAATGGTTACCATATAAGTATTTTCCGTAACATACTTAATTTTTGAATAGTTTCTAAATATTTTTTTTATTATATGTAGCATAGAGGAATAATAAATAATCAATGAGCACCAGAAAAAAAAATCTCAAAATTATATATCTGCACTTAAATCTGAATAAATAGGGATCTATTCATATATCACAAATTATATTTTACTTATTTTTCATGACGCATTATTTCTCATTGAAACTAAACAATATAAAAAATACCGTTCCCCTCCTTGTCTCCAAAATCTGTGAAAAGAAAAATCTAAAATAATTGGAATTACCTAATACCTATATATCTGAAGAAAATGTTAGTAGTGAAATGAATATTCAATTTATTCATTTATTTTACTTTTTATTTTTGACGCAAATCCTAGATTTGCGTAAAAAAATACTTGGTATTTTGTAATGCCACCTGAAGGGAAAGTTCCCTTAACATTGTAGATAGAAAATATTACTTTTATAAAAAAATCCTTTATTTTTGGAAAGAAAGAAACCTGCATTCAAAGATTTCCGAAAATTCGCTTGCCACAACCGGGAATCGAACTGATTAATAAGTATTTATTCTCGAATTGGAACAACTGGCTCAATCGATTTTTTTGTGGGGATATGTAAAAATCAAATGTACATTAAACCTACCTTATGAATGTAAACGAGTTGAGAGTTGAAGTTCCGAATACATTTACAATATTCACCACAACACGTTATTAAAGGTGATTCACTAGAAATGAATTATTTAGAAGAATACATTTGAGTATCCAAGAAAATGGAGCCCATTTTGAGCAACTAATTAGTTTACCATTTTTGTAAATAATTTAAGATTACATGGTTTTCCTCTCTCTTTTATCAAGGTTATTAGAGTGATTTCATTCTTATAATTGACCCTAACGATCGATGCAACAAAAGTACAGGGTGTAATTTTTACAGATTTTAGTCGGTTCTATTCTCGAGTGTGGCAAGCGGATTTTCGAAAATCTTTGAATGCAGTATTCTTTCTTTTCAAAAATAAAGTAATGTAATAATCTACAGTATTAAAAGTACCTTCCGTTCAGGGAGCATTACAAAATTCCACCCAGTATAGACAAGCGGTGTTTAAATTTGTCTTCAATATTACCTTATTATCTACTTCGTCATTTTTAAAATCGTTTGTTTTCTTTGGGTTGCAATTTGAACAAATATCGACGTATTAATAGTAATGATCAGAATTATAACATATCTCGTTACTTGTGTGAGGCAAACTTAAACACATTTCATATGTGAGTTCACCCTTTTTTTTTATAGGACAAACGAGCAGACGTATCGCCTGATGGTAAGCGATTACCGCCGCCCATGGACACCCGCAACACCAGAGGCGTCACAAGTGCGTTGCCGGCCTTTTAGGGAGGAGTACGCTCGCTTACTTTCGCTCGCTCGCGTACGCTTACTTTGTAATACAATAAAAATACATTTTACATATTGATATTATTGTTTTGTACTTATAATTTATACTTGTATAGCATAAACTCCACAGCGATATTTAACTTCAGTGAATGGTTTTTAAAGGTGATTTATCAGATGCTGTTGTCAAACCCGTTATACCTGTGAATTATACAATGTGTTCATCTTATGCTGTACCGATTGTGGAAACTTTAAGAAGTTATGAATTTTGCGTCAAATTTGGAACTGAATACGTCCAGACCTCTGGTTAGTTAATCAAATTTTTTTTTTCTTCAGCAGTCCACTACTGCATATAAAAGCTCCTCTTAGAAATTGTGTAGCTTAAAGTATTTATTTATTCAAGATAAATAGTTTGAGACCTTCAGTATGGCTCAAATACTTTTATTATATTTAAAGAAACTTATAAAATGAAAATTTCGAAACAAATATTTTTTCATGTCGAATTTAATATTTTTGTAAGTTTCTATTTATAGATCTTTATTTTTATCTACTCGTCTAGGCTAGTTAAAAATAAACAAATAAATAAATCAATAAAGTTTATTCTTAAATATTAAAATAAAGAATATTGTAATAAAGATTATTTCAAAAGTTAATTCTGTGAATTTTGCAACTAAAGTCTCGACTTATTATATGTATTAATATTACACTCACGAGCTATTGCTCGTGAGTGTAATATTAATACATATAATAATAATAATAAATCTGAATTGATAAAAAAATCACAAACATTTCGAGCACTAATAAATTATTACATTTACTTAAATTACTAATCAATAAAATATGTCACCCATTAAAAAACCACGCACGTTTTCGGCTCCTACGTTTTTTAAACATCCTTCATTGGTGCTCCGCTCCTACAGCCTTCTTCGATAAATGGGCTGCAATAATTCTTCAAATCGGACCAGTAGTTCCTGAGATTAGCGCGTTCAAGCAAACAAACTCTTCAGCTTCACATATTAGTATAGATGTCAATGTAATTGACTTTTACATTACTAAAAATTGCATAAAATAAAATATGTTACTTCTGGTGAACACAATAAAATGTGAAACAATATTTTTTTTCACAAAGAATAATTCATAATTATCCCTTATCTATTAAACTTTTATTAATTCAGTTCCTTTCTGCGAATACTAACAATATAATTCGACATACTGAAAAATAAGTTTCTAAGTAGGTATATAATATATGTAAGTATTTATATAAGTTGTCTAGTATCCATAGTACAAGCTCTGCTTAGGTTGTGACTAGATAATAATAATATAATAATAAATATTTCGGACGACTAACACACAACGCCATATTGACCCAAGCTAAGTAGAGCTTGTGTTATGGGTACTAGACAACTGATATAAATACATCTATACTTTTTTTGGAAATACATAGAAAACACCCAAACTCCTAAACAAATATTTGCAGATCATTACAAACATTTGGTCCGACCCGGGTATCGAACCCGAGACCTCAAGCACAGCAGTCGCATACACTAAGACTGCGTCACAGAGGCAGTCATTCACGATGGCGTTATATTAATGTGACAGATCACACACACATTATAGTCCATTAAGGTAGGTAGGCTCATTTGCAGTTTCAGAGATTATCTGCGACTTTTTAACCGACCTGGTTCAGTGCTCATTAGTGTAGTTGTTGAGCAGTCTTAACTAACTGTATATCTCCACTGTAAAAGTTGTAAGTAGACATTCTTCTACTAGCTATATCTGCTACTTCTTACATTTGTAATTTTCACGCGTAGGTAATAAGGGTCGGGTCAAATAGTGTTGAGTTTTACTTAAAAAATATTCTTATGAAAATTCCAGAGAATGGATGTTGGCGATGTTTCACGCCCTTGGTTTACAAATTAAACCCACTCGAATCTTGAGAATTATAAAGGCTAGAAAAAGGAGGGAAGATATTTATTAGTATCACCTAAGCTTATTTATTACTTTAAATAAATATGATTTTAGTCATTAAACACGCAAGGTTTACGGGATACTGGCTAGTAGTATTAGACAGCATAGATTCAAGTGGTAAGCATCATTAGCCCCTCGCAGTCTATAGGTCCAATCCCTGCTGGACATATGCCTCACCCAATGCACGCCACTCTGATCCCTATATCTATAAATGTGCTCAATTAAATATTACGCGAATAATATCAATACTGTAGCAATTAAGCAGTGTTATAGGATACATATTCCAATTCTACTATCAATTATAATGTTACAACACGTCCTTTGTGTATATCCTCTCACAAAGCGGGCATATTTAGGACAATTTAATGAAATTTGATGACCATTTGAAATCTGGTTTAATAATAAATATGAATACCTACACCTACTAGATTCTTAAAAGAAACAAAGAGAATGTAAATTTGACAAATTTTCGAACTAAACTAAAAAAATATTAATGTAAGGTATGATAAAAGGTACTTCTCAACGCTAATACAATAATACGTTTCGTAGTTATATTTTTAGACGTAGTGAAGAACGCTTATTGTAGTAACGAATCGAGGATTAGCATCACTTCTGAAAGCCGATTAGTACATGCAGCTCGTCGAAGAGAAATAGGATTAAATATCTGCTTTCTTTTATCGTAAAATATCCCACATCTACTAATTTTATTATTTTGACTTAATTTAAAGCTCGTTCACTAAAGCTAGAGAATGTTATTACAACCTCTCATACTATCCGTTTAATTTTATCATGTATGTAGGATTGCTTGAATGCCTTCGAAAACAATGCAAGGATTAACTGCCGTCGGTGGCTGATTTTTAGCTGCAAACACAAAGTAGCAAGTTCCATCATATCATAGCCATGCAGATACCATTCATGTTGTAAAGGGTAAAGGAATTCAATATAACCAATGCTTTAATTCACACCAGGCATGTTGGTCAATGTTCGATCAGTTATTGTATAAGGTATGGGAATAAATTAAATACGTGTATATTGTATATCCAATGCTCTGCTACGAGGGGTTACGAGTATGGCTTTGTGTCATTTACGCTACAATGCTAATGATTTTAATTAGCCATATTTCAAGTGGGAATTCAAAACATTAAATTTTGAATTAGATAATATTACAAATATTTCGTTACTTTGGCGGGTTCTAAAAAAACTTATTGGTAAATCCATTATATTTCGCTTCTACAAAGTAGTTGTCGGCATTTACTTCAGCGAATACTGAATTTTTATATTTATTAGTTATATTTTCATCAGTCTTTACTTTATATTTCATTACCGGGAATATATATTTTATTAAATTTCTATTTGTCAATGTACGTGAACCAAAAATCGATCCGTTTTACGTGGTTTTTGTACCTTTAATAAATCCTAGATTTAATTGTTTTTATACTTTGTATAAATATATTCATACAACACTCAATATATAATTACAAATGGTTTAGCTGGTTGCAATTATGTTGCTGCGGTTTATACTGCAGGAGTACGTGTCCTATGTATTTCTTTTTATGACGTCTACCACACTTTACAAATATACATGAAACGTCCACAAAGAACACGCAGACTCAGTACAACTATTTGTGAATTATACGTTGATGCATGTAGTGTTTGAACCCACTACATTCAGAACAGTAGAAAGCGGCAAAGTGACCGTTTAAACCACTACGCTATCCGAGCAGTCAAATAAGTACGTAAACTGCATAATGTATACATAAACATTTATAAAGCCGGCAGTGTAGATAATCAGTAACTGCAGTAAGTGTAGAAAGTTTGAAAAGCTAATATTGAAAACTTCGAACTATTGTAACGAAATAACATTGGACTGAATTGACTGTAGGTAGGTATTTCTTAAATCCAACTATCCGTCCTTTGCAAAGGAAGTTAACATACGAACTGAACAGAGCAGTAAGCAAACTAGACGTTTCACTCATAGTTGTACAGTACTGGTTTATTATTAATCAAAGGTTCTAAATACTACAAATTCCACCGTGACTGTAAAAATTCCTCTAGAGTTCGATTTATTCTGAAATCCTTAAGCAAGCAGCTCAAGCAAATGGGTAAATAAAAGAACGTTCTCAAAGAATATTTAAATCTAATGCCCTTTCTGTTACGAATAAATCATCAATCATGATCAAATAAATCATCTGTACACTAACCAACTACAAAGATTTGAAAATAAAAGTACATTTTAAAAAAATATCCTGCTTTTTTAACGTTTTCTTGTTAATTTAAAGTGCTTTCAAAGTGCTTCGAATAATCTGGAACGCAGTTTGGGTTTATTATAACTTGAAATATTAATTAATTAAATATTCTGACGTGTGCAATGCTTGTATAGTACATTTATTTACATTGTGTCAGTGCACCCGCACAAAATTGTCGTAATTGTTGTGAAATACGAATATATTAATTCATACAATGGCGTAAACTAAAACATCATACTTGCTTGTAAATGTACGACGCAGGCAGGCCCGTTGATTTTGTGGCGGTTTGCCGCACCTGCAACGGCGGCGCGATCAAGGTAACCTAGCATCTGACTAGAATTATTAAATTGCAAAAGTTTCTTACAAAGGTCAATCAGTATTCTGTAACAAAAATAGATTTAAACATGAATTACTGATACCATATTCATTTAAAGCGAAATTGTACAACAACTTGCAATTCGTAAGTAGGTACATAGTATCTTTCTAATTTCTTATCTTAATCTAATATCAGTAAAATATTTTAGAATCTTCTTTACGCATTCACAATATGTACCTACCATTGTATGAATGAAATATTTCACATTGTTGTCTCATATATTGTACGAATAAACAAATTTAACTACACTTTCAAACAAAAACTAATACAAATAGCTGCTGCCAGTATCCTGAAAACCAAAAAATTAAAACGAGTAAAATACAATAAACGCCAATTAAAAATTTGGAATCCCTTTGACTTTCCCCCTTTAATTGTTCCAAGCAAATAATAATAATAAATAAATATTTCGGACAATTTAACACACAACGCCGTCTAGGCCCAAGCTAAGCAGAGCTTGTGTTATGGGTACTAGACAACTGATATAAATACATATATACTTTTTTTTTTGTAAATACATACATATTATACATAGAAAACACCCAAACTTCGAAACAAATATTTGCAGATCATACAAACATTTGGACCGACCCGGGAATCGAACCCGAGACCTCAAGCACAGCAGTCGCTTACGCTACCACTCGCGCCACCGAGGCGTTAAACCTACATAAACCAACACGTAGCTCATACCAGCGTTCGTTTGATACCAATCTAGACAGAGCGTGTACTGTTGTATTTAGACCAATGCATTGATACATTTGTACATACTTATTACGACCTAAACCTAAATTTGGAACGAATAATCGTGTCCACACTCAATTATTTATCCTAGGTGGCAATTGAACTCACTCCACTGCAATCCGAACCATTAACCCTAGGTTATTATTACACGGATATTTATTACTACACGGATTACGTACATAAGAAGTATTCTTTTCTTACAATTAAAACAGTGAACTGTGTGACATTTTAATAAATACTAACTTTGATTAATACCTAAGTCGTCTTTAACTGTATCAGAAAATTTTTAATATAACTTTCAGTACCACTTGTATTGCAAATATCTAATAAGCACATGTACTTATTACGACCACATACAAGTTTGTTGCTAACCATTTATTAGTACGTAAATAATGCACATACCGGACCCTGATTCGACAGCGGAAATCCGAACCGGAAAAATCACTTTTTTGTAAAAATCTCTCACTAGCATATCAGCATTTTTTATGGGGTTTCGTTGTTCAAATAAAAGTAAATAAACTCCATCCCGTATTCAATTGCCGTTCATATTAAGTTTCTAAGTTAATTATTTTTGATTCGCTCTACGCCTACACTGTACCTCAGTTCGAAGGATACGCTTGATTACAAAGGCTCTGAGGCATAATTGGTTTTCCTTTTAATTATTTGTGAACGTAAAAAATCACAACGGAGTTGCATTTTACAAAGTCACAGACAACTTCACAAAGAGACGCAACGTATTAACTTTGGTCTGCAAATGGAAAATTTATTATACCGTGTAAAGTTTTGGTGGTACAAAGGTGTCCCTAACTATGTATTACCTTGGGTTCATTAACAGCGCTTTTGTAAAAACGGTAATAATTTAAATATTTATTTAATTAACAGCACGTTTTTTCGACGGTAGATGCAAAAATATTCGCGTTTCGTGAATCTCGAAATATCATTTAGCTATTTTTATTTTATTTTAGCTCATTCTACTTAATTGGGTTGGTAGTCGCGTTAGGTAAAAATTTAATGTGACAATAGCCCAGTTCCGTCACACCACCTGCCAGTTTTGCCCGCGGTTCGACAATAACCGCGGGCAATAATTTTCCATAAAAGTCTTCCAAAAGAAAAAAATGCCTGCGAAACATTTCACATAGTGAGAGGCTACCGTTATTTTATTAAAATACAAAGAATATAAACTATTAAATTCTTATCGAATTTGTTATAAAATGAAGTTATACAGTGTCGAAATGTCAGTTATTCAATATAGGTATATCAACTTTCCACGATCGGTGCAATTTTATTGACAGAAATAACATTTGAAAATTTAAAAGTTACTCAATACATTGTTTAGTTAATTGGAACATTCATATTATTATGTAACTATTTAATTTGAAAACTAAATATTTTTATGTCGAGACATCCAGATGAATTACACCTAACCAACCTCGTATATGTTTTTTTTATTTTTTTACACTCGAAAAAATATTAACATAATCTTGACAACTTTCGAGTGTAGGTCTCAAAAAAATTATCATCGAATTTGTATGCCGATGCATTTTTTATGTAAAATATATATTTTGCAAGCCCCAAAACAAAAATCAGTTTGTTATTAATAAAAATGAATACAATGTTTCAAGTCACCATTCTGACATGTTAGAGCTGGGAGTCACTCGGGAAGGTACCATTCACTTTGTATGCCACAAGTTTTTCTCAGTTTTCCATCGTATTTTCTCGAAGTATTGATTTTTAGAAACTGTTATTTATTAATTTGGGACACTCATCAAATCGACGTGTTTCGCTCCCTATCCCGCTTTTTCCTGCCACTATCAGAATTTGGTCCAATAATAAAAGTTGGGGGTCTCGTCAAAACGAAGCTGTGTATAAACTTTCAGCCTGTTATTAATCACTGAAATCCCTTGTACGTGGGCCCGTGGACTATTATATCATTTCATTTTCATGATTCAATTTTGTACAATCTAAGTATCGAATAGAAAATGCGCTTTTGTTTTTAATTTCAAAAACAAACAAATTTTACCGATTATTTTTATTATGTATGTAATTATAGACTACCTGTGTGCCTATAATAACATAGCACTGTTCAAATAAATACAGCAGTTACCATACGCAAGATATGCATCAACCGCATTTCATTTTAACTAGCTTTGTCGCAGTTTTCAAATGCAGTCGAGGACGAACTTTTAAGGGTTGCTTGCTACGAACTGCTACGAGTAAGGCTACGAACTCAGATATTCGGATATTGGATTCTAATTTTAAGGTGCACAAGTTATGTGCGTTGACATTAAAATACTCGTACCATAAGTTGTAAACCATGAAATACATTTATTTTCCTTGGATGAATTACTCATCCGACTACATCATCAAACATTTCATAAAGTTGTACATCTTAAAACGTTATTGTTTTGTTTGTTCGATTTTATCTTTTTTAATTTAATATTTATCTTATTATTTAAAAGTTTTAAGGAGATTCATAGTTAAGTTATGTAGATACTCTACGTTCATTTAGAAATACATATGGATTTGCAGCACTCTCTAATCTATTTAAACGTTTTAGATCACGGTGCGATGTTCGTCATGAATTCAACAGTTATTGGATTTTTCTCGTGGGGCGATATTCAAGGAAGAGATTCAATTGTGATATTAAATATTTTGAACTATCGACAATGGTTTGAAAATATAATTTTATAAATTCTATTCATCTTTTATCTAATTTCTAAATCATATATAATGCGTACTATAGCGTGTTTTTTTTCATAAAGATCTCTTTTTGAACATTTCACGATATTACGAACAGAAAGTAATAAAAGAAATGAGTTCTATACTTCCTTTAAAGGTGTTTAATTTATTTGCTAGCTCAACTTAAAGGAGTTAAGTAGTTCTAAAAATAATCAATGTTATATTTGAAGGCATCCTTTGATGTAACCAACTTACTACATTAGTATAATCAAGGGATAAAAGCTCTAAAAAAATAATTTATTTTATTTCTTCTACATCGTGACTAAGCCCTATTTAAATAGTAAAAAAATAAAAAACTACCTTACCTACCTTCTTTTTATAAAAATGAAACAAAAATTTTTTTTCAAATTTATAAATACATAACTGAAATTGTTTATAAATTTACCAACGCCTACGTTATTTAAATTATTTATTGCCTTGAATTCGCATTTCGAATTTTGATTCGTCATTCGATGATGGGTCTGATAAATGTTAATGACAATCAACATCAATAAGAAGATGACATTGTCTTTTTAATCGACTTCAAAAAAGAAGGAGGTTCACAATTCGACTATATTTTTAAATGGTTTTATTTAGCGCGCCCTGTTTCTTTGTTTTGGGTCAAATCTATTAATAGAAATTTGACCCCCTGCCTATTGACAGATTATCCTGAAATTTGGTACACACCTTTAGTTTTAGTGACAATACAATCATATAAATTGTGTTTCATTGTAAATTTAAGAAGAGTTTACAAATTTTATCATGACTACCTTAAAATGGGTTTCGAATGAAAGGCCTTGACTAGAAGAACACAGTTTACTATTAAAAACCAAAATTCAAGCTCAGATCAAATAAAAAGGTAGATAAGGCACGTAGAATAAGAAAGTAAAGTATTTTTTAAATATGAGTGATGAAAGTGTTGCCACTTCTTTGAAAAATATCTAAAAAAAGGGTAATCTGCGAAAATAAATATGTTTGTTTCTTCTAAATTACAATTAGATTGTTTCTTATATAAGTACGTGATAAAAAAAATAAGTAAAACTTATGTCTTACTCTCTACTGGATTATTTAACTATCAACCTACAAATTGTTTACCCACACTTCTTGGCTATTATAATAAGAATTCATGGAGACCTACCGAACTATTTTTTAGCTTTCAGTACATTATTTTCAATAAACCGTTTAAATTAAATATTTTTCACATAATTTTTTGTTACGTTTATTATTATTACCTCAGAACTTTCGACTGGGTGAACCGATTTTGTTGATTCTTTTTTTTTTAAAGCTGGTGCTTCATGTGAGATCCCATTTCAATTTGGACCAGTTCTTGAAGCCTATTTTTCTATATTTTAATTTTTTTGTTTATTCAGACATTTTAGAAATCAATTAAGTAGATTATAATAAATTTTGAGCTGATAACATAGTATTATATTCATATGATGCCCATTTGCACCTTCATTTTACAGATTGCTGGACATTTTATCCGCGCAGTGTCTTCCCACAATATTATTCTATAAGGCCTATTAAATAAAATTACTCCAAACTATACATACTAGTTTAGAATATTTTATATAGATAATACAACATCAAATCACACTATAAAACCACAAATGTTAAAAAAATTGGTATTTTTTTTTATACTCTATCTAAATATTTGCAGTAACTAATAGATGTAGGTACATTACATATAATATTTGTGATATTTGTCTATGCCGTTGGTAGTCGCACTTACAACTCCACGTGGTTTATAATTACTGCTCATCGCTCAGCGGCCGAGGGTTGTTGTAAAATAATAAAAAAAGTATCACAAAAGAGAATGGCAGATCCTATACCGCTGGCAATATCTAATAGGTAAGTAATTATAATATTTAAACTCTTTATTAAGTGAATCATCCTAATAATTTTCAAGTGTTTATCATATATTTAGAACAGTGCTAACAGAATTTCATTGCTGCTTAGAAAAGCCCCATATATACCTGTTATTATCCTTTAAATTAAACTTTGAACTCTTCACCTTAAACATAGAAAGAAGTTTATAAGGAGACCAAATATTGATACACGTTAGTAACTACCTTTTTCTACTTAAACTAGCCGACCAGTGCCTACAACCTTGAGCGTTAAACGTAAATTTTTCTTCGACTTGATTTACAAATACTATTATTTTTAACAAAATTTTATTTTCAATCATTCTAAAATAATGCCTATGTTACTCCTGAATAGTGTTGCTTTCTGTTAGTGAAAGAATTTTCAGGACCAGATCAGTTCTGCCGAAGATTACCCCTACAATCATGTAAACAAAGTTAGAAATTTCACCTCTTGGTAACATTAGTATACTTAGTTAGTAGATAAAACTACAGAACTTTAGCGTTCCTTTAGTAAACATACCTATATTTAGAACTAGCTGCGTGCTGCCCCGTGATGTGTCAACCGCAATTGTTGATATACCTCTCAATAAACGGAGGTACTTTTATACGCATATAGTGTTAATGTGATACGCATATACCTACTGTTAATGGTGAAATGATAAACAGACACTTTAATTTCATTTATTTGAATAATCTAATTAATAACAAGCCATAACCCCTCGCCTGGCGAATGCCTGATACAAATTTTTGCACACGAAAAATGTTCAACAGCAATACAAAGGTGCTTAGATTATAATAATGATTCAGGTGTGCGTGTTATGCGATCTAGCACTATCAAATATAGCTAACTTTTGGTAGTACCTCTTTGTGAAAGAAATGAGACGATGAGGTACTTCGATCGGCAAACAAAGTTGGAAGAAATCTATAAAAATATTGTACATAAGTGTAAATAAACCATAAAGAAAGATGTCTTTTACGGAATATTAATTAAATACCGTGGGTTAGTATAATATTTCAACACGTTTTACTTTAAAATACATACTTTTTTTAATTTAAGATTAGTTTAATGACAGATGATTCGTCTTTTTATTGAGTGGTTCATTATTATTGATAATATGCCAGACAAAATTTGTCACACTTAGCGTTTTGTCCGATTTATTCTTTTATCAGATCAATTACGGATCTCCTGTTTGTGTCATGAATGATTTCGACAAACTACCTTCTTCTCATCGAACAGGAGTTGATAATTTCATTATAATATAGAAAAGTTAAATATTGTCTTGCAAACTGAAATTATAGAAGATTCTTGTACAAAACAAACTTTTTAGAGAAATTTAAACAAAAATACAAAAATGATAACTTTTTCGTGTTTATTTCACCAAAAATTCATTCTTCCCGTTCCCAATTTTAAAATAGTTTTATTATTGTATCGGATATAACGGTGAATATACTTAAATGCAGTAATTAACTCTCAAAAACTGAAATGAAACACTTTATTCATCGAATATAATTATTCACCGAATATAATAACATAATTACAATACGAAACGTTTACCAACTACAAACTAAAATAAATATTATAAGTATTCAGTTTGTAACGAAGCACTGAAACTGTAAACCAAGTGAATTGAATAGTGAGGGGATGTAAATATATTGAAAATCTTTTTTTTTTTTTGTTCATATTCTAAATCCACGATCTGTGATCTGTGATCGGAAAAATCCGCAACGACGATTTTTTAAATTTACCTTGAATGTACTCATAAAAACACTCACAGTGGCACTGCTGCTGAAGTTGTATAACGAATTCTACGAAACGAATTGAATTCAAATATTCTATTATAAATCGAATATCAAAGTTAAAATATGTCGCACACTATGTTGAAGGTTATCTCTCAATCAAAACATGAATAGAATAGATAATTATCGTTTTAAAGAAAGTTCACTATCGTCGAAGGACAATGTTGAATTCAATGGTTTCAACATTAATGCATTTTTTTTCAAATTATAGTTTTCTGCTTCTCTTCTACTGATTATAAAATATTTTATTACCTATTCCAAATTTAAAATGATTTCAAATGTGCAAGAATAATAATTCCAATTATTATAAATGTGAATGTAAGTTTATTTATTACGCTTTCACGCGAAAGCTACTTAACCGATCATCATGAAAATTTGTACAAATATTCTTGGAGGTATTAGAAGTAACCTAAGATAGGTACTTTTTTAGTGCAAGCGAAGCCGCGGGCGTACGTAGCGTTCCATCACTAAGTTATGATTCCGGTGAATGCCTACAAATATTCAGATACATCCTATTAATAAGTCAGAACGTTTAGTATTTAGTTAAACACTTTAGTATTTAGTATAGGTAAGTATAAATTGAAGACATTTACGACGATTTAATTCCTGATTCAATTTTCTATAATGAATAAGGTAAAACCAATCATTACAGCCCTCACTGGTCAGGTGAGTTGGTATAGGGTTTGTTTCAAGTTTAACTTTTCTTAGCAGCGATGAGAGATGTGCTTTTCTTCTACTGCTTAAATAATAGGTATTCCAAATTTGAAATGTTTTTGTTAACACTCGGACATCCAATCTTATTTTTATTTGACTAGGAGCTAGTGACATATCTTGAAGGAAAAAGAAAATCAGCGTAGCATAACATGGTGGATTATACATCAGCTGGTTGCTTTGCTTTTAGCTTGAGACTTGATGGCGTTGTGCAAAAAAAAGAAAATTAATGTCGGCTCGCTGTATCTCAGCGGAAAGTTTGTCAGCTGATACTTTGAAAGGGGTAACGTAGCAGCATCTATCACCTACTGAATCTTATCAGCTGATGACTATACCTTTGACCTACAGCTAGCTGACTTTTGGGTACGAAACCCTAAAAATTATATGCATCGTTTCGCACTGGCGACCACACAACCAAAACGACTCGCTGGTTTAGGTGCAGTTATAAATTAGTGCAGATTTGTCGCTTACATTTATTAATATCGGATGGAATCAAAATGGTTAATAGCCAGATGATGGATTTTTGGCTGTATAAGCGAGTGCTGACCAAATTGAAGTGATCGTGGAACAAAGGGAAGATTTTTTTGAAGAGGTAAACCATGTAGGGTTGTTATTTTTACGAGGTTAAAGACTTTTGGTGTACCAGCAGAGGTGACTTTTGGGGGTGGCAGTAGGGCCATCGCCCGGGGCCACACTCGTCAAGGGCCTCGCATCCAAATAGCTTTTTTAATTTAAAGGTCCCTCTACTACCGCTACTCACGCTCTTTTCTGTGTTCTACCACACAAGCATCGTTTGGGGATTTCCCGAATGAAACAGATAAGTATTAACTGCTGTGCTACATTTTTTTGTTTTAAGTAGGTATTATTATTAAAACTAATCCCATAAAAACAAGTATCAATCCCTCACAATGATTTACCTGCCCGGGCCCTTGCACCGACTAAAGGCCTCTTAGTATACTAGAAGTGTTAAAAGTTATAAATACGTTGGTTTAAAAAAATGTAATCCTTTTACATCAAATTTTCATAAAGAGCGCGTATTCTTTTTAAAATTCGCTTATACAAATGCGTTTTTTCTTATAATGTACAAATGAGTCCTAAAATGATCGTTTAAAAATATTATTTTAATGCTGTTCATATGTTTCAGCAATACAAATTAACATACAAATTTCGTTTTTAATTAACCCGCAAGAATATCTAATCTTGATACTCCATGGGAGTGCTCTTTATGGAACTAATTTCAAATGCTTTTAGGAATACCCAGACTTTACAATTGGATTCCCCAAAATCCCAAGTTAGCGGGAGAACTCCTGGTAGTGAATAAAATTGAACAATTTTGTATAAAAGTCCGAACAAAAAACTAAAGGCACAGAGATGAAATAAAACAGAATTAATTTTGTAGATTATTTAATAACGTAATGATCACCTATTAGGTTTATCCCAGACTAATAGATATTGTTAATGTTTTACATTTTTGCACTGACCAAAGCAATGTTCTAGAATCAGGCTTAAAAACGCTTTTCCCGTCAACTTTACAATTGTTTATCAGTCTTTGTTTTAAAGATAAATAAATATTTTCGGACATTCAAACACACAACGCCATGTAGTCCCAAACTAAGCAGAGCTTGTAATGTGGGTACTAGAAAACTGATGTCAATTTTTGTTTCATTACTTCAAACAATATACATTTTGTACAGCTTAGTTTAAATAATATAATTTTACTGCAACTAATGTTGCCTTTCAGTTTTCAAACACAGTAGGCACTTTAGAATTTTAAAAGAGTCGATAAACTTTGGTTAAGTTAGTTTTAAATATTAATAGAATACTTTCACCTCGATATATACTGAAATATAAAAAAGTCCCAGACATAATGGTGAAGACCTCACACCGATATCCCAATGAAGTGACTGTCATGGCGGCTACTGTCTTACGAATATTAGTTATTGGTATCAAATGCCCCGATTCTACTGTTCTGCTTCACAAACGGGGACCGTCATTCGAAACCGCAATAATATTGGACAACAATAATCATGTCTGACCTGTCACCTTTCGTGACTGTACGTGAGACGATCTTATTTTTTTGTATGAGTCTGTCAAAGTGACAACTCTACCTGATAGAAAGCAGGGGCAGAATCAAAGAGTGGCGATTTTCATACTCATTGCGAATGCAGATAATGCAGCATGGTGACCCAAACCATGGCGGCCTATCTATATGCTTCTGCATAATTGGGACCCGGTCTCGCGCTCACTAATGAAAAACGAATACAGTACGAATGCTGTAATTTTAGGTCGTCTTCTGTGAGAGGGTGGTACCGACCCGGTCGAGCCGGCTCGTTCGCGCGGGTATAAATTGGCTCTACTACCTTGACTATCTATAGCTACTCTAGTCAATCTGTTTCTCATTTCCAAACGAAGCAGTTAATGACCGACCAAAAATTCCGTTTCGGCCAGTTTCGGCAAGAAAATCTGGTTTCGGCCAAACAGGTGCCTAACTTTTGAAGTCGGCTAGCTCTCGATCTTGCACGCCTGCGCCCTCTAGTGCTTTTCCATCGTTTATCACATCGCGGTTATGTTTTGGATATAAATATATATTATATAGGTATAATAAACCTATTTTGGGTTATTTTATAAACATGGACGTATAAAAAAGTCGGACATAGTCCCGCTAACAAAAAAAGTATATCACTCAGAGTCAGCCGGCTCGATGTACAGGACGTACTGACCGGCACGCCTGACCCAGATATCCCTACTAAAATATCCACACAAATAGGGATACTTGGAACTTTTAACGCTATCGGTAGGGAGGGATTCAAGGAACCTTCTACTACATATCTATACTGATCGCATTGGTATGGATAATTGTTTATTTTTCTGTTTATCGCTACTGGTAGGAATAAAAACTTTCAAAGGTTCACTTTTTATTATTAATTCAATGTTCCTGAACTATTAATGGCATACGCTGATACGCAACCTCAAAGTCCGTTAATTTGTTTGACTAAAAAAAGACCGTTAACAAAGTTTGTTATACCAAATTTGTACAAAGCTGTCTTATCATTTTCATTACTTAATAGATTATTTCAATTAAAACTTAGTTTTTTATTATGATATACCATTATTTTAATAAGTTAATTGAGTATTTTGTGTACTTTTATATTAATAATAACAAAAATATGCTGCATAAAACAACTGGGTAGGTAGTTAAAACAAATTGCTTTTACCGGCTCTCTAGTCAGTCTCTCATATCCGAGTATAGTCGACTTATACCAGTTAACACTCATCGATATGCTCAAATAATGGGTATTTCAAGGTAATTTTTCAACATCAATTATTACTCGGCGACTAAATTCAACTCAACTGTAACCTCAGACAGACAAAAACAAAACAAATTGTCAAAGAAATTTAATCAAGGCAATGTTGCAAGTATTTACGAATTGTTACAAATGGTAGTAACTATGAAAATAATGAACAACAATTTTGATTTTAGTTAAGTGAGAAATATTTTTTGGAATAATGTTCTTTCCAAGGCTAGTTACTATAGTAAAAAAAATAGTGCTGAGCAGAAATTACTTTTTAATGTACTTCGCGTGCAACAAACCGAAATTTAAAAATATCTGAAATGCTAAACTATTGGATCTGGTATAGAATTAAGTGTTTGTTGTATCAACTATTACCTATAAAAAAATAAACAATACGTTACGTTCATTTGTGTAATCATTTATAAAGTTACGGCCGTCATACTTTTCAGTAGCCATAAAATAGAGAAAAATCAAATCCATATGATAGATTTTCGCCTTTAGACAAAAAAAGCAACACAAAATTTTTAAAAAATCATAATCTATATATTTATTCTGTCAGCATAATCCGTTATTTTTATGGTTATTTACTTTAAACAAAATATCTAGTTTGTAAGGGCTGGATCTAAGTCGTGATAAATGTTGACATTCAATATGGCGGTATGTCGTCAGTGCTATGCTGTGTCGTGGTGAGATTTGATTATTTGATGGTTTTGTATTTATTTGCTTTTTATTACGATCGATTAAAGTCAATAGAAATTAGTAACTATTGTGTAGTTTATAAGTGATAAGCCACTTCTCTTTGGGGAAATTGGTAAAAGAGGTAGGCCTCGTCTCTCGGCGTTTTAATGTCTGCACATCGTCCCGTCGGACGGCCGATGCCTGCCTAGTAGCAATCATAAAATGTAGACCGACAGTCCATCTTAAGGCTTTGTAACAAGTCTGCTTATATATAATTAATTACTTTTATTTTACGTACGTCGTGGGTGTTAAATTCTGGAGGCTAACTAAAGTGTCTATTGCAGCTTGTGAATATCGGGTTAAGCACGTATAGATAGCAACAGACTTATACGGTACCCTCCTTCACACAAGCAAAAGTATCACGGGCTCCGACTCAGCAAGCATTGAAGACATCTGAGGATTTAGTTTAACATAATCATAAGAAATTTTTGATTTTCAAACATTTGTGGTTTGGTGTATAAATTGTGACTTTTACGTTAAATACCTCAATCGTGTTCTTCTGAACACAAAGACTTAAGAAAATGTGATTTGATGTAAAAATTTGTAACTACTACTGAAAACTGAACACCACACAATATTCTGTGATATAATTGGTACCTAGGAACTAGGATTTTCTATTTATATACAAAGAAGATACTGTCGTGATAAAATGTCCAGCAATCCTCAGTGGAAAATGTTCCAGCCGCCAGATTCACACTCCTCGCCCCTGCAAGACATCTTAGATCTACAACATTCTAATATGCAGCCTAAATCTTCTTACCGTAATGGTGAGTGCTCAAAATCCTAACCCTATCTTTGTTAGTGTATTCTATGTATTCCTGCTGTGGTTATGATCTGTGTTCTGATTTGACTTTGTTCCTATGCATGTGCCTATACCAGTTTGACCTATTTTTTACCTTACTGTAAAAACATGTATCACTTATTTGACACCAAAAAAAAAACAGGTAATACATGTAAAATTATGTACATTTGGATTTGGTGATTTGGAGAATGTTTTTATAGCTGCTTATTGATAATATCTATTTACTAGTTTAGTTTTATGTTTTCAAACAATATTTCTTTGTAAAATGTAAATACTATTAAATATACACATGCAATACCTACATATGTAGTGTCTGTGTATATGTAGAGTTTATATAAATATAGTTTTCAAAAACTGAAAACAAACAAATAAAAAAAAATACTAATGAATCTAATGAAAGTATGTTAGAATGCAATGTTTTTTTACATAACAGAATTGACAATTTAGTTCCTATTGTCACAAATATCAACTATTTTGGACAATCAAGTTCTAAATTGCATGAATATATCAGTAAAAGCCAGATTTATTTTAAAATAGGAGTACTTCTATTATCTGAAGTTAAGGCTTTCAAGCATTCATATTCTAATAAGAAACCATTATGGGTTCCGAAGCGACTGTATTTATATGGTAGTTAAATCTCCATCAAAACTCACAAAGTTTGTTTTGTAATTATTTTAATAATATATTACTATGTGCTGTATGCATGTTTGTGAGAACTTTATCAATATTTAGAAGCCTTTAAACAATGAAACAATATCTTCATTATTCCAAATATAGATATCAATTCAGGCATATAGTTTTTCTCTATAATGCTACATATTAAAATACTAGTTTCAAAATTGATAATGCAAACTCTGCATTCTGATCTCTCGACAAAACCTTACTATCATTATTGCAGTTTGAGAGTTTATTGTATGAATTATTTTACCATGATAAAAGAGCTATTCTCAACGGCCATCACTCAAACTGCCACTACTGGTGGTAGTTAGGAGATTTGTTTAGATATTTTCCCAATCAATGTCCGCCACAAAAATTAAAAAAAAATCTGTTTCTTACAATCTTTAACATCTGTTCACAACCGCCACCCAGAAGGTGGCTTTAGGTGGTAACCAACTGAGCAACCACCCATGTGGTGTATGTTTGTGTATAAATGTTTTATTGTTTATATTTTTAATGTGTTCTTTGAAAACCAATTTTTAAATACCTTATATCCATTGTTAAAGGAATAAAATCGCTGTGAGCAATAAGACCGTTTATTGTAACCGTTGCATAGTTTTTACTCATCTTAAGCTTAGTTTTGCATCTATATAAAAAAGATAAATAAACACATATTTATACTTGCAAATCTTGGAATGTTATGCAATTGCATGCACAGTTTTATATGCATTGGCCGTTGGGCATAGACCAGATCAAAGAAGTCTGTTGCTGTCCTTTTAATTTCTTTTGAATTATATTCTTTGCATTTATAGATAAATGTTAAATGGTTTGAATCATGTTGTATTTTTTTACATGAAATCATTTATAGTAAATATATGTTTTTTTACCTTCTCTAAGATCATTTGGCATCATGCTGCTTGTCATTTATGTGTTTATCTACATATAGTTTTAATACTTACCCTTACAATAATTGCAACTGCCATATTATTTTGATTGTTTTATTTTGATTATTATATTTTATTTACTATCTTAATTATAGTAACTCCAAAGGTTGATATATGATAAAATATTTGATCGTTAACTGAAAAAAAATTACATTCCGTGTTTAAGTTCTATTAAATCTAGTTTCATGTAGTTGCTTGCATTTAGTTGTACTTCTTATGTGTAAATATTTAGCCTGCAGTGAAATGGTAATAGCTATTAACAAAATATTTTAATTTTCTGTTTGTTTACAGGTGAGTATCCGAGTTCACCAAGAGATAATTTTAATACACCTAAGACCAGTGGTGGAAACCGCTTTTCTCTTGGTTACAATATTGACGGCTGCCCTATGGGGGATTCTGTATATTCTTCTGGATCTACTAACAATTCATCTCAGTATGACACAGTTAACAACCCACCTATTAGAGAGACTGGAATTATTGAGAAACTTCTTCACTCATATGGATTTATACAGTGCTGCGAAAGGCAGGCCCGGTTATTCTTTCACTTTAGTCAGTTTAGTGGTAACACTGAACATTTAAAAATAGGGGACCCTGTTGAATTTGAGATGACCTATGACCGACGAACTGGGAAACCAATTGCGTCTACCGTTACAAAGATTGCACCTGAAGTGGTAAGATAAGCTCAGTATTATTTTGTCATTTAAATTAGTCCAGTCCCTATAGGTTTTAAATTCTATTATTCAGGTCTTGAGTGAAGCACGAGTAACAGGCACAGTTACAACTGAAGTCAAAGGTGAAGGTTCTGGAGATAACACTGGAAGAATTTCGTATGAAAATCGTGGTGAATGTTTCTTTTTACCTTACACTAAAGACGATGTCGAGGGTAACGTTACTCTTCATACCGGCGATGCTGTTAGCTTCCAAATCGCTACAAACAATCGGTAAGTGTTAAACCTGCTTTATAGTCAATTTGTAGGTATCTTTCTGACTTTCTAAAATTGTTACAGGGGTACGTTGGGCGCTTGCCATGTTCGTTTTGAGAATCCTGTACACCCAGTAAAATATCATGGTGTAATATGCTCAATGAAGGAAAATTTTGGATTTATTGAGCGTGCTGATGTGGTGAAGGAGATCTTCTTTCATTACTCAGAAGCTAAAACCAAGGAAGAGTTGCTTTTGGGAGACGACGTCGAGTTCATCATCCAAACTAGAAATGTGAGTCTCAGTTCAAATTAATTATTGTAAAACATCATGGGAACACTATTTACCGTTTTCTTATGTTGTTATAGGGTAAGGAAGTGGCTTGTAATATAACAAAGTTGCCCAGTGGCTCTGTTGTTTTTGAAGATGTCAGCCCAGAGATAATGCGTGGCCAAGTGTTAAAACCCTTAGAGCGTGGGAATATGGTACGAGTACCTCAAAATGACCCACTACCGGGTCGCATCAGATACCGAGCCGCTGACCACTCGGAAGTCGAAGTAAGTTCTATATATAAACAACGAAATGTTCACAAAAAATTGTTAATATAATGTAATTCTGTGCCAATTATATAAAAAGATCAGTTCATTAAACTTCTGTTTAGGTGCCTTTTGGTGACAAAGACCAATGTGGTGAATTCACCCTTCGTCACGGAGACTGGGTGCAGTTCCAAGTTGCCACGGATCGGCGAGACCAACTGAAACGAGCAACCAATATCTCTTTGCTTGATGAATCATTTAATGTTTCTGGTGAACGGTGCGTACTTTATTAGAAATTTTCCAAGATCCAGATAATTTTACATTATTTAACAAAACTTACACACATACACACACTATAGAAATATTAAAACATGCACTAGCTGTTGCATGCGGCGCCTTCGGCATGTGTGTCGGTTATCACGGTAAAGAGTAGGCTATGTCCTATCTCACAAGAATCATAGTATCTCCATGCCAAATTTTGTTGAAATCGATGCAACAATTTAGTCGTATAAGCGTAACAGACGGTCATTTTCGATTACATAATATTAGTATAGCAGTATGGATATATTAATAAAACATAAAAGCACGTTGTATTAGGTTTTCTTGTCAGAGTACTATAATGTAATGCAGGGATAAATGTCGAATGCTAAAAAAATCGTGTAAATTATTTTATTCGGCTTATTTTAGCATAACATTTATCTAAAATGTTTAATTATTTAATGAAGAATAGTAAATTACGTATATGGGCAAGGTATAATTTTTCATCATCTTCCTAGCCTTTATTATTCCCAAAATTATTTGGGTCGGCTACTAATTCAACTGGATTTAGATTAATATCAGTTTTTCTACGAAGCAACTGGCGTCGGTCCTCCGCAACCCTGAGTGAATTAAATTCGAACACTGAAGTAAGGGCACTGAGTTCCCAGTAACAATTAAGTGTTCATGACAACTGGGACCAACGCCTTAACGGTGCTCTCTGAGAAGGTTTTACTTGGACTACAAACTTTCAGACTCCTGTTATTAGGGGTTACTTCTAAAAATACCCAATAACTCTTGCCCGATCCGGGAGTTAGACCCGAGACTTCTTGATCGCCAGTTACATACGCCAGCCGCAAAACCAATGATGCATGCATATAAATATCTGGATATAGATACATTTTAATGACATTTTATAACCAATTATAGTTACGTATGTAGGCCAGTATACCTTGCCTATATAATTTTTTATTGATATCAAATTATTTTTATAATATATATTATAGGAGAGAACAAGGTATCGTTTGTTCGTTGAGAGATGGATTTGGTTTTATCCGATGTGTTGAGAGGGAACAAACAATGTTTTTCCATTTTGCTGAAGTTCTTCGTCTTGGACTGGAACTTAGTGTGGGCGATGAGGTATGCGTTAGTTTTTAATGTCTGTAATAATATCAGTTTGTTTTCTCCTCGAATAGAACGCATTTTAATACGTTATTTGTGCTTTAGGTGGAGTTTACCGTTGATCCCGTAACTACATTCTCCAACATGAATAACCGTCAGTCTGCCATTCGTATCAAGCACTTAGTACCTGGTACTGTGAAGTTCGAGACTTTGATTGAACAGGGCGCTCGCGGTGTTGTCACTAAAGACGCTATGATGTACTCATCATCATCATCATCCTCTAGTCCGACCAGGTCGCCAGAAGTAAGTTTTGCTGTCATTGTATCTCAACTATATAACTGTTACAAAATTGTTGTGATAAAGAATTTATCGACGATGATAATGGATACTATTAACGTCTAATCTCAGGACAGTCTAGAAAGCAAATGATGGTTGCAAATTAATAAGAGGTTTAAGAATAGAATTATTTTTAATTTCCCCATTAATAGTTACACATAATAGGAACATATTAATTGCACGGTTGGTCGAGTGGTTTCAGCGGTCGCCATGCCGCTTGCTACTGCGCCAAGTGTCTTGGGTTCAAATCCCACGCGGTATCGCGGATCCACGAATTATTGTCCTGATTCTGGATGTTCTTTGTGTCCGTTTCATGTATGTTTGCAAAGTCCCCCACGACACAGGATGTTTATTCCTAATGTGGGAGTTGTCATTTTAAAAAAAAAAATGATAATAATTTGCTGACCCATGTGCAAATTGAATTCAAGAACTTGAATATTGTAGAAGTGACATTATATTGTGTAAATTTCAGTTGTAAATTACCAAAATTAGTTTTACTTAACAATACTCGTATATTCCATTATCTTTGACAGTCGATTAAGTTACTATTGTTTAATTTTGTTTTATCATTATCTGGCATGATTGAACTTGAACTTGAAACTCGCGGGCTGGGTCTCCGCAACTCGACGTCTTCATTGCGCCTATTTTGCGTGATGGGATGGTTTCACACGTGCCACCCCAGTTCTTCCAAGAAGCCTAGCAGACCCTTCACGTTGCCGACGACTTCAGGAAGTGACCTCGGTAATCCGAGGTGTCTCGCCCGGTATTCTGCCACCACAGGACATGTCATAATGACATGGGCGGCTGTCTCCTCCTCCTCCATGCAAGCCCTGCACAGAGGACTGTCCGTTACACCTAAAGTGAAAAGATGTTTGTTTAGTAATGCATGACCAGTTATTGCTCCTATTAAAAGTCGGAGCAGCGGCCTCTTAAGTTGCAACAGCTTCCGCGACAATCTGGGGTTGATCGTCGGGAGGGCCTCCTTGGTCTGCCTGCAGGTACCAAGGTTGGACCAATACATTTGGTGTTCCACATTGGTGTTCTGTTGCAGTGACCTTCGCAGCCAGGCGGATGGCAGAGGCAGTATTGGTTCAGGGCCTATTGCCCTTCTTTCCGATCCACCTCTTGCCAGTGCGTCGGCTGCATCGTTCCCGCGTGAGTTACTATGCCCCTTTATCCACTGCAGAGTTATGCTATTATTGGCACATACCTCTGTCAGGGCTTTGTGGCATTCGTAAACTAGCCCCGATGTTGTCGAGTGATTTTGTAGGGCTTGTAAGACTGATCGGCTGTCGGAAAGTATGCGGATGGGGTAATCGGCTACTCTCCTGGAAGTGATCGCATATGCAGCCATTATTATGCCCATACACTCTGCCTGGAAGACTGTGTTGTGGGCTCCTAGTGACGTTGAGATGTGTATGTTTAGGTCCTCGGAGAATACTCCCGAGCCAGTGCCTGACCTTGTTTTGGATCCATCCGTGAAGACACTCAACTCTTTCGGGTGGAGTACTTCGGGGGGGTCCTCATGTAGTTGTATTTTGTATTTTTTGTCAAATACGAATTGCCTGGGTACCGCATCGGTCACCGCCTCCATGAGCGGCTCTCTGCCAATAGCCTCATAGAGGATTTCGGTGTGCGGTATCCTAGGCGGTCTCCAGAGATTTTGCCTCTTTAGCCGCGCTGCCGTTGCTAAAGCCTCTTGCCTTATGAAGAGGTGGAGAGGTGGTAAACCTATGATGGCTTCCAGAGCCGCAGTCGGTGTGGTCCTCATACAGCCCGTGGTCGCCAGACAGGCCAATCTCTGGAGTCGTTGTAGTTTAGCTTCGACTGTGGATAACTTGGTTCGTGGCCACCATATTATCGCGCCGTAGCTTACCATAGGTCGGATTACTGTTTCGTAGAGCCACAGAGTGATTATGGGGCTTAATCCCCAAGTTTTACCTACCATTCTGCGGCACTGCCAGAATACGACTGTTGCTTTTTCAATTTTATTGTCAAGGTGGGCGCTCCAATTCAGTCTATGGTCGAATATCACTCCTAGATACTTTACCTCAGACGAGAGTTGGAGCTCTGTATTGAACAGCCTGGGAAGTCGGTATTTTCCCAGATTTCGTTTGTTAGTGAACATTACCATTTCAGTCTTTCTTGGGTTGACTGAAAGCTCGTTGTCGACGCACCAGCGTTCCACTACCGCCAGTGCTGAGCGGGTGACGTCGCATACTATACCTGCGTGCATACCGCTTGTTAATATCACTATATCATCAGCGTATCCGATGGTGTAATGGTGATTTTTGTTCAGAGTGGTGATGAGGTCATTCACCACTAAGTTCCATAGTAGTGGTGAAAGGACGCCTCCCTGGGGGCAGCCCTTCGCCACTAGTGCTTGTTTAGTTACATCTGCTTCGAGTCTGATGACTCTCTGGCTTAGCATCTTGTTTATCCATTCAATCATAACTGTGTGCACTCCATGTCTCTCCAGTGCTACTGTTATGCTGGCGAATTTAGTCTTGTCGAAGGCTCCCTCTATATCTATGAAGGTGCCTAGGCACATAGTCTTGTTCTTGATCGCCACTTCAATCTTGGTTGTAACCGCGTGAAGTGCCGATTCCGTGGACTTACCTGGGCTGTAGGCATGTTGGTTCGGATGCAATGGTGCATGTAGTAGCACCGTTTCTCTCAGGTACCTATCGCACAGCCTCTCTAGTGTTTTCAGGAGGAAAGAGGTTAAGCTTATAGGTCTGAAAGATTTGGGATCCGAGTAGTCAGATTTACCTGGTTTTGGTATGAAGATTACTTTGACGTTTCTCCATTGTTTTGGCACGTATTTATGTGCAAGACAGGCTCCCATGATGAGGGACAGCCTTTGGGTGAGTACCCTCCCTCCCCATTTAAGCAGGGCCGGGAAGATCCCGTCCGGGCCTGGAGATTTGAATGAGTCAAAGCTGTCGATTGCCCATTGTGTTTTGGATGGGTCAATTACCTTATTGGCCAGCTGCCATTCCTCCTCCATTGGAATGGTTTCTTCTTCTGGCCATCTTCCTGGACTGGTTATTTCACAACCCGGGAAGTGTGTCTCTACCAGTACACGTTCTGCCTCTTCCGCCGAGTTGGTGAGGGAGTTGTCTGGTTTTCGTAAGGACCCCAGTGATAAGTTTGAGTTATTGGAGAGAACTTTTCTTACCCTGTTGGCTTGTGTCGTTGTTTCAATGTTTGTGCAGAAGTTCCGCCATGAGTTGCTACTCCTGTATCTGAGTCGTTTTTTGTACCTGGACTTGGCGGCCTTGTAATTATCCCAGTCCTGGTCTGTACCAGTGTTCATCGCTCTGTTGAGTTGCCTCCTCATCCTATGCCTAAGTCTCTCCAGCTCAGGCCCCCACCAGCTCTTTTTGTTTGTTCGGCCTTCTGGTGGGATGGTTAGGGGGCATGTCTGATGGAAGCAGTCCATCATAGTGTTAGTAAGGAAATTTACTTGCTTTTCAATTTCAACAGCACCTACGATCCTAGGTGGATTATCCTCCTGACGCAGGGTCTGACCGATCCGCACAGAGTAGCTATCGCGATCGGTTTTTTTAGGATTCCGCCTGGGTGGTGCCTTGAATTTGCTTACCTGAAGGTCGAAACGTATCCATCTGTGGTCCGAGCACGATAAGTCGTCAGATACGTGCCAGTTCGAGATGTGTTTCGCTACTTCTTCTGTTGCCAAGGTCAAGTCAATAATTGTCTTGCTTCGTCTGTTGACAAATGTTGGTACGGAGCCTGTGTTCACTATGTTTAAGTTTGTCGTAAACAAGTAGTCTACTAGCTTCCTACCTCTGTCGTTTCCTGTAGGCATGCCCCATAAGGCATGGTGCGCGTTGGAGTCGGTTCCCACGATTAGCTCGAGTCCTGACTCCTCGCAGTAGTGGACCAGCCGTGTAAAGTCGTGCGGTGGTGGGTCGTCGGCTTCTGGCATGTAGACCGATGCCATGACAACCTGCGCGAGGCTGGTGTCCTGGGCTCCCTGCACCTTTATGGCACATAGGTCTCTGGAACAGAAACTCGTTAGGGCCTGTGTATTTATATCATTTGTTGTGTATATGCATGTGCGGGGATTTTCTAGTCCCGCGTATACTGTCAACTTACCTCCCATATTTCGGAGTCCGCAGACCTTGCCTTTATTGACCCACGGCTCCTGGATCAATATGATGGCTGTCTTGTTAATCTCCAGCCACTTCCGAATCTGAGCCGTAGCGGTTAGACTGTGGTGGAGATTAGCCTGGAGGATGTTGCTATTGGAGGAAGGAGACAGCGCCATTGGAGTCACTTGCCTCCTCTGCTTCGCTCCCACCCTCCTCCACACCCATCCTTTGCTCCTCCGCGCAGTCATCCCCATCATCCGTGCGGTCATGAGGAAGGTGAACTTCCTCCCGCACGTCTGAGGCGGGGACAGGTTGCGCCGGAGCCTGGGGTTCAGGTGCCACGACTACGTCGGTGGCATCCTTTGACCCCTTCGTCGTGTCCATGGGTTGGGTGGTGTCATTCGCATCCTTTGAGTCGGTTTCGGCTGGTGGATGCTCCACAAACTTGCCGCTGGGACCCAAGAACTTCACGTACACCGTACCCAGCATGAAGCTGAGTCGGCGTCCGCGTTCGATCAGGGGTTTCACCACCGTCTCCGGGATGCTTACGATAGCGAAGGTATCTGTTGCTTGCCTGTCCATTTTCAGCAGGAGCCATCTTTCAATGTCTGCCCACCTATTCTGGAATCGCAGCATATGTGCCACTTTTTTGTGGTCGTCGTGGACACCCGGGAGCAAGATGCCGCAGCGAACCCGCTTTGTCACCTCGCCCAGGCGCTTTACCACTAACTTGTCTCCAGTGGAGAGGGTTATAGTGGCCACGCTTTGTTTAAGCCAATCCAGCGTTGGCTGGTTTTCGCACCAGAGTCTCAGGGATCCGTCGGTCAGTAACGGCCTTCCCCGAAACGCTGGGCCTTCAGAGGTACTGTTGCTCGGCTTCTTCGACTCCTCGAACAACAGCTCCTCGATTCTCTTTATGACCTCGTCGGACTGGCCCTGGCTGAGGTTTTCCATATTGGCGGTAGTTATTGCCGCCATCAGGTCTGCCTTCAGTGCACTTGCGTAGTCCGCGTGAGTGGCTTCTCCTGGTGGTCCGGTCCTCCGCCTCTTTGGTTCGCCTCTCGGAGATATAGTCTCGTCGAGACGCGCCCTTTTGGCGGAGTACCGGCCCCCCTGGGTACTACCACCCTGAGGTCGTGTATGTGTCCCTTTGTCCTTGGGAGGGGGCGGACGACGCGGCGCTGGCGGTTCAGCGCTCCCGCCATCCCCCTCCCGCGGACGGGTGCCCTGCCCTTCGGTGGGCACCGGAGACGCGCCTGCCAAAGCAGTAAGTCGCTTCTCCCTCTCCCTGCGACGCTGCTTTTTGTTTCTCTTGTGCGGCTTGCTTTGAGCCACACAAGAGGAGGAAGTTGGGGGTTGGGGCGTCGGTGTTAGGCCCTTCGCCTTTCTCCCCTTACTCTTCCTCGATTTTGCGACTTGCCAGCCAGACAGACTAGGGTCCGTGGCTGGGTCGCTGCATTGGGAACCCGTCCCCGCAATCTGCCCCTGGTTGGCGGTTGCCTCGTCCGGAACGACTGTGGGTACTGTCTGGGTACGGCCCGAGCTCGTAGAGCCCGTAAAAGCCTGTACCTGGCCAGTGGGTGTTTTCGCAGTGGGCGTCCTGGCCATTGGTCTCCCAGTGTCCATTCTGCCTCCTGCGGTCATTTTTGTCTTCGGTGTCGGTACCGTAGTGGTGCCAACCCGAGACTGCTTACACTTTGCCCCAAGGGTTGCCGAAGCTACCCTGAAGGCTCGTGATGAGGAAGGAGGTCCTGCCGGACCCCTTCCTTGGGTTTCAGGTCCGGCAGATGCCGTACCGTCCACCATTGGGTTAGGGGATCTTTTTTTATCCATAACTGTGTTTTTTGTATCTTTCACCTCTCGAGCTTCCCACCCTCCGTGGAGCCCGCACCTTTGGGGATGTCGTTAAAGACACCAGGAATACCCGAGAGGTATAGGTTCGTTGGGTTGGGACTCATGCGCGACATCGGGAACTGCAGACTTGCGGCTGGGGAGAACGATCCACATTCATCCCCAGTTGTTCCACCGGCCCTTGTTCCGTCAGCATGGCCAAGCCCCCGTGCCCTCCCGGAGAACACACCCCCCGAACCTCGCCTGCGAACCGTACCACCTCGACCGTACGGGACGCGTGTCCATTACCCTATAGTGGCTAGCTACAGGGCTACCGTTTCGCCAGAATTCCAGACCAAAGAGGGCGTGTTGCTTCCCGGAGGTAACTAACCCGACCCCGTTCAGCTCAACCCTCCAGGATTCCTTCATCCCGGCTTACGGCGCTCAACTGCGCAGGACTAACGCAGGCAGGCGTAATAGTCTCCTGGGGCAGCCTGCTGGCCCCGGAGAACCGTGTGTGATGAGGTGAGAGATGAATGTGAGGGTGAATGAATGATTGATTTGTTGAGTGAATCGGTGAGTGATGAGTGAGTGGTGCAATAGGATTGGGAATTGGGAATTTGACAGGATTATGCTAGGAGGGTTGGGGAAGGATTAGGTTGCAAGGGGGTAGTTTGGAAAACGGGATAGTAGGTGGGTTATACTCGACTGGTGGTATTGGCCAGTCGGGCAAGCCCTTCTCACTTGGCTACAGGAGATGCGGGGTATGGTGATGTGGCGCCCGTTCAAATCTCCTGTATTACCAGGGTGCACGACCCACTCCATATGGAAGCAGGTTCTTCCCTGCTCCGTGTCGGCAGATACAGGGTCGACGTGGACGTGTGAGAAGCACTTGAGTGTCCGTGCCGGTATCTCAGCGCTACACCTGAGCGTACACGTACACCCCACACACCCTTATCTGGCATGATATATAAAGTATGTTAAATTCATGAGCAATTAAGAGACTCTGTGAAATCCAGTAGAAACTTTAAGTGTTAATTCTAATATATTTAATAAATAATGTAAATTTATGAAACAGGAGCAGAACGGTCTGATCGGCTGGCAAGTAAATCCACAAACCAAAAAATCTCTCCCATTCTCGTCTAAAATGTGTGAAGCTAAGATGCTGCCTCGTGTCGGCGATGTTGTGATTTTTGATGTTTATCAGGTACATAATATACTGTCGGTGTATTTGAATATTTCTTTTAACATAGTGTTTGACTAAATGCTTACAATAGGGTTCTTATGTTGAAAAGAATACATTATTCCAATGCACTGTTAGGTTTTGAAAGCAGTGATATCGTTCCTTTCTATAATATAGTGAACTAATGAATGAACAACGGGTCTCTACTGCCGCTACTACTCTAATATGAAAACCTGCATCTCTCTCCTCTACTGGGGGTTTGAGGCACCGTATTGCTTAGTATAATTTTTTTGCAAAACCATGGTATTGCTACGGTCGAGTTAACCTATTTGTCAAACTTAACTCTCACAATATAATATTGTCTCTATTAGAATTTAAATATTTCCATACCAAAATTTTATTGAAATCAGACAGACGGTTACTTTACAATTAATAATATTAGAATGGATTTATTTGAAATATACAGGACCTATATTTTTTTAATGAAATTAACAGGTAAAGCGAACAAAGGAGTTGATAGCTAAAGCAGTGCAAGTACAACACAGTTTGATGACCAATGGAAATAATAGCAATGGTGCTAACAACCGCGCCGTCATGTCTGGCTTTATTGCAGCGCTTAAAGACGGTTTTGGCTTCATCGAAACTGCGGATCATAATAAAGAAGTTTTCTTTCATTTTAGGTAAGTTACTGTTATATTAAAAACTTTTGCTTTTGTTTTGTAGCTGAGGTATTGTTTTTAGGCTAGTAGAGTATTTCTTTTTTTGTCCGTCGGTACATTTACATCCTTGGGAGAAAAAAAATAATAATAAAAAAAAAATTAAAAAAAACTATAATTACTTAGTAAAACTACATGAGGGAAACTCTAAAACAATTGGCTGATTGCGATTTATCTATAAATTTTCTTTGAGTTGCTACAGAGTCGCTGCGAAAAATGTAAGATAATACGGAAGTAAATACAACTATTGCTTGCGTTATAAATGTAATGTTTGATTTCGCTTCGACAGAATTTAAATGTGTTTATTTTTAGATGAAAAAAATTTAAAAACAAATAGGTTAATACATTAAATTGAATGAGATGATAATAATAACTAAATATAATTTCGTTATGTTACACGTAACGCTACACGATTATTTAAACTTAATACATATTAGGCCTCGAGCTTAGTTTGGGGAATTCAGATATTGTATGACCAAATTCTGCGCGCTTAATTCTTCTTACAACTGCGCTTATCAAGGAATTATTGATTTGGTTAAGCTCTAATGAGAAATATCTGAATGAATATAAAATGTAAGTGGTATCAGTGTATTTCTCTGTATACTCCTCTATTCACGTATATAACTCTAGCAAAATATACGTCCATATTTACATTGTCACTATCAGGGGAAGAGTGGTCGGAAATGTCAATGTCAACGAGATTATAGCGCAAAAGAAACTTCTGTTTATTCAATTAAAGTCAAATTGTGTGAATAGAGCATGTTGTTGGCTATTGCGTAACATTCAAGGAGCTGAAAAAAATCAATTTCAATTGATAGACTATGTATCTTCATAGCGAATTTTATTTTCATATGTTTCGTCACAGCGCCAACTTTTTAATGCCTTTTTTAAAACAAATTTAAAATGTTACAGATATTTTCAGTAATTGTATTTATTTATTCATATTTCAAAAAAGATTATTTATTGCTATTTGCAACTCATAAAGTTGTCTGTTTATTATTGTATTATTTCTATTATTAATATACGCTTTTATTGTTTATAATTTCATTGAGACGATATTATTATTATTAATAGTCCGTTTCCTCGAATTTAGGAACTATTTCTATTTATTTTTGTTCACAAGATACTTGTCCCAAATAATTGCGATAAGGTCAGAATCATATGCTGAGTTATTATTTTTTTTTGGTTAATATTTGCTAGCGAATTTCGTGTTTTTTTCACTAAGGGTTGCCATCAGTATTGAGATTTGCGTAATTTCTTCTTCTATTAAATATTTTTTTGTGAATGTGTAAATGATGAAAAAAGTTATATAAGCTTTTAATTACGTATTTTTTTTATGTGATACATTATTTTTTTTACAGCAATTTGGAAGGGACTGCCGACGGGCTGGAACTTGGCTGTGAAGTGGAATATACTCTGGGCAGAGTGAATGGATCTGGTGGTGGATGTGCCAGTGCAGAATACGTTCGTGTGCTGCCTCGCGGTACAATACCAGTAGCCAAGTCCCTAGATCCGACCCTCAATGGAACTGTTACGAGAACTCTTAGAGCTCTCAACCCGGACCAAGCTCAGTACTCAGGTATGTGTACAAGTGTATTTTAGTATTTTGACCGTAAAGCCTCAATACCTCACTAAATTTCTATTGTTTTTTAATTTAAAGCCAAACTAGTTGTAAATTACTATCCTGAGGTATAGAAACAACTAACAATTAAATTGACGAGTCATTTTTGGTGTGGCAGTTCACTATAACAGAATTACTTTTATGCTAATATTAAATACGATATAATACAATATAATTGCCAAAAAAATATTGCTATAATTTCTGTAAATTATTGACTTAGGAGTGATTGAGACTTCAATAACGTTTTAATATGTTCGCCTCGGTTAATACTCCCGTACGGCTAATTTGATAGACAGACAGTAAAGAACTGTTATAAGTTATCTGGAACAAAAAATATCTAAAATAAAATAAAATGAATGTTCGCAATATACAACAAAACATGTTACGATATGTATAGTTCCATTCGTTTAGAGTTCAGATTGTGAAATACGAACATATTAATTCAAACAACGGCGAATCTGACAAATCATACTTGCTTGTGGGTGTACGCCGCAGACGCGCCATTTGATTTTGTAGCGGCCTACCGCGCGTGCGACGGCGGAGCGATCAACGTGACCGTATCTTAGCGAATGGACTATACATGAATATTCAAGTTCAAGTGGACTGCTGAAGTAAACAACATAGTTCAATATCTATAAGTTTAACTCAAGTACGAGTAAATAATGATTACTACAGTAAACAAGGTTTGCTTTATTCCTTCAGATAAGGTAAACTGTCACTTCTAAAATAGGACCGTATTAATAATCATTAAAATTAATAATGATATGATTTCATAAAATTGCAAATTATGTTAGTTTTGTATCTATAAGTACTACTAAGATTTCATCCGACCAAAACATGATCCGAGATAATTCTAGTCATTGTACTAAAGGAATCATTTATAAAAAATGTAGATTGTATTTCAAAAGATTAATCTCTTAAAATATTGATTCAGATTAGGCATGTCTTGTATGAATTGTCCGCAGGATTGATTCAAGTGGAAGGTGGTACTTCTTACGAGTTTGGTATAATGGGCTTGGCTTGTAAGCGTGAGATTCTCCAAGTCGGTGACCCCGTAACTTTCCAATCCGATATTGAAGGCAGAGCTACAAACATTGTGCCAATCAGAAAGAAAAGGCGTGCCACTGTAGATGCTATTAAGGGTCAGTTATAGTGTTGAATTGTTACTTATTGCCATTTCCAAATGTAAACATACCAAGGTAGTAGTTATTTAAAAAACACAAACAACCCGAGTGTGTAAAAATTTACACTTAGAATTTACGAGTTGGCTTTCTTTTTTTTTTAAATTTTGAAATACATAATGACTCTACATTCATAATTAGATAATAACAAGATATATCTACATTTCACCCGACAAACTAGTCATTTGGTGCTCAAAAAGAGGGTTACCTGGCAAAAATTTCGGGAGTTTTGAAAATTGGTGATAATTATAGATTTGGACGATATTTGCCGCTCGCGACGCCATATTGAAAAAAGAACTCCTCCTGGAGCGGTCGGGTAAAAATCTGTATTCTGTCTTTCATACTACTATTGGCATATATATACATATCAGTATATGACAGTCATATAACTTTGGAATACTTTTATTCTTTTCGTACTCCATGACTGACTCTCACCATGTTTAGTAGTCAGTACATTACTTGTGGAGCCACAATCGTCTATAGGCATTTTGTTTGAGAAATAATGGAATGATTTATAAACGCTTTTATGTTATAGGAGGATTTGGGTTCTTGTCTTTGGAAGCTGAAGATAGTCGCCGGCTGTTTTTCCACATGTCGGAAGTTCGTGGTAATCCTGCTGATTTGCAGCCCGGTGATGTGGTCGAGTTTGTTATGTTGACTAACCCCAGGAACGGAAAATCATCTGCTTGCAACGTTGTTAAAATCGGGTAAGTCTTTGTTTTAATTCCATACATTAATTATGTTTGTTGTAATTACATAAATTGTATTAGCACTTTTTACATTTACAATTTAGGTTCAGTGTCAAGTGGCTTTAATAGTCCGAAAATTTTGTGTTAAGACAATAGTTTTTACTATAACCGAATTACAACTACATTAATATAATTAGAAACCCTTCATCATTTGTTATTGACACTTGACCGTTGATGACGCTTTCATATTATATTTGTTAAAGATTTCTCACGTTTGTTTTTTCTTGTTTTTAACCGACTTCAAAAACAGAGGAGGTTTCTAATTCTACTGTATTTTTTATGTTTGCTGCCTCACAACTTTTGTTTAGGTAAACCGATTTTGATGATCCTTTTTATTTGAAAGCTGGTGCTTCCCAGGTGGTCCCATTTTAATTTGGTCCAGTTCTTAAAATCGGTATTTTTTTTTAGTTACAATTTAGTACATATTTAATGGATAATGTTATTTGCAGGGGCAAAGGTTTCCCTGGTGGTAAGGCTAGAAGCGAGAGACCAGAACGTTTGCTTGCCCGTCTCCGTACGGCGTCATTGGAAGAGGCCAACGTACCGCGCGTCGTATTGATCCGTCCGCCGCGCGGTCCTGACGGCACACGCGGGTTCCGACCTCGCCGTCCCATCTCAGGTACCTACTACTATTCGATTATATAATAAATATTACGGACATCTAACACACAACGCCATATAGTCCTAAGCTAAGCAGAGCTTGTGTGGGTACTAGACAACTGATACACCCAAACTCCGAAATAAATATTTGCAACTAAAACAGACATTTGGTCCAACACGGGAATAGAACCCGAGACCTCAAGCAATGCAGTCGTATACGCTACCACTGTGCCCCCGAGGTTTTAATCACTTAGTATTTCTATTTTCATAATGGAAACGAAAGATAACCCATTTTTTAAGTGGTGAAGTGATGGTCAAGATAAAATTGATTATTATAGAAACAACAAAAATCACGCAATAGCAAGCATGATTATTCACGTAACTTTAAGTTATTAAGTATTCTTACTGCGATTATACGTACATATACCTAAAATCTGCTCTTTATTGCATTTGTGAAAATATAGTTTTGACCTTTTTAACCTCTGGGGTGCGGCATTGCGGATCCGCGATTGTCCCGTCGGTGCGGCATTGCGGATCCGCGATAACCGCAGTTAACTTGCATTTTAATTAATTTTGGGTATTAAAGTTATTATAACGAAGTCTAGAAAGGTTTGTTATGCATTTGCTTTATACGAACAACATTTTAAAACATTCGTTTGTCAAGTGCGCTTCAAGAGCCGTAAAAAAAACGAGTTCCAATTTCAAAGTTGACGATGACGCAACGCGATCTGTCAAGTGCCTCTTAAAACTGATTTTTTGCCGATAAGGTGATTTTGAAGGTAGTTTGTTGTTATATTTTACTTATTATACTTATTTTAGGAACCACTATCAATACGAATTGAGGCATAAATCATGCGTAATTTTGAATTGTGTTACTCAAAAAGTTACCGAGTCTATTACCTATTGAAAAGGGCTTACTCATTTGAAGGTTTTTACGCATTTATTCTTATGTTTTTATTGATAAAATGATATAATTGCGATGAGAATCTTATATAGAATATAGAATAGCAACAAAAATGTGTTAGAAAAGCTAAATATTTAAATAAACACTCATTTTTTGCCTGACGAGCGAAATTAGACGCACACATACAAAGGGCTCCCACGCCATTATTGTTCTACATCATCATCAGCGTATCGTAGTCCACTGCTGGACATAGGCCTCTCCAATAGCACGCCACTTAAAATTGTATATCGCCGTTGATTCGTGTTTGCACGCAGCCTAGCGGGAAGTCCCGGAACTATTAACACCCACACATACACAGTAGTGACGGACAATGAACAAGACGTAAACTGATCTTTGTTTATGTTTTACTAAATTATTTTGTATTGACCATAGACTTTGTGTGTCACATAATGGAACGATCAGTTTGTTCTCTTTAGCATTCAGTCATTTTCATAGAGTTTAGAGAATTCTCAGAACTTAAAAATAATAAATGAAAACTGGTCTAGCAAACGAGTCCTTTTTTTAAATAACTTGATAAATAGGTTGTTTTTTTTATGTATTGTTCCTGTCTTTTGCACTAGTTAACTAAAAAAATAAATTATTTAACTAAAAAACACTATTTCTTCATATAAATACTACGTAATTTGGTGTTCGGCGCAAATAATAGTTTGATTGTAAAGTGACAAAATGGCGAATATCTCGACAGCGAAATGTGATTTTTACAAATATGTTTCTCAATGAATTTTTACTGCAGTTATAGTGTTTTTTATATCAGTAGATAGCTTAGTTATCGAACTTTATGAGGATAATAAGTAAAATGAATAATAAACCACATAAAATATTAAAATCATGTTTATTAACACAATAGGTGCGTAAATTAATACTTGGCTCAATTGTGAGTAAATAATAAAGCGATAACATTAGTTTAGTAATAAAATATGGCATAACCATGTACGCTTGTTATCCATCTTTTGAAAAATAATCACTTTTATAACCACCGAGCATTGTTTTTTAAAATATTTGATCATTTTCGTACACCATGCACCGTGTTGCAAAATTTTGCACTTTCGCCGCACGGTGCATGGAACCGGAAGTACCCGTTCCCGCATTCGAAAGATTAATACATGAAAAAAGGGGTTTTTGATTCTTCTACATTTTAATGTCAGTATCTCAAATATCTATAAATATCTAAAACAACGTTTATGAATAGCTCAGCACTATAATAGGGTAGATGATACCTTATTCAAATTAGTGCCTTTTATGATCAGTCAAAACGAAAACTTGTATGGAAAATGTACTCAATACAAACTTACGACGTTACTGTTTTAGACTACTCAATTGAGCAATATATTTCAATGTTTATTCGATTAAAATTTGTAATAGAAATAAAAAGCTGTAATAATTATATTTGCCAATATCCTTTGTAATATTCCTTTGAAGGTAGGAGACATCGGTATTTATTTACGATATAGTCATCTACCCTATTGACTGACCGCCTTATGGGGCAGTGGTCTCGGGTTCAATGCCTGGGTTGGACCAAATGTTATATGATCTGCAAATATTTGTTTCGGAGTATGGGATTTTTACGTATTTATAAAAAAATACATATTCTATGTTTATCAGTCAATCTTCTAATTATCTTTTCTTTGTATGAAGCTAGATGGCGTTGCATCAGATGTCCGAATGTAATTAAGAAATTAATAACTATATATTTACATATCTACTCAAACCATCTGTTTTACTATTTAATCATTACTATAGTTTAGCAATTTTACGAATTAGCTATTTGTATCGCTGCTAAATAGTATGTTATATTATTTTTGTTTTTAAATACTTAATAACTTTTTTGGTGCCTATAAACTATCAAAAAAAAGTTAATATGCGCGTTTATGAAAACGCTCAACATAATATAGTAAAAGTGAATTAGTGGAAGTAGCAAATTATGACGCTATAGATGTCCCAATAAATATATCAAACAATATAATTTGAGGAATATAATCTATATTAATAAAAAATAATCGCCAAATTTTCGCCGATTCGGTTAATTTTCTTTTTAATATTCTGGCATAGCATTAGGAAGGTGCTTATGGAGACAAAAACGTTTTATTTCATTTGTTATTGTACGAGACTACCTATACCTACAAGTGTAATGTATTTTTCTTTGCAGAACAATTAACGGAGTAAACGATTGCTACTACAACACTAAGGCCTCAACCATGTAGGTAAAACATCTTTAATGGTTTGATTTTCCATTTCAAATTATTTCATTGTATTCATGAGAGACTGACTTATCCTTCTTTCTTAACAGCATTTAGGAAATTGTTTTGTTATTTTCCTTATTATAGATGAAACAATAAATTATTGTCAGCTGCCTTTATAGTGATCAAGGGAAACTCGTAAATGAGATCAATAAGCAAGGTACATATCAATGAATCAAACCAATTTGCGTTGCTTATCTTGTGTTTATATGAGAGGTTCTTTTTCGCATAAAGACGTTGTTCAAAATTCCGTTAACTTCATTCCTTGGCCAATGGAAATGTTATGGTTTGCCAAGTTCAATGTTGTTGTCCAATAGCGTAGTTGTGCGACACATGGCACATGAAGCGACGCGAACTCACATCGAACAGTCCTATTCTAATGACACATGTATGATCTGTTCGCTGTATTGGGATTGGCATTTGGACTCTATGTAAATATTTTATAGAAAATAGGTATAATGTGTATAAAATGCTCTTTAATCAAACAACACGGCTTGTGGTGGATTATCAGTGAAAATATCAGGTTTATGTTTAGAATGTGTAAAATAAATGTCACGTAATTATTATATTTGTATTTGTCCGTTGGCAATAAACATCGTCATCGAAGTTTAGCTTAGCATTTCTAAGGTACGTCTAAGGAGTGTCATATGTAAGATAAAGTAAGGCCCATGTAGCTTTGTCAGAAACATGAAAAATGTAACTCTAATTTGTATAACGAAATTACTGACAGGTTATTCGTTAGGTTGCAGTTCCTCGAGGAACTACTTTTATGTTTCTGACCAGGCTTATAAGTTTCTGTCAATGATGTTATCTCCGTACTGTTATTAAAAAAAATACATTTTTCATCATATTTTTTTTTTTTTCTTTTTCTTTGACCAGTTATGTTCTAATAACTGACGAAATTTTTAAATAAATTGTGTATACAACTATTAACAATGTGTGACCTTCTGGACAATTAATAATATCAGATTTAAACACGATATTGGTTTACATAATATTGTCTATTAAACAATGGTATACATCATTGACTTGAACGTGAATATATATCATCAAAACGAGTGTTTGAGTGGTAGAGAGTGTCGTGAATGGTTTGTTTTAGAAAATTAACATTGTATAAACGTGCGTGTATGTAATAATTGTATAATCGCAAATTAACACTTACTTTGCGGAACATTTAAAATATTGTTATTTTTTTACGAATAAGTTAGTGTAAATGCGCTTAAGTTATATTTGGTATATTTTATTGATACATACACACACGAATGTTACATTGAACATATTTGGAATTTGCCACGTGTAAACTGTAAGTGTAATTAATAGTATGTACAATAAAGTCGATGAATGATGGACATTTGATGCACATTGTTGCAGTTGTTGTTATGTTTAGTAGATCTCTTTATGCGGAAAAATTCTGTGATCAAATAAAATTTTTTGTGCAATATCGAAACAATATGTCCTTATAGGACCATGCTAGTCTCTTAGTATTATGCGATCCCCGCTTCTGATTCGCGTTCTTCATATGAAATGTGTCGTCCTACATTATTTCATTACAATGATGGCTAACTTTAATAATAATTAACGAACAAAATATTCATTGTTAATTGGAAAAAAGCATTAATGCAATGAACTGGAATGGAACCAAAGACTGAATTAAAATATTTATAACAGTAATACTTATTGGTATTATTAAAGGATTATTTTGATTGGCTAAATGATGTGAACCTTCATGGTGTTCATTGTGGCCATAGGTTTTGTTTCAAAATATTTATTCTCTGAGCAAATATAATTTTCATTAGAAATTTCAGTTGTAGTTTAACATACGAAGTGAAATATATCTCATTGTCGGTATTATAGTTTCAACATTTAATGTGGTTATGTACCTAGTATAAATAAGTCCAACATATGCGTAGCTTACTTTGTCATCTCATGACATTGCAAAGATTTAGTTATAGAATTGTATTGTGTAATAATTGTACAAAATTATTAATAATTTCATCACAAAACTACTTTTGTAATGTATTACTTCTGTGTTGAATATGCCTGTGTCTTCATACTTTACGTCGATGTAACGGAGAGACAAACTGACAAAGTGTTTAAATTTGTTACACATTTTGTTAAATTAAAAAAAAAATCAAAATACTGTCTGTTGAACACTTGGTGGCGCGAAGGTCGTCACCTTGTGTGCAGGAAGTGTGTGTGCAGTGAAGGACATGAACCTACTTCGTGTTCCTAATGAATAAAATAAAATTCTTAAATCAGTGTCATTCGATTGGGTTTGATATTAGATGAAAGACAAAGAACGTACGAAACTAACAAAATCTTACAAACAAGTTGCTCATTTGTAATATTTCTATAGGAGGTCTATACTCTACCATGAAACATTTTGTTTGATCAATTTGTTACAAGTAATTCTTTCACTGGTGAGTTAAATACTCAATTTGAATAAATTTAGGTCGAAGAGTATTTACGTTATATCATTAATTTTGTTTATTCCGTTTTATATATGCTATGTTACAAAAAAATTGCACCTTTATAATCAATAACAGTTCTCAAGAATCAATAATTAATTAACAAAACAGATTTCAATACTCTGCGAATTGATTGATCTTGAACCACATAACGAAATGTGGTATAACATCCGTTTATAAATCCTACCTATGTTTCTCACGTCTCTCGATACTAATGAATGCGTCGTCCAAAGCCAAGCGACTAAACCATCTTAGTGTTCAACAGACAATTCTATTAATGAAAACATGTTTGAAATACATATAATATATGTATATTTAATACATTTAATAATACGAGTCGCTATAACAATATGACGAGGATTTTGTAGCGAGTCTGATTTTTGAAGGTAAACAAAGACAAACGTTAAGATGCCGCGTGGCGTAAGTGCCTAAGATTGGTTTTGTAGTATTATTTTATCAATTATGTTGTTATTTTTTATTTCCTTGAGCTTGTTGCTTGGTTGGTTGCTTACGTGTTCATTGTTTGCTGCTTCTTGCATCACAAAAGCCTACATTTGATTTCCATCTATTACCTCGTTGATCTGGATCATCTATTGCAGTAACAAATTAATTATAGCGCACACGGTAATAACACCAACATAGTCTAGAGTTGAAACGTTTAAGTAACATAGTGACATATACGTAGTTCGTAACATTTCTAATTTTTATTGCGGAAACAATAGAATATAGATATTTGGAGTTTTATGGTTAATACATAACTTAACTATATAGGTCAGTATTTGCCACTTATACTTATCTATATTTTCCGTCTATTAAATTCGCCATCTATGTAATCACTAAAGTAATAGTGGTTCTTTGATAACTACGTACAGATTCCACCTTATATTATATAGCTAAACGTTCTAAAAGTAAACCAGTTATGTATACATGCATTTTTAGATCGATACGCATTTTGGATTGTATCCTTTGTAAAAGGGAGTTAGCATCACATAGTGTGTTAAAATAGTCGTATTCTATCTAATGTACGTCACTCGATCATACGCGATAGGGGATCGTTCCTAGATTTGATATGGACAAAATGTAAATTTAATAATAATATCTCATAGACATTCATTTTCTATAGAATGATGGCTGTTTTGGCTGTGAGATTGGATACGAGTTATGTGTATATTGAAATAAATATTCCCAACGCAATAACTTAAGGTTGTTTGCGACTTATACGGTCGACTTTTTATACTCCGCTAGTCGCGTAACTGCGTCTGTAGTACGGTGGCCACACTTAGAGGGGACACCTAGGTCAATTAAATACAGATTTTCTAAAATACTCTTGGAAATAGTTATACTCTAGTTTGATTAGTATTTCTGACAGTATCGTTAGTCTTCAATTTTCATTCTATGCTACAGTTGAGTTGAGCTATGATGTAGGCAGAAACGTAGCTGATTTGGCCAATCTTATTAATCAAATCTATGAACGGCTTTATTTTGTCGTATCCACTATATACCCGCGTTTCCTTACTAAGTAACATTTCATAGACTGACATGATGAGCAATATTATATATGTGTTCATGTTGACATGTAGGCTGATCTGGATCATTAGTCATATTAAATGTATGTATATTCTGCGATTCTTTGTGCGTAGCGTATATAACTGTCACATCAAGGTGTAAAGCCATGGCCCCTCAATGTAACGAATTTGATTTGTTAATATCACACAATAAATTTATTTAATGTACCTATTGAATATAATGGGAAAAAACATGTTTATAAAATTATTTAGTTCGACATCACTTTTATGAAATAGTCACGCTTACGTATTAGTATATAAGGACTTGAGTTAAATGTTAATTTGCAGTTGGGGCTTCACACCTTCTGCAAGTAGGTCATGTCCGATTTTTGTATAATAATGTATTCGTGAATGTTTAGAGATTAATCTTATCATGACGGATAATTTAGACGTAATGTCGTCAAGGACAATTTGACATCACAACAATATTCTGTAAAACAGCAATAAATAATAGAACATTGATTGTAGTATGTGTTTGCTATCAACAATATGTGACCAGTGAAAGTAACGGAATGTGTAATCTTTAAATAATTATAGGACGCTTAAATTCTGGGGTAATAGTTAAATGGTGTCAAATTGTCTTAAGTGCTAAAGCTTATCTTATCATGTAATCCAAAGAAAAATAGGAATTTTGAACAAACGTTATATGCTTGACGCTTTTACCGGCTGTTAATTTGTAGTGTCAAATATGTTTGCCCATGTAACCGATATGAATAATGAAGATGGTGTAATAATAAACAAAATATTTGATGTTGTAGTGTGCGAAACTTACGCCCAGGATCATTTCGGGTATTGTTAAATACTAGTCTTAAACATTTACTCCCGGCGCCTGTCACGTGCATATGTATATTTAAGCTAACAAACAATATAAGATCTGATAAGGGAACTATAGTATTTCTCGTGTACCTTCACAAATTTCAGTGTAGCTATGAATTTGGCGAACCAGTAAAAATATATTCAGTGCCTAAAAGAACCTCTGAGAGAAAAAAAACCAAACAAAATGTGAAATTATTTAAGCATTTCAGAAATTACAAATCTTTGAATAATCATAAGAGTTTATTTTTATTTAATTCTTCTAATGTATTCTTTAGACGAAGTTATCTATGCCAAATGTTTATACAGTCCTGTACATTTTTGAAAATTGTGATTAAATCAATGTACACCACCTTCTTCGAGTTATATATCCCTGTTTTTGTTTCGACCGCATGCCCTTTCCATACCTATCCCAAATCATTACTGTGACATAGTTAAAAAAATACACTTTGAACATCAGGAAAAACAAATGGAAGGTTTACTCACTATTTTGTCATGTTGTTATATTTACGAGGACATAATTTCCTTGTAATCATACCGTCATTTTGGCATCTCATCAATATATGACGTGGAAAGTATCCAACAAGCTGATATATGTAAAACATTATTATCATCATCAGCCTATCACAGTCCACTGCTGGAAGTTTACCTACATACATTAAACATACAATTTATTCAAAAGTATTAAAATGCCTAATATTACATTAATCAGTTTGACGTCATACTACTTCAGGCAGTCAAAATAATTGAATATTTGAGAAAGTAAAACTAATGAGACAAAGTTAATGATTATGAGAATATGTATTCGTAGAGGATCCGCACCAGAAAAAGACCTTCACCTGTCTAATGAACTAAGTGTTTTATAAATAAATAAATATTCCGGACAACTAACACAACGCCATCTAGTCCCAAGCTAAGCTGAGCTTGTGTTATGGTTACTAAACAACTGATATGAATACTGTGAAGTTAAAAGTCTATAGAATACTAGCTGAGCCCCGCGGTACAACAAAAACCGCGAGTAACGCTGCGAGGCAAAGTAAAGAAAAAATCTATGTAAAAAGTGTCCTGTTTTAAAAAAAGTATTCTAAGCTACCTCTCCACCAATTTTCAGCCAAATGGCAGTCGTTTATCAGATAAGTTGACATTAGTCTGTTAGGGACTTCAAGCTCTGAAACTGGCCATGATGCTAGCTTTTCTCCAATTACACTTCGAACAAACCAAACTAAACTTAAATTTACATTTTGATAATGTCCGAAGCATTCTTTCACGGTGATCATCTGCGTCAGCCATTATGACAATGTCTCTCGAGCCTATCCTCCATAGAGGGCATATATATATATATATATATATATATATATATATGAACCACCAATTGGAAGAAGGGAATAAATCCAAAAAATAAGAACGGAGATAATCAAAAAAAACTTCATAACTTTTTACTTTCAACTTATAAGCTTATGGGACATGAATGATTATTAAGAAAATATAAATCCTGACTTATTCACCAACAGACCTGCCTTAAATATATAATACTTATCTATGTGTGTTCATCGAAATGTGTTGGATTTATTCCCTTTTTCCAATTTATCATATACCAGGTACAAAATAATTTGAAATAATAGACAATATAATGACAAAAACCATTTGTTTATTACAAACACGTAAGGACACTCTGTTATTCTTCTATTTCTTCACGTTCGGATTATTATTATTATATCGTGGAAATCTTTGAATTCGTCAGGCATATATTGGATTATTTTTTGTGTCATTAATTTTTTTCTCATTTATGGGTATTTTACTAACATATTATTATGCCAGAGTTTCAGGTATTTTCGGGTTTGTAGAAAGTTTTTGGCGCAAAAATGTAGCTTTGACGAAACCATCAATAAATTCGGAACATGTCAAGTAACCTTTATGACTTGAACTAAGTATAGGTACTCAAAGCTTCTATATTACGAAATCTTGAATGTCGTGGCCTTGTCTAATGACTTACAGGTTTTCTTAAAACATTGCTGCCATGAGTTTTTAAAATCAAGTATGTCGTTTGAAGAAACAGGTTTAACTGAAAAACCCCTGATTTTTGCTGCCGAAATAAGATTATTGTATTCATTTGGAACGTAAATTCTGTCTCTTCTCCTAATGAGTCTTTTAGCTGTCCTAAAATTTCTGTCACACTGTAAAAATGAATGGCCACAGGAAAGTATTGATATATTTTCTCAAAACGATTTTATGCAACAAGAGTGAGAAAGAATCTTGTTATTCCTATTTTGTCCCCCGCAAGCATCGCTAAAAACGTGTAGTTCTTTGACAGAGGGATCCATGTTCTGTATCGTTTTCCACAATAAGCTGCATACTTCATCTGGGCCCCTTTTAGCTTCACCCTCATGGTAAGTGTAGAAATCAGCTGAATTCGTCATTAAGTCATGAATACAAAACAGCCATAGTTTTCTTAAATAAAACATCTCTTGAACTGGGATCTTAGGAATGGGAATCAAATACTATGGCTCCTACATCTTTTCTTTCCTTACACAAGGCCAAACTTCTTTCTGCTTATTTTAAAACTTTTTAGCACGTTTAAGATGTATGATTTTTAAGCTACTTTCACTGGTCATATTTAAACAATAGTTTGATTTGAGGCTTCACCTACAAAATAATTTTTATAGGTGCAGCCTCAAATACAACTAAAATGGCGGGTATTAGATCGCTGGTATGACGCCCCCCACCACTATGTGATGCGATTTTGTTTATCGAATAAAAAACAGTCAAAAAGAAATATTATTTATATACTCGTAAAATTAATAGTTGGAAGAAGGGAATAAAGGAAGGATTTGTTTCCTTCTTCCAACTAACAATTTTTTTGGCCGCATGAATCTATACGAAATGAATGGACTTTGTTTCTTTTTTCGAACTCACAACTTAGCCCTACGTCTAAAGAATGTAAAAGTGTATAAAAGTGAATATGTCAAAAAGTGGCGTTTATTCCCTTCCAATTGGTGGTTCATATATATATATATATATATATATATATATATATATATATATATATATATATATATATCAGCACGGTATTGGCATGCCTGTATGACAATCTTAAGAAGAACTATGTTCTATGTTATTGGGAATGGTTTCCGCACTTAGTCCTTAGAGTGGACCATTGTACGTGGAAGAAGAACCATTAATGATAAATCTTTCAAAAAACACAATAAATACAAGATGCAAGTTTTCCAGCTGTCAAGGAGTTAATTGCACGTGTCTGTCGTCATTCATCACCCCTGCAGAATATTCACCTTGTAATGAGCGAATGGTAGCAGTACCTAAGTAGTATCTATTACTTATCACCACTTTCATCTACGACTGTACGTCATCGTCATATTCTGGACACACAAGAATAGCTTACTAAGTTTTTATTTATGTTATAGGAGGCAAACGAGAAGGCGTATCGCCTGATGGTAAGCGATTACCGCCGTCCATGGACACCCGCAACATCAGAGGTGTTACAAGCAATCAGTGCCGTAACTAGTCTTTTATGCACCTGGTGCGAGCTTTCAAAACTGCGCCCCTGAAAAATGCTCAAACCAGGCTCTGAAAATAAAATGGACAAATGTGCATACAAATAAATCTATCTATTTATTGTTTATCAAAGTATATAAGTACCTACTTACTATATTTCTTTAGATAAAAATTGTTTATTCAAAAATATTTGGTCAAATATAGAAGTGAAACAAAGTACTCGATGACTATCCTTACTTTAAGATTACTTAAAGATTTACTTTCCGCGCTTTTGTCATTGCGAAGTCCTTGATTACATTTCCATATGACAGGAGCCGTGCTACTCGTATGTCGCGTTCAATCGACAAAATCGCTAGGCCAGACAATCTTTCTATTTTTTTTTTATTATATAGGGGGCAAAACAGTAGTCGTATCGCCTGGTGGTAAGCGATTACCGCCGCCGATGGACACCCGCAACACCGGAGGCGTTACAAGTGCGTTGCCTGCCTTTTAGGAAGGAGTACGCTCTTTTCTTGAAGGTTTGAAGGTCGTATTGGTCCGGGAACACCGCAGGCGACAGCTCAATTTACAGTATTGCTGTGCGCGGCAGAAAGTTTCGGGAAAAACGCACAGTTGTGGACTGCCAACCATCTAGATGATGGGGATGAAATTTCTGTCGCGTAGGACGATGGCGGAAAGATGCGGCAGGGATCAATCCGAACAATTCCTCGGAGCACTGCCCATGATAAATGCGGTAGAAGATGCACAGCGAAGCGACATCTCTACGCAGCGCCAGAGAGTCTAGCTGAATTGGAAGATCCTGGCAATCGACGATACGAGTCTCCCTCCGCTGAATGCGGTCCAGAGGGAGGAGCTGATATTGGGGTGCCCCTGCCCAAAGATTAGGACAGTATTTCATGTGAGGCCGAACCTGCGCCTTATAAAGCCGAAGGTGGAGGCCGAAGTGAAATACTGCCTCGATTTGTTGAGCACACCAAGCTTTTTCGAGGCCAATTTGGCCTTGCCCTCTAAATGGCCACGAAACTGGACTTCGCTCGATACGTCGACACCAAGTACTCCAATATAGGCAAAGGCAGATAGGGGAGTGTCTTCAAAACAAGGATATCAGCCACGGAAGTTTTTTAGCGGTGAACGCGCAAATTTGTGTCTTTGTCGGGTTGAAATGGACCAAATTAAGTCTACCCCAATTTGAGACCCTTTCCAAAGCGGTCTCAACTTCAGACACAAGTTTGTTCCGACTCTCAATGACGTTTTCCCGAGAAATATTGGCGCGGCCGGTGTAGAGAGCATCGCCCGTACTGTCATCCGCATAACAATGAATGCCGCTAATTGGCAGCATGTCATTGATATGGAGGAGGAACAGAGTAGGCGATAGCACACAGCCTTGCGGGACACCAGCATTCACAGACATGGAGTCAGAGCATTCACCGTCGACTACGACCTTTATGCTTCTACATGCCAGAAAGCTAGTGACCCAATCACATAATTTCTCGGGAAGCCCATAGGAAGGGAGCTTCGAAAGAAGCGCTTTGTGCCAGACCCGATCGAACGCTTTCGCTATGTCCAAACTAACTGCCAATGCTTCCCCCTTAGTCTCAATCGCCTGAGCCCAGCGATGTGTCAAGTATGCCAGAAGATCACCAGCTGATCGACCCTTACGGAAACCGTACTGCCGGTCACTAAGCAGATGATGATCCTCTAGGTACCGCAGGAGTTGACGGTTAATTATGGACTCCATTAATTTCGAGAAGAGGGAAGTTATGGCTGTCGGCCTGTAGTTATTCGGATTTGAGTGATCGCCCTTTTTAGGGATCGGGTGGACCAATGCTGCCCTCCATGATGTCGGGACTACGCCAGTGAAGTAGGAGAGTCGAAAAAGACGCGTTAAGACCGGTGCCAACTCTGGAACGCACATCTTCAACACAATAGGAGGGATTCCATTTGGCCGCTCGACTTATGGACATCAAGGGACAAAAGTGCTAAGCGCACTGAGCGTTGGTGGAATTGGATATCCAGCATACAGCTCGGACCACGGTATGGTAGGCGGCTCCTGTCCCCCGTCATCCAAGGTCGAGTTGGACGCAAAGTGTTTTGCCAGAAGATCAGTTTTCTCCTTTGCGTCATAGGTCAACGGATTATTTCCTATGTGAAGAGGTGGAAAGGACGGCTTACAAAAATTCCCTTCGATAGCCTTGGCAAGAGACCAAAATGCCCGAGTTCCCGAAGGAAGACGCTCAAGCCTCTCGCCAATCCTAGCGATGTGCTCCGATTTCGCCCTTGCAATGTCTCTTTTGAGGGACCTGGAGGCAAAGTTGTACTCCTTTTTCAGAGCGCTGGTATTTTGTGTCTGTTGGCTTAGAATGACATAAGAAACTTACATGCGCGGGGATTGCCACTCTAACAGTTGGATGCGTTCAGATATTAATGAATATTGGATGCGTTCTTAAAAGGACAAGTTTACATAGTAACTATTTAGTAATCTTTGGTTTAGCTCTGTCATGTGTTTTACTTGTCATTATTTTCCATTTTTATACCACATATAAAAAAAATATATTGGAGATTTATTTTGTTGTGAGATACGAGTATTATTGAAAATAACGGTATAAGTAGGTACTTTTGTTTATGTATGTCATATTGCCAGCAAGACTTAAGGTGGATATACATTTGTCTGTGTCGTGACGTGACGACTGACGCGTCAGAACTGTGTCGATTCCATACATAAACCATCACAACACGTTACGCACTAGTGTGAACGTTACATACTACTACATACTAAATGTATGAAACCGATAATCCACTTTTACATATGTTGTTGTTTCAAGATCGCTTGAAAAATGCGATAAAGATATAGACAGTACAGTAGGGCGCGTCTACACCATGTTCTCAATAAAACAAAATGTACCTACTAGCTACCATGCATGAGATAAAACTAGATACTAGTCTGGTCATTTCTGCGCCCCTCCAGGGTATGCGCCCTGTGCCTGGGCACTGCTGGCACCGCCCTAGTTACGGCACTGCAAGCAATGCATGCAGTCCTTTGGGGGTATCCTCCCGCAAAAAATAGTAAACTGTTTTGTATCGAAAACAGACGATACAGATACAGAAGTAACATTATCTTCTGGGAGCTCTACCGAGATAGACGTTAAGTTTTTTTTCATACCTCGTCTTGATTTACTCCTTCTTTCCTCCATTTTATTTTTAGTTATTAAAGATTCCATGTTAGACCTACGAGTGGGGGAGAAATAAAGATCAACCCGGATAGAGATGCCTCGGGTGGGAGTGTGCTTACGACTGAACTACCCATTAGAACACGGGACTCAGGGTATTTTTATAGAGGTTTTCTTCCTCGCAGTCTGGGCAGTTATGCCAAACCTTTGGCCCCGATAAGATAATGCCATCTTTTCGGGACTACGACGATAAGCCGACGGCGGCAAGGAGACATCGTCTCCTTATGCCTGCTCGGTGGTAGTATATGTAAACACCGAGCCCGTCCTACCTTCTCCACCGCTAATAGCGGAGAAACTCCGACCCATGAAAGGGCCTTTGTGTTTTTTAACAAGGTTTTCCTCCTCATAGCTCCGAAGAACGAAGAGCCAACAGAGCAACCGGCAGACACGCCCGCTCTTTTAGACCAAACTTCTGTTGGCTTTCTCTTCGTGTTAGAATATTGGCCGTTGAACTGGAAACAAACCCTTTACCAACCCGTCTAATTAGTGTGGTATGGTAGTCCAAAATCTTCTTTCTAAGGAGAATCCTATGTTTAGTTCTGAACTGTTAAAGGCTGCATTTGGTGATGGTGATGAAATACCTATTTCATAAGTTTATTCATCATCATCAATTTATTTGCCTATTATTTTCATATAATCTCTTTCTGTTCTAAAACATGTATAAGGTATTAAAAACTAAAAAAAATGATTGATTTTATATTTTATTATAAAAATAAGTATAGCCAGTAGTAAAAAATAGCCACAGAATAAATGTAGCGGTTGGCAATACATAGGTATGTATTGCCAACCTGCTACATTTATTTCGTAGCTCGTCACAAAAGCACTTAACTATTAATAATTTTATCAACACCACATATTTCAAACACAGTGTTTATTTGTAGAATATTAATTATCTTTAACTGAACATCTCAACGGGTGTTCATTATAGACAAACAATAAAAGTTAATTAAAACTTTTTTCTAATCGTCATATGTACATACCTGTAACAAACTAAGTAACGGACGTTTACGTAAGTACGTTTCGTTTCAGTTCCTCATAGTTTTTTTTTAAATTTTCACCGTTTGGAACATATTTCTTTTATTTCATTGATTAGAAGGTATAATTGGAACTTTTGTTGTATTTTAAATAACTATAATAGACATTTCTGTGCTTCTTACCTATTACAATAATAGTAATACAAAATATTATTAACGTATCACAGAAATCTTTAATAAATAGGATAAGAGAATATTCTTTTAATAGACATTGTGATTTTTTAAACCTTCGTTTACTAATGAAGTTAGTAGGTATGGAAATTAAAATTTGTGTAATAATATATTTAACAGTATTGATTACTCTAATTGACTTTCAAAATGTGGCATAGTAATCTAAAGCCTCCTTTTGAAGATGAGGTTTATGTTAATGTCTATGCTTAACATAGACAACGCATTGTCGAGGTATTAAAAAAAACGTAATATATGTCATATTATTATAATCTATTTAAATTTATAAAGGAGGATCGTTTTTTGTTTTTTTTAAAACGTGTCCCCATTTCATGTCATCCACATTTTATATATTTTTTATCATTAATTTCATCACGACAACGACTTGAAGATTCGAAGACTTGGAATTGAAGACTATAAATACTTGATATTGGCAGGAATAGCTGATCCGAGTGATTCGGCTGGTTGCCATTTCATCAAAAGAAGAAGAAATTAATAAATTATATAAATATAAAAGAAAACACTGTTATAAGAACATATTTTTTGATCGTTTGTACGCTTGCCGCCGACTTACACTCATTTGTTTAGATATACATTATATTAAACAGACTTAAAAATTTCGTTTTATACATTTTAATTTGTTATTTTTTGAAGTGAAAGTTCTTTAGGCGCATGAGGGCTAAAATTTTTACGGATGAAACGTCACGAAGATGTGAAGCAATTTTTTTTTTAAATCTCTATTTTTAGATTTCTAAATATAAACAAGACTTAAAAATTTGTTTGCCATAGAAGTTTCACTTCTGACATGTGTACTTTGTACGCACGCACTTTTTTATTTTTTGTTGTTTATATTTCTTTATTTAATATAATAGATATTAAATAAAGAAATATATTATCTGCTGTAGTTAAAAGTTTGCTTTATTTTGTTTTTGTTTAATTTTCTTTTTTATTTAATGATGTAACTACTTTTTAAATAATGAACTTATACTTCATTATGAAAGAATAATCAATTAACCCAAATTCAAGATGGTTACTGTCAACCATTGTAGAGTTCTATTATAGGCTTCCGTGTTAACCGCACCAACAACGCGATTCTAACATCGAATCAATCAAAATCAATTTGAATATTGTAAGTATGATTATTATGTTTTTCAAATGTTATTTCACAGATGAAAATTCAGTGGGTAAATTTCATCACCTGTTTTCCCTACCTACCTACTTATTTTCCCATACTGGTCCGAATATCAAAAAATATAAATTAGAATGAATTATTATTAGTACTATAAAAGATAAACTGTACCTACTTGATTCGCGAATCATCTCCGTTTTTTCGTACTTCAAAATAAGGACTAGGTACAAGTCTTATTGTATTTATCGCTAAATAACAAAGCCCAATTATCGATTTCAAGTATAACCTACAGCTAAAATAGTTATAGGTTTCAAGTAAAAGTTACATCAGTCGTTGTGACATTGGTCGCATTAGCATCGTCACGTTCAAAAAGCTCTTCTATTTGATTACAAGTGCGGTTCACAAGCAAATGATCGTGGTCATAATAAGACCATTTTTGTATAGCTTTGTAAAGATTGGGGCCCGGGCTTGCTGTTGATTTCAAATCCTTTGCTCCAAGAACTTGAAAGCGAGGGTCGAGATAACCTAGTCTTATTCCTTCTTTGAATAACATTTGAGCTCTTTGTAGCTGCAGGTCAGTCACCTTTGAGTAGGAAGGCAGCCCTTCCCTGTAGTCACCTGAAAACAATATCAGATGTCGACCTTAATTGGTAAAACAATTATTTCATATAATAATAATTAATCGCTTTGTTCTTTACCAGATAACTAAGTATACCTAATTGTCAGCACGTAACTTGGCCAGGATTTGGCGTAGTGGGGGTAAGTTCACGCATTGTACACTTAGGGACACAGAAAATGGTCAATTAAATATATACAATGAAAAGTTTAAGAAATCGAAACTAATATTATAAAGAGGTAATATTGAATTTTCGTTTGTTTGTTACGATGTAACTCAAAAACTACTTGACAGATTAAAAAAATATTTCACCATTTGAATTCTAAATAGTCCCTCAACCTATCTTTATAAGCCTATCTATAGAAATCCATTAAATAAACGCACAGGTAGGAAATGGTGAAGAAGGAAAAATAGTGGGAAAATTGAGACAGGTAGAATTCTGTACTGAAAACAGTCTGGTTGGGGTAAATACATGGTTTCAACATCCTGCGAGACGACTCTATACCTGGCGGCCACCAGCCGATAAACCATGACATATTATAAGAAATCAGATTGACTTAATTATGATTCAGGAGAGATTTAGAAGAAGAAGAAGAAATTGAAATATTACAACAGAAAAATGACACTTTTGGTCTGCATAAAAAGGTTAAAGAATTTGCAAACACTAATAAGAAAAGCACCAAGAGCAAACTGTTAAATAAATAAGAAAACATTGTTGTTGACAATCGTTAAGCTCGCGAGGTATGGAATGAATATATTTAAAACCTATTCAAAGATGATAGACAAAATCCGCCCCTCTAAACGAACAAAAATTAAAAAGTCCAACCATATTAAAATCAGAATTTGTGTCAGCCCTTCAGCATATGAAGGGTGGGAAGGCAATGGGATCCGATGAATTGTTATAATATAAATGAGTTGGTTTCTCCTACAAATATTTTAAAATCATTCATACAAGAATTTATTGGAAAATTTAAGAAAACATTAGCGAAACACAATTTGGTTTTAGGGCAGGTTTAGGTACTAGAGATGCTTTTAGAGGCTGTTCAAGTTTTGGTTCATAGATGTTTTGATGTTAATATAGATATTCATATCTGCTTTATAGATTTTGAAAAAGCCTTTGATAATGTCAAACAATCTAAATTGATTTAGATTGTTTGACATTATATTATATTGTAATTGACAATAGATAAAAATACGAGTAACATCAAATTTATTGCAAATTTATAATATATTAGAAACAAGTCGCTAAAGTCAAAATTGACAATATATTAACTAATGAAATCAAAATTGAAAAAGGAGTTAGACAGGTGTGTATTCTCTCACCTTGTCTATTTAACTTATACTCCGAAATGAATGGAATTTGGAATCCGTGTGAATGGTAAATGAATGCAGAACAATAGATATGTCGATGAATACCGTCTGGCTATCAACCCTGAAGACTTTCAAATAATGCTACGAAAATTAAATGACGAACTTGCAGACTATGGACTTCAAATAATATTTATTTTTCCTCCATAGTCTGTAAGTTCGTAAGTTTAAAACAAATATAATGATTGTTAGTAAAACCCCAAATTTAGAATCGTAAACACCAGTATCCTTAGAAAATATTACAATTGAAAAAGTTAATAATTATAAATACCTGGGTTCTTGACTAAATGATGATTGAGAATCAGAAAAAGAGGTCCGGACGAGAATTGAAATAGCCAGAAAAACCTTTCCGAAAATGAATAAATGCTATCAGAAAATTCAACTTGAAATTAAGATTGAGGTTGGTGAAATGTTATGTTCTTCCAATCTGTGTGGATCGAGAAGCTGAACTCTAAAACAAAGATTACTTGAGAAAGTGACGGCCTTTGAAATGTTGATATAAAACAGACAAATCAAGTAGACTGACAAAGTATCAAACGAAAGAGTGATACAAGTTATGAATAAAGATTTAGAGGTGATGATTATGAGGTGAGATGAAAATTATGATTTTGTTAATGCTCACGTTATGGAGACACTGTGTGTGTTGTGTTTGGTTTCTTAAATTATTATTCTTACCTACAAACGCCAAGCCTATCGAACACTGGTTGTACCCAATGGTATGCGCTCCAACGATGTTCCATCCTCGCCCTTCATATACTCTTCCGTCGTTACCGATTACAAAGTTGTACCTAAAAGTGATGCATACTTTTTATATCATAAATGCGAAAGTAACTCTGTCGGTCTGTCACGCTTTCAAGACCAAACCGCTGCACCGTTTTCAATGAAATTTGGCATGGAGATGGAGGTCTTTCTTTACAGCGGTAACCGACAAACACACGGGGCGCGGTGGGCGTGCGGGCGGAGAGGCAAAAGCTAGTATTTACATTTATGAATATTTTAAACTTATTTAAAATACTGATTTAATGTGTATATGTTTTAATATGTGTTAATAACAAACAATTTTCTTAAACTGATCATAATGCAATTCTAAATTTATAGTATAATTTATATAAATAAACAAAATTGAATTGTCTGTTTGTAACTTCAAATTAACAGCTTGTTAGCGAATGAATATGATAGTATACACGGTATTTACAACCAATTTATAAAATTCATGTCTGTCAGGCTGTCTGAAACGACTCGACCGATTTTGACGGGACTTTTACTGGCAGGTAGCTGATGTTATTAGGAGTAACTTAAGTTACATTTATTTTAGAGAAAAATAAGGTTAACCGAAAACAAAAAAAAAGTAATATTCGGTTCAAAAGGTACAAAAACCGCGGCCAATACTGCGGGGCGCAGCTACTGTACAATTCAATTTTCATCATCTATATGAATATTCTCGAACTCTTAACCAGTAAAGTCACGCACCACACCTTTTTTTTTATTTGTACCTTATTTGTTAAGTACATAAGTGCTAGAATACTTACATAATGTCATACTTCAGATCCTTAAGTGAGTATCGCTGTAGGTTCCTCATCTCCGCAGCACAATTGACGAATATAGAACATTCTGCACTAACTGTATGAGCAACGATGACTAATTTCAAAGGGTTGTAAGAGGCATTAATTTTTGTCGCATTTTCGTACTTGTTAGCCAACCACATTTCTCGTGTTATAAACCAGTTGTGAGGAGCTGTTTGTAAAATATTTAGTTAGTTTATATCCTCAGTAGCTTATATTGACCATCAGTGAGATGACAGATTTAGAATACTTAATGTGATCAACTCTATTCCACCCATGGATGCGGTAAAAACCCATTTAGGGAGTAAAAAACGCACTACATCACTACTGCAAAGAGAAGGATAACTGGAAACAAAGCCATCTGGCCATGTGGATGTCTATGTCCAGTATTGGACTGTTTTTTTTTTGATGAAATGTCAACCAGCTGGATCACTCGGATCAGCTATTTCTGCTAATGTCAAGTATATATAGTCTTCAATTATCAAGTCTTCGAGTCTTCAAGTCGTCGTCGTGATGAAATTAATGATAAAAAATATATAAAATGTGGATGACATGAAATGGGGACCGTCTTTCGAAAAAACAAAAAACGATCTTCGTATTGGACTGTTAATGGGTTCTGATGTGATATCGTCAGTAATGATATGTGATGTAAGTTGTCCCATCATTGTAGTGACTTTACAATGTTTATTCCATTAGCTAACTGACATAAGCGATATTTGATGGCTTCTACTCCATCGTACGCTTTGTAGTTATTAGATTTTAAATTTCAATTTCGATGATCGTTTTATAATTTAAGTTAGTAACGCTCTAAAAGGAATACAGGCTCGTAACATAACTACTAAAGCGAATATTTTTTTAATCTAATATAAAATATTGCGAGTTCTGATAGAATAGTAAGAAAATAATTTCATAGATTATACCGACAGATTCACTTCACTTGGCAAATGAGTATCAACACATTGGGTAGCCACGTTTCGGTACGTATAGACCAGCCAACTTGACATACCACAAACATAAACGTTATTAGCAACTAAAATATGAATGGGAACGATGTTATTTTAACGCTAAGTTACGTGGTCAAAACAAAATATTAACTAACTATACAAGAGAATAGAGCCGTTAGCGATTGTACGAAGAAATTCGATGCGAAAACCTTGCATCCTATTCTAGTTCTTTCATTGCACTTTGACGAATTCTTGAAGTAAGACAAAGTGAAGTTACTGGAGTCCAAACCCGATTCTGGTTGAATGTGCGGCAACATATTTGTTGTTTATTCAGAGGTCCATCACTTTCAATCAATTAACTCGTCTGGTCGTCTATTACAGGTATATATTATCAACAGCTTTTTACACTACACTGCTGGACATAAGCCTCTTATTAGAAAGAAAATTTTTGTCTGTTATATCACACTTTCCTTAACTGCCTCGATATTGCAAGTGGTAGCGTAAGCGACTGCTGTGCTTGAGCTCTTGGGTTCGATTCCCAGGTCGGACCAAATGTTTGTATGATCTGCAAATATTTGTTTCGAAGTTTGAGTGTTTCCTATGTAGATATGTATTTACAAAAATAAAGTATATATGTATTTATATCAGTTGTCTAGTACCCATAACACAAGCTCTGCTTAGCTTGGGACTAGACGGCGTTGTGTGTTAAATTGTCCGAAATATTTATTATTTATTATTATTATATGTATTTGGAAAGTGCCGTCCGTTCCGTCAGCACAATGATATACGATTCGGATCACAATATCATAAAAATGTGTAATAACTTAAAAACTGTTGTAGACTTTACCTACGTCAAGGACCTTTGTCTCTTTATATTTGACTATGACGGTGAAATAAACGATGAGTAAAATGCAGACGACAAGAACCAATATTGCAACTGCACAGGATACTCTCTCCGCTCTCGTTGTGTTCTTCGCCACGTCCCAAACGTAGCGGTAAAAAGGAAGGTCTGAAAAAAAAAGTGAAACTGTAGACGCTTTTAAAGATTTGGTAACGCACATACATCTCGATAACGTCATCGCGTCTTTATGGGTTTTTTTTATGTAGGACAACTCCCGCACTCGGAATAATTCCTGTGTCGTCCCCACTTTACAAACTTTCATGTGGGATTTGAACCCACAACACTTGGCGAAGTAGAAAACGGCGTGGCGACCGTCTATTACTTAATATATGTGTTCTCTACTTTAATATAAAATAAGATTTTCGCTAAGCCGCAGGTGCTATTGACTCACTTAAGTGGTGGTTCCTTTCTTGATTTAAATAAAAAATATTTATTCTTTACTTTTCTTCCATTTATTCGATTAGTTAAATATAAACTACGTGTGCTAGTTACCATAGATGTCTTTTAGTAGAAATTTGACAGATTTTTACCAGAGAAAGCTTTGAATATACAACTTCAATGGTTCTTACAATATACTGTTAGCCAGCGTTATGTTATGCGAACACAAAATGCGAATTTTACAGATTTATTGACTGACTACATTTTAAATTACTGCCTGAAATAATATACTTCTACTAATATAACCACCTACTACTAACTAAAAGAACTGTGCTTATCGGGTTAATTTAAGTTAGTGTAAGTTAACTTTAAAGTTATATATTGTTTCTTAAATATATTAAAACTAGCTGAACCTCGCTGTGTAACTAGTTTAAAAAAGTAGCCTAAGTTACTCCTTGTATCATCAGCTAACTACCAGTGAAAGTCCTGTCAAAATCGGTCCAACCATTCCAGAGATTTGCCGGAACAAACAGAGAGACAAAATTAAAAAAAAAATGTTATTTTGGTATACCTATGTACCGTGTATACATACATATGCATTTAGTAAAAAGCTGTTATTTTAATATTACAAACAGACACTCCAATTTTATTTATTTGTATAGGTGTATAAATAATAAAATATTTTGAATTTCGGAAACGGCTTGAACGATTTTCCACCGTGCATCGCTCGTAATTTGTAGATTTTATTAAGATGAATCCTGGCTTGATAATACAAATATACCTACCTATATATAATTCAAATCTGAATTTCCTGAAAAAAAAATTGCCTGATAGTTATGAGAAATTCACACTATTCAACAGATAAAATATATTTATTTGACATGTATGTATCCGTGAAACTGAAATCTGTGGTTATTATAGTCGTTCCAATAGTTTATTTAACTTTTGACAGCTCTAATACTTAATCAAATAATGATACCCTGACCCGTTACCTATTCGATTTCTTTCATCGATCGATTTTATGCATTAAGAAGTTTTAATCGATTTAACAAACTCATTATTTTATAGATAATTTCGTACTTCATATTTCTATGTGTTTCAATGTGCGACCTCCTTTGTCAAAATAAAGAAGAAATGGATTAAAAGAATGTTGTTCAAATATGACGGTTCTATGTCATGAAAAAATATATAAAAGGAACTGAATTTTCAAAATGTATTATTGTATTGTGTTGTAATTCAGTGGTTAATATTGTATTTGTTAAACTATTGATGATCTTTATTAAATCTCTCTATGTCTATTTTAAAATAATCTACAGTATTTCAATGAGTAACCTTCAATATAGTTGAGTATTTATATTCCTCCGTATTGATTTATTTGTGAATTCTCACGTTTGGTTGAGTTGAGCGTATCGTTCCTGCCTTCGTTACTGTCAAAATGCCAAAAAAGAAAGTACTCAAAGGACAAACAAGAGAGTTTGTCTTGCGACTTCGTGAATACTTTGAAAAGGAAAGCCGTAATGGTGGGCCTCTTATACCAGTGACTCAAGTTAGAGACCGTGTTGCAGCAGCATTAGGTATTAGTGCTCCAACAGTGGCAAAAATAACAAAAGAAGGCTACGGCAGCAGTGGCATGGAACAGAATAAGCTATCTACACCTAAGAAAAAACGTCCGCCTAGTAAAGTTACAGCCGTTGACAATTTTGACGCTGATGCTATTCGTCGTCATATATACGACTATTACCAAAGAAAAGAGATTCCAACATTAAAAAAACTAACACAATCTCTTCGAAATAGTGGTTTGTTCCGTGGTCAAAAATCTTCTCTGACAAAGGTATTGAAAGACATTGGAATGTTATTCCAAAAATGTGACAAACGAAAAATTTTAATGGAACGCAATGATATTGCTTTGTATAGATGCGATTTTTTAAGACAAGCAAAAAAAATAGAAGATTGGTCGAATGTTGTTTTCACAGACGAAACTTGGCTCAATGCGAATCATACGCTGTCAAAAACTTGGACTGACAACACCGTTGGCTCCACTTCTACAGTACCAATGGGAAAAGGCGAATGACTGATTATTTGTCATGCAGGAACAGTAAAAGGATTTGTGCCAGGCGCTCTATTAGCTTTTAAATCCCAGAAAACAGGAGATTATCATGAGGAGATGAATTCGAACGTGTATGAAAAGTGGTTCAGAGAAATGCTTACATCACTCGAAGAGCCATCAATAATATTTATTGATAATGCACCTTATCACTCTCGTCAAATTAATAAAATACCAACACAGGCCAACAAAAAACATGAAATTATAAACTGGCTCCGTGACAATGGCGAAGAGGTGAATGAGTCCCTACTAAAAGTAGAGTTAGTAAAGATATTAAAAACAAAGAAGCTGCCAAAACGATACGTCATAGATGAAATGGCAGCAGAGCATGGGCATACCGTCCTCAGAATTCCCCCATATCATTGCCAATATAATGCAATTGAAATGATCTGGGCACAAGTTAAAGGATATGCTGCGAGGAACAATACAACTCCTCCTTTGACCGCAAGAAAAATGCTGAATTTACTGAAAAATGCGTGTGAAAAAGTAACTCCAGAAAACTGGGCGAATGTTGTAGAAAAAACAAAGAAGGTGATAATGTCGGATTGGGATCGGGATGTTGCATTCGACAATTTATCTATCCAAGAAATGATAATCAATATTACTGAGAACTCAAGTGATGATGATTCCTGGTCATACGAAGAAGACGATTCTTTATAATTAAAATTAGTATTACAGTACCTCTTTTGGTTGTTTTATTTTTAATCCGTAAATTACTACGAATTTCAACATTTTGTACCTGTTCATTACAAGTAGGTACCGCAGGTAGTTTTTATTTGAACCAACTATAGTAAGTCTAAACAATTATTTTAGATTCATTAATTTGCGGCGAATACATTCGATCCCATTACTAGGTACGAGTACGATGGAACTGTTTTCATTACGCAAATTATTTATGCATTGAAACAGAGACATTTAGGGCATTTTAATACAAAATAATAAAGCTTTTTACGTGATTTGATATAAAATATAATCACAATAATTTTATTGTATGTTTTATTAATATAATCGATAATCGATTTATTTCAAAACCGTTTTTATAGTCTGTGGTCATTAATTACGAATGACACATCCCTAAGTAGGCGGAGCCCGCCCATAAAGTACAGTATTATCTGTAGTACATTGTATCAAAAATTATTACAAAACTTTATGTGCGTGATCTGTCAAAAGTTAAATAAAGTATTGGAACGACTATAGATAGCTTTGGAGATCGTTTTTTGTTTTTTCGGAAGACGGTCCCCATTTCATGTCATCCACATTTTTTATATTTTTTATCATTAATTTCATCACGACGACGACTTGAAGACTTGAAGACTTGATAATTGAAGACGATAAATACTTGACATTGGCAGAAATAGCTGATCCGAGTGATCCGGCTAGTTGCCATTCATCATAAAAAAAAAAAAAAAAAAAAATAGATAGCTTATTAGTCTGTCAAGGACTTGGATGGCAAGCGGTGAACTGTCGTATAGTAAATAATACGATCGTTTTTTGTTTTGTCGAAAGACGGTCCCCATTTCATGTCATCCACATTTTAAATATTTTATATCATTAATTTCATTACGACGACGACTTGAAGACTCAAAGACTTGTTAATTGAAGATTATAAATACTTGACATTAATCCGGCTGATTGCCATTTCATCTAAAAAAAAAACTGTCCCTAAGTATTTCACGTTAAACCAGTTCTAAACTCACGGAGATATTAAGCCATTTAAAATGTGTGTTGTTAAGTTAAAGCATTCCAGCATCTATATAAATGTAAATAAATGTGTTGTTAAACACCAATTCCAACTTCTAGTTCGGGACGCGCAGAGCCACCACCTTTGTACAAATTTCATAGAAATGTGGCATATACATACTTTGATTCTTGGGAATGGACATAGGTTACTCTTTTCCACGATAACCGACAAACACGCGAGCAGAGTCGCGAGAAAAGCTAGTCCTATATAAAATATTAAACGTTCCGTTATGGAACATTTAATTCATATACGCAACTCTCAATAATACTCCTTAGCGGCTGTAAGTACATAAGGATATGGAAGGTTATACAAGGAAAATATTGTCCTCTATTGCAACACAAGTGTTGTGTGAGTGCAGTACGCAGAACACTTATCAATTACAAAGTGATATCATATAATATTTTATACATACTTGAAACATTTTGAACCCCTTTTTAAGAAAATTATGCGAACAGAAGAGTTAGAAATTTGGCATAGTTACAGTTTGTATCCAGGATAATCTACGAAGAAAATGTTCAGAACTCCTACAAAAGCAAAGAGACATAGAAATGAATATTGCGACGGATTTTCTTTAACAGCATTAAAGAATATAATTACTTCTATGCATACGGTGAGAAAAGAAATATCTACAATGCGCAAGATCATGGCCTCTGCAAAAGCAGACCTTAATTATAAAGGAAGTGAAACAACGTTTAGAAAAATAATCAAAAATGAGTTAGGAAATCAATTTAAAAGATGCTACCAGAAAGGACTGGCTCCAATAGAAATACCCCAAATTCAAGCGTGGAGGGCTTAATATTTACGCCGTATGAAAGACAATGACTTGCTGGGTGCAAACAAAACCTTGTTATCTATTTCGATGACACATAGACACACGCACACAATACTAGTAAATAGTGCTGGCAAACAGCAACCGATGTTGGAGTGAGAAGGAATGATAATGGCCGTCAATGGATAATTGTGCACGCGGGAAGTGAAGCTTATTTTGTAGATAATGCACTTTTAATGTGCAAGGCAGCCACAAAAACCGGGGACTATCACGATCAAATGAATGCTGAGAATTTCACAAAGTGGTTGACTGAAAACCTGATACCCATCATACCAAGCAATTCAATTGTTATAATCGACAACGCCCCTTATCATAGCAAGGAAGAAAATAAACTTCCCTACATTAATTCCTGTTTTCAGGCGATGGTTGGGTGGCTCCAAGCTCACAACATCGAGTTTTCAAATAATTGCACTAAACCGGATTAAATAAATATAAATTTATTAATAAAACAACACAAATCGCCGAAAAAAAATAAAATCGATTAATTGTTAGCTGACTATGGCCATGAAGTAGTAATACATATAACTGCGACCTCAAGACCTCGAGTGAAAGCTCTTACCACATTTGTTATTGATATAAGGCCTGCCCTCATAGCCAAGTTGCATTGTACAACCGTAAAGGTTAACAGAAAACTAACAAATGTACGGGCATACAGACACGCGGCAGCGAATCAAGCCAAGTTCAATACACGAACCATTAGGAGCCACTTTAGACTTCCTCATCTTCTTCATTACTCAACAATTATTTCACATAGACATGTCAGATTTGGCTCATATATTTAGACTTGCGAGATACATGTTCTCTAAATTTCATAAACACACCTCAAACGGCTATTTTAATATTAACGTCCCAAAATATTCAGTTTGATCACTTATTCTTTACCTATATCAAAATTCTAACATAGTTTCAGATGACCTAGACAGTTCAAATTTGGCAACCAGATAGGTTTATTAGGTAAATAGTAAATCGGAAACTAGTAAATTTTTATTATTTTATTTTATTTTTTTCAATTAATTTATTCTATTAGAAACATTTTCTTAAGGTGCCTATAATAAATGCCTGACATAAAATATTTTATAAAAACTTAAAATATAATTTCTTCTTAAAATTTAGAATAATATATTGAAGAAGAACTCTGAGTTAGAGCTAGACCTAGTTTACGTAACTGTAAATTATTATTTTATTCTTCCGAAAATTTGGCTTGCTGGTAGAAACAAGCCATCGAACATGGAGCTCTTCCCTGGCTATGTTAGTAGCTATTTAATAATAATTCGTATATAAAAATTTGCCAAGTCAGACTTTATTATACTAAAAATTAAGAAGAAATAATATTTTAAGTTGTTATAAAACATTTTATGTTGTACTAAATAAATTTCAGGACTGACTACAGAACTTGGCTCTCATTTCACATTTTTTTTTATTGAATAGGCGGCGAACGCGCATAGGTATCGCCTGATGATAAACGATTACCGCCGCCCATGGACACCTGCAACATCAGAGGCGTCATAAGTGCGTTGCCGGCCTTTGGGGAAGGAGAGAAAATTTTATTCATTTTTTCCTACACTCGAAAGTTGTCAAGATTATGTTAATATTTTTTCGAGTGTAGGTCTCAAAAAAATTACCATCAAATTTGTATGCCGATGCATTTTTTATGAAAAATATATATTTTGCAAGCCCCAAAACAAAAATCAGTTTGTTATTAATGAAAATGAATAAAATTTTTCAAGTCACCATTCTGACATGTTAGAGCTGGGGGTCACTCGGAAAGGTACCATTCACTTTGTATGCCACAAGTTTTTCTCAGTTTTCCATCGTATTTTCTCGAACTATTGATTTTTAGAAACTGTTATTTATTAATTTGGGACACTCATCAAATCGACGTGTTTCGCTCCCTATCCCGCTTTTTCCTGCCACTATCAGAATTTGGTCCAATGATAAAAGTTGGGTGTCTCGTCAAAACGAAGCTGTGTATAAACTTTCAGCCTGTTATTAATCACTGAAATCCCTTGTACGTGGGCCCGTGGACTACAAGTGACATCTTATTAGAAAGACAAATAAAAACATCTAAAATAGATGCTTGTAATGGTCTTACCTACATTTGTAATAATATATAAAAATCTAAGCTATATATAAAAATAATTTAATAAAACCAATTAGGTATAATTAATATTGATCATTTATTTACAATTAAAAAAAAAATTGTACAGATAGATATTCAATAACTATGTAACACAGATAACATATTTTCATTTACTTAGGATCACTACATTATCAAAACTATAATTACTTAAGATAAAATATAATTAACCTAGGGAGATCATTAATAGCATAATATAAATAAACATAACATAAACTTACTTCAAAATAAGTTGGCCACATTTTTATTTTTAATTTACGATCTTATGATCACAAAGGTTCGTATTTTGAAAATAAGTTTAAATTTGCAAAACACTAACATATTTATTTTTTCATTATTGAATGTACCATAGACACATAATATGGAAGAAGTCATACGTTTATCCGTTTCATCATGTTCTTTATTATAGTTCATTTAATCTAAGAGGTATCGTTGGACGGTTCACACTATGGCTGCACGTTTGGCCTAGTTTTTTAAGCGATCGCCATGCAGCTTTCTATTGGTCCAAGTGTTGATACTAAACTACACTTTACTAGTAAAAACGATATGTATATTGGCTTTTACAGTACAAACAGCATAGTCGCATAGTCTGTGTGGTTACTGATCGAGAACAGGTTTCACAAGAAACAATTACAGGAGCAATTTAAGCAGAACAACACTGAGAAAGAAAATTACTATTAAGGGCTGTTGATGAAACAGTGACCCATAAAACAATAATAATAAATAAATATTTCAGACTAGGTGTCTACACACGCTATCTTGTCCCAAACTAAGCAGAACTTGTATTATGGGTACTATACAAATGATATAAACACATTTATACTTGTTTTTATAAATACGAAAGAAAACACCTAAACTCCAAAACAAATATTTGCAGATCATTCAAGCATTTGGTCCTACCCGCTTACGCTACCTCTTTGCCACCGAGGCAGTCAATTAGTAAACACAGAGAAATGGTTTAGATATATCTTAAGAATTTGATATTGAAGTAATCAAATTTTTTTGAACTCCTTAATCTGTGAGAACTGTCATGCCTCTTAGATTAGAAGGGCTATAATGTATTAGAAGACACCATAATCTATAGAAATAAATAAAATTGGAGTGTCTGTTTGTAATAATAAAATAACCGCTTTCTACTACATGCATATGAATGTATATATGGTACACAAACCAATATTTATATTATAAAAATTTTCTGTCGGTCTGTTTGTTGCGGCTAATCTCTGGAACGGCTGCACCGATTTGGACGGGACTTTCACTGGTAGGTAGCTGATGGTACAAGGAGTAACTTAGGCTTACATTTTTAGACTAGCTTCGCCCCGCGGCGTTACCCACGATACCACAATAACCGCAGGTAACACCGCGGGGTTCAGCTAGTCTTCTATTATATAAAATGCTCGAGTCGTCGTGTTTGTTACCAAACTGGCTTGAAACGGCTGGACCGATTTTTATAAAATTTTGTGTGCATATCGAGTAGGTCTGAGAATCGGCCAACATCTATTTTTTAATAATAATAATAATAATATATCACTTTATTGTACACCAGATGCATTTACAAGGTAAGCTTAAAATTAGGGAAGTACAATTGGCGGCCTTATCGCCCGGAGGCAATCTCTTACAGGCAACCATTGGATGGAGAGAAAACATGAGTAAGAGAAAGTGTTGGGTAGTGTCCGGTGTAAGAGTAGGAAAGACGAAGAATAAATAAAGATAAATATACAGTTAATTACATACTTAAATACAGTAGTGCGATCCAATTGACTATATAAATAAAAGAATAATAATTGCATGTTAAGGGACATTGATCTCTCCCAGGTAATGCTCCTTTACGAGTCTCTTGAAAGCAGTTTGTGCTTGTCTAATTGAGACTGGTAGGGCATTCCACAACCGAACTGCTTGGACACAAAAGGAGTGGTCGAGAAGTTTAGTAGAATGGCCTGGCATTTTCACTTTCAGGTTCTCCGACGACCTCAGTAATTTGGGATGTGAGACATGTAAAAAAGTGAACCGTGTTTTGAGGTAGCGTGGGATCCTCTTACGGATTAAAAATAATGTTATACAGAAGAGAAAGAACGTGTGCAATCCGGCGAAGGCGGATGGGTAACCACTTAAGCTTTTTACGAAATAGGAGACGTGATCATATTTCCGTAATCCGAATATGAATCTTATACAGAGGTTTTGGAGTCTCTCAAGCTTATTGAATTGGTCTTCAGTAAGATCTAAATAACTGGCATCAGCATAATCAAGGATGGGGAAAAGAAGGGATTGTGTTAGGACAATCTTGGTAGAGATAGGTAGGAAATTGCGTAGTCTGCGCAAGGACCCTGCAGCAGCAAACATTTTGCGAATCAGCTCCTGCAGCTGAGGACCCCAGGAAAAGGTACTGTCGATATAGATGCCCAAGTTCTTTACCTTATGACTATACGGGATTGGTGTGCCCTCACAAGAGACCTGAGGCAGTGAAGTCCAATTAATTTTGGATATCATTCTTGGACTTCCAACGACAATGACCTGGGTCTTGATTGGGTTTATCTTCAGGCCGTGGGAAATGCTCCACTTACTGATTTTCTCCAGGTCAGTATTTGTAGTGTTAATTGCAGTAGTTAGATCAGTCAGTGGTGCCGCGGTAAAGATCTGGAGATCATCCGCGTAAAGGTGGTAGGACGAAGTCAAATTATTAGTGATAGTGTTAATAAAAACGGAGAAAAGTAAAGGAGATAGCACGCCGCCCTGAGGTACACCAGTGCAAGTGCTACACCAAGTAGAGACAATGTTGTCAATGCTGATGCGCTGTCGGCGACCAAACAGGTAGTTACGAAACCAGTCAATCGCAGTTGGAGATATGTTAATAGAGCGTAATATACACAGCAGTATGTCAAAGTCGACGGTGTTAAAGGCATTACTGAAGTCAAGAAGTGTAAGGACTGTGAGCTCACCGTTTTCCATAGCATATCTGATGTTCTCCGTAATGTGAACTAGAGTAGTGGTGGTGCTATGGCCGGATCGAAAACCAGACTGGAAAGGATTTAAGAGCAGGTTTGTAGAAAGGAAATTCGAAAATTGAGTGTGAATTAAACGCACGAGGACCTTGGATAGAAAGGGGAGGATAGAAATGGGGCGGTAATCGGAGAATGATCCGAGGTTCTTCTTTTTAGGGATGGGAATAATATTTGAATCTTTCCAGGCCTTCGGGAAAACGCTACAGGAGATCGAATAATTCAATATGTGACAGATGACAGGGAGAATTTCATCTAGGATTGGGAGGATCATGTTACGACTTAAACAATCGGAACCCTTTCAATTTTTTATACTCCTAAATGACAAGAGTGACTTGACCCACACCTAATTCTTTTATTGCAATACAACGTTTGCCTGGTCAGCTAGTTAAAATTATATGCGTACTTCAACCGACAAAAAAAGAACTAACAAGCTATGTTGAATATAATAGAATGGAATGACACGGAAAAGATTACAATGAATTTACTTGTTATTAAAAGTGTTTTAAATATTATGTGCATCATAATTTTATGTGTTAAACGTAACTGTTATGAATAAACATGATTTATTAAAATGCTGTAATATAATAACGTGTCTTGTCTCATCTATATGTATGTATTATGTTTATTGAAGATTTTTAAAAGTTTATCATTATATTAACATTATAGAGCGAGTGATGTAAGTGTAATAATAATTTTAATAATAACATTTTGCCCGCCTAATAACATTTGTTTATTACTCAACTATAACTACAACAACCAAGTAGGGAAGTACAATATAGTTCTTATAAGGTACTAGGAGATTAATTTTAAAAAGCCTGTGATATTTGTAACTAAACTTTCATTCCAAAGATCAAAGTCAAAAGAGTAGGTATCCAAATTTATACAGAGGGTGGAATTTTGTAATGACACCTGAAGAGAAAGTACTTTTAAAATTGTAGATAGAAACTTTAACTACGAGTAAAAGAAAACATTCTTCGAGCTACACTTTGTATGGGACGTGGCGAGCGAATTTCGGAAATATCTAAATGCATTTTTTTTTCTTTTCTAAAATAAAATAATCTTTTCTTTGGGTAAAATTTTCTATCTACAATATTGAGAATACTTTCCCTTCAGGTAGCGTTACAAAATTCCACCCTGTATTTTACAATGTAGTTATACCGGTAAAGAAATGAACACAGTTTCACCTGATAGAGTACATATAGAACAGACTCCATAAAATCCCCAATTAACTAAAAGTGTTTCTTAGGTTCAAACAGAACTAACAAGCAAATATTAAAAATCCCTTTTGCAAGCTCTTAATCGTCTAACTATAAGCCAGAAAAGAGATGATACTCTCACACTGCTGGACTGATATTAACCAAATATAGCCAAGAACAAATGCAGGGAAACTAGCTTTCGAATGAAAAAAACCGCATAGAAGACCAGTTTGAGAGCTACGATGCCACAGGCAGACACACACACACACACATACTCGTATAGACGAACATCGACGTGAAACTTATAACATACCTCTTTTTGCGACGGGGGTTAAAAATACTCATAAAAAATTCATAGTTTATAATCTCATCAAGATTTATCTCTAAAAAATTCACAGATTCAGACATCGTGTATCAGAGCGTTTCCTTAATCACACTATTCACACTTAGATTATACACTCTTGTTGCCACATACTATGACTAATATTACCTAAATAATTGATACGTAACATAATTAAAGGATTATTAACAACATATACGTATCTAAATGCATAAACAACAAAAATAATCCCTTGCATATCTCTATAATTATATATTTTATATGTATCACTAGACATTCTTGAAATAATCCTTAGATTATTTATTTGACGGCAATGTGATGATGTCGTTATTTTCAATTCTTGGGCCTGTTAATGACAGGTTAACTTGACAGCTGCGGATATCATTATTATTCGCGATGATTACCGTCATACGTCGCATATTATAAAACCCGTTTCACATTAAAAGTTAATACAACAGTTCAATATCCTTTGTACCTAAATAGGTACTCACTTCACTCTCGTAGGCAGGCAGTTCTATTTGTGGGGTTCCAATGATCGAAGCGGTATAAGTTATCCATCACATGAGGTCCCGGGGTTAAAATATCACTCACTTTTTGACAATGCCCGTACAACGAATAGTCGGTAGTTAACACTTGCTTTTTCACTAATTCGTTCAAAAGAATATTAACATGATCGATCTGTACATCGGTGGGTCTTTTTATGACGTAGTTTCCAAGAAACATTATGCTTATACCGTTTCGGTTCCACGATTTCACCATGGCGCCTAAAATGTTAGCTCCTCTTCCTTCAAACACTAAGCCATCGCTACTAACAAGAAAGTTCGGTCCGATGTCGTTCCAGCCGCGTCTTTGATGGTCACTTTGAATTTCCAGAACGTTTTTAATGCAAGCGTATTTGCCGACGCAGAATTCCATTGCCGAGTGCCCGATGAGAACATTTGGTATTGGAAGTTTTAGGAGTTCCATCCCGTAGTCGGGCATTGCTTGCCAGTCTGCGCGCCTCAGGTACCAGGGCTCTTTTATATCTAATCAAATTAAAAATGCATTCAGGTATTAATTACAGAAAATAGTCCTCAAGATTTACTGAAAATATATTTTATATAGTTAGTCGGTTAAATTCATCTAACAAATTTCACACTTGGGCAATATAGAAAAACAATAATTTGTAGTGGCATTAGTCTTACTTCTGTAATCACTGTATTAACTTGCCAATTTAATAACAGTTGGAGAAAGGAAGATGGCAATGTTCATTTTCTATTAAACTTGATCGTATCTTTATTATGAAGTATAATTTAATTAAACTTCTTATTTTCTCTTTAACGTCATTAAGTATCTGGAGTACAATGAGTGTGCGAAGTGTCTTAAGCACTCGGTGTGCTAAATTACAAACGTTTACCAAAAATAAAGGGTTGACCTCATTAGTACCTTAGTTTTTTTTATATATATATAAATATGTTCTTAATTAGAAATAAATTCCGAGTATTTACGTAATTATTATCTACATATGTTTTCACAAAGATACTTTTCTAACCCACACTGGGCCAGCGTTTATGGGTTGTTGATGACTTTCACCAAGCTGATGATTTAAAAAACGCACAACGCCATCTAGTCTCAAGCTAAGCAGGGTTTGTGTTATGGGTACTAGATAACTGATTTAAATACATATATACTTTTTTGTACATACTAGTACATACATATCATACATAGAAAACACCCAAACTCAACAAAATTCAAAATCTCAAAAGAAACAAATATTTGCAGATCATACAAACATTTAGTTCGACCCGGGCATCGAACCCGAGACCTCAAGCACAGCAGTTGCATACGCTACACTGCACCACAGAGGCAGTTAAAAGTAATTCAGATAGTTTTTTTCTATGGTTGTTTTCAATAACCTAACCCTATTTAAAACTGCTGATAGACTATCCGTTTCTTTTCAATTTTTTTCAATGTGATTGATTCAATATATTCTTTGAATCAATCATTTATTTTATTTTGTCAAAACAAATAAACGAAATAACCGTTAGTTAAGTTATTTTCGCTTTATAATATTATTATCAAAAAGTGGAACAGAGATTTTGTTATCAAGTAAAAATAGTTAAGCGTAGGTACGGGCTAGATTTCGAACAAAACAATCTCGCGCACGGCTAGAGCCTTAATTAAAACTTTAGGCGGTATATGCCTTTTTTTTAAATGACCTCAGATACTTCTCGTACAGTGGTAAGCGTTTGTGGCGGAGTCAAATTAACTACAATCAGTGGTCCCATAGTAGAACTAAGAATGTCAGACCTAAATTTACTAAACGTTTATCTGTCCTGTACCGGTATTACACAACTTGTCATCATTTAATGCAAAAAAATAATAATAATTATTATTTTTATTGGTTTTTAAATCTTAATAGGTGTGTCCTATGCTTTACCAACTTGTTTTAGTTTTGGAGCTAGTAAGAACATTGTTTGATTGTTTCAACACGTGCTGGCCTTCGAAGTCATCCTTTTAGAGTAGTAGACATGCTATTGAATTTAGCGTTTCAGTTCTTCCTTCTTGTGCCGAGTGGTCAAAACATGGAACTCACTACCAACCACCGCGTTTCCCTCTCATTATGACCCCGTTCCTTTAAGCGGGGCGTAAGAAACATATAAATAGGCCCCCATAGTGTGGGTCACCGTGCTGCATTATACACGTTCGCAATGAGGATGGTGATCACCACTCTTGAATTCTACTTGTACTTTCCATCAGGCAGATTATAGGCATTTGGGCAAGTTAAACATTAAAAAAAACCTTGCTGACCTGATAGGTAATCATTAATTCTATTTTCTATCATTTTTTATCGCCAAATCAAACTTTAATATAACAATACATTTAGGTATATATATTGTAATCATTTTCAATGTTTTGATAGCCAACCCTTTATTTTTGATTACCAGTTATTATTACTTTTAGTTTAATTTAAAATCACGGAACATAGACCAAAGAGGTTACCTAGATCTAGACGGGTAGCTTGTTTCGCTAAAGCAAAGTAGAATATGAAGAATGTTAGAGCAGAAGCTACTACGAAGGACCAGCACACGAAGACGGCGATGCTACAGCGGAGCCGCTTGGTGTTCAGTGGCGAGACCAGCTCAAGGCCCAGTATACGGCCTGAAACATCACCAAAATCGTTTCTTTTATATCCTTCTCATAAAGATTAAATTTAAACGTTATTGTAAATTTTTAAAGAATGAATAATGCTTTGGTGTTGTTTCTTTATAACCGACTTCAAAAAAGGAGGAGGTTTGATATCCAGTAAAAAAACAGTCGAATTGATATTCGACTGTTCTTTTTTTATTTGTTTCCTCAGAAGTTTTGCCTGGGTTTTTTATTTGAAAGCTGGTACTTCCAGTAAGGTCCCATTTTAATTTGGTTCAGTACTTGAAGTCGGTTTTGTTAACCATAAATTAATAGGTACATTTTATTATTCATACCAATGTCCTAAAGGCAGACAGTTCGATTTTGTTATTTAATCTCGCAATTAAAATTCTAGAGAACAATATTTTTAGTTTAATTATACCCGTCGCCTGTCTGTATACCCACCTGCCTGTGTGGCTTAGGCTAGTGCTTAGAAGTTAGTTCAAGAAATCTGATCTATGCGTAAGTATTGTTATATATTCAAATATCGCCTCACACAGGAAAATTATAACATATTATGTAAATGTTAATAACGATATTAAAAGGAAAACAGTTGTGGGTAAGTAAGTATTCAAACGCTAGTTAGAGTAATTGTTTTATTTGCTTAAAACATTAAAAACTACTGAATCCTACCATGTGCGTGTTCTGACATATTTGACTGACTTCGTGAATAGCTTACTTTAACATTTGTCTGGCTTTAACAAGCCGCCCGCTTGTATGTCGGTTATTGCGGTAAAGACTAGCCTATATTTTTCCTCAAGAACAAAAGTATCTCCAAACCAAATTTTATTGAAATCGTTGCAGCCGTGAAAGTAACTAACAGACAGAATTACGTTCGAATTTATAATATACTAGCTGTTGCCCGCGGTTCCGCCAAAAACCATCCTTGATGCGGATTATATATCATTCTAAAATTTCAGGTCGATTGGTGTAGAACTTTTTGAGTTTTTGAAGCGTACACAAACCAACATAACATTTATATATATATATATATATATATATATATATATATATATATATATATACTTCTATATATATATATAGAAGTAAGGATAGTCCGTAAGATTACGAACAATTTTAATACGACAATACTATTTTAAAAAGATCCAAATAGTTTCTTCCAATCCGAGAAACGACTGTTATACAAGTGTGATTGCTAAACCGGTATTCTAGTTTTTTTTATCGAGTTTGATTGCGTCTGTTAAAAGATTAGCATAAGAAGATCATTCTAGATCACAGAATTTATCATTTTGTGGAGATCGGAACTTTCTTAATCATTTACAACATAATACAGTACCTTATTATTGGGGGTCAAGTTATCAAAATATCTATGTATTATCGTATATAGTTAAATGCAAGTATGGTTTAATAATAATAAATAAATAATATAGATTTCGGACATCCAACATACGCTATCTAGGCCCAAGTTAAGCAGAGCTTGTGTTATGGATACTAGACAACTGATACAAATACATACATATTTATTATTTTTTGTAAATATGTATGTAACATATTAAACATGAAAAACATTCAAACTCTGAAACAAATATTTATAGCACAGCAGTCGCATGCGATACTATTGCGCCAAAGAGGCTGTCGAAGCGTTTAAGTAAAGTATTCTTAAATTTACAATAGACATGATGACCAAGAACCACTAAAATTATATATTTATCTGATGAAATTGAGTTCATAGAATACAAAAATCATATATATTTTCATATTAAGAGCGAGATTAATAGATAATTAACAAAAACAAAACTACAAAATATAGAAATCCGCCATATTAAGTTGAACACCAATCAGAGCGAGTTACGTCACGTTTCCATGTACGTCATTTTTTTTGTTAAAATCGATGAACACTTTAACTGAGTATAAATGCTGTGTTGAACACTAAATATTGAACAGTATTGCAAAATCGTAAAATAATATACGTGTACTTTTTATGATGGAGCAGGCAAGTATCAAGTAATGGAAATGGAAACTGAACAGCAATGCACTAAAACCAATTTAAAACCATAAACTAATCTGGGTAAGGATTATATTGAATATTGTTAAAAAACTACTTTAAAAGTATATATACCTCACTAGTATTTTAATATTTATACGTATAAAATTTAAGTCTCTATTTGTAATTTCAAATTAACAGCTTTTCACTAAATACATTCTTCTTCCAAGCCTTTACAATTCCAAGACTAATTGGAGTCAACTACTAGTTCAACCGGTTTTACCTGAATATCAGTTTTTCCACGAAGCGATAAACCCGGTATCCTGGACTGGATAATACCTTCAAATGCTTTTAGTGAAAATGTGTTCATTTCAAATAACGAACAGACACTTAAATTTTATTTATTTGTATAGATTAATAACTGCACTGTGATTATTCAGCAGTGGTTAGATACACAATGAAGCAGTTGAACGTTGACATTCCTGATAATTTATATTTTATACACACTACATGAACTCATCAACGTTATCAACAGGTTTAGTACATCCTCTTAACTCGGAGCGTGATTAAATAGACAATTTATCGTTCACATTGTGAATTAATCATTAATGAAACATCATTTGGTTCAATGGAAATAAGGACGATTGACTTATGATATTAATAGATAACAATTATAATGTAGGGATGGACTAAAGGCTTGACTTTTTTTTTTGACAAAATTTTTATACAACGTTTTAACAAAATTTGTCTTTCGCGTATACTTTGTTTCTTGATGAAAGACAGGCTTCTCTTTAATGAGATAACCGACATAAACGAGGACGGAGCCGCGACCAAAAGCTTCGTCAAAATGTCTTCACAATTGTTTGCTAATATGTAATGTGTTAACTATTGACACATCAGTCCATCAGTTGCCGCTTCATAGCCGCTAAACCGCCCGGTTGTCAACGCAGACTACTAAAAGTTTCGCATAAAGGAACACTGTAGGTGCAGCTTCTACAATGAAGCATTTAAGATTATGGTGTAGTTTATAAAGAGTTATAGCGGATAATTACTTTTACAAGAGAATCATCCACATCTGAGCCGAAAGACAATAGCTGGACATAGGCGTCCCCCAAGACTCTCCCTAACGACTAGAGAATAGGACCACATAAAAGGATCGAAATGAACAAACCCAATATTTACTACCAGAGAACGTAGGTGGTAAATTAATTGCTGCGGTCGGCGGTAGGATAACATTTAATGTTTGGGCCAATATGTAAGGGAAGCCTGAAAGAACTTGGTTTACTGAAAACATCACGTACTACTTGCATCTGAGTTTCCGAGGAGCCAGAGATCTGAAGTAATTTTCCACCCTGACAGTGAAAAATAAGTAGAAATTGCAATTTATTCGTTTTTAGAAAATATTTCTGAAAAATTTATTGTTTACCAGTTATTGAATTGATAGAGAGTTCTATCTAAATATGTATTTCAGTCAGGTGTAGATGACACAAGCTAACTGAGGTAGTATTCTTCCTTTAATTAAAAAGAAAAGACGTCTCCGCGCTTTAAGACTGCGTGGTTCGATGTCGGAACCACTTCAGGTCGACACACGAGGGATTTTTAGTGCAAATTAGCACCTTAAGATCTTAAACATAATACAAGCAGTGTTATTTGGTTCATAAGATTTTTATTATTTGATTATATAAAGATATTTACAATGAGATAATTAGGCTTAGGCAATAGAAATCAACTTGTAAGTGGATAGAAAAAATCACAAAACAAAACTAAAATCTACGTACTGAATAGTTTTGATAACAGTGCCTGTAGTTGTGTGGCGAGTTAGTTTGTAATGTTGTCATCGCTCCCATTTAAAGTGAATAACAGGGTACGAAGAGACCGTTTAAGGAAAAATAAAACCGTTATTAGCAGCTTATAAATAAAATTGTAAACCGAAGACATATAAGTTGTTGTCAATATCAGTATATTGCAAGTGGCAAAGCTCTTCACTATCTGTCATTGAAGTTAGGTCAGACGAGATAGGTAGATTAGACAACACTAACTGCTATATTTTATGAGTTATTGTTCTCTTTATTCGAGTTCGAGGTACGAAATTCTTTGTTTAGAAAACTAACAGTATTTGAAGTAATAATTTCTCAAAAAATTGAGATTTTTCTTTTAGAGTCTTTTTTGAAAGACAAGTCCCGTATTAAGAACTTAATAAACATACATGAAACAGACACAGAGAACACCCAGATTCATAAAAACATGGGATTTGAACCCACAACGTGAAGGCAACGTGACCTCTGCTTAAATCACTTAGCTACCAATGCACATGTAATTTGCATAGGGTTAAATAAGAGGAAGAAAATCTTTAACATCATTAAATCTAATGTCACTTGAATATTGTAATAGCTTTTGCCTGCGGCTACGCCCGCGTGTATATTGGTATCGCTGGAAAGACTAGCCTATGTCCATCGGCAATATTAAAAGTATCTCCATGCCAAACTTTTATTGAAATCGGTGATAGCTTAGCCGTAACAGTGTAATAGACAGACATACAGAGGTTCTAACATTAGTTTGTACTAGTAAGTATGGTTGATAACTTATTTTTATGAAATAGGTGGCAAACGAACAGACTTATCGCCAATTGCATAAAATAGTAATTCAAATTAATTGTATAAAATAGTGATAAACACAGATTAAATAAATATTTAACGGTATGGATAGGAAATAAAGTTGGAGGAACCTATGGAATGACAACCAATGTTGTTATTATATTTTATAGGGGGCAAACGGGCAAACGTATCGCCTGATGATAAGCGATTACCGCCGCCCATGGATACCCGCAACACCAGAGGCGTTACAAGTGCGTTGTCGGTCTTTTAAGAAGAAGTACACTCTTTTCTTGAAGGTTTGAAGGTCGTATTGGTTCGGGCACACCGCAGGTGACAGCTCATTCCACAGTTTTGTATAGTTCACTAATGGATGTTAAAGTATATATGGTACCTATTTATAGCATAATGTTAATTTTCTTTATCTATCTGTCTGTTTGCTTCGGTTAATCACTAGCTTTGCCGATTGTGGCGGGACTTTCATTGGCAGATAGCTGATGATATAATTATGAGTAATTTAGGCCACTTTTATTTTAGACTAGCTTCGATCCGCGGTGTTTTCCGCAGTTTTTGTTGTAAAGGTAGAACAACAATAGTGAGGCGTGGCTAGTTTATAAATGAAGTTGCGAAAATTAATTTTAAAGGAATTTATTGTTATTATGTGAAAATAAACATTATAATAGTATGGTTTTGGTTTCATAACTTGTAAGAAAGAATTGGCCGCGTACATAGATCTCCATTTTGGTTTAGATCATGATGAAAACATACGAGTATTAGAACATTTTTAATTTTTTTAACACAGATAAATAATCCTTTGGTCTTATCCTAGTCGCTTAACAATCTATAAAAACGCTACGCATAGAATAGGGATCCATAGTCTCCTATAAGGTTTTTTTTATTTCTATGAATAATGTCCACTTATTATTTGGTAATTTTATACGAAGTTTTTCAAGTATGCGCATTTTTCAAGTTAGACCTCTAAAACTCCTGAACTAAAAAAGGTAACTGAGCCATTATAGTTTCTTTTCAAAGTTCGTCACATGGAATAGCATTGTGATTTTTTCAAATTTTGCGAGCCAGCCCTTTAGAGGGGAAGGAAGCTCTATTTTAAAAAAAAACCATCAAAATCGGTTCACAAGCGACGAAGTTTTACGCAAACATAGAAAAAGCATATACACGACATACACCTGAAAGCATATAGCAATTGAATTGAGAAACCTCTTCTTTTTTGAAGTCGGTTAAAAAAATGAGTTTAGAAGTTGAATATCGCGGAAATGTACCTTTACCTAAATAAAAAAATCATCTTTGCAACCTCTCAATGTTTTTTTTGTTTTTGTCCTATCCAGTGATAATCCACACTATGGGATACAGTATGATAAAAAATTCGTCTCCACTTTCCATCTCAGAACCTCTTTCTTGGAGTACCTCCCCTCCTCTTTCGAGATTCTATTTGAGCACTTTGTCTACGTGATAAATACACATATTCATACAAAGTTTCATCTTTTTAGCACTAACCGTTTGGACGGTAAACCGAAGACAGACGGACGGACGTACATGACGAAACTATAAGGGTTCCAAGACGTGAACTACGTAACACGTAAAATAAATCCAATACAGAAGTCTTTTTAAGACCGTTTCCGATGTCAGACCTTCACACTACTACACATAACTGGCACAATGGATTGCCTTTTCATTCACGGCACGTGTAGTTTTTGTTCACTTCACGTAAGACAAGCAAACCTTGACATGTTGCAGCAGACTATTAAGGTACTATTGTCTACAGGTATCAAATAACCTATCAGTGTTGGTAAATACGTCTATGTAGGTTCAAGTTACAGGTAAGTCTTCCCAAATTCCAGTTGTTTTTTATCAGCTGTATCTTAGTAATATAGTGCTTCACAATAACAGCTTTTATAATACCACTGCTGGACATAGGTTTCTGCATACAAAGGAGGTTTTGGAATACCAAACTGGCTAGGCCGGTTGGTATTGTTCATGTTTCAACTTTACCATCTCGTTGTAATGATTTTGTCCAGCGTAATTAGCTCCCATAGTCACATCTTATGACACCCGTGGGAGAGCCATGCTTCAGCATGAATGGGCCGGCTTGACCGGAGTGAAACACGGCCTCACAGAAAACCGGTGTGATATAGCGCTTGCGCTGTGTTTCACCGAGTGAGTGAGGATACCGGAGGCACATATCCCAACCCCTCCCCCCCATTCCCTCTTCCCATTCCCCTAAGGTCGGCAACGCACTTGTGACACCTTTGGTGTTGGGGGTGTCCATGGACGGCAGTAATCACTTACCATCAGGTGATACGTCTGCTCGTTTGCGGACTATTCAATAATAATAATAATAAATGAACCAGACGGATACAGTGCTTGGTCGATTCTAATAGGCTTGCCCCATATTGAGTAAGGAGGTCTAAAATTATCGTCACGAAATGTCGGTCTTTAATCGCATCTATCTTTAAGGTATAAGGTTTTATTTATTCCTAATTTTATCTAGAGGTTTTTATTGAAAAATAATATGTTTGCCCATCATTATCCTAGATAAGGGGTATAGGTATGAGTTTGTGTGTGTTATGTTATACAAATAAGCAATCGAAAATATGTAAATGAAGTTAAAACAGGTAATATATTCCTACTTATAAAAGTAAGAGAACGGTGTACGAGTTCATATTTCTGTTCATCGAAGACGTATTTCTGTTCGTTCGCTGACTTACTTATTTCCTATTGGAAATGAGTAAGTCGGAGGCGGAATACAAATAATAACGTGATAAGTACTATAATAACAAGAAATCGTAAGTCGACATGCCGTTTTTTATTAACCTACATTTTTTATAAGTTGTATATCTAACAATATCTTTGATGACGTAGAGTATGTCATACTCACATGCGCTCATCTTTATTGTTAAGTGGTTAATCTGTGTCCTTGTGTAAACAATTAAAACACTTCGCTTGTTGATAGGTGTACGTAAATTATAGGTAAATAACGCTCTACAATTTCCGTCATTTTATATTCATTGTAAACATAATATTAACTTTGTTTCATCAGTGTTTTTAAATAATAAATGGCTGTACCCATAAGTATTTACCTGTGTTTCGGGTGATTAACTAATGGCCTCCTAAGGTAAAGTCTCTTGTTAAACATACCTGCGTATGTCCCTTCCAATTAATATGTAAAAATAAAATACTATCTTCTAAAGATATTTATAAATACAGTTGCATAGCAAGGGTCAAGTATATTTCTACTTTTTCGCTAAGATAAAAAGAGATGGCGTTGCAGACGTACATAAAGTGCTCATGAGTAGAAGCAGAACATAGCATTAATAAGATTGAAATATACACCAAATAAGTAAGATAATTTAGAATAGATGGTTTACTAAATAATATTGTAATATTTTAAGTATTAAATAGTTATATTATCAACAAGTTCGTCGTTGTTTTTTTAAACAAGTTGTTACTGTCCGACAAAATACAGCGTAACAGGAAAACACGAACAAATTACTTCGCAGAATGCAAGAGCGTTGATTAAGATTATTATTTGAAGAGTACTACTATGCCGTTTAAATAAAATAATCTATGCACACAATAAACGTTTCGCCTACGTTGTTTGATGTATAAAAGTTTTCATTAGTAATGTGACAATATAAATTGTGTTAAGTTCGCCAGCTCTAGCACAAAATATATACAAATGCATTAGATACTTTGTTTACAAATGAACGATTAATATCTCACCTTTGACCACTTCGGTTTTGTCGACATTTTGCGTGACGGTGACAAACTTTGGGCCGATGTGGACCCGCGAAGACTTATTTACATTGAGGTTAGCAATGGCAGGCTGAGAGCCTTCCACTGCTTGCATCATTCGGTCATCCATCACTACCACTTCGGAGCCACAGCTCGACCGTTCCATGATCATGTTGTTTGTTCGACTACGATGAGACACTGACGTGTTGGAAAATCCGAGCGCGACCACAAGAGCGTGACGTAATCACTTAACCAGATGATTAACTTCTCGTCAGACGTCGATCCTCCTCGTCGTCTGGTACGCGACTAACTTCGGACGGACCTTGTCAAATAATCAGACAACGTCGTTTGTGAACCTTTCGCAACTTGACATCTGTTGATTGATTTGTAATATCACTATTAAGTTTAACATTGTTACCCATACTTGCTGTCATAATCAGCTAGTATCTAGTGGTATAATTTCATATTTACTTATTTTAAAGTGTTTGTTCACAAATGATTTTAATTTATATTATTACACGATTTTACTAAGTATATTTCTTTTATCACCTGTCTAGTAAAAACAAGCCTAATAGATAGAGATCCTGCAAATTAACCTACATAAGTTTATCATGAATTATTATCTACCTATCCGGTGATAACGATACATGTGATTTACAACCAAGATATGGATATGAAAATAAACACTCTATTCTTTATTTAATAAATTGCATCCATTATATTTCTTTTACCTCTGTCCCCTAGCCAAGCCCGCAAGCCAATGACACACGAAAATTTAGGCGTTAACGATTGCAGAAAGAAGAACGCTTGCAACTTGGCTAGCTAGGCTTAGAAAGGTTAATATTTTCATTAAGTATACATATGGTTCATTGAAGACGTCACGTTCTATAAAGTTAGTAAATATTATGAACGTATTGGAATACACAATTTGCAATACATATTTATGTGATTTACTAGCGATAGTGAACTGTCAGAGCCTCAGAGCGGAATGTTCCCTTATCTATTGCAGCTCCGCCCTCTGTCTTATAGATTATAATGTATATAGGTACTCTGTCTACAGACAGACACTACAGTGTCTGCAATTAATTTACATTTGAAATTGTAAGTATAGTGTAAAAAGTAATTGTAAATGTGTAAGTAAGTTATTACTTTATCAGCGACGTTTACCAAAAATGATAACATACGAGTAATTTACTTTAATATAACGCGTCTTTAAAGACAATAGTTGAAAACACTTTCTTTTTCTATCAACGCAGCCGAAATGCGTATTTTTCGTTCATAATTAAAAATATATCGTACAATTTTGTTTTGATCACTGCCGTTGTGAATGTCATAAGTTCCTTGGAATTTTCTGCCGCATATTTTTGTGTTAGCAACACTACGCACTTGGCTAAGATGTTTTTTCGGTAGCAACATCGTGCGCTTTGAGCGGGTCATTTCCCCTTACATTGATACTTACTACTTGGAATCATATATTTGTTTTTATCATCTCAGTTTTTTCGTGTTTACTTTGGAAAATTACTATTTATCTGAAGATATTATCGTAGTAATTGAACATTTAGAATAAGAAAACTTTCGCATATCATACTAACTAATACCAATAATTGTATATTATTATCTAAAATAATTTACAACAGTTGACCTCTGAATCTTTTAAATATTTTCGTTTTGTCTCATAAATATAAGTATCTTTATTACTTCGCAGTAACAAAGACATCTTCTCTTGTATGCCTAACAATGTCTTATAACTTATTTACCTCTAGATCTTGCTTTATTAATCTTGTCATAAATAGAAAAACCTTACATATGGGCTATAAGGTAGATACTCCTGAAAGAATTCGAATATATCATCGAGTCGAGTTGAGTATAAGATGACACGCCATTCGTTTTACAGCTGTTGTTTGATTCGTTAATCGTCTGTAAACTAAACACGTGAGGTAATTTTTCCACAAGTTTTAGGTATAATTTGAATGATGTTTCGTTGCGACACTGGTTGTGACATGTATAAGTGATAGATGGACTGCTATCTTTCTTTTACAATGCCTGAATAGAACGCGGGCTAAGAATCTACTAATAGGTATATAAATATTTTAGCGTGTCACGTAGGCTAAAAACGGCTGCGTAAGACCGGTGGCAAATACATATGTGCCTAGTATTCGTGTTCATTTCACTAATCTATCTATACTAATAATAAAGCTGAAGAGTTAATTTGTTTGTTTGAACGTGTTAATCTCAGGAACCGCGGGTCCGATTTGAAAAACTCTTTTCAGTTTTAGATAGTCCATGTATCGAGGAAGGCTATAGGCTATATATCATCACGCTAATACTAATAGGAGCGGAGCACCAATGAAGAATGTTTCAAAAACGGGGGAAAATTTTCACGCTACGGGCAATTGAAGACGCAAACGAGGTTGCGTGGGGCAGCTAGTTGTATATATTCTTATATTATTATTAAGTTAATACTTTGCCGTGGTGAACGATATCGCAAAGAAACTACGAGTAATGATTGAAAGGTGTTATTTTTAGGGCGGCCTGGCCAATTCACCTTCTTTTAAAGAGAAGCTTATGTCGAGTAGTGGAGTATTAAGAGCTATTGAGGATGATAATGATCAATTCTTGGTGTGCATTATAATATGTACTTGATAAAGTTTTGGTTTAAATTATAGGAACTGAAGTTGAAGTGGGGGATGTTAAGTTGGTGGACACAAAACAACACAACTTTTCCTTATTGTTTATATTCATGAAATTGTAGATAAAGCCTAATAACAGGTTTATAATGAACACCTGAATTGGGAATGAACAGTGTTTTTTTGAGCAAAATGACAAAAAGGTTAAGATGACTCACCTGTTGAATAAGGTATTTTTCAAAAAGGGAAATTGATGTTGCATTTTCATTAAAATTACATTTCTTCTCAAAAGAGATACATTAAAAATATTAAAAAAAAAATTTTTTAATCTAAAGTACAATATGTCTAAGTGTGATATAAGATACCTTAATTTTACCTACCTACAATTAATCCTAAAGTCGATAAGGTTTAACAAACAACGACAAACTTTAATAAATTTCTTTGTCATATTTCTAAACTAACTTAATATATATCTCTAACAGGTAAAGAACGGTGATGAGGCTTATGTGTTTGTGAATGAATAGATACACAATTTAATGTTATACTGCATTTCTTATCTCTACATGCATTGTCACAAAACGATAACACCTAATGGATAATAATTACCAACAGTAGACAGCAAGCAAATATAAAAAGTATTTTCTTTGATGCATTGCAATAATGTATATTAACTAATTGACATGTCACGTTCTTATACTAAATAATAAAACTGAGGCATCAAGTGAATCTTCTTTGTTTGTTAATAGCTATCAATTAGACACTACCTTAGAATTATCGATTTCTGTAAGTGTAAATCATACCGAGGAGAACGCGTCATAGACTCATACATTTTGTTAATAACTTTTAGCTACACTACTTACTAACAACTTACATCGACTTAAGACGTGTTACTAGTTGGATTTTCATCTTCAAACATTTCTCGTATTTGTCTGCAACTCTTGCCCTTGTATAAATTTTCGTGGTCATAGTTAGCCCAAGTTCTTATTTCATTATAAAGTTTGGTGCCCGGACTTGCTGTAGGTCTGAGATCCATTGCTCCGAGCACATGAAAGTTTGGATTAAGGTAACCGTCTTTAACCCCCCTTTCAAATAACATATGAGCTCGTTTTACTTGCAAGTCCGTGAAATTTGTGGAGGATGGTCCTTCCCTGTAATCACCTGTGACATAAGATGGCAAGATATTACTCAATAAACTCAAAAGTACGGATAATTGAAACTTAAACTACATTGAATAAGTAAATTAATAGTTACGAATTACTTACAGAAGGACTAACTACGTAGTAGCAAAGAGAAGGAAAACTTGAAATTAAACTGTTGTGGCGACCTCCACATACAACATAACATACTGCAGCGCCATCTACCGAAGTAACACTGAACTACGGAGCAACATACAACACGGAGTAATTACCAATCACGCAATAGAAGTTCTCGCGCCGATTATCATATGTACAACATCCTAACATCTACTGTTGGGCAGTGGCCCCCCAGGCATGATCACCTCTAAAATATAACAGACCGTTATACAGTTTCATTTTAAATATTATAGAAAACTAAAACTTCGTTTGTAAGGACAGGCCTATTTTAAGCAATGGATTGTTAAATATTTTTGATGATGAGGTTTCAATATCGTTTCACACTTAAGCTTAGAACCTTGGCCAAGCATGGCTGATGCGTCACTAATTTTTAAAATCGAACCGACTACGGATAATCCTTAACTCGGAAGTAACTGAGCCATACTTCTGCATCTGTTTGTTTATGTACAATCTTATAATTATAGTTTCGTGCTCACCCATAAATGCCAAACCCGTTGAACAGCTGTTGTACCCGTATGTATGTGCTCCAACGATGTTCCATCCACGACCTTCGTACACTCTTCCATCTCCACCTATTAGAAAGCTGTAACTAAAATACAAATATAATTACTTATGTAGTCATTTTACATTTCATTCTGGTGGATTTATTAAAAGGTAAAAGTATATAGGATCTGTAACTGTTAAGTTATAGACTGATATAAAAAGTGATAGCGTTGATGAATAATCTCACACAAGCCTTCTACAAATTCTACTACAAATATATACATAATAAGACTATTGAGCCATATCGCCAGACAGACTGCATGGTTATATACAAATGTAGTCAATAACAAATTAAAGTTATTTATATCCTCAAATTTATAAGTAAGGTTTAAGGTCATTGCTCGGGAGTGGAGCAATGTCCACGAACATTGCAGTTGCGATAAAAATATAATTCTTCAGATAATAATCATCATCTTCCTAGCCTTTATTATTCCCAATATTATTTGGGGTCGGCTACCAGTTCAACCGATTTTACCTGAATATCAGTTTTTACACAGAGCGACTGGCATCTGACCTCCGCAACCCTGAGGGCGAACTGAATTCGATGGTTGAACTAGTTGTCAGTACATTTGAGGGCACTGACTTCCCAATAACGATTGCCATAGCTGTTCATGACAACCGGGACCGACGGCTTAACGTGCCCTCCGAAGCACGGGCGGGAAACACCGCCATCTTCCATACTCCGGGCTGCTATTAAGAATTTCTTGTAGGAAAAACCCAACAGAAGTCCGACCCGGGAATTGAACCCGAGACCTCTTGATCTGCAGTCGCTTACGCTAACCACTAGACCAACAAGGCAGTCAATTCTTCAGATAATAATAATAACATTAAATAATAAACTAAGTTTGTACTATGGGTACTAAACAAGTGATATATAAACATACTTATATATTTTTTTTGGTAAATATATAATGCGTCGATACCAAGACCTCATTCACAGCAGTCGCATACGCTACCACTGCGCCACTGAGGCAACCAAATGTTCTAATGTGATGTGTAGGGTTTCATCTTCGATCCATATTCAGTTGTACTTTACTGTGAATACCTGATTTTGTTTTTAACACATATAATGAAGTTATCTCTCGGAAGTTATGCATTTAAGTTTAATGACACGATTTAAGACGCTTAATAATGTAGTACTTACGGGATATCATACTTGAGTGTATTAAGAAAGTGACTCTGTAAGTTTTTCACTGTGCTGGTGCATTGGGCAAGCGTGTAACATGCCGGTCCCACCGTGTGAGCTATTATGACCAGACGGTTGTCGGTTAAATTAGAGGTTCTATTGTACTTCGTCGCCAACCACTCCTCCCTATATTTGAACCAATCATCCGAATCTGCAAGTTATGGCATTTTTAGATTAAACATGCAAGTACGTATTATGACAAATAATAAATGCAATTCCCTAAAACAAAGAAGGATACTGTGTTGTTGTTACATAGATAATATTCTCCAAAAAAGCATGGTAGCAGTTTAAAGGTACAATAATTAAAAATATATTGAAAGAGAAACATAGAGAGGCAGGTACTACGAATGTGGCAGAATTAGGAAATGCAAGCTTAATCTGACTAAGGCAGGGACACATATTTAGAAGTAGTCCTGAATGTTACAGGGAAATCCAGTCAAGGTCTGATTGTGATGCCAATGTATACCATATATTGAAGTATATAAGTATTTATATCAGTTGTCTAGTACCCATAACACAAGCTCTGCTTAGCTTGGGACTAGATAGCGTTGTGTGTTTTATGTCCGCAATATTTATTATTATTATTCTTCTCTTTATTCCTTTTGTATATACATATAGATTACATTTTTAAATATACATATAAAACAAATACATTTAAAAATATAAAAAATAGTAGACCACCGAGTTCGGGTAGGTACAGGGACCAATAAACCGGCGGTTAGGGCTCCAAAGACAGGAACCTCCTCACTATACGTGCCGTGTCAAGAAGGACTGCCTTCTGTATCAGACCCTTGATCCAGCCCCCTAACGTGAGCCTCTTATGGTGTTGGTCGAGGCTCTTGGCTATCAATCCGTGAGCAGATACGACTATCGGAACAATGATCACCGAATCCACATTCCACATATCGACAATCTCGTGAGATAAATCCAAATATTTTATTTGTTTTCTTTTTCGACTTTCACGAGATTCTCGTCATGAGGAACGGCGATATCGACAATCATTGCGCGGCGCTCTAATCGATCCATCACCACAATATCAGGCTTATTGGCTACAATAGTCCTGTCTGTAATAATAGATCGATCCCAATGTAATGTAATGATGGTTGTTATTATTATTATTGAAGTCTGATAATATGCATGTATTGAAAGAATCAAACAGTCAGTTTAATATCATCTATAATCGATTTTTTACACTCAAAGACTACTTTTTAATATAAAAAATCGATTAAAATATAGTATGGTTTTTTTGGAGATTGTTTTTTTTTTTGCGAAAGACGGTCCCCATTACACGTCATCGACATTTTATATATTTTTTATCATTAATTTCATCAAGACTTAGAATTGAAGACTATAAATACTTGACATTGGCAGAAATAGCTGATCCAAGTGATCCGGCTGGTTGTCATTTCATCAAAAGGAGAAGAGATGTGTTAAGGCCACCCATTGTATATATCTAATTTATTAATTTACTTTATCATTTCATATCACCGGCAGCCTTTAAAAGTCCACAGTCGGACTTAGGCCTATCCTTCGAAAAGTGTTTTTAGCCTGGGTTATTTAAGGTTTTGTTTGTTTGATTTTGTACTGCGTAGTTCGCTTCCTTGGTTAACTCTGACGACACTACATGGATATATTTATTAGCTCTATACTATACCTACCTACATTGGTGGTGCAATAATGATTATAATAGTGTACCATAAGAAGACTTACTTGTCCCAGGTTGTTCGGGTGTTTCCTTAGCGACCACAACGAAATAAATGACGAAAATTAAGCAGATGATTAGCACAAACGTCGCAGTACAGCAAGACGCTTTTTCCAATCTAGACGTATTCTTTATCAAGTTCCAAATATAGCGATGGAATGACAAATCTGTAAAACATATTTGTAACTAATAAATATTTAAGTATAATTTTCAAATTTATACAGTTTTAATTATCTAATTCAAAAACAAAACATGGTTTAATTTATTATTTAATTAGTTATAATTAAAAATATTTTGCAAGAGAAAGATGAGAACATAAATGCCGATGGATTGGGAAACGGAAACTTAACCTAAGCTAATCTAAGGCAAGCTTGTAAGTGTGTGTGTATTTGTATTATTATGTTTTCTATAATCTGTAATGTATATTTTGTATGTTGTTATAATTATATGTAAATTATTGTTAATGTATATAAATCATTCCATTATAAATCACTGTACTAAATATTCTGAATGAGTCTTTAATCCTATTGTTTTATCATAAGGCTGAAAATAAAACAAAGTAAGTATGTTACATAACTATAAAGTCCTTATTTTCAATTTCACTGTATTTCCAGTAAATTCAATTTACTGCTTAAGAGGGTTTCCACACGTATAAAAGTCACGTTTCCACTCGTATAACCTACTTGAACTTAAAGGATTAATATAAATTGTCAATGTATTTTTTTTGATATTTTAAATGGTCTATCTATACTAATAAATACTACTAACTGTTTTTCAATAACGCTGATATAAATCTTGAATGAAAATTATATAGTACGGATATAGAAAAAAATATTTTCTTAGTATGTTCGATAAATCAGATAGTACACTCATTTGCAAAAAAAACGGGTGGTTTCGATTTTCTTCCTGGCTGAAAAAAATAAAATACCAAAAAGGTTTTAATCATTTGAACATGTCACTGGCCAGTTATAAAAGTGCCATAATGTTTATAAGAGTACATTCCAAATTCAAATTTTTGACTGAGCCTGGTTTTCAAAGAAAACAGCTTTTAACTACATTTAGTGGCGCGAATTCCCTATAGTTAATATCGACTCTAATTAACTTTTTGTCAATTTTTATTAAATTATCTGATGTCCATGACATTTAAAAGTATTGTTATTGCTGTTTAGCAATCTCGAAAATGGTAGATAAAGTGATAAAAGCGAGCAAAATTATTGCGCTGCTTGAAGAAGGTTGCAGCCAATGCTTCGTGGCTCAGAGGCTAAATGTGAGTCGGTCGACAGTTCAAAGGACCTGGCAGCGCTATCAAGAGACCGGTTCCGTCAAGAGAAGGCCTGGTTCTGGCAGAAAGACATGTACCGAACCACGGGATGATCGTTTTCTAGTTAGTCAAGCGTTGAGAAATCGCAAATCTTCTTTTGTGGACCTCAAGAACAGCCTCGAAGAAGTAAGAAATGTGCAAATTAGTCTATAGACGGTCAGGAGGAGGCTTCTCGCTGCTAATATACACAGTCATCGCCCGGCACGCGGCCCTAAATTACTCCGTGGACATCGAGTTGCCAAGCTTAGCTTCGCTCGAAATTGTGTGTCATGGACTCATGAAGACTGGGATAGGATATTATTCTCCGATGAAGCCAGGATATCTTTGCATGGTGAAGACCGACGTCGGCGAGTGCTACATAGACGAGGAGAACGCTTTGCAGAGGCATGTTTTGAAGAAATCACACCTTATGGAGGGGGCTCTGTTATGTTTTGGGCAGGAATAAATTCCATGGATCGTACGGAGTTAGTCTTCATCGTAAACGGTTCACTGACTGGACACCGATACATAACGGAAGTTCTAATTCCTTATGCACAACCCGCTTTAACCGCTCTTGGCGAAATTCATTTTTTATGGACGACAACGCTCGCGCCCACCCGTCTGGCGATGTGGAAGCGTATATGCTAGAAGTCGGAATTCGTCGTTTGGACTGGCCAGCTAGAAGTCCGGACCTCAATCCCATAGAGCATGTCTGGGACGTTCTGAAGCGACGAGTGAGATCAGTGCAGCCGGCTCCGCAGACCATCAGAGAGCTAAAGAATGTGATTACCGCGGAGTGGGAACGTATTCCCCAAGAAACCATAAAAGAAATACTCGCTAGCATGCCCAGACGAATGCAAGCCGTGATTTCAGCAAGAGGGGGTCACACTCAATACTAAACTTTTATCTGCTTTTAATGTATTCAAGAAAAACAAAGAAATTAACGCGTTTCATTTTAATTGAGCGAGCAGGTACAATAATAGTGTTTTGAGCTTAAACATTATTTCTCAATAATTTAATCAAAATGTTATGATAAAACTGATGTTACCTATTCCTTTCTAATTAATTTATGAAATTCTGAGAATAACAATACCTAAAATTGTCAAACAAACTAATAGTAACTATAAAATAGTTCTTTGCTTAAGCGCCCGTTTTTTTTGCAAAAGAGTGTATAACAAAGTTCGTGCACTACATATTAATATGTTATCTTTTCGTGTAAAATATATCTGTCAATGTATTTATGTGTTTTGAATATTAAAACTTTTTTTGGTTAACTGTATCTTTTTGTTCCGAATTAAAAAAAAATATTGAGTTCAAATATAATTATCTTACTAATAGAAAACAACGAGTCAGAATAAATGATAGTCTTAGTGACGAGTTGACGATAAAGTTTGGTGTACCGCAGGGTAGTATAATTGGCCTGACACTTTTTCTGGTGTACATCAATGGCCTATGTCAACTGCCTGGCATTGGTGGTAAAGTTATCACCTTTGCTGACGACACTGCACTGTTATTTAGCGGCGACAGCTGGGAGGAGGTGTTTGCCAAGATTCAACTGGGTTTTAGTAGAGTTAGTGAATGGTTGAAGGATAATATCTTGACGCTTAACATCTCTAAAACTAAATATATCGCCTTTGCATATAGAGCGAATCTGCTCCCACCTTTGTCTTTAACCATATCGGCACACACCTGTTCTTGTGAGGCCTCTGACTGCTCTTGTCCATCTCTTGAGAGGGTTGAGAGTCTTAAATATCTTGGGGTGATTGCTGATCAGCATCTCACTTTTAAACTACACATAGAAGCCCTTGTATCTAGATTACGAAAACTAATATACATATTCAGGGCGTTGAGGCACTCTGCAGATCGCAAGACTATCAAGATGGTTTATTACGCATTATGCCAATCTCTAATTGATTATTGTATAACTTCGTGGGGTGGTGCTGCCAGGACTCACATCATCGAGATTGAGCGAGCACAGCGTGCTATTCTCAAGGTTGCTGCTGGTCTCCCCTTACGTTTTCCAACTGCAGATCTATATCAAGAATGGGACTTACTTACGGTCCGACAAACATTTATTTTGCAAATTGTTCTTAAAAAACACTCTGAACTTCAGTTTGACGTTAACCTACTCAAGGACAGGAGGAGGAAGGATAAAGTATGTCCCCGCTTAAATTTCAAATCTTCGCTCTCTCAAAGATTCTTTTGTTTTCTAGGGCCATATATCTACAATAAAATAAATAGTATTCTTAACATATACCCTAGAAGCAAATTCGCCTGTCTACAAACTCTAAAACACTACTTGAAATCTCCAGATTATGATGCAACTGAGGATATTATGGTCGTCATCAAATGAAGTCCTACTCCAACCCTTGATCCACTTAACACTTTGCCCTCACAACATCTCACAACACTGTCTCCACAAATCTGAACGACTTGCACACACATTAACACTCACAGTGGCACACACTCATACTAGCGCATGCACATATCTTTTGTTTTATCTTAGGCAGACTGTTTGTCTGTCAAAGACTTGTCTATTGTCTTTGTTTTCTTTTTATTATTGTATTAGTCGTAATTTGCTTAATTGTTAATTTTCTCACACGGTTATTATTGTCATCCTTCCTTTTCTTACCGTGCAGAGGGCCTGGTGACCTGTAACACAGGTTATATTTTTATAACCTACGTCAGGCACCAGTCTTTCACAAAGGTGGAATCCGGAAGCCAAGTCACTATTGTACCTATTATTAAGTTATACATTTGTGAAAGAGAATAAAGTTTATTATTATATTATAAAAGAGATACTTATGCTTGCAGGTAACATTTTAAAAAGCTCATCAAACAATAAAATCGTGCACAATCCAAAAAAAAAAAAAATTATGTTTGATTTGGAGATCGTTTTTTGTTTTTTTGGAAGACGGTCCCCATTTCATGTCATCCACGTCTTATATATTTTTTATCATTAATTTCATCACGACGACGACTTAAAGACTCGAAGACTTATGATTGAAGATTATAAATACTTGACATTGGCAGAAATAGCTGATCCGAGTGATCCGGCTGGTTGCCATTTCATCAAAAAAAGAAATATGTTTGGTATGCGCTCTTTTCGCAAATCAAATCAAATTAAACAACTACACTTTTGGGGTAATGGTTTTCACGCCCTTTTATACAGTGCTAAGTTTTGTGGGTTCATACCACACATGGAACAACACATTGTGTGATCCACAAATTACTATTCTGAGTCTGGGTATTCTTTGTAGTCTTTTCATGTATGTTTGTAAAGTCCTCAGTGACACAGAATTTATTGATTATACTAATTTTGATTGTATTGTATTGAATTGTAACAATTTTGTAATTTCAATGGAGTCATAGTTCTTAATTTGTTATATAATGAAATTTAAAGGTAAAGTGTCAATTAACATAATAATATTAAATTGTATAACTATGTAAGATTTGAAGCTATAAATGAAATCAATAATGTGTGAATTGGCTAAAAACTCTTATATACTGCACCGATTGAGCTCAAATTTTGAGATGATTAACAACGTGCTTTTAAAATGGTTGTTACCTATTCTTGGTGTACGTTTTGTTGCTTATTTATTATCAACTTGCTACTATAATATATAATTCACAATGTGTCACAGCAAAGCAAGTTCCACCATCAATTTGAGCAATACGTTGAATTCATTTTCACTGAAGCTCCTAGACATTTTTCGACAGTTTCAAAATTCCAATCACATTTTCATTAATATACCTACCCAAAACATTAAAAAATTATAAAATTTAAAATTCCACATGAATACCTCTGTCTATTAGTGTAAACTGTATTCAAATCAGTTTATTAGTTTTTGAGTATGTACCGAGCAGGTGGATAGACGCACCAGCATTCTTTAAAATAACATGTTGGTAAGCAGTCAAAAAGTAATAGGTTATAAGGCTAGGTGTAGGCTGTTACAATATCTACAGTATTACTATAAGTGAATAATTACATGTCATATTGTGTTTTATACTCCCTATAAATAAAAGCTTATTAACTTGATATTGCAGTACAACAATAACTACGTTTGTTGTTATACTGCAATTTGTATTGTGTTGTAAATAATTAATAATGTTTTCGAAAACATTATTTAAGACACTTTTGACTTATATACAAAGAAAGCGATGCTATTAGACTCTCACCTTTGACGACCTTGACATTTTCGACATTTTGCGTCACAGTGATGCACTGAGTCCCGACAATAATGCCTCTAGAGTTAACCACATTAAGATTTCTTGCTGCCGCCGTTTTCGTTTCCGATTCCGTGTCATCTATCATTATTACGTCAGAGCCGCATGTCGATCGCTCTGTGTCTTCGGAACTAAAGCTCGTCCGATCCATCTCCGCGTCGCAGCTTGACCGTACCATCTCCTCCGAGTGGCAACCCAATCGCCCCGTACCACTTGGATCTTCGAGCGACATGAGTAAAACCGTTAACGTCCGCTTCTTTCGCAGTTCTGTACTAAATTTAAATCAATTCTCTTTACGACTATATATAAGTACTTTTTTTATAATCTACGGTCATTGTAACATTTTTCGTTATCTGTTTCTTTCTTACTCATTAATCCGATGCAGTTTAATAAGTTGTAGGTTAAAAAGGTACATAAAACAAATGTTCTACTTTCTTTTTATCAAGTGATAAAGCATTTAGGCGCGCGTTAAATATTGTTCTGCAAACAATATTTGTCTAAGGCGGCTTGACCTAGTAAATTTACGATAAATCTGCAGTATCAAGTGTATTGTTTACAAATAACTTTTTCAATTCAATAAGCGTTAGATTTGCCATTGCGCTATCCGTGCAGACAATTGTTATGTTGATGATGTTATTTTGCAAACATAAGAGATACATGTGGTGAAAAGCCGGGAGCTAGCCTAAGTTACTGCACCATCAATAGGCTAATTTTAAAGTTTAAAGAGTTAAAATTGACATTGTCGGCATATTATTTGTCTGTACGAATAACGCAGTGTTAGCCACTGCTTATGCGCGATCGCTTTGTTAATCATGTTTTTACATATTTGTAAAGTCCCCGTACACGTACAAGTCTGGGATGGGATCTCCTTTAATGAATTTTTTTGAACTTTACTGTTATTGTTCACAGCTGTATAAAGCAAGTCACGCCTACTTATAAAAGATAATCCTTACGCATCGTGCTTTATCTCCGTCGGCTAGCAATGTATCCTTTTACACACTTTAAGTAATCCTCTGGCACTGACATTCTGGGCAGAGTGTGCGTGTGACTTAATGTGCTGTGATGCTTTTCATTTTAAAAATTCTATACAATCTATTGATTAAGTTTTTTCCCAAAATAATCATTTCTCGCATACAAAACAAAACTTCAACAATAAAAACATGGAATATTCGTACTGTATTTGTTTTTGAACCTGTAAAAAAAAAAATTGGAAGTGCTGTATCTAAAACATGTCTAATGAAACCTTAATTCTTTGTCAATAAACCCACATTGCGTGTGGAAGCAAAGCGCCATGTGTGGGCCGATTTTTTCGCACTCAAGTATATCTGCTACTATCATGCATTTTTCCAGATCTCCTCTACCATTTTGCTAAGAAGTAAATTATGCTTGTAGGTTCACAAGGGCCACGCGCTCCCATCATAACTTGTTGTTACACTACTATTAGATAGGAATGTGCTTTTGTCTTTAGACTAGCAATGATTTTATAACTTGTCATGATTCTCTGAAATAAGTATTCTAAATTATCTGCTTCATTTTCTACTATTACAAGACTGGTTAAGTCTTGTCTTGGTCTTACATTTCGTAGCACACTTAATAGATTTCAGTGAATGACTTATTCATTATATTTATTTTTTTAATATTTATGAATCCTCTATCTACCTCATAATAAGAATTACAATTCTTGTAATATAGCTTAATCTCTGTGACAAATGGCTACAAAACCGAAGAAGTAACTTTGTGAAGCGATTTTATTTTATAAACATATATTTTCATTTTTTACGTTTGATCACAAATGAAGTGCAACACATTATAATATTAAAATTCACCCCTAAAATAACCCTCGTAAGCTCAACTATGATCCTAATAACAACTGTCATAGTTATTAAGCTCTATTTTATGATCTACAATCGCGTTTTTGAATACATAATGTGGCGACTTCCACATATAACATAACAATAACCTACTACAGCGCCATCTACCGAAGATACACTGAACTACGAAGTAACGCACTACACGGAGTAACTACAAATTCTGAATCGCACAATAAATAATAACCAGCCACTACGCAACAACTGCCCCGACTCACTGGGGACCTCACCGCAGCACCGCGCACCGCATGCGATCCCGACTCACTGGGATCAGCGGACTTCAGCCCCGACTCACTGGGACTAGCGGCATTCAGTTCCGACTCACTGGAACTGCTCACTCCTGGCACTGGCAAGCTCTACAACGGAGCACAGACAGCTGACTCAACAATTTATCAACCTCCGGTCTTGGAGTGGAGTGATGTGACGACTTCCACATATAACACAACAGTAACCTACTACAGCGCCATCTACCGAAGATACACTGAACTACGAAGTAACGCACTACACGGAGTAACAACAAATCCTGAATCGCACAATAAATAGTTCTCTTAATATGTTTTTGTATTATTTCAATATACTCTAAATATAACATAGAAAGACGTGTGGTATGGTATAGTGACAGGTATCACTACCCTTACAACTCATCCCATGAGTATCGTAAGAGTCGACGGAGGGAACAAACAGCACTCCAAAAAAAGGAAAACTTGAAATAACCTCTATACCATAACCATTCCTCTTATCTAAGCAGAGGTCTATGTTCAACAGTACAGTATTATAGACTGTTGTTGATGATGAATATAATAAGTTGTATTTGGTGTCGTTATATCTAACACTTTCTTAATGTACACTAAAATTAGTCGGATAAATTGTGTGTAGCAATTTATATCGTAATCTATCAATTCATATTCTTTTACACAGATACCAGAAATACTCATGAATGCCCTCAAAACCTTAAATGTTATCGAAGTTAAGGCCCACATTCCGTATAAATACGGTACGTATTTGATTTACTTAAGTGTATTGATAAACATGGTTTCACGTCGGTTTTGCGAACTTTGTCAATGACTGGCTCTGTTGTGTAGCTGGTTTGAAACTAATTTGCAATAAATAACTAGACTTTAGATTAGATAAGTGCACTTCATAACAATTCTACTAACTGCGAAACCCAGCATAGCCCATAGTAATCGTAGCACCTTGCAATAAACATACTTTGTATTACTTTACCGTAGTTTACACATTTTATTGTTTCAATTTTATGTAATGAACAACAAACGAAATTAATATTTTATAAATTATTATCAAACAATACAAATAATAGGTACAAAAATATTTATATAGACGAGTATGTACTATACCAGTTAAGTACGCTGATGATAGGCATTTACATAGAAACATACGGCAATAGATGCTAGTTTCTTCTAGAACGTCTTCTTTTTCTTCTTCTAGAACTAGAAGTCCTAGAACTAAAATAATGAGTCGTAAGAAAAACAATATAAATAAAATGAAATTAGCAACCAAGTTTTATTTAAAAACTCTTTCGCTATTATATAAACATAGTTTGAATATTAAACACAGTGTCTGAAGTGTTAACTTTAAACATAGATTATGCCTAATCCACCAACATCACTAGGTAGGTATAAATCCTCTCTAGAAAGAAACAATCAAACCTTATCTATGTAAATGTCAGTCTTCTAATTAGGCTAAAATTAGAAATTTAAGCTTTTATCGAGACCAAAGGCTTATCTTAGGATATGAGCGTATGTGACTAAATAACTGTCGTGCTCGTTTTGTTTTGATTGCTGAATATCTCCTGCCCGTTATCACGTTACACGTTATAGTGGTCAAATTGTAGCCATGTCTGTATTGCTCTTTGAAGGTTAGTGCCAGGACTATGAGGTAAGTGAGGATGAAGGTACCCCAACTTTACACCTTGTTTGAATAGCATTTGAGCTCTTTCTTCTTGCAGTTTTGTCACTTTAGAATAGTCTGGTAATATTTTCTTGTAGTCTTCTGTAATAGCAAATATTATTTGATTTAATCCTATTTTTAGATAAGACTACGGAGTAGCCAAAAGGGTGGGCAATAGTTTTGGCAGTCTAAATGTGTTTATATGTTCCACCGTAGCCAAAATTATACTCATTATTTTTTTTCACACATAGACATAGAAATATAGTTAGCGATAAAGCGCATTTAAATTATTTAATATAGTTAAATTCTTACGCACAACAAATTAAAAAATACCTCCACTCTAAAATATTTGAATGATACAAATGTAAGGTTAGAGTTATGATCAAAGAAAGATTGTAAAGTTTTTAAAAGGACACAATTTTTAATTTAATATTGTAAAATTAATGTTATACAGTGTACATTAAAAGGATATTGATACCTTACTCACAGAACATTTCTAGTTGCACATTCCTGGCGATAACGAGGAGTACTAGTAACGTAGCAATACAACATAGTTTTTCAGCTTTGTTCATGCTTTTCGCAACATTCCAACCGTACAAGTGGAATCGAAAATCTGAAACATAAAAGAGTTAGAGCGTTTTGAGATACGGTAACTTGACTCGGCACAAAGCGCTGGGCATATCAAATATCCGACCAACCGAATAAAGCCGTTAGCTCCACACTTCAACAAGCGACTGATCGTAACAAATGGAAACGCACAGTAGACTAGCAACATCAAAGTGACGATCCTTAGCAATGAGGAATTGATTTCGACTGAATCGACTAATTTGTGCTGCAGTTTGCCTCTCCTGGATAGGGACCAACGCCTTGTTACTGCAGACTGCTACTACTTCAAAAGTCAAATGTAATCTTTATAAAAAATTGATCAATATCTAGAGCCTTTAATAGGATATCGATGGAGGGTAACTGAACATTTTTTTTTTCAGTTTTTCAAAACACAACCTTTTTCAGTGGAATGGTTTACAGCACCCTACACTTTTAATACAAAATAACAAGGGATGGTAATCAAGTGGTAGGTCTCGCTTCAATTTTTAGGGTTCCAAACCCAAAGGGTAAAACGGGACCCTTTTACTAAGACTTCGCTGTCCGTCTGTCTGTCACCAAGCAGTATCTCATACTTGATAGTTGACAGTTAAAATTTTAATATATTTCTGTTTCCACTATAACAACATATACTGGAACTAAAATTATATAAATATTTGAGGGGACTTCCGCACCAAAAAAAAAGGGGACACCCATACAACATATGGGTTTTTTTCCCGATTTCATAGAAAATAGTACGGAACCCTTCGGGCGCGAGTCCGACACGCACTTGGCGGGTTTTTTGTCATTGGTCCTAGTATATAAACAGAAGGTGTTTCACGAAATGCTGACAAAAGGCTAAGGTATTCTTTTTTGTGTTCGCAATGTTTATGTCCAAAGCCTGATATATATGACTGCCATGTTGGTGCAGTGGTAGCGTGTCGCGTACGCTACCTGTGTGCGCGAGGTCTCGGGTTCGATTCCCGAGTGGGACCAAATGTTTGCATGATCTGCAAATATTTGTTTCGGAGTTTGGGTGTTTTCTATGTCTTATATGTATGTTTTATACAAAAAGTATATAAGTATTCTATAAGTCAGTATCTAGCTGAGCGAGCTATCGTAATAGAAGCTAGATAACAACTAGTCAACAAGTGTTACATTCAAAACGAACGTCAAAAACCACCTCTTGACGAAATGGCAGGAAAACCATAATTAAGACAAAATTTAGTACCTACTCACAGTGTACATATGTAAGGTTTATGTATTGGTGTGTATGTATATCCATATATAGATATTTTATGTGTATGTATTTGTGTATTATGAATTATGTTAGTCTATGTTAGTTCATATAATGATTGCAATTACAACCTCTTACTTCCACCACAATGCACCTACCTCACAAAATTTCCACATCTCCCAAAGGTTGGCTGGTAGAGAATGCCTTGGGCATTAAGTCCGTCGTTGTACATGTGTGCATGAAGTTTTAAAATAAATAAAATAAAAAAATAACTTTGTGTCAAATGGACGAAATATAAAAAAAAATAGTTGAAATGGTAGACCATAATATCGAGTAGGTTCTACTTAGTGATAAGTGGTATTAAGCCAGCTTACTTGGATATTCATTAAGAAGTCATTATTCGCAATGCAGTAGTTCTAGGTAAAATTAATTACTGTACTATTACAATTATTTATGCAACTGTTGTAAAATAAGGGGTATTTAAACACGAATGTGGGTTTATCACACGAGGCAAAGCCGAATGTGATAATAGTATCACGTGAGTGTTTTAATACCTAATTATGTACAGTTGCATACAAGTCTATCTACACCTATGATATTAATCTTGATACGCATTTTCATATTGTGTTCTCGACTTTTCTGGTAAAAGTTGGTTAGAAATGTCTGGTGGTGTGTTATCAAAGCTTGTTTTACTCATTTTCGTAAACAACAAAGTAATTCATTTTTGCAATACTAATATCGAATAGAAATGGCGGGATACGATGTGAATTCAAATAATAGTTCTTTTTTTTTAATTCGACACTGTGAGTGAAAGGCGCGTGCCTGACAATGTTCTTTTTTTGAAAAAGGAGTTGCATTATGAAATTTAGTACAACATTATTACGCTCGTTTAGATGATACTAGATAGCTATGATGTATGATGTTTTAATGTTGACAATAAGCTAGCTGTTTCAGAAACTTTAAGGAGGATTTATAGCATAGGTGCAGATAAAAAAAAATGTATGAAAACAATCAACCGAAGCGGATTTATTAAATAAAAATGCTGTATGAATTAATCATATGTGATATATTTTTGTTGAATTTATCTCTCTATTTAACGATCTATTCAGTATAATAATAACTTTCATAATTTTATTAGATATACCAAATTAGATATACCTTTCTTTCAAATAATGTTGCTATCATATCGTTTTGATTTATCATATCGTTATGATAAATCTATATAATTAAATAAACTACAAATGTAGTTTAAAATTCTATTTATTTTGTAAGCTATAAAACTTTTATTGTTTCATGATGATTTTTAGTTTTTTTTTAAATACATAGTACATATTTTTTCCGTGGGAGAGCCACGCTTCGGCATGAATGGGCCGGCTCGACCGGAGTGATACCACGGCCTCACAGAAAACCGGTGTGAAATAGCGCCTGCGCTGTATTTCACCGAGTAAGTGAGGGTACCGGAAGCCCACACCCCAACCCTTCCCCATCCCTCTTCCCATTTCCCCAAAGGCCGGCAACGCACTTGTGACGCCTCTGGTGTTGCGGGTGTCCATGGGCGGCGGTAATCGCTTACCATCAGGCGATACGCCTGCTCGTTTGCCTCCTATTCCATAAAAAAAAAAATATATACATAGATATTATTTGGTCTATCTTAAGTTAGAATGAGTAATTTGTAAAATAAAATATTTTTATTCTGTTAAATACCCATGAGTGGCGTGCAATTCGAGAGACCTATGTCCAGCAGTGGACTGCAATAGACTGAAGATGATGAACCACAATTCATAATATAATTGTTTTATTTAAAATACATAAAGATCTAAAAAAACGGTTATTAAAGATTTTTTTATAATTTTAAGTATACATAAGTTTGAGAGAGTATGTCCACTTAAATAATTCATCTGAAAATTGGTGGATTAGACAAGGTGATTTATACTTAACATTACTTAGGTACAGGTAAAGTATATTGTTGACGTTCGTGTGACTAAGATCACGCCAGTCTGAACTGAATTATAAAGAGGTAAAAATTCTAACTTTGTTTCTATGGTTGTATGGGGTTATCTTCGGAAGTGCTAATCCGATCCTAAAAATTCTTTCATTAACAGAAAGCGATATCATAATCAGTTCAAAATAATAGTATTTTTAGGAATGTGATGCTTTACCGGTGTACGCTGACTAAAAGTTTTGGTATAAACTGACATAATGTTCACCAAAAGTGTTAGCCTTTCGTAGTTCTATAAAAAAACCCTAGTACAGTATAGTTAACTTTCAAGCTTGAATAAAAAAAAAATGCCCAACGACTATTTGTTAATAAAACGGTATTTGTCCGTTAATATAGATTCATCAAAAATAAAATAAAACATCGTCAAAAACGATAGCTATGTTGTTGAAAACTGGTCCTCGTCCATAGAGTTAACAGTGATGATGAATATAGCAATGTGCTATAATTGTAAATAGTACCGTATCTTTTATAGAATGGCATTTGTAATCGGAACTCCTTCTCCGCCAGGTCAGGCCCGCTGCTAGCTCATTGGATATCTTCGTACATGATGCCATAAAGTCAGAAAGTGGAAGTGCTTTAAGTATAAATGATAATTAAATTATCCATTTATTTATGTATAAAGAGTAAGAATGTGGTTATGTGCACAAAATATTATCAGTTGATGATTAGCATGGATGATAGCGGCATACCTATACTTTTTGTTATGAAAGGTACTTTCGTAGTTTCTAGATTTTGTCGACAAATATAATATATTTTGCGAATACTGCGTAGTATGATTCTAATCCATTCTCTTCTTCTAATTAAATCAAGATATCTTGTTTCCAAAGCGACTGTGAAATCACTTCTTTAGGTCCTAATTCTAGCTATTTTTTTAAAATATTTTTTAGTTTTCTGTACATCTAGGTAGTGCACATAGAATTAAACTGTGCCAAATTTCATAACTACTCCTCCGTTCGCATAGGTAATATTCGTGAAAATAGGTACAAAGTTGTTGCTTCACATTACCGATTTACCATTTAATTCCTAGAATGCTTGGAAAAATGTACATTCGCCGTAAAAGTTAGTAGACTGAAAAACTTGTGAAGTATTTCAGGAATCTATGTTATCAAAGTATTATTAATCCATATCAGAAATGACTAAAAATCTATGCTAAAAGTTTTTATTACATATTTTTATCTGTCATAGTTTTAAACATTAAACAAATACTCTTTGTTTCAAGAACTATTTAGATAATCTTATTTTATGATATCATATCTTTTGCTTTGAATTCTACCGTCTGCTTACCCCTATGCCATAAAAAATCGTAAAATAATTATAATTTAGAATGACAATTATGAAGTATGTCTATGACTGCGCGATTATCAAAGTGATTTTTTAACGATTATTTCTATTTTTTACTCGACTACGGCGAAGCCAAAAGGAAAGGTTATAATTTTTACCGTCTATATATGTTTCTATGTTCTACCGTAGCGCCTATACCTATCACTAAAAATCGCTAAACGATTTTTAAGCGACATCCAACAGGAGAAGGTAGGCAGGTAGGTAGTCTATTCTCCACTAATAATATAATAATAGGCCAGGTGATATACACGCGGTCCTTTTTTTTTCTTGAGGTACGCTTATCGCACCGTACCCTCCGTGAGGAAGACGAAGCGCGTGTGTGGGCCTCCCGGAAGACTGGTCTACTGGTGGAGTGAAGTACGGAGTCCCAACAACAATGCTTATGGAGTACCACTAAACCACTTTAGGGGTTTTTGCTACAGGCGTTTTCATTTGAAATCCCTGGTCATCTAGCAGTACTACATCAGAGCCGCATGTTGATCGCTTTGTTTCTTCAGAACTGGAGTTCGACCGATTCGTTTTCGAATCGCACCTTGACCGTGCCACCTCCTTTGAGTAGAAACCCAACTGCCTCGGACCAATAGAACCTTCGAGCGACATCAGTAACATTGTTTTCGTCCGCTTGTTCTCAGTTCTCTACTCAATTTAAATCGGTTCCCTTCATAACTACATATAATATATAAGTACTTTTTTATAATCTAAGGTCATTGTAATATTTTTTTCGTTATCTGTTTTTCTTACTCATTAATCTGATGCAAGTAAATAAGAACATAAAAACCATGTGATACTTTCTCTTTATCAAGTGGTAATTTAATTAGGCTTGCGTTAAATATTGTTGTTTGTCTGTACGAATGGTGCAATGATTAAAGTGATCGCTTAGCTATCGTTTGCGGAGTGTCATAGATTTCATTTCCTCGCAGAAGAAAATATACATGTAGGTATTCTTTGTAATCATGTTTTTAAGTGTTTGTAAAGTCTTTCAATGAGAACTCTAATATCGTTTTTTTTTTTAATTTTGGATTTATCTGTATATAGATGATTGGATATGACTCTTACCTACTCGTAAACTCACAAAGCCTGATTGGCTGTAATACTTTTCGTTTTCAATTCGATATATATACTATTACCATACATTTTTTCAGATATCCACTACTATTTTACTAAGTACTACTAGACAGGTGTTCTACGATTTTCTACTATTACACGACTGGTTAAGTCTTGTCTCAGTCTTGCATTTTCGTAACACAATTAATTTATTTGAACTGCTTTCGAAGGTTGAAATTAGCGTCAGTAAATTTGAGGGCACTGACTTCTCAATAACGATTACCATAGATGTTTATGGCAACCGGGACCGACGACTTAACGTGCTCTCCAAGGCACGGGCCGGGTAACACCGCTATTTTCTATACTCCGGGCAAGTTAATAAGAATTTCATATATGAAAAACACGATATATAAACTGGCCCGACTAAGGAATCGAACCCGAGACTTCTTGACTAGCAGCTGAGTTGCATACGCTAGCCACCAGATCAACGAAGCAGTCAACTGTCACAGTAATCAAGCTATGTTCTATGGTCTAGGTATAGTCCCGTTTTTGAATATATAATATATTTTTATATTGTTTCAATATATTCTAAATATAACATACAAACACGTGTGGTATGGTGTAGTGACAGGCTACGGACTATCACTATCCTTATAACTCATCCCATTAGTATCGTAAGAGTCGACCGAGGGAGCAAACAGAACTCCAAAAAAAGGAAAACTTGAAACAAACTTTATAAAGTTTGTTTTACATAGACCTCTCCTTATTAGTGTCGTTTTATCGTCCACTTACCAAAGACTTTCTAATGTAGGTACACTAAAATTGGTACGATGAATTCTGTGTAATAATCTATATATACTAATCTGATATTACTATTACCCAGATGCCAGAAACACTCATAAATACCCTCAAAACCCTTTAATGTTATTGTAGTTAAGGCCCACATTCATTATACTCGTACATACGGTACGTATTTGCTTTACTTATATCTGTAAATACCAAGGTTTCACGTCAGGTTTGTAAACTCTGTCAATGACTGTCTTTGTTTTGTTGTTGGTTTGAAACTAATTTGCAATAAATAACAGGACTTAAGATAAGATAGGCGCACTTCACCAATAATTATGCGAAGTGCGAAAACCAGCGTAGAACATGGTAATCGTAGCACCTGGCAACGATTCTTCTCAAGATTGCATTCCATATTGTTTTTTCCCATTTTATATATTTTATTGCTTCAATTTTATGTAATGGACAACAAACGCAATTAATGTTTTATAATTTATTATAAATAATACGTAAAAAAATATACATATTACATTCATTTTGATACAAAATGACTTCATATAAGCAGGTACTAGTTAAGTACTGATGATAAGCATTAATATAGAAACATATGGCAACATATTTGTTTTTAATATTAAATAAACATAGATTATATATTAAACATAGTGTGTAAAGTGTTAACTTTAAACATAGATTATGCTTAATCCACTAACATCGCTAGGTAGAAATACATCTTCTCTAGAAAGAAACAATCAAACATTGTCTTTGAAAATGTCAGTCTTCTAATTAGGCTAAAATTAGAAGTTTAAGCTTTTATCGAGACCAAAGGCTAATCTTAGGATATGAGCTTATTGACTAAATAACTGTCGTACTCGTTATATTTTGATTACGGAATATCTCCTGCACTTCTTCGCAAGTTCTGTTATAGTACACTTTATCGTGGTCATATTGTGGCCACGTCTGTATTGCCCTTTGAAGGTTAGTGCCAGGACTGTGAGTGACTTGTAGATCCATTGCTCCAACCACTAAAAAGTCAGGATGAAGGTACCCCAACTCTACGCCTTGTTTGAATAGCATTTGAGCTCTTTCTTGTTGCAGTTGTGTCACTTTAGAATAGGCCGGCAATCCTTCCCTGTAGTCTCCTGTAATAGCAAATATTATGTTGGCAGTCTAAATTTATTTCACCATAGCGCCTAATTACTGAGCCAATAGGTTCGTAACAGTGGCCCGGATGTCATCCGCTATAAAAATTATAGAAATCTTTTACGAAGTCGGGTTATTGCTTTTAATTTTTTTTCATATTGTGTATATTTCTTAATGAAATTGTCATCCCGGCACAAATCATTTGCAAATATAAATATATATTTTTACCTACGCTTACATTCAATAGATTTAAAAAAATAAATGTAAGAAAGCTCGTAGCATTGCACATGGAAGTACTGCAAGTCATGGTAGGCATGCTAGCAGATTGTAGCAAACTGGAGGGGAATCAGAGTAACTAAGCTAAACTCCGAAGCGACCCAACCTAGAGTGTGTAAATCATAACTTTATATTTTTTTAATGACACCTGCATTTACTTCTTACCGATAAACGCCAAGCCCATTGAACAGCGATTGTAAAACCTTGTGTGTGCACCAACGATATTCCATCCCCGAGCTTCGTATACTCTGCCGTCGTTACCAATTAGAAAGTTGTAGCTGAAACAAAGTATACATTACAATTTCAGAATATGTGGAAAAACAAAATGTGTCCAAACATCACTGCGACTGTAAGTTTATGTAGATTAGTTCTACTTTTCCTTACCCAACTACGGCGAAGCCAAAAAAAGGAAGAGTAGTAGTTTCGATAGTTTATGTATGTTTGTATGTTCCACCGTAGCGCCTCAACTACTCCACCGACTTTAATGAATGCTGTACGAGTATCGAGATCGAGATATAAATCTATATTTACGAGTATTATAGTGATCCAGGTGAGGTCTTTTTTAGCAAAAGGTTTTACGTCCTTATTTTATGTAAACCAAATTGTAATTTATGTTAATATTTCATAGCATTTTTCGAGGCTACATATAGCTGCATTACATGTTGTTCATTACTTTATAACTAACGGAGTTGAGTGATACTTAGGTATGCTTCACAGAGTTCGATGTTGCAAAGAGAAGGAGGGACACAAAATATCACCGACTTCAAAGTTGCAATGACTATAGTTTATTACATTTCATTATAACGATGCCACAATTCCTTCTATAGCTCCTTTTTTTAGAGGTGCTGTTTTTACCTCAGTCACGCGGCAGCAGGAAATGAATTTTCCGAATTGGTTCATAAATGACGGATTTTCGAGATAAAAAACTAAAGAAATTATCTGAATATTAAACTTCTTCTTATTTTTGAAGTCCTTTTACAATCTCTTAATATCGGAGACAGAATCTATACGATAAATATAAATAAATAAAATTGAAGTGTCTATATCTGATTTTAAACGAACAGCTTTTCATTAAAAACATATGAAAGTATACACGGTACATACATCAAAAAATGATTTTCTTAAATTTTTGTCTGTGTCTTTTTGTTCCAGCTAATCTCTGTAACGGCTGTATCGATTTTACAGGACTTTACTTTTCAGATAGCTGATATTATAAGAAGTTACTGAGGTTACTTTTGTTGTCGTCGTGTGTTACAAACGGTTATTGTTATACCTTTACAACTACAATTATTATTATTATTATGAAAATAAATCTTTACACATTTTCAATTCTATTATAAGTTACGGAATGTTGTCTCACACTGTGAGATATTTAATTGACCAATATCGTTTAGCACGTCGCGCCGTCGCGCGTCGCGGTGTTTCGTCACACAAATGGCGATGTGACTACTTTGCTTTACTACACTATTTTGTTACATTCATGTGAATGTAACAAAATAGTGTAGGTATTAACAAATTTATGTTTAGTTTTTAATATGTATAATATTATGTATTTATCTAAGAATGATTCATTAATTCATTAACTATGTACCATTCTTCTACCTATATTCACAATAACCCTCTTTTTGTTGACGTCTTGAAAATTCCCTTCGGATTTCCGGAGCCAGGACAATATGTGGTGTTGCCACTAAAAACATCCCGACTACTACTTTGAGAGGATCCGAATCATGTTATTTCAGGTCCTCCCCGATTAACAAATAACTTACAGTTGTTAAAGATTATTCGATTCGTTAAATATATTTCCAGAAAATTTATTTTAGATTTCACTTTAAATATCAAAAATTATTATAATAGGTTAAAAAATACTTACGGTAGGTCATATCCATAATTTTTAAGAAAATATGATTGCATTGTCCGCAGTTCTGCAGCACAGTCTGTGAAGGTGAAACATTCTTGACTGACTGTATGAGCAATTATGACGAGTCTTAAAGGATTAAATTCGTCATTTTTCTCTGTGTAATTGCGCTTTGTCGCTAACCACATTTCTTTGTTTATGAACCACTCCTGAGGCGCTGTTTATGAAAAAAATAATGAGTATCATTTAACGAGTCTTATTCTACAGGTTAGTCATGCAAACTTTCCATTCACATTTTATGGAATCCATCCCTACCATTTGTTCTTTACCTGCATTTAATCTCTCCATTTATAATTATGTATGTGTATATAATAGTGTAAAAGTATTTTCATCCGATGTGTGGTTGTCATAGTACAGACCCTGATGAGTTTCGGATATTTCGGTCATCTAGACCGAGAAGTTATATCACGCTACCATTGTTTACGACACATAGAAAATTTAAATTTCTTTTATCGTAAAATGATTGCTGTTTAATATGTAGTTAAATACTAATACATAACCAGTTAAAATATATCTACACTCAAAATATTTTAAAGATAGAAATATTTAGGTTGGAATTATAATCTATAAAAGTGTAATATTTTGAAAAAACGCAAATATTTATTTTGTAGAGTTAAAATAATGTAATATAGTGTATATAAAATGATATTGATATCTTACTCACAGTACATTTCTTGTTGCACATTCCTAACGATTACGGTGAAATAAATGACAAGAAAAACGCACACGAGGAGTACCAGTAACGCAGCAATACAACATAGTTTTTCAGCTTTATTCATGCTTTTCGCTACATCCCAAATGTACAAGTGAAATGGTAAATCTGCAAAAAAAAAAGAACTTAATTCGCTCTTTATTCTTTACAATTTTTTTTTTCCTCGTGCGGAAATCCCACGCACATACACACATCCACACACCGCACGCCGTCTCGGGTACTAGATGCCGGGGAACCAGGTGCACCCTAGAAAGGAAAACCTTGGAACGAAGGAAGGAAGCATTACTTGCTCGAAGCTAGCGGCGAAGTTCCACGCGCTCTCGCTCCGCAACATGGCCGCAATCATATTACCGAGCGAGAGAACCCCCACCTCGATGGCCGCCACGAGATCACGCCTCGGCTCTCCCCACGCCGGACATTCTGCCAGCGTGTGGAGCGCCGAGTTCACGGTCTGGCCATCGTAGTGGTGGCACTCAGGCGTTGGCTCCTTGCGGATCAGACACAGGTGATCTGCGAAGCATCCTTTCCCAGTGACCACCTGCGTCAGCCGGTATGAGAGCGTCCCGTGACGCCTCTCGAGCCAATCCTCCATAACGGGTCTTACCGCCGCAATAACGGCGTAGAAAAAGTATATAAGTATTCTATCAGTCAATCTAGCCATCATAATACAAGCTCTGCGTAGTTTAAAGCTAGATAATAAAAAATCTATACAAATCTATATTTATGTCTGTTTGTAATAGTCTGTCCATAGAATTAATTAAATTAGAGTGTCTGTTTGTAATATTAAAATTACAGCTTATTACCAAATTCATGTGTTACATTTTCTAGATTTTTGTCTGTCTGTCTGTCCGTTTGTCTATCTGTCTGTTTGTTCCAGCTAATATCGGGAACGGTTATACTGATTTTGACGGGACTTTCACTGGCAGATAGCTGATGACATAAGAAGTAACTTAGGCTATATATATTTTAGACTCGCGGGGTTTAGCTAAAAACTATAATTTTAAACTTTAGTTTATAATTATATTTATTCTGTAAGCTATAAAAGTAAACTTATGTATAGGATATATAATATATGTTGTAGTCTTTGTATATTTTCAGAAAATACTGAGCATTATTCTCAAAAAATACACCAAACGTGATTAGACATCGCTGAGACAAATATGACATTTCGCAGAGCATAGCTAAACAGTGCAATAAATTTAAAAATTTATATAATACATAGCTCTGAGCAACAAAATTAATACCTACTTAATCTGCATTTTTACACTAGGTAATATTATAAAAAGTAATACACAAAATGATAAAATAAACTAAAGCGCAGTTATTACCTTTAACGACCTTGGTTCTGTCCACATTTTGAGTAATGGAAACAAACTTGGGGCCAATGTGTACGCGTGAAGATTGGGTCACATTGACGTTGCCTATGGTACTGGGTGGGCGATCCTCAACCCCTACCGCTTGATCATCCAATATCATCACCTCGGAGCCACAACTTGATCGTCCTGACGACATGTTGTCTAACATTTTCGATAAAAAAATAAAAGATATCCCGAAATGTTAACGTTGACAGGCCCTGTCATAACGGACTACGGAACGTAATCACTCTATCAGATCACAGGGATCTTAACAAACGTCCAGACGCTTTATCGTCTGCAACGCAACTAACTTCACTCCTTTGCATATGACAGCGATACAGCGATCACTAAGTTTTTATTGGCAAGCAGCTGACCGATAGGTAAACATTATCTACAAACTCTGTGTTGTCACTTATGGTATGTACATAGTCAAACAACATGTAGCAATTAACTCCATTACCTTCCTAAGTAAAACTTTGTTGAAATAATTTATTTATCCTTTGACACAGTTATTAACACTTTTTTATTATGCGCTGTCGTCAAATTGTTGCATAGCAACATAGCATCTAGGTTATAAATATAAATAGATCCGAGACGATTATTTTAGTTTGATTGTTTGTTTATATTTTTTCCTTATCTACGGTTGTCTATGGCGAAGGGGAAAACTATTTTTAAGGACATATTTGCTCTCACCATTAAATACACTATTATTTTGTTTTGTTATTGTACTGCTATCAACATTGTATCTTATCTTAGTTATTAAAGAGTTTATTAATTAAATACTAAAGCCAAGATATCTAAGGATCAGTAGATAATCTACTGACTATTCTTAAGCACACGCTGAAACTTTCGAAGGTTTTAGCCTACTATTAACACAGGTTTTAGTTAACATACTCGATAATGGGTTACCGAGTCTGTAAACTTGTTTTTGGGGCTGAAACCGAAACCGAATCTTCGGCCTAGCTTCTAGTTTCGGCTGAAACCGAAACTCACTTTACCTAGACATAAACGCTAGCCTGTACCTATTTTTTCAAAAGTTGTCTTGCATTTTCGGTAATTAGAATTACGTTACTTATTTTGTATTTGGTTCAGTGTCATGTAAATTTGAATGTCGAATGTATGTATCCAAACTCGCACCTTACGTATCGATTTACCTATAATAACTTTGAAATACTTGTATAACTAAAAGTGTAAACCCTTTTGGTATGCAGCTCTGAGTCAGAAAGTTTTCTAAAAAAATATTTAGCTACAACAGAAAAATTACCATTTCTATTCCTCAAAATACTTACCATTACTTTACACGAAAACTTGTAGTTTAGGTATTTGCATTGAAACAAGATTTCTTTCTTTCTTTCTACTTTCGTTGAAGAAATTTGTAACAATATTACGACTTGGCGGGGGCACTGCCGTGCCGCCCGATATAGTTGCGTCGTTTCATTACAGAGTTCCTATTACTAGCTGTCGCCTCCATCATCAGATCTTAGATACTATAGTATCAAAACATAAAGTACTCGTCAAGACGAATCAAACGATGCCAGACGCAATGGGTTTCGTCGTTTCATTACAGAGTTCCTGCGACCAAATTGCAGCTCCATCATCAGACCCTGGATACTACGAAAATATAAAGTACATATCAAGACGAATCAAACGATTCCAAACTCGATAGTGTTGCGACATTTCTTTACTGAGTGCCTATGGCCACCTTCCAGCTCCAGCATCAGATTAGCTCCATCTATACTAATATTATAAAGAGGAAAGGTTTGTATGTAAGTATGTTTGTAACGAATTGGCTCAAAAAGTACTGGATGGATTTTAAAAATTCTTTCACCATTTGAATGCTACATTATCACTGATTAATATACCTAGGCTATTTTAATTGTAACCAATAACTGCAGGTAACACTGCGAGGTTCAGCTAGTGTTATTATAATCTTGTATTGTCACGCTGTATACATATGCTTGAAAAAAATTAGTAAAATCGGTTGAAAATATCTGCTTCAAAATTGAGTTGCAAGATTCCATCCGAATATACAAACATGCATTGTAAGTTAATAAAAAGCTTGTAAGATCCAAACCTATTATCTGTTGTTAGTTATAAGAAAAGTTATGAAATCGCTGGCGTTGGAACATACAAATTTCAATGAACCAATCAGTTCAAAATTAAGAATAAAAATATACGCATAGTTTTAAAAATTAAAAACGTTTCTTTTACAAAATCTTTATACTGTATGAACTGGGCATGTAATAGTAGGTATTCTGTAACAGTTGGTAGTCTGTACAAATTATACTTATATTACCTAAGGAGTCGTATCGCTTGTAACATTTTTCTTCTCAAAAGAATCAATTATTTGATTACAGGTGTGGCCTTTAAACACATTTTTGTGGCTGTAGTTAGACCATTTCCGTATTTCATTGTAAATGTTGTCTCCAGGACTTGCCGTTGCCCGTAGGTCTCTCATTCCGAGCACTTTGAATTGAGTATGGAGGTAACCGTGTTTGAGGCCTACTTCTAACAATTTTTTAACTCTTTGTATCTGCAATTCTGTGATCTTTGTATAAGATTGTAGGCCCTCCCTGTAGTCACCTGTAATGATACACATATTAATCACTAATCTCTCTCAATAATTTTCTATTGTTGTGACATAGCTTTACTCTAATCTGCAATGGTGGCATTACCACCATTGGACCACGCCGTATTTCATTCTCTGTGTTAACACATTAATGGTCACAGCCACACTGCTTTTTTGAATATAATCTTTAAGTCCGGTGGTCGCCGGGGCTGACTAGAAACACCCGGCTTCTTTCCATCAAATAATATAAGTTTAATACAAGGGTCTCGTCAATGCCGTAGGAAAGAAGTTGACAGAATAAGTACACACACGTCTCCCTGAGGGTCGTCTGATCCTTAATTAGCCAGATGAAACTGCTGATGAACATATTTATATAGTTCTAAACACAATCTTCAAAATATCTATCTTAAAATGTATGTACGCGCATTTCTTCTGATCGACTGCACCGAACTTGGAATTTTTATATGCGGCCATTATTGTTAGGTCAAGGTGTGTGTGTTTGAGAAGCAGAGGCTTACGCCTCTTTTAGTTATTATTAGTAATTGTTTACTAAAATATTTTTTTCAGAAATTTAAAAATATTTACGAAAGAAAAACACGGTGGTACGAAGTTTGCCGGGTCAACTAGATTCGAATAAAAACTAACCCAGACAGAACAAGTGATCGTGACATCACAAAACTTTTCATCGTGAGTGTTACTCGAATCTATGACCTCTGATTTGGCACAATACCTTACTTTTTAGGGTGGAACTTCAGGCATGGCCATCAAGCGATTGCTCAGGGGGCTGTGCGTAAGGTCAGCTCTTCAGGTCAGTAAGGCAATTGTTTTTTTTTCTTTTAAATACAACTCCCACATTAGGAATGAACATCCTGTGTCGTGGGGGACTTTACAAACATACATGAAACGGACACAAAGAACATCCAGACTCGGGACAACAATTCGTGGATCACAGAAAGTGTTGTACCGCGTGGGAATTGAACCCACGACACTTAGCGCAGTAGCAAGCGGCATGGCGACCGCTGAAACCACTCGGCCAACCGTGCAGTCGTTGTACTTACTGGGTAAAAGCCTAAAACAACTCAGCAACACATCTTATGATCCAACTAAAGCCACTAACCGGAGAAAATACTCGTATAGTGTTTGTGAAACCAAAAAGATCCCACACGCTTCTTTTATCCAAAAGTTTTATTGTATAATAGTATTATTCTTATTTAACCTCTTATTAAAACACAATTCAAAAGCAAGGATACTGATTGGTTTCAAAGTTTGAAATACCAATACTAATGGAGGTTCTCGCAGTATTATCGTAGTATTCACGTTTCGTTTTATTTACGTTGAAATTAGTATGATGTTGAATCCTCATTATTAAATATTTAATATTATGACCAAACTTTATTATTCAATATAATTATCTGTCACTTCTAACACATACATATCTTCTTAAACATACACGCACCTGAACGTACACGTGCACACGCACACCTACAGAGAGCTTAACTTCGCTCTTTTCATTTCGATTTTTTTTTATCAAAAGTTATACTATAGCACTAGCTGAGCCCCGCAGTGTTACCCGCAGTACTATCATGAAAGCTAGATTTTAAAAAGTAGCCTTAGTTACTCCTTGTATCATCAGCTACCTACCAGTGAAAGTCTCGTTAAAATCGGTCCAGCCGTTCCAGAGATTAGCCGGAACAGACAGATAAAAATAAAAATTTTTGATGATATCCTATGTACTTTTATTTGCATTTAGTGAAAAGCATTTAATTCGAAGTTACAAACAGACTCTTTTTTTATATATTTTGTATAGATTAGTATACTTACTGTCAAAACGAACGTGGTCTGACACTCAAGTTTGGCTACGGAGGCTATCTCATGTTTGATTTGTAACTTAACCTAGTTTTAATTTTAAGTGAACGAATTGTATTTGTGCCATAAATATTATTATTATCTAACGATTAGCCAAAATTAATAATAATAATTTCGGTACACCATTAAAGTATCACATTGTTTATTTCATAATACGATCGAATTAAGCTTAGGTATTATCGCAAAAATATTGTTATTTGTGATTACCTATAAATGCTAAGCCGATTGAACATTCATTATAGTTAAGTGTATGAGCTCCAACTATATTCCATCCAAGACCTTCATATACTCTTCCATCAGTACCGATGAGAAAATTGTATCTAAAACAAACAATGCTTCATATATTGCCTGTTGTCACTTACAATCTCTGCAAATAACTCTTATATTTTAAACAAATATTGTTTCTTTACTTTTATACATTCTTATCATTCTTATCAGATATCATTAGCGACGTTCGGTATTTAATTCATACAACGAAATCGTACCTCGTAATAAATTTCAAATTATTCGAGAAATAACAGACGCAGATGAAAATTTACTGTTAGTACCAGTTCCTTGAGCCTTAACTCCTACAACTCAAAAAGCAGTAATTACCAATAAAAACTATACATACATTTAAAGTGAGATTCTTTACTTCTCCTAAGCATTGGTCTTCAAAATTTTAGCTGGCTTTCTGGTAGGTATGTTAAATTTACATTATTGTAAAAAGTATTATATTTGAAGAATTATGGGCACCAATCACTGATAAAGCCTCTGATAGCCTATATTGAAATTATCTGCCAGATTAAGATTTTGGTTTTAAATGTCTTGGATAGAGGCAAAAAAATATCACTATGTTCAGATAACCATCATCATCAATGTCAAGTATTTATAGTCTTCAAGTCGTCGTCGTGATGAAATTAATGATAAATAATTTATAAAATGTGGATGACATGAAATTGGGACCGTCTTTCGAAAAAACAAGAAACGATATCCTAGATAACCATGTATTTATCAGTAACTTTATCTATTAAATAGTGTTATATGTACGTCAAAAATGTTTGATTGCCTCGGCGGAGCAGAGGTCTCGGGTCTAACCAAATGTTTATATGATCTGCAAATAAATATTGGAGTAAAATGTATGTACTATTAAAAATTATTAATGTAAATATTTATATCAGTTACTGTTGTCCAACAGTTGCACTCATATTACAAGTTCTGTTGATTTTAAGACTAGCTGGCGTTGTGTTAGATGTAAATATTCATATTTCATTTTATCCCTATATTTAAATAATGTTGGATCTGCAAAAATACTACTTTTCAGTGGAGCTGTGAATGTTAAATTTTTCACTGCCATAAAAACAATCTTTCCTAAAATAAAACTGACTGGGATCTCAGTCTATTGGCTTAGTGTTTAAAGCGGTGCCCACGCCGCTCTCTACTGCGCCAAGTGTTGTGTGTTCAAATCTCACACGTGTGATTCACAAATTATTGTTCTGAGTCTGGGTAATCTTTGTGTTCGTTTCATGTATGTTTGTCCCCCGCAACACAGAATGTAAATTCCTAATGCGGGAGTTGTCTTTACATAAATTACTAGCTGAACCTCGCGGTGTTACCTGCAGTTATTAGTTTGCATATCGCTTTTTTTATTTTTTTTTCTTACAATTAAAATAGCCTATATTAATCAGTGATAATGTAGCATTCAAATGGTGAAAGAATTTTTAAAAGCCGTCCAGTACTTTTCGAGCCAATTCGTTACAAACATACTTACATACAAACCTTTCCTCTTTATAATATTAGTATAGATAGTTTGAAGATCACTTACGGAATGTCGTACTCAAAATTGTCTAAATAATAACTCTGTAAATTCTTGACCGCGGCAGCACACTGTATTAAACTGTAACAAGCTGCACTCACAGTGTGACTTATGACTACAAGAGGGATTGGTTGGTGTAATATTTCTGTATTGTCGTTTTGTTTTGACAGCCACTCCTTTCTCTCAATCAACCAGCGCTTAGTTTCTGTAAGCAACATGGCTATTACTCAATGGAGCTACAGCATTTTGCAAATAAAATACTTGCAATATAAATTACTAATAATAATCACTAGTTCCTTTCGGCAATCTATGTAGAATTTTGGACTTCTTTAGTCACATTGCCATGAAACTTTGATCATATTCCGACTACAGGGAAACAACAGAGAAAGCAAAAAGGAAAACAAATAAATCATCCTACTATAAAAATTTGAAATGAAATTCTGTATAACGTATGAAATATGACCCTTCTTATTAAATCTATAAAAAAATAGAAACTTCATCATCATCGGCCTATCGCAAACCACAGTTGAATTAATTGTCACTATAGCCTAATTTTCAAAAAAAAATTGGAAGGTACAAGAACGTCTGTAAAAAAAAAAATCTTGGCTAGGTTTGTGTGTGTGTAATCTTAATCTTCGGCCACACTTCCCATTGGATGTTATAAAGTAGTACCTACTATGAATTAAATATAGCTCCTTCTAATATAGTTATCAGCTGTAAGTAGTAGACCTACTTTAGATAGGAATACAAAGAGCATTATGCGTTTAACTGACATTTAGTAAGTAGGGCAGGAAGTAATAGAGTAAAGATTATTTTGAGGCTTACCTTTTTTGACGTTCTCATCATCTAAATCAGCTTCTTTGGAAAAATAAACCAGGAGAACAACGCACATGACGAGAATAATCAAAGCAGCAGCACAAATCATTCTTTCTAATTTTGTCGTACGCTTCGCTAGGTGCCAAATGTATCGCCAAAAAGGCAAGTCTATAAAAAGAAGCGGATATTTAATCCTATATATTTAAAATTTCATTTTTTTTGTTCTGTGAACAAGAACACTCAGAAATATATCTATTTCCGGCAGCAATCATTGCCTTAAAGTAGACAATAAATCAAATAAAATCTATAGAAAATTACTTTTGCTTGTAATCACTGCTTTATACATAACTGTCGAATTTTTTTAATAATAATTTCTTTATTGAACATAATAACAAGATACAAATACAATAGTGCGGTAATAGCTGCAGTAGTAAAAACTGTATTGCAACTATTAACGCCCGCTTCCGGATTCGTGTAAACAATACATTTCATTTTTTTTTATTTAATAAATTAAGTTAAAAAGAAGAAGAAATTAGTTTATAAGTTGCTATTAGGCAAAAGGGACGCAGTGCCGTCTCTCACTGTGTAGAACGGTGAAAGGTACAATAGTGGCCATCCCGGGATGTACCTCTGTTCCCTGGACCTTCTCCGGCTTGCCGAGGTTGGCCGCTGCGGGATACAGCGCGTAGGCTGGTTTTCTGGGAGTACCACACACAGCCACCGTCCCCGTAATATTTTTATATTAAATTAGTAGCTTACCGTGCACCACTGTAATTTGCTCGACATTTTGCTTGACGGTGATATATTTTGCTCCAAAGTGAAAGCCTGAAGATTGTACTATATTCTGTTTTAGAACCCCACGCTCTGGATGAGATGTCAAAGGCACACAAACTTCAGAAATATGGTTCTCATACCGTATATTCTCAGAGCCGAAGTTTGAAAGCTCCGTCTGATTCGTCTGCTCTAAACAAGAGATTGATTGATCCATCGATGATTTATAAGGCTTTCGTTAACGATTAGTTTGTTCCGTAAACACTTAACCGAACTTCGAACCTAGGTATATGGCGATGGGCAATAAACTTAATGCCATTTGCCATTCGATTAGTTTTATACTTCTGTTGTTTGTTCAGTTTTGTCAACAAATATTCAATAATTTCTTTCTAACTCGCTAAATTGGGTTTAATACAATTTAACTTACGATCTCTTTTAGATCGCAAAAAGTAAAAAAAATGGGTCAACATCACTTTATCATGGATTATATTTCAGTTGATAACGTGTTTTCAAGCAATAACAACGAGGCAGTGTGAGCAGTGCTGTATGACTCTTTAAATTGCTATGCACTATATTCGTCACAATCTCTTTGTATTTAATAACAAATAAAAATGGGGAATATTTATTTGAATAAGAAAAACATTAAATAACACATACAAACTACAAAAGCTTTTGATACAATTAATAAAGCTTAAGTGTGTCACCCGTGTTATTATTACGAATCTATAATAATAATAATAATAATATAGGAGAGGATATATATTAAATATAAATATAAACTATATACTACTACTATATATATATTATATATATTGATAGGAGAGTCCGTACATTGTTGACTGCATTCCGAATGCACCACCCACGTTCATCGGTTATGAGATTGTATATCCCGCGAAAGTTAGGGGGTCGTGGATTACTAAATATCAAGACCCTACACAATCGCGAGGTATACAATCTTAGAGAATATTTTCTACAAACTGATGTGGGAGTGCATCGTAGTGTAGTTACAGTGGATACCGGGCTCACTCCGCTCGCTCTGGCTAAAGAGAATTGGCGCAAACCTGTAGTACTTAGTACTAATGATCGCAGAGAAGTATGGAAGGGCAAAGTACTCCATGGTCGATTTTATCGGGCCCTAAATGGGCCTGATATAGATTTCAAAGCATCTACGTCCTGGCTACGGTATGGTGATCTCTTCGGAGAAACCGAAGGTTTTGTCTGTGCGATTATGGACGAAGTTATCATGACGAGTAACTACCGGAAATATATCCTGAAGGATGGTACGGTCGACATTTGTCGGGCATGTCACCGTCCTGGAGAATCTATCAGGCATATTGTTTCTGGTTGTTCTCGTCTTGCTAACGGCGAGTATTTGCACAGGCACAACCAAGTAGCCAGGATCGTACATCAGCAACTTGCCCTTAAATACAATCTTGTGAGTTCAGAGGTACCATACTACAGGTATGTGCCCGATCCAGTTCTCGAGAATGGTCGTGCTACGTTATATTGGGATCGATCTATTATTACAGACAGGACTATTGTAGCCAATAAGTCTGATATTGTGGTGATGGATCGATTAGAGCGCCGCGCAATGATTGTCGATATCGCCGTTCCTCATGACGAGAATCTCGTGAAAGTTGAAAAAGAAAAACAAATAAAATATTTGGATTTATCTCACGAGATTGTCGATATGTGGAATGTGGATTCGGCGATCATTGTTCCGATAGTCGTATCTGCTCACGGATTGATAGCCAAGAGCCTCGACCAACATCTTAAGAGGCTCACGTTAGGGGGCTGGATCAAGGGTCTGATACAGAAGGCAGTCCTCCTTGACACGGCACGTATAGTGAGGAGGTTCCTGTCTTTGGAGCCCTAACCACCGGTTTCTTGGTCCCTGTACCCGAAGTCGGTGGTCTACTATTTTTTATATTTTTAAATGTATTTGTTTTATATGTATATTTAAAAAGGTAATTGATATGTATATACAAATGGAATAAAGAGTATAATAATAATAGAACGCTTCTTTGGCCGCCTGAAAAAAGTACTTAAAAGTCTTTTATCAGGTGGTAACAGGGTGCGAGCCTACAATGGTTGGGTCATGCCGGTTCTGATGTATTCCTTTGGTGTACTTAGATGGACTCAGACCGAATTAGATGCCCTAGATAGGAGAGTCCGTACATTGCTGACTGCATTTCGAATGCATCACCCACGTTCATCAGTTATGAGGTTGTATATCCCGCGAAAATTTGGGGGTCGTGGACTTTTAAATATCAAGACCCTACACAATCGCGAGATATACAATCTTAGAGAATATTTTCTGCATACTGATGTGGGAATGCATCGCAGTGTAGTTGCAGTGGATAGCGGGCTCACTCCGCTCGCTCTGGCTAAAGAGAATTGGCGCAAACCTGTGGTACTTAGTACTAATGATCGCAGGGAGGTATGCAGGGGCAAGGAACTCCATGGTCGGTTTTATCGGGCCCTTCATGGACCCGATATAGATTTTAAAACATCTACGTCCTGGCTACGGTATGGTGATCTCTTCGGAGAAACCGAAGGTTTTGTTTGTGCGATTATGGACGAAGTTATCATGACGAATAACTATCGGAAGTATATCCTGAAGGATGGTACGGTCGACATCTGTCGGGCATGTCACCGTCCTGGAGAATCTATCAGGCATATTATTTCTGGTTGTTCTCGTCTTGCTAACGGCGAGTATTTGCACAGGCACAACCAAGTAGCTAGGATCGTACATCAGCAACTTGCCCTTAAATACCATCTTGTGAACTCAGAGGTGCCATACTACAGGTATGTGCCCGACCCAGTTCTCGAGAATGGTCGTGCTACATTATATTGGGATCGATCTATTATTACAGATAGGACTATTGTTGCCAATAAGCCTGATATTGTGTAGATAGATCGATTAGAGCGCCGCGCAATTATTATCGATATCGCCGTTCCTCATGACGAGAATCTCGTGAAAGTCGAAAAAGAAAAACAAATAAAATATTTGGATTTATCTCACGAGATTGTCGATATGTGGAATGTGGATTCGGTAATAATTGTTCCGATAGTCGTATCTGCTCACGGATTGATAGCCAAGAGCCTCGACCAACACCTTAAGAGGCTCACGTTAGAAGGGTGGATCAAGGGTCTGATACAGAAGGCAGTCCTTCTTGACACGGCACGTATAGTGAGGAGGTTCCTGTCTTTGGAGTCCTAACCACCGGTTTCTTGGTCCCTGTACCCGAAGTCGGTGGTCTACTGTTTTTTATATTTTAAATGTATTTATTTTTATATGTATATTTAAAAATGTAATTTATATGTGTATTTAAATGTAATAAAGGAGATAATAATAATAATAATAATGTATTTAATTACCTGGGCCCCGATCGTACAAAGGAAATACGTTATTATTCCATATCATACATTTTACGTGTCAATTTTCATACAACGAAAAGTATTGAGTGTACTAGTTATCGCAAATAGTCGTTAACGAACTGCGCGATATATATCTCTTGGTTGCTTTATCACATAGTTTCTAAGAACCATAATCACTTTAAATTTTATACCACAGTCACACACACATACCTTTCAACAAAGGACCACTATTAACTATTAATGCTCGTTCGTTTTTCAATTGTCTAACGTAAGTGGATAGTTTAGTTTTTCTAGTAGGTATAAACCACATTGTTCTTCTTCCTAGCTTTTATTATTCTTAATATTAATCAAGATAACGATTATCAAAGATTAAAAAAAAAACGGGACCTAGGGCTTAAGGTGACCGAGGTACAGGCGTGAAATAACTTCCATTCTCCGGGTTGTTATTAAGAATTTCTGGTAAGAAAAAGGCAACACAATTTTTTAAAACTTTGAAGCATTTTATCCGTGGGAGAGCTATGCTTCGGCATGAATGGGTCGGCTCGACCGGAGTGATACCACGGCCTCACAGAAAACCGGTGTGAAATAGCGCTTGCGCTGTGTTTCACCGAGTGAGTGAGGATACCGGAGGCCCATATAACCGTCCTGAACCGTCTGTTGCGAAGAAGAAAGCTAGACGGAAGATAAAATAAATGTTGTACATAAGCCTGTTGTAATTTTAATTTTGAACTGGTTGGCAGCGCGCACGATAATTCAGTAATCATTTATTTAATTTTTAGATTGTCGCTGTTGTGTGTTGATCTATGATTTTGAATGAATAGAGACATTTTTTGTGTTTACATCCGGATGAACTTCACGGATCTAGTTGATGCCACACTAAGGTTATTTAACTGTTCATAACTGCGTAGATATTTCCTTCTCAGCAACCATCAAAATTAAGTAGAAACTATGTAAGTATGCTATGATTATACGACTTGCTAAAATATTTAAAGATCAAATGTAAGCTATAAGTAAAAAAAATGAGGTTAAAAAAATATTGAACGTTCATAATTTGCTTTGACCGAGTTATGTTTTGTGCAAATATAACACACAAATTGAGTAAATAGAATTGATTACAGACTGGTTCGAGGTTTCACATTCAACAGACGTTAAATACACGATTAAAAACTAAAGACGTACCTACAACGCTTTTAGATATTCTTTTATGGGACTAATCCCGCCCACACGCCCAACACTGTAACTCCTGTACACCAGGATCAACAGCAGTGACCCACGAACACACTGAGGACATTGGGGAAGTCCCAGGAAAAATTAAACTGTCTTAGAACCCGCAACTAAATTGATCAGAAGAAAACTGGAGGAGTTAGAAATATAATAAGTCCATTTCCCTCCTTAGTAAAGCGGGAGACAAAATGAAGTCAAAATAGGCAGACACCTTTTTCGAACCGGGAAGCACCACGGATAATTATCAAATTTGCTGCAGTTGACACAAGATCCCATGGTATACCTAGCGCCCCGATGTCATTTGTAAGCTATTTAGCTTTGTATTACGTTTATTGTACCAAAGACTACATTGCCAGAAGATATGATGAGCCGAATGTTCACGGCAAAAATCAGGTGTTGAGCATTGACACAATGGTGAATCGACTAATTTAAATGAGTGAAGTTTTTCTAGTTACTGTGGCCTGTAAGGAATAAATAAATAAATATTCCAGACATCTAACACACAACGCCATCTAGTGTCCCAAGCTAAGCAGAGCTTGTGTTATGGGTACTAGACAACTGATATAAATACTATATACTTTTTTTTTGTAAATACATACATATTATACATAGAAAACACCCAAACTCCGAAACAAATATTTGTAGATCATACAAACATTTGGTCCGATCCGGGAATCGAACCCGAGACCTCAAGCTTTGCAGTCGCATACGCTACCACTACGCCACCGAGAAAAAAAATAGCAGTCTGTACTTTCACAAGGAATGGAACGACACAGCGATTTACCTCGAGCCATTTCCTCGACAACCGATGGAGAACATATGAAAAGAACAGGTATAGGTGGTGCCCCTAAGATGATTCGTCCTATCGTTATTGCCATTCATCCATGAGGTCGTTATAGACATTGGACTGCTGTTGAAACAGTCTTATGATTTTATCGTGGTCTCGTACGCCCAAAAAATCGCATTCCATGTTTTGAGTACCTTCCTATATGCCTTGCACAAGAAAATCAATGCAAGTCGTTGGCCTTGTAACAGTTTTCGACGCCCAGCACTTACAGTCGCCCTAACGGCCCGTGCAGGAGCATCATAGCAAATTAAACCCAATTAAGTAGCTCCATATATGATCTTTAGTGTATTAAATGGCAGATCTCATGTCGCAGTTGATATCCTCGTCGAATCGTCGATTGCCAAGAACTTTCAATTCGGCTAGACTCTTTGACGCTGCGTAGAGATGTGGTTACGCTGTGCATTTTTCTACCGCATTTACTATACGGGGTGCTTCGAGGAATTGTTCGGACTTATCCCTGCCGCCTCTCTCCGCCATCGCCCCAACCGACAGAAATTTCATCCCCATCATCTAGATGGTTGTCAGTCCACAACTGTGCCATTTTCCAGAATTTTCCTGCCTTGCACAACAAACCTGTGGAATGAACTGTCGCCTGCGGTATTCCCGGACCGGATGTAATTTTTTACGCTACGGGCAATAGGAGACGTAGACGAGGTTGCGTGGGTCAGCTAGTAGTTTATATTGAGAAAGTACAGACTGCTATTTTTTTTTAATAAGCATAGAAATACATTAAATAAATAAAAATAACATTCCACAAAATGTCATGTGTCTGAAACACAGATACACAAATATGCATATACGATGATTTTTTGAAGTGCTTCGAAGATTGGAAAAACCGTTGGCACAAGTGTATAATATCTCATGGGGATTACTTTGAAGGGGACAAAATAGATATTCATGCATAAATAAATAATTTTTGAAAAAAAAACAAAATTCGCGATACTTTTTGAACAAAACGGAGTCATGTATATTTTTTTATAAATACGCACAACTTTTTATAGAGACGCCCGATTTTAATAATTTGTGGTACTGTGATAGGAACCACTTGACTTGTGTGTAACAGGTAAAATAAAAAGTTCAACTCACGGTTATTCTGTATTTTAGTCGAACACTCACAAGTAAACAATAGAAGGTACCGCAGCTTCTATTGTTTGTAACGGAAAGATTTAAGCACAAGCACAGCACAATAAACAGTTTAAGGCATGGATAGTCAGAGAATAGTACACAAGATAACATAAAGTACATATATAAGCGAATTATTGTATAATTAATTATAGAGTAAAATATAGTGAGTGTACAGTAAGTATAGTAGGTAGCCTACACATTTAATTGGATAGGGTACTTCGAAATTGGTCCCATGTAAATTAGTAAAAAAAAAAATACTCTAAGGGTATAAAAAAGGGGTGATTTATTTGTCAAGTATTAATATTATTCAACAAATAATAGTTAAAGAAGAATTATATTACAGTTATTAATTAAAGTAAGGTAGGTAGCGATTTTAAAAGTAATCAAAAATTCAGCATGTAGTTATCAGTCACAAAAAAAATATAAAATAAAAACATTTCAACCGCAGAAAAAAATGTAATGTAAAAAAATATTAAATATGATTTTATAACCTTAATAACTAAGGTCTTTAACTAATATAAGCATAACGACTTCAAACAGATTTTAGGTACTTAGCACACATTATAATACAGCTATATAAATGAATAAAGAATTAACTATAGACAAGAACTGTCACATAGCAATTTATGAAGAGCCAGTTTATTTTACGTGTTTATAGGCAGGGAGTTTCCATTTGATGTATTTTTAAAGTTGTTTTATTTTTTTTATAAAAAGGTTTTACTGTTCCATTTTATTGCTAAAAATCTTATGTTAGTAGTAAGTTGAACTATTTCATATAATTCCTGCTGATGCATATAACTGTAGTGGTTTGAAGTCGTGTTTAAACTGAGCATAGTCTCCTCAATTATGTCGAGATGCAACATTTCTGTTACTGAGAACGTGGTCTACGGGGCAATGGGGATCGTGTCCAAGCTTAAATGACCTGCGCTTTGCCGTGATCAAATAGAAACAGGCGAGTTACTTAAACCAAATACATAGGTTAGTTATCATAGCGCCTGTATCAACAGCCTATCAGAACTCAGAAGGCTACGGGGATGTTAAACGGAGAATACTACTACTGCTAATCTTTAGTTCAGTGATTATGATACGTCAAGACTTAAGGGTCTAGTGTAACTTTATATCATGTATAATCAATCTTAATGGTGACTGCGTTCGGTTTTCGATCGACTCATACCGAAATCTTCACCAATCATAACGCTAAACGCGCTCACCCTAACAATCGAGTCAATGTGAAACAAACTGACACTGAGTGGGTCACTCAACATTTCACTAATCGCGGTCACTGATCTGATTGGAATAAATTCAGGTAAGACCCGTAGGGCCAGTGATTTATGAAATTTTATGTTGCGCTGAATCGCGTAACCAATCTAGATGGTGTTGGTCTTTAAAAGCCTTTTAAAGCCTAACAAAATCCCTTACAACCCGCATGATGAGAAAACAATACGCGAATGAGTTAAAATTAATTGAAAAAAAAAAAAAAACTCAATGCACCGTCAACTGCTGTGTCTCCGATTCTTTTTTATCTATCCTAAGATCGCCTAGAAGTGATTGCTTTCGGCAATAAGGTTGCCCTTTGTACATTATATATTTATCATTTTCTGTTCTCTTTTTTTCTTAGTTTTCTATCTATCTGTCCATAATTAAATGAATCTACTAACTAAAATATGGATATAGTGTAGGTTCCTAATCCCAACATCAGCACTGCATGTCTTTTCTTTCCTACAAACGACTAGTTACTAGCTCGGGGTCATAAAGTATCATCTGTCTCCTAACCTTATCTGTCATCTAAATAACTTAAAAGATTACAACAAATGTCCTATTCGTGTATATGGAATTTAAAGAATCATTCTCCAACTACCAATTGGTTTACTGTTTCTATCATCAAATCATGTGAATAACTGAAAGAATACAAATTAAGATCTATACGTACGTATATTATTAAAATAATCCTCTAATCCCTAACTGTTGAGAAGTTTTACCTTCTACCATCAGCTCACCTGAATAACTTGAAAGTATGGAAATGTTCAGGGACTATTTAAACAACAGGACACAGTGTGGAAAGATCGAAGAAGAAGAGTAACGATCTTTCCGTAACTTTTGCCCCAGGGGAGCGTCATTAGCCCTACGCTTTCCTTGATCTTATCACTTGATCACTTAAATCGGTCAGATTTCATTTAAACTTAGTAGACTTATCGAGGACCGATGACATTACAATAATTTGAAAAAGTAGTTAAAATAAATAATAGTTTAAAAAACTAAAAAAACACGGTTTTGTAAATAAACCAAAACAAAAAAGTATATAAATAATTTTAATGCATAAAAGTGTCTGGTGCTTTTTGAAAATATTTGAATAATGCCGCCCAAACCCACGAATACACCGAGTTTGGACATTCGGGGCGACCCAGGAAAAAACCGAAAGAGTTGGAAATATAATAAATCCTGGCTAATTTATGGGGTTTCATAGTCTAACATTTAATTTGGGTAAGGGTTTTCCTGCATCAAAAGTGTAAGGTAATTTTCTAGCAATGCCACCAGTTAGAAAATCAGTGTAGGTAATATTTGAAAGTGCCTGAAAGTGTCTACTTGAAATAAAAGCTGTTTGATTTTGATTTTAGTTAATAGTCTTTCGAAACTTGTAGGCAAAGCATACTGGACGGATGGGTATAAACTGGTGCGTTGCCTTAACCTTGTGCGTTGCAGTGTTACTAATATCAGGCACCGCAACTTATTAAAAGCAGACCCGTCGAAGTTCGCCGGGTCTGCTAGTTTATACTAATTTATGCTATTACTTATAAAAACTTACAAAAAAGAATCTAAAAGACAATTATTTACAAAACTGATGCTTCACAGCGTTATGGAAAAGATAGCGTAAGATATAAAAGAGAAAGTAACTTTGTTTAATACGCGTATACGACTGAATCAATTTTAATTAAATTTAGCGTACCTAAATACACTTACTTCAGATACCCAGGCAAGCGTAACCCTGACCACATACCAGAACACAGGATTCGGGGTAATTTTTTTATAGAGGTTTTATTCCTCGCAGTCCAGGCGGTTAAACCAAGACCCTCGCTCCCGATCAGATTCGCGAGACCACGATACTTTTTTCGAGACTACGATATGCCAACGGCGGCAGTGAGACAAAATCTCCTTATACCGGCTCGGTGGTAGTGTAAGTACACACCGAGCCCGTTAATACCTTCTTCACCTTCGCGGTCTAATACGCCCTCTGCTAGATCAGAGGGACGTATTAAGTACGGCACGACGTCTGAGCGTCACGCCCATTGCGGTAGTCTGCAGTCTGACTCCGTCAGGCATCCCATTTAATTTGGAGTCTCCTTCTGGGCCAATCCGGCATGAATCCCACGCAAGCCCCCTCCCCCACGACGACAGCATAGGGATACAATTGGGAAGGCCCAATTGGTTGGCCCAAAGAGACCAACAGTAAATTTTTTCTCAAGCTTTATTTTTATTTTTTTGATTCCTCAACCATGAGACAGCAACTCAATGACTTATATTTATAATCTATACTATTTATACTGTGGGGAAACGGGTATCATGTTCCACCCAACACAAAGGGAGGATCCTCCGACCAGGCGAGGTGATCATGCCTGGCGGGCTACTGCCCAACAGTTGATGTTGGGATGTTGTATATATGATAATCGGCGCGGGAACTTTATTTGCGCGATTCAGGATTGGTAGTTACTCCGTGTAGTGTAGTTTGTAGGTACAGTGCGTTACTTCGTAGTTCAGTGTATCTTCGGTAGATGGCGCTGTATGTGGAGGTCGCCACAATACTAATATTATAAAGAAGTAAAGTTTGTGTGTTTGTTAAATTGTAGGGGGTAATCTCAGGATCTACTAAACCGATTTTAAAAATTCTTTCACCCATAGAAAGGCACATTATTGCTGAGTGTCATAGGCTATATAAAAAACCAAAAAAATAATAAGGGTTTTACGTGGTAGTCGGTTTTGCAAAGTGAATCGGAGAAATTTCAACGAAAGGCCAAAGCAGCGGACGGCGCGCGATGGCTTCGGGCTTAATTCGGTTCGCGTTCGTGCTAGCTTCGGGAGAAGGAGGCGTGGCCTTTTATATCTGAGAGGTAGGTACCCGCGCGGCTCAGGCACGTGGTCGGCTTCTTACGCAGCGTACGTCTCCGAAATTGAATTTTTCGAAACGTAATTAGTACACTTTCGACATCTATTCTATACTAATATTACAAAGAAGTAAAGTTTGTGTGTTTGTATATTTGTTAAATTGTAAGGGGTAATCTCGGGATCTACTAAACAGATTTTAAAAATTCTTTCACCAATAGAAAGCCACATTATTGCTGAGTGTCATAGGTTATATAAAAAACCGAAAAATAAAAAGGCTTTTACGTGGTAGTCGGTTTTGCAAAGTGAATCGGAGAAAAAACGGTCGAATGAAAGCGTTTCTTACGAACCTTAACTATGAAAGGTATATATTTCAGTTCTAGAGAAAAGATGTGGAGCTTGAAAATGCCTACAAAAAAGTCAGCGAATCTTTATGAAAATAAGTAAACTCATCGTGTGTGTGATTAAAATAAAAGACCTTTCCCTTTAACAGCATATGATTTGGACGCATGATTAAAGAGATAATACGATATAGATTATCGTAACCGTATGGTAATGTATTGGATGATAATTCTATTACTAAACGGGTTTATTAATGTACAAAACAGCTACTTAAAAATAAGTAGTAAGAAATAGTTTTTTTACAGATATTTTTTGGATAATTATTTAAATTAACGAATTAAAACCTACATAATAATGTACGCGAGACAATTTTATTTATATAAATTTTCAACGGAAGGCCAAAGCAGCGGACGGCGCGCGAGGGCTTTGGGTTTAATCCGGTTCGCGTTCGTGCTTGCTTCGGGAGAAGGAGGTGTGGCCTTTTACATACCCGCGCGGCTCAGTCGCGTGGTCGGCTCCTTACGCAGCGGACGTCCCCGAAATTGAATACGACAGCAGAATCAGAATTTCACTTTACCCTATAATGATGACATGTATAATGAAGGTCTATTACAAATAGAAAATAGACTCTTAGAACTAAATGAGAAAACCTTAAATGATTTTGGTTTACCTTCTCCAATTCGGCCACATAACAATGCATCGGACATAATACTGATACGTTCGTACGATACCAATGAGTTGTCAGTTTTTATTAATGAAAATTTACCGAAATTAGTCACAGACCAGAGACAAGCTTTTGATGCAATAATTGACAGTGTACTAAATAACAGAGGTTTAATTTTCTTTCTTGACGCCCCGGGAGGCACTGGCAAAACGTTTCTTGCAAATTTGGTATTGGCAAAAGTAAGACAATCTGGGAGAAATGGACTAGCCGTTGCCTCTTCGGGGATTGCCGCTACTCTGTTAAATGATGGGAAAACAGCACACTCCACCTTTAAGCTACCTCTGACAGTCTCACTAGAGCAACAGTCAGTTTGTTCCATACGTAAAAATGGGCCACTCGGGAAACTTTTACAAGAAACATCTTTAATTATATGGGACGAATGTACCATGAGTCATAGAGCTCATGTTGAAGCAGTAAACCGAACACTCAAAGACCTCAGAAACTCTGATGCTGTAATGGGTGGCGTTACTTTTGTTTTCGCGGGCGATTTTCGGCAAACACTGCCTGTAGTAACAAAAGGAACACGCGCCGATGTCATCAGAGCATCCTTAAAATCATCTCGCTTATGGAGTTCGGTTGCATCTCTCAATTTACGAACAAACATGAGAGCCCATTTGAGCGACAACGACGATGACGACTTTCCGCGTCAATCTTGACGAAGGAAAAATTGTCTCTCCTAACACCAACAGCAATGACATTAAACTTGACGAGACATTAGGACACATATTGCAAAGGTTGGAACATCTTATTGACGCAATATATCCCGGTCTTGAAAATTTATTGGAGAGAGATTATCATTGGCTTTGTTCTAGGGCAATAGTGTCACCCAGAAACGATACAGTGAATGAAATAAATAAACTCATTTTAGAGAAAATTCCCTATTGATACGGTGTGTAATATTGAGGATACAGTGCACTATCCCCAAGAATTTTTAAATTCTTTGAACCCTTCTGGCTTACCTCCTCACGACCTTGTGTTAAAAGTTGGCATTCCTATCATGCTATTAAGAAACTTGAGCTCCCCCAACATGTGTAATGGGACAAGGCTGCTTACAAAAGATTTACGGGACAATATAATCGTGGAGACCATTCTCACAGGGCCAGCAGTGGGACAACTGGCTTATATTCCGCGGATACCCATGATTCCCACTGATTTACCCATACCGTTTAAAAGGCTACAGTTTCCAGTGAAGATCTCTTTTGCCCTCTCTATTAACAAGTCCCAAGGTCAAATATTCTCTCTGGTGGGCATTGACCTGAGAAAGCCGTGTTTTTCCCATGGGCAGTTATATGTTGGCTTATCTCGGGTTGGAACTCCTGATAGACAATATATTTTGCTACCAAATGATAACATTACGTCCAATATAGTTTACAGAGAAGTTTTGAACAATTAAAATTACCATAACCGAACTAACTTTTCCCGCAACTTTTTCCTCATGGAATTCGTTTATCGCAAATCCCGTAGAAAATGTTTTTTCTTTCCGACAGAGTTACTTTCGAATTTTGTATTAGCATGCAAATACAAACTATACCTACGTATGACCCTCTTTTTGGCAGTAAGAAATTAAAACATAACACACTAAAGAATTATTAACATCATGCCCAACGAAGTGGGCACGGGTCAGCTAGTCAATAAATATATGAAAAAACATATCTGACATATCTTTAGTAACACACACCAAATATCTATAGTAGGTATTTAAACCGTGAGTGCAATGGCAAGTTTGTGATACTACATAGTTATAACACACAACAGTCGCCGTCGCCACAAAGTTAAAACAGTAAAACATCCATAAAAAACAAACAGGACACTGAGCAAAATAGACACAAAAAATTAAGGCGATACAGAGCACGAACGCAATAGTAGTACAATATAGAAACATACAAAAAAGTTTATGAAATACGGGTTTATAAAATACATGGGTATAATATTACAAAATAAGTATAAAAATAAAATAACTCGGAAACAATTATTTTGCGCTCTTGGCAAAGACACGCGCAATGTCCGCCATACTCTGTATTCTTACCGCCTTGTCTCCCTCTTTGTTGCGTGCCAGGATGCGTCCATGTCTACACCAAACAAACTTCCATCCGTTGTGTAGGCCGACGTCTCGCACCCTATGAAACAACTCGCGATTCAACGCAGTAAGGCGCTCGTTTACATAAAATTGGTGAGAGGGACCAGCTGATGTAGTGTCACGGCGCACACGCGCACTGTATAACAATCGGTCACGTATTTCTCGTCGCGCTAACCGCACAACGAGTGGACGGGATTGGGGTTCGGGACCCGCCGCATTGGTCGAGACTACGCGACGTGGACCTACTCGTTCGGCGCTGACAATATCCCTCTCCTCCATTTGCACCCCTAACTTTACAGCTACCTGAAGGGTTACGAGGATTGGATTCTCTGCGCACGCCTCCGGAAGATTGACGATCTCTACATCGTTTGCCAATAACGACTGGTCACGATCGTTGAGCTGTTGTTTAAGTTCCTCGACAATGACACTACGTTCAATCTGGATTAAAGATGTCGGTTTCTGTTGCTCCAGAGCGCTCACTCTGCCTTCTAACTTGCTAAGTTGCCCATCACATGCATTGAGGGATTCTCTTATCTCTGTCATCTCTTCTCTAAACAGCTGAAAGTCCTTGTTTGAAGAACGTAGTGTGTCTCTAAAAATGATTGATTCAGAGTTAATCTCAGCCGTTATATCGTGGGTGATCTCAGGGTTATTTAGAGAGGCGTTCTTGGGTGAAGATGGGCTCTGCTGTATATTTCCTAACGGAGTCTCGGCAGCATCAAAGGTATAAGATCCAGAACTCCTTACTGGTGTTTCAGACTTGTTGTCAGTGGCCTGATTTTTATTACACTCGGGGCACTGCCAAAATGTACTTATAGTGCCCGAGGTAGGCAGAGCCACACATTGTCGGTGATAATGAGTGCAACACTTCTGACACCTAGCGGCGTCTTTCCTCGACAAGAAGCGAGCACAACCGCCGCACTTCGTCATGATCTAATAAGTATTGATTTCCTGTTTGTAGTTGACAGCCTTGGCGATAGATTACGTTCGATAATTGTTTTAATCAAAACTGTTGTTTTATTTTTTTCTTCGGCATTTAAAAGTAAGGCGATGCGTTAAAGATGTATGTTTACGATAGTCTGTAAAGAATTAAAACTGTTTCATTTGTTTCTTTACCACATTATATAGCAAAGATACGCACACACTCGCACTATCACACTAACTCAACAACCATATATTTACTCGTTTGTTAGTAGTAATGCGAGAGTCATCCCAAAACCCATTATTACAATAACATACCTACATGCATATAATGCTTGGTAATTAATAGCGAATAGATCTCAGGACATCCCTTTTGTGTAATCAGTTAAAATATACCTGTTGCAGATTATTGCCGAGGATGAAATAATTGGCATACACCCACCACACTTTTTAGCCCTCAAAGATCGAAGTATACAGGACAATTATATATAATATAAGTATAGCAGTAGTATAGTAGGTAAACCTAATTTGAAAGTGTTTATTGGCATCGGTTAGAACAAACCACACTAGATGAGGATGGCTGCCACTGTGGGGTTATTGCGAAAAAATTAAATATAAGTACTTAAGAATGTAAATAGAAACAAAAGAGTAAAAAAAAAAATTGATTTACATTAAAAGAAGTACATAAATTTACTTGTAAACAAACTAATAGTTATTTATGAGGTAGGTACTTCTATGATGATCGGGTTCAAGTTGTCTGTCTGTTTAGTTTATTCAAGTAGCTAATAAATCTTACGCCAGAACTGTTTCATCGTTATAAAACCTTAATTTGCATAAATGTTTGTCAACTAATTATATACAGTTAATTTTAACCTAAATTACGTTATAAACCTTTAACGAATCACGCATAATAAAATAATAATAGTTAGATCATCTTGAGTCACCTTTTATGCCGCTGAGTGTATTATACTTACCTACATGTGTACTTATACTGTCGCCTACGGTATATCTAGGTACCCAGATAATCCATTGTAATAATAGGTACATGGGTGGTTTTAATGGGATAATTAATTAGTATGATAGATATCCCGAAATTGACAGCATATGCTTAATTATAAAGACTAAATCACGTAATTTAATTAACACTATAAAAGTACGTGATTGAAAAAAATAAGAAATACTAATGTCTCATTTACTTCATTATATGACTATGAATTTATATACAAATTACTTAGCCACATTTCTAGGCTATTAGAAAGACGATTCTTCCGGCAACAAGAAGACAGAAAGAGCTGATCCGAGTGATCCGGCTGATTGCCATTTCGTCAAAAGAAGAAGTAGAATAACAAAAAAAAATTGTTTTGCAAGTACTTACGTATGAAATGTTATTCGTTGAGACCTTTTGTGTTGTTTTTAACAAGACGGCATTTTATAGATAAAGTTACTGCATGAAAACATGCACGATACTGAGCAAAAGTAGCGTAATTTCATTATATGTTGGTGCTGGTGCGTTAACGCGTGTGTTCAGTTAGATGTAGCTCAGTTTTCTTGCTTCAACAAGAACAAAGTCCGTGCGCTATCTAGCTTTTTTATTTAATCTGAGACATATGTCTTAAACTATTGTTAAAATGAGTAAATTATTTGGGACTATCCGCGCCCCGTGTTACCTATGTGTTATTCCAGCCTATAATCTATCTCGGTGCTAAATTTCATCCAGATCCGCGCAGCCGTTTTTGCGTGAAAGTGTTACAAATATCCTTCTCAATGAACAACTTTAATATTTTTTCAAAGAAACCCGAATAATTTATCATGTTCTTCTTTGTAAGTCATGCACAGATTCTTTAAGAGGACAGACACGTCTCAAATCTCCTGCGTTTCCTACTACGGAACAGAGATTTTAATCAAATCATGATTTTATTATCAGTCCATCGATTTTCACAAATTTTTGTGCATTAAATTGTTATTTCACATATATAATAGGTACCTATGAAATTGCGTTTCTTCAGTACTGGTGATTTCAAATAAAAAAAAGTTTGTAATGGCTCTGTATTCTAAATTCAAATTAATTTTGTTTTAAAACATTCTATTTACAAACTCAGTCTTTTGTTTTTTGATTAGCGTTGTATTTTCATTACATTTGAACATTTTTCGTCATAATGGATACTTTAAAAATTCGTGTAATTATGGAATATGAGTTCCGTCGTGGCACCAACGCGACACAAACGGCACGTAACATCAAAAACGTTTACGGAGAGAACTGTACAAACGAACGCACAACCCTTTATTGGTTTTCCCGGTTCCGTTCTGGATATTTTGACTTGAAAAATGAAGCTCGTGGTCGTCCGGAGACTTTGGTTAATAATAATGAATTAAAGGCGATTGTGGAAGCTGACGAAACTCAATCCACAGCTGAGCTAGCAGCAGCTTTTAATGTAAGCATCAAAACAATATTGATCCATTTGCGACAAATTGGCAAGGTAAAAAAGCTTGATAGATGGGTGCCCCACGACCTTAACGATCGCCAGCGCAACGTACGCGTCGAGACCTGCCTTTCGCTGCTCAACAGGCAAAGAAATGAAGGAATTTTGAAACGATTGGTTACGTGCGACGAAAAATGGATTCTGTTTGACAATCGAAAGCGCTCAGCAAGTTGGTTAGACCCTGGTTCAGCACCAAAGCAATGCCCTAAACCAAAAATGACCCCTAAAAAGGTGATGGTCACTGTTTGGTGGTCTAGTGCGGGTGTGATTCACCACAGCTTTTTACAAAACGGCATGAGCATTAATGCAGATGTGTAAGAACTGGAGAGAATGATGGAGAAGCTTGCACATCTGCAACCAGCTTTGGTCACTCGGTCGTCCCCACTGCTCCTTCACGACAACGCGCGACCCCATACTGCGCAACAGACAGTCTCCAAGCTGCAAGAGCTGGGGTTGGAAGCTCTCCCTCAACCGCCATACTCATCAGACCTTGCACCTACCGACTATTACTTTTTCCAAAATTTAGACAACTTTTTAGTGGGTAAAAAATTCAATTCCCGAGAGGCAGTACAAAATGCCTTTGAAGAGTTTGTTGCCTCCCGTCCAGCTGATTTTTACAAGAAGGGCATCAATAAACTGCCAATGCGTTGGCAAAGATGCGTCGATTGCATGGGTGATTACTTCGAATAACAGAAATAAAAAAGTTTGAAAAAATAAGTACTTTCACTTATTGCATACAAAACGGCAATTTCATAGGTAAAGACCTAATATTACATACAATTCTCATGTCACGTCATTGCTCACGATTAACTTAGAAACTATCTAAACGAATTTCACATTTTGTTTAAATGTGTGTTTTGCTGACGTGTTTAAGTGGTAGTTTATATCACGGAGGTCACAAAGCAAGTGGCCGTGCTCGACACCCAGCTTGATAGTTGTGTGACGGCCGCGTGTGTCCTTGGTGGAAATCGAACTGACTGAAGGACAGCTGAGCAGTTAGGATAAGAGCTGAAAAATCTCTTGGTGTATATATTTTATGTATTCCGCAATGTCTTTTTTCTCAGCATACGAATAGTCTTTCACCTACTATATTCTAAATGTACATATTTATCAGATTGTTGAAACTGGCACGATTCTGAAACGATTCGTCGTGTTTCGACTTCAACTACGTATCGATAACTCGATTTATTATATCGCTACAAAACTGAACACTTTTCTCTTTACCTTTGTAGCAAAACGGTTTTCACGGGTGTTTAGTTTAATTTATAAGAATCTAAATTAACAATGCAGACAATAAGATAGACGTCGTATCATTATTAAACTCAATAAATAAAATAAATAAATCAATATTTTCAGACTTTTAACACACAACGCCATCTAGTCCCAAACTAAGCAGAGCTTGTACCATGGGTACTAGATAACTGATATTAATACATAAATACTTTTTTTGTAAATACATACATATTATACATAAAAAAACACCCAAACTCCGAAAGAAATATTTGTAGACCATACAAACCCGGGCATCGAACCCGAGACCTCAAGCACAGCAGTCGCATACGCTACCACCGCTCCACCCAGGCAGTTAACCATATATTTACTCGTTTGTTAGTAGTAATGCGAGGGTCATGTAATAGCTCACTATTACAAAAACACACACGCACACAATGCCTGGTAATTAAAAGTGTATAGATGTCACGACATCCCTTTTGTGTGATTAGTTAAAAGTATACTTGAGAAAATTATTATAGAGGATGGAATAATTGACGATGCATTATATCACTTACTAGCTGAACCCCGCGGTGTTACCCGCGGTTATTGTCGTATCGTGGGTAACGCCGCGGGGCGAAGCTAGTTTTTTATATAGCCTATGACACTCAGCAATAACGTGCCTTTCTATGGGTGAAAGAATTTTTAAAATCGGTTTAGTAGATCCCGAGATTACCCCCTACAATTTAACAAACACACAAACTTTACTTCTTTATAATATTAGTATAGATAATGCATCGTCGATGTAGTGTTGTGTTAGTAAGGACATGGTCACGGGATAATTGATGATGACTTAAGCGTTTTTCTATACAAATAATGAAAAAAATGGTGTGTCTGTTTGTATTTATTATTTATTTATTACTAGCGACCCGCCCCGGCTTCGCACGGGTGCAATGCTGATACTAAATTAAATACACTACAGAAAAACTACGAACGTTGTATATAAAAACATAGCGGCCCGCTCCGACTTTGCACGGGCATAAAATAGAAACCTCTAAAATTAGCAATGTTGCCTTAGTATATGATGCATGTATTATACATATAAACCTTCCTCTTGAATCACTCTATCTATTGGAAAAAACCGCATCAAAATCCGTTGCGTAGTTTTAAAGATTTAAGCGCACATAGGGATATAGGGACAGAAAAGGCGACTTTGTTTTATACTATGTAGTGATTTATTTATTTATTTATTTATTATTAAAGTAACGACTTTTTACTAAATGCATATGTAATGTATACATGTAACAAAATAACATTTTTATCAATTTTTGTCTGTCTGTCTGTTTGTTCTGGCTAATTTCTAAAATGGCTAGACAGATGAGGACTTTCACTCATTGCCGTTGTAATAAGGAGTAACTTAGGCTTTTTGAGACTAACTGAGTCTGCGGTGTTTCTCTCGGTTGTAAAGATACAACAATATCCGCAGGTAACACCGCGGGACTCAGCTATTTGTTTAATAATTAACTGCATGATTCGCGTAGTGATTTAAGCGGTTACCTCGTCGTTTCCTAATGTACTGAATGCTTTTAATTCGATCGCTACTTAGGACAACGGGATAACACTTTGTGTGATACACAAATAATTGACTGATTCGGTGGCGCAAGTGGTAGCGTAAACGACTGCTGTGCTAGAGTCTCGTGCTAAAGTCTCGAGTTTGATTTACGGTTCGGACCCAAAGTTTGTATGATCTGCAAATATTTGTTTCGGAGTTTGGGTGTTTTTATGTATAATATGTATGTACATATTTACAAAAGAAAGTATATGTAAATATTATTTCTTTTGTAAATGTTTTCTTTATTTTGTATTATGGTTACTAGACTACTGATATATCAGTAGTCTAGTAACCATAATACAAGCTATGCATTGCTTAACTTGGTACTGGACACTGATGAATACACTAGATTAGCAATTACGAACCAAAAATGCACAAGTCGGAATTAAGAACTTGTTCTTGATCGAGGCAAACGTCAGTTTAGTGTTCAATGTTGCGCCAACCGTAGTGACACGTGACAACAATAATAATTAAAATGGGTACCTAAATGCGTAGTGAAAAAATGAAATACAAAGTCAAAAAACTGTTATAAATCAAGATAAAATATTTTTCATATGTGAACAGTCTATATGTATTTAAATTAAGGCAAATAACGCTATGATCGAAATAAAAAACATTAATTGCAATTTAAATATAGTGTTGACATTCACATATTTTTTTTTCTCAAATAAGTGGGAGAATGGTGGTGATTCTATTGTGGTCATCACTAAACTAAAATTTACTAAAATTTGTTGTTGGGTTATATACTTTAATTTCATCTGCTTACAGTCCATTTTTCGATATCTCACATCTCAGCTGTCAATCAAAAAGCGCGGGTAACGTCATTTCGAACGGGTGTATTTTTTGGTGTAATAAAATTTTAATAATTAATTTGTGTTACAAACGATGTCTGAGTAGTTATTTATCTTCATTATTGCTCGCATAATGAAGGATGACAGCGATTACAATAAAATATAAGTTTGTTAACACAAATATGCTATCAGACACTGATCTAGTAAGCGAGCAGGATATGTTAGAAGATTATACGGAACAAAATCACGAAGGTCTCGTGATAAGTAAAGAAAGTGTGAAAAAAGAGCAAGAGAGGAGGCCGATATGGATGGAGACTGCTCAATGGTACAAAAAAAGGAGAAAACTGAAGTGTGAAAAAAGAGCAAGATAGAAGTGAAACTTCAGTAAATTGACAAAAGAATGAGACCGACATTTGCTCTCTCGCTCTGACTTACTAATTACAGGGGACTTTTTGTATTTGTGTCTCTTACCTGTCGTTTTTTTCCTTTGCATCCGGTTTGAAATCGCAACGATTCTAAAGAAGTTTCACTTCAAAAGACAAGAGATATGACTTAAATATATATTTCATGTAAAGAAATGTTACATAAGTAATTCGCTTAGGCGAGATTGTTCAAGGAAGAGGGTATCACATTGTTTTTTATAGTAAGTTTGTTGCGTGTAATGGACCGTCTAGATGTGTACATATATTTGGAATTATCTTAAGGAAAGAAATCTTAATATTACTTCATTCAATTACTCCGTATCTCAATTGACGGGACGAGGACTAGCACAAGGTGACCCACTCTCTCCGTTATTATTTAATATTGCTACCTTAGCTAGCTAGCAAAGAAATTATTAATGTCAGTGTTTCACAGTATGCTGATGACTTTGTGTTGTACATAACCGGCAGCAGTGTATCAGTTATGGAGCAAAATTTACAACAGGCACTGGATTTACTTAGTAAGTTACTTGCAAATATAGGTCTCGATATATCGAAAACAAAAACTAAAATCTGTATTTTTAAATGAGGCTATAAAAAAGGAAGTAATCGATCTCAAAGTTAGGGATAGATCGTTGCCGGTTGTGGACAATGTTAAGCATTTAGGGTTATGGCTAGATCGCTCTTTAAATTGGTCTAAACACATAAACGAAACAGCTGATAAAGTGATTAAGTTTGATAACATTTTTAAAGTATTTAGTGGATTGAATTGTGGTGTACATATTATCCAGATGAGACGATTATATATCTCCCTGATTATGAGTAGATTTGATTATGGCAGTATGCTATATGATAATGCAAGTCAAAGTCAGCTGAACAAGCTAGATAAATTACAAAATGTAATTTTGAGATTAATAGGAGGATTTATTAAGAGCACTAATATACACATTATGGAAAATGAACTCTGTTTACAACCTTTACACATACGTAGATATTACTTGGCTGGAAAATATTGTAAACCATCTAAATCTTTTACGAACATAACTTTATAACTTTATTAGAAGAGTTACAAAATTTTAAAGGTACGTATTGGAGGCAGACAAAAACATCTCTATTGGTTTCTATACCTGAATATCTTAAATTTTTACCGGTACATTTTGGTTCACAATTAGATATGTTTTCTTTGAACACTTGGGTCATCCCTTTCCTTTTACACTTGGGTCAGTTATGTGGATCTTTAAAAAAATATAAATGGCAATAAAGATGTTCATACTGCAAAACGAATTTACACATCGACTAAACTAAGAGAAGTTTGTAGTCAATACATTAATTGGCATTATGACGAATGTTATAAAATTTTCACTGACGGGTCGAAGGAAGGTAGTAGAGTTGGATCGGCGTTTGCGATCCACAAACCAACACTTTTATGAAACTCAATGTAAGTTGTAATATGTGCATAATGTATGCTGAACTTATTGCAATAAGTGAAGCCTTAGCATATATTGAATCATTTAATGGCGGCAAGAATGTTAATTTCTCTGATTCGAAGAGCGCTCTCTAGCATCTAGCTCGATGTTCCTCGAAGATTCTAGGAACCCCGATAGCCTATACCTAATATAATGCGATCTATACAAAATCTAAAAAGTAATAATAAATATGTAACATTAAAGTGGATATCTGCACATATTGGATTGACTGAGAATGAGACTGTATGTTTAAATTCTGCATGCGTGCCATATTATTCTGATCTATTGTATGTAGTTAAAGATCAGTGTTTCCAACTATGGTCAGAATATTTTGATAAAAATCGCTGACTAAAAGTATTTGGTACCGAACCATTTAGCCTACCATTATGAAACATCTTGATCGATCAAGCTAATATGAGCAGGTCAGACATAGTCATGGCTCTGAGACTTCGATCTGGACATATCCCATTAAACAGCTTTGCATATTTAATTGATAAGGTTGGTCCCCCAACTGCTCAATTTGTAACAATGTTGAAGATATATATCATATTTTTATGGATTGCATCCGAAACGAAGCTGAAAGAAAGTAATTATTTTATAAACCTAATTTTAATGTGGATGAATGTAATAGCATTCTCGCTCTTCCCTGCACGGAGAAAGCGAGAACGCTGTATTATATACCTAAAATGTATATGTTAAATAGTTCATACGCTGTATTTTTATGAGGGCGACACTTCGTGTCTAAGACCTCATTAAAAAAACAAAGAAAAAAAAGAAATATCTGATGATATAAGATATCAGTATCAGTGTTTAGTCCCAAATGAACGTTAATAAGAGACACACGCTTGTTTATTACTTGAAAAAGTAAAATTGACTTTGAAATAACCGATGTTAGTTTAATTACTCAACTTAGGCCATAATTTTTCGTTTGCTATTCCTGTGTTGAACGTTCAAAACGTGTGACGTAAAACTTGAAGTATATAATTCAACAACAAATTTTAGTAAATTGAATTAAATAGTTTTACTTTACTCATGAGAATAAATAACTTAGTGATCACAGCCATATTTACAATAATTGATAATATAAAGACAAGTTTTTTGGTAATACTTCACGAAAAATATACGACGGTACAAAGTATGGCGGGACTGGTAGTTTATACTAATGAGTGCTATTATTTATACATACCTACATACAAATAAACTAAAACTTACAAAGAAGAATCTAAAAGACAATTATTTACAAAACTGATGCTTCACAGCGTTATTGAAAAGATAACGTAAGATATAAAAAAGAAAGTAACATTGTCTGTATACGCGTAAACGTCTAACTTAGTAGTTAACTCTAACCCTAAATACACTTAGATTTTCGAGCAAAGGCATTTGCTCGAAGGGTTTTATAATTCGTAGACATGAACTTTGATATTGAAACGTTTTTATAAGGTAAAAATAAAAAAAATAAAGTGACCAAACAATTGTATGTTTATTTCTTCACAAACTCATATGACATCATTATAAAGTAATATAGTATCTTAATAAAACGAAAAGATGTTATCTCAAAAATAGATCAATAAATTTATTTATTATATAATAGCCTTAAATATCTAAATCTATTTCAAATTTAATTTACATTAATATATGCTTACTCTTTATTTATATAATTACAATTTACTGTTAATTTATCACGTGGTTTTGTTACCCTACCTATTGTATAGATTTCCTATGTGTTCTCGGACAAATTGATTTTAACAGTGTTCATGGACTTACTACATCATGCAAGTTCTGATAATAAATAGAAAAACATAAATTAGTACCCCGATAGATGAGACTATGAATTTGACAATACTAAGAACATAGTCTACTGAGACCCTAATAACATTTCCTCATATATAAATACTTTAAGGTTCTACTATAAATATTGAAGCATGCAGAAATAAATTAGCCAGCCATGCTAAATTACGCCTGCCATCTCTTAAAGTAAAAACACGTTTAAAATTGTAACCTAAATAAAACAATGCCGGATTCAATTTTAAACGTACTTAGCACACTACTATACTAAAAACTTAATTTATCTACGTATGTATAATATTGCTAAAATTACAAAAATTAAATTAATTCATTTGATCTAGTTACCTCACGATCAGATTACAGTGGATAAATCCATTGAAAAGAACATGCAGTTGCATTTAAACTACGAAGTACTAATTGTCTAGCACGACAATTGAAGCTACCTCGAGTTCACCCGATAACAATAAAATTAACAATTGTAAAACTGACACGATCAAAAATATGATACTCAATTATTGTAAGTTATCTGGTAAATTGAATAAACATGACGCCGGTCGGAGGTTTAGTTTTCAATAAAAAAGAAAACGTTATTCTTTTACTAACAACTTCTATTTCATTGATCGAGTTCACACTTCAAACTTAGTAGTTTTCTTTTCAACTTAAAGTATTTGTCGACATCTGGTTTTAATAAAATTTGAAGCAGCCGTTCCCAGTGCCTAACATTTAACAATTTATTATAAGAACGCATGTACAATGATTGTTTATCCAATTTCAATATTATCAATCTTTTACATATAAAACATACATTTTATTGAAACTCTGTAATTTTTTAAAATTTTTTAATTGCTTTATTTTTCAACTACTTAGTGAATGTTAAAATGTATAAAAGAAGATGAAAAAGTAAAAGATAAAACAATAATCACAAGTAAACAATATTTTAAATTACATATTATCTTGTATTAATTTCTTTAAAAGTGATTGTATGGTTAATAACAAAACTGACGGCGAATTAACGATGTGGTGGGTTCAAATGCAAAATGAAAATATATTGTGCCGATTATTAAGCTCTCAAAATAGTTATTTTGTATTTTTTTTAACATTTCTACCTTCAAGAGAAATTAGTTTTCGAAATGAATTTTCTATTGCACAATTAATTAATTAAGATGGGCTTTAAGTTCATTTTCCATACCTGAGATAATAATTATATCATGCTTCTTCTAATGTCCTCCATGTCAATAAAATATTTAACATATTCAAGAGCATTATAAAATTAACATTTTTAATATCACATGCTAATAGGGGGTAAATGTGATGAATTAACGTGTGAAAATAAAATTGTAATTTCACATATACAGATTTTTATTTATAAATATATATATATATATATATACAATAGATGTTTTTCAATAAATCGTCAAGCCATCATAGGGTGGCGTGAATTTATTAACACTGCCGCGGCAGCGATTCGGTGTTCAAAGTGTATCCAAAAAATAACCGAAAAAGTAGTTGAAGATATTAGTCAATAGTTAAGACAGTGCCAATTTACTAATTATTGTCATTCCCTATCCTAGAAATAACAATAACAGTAATATAGCTCAATGTAAGTACATAGCATTGATTAGAACGATGTTGGACACTGTTAAAACTACTTTTAACAATTCACTACTCGGTTACTCAAATTCAAATGCAATCCTAGCCTGTTTGTGGTAATTTAACTACGGAATCCAATTTTAAAAAACTTATTCATTTTGTACGTCACCAGTTGGTCACCTAGAAAATGAACGATGCAATATGTGCTATAGTCGTGTGAAATAAACATATGTAAAATATTCGTGAGATATATTTTCTCTCTCTACTAATTCGAATGTCCTACGAATTTTATAAACAATATTTGCAATTGATCCCTATGGAATATTAACAAGATTTTGAATGTAACGAATGTTTAGTTCGTCCATATACATTTGTACATTTACGGTTGCCGCTAAAGTTTTGGTTTCTAAACACGTTTACAGCTGTTGTTTGATTGCTCTAATGGCAAATGGTTGTTGTACGGTTCCTCTTCATGTTTGTACTTGTAAAGTCTTTTAGATTTTTTCACATCTCATCCGACTTAAAATAGCTTAACTATTGGATACTTAAATAGCACTAAATACATTCGAGATTATTATATGGAGATGTCATTGTGATTTTGTACAATGGTACCCAAACATATACGGCAAATTAAATTTATTTTGGGTATGGTGGAAATGTTGCCGATGTGATGTTAATTACGATGTTAGACATCAATGTTTGGAGTACTGTATATAAGGCCAATAATGGCGTATGGCTTAGAGATGTGTAATGATGATTTCGTCATCAATTTCATCCTTTTCATCGTCCTCTTCTGGTGGTTGTTTGGCTGCCTCAGCGGCCACTACTGGGTCCTCAGCAATGGCTTTCATACGACGAGCCTGTAATAAAATAGGATAAGTATAAATACAAAATAAGATCCTGTGATGTCAAATTTTCTTGTTTTTGTGTCAAATTTCTGTTAATATTAGTTTTAAAAATGGTGGCTACTTCGGTGAATTATTAAATTTTAAAACAATAAAAACGGTATTTCTTAGTAAAAAATAGAAAGGTTACCCAAAGAAACTGCAAAGTAAACTGCGCGTCTCTGCATATATTATTCCAAAAACATTTGTTTGAAATTTGATAACAGGTTAGTATCTTCTTTTTATTAGTTATTCTTTAGGCAGATCATTGAATTTGATTCATGAAAGGAGTAGACCGATCCGTGATTAATGTCCTTGTTTTGTCAACTGTGATGTTAGTCCCTCCTTATTAATATGGAACTTCAGGGTAATGCTTAACATATTTTTCTTAATGATATATAATTATTTGTCATATTAGTATGCACAGATAACTATTTGCATATATTTTCATTACACCTAATGTTTTTCAGAGAAACAAACACACACAAGTTTTAAAAAATTTAAGCCCCAAATCGCCAATATTTGGCCTGGTATGAACTGTCATGGTGCTAAATGTGTACACAATGGCAAATGGAAGATATACGTACAGGTTATCGATAACAATCGATATAAAACGATGCATTTAAAACTTTATGACTTATTGTCAAAATTTGACCACCTACGATGCTATGTGGACCTACTTATTATACGTCTTTAATACCTATCTCACAATTACTAAACTGTGGCAATGGGTTGTAACTGCAGTTACTATGTATGATGATGGCATTTAATAATTAGATAAAAGCTCGAAGGTAAATCTAAGAATGTTCTATACTATTGTATTAGTACTGGATCATATAACACATTGGTATGAAGAAAATGTATTTGACACAAATCTTTGAACTATGCACCGATAGTTAAATTAAGCAAAATTCCCTTTTTATTAGAATATTTGAATATGGGAAAATGTCCGCGTGTTGATGGATTAAGAATATGGAGTTTTACCATCAGTATTTATCTCAATTATAAAGCTTTAGATATTATAATTATATAGCTGTAGAATAAAGAAGTTATTTAAAAGTATTTTAAATGACAGAAATGAAACATGATTTATTTGCATAAAACATTATATCTTACCTTTCTCTTATGCAAGATCTCAACTACGATATACCCAGCGACACCAATAAGAAGTGTGACCATCATCACGTACAGCTTCATCCTGGCGCAAAGGTGTGTGGAGTAGGCGTAAGCGATCACGAATCCAGCACTTTCCCATAGACGATAGTTGGAGAACGCAGCCTCCTTGTTACGTCTAAAGAGCACTCCGTACAAACCTGGAAAAAACAGATGTATGAATGACTTATTTCAGAAACGAGTTTTGTAGTATTTTGCAACTGTTATAAAGGTATAAATTTGTGTATTAAGATAGTACTTTTGTCAACATTATGATGTGTTAAATAAGAATTTGCAATCATAATAAACCAAGCCTGGCTAAATTTTTCAAAAGTTTTGTGGTTTTGTATTCAAATTAGGTGTAGTTTAGTCATACGCATGTCTCCCGTTTGAGAGAATAGCCAGCTTTTCGCATCGATTCTTTTTCTACAACCGCTAACGCTTTAATTCTCTTGTATTATCGGCTAAATTAGTATAGATAGGTATAGCAGTAGTATAAGTAAGTAAATCGTGTTTGCAAGCGTTCATTGGCATCGCAAATCGTATTAATCACATAAAATGACGTATATCTCTAAAATTATAAGTTCTTGATAATAAACATATACTTTGAACTCTTGACCTGTGTGTTTCAAAACAAATCATGTGGCATTTAACATTGGATATACAGTTTCATTAAAAGGCCAATGTTCATACAAGTTCTTGTGTTGTTACTTTATTTATTAACTACCTTGGTGTGTTTTGATATTTCATAAATAATATGTAAATGTCTATATATTTCGATGATTCACCGGAATAGATGATAAGTTGTCGTATAGGCTTGTTTTGTCATGGTTTGTTTGAACTATTTCGTGATTGTGATTTAAAACTTGTGCTTCATTACTGATAGAACTAAATTATTATTTAACCGTGTGCTTCTGGATGTGCAAGATCAAATAACAACACGAATAGTTGTTAAATTTAATTAAATATCTAAAAACTAATTTGTGTTTTTTTAGTATTTCCGGAAATACATATAGAAGTATATACCTAGTGTGCTCATTTATAAAAAAAACATTTTAATCATTTTTTGTCTGTCTGTATGATTGCAATCGCCGAAGTTTGGACTAGTTGGACCAATTTTGATAGGATTTTCACATGTAGTAATTTCGGCTAGTTTTATTTTACAAAAAAGTCGTGCGAAATTAAAACTAAGACGAATGTAATAATGAACAGTATTCAAAAGTACCAGGTATTAAAAATACGAATATGAATTTCTTTGTATATTTCGCTTTTACGACTATATCAACAAACCGTTTTCGAAAAAAAAAACACCAATTAAAAGCTAAATTATAAGGGATTAGCCTAACTTTTTAAGGCGATAACCGAAATACAGGTGGACGGAACTGCGTGCCAAACTTGTATTATAAAAATATAATAGTATTATCTCTTGCAGACACTGAAATGCATTGAATAATTGAGTTTTTCTTTACAGCTTCCTCTACTTATAATAACATATAGGTATGAAGCAAAGGACGTATATCCCTGAGAACTCCAACATACCATGACTCCCTATGGAGAGAAAATATATTGTTGACATATGTCTTAAACTTTGGTTACAATGAGGCCAATTTTTGGGCACATCTGCGCCCCGTCTTCCTATGTGTTATTGTCGACATAAAAAGTATCTTGTTGCTATTCCAGCCTATAATCTATCTCTGTGCTAAATTTCGTGTAGCCGTTTTAGCATTAAAGGCTTACAAACATCGTTTTCAATGAACAATTATTATAGTTTTTCAAAGGACCTTGAATAATTCCTCATGTTCTTTATTGAAAGTTGAGAACAGCGTTTTAGAGAACAGACACGTCTTAAATCTCCTGCGTTCCCTACTACGGAACAGAGATTATAATCAAATCATGATTTAATTATCAGTCCATGGATTTTTACAAAGTTTTGTATATTCAATTGTTATTGTTGTATTATGTGAAATACATATGTATTACATACAATTGTAGTGTCACGTCATTGCTCACGATTATCTCAGAAACTATCTAAACGAATTTTAATTTTTTTTTAAGTGCGTTTTGCTGACGTGTCTAACATCACGGAGGTCGCAAAACAAGTGGCCGTGCTTAACACCCAGCTTGATAGTTGTGTGATGGCCGCGGGTGTCCTTGGTGGAAATCGAACTGACGAACGAGAGCTGAGCAGTTAGGATAAGTAATTAAAAATCTCTTGGTGTTTTTAAGTTATTAAATCAGTTATGTCTCTTTTCTCTGCATACGAATAACCCTTCATCTAATATTAACTATATGTAATATTTAGCACATTGTTATAGTTGAACGTTCTGAAATGATTTGTCTGACTTTCGACTTAGTATCGATAACTCGATTTATTATATCGATATAAATCTGAACGCTTTTCTTTTCACGTAGCAAAACGGTTTTCTCGGGTGTTTAGTTTAATTTTTAAGAATCTAAATTAACAATGCAGATAATAAGATAGACATCGTATCATTATTTAACTCAACAACCATATATTTACTCGTTTGTTAGTAGTAATGCTAGATTCATCCAATAACCCACTATTACAATAACACACACGCACATAATGCCTGGTAATTAATAGTGAATAGATCTCACGACATCCCTTTTGTGTGATTACTTAAAAGTATACTTGAGAAAATTATTATAGAGGATGAAATAATGGTATACACTTATAATGTATTACCTATGTAGTGTTGTGTTCATAAGGACATGGTCACGGGATAATTGATGGTGACTTAACAGTTCATCTACACAAATAATGAAAAATTGGAGTGTCTGTTCGTAATATTAAAATAACCGCTTTTTACTAAATGCAAATGCTTGTTTACACGGTACATGTAACAAAATAACATTTTTATCAATTTTTGTCTGTCTGTCCGTTTGTTACGGCTAATCTCTAGAAAGGCTATACCGATTTTGACAGAACTTTCTCTCGCAGATATGTGATGTAATAAGGAGTAACTTAGGCTACTTTTTTGGAGACTAACTTTGCTCTGCGGTGTTTCTCTCGGTTGTAAAGGTAAAACAGTATCCACGGGTATCATCGCGAAACTCAGCTATTTGTTGTGTATGTTGTTTGCTACTTAGGACAAAGGGACGATACTATGTGAGATCCACAAATAATTGACTGCTTCAGTGGCGCAAGTGGTAGCTTAAGTGACTGCTGTGCTTAAAGTCTCGAGTTTGATTTCCCGGTCGGACCAAAAGTTTGTATGATCTACAAATATTTATTTCGGAGTTTGGGTTACGGCGTTGCAAAAAAAAACAATGTATATATTTATATCAGTTGTCTAGTACTTATAATACAAGCTCTGCTTAGCTTGGTACTCGATGGCGTTGTGTGAAGGAAGTAAAAATATTTTATCAATTGTTTTAAATCTGGGTGTTCTATGAATATTTGTAAAACTTGTTTTCTTACCGTTAACCTGAGTTTGCCATACAGCATCGCCTACGCCCCAAAGTCCGGAAATAACAAAGAATACAGTAGGTGAGTCAGGGTTGGGTCTCCAGATCAACAGCCAGACAATCAGTCCTAAGTGCAAAGCAGCTCCCATGACCAGGATAGGGAATCTTCCAATATACTTCATGGCAGTACCGAAGAGCAGAGAACAGATGGCGTTCACTACACCAAAGCAGATCATCACGTAGCCGATTGAGCGAATACCCAGCGCACACGATACGTAAGCCTGTAAAAAATGTGTCAATTAGACATTGTTACTTCGTTTTTAGCTATAAGGGTCACGAAATGATGTTAAAAATTATTATTGACTACAAAAGTACTCATAATACGCCTAAGCTGTGGGAATATCAAGTAATAGTAGAATTACAATATTATAATTATCAAAACGGGCATAACTTATGAGTTATGCCCGTTTTGATATGTCATGAGTTGGCTTACTTCCTGGCCGGTCGGTCATACTTCCAGTGGTATGCCATCTCTGGAACCCAAATAATATATTCAACGAACCTAAAACGTCATAAATATGCCATAGCTGTATATAAGTATTAAAACCTTATTTTCCGAAGTATATTGATCAGTACAGTCATGTTTTTTATTATTAATGGTCAAAACACGAGTTCTTAGCTATGCCAGCTGCGCATCTGACTGACTGGTTCTCTAACTTGTTTTTTGCAATCTTATGCTACATAGCAAATGTTAACAGGAAAGAAATACAAAAAATGTACCTGAGTGTAATCAGCTCCAATAAACGCCTGTTCCATGCCTATCCACAGGGTGATAGGGATCAATAGCTGCTGGTTAGGTTTTTTCAATTGATACGCAGTGGCAGACAGTAGCTGAATGCCAGTGACCTCTTTTGAGGGGTCAGACTTTCTTTGCTTTTCACCATACCTATGAAATTAATCAAAGATTATTCAGAACGGGTTTTAAGTTTTTTAGTTTTAATTCTCATATAACTTAAATGAGTAATAGGATTTATGACATAACAGACACGTGTGTGATAATATTAAGAAATTAAACATAAAAACAGAAAACACGCAGTTTTAAGGTAACTAAATAAAATCATACATTTAACAATCTTGAGCCACCAGTATTAGGATTTAGTTAATTTAACTACGTGTACCAACTGCTAATCCTTGTAATTTTGTTTATTCTCATCAGTTTACTTTATTTTTTCGTTACAACGTTGGTAACGTACGTAATACGGAGATTTTAATCTAATACCCATATATCAAAATTGAACAATAAAGTCGAATGTAAAATTCAATAAAATTCTTTTCTATTAATTTTTTTTTTGTTTTACTCTACTACAATCTTAGTAGGAATTCCTAATAAATGTATTCATTTCAATGTGTAAACTTCGGCAATTATAACAATATTTTAAAGACTATTATTAACAAAAGATAAAAACAGTAAATTAATATTAAAAGATGCTTTTAAGGTACAAAGGACAGGAGGATAAAATTTAAACCACTCTGTGTAAAAAAAATCCAATTCCAGCAATATGGAATGAAAAGGTTTTACGTTTTTCTTAGTATCAACTTGAATCACTAAACTCTACACGGATTTATTAATGTTGTCTTGGACAAATTATAGCTTCGTTCAAATTTGTATATCAGTCTCGAACATCCGCCGCCCTGATATTAAAATCGTGCGCAGAATCTTAAATATAGCAAAATGCAGTACACATCCATGTTTCTACTGAAAATGAGGAATCAGGTACTGGCTTTCTGACTAATACTGGTTGTCCTCTAGTTTTGTCAAAATTATGCAATACTAACAAAGAAAAGAAAAGAAAATGCGACTACAAAGTATCCCCACAACACAATGAAACATATATTTGTAAGGACGCACACCGACTAAGTGTTATAAACAAAGCAGTTGAGTAATGGATTATGATGAGCATTTGATCATAATACTTAACAATTGCGATGTTATAAGGTCAAAGTAATCAACGAACCTTGATAGAGGATCTACGAGCAATGCCACCATGATCACAGCCACAGCGACACATGCGAGATAAATGGCACTGATTTCATATATCTCGCTGTCTGGAGGCCTGTGGAGATTCTGGTTGTCATGGTGACCGCCTCCAATCATGCAGAAGTTAGCCCCGCATGTGTTTAGTAGTATTTTGCTTACATTTTCAGTCGTTGAATTTCCACTGTGGACACCCAGTGAGAAAACTGCAAAAAAAATGGACGTTACCTTTTGTCGTGCTGAAATATTAGCTTATCTAAAATTTCTTACATCAGACCATTATTACTATCCTTACTGAATTAATTAATAATTAGAATGACCTCTAATGACTTCTTTGAATATCGATAACACTATCTTTTAAAAGTTTTTTAATCTTTTAATCAAATATAATAAATTATTGTGATGTTTATATTATTTACAAAATACAGACTATTTATATTTACACGTAAGTGAATGCTTGTCCTAATACACTATTATCTAATAATCCATTGTCTCAGAAGCAACAGGAGGCGCTGGATATGACAATAGGTTGAAAAGGGACAATAGATTTACCTTTATAAAAGGCTATTGTAAGTTATACATCATCCTCGTGTTACAGAGGGCTTGATTGTTGCCAGTCTAAGAATAAAAATCAGAAATATAGATTCAAGCACTACTTCATTGGCCTACCTACATCTTTTGCCTCTTTATTTAATTTACTTACTTGAACCTTAAATTCGTGTTATATTAGTAACAGTTTGAGTAATGATAATATGTACAATATATGTATGTGAATATACAATCACGTAGAAATGAGAGGAGAGTTCCATGTATCTGAAAAAACATTCCGGATACTATTGGAAGACGATCGTGAGCGCGTCATCATGGATGCACAACGAATTTTCTTGAAGCAAATGTATAAATAGTCCATATTTTTTAAACACTACATTTTAAATATCAAACACATGCATATATGCCATATTATGATCACTTACCTAAACTTGAGATCAAATTTCCCCACAACTCAGCGGTCTGCCAAGCTAGGAAGAAGAATCCGAAGAATCGTACAATAATGCCATCGACGGGTTGATCGGTGAGCTTTGCGTAAACACTTCCAACTTGCGTTAAGTACGTAGCTTTAGCTGTCCACATAGGTGCCGCACCCAGTCCAACGATCACGCCAGCAGGCACCAAAGTATAGAAAGCAGGGTAAAACTGTGCACCAATGTATGGAGCATAGCATAACATGGATAAACAGAGGGTCCATTTAACCGTTAGCCTCTTAATTAGGAATGTAGGTACGAATATACATGAAACGACGAGAGCAGCGTAAATCGAACTTAGGGAAACTGTCCCTAGGCCATCTCTAGCATTTATTGAAGACTGCAGATTAGCAGTTCCTTGAAATGCAGTGAATTGGATCATAAACGCTGCGCTGACGGCAGCAATGTTCTTTAATATTCTCCATTTTTCGTTTCTCGATAATTTAACTTTCCCAGAGGCGAAATTGTCGTCCTCAGCGGGTAGTGGCGGGGGTTTGACGATGTCATCGTTCGAGTCTCGATCGTGTTGGTAACCATCGTTTTTAAATCCAGTCTTAATAGTATACACGGTATCTTTATCCGGACGATCATCTTCACGTCCGCCGCCGTGGGTAGCAGTCATGCCGTGTTTATCTACTGTTGCCCTGAGAACAAAAAAAAATTAAGTGATAATTTATATAACTCATGAAAAGTCATTTGTTGAAACATTTATTAATTGACTATAAAAAATTATGTAGGATATTGTAAGGACTTTTTGAAAAAACTATATAGTTAATAAGATATAATACTTCAAAGTGTTATAAATAAGGCAGTAAATATCTGCCTTTTACAACTGATTTACGCATCATTAAGTGTCTATATTTTAAAGTAAGTCAATCTAGCTAAATTTGTTCAGCACATGGCTCTCGACTCTATTCTGCTCAGAATAGTTTTTGTGACAATTACGATTTGATTCGCATATAACATTACAATGGACAATATCAGCTGAGTACATACAGACTCATTGTTTGTCAGGTTTCACAAAATTTTTCGTAATGACATAATCATCACATTTGCGCGTATACCTTCTATTCGAAAAACCATAATTTTCAAGTACATAGTTCACTGATACAATAAATTATCTGTTAAAGTATGACGAACAAGGTTTTAAGCTATAATTTAGAATACAAAGAACGTTATTATTGCTGAAAATTTAGGTATTTATGTAAATGGTACCTGCCTACTACATTCTATGTGATTACCATTCGTTGTACTATAAACGCTTAAAAAGCCCATTAATTATTATGGATTTCATGATGATTTAAACAGAATATCAATTTTTCTAACTTTTTTTAACGTAGCTTACTACGGCAGTAACGTGTATGTCATCAACACTTTAAAATTGATACTATGAATTTATTTTCACAAAAAACATATGTTACAGGATTTAAGTAAAAATTCTGCTCCCATATTTAAATTGGTTTGTTGATAATTAACGAATTCGTTTCGTGCATAAGCTATATCAAATACTCGTGTATAAATAATACTCTGTTCTACTGTAGCAGAACAGAGTATTATAGACATACACGATTATGTATAACACAAGAATACTTAAATATGAAATTGACAACATGTTGTTACTTAAGCTTCTTCCACCGTCAAACTTATTACATTAGTGCAAAATAAATGTCTGTAAAGGTAACACTCCTTCAAACGATATTATTGTTATAATACTCGTAATATTTTATGGCTCACATAAACATATTTATGTATTAAAATCTGTCTTTAAACGTCTACGCAATTACACTTCACAATGTGGACGGACACGGACACGTGAATTGCAAACCGAATCGAATCTGCCATGTCTAAACTATACATAAAAAAATATTGGCCGTACACTCTTTACGGCGGTTTAGAAAACAAGTTAACATATTCCAAGTATTATATACAAATTTAACTCAAGGAACAAAGAAAACTGTAAATCAGTATGTTACACGAGCGTGTGCATAGAGCAACTTGCCAGAGCTATAGCGTCTTTTTCCGATACTTTTTCCGAATCTTTACACATGCATATTTAAGATTCACATACAAAAACAATCGCCTATCGCTACGAATTCACATATAACAATTAAAACAAGACATCCAGAATTTCATGCACACATTAATGCATTCTGTGTTTAACAGTAGCGCATAGGCCCATTTGGGCTTATACATGGACAGAGGGGAGGAGAGTATGTATAAGCCCAAATGGGAAATTAAACTAGTTAGTTTCATTTATTTAAAATCTATTTTCCATAGCCGGAGTGCTGAATCATTCATATTTCAAAAGAACATTTAAGCCAAATTTAATACTCAGGTATCAAGTATCAATTATGCGCATCGAATTTTGATTATTTTATGACCACAATTTAACACAGATTTATGATTTTTTTACACGAGTTAGTTAAAATTAACATTAATAACATACATGTGAATTGATACCTATAAACACCGGTACCAGGAGTCTATGGATATCAATTCACCAACTTTTTTTTTTATTAATTATTTTATCGGTGAATAAAAAATTGATTGCATGTATCATAAACAATTCACAAACACGATTACAAATGAGTTGCATTTTTTACATCAGATTTATTTTAGGTCTATTTGTTTTTATCCTTACAAAAGAGTATATATACTATTGCTTCAGTAATATTTTCAAGTCTGTTGTTGGTACAATTAAATTTCATTGTAACACTTCAAATTAAATTTATCTCATTTAAAAGTACCTTTAGATGTCCTTTTTATTTCAAAGTTATTTTGCTTATTAGCTGATCCGTGCCAACTTCGTTGGGTTTTATATATAGCCATATGACACTCACAAATAATGTGACTTTGGATTATGAAAAAATCGGTTCAGCAAATCCAAAGAAACCAACTCGCAAACTTTACCTCTTTCTAATATTGATATAGATTTATTTCACAAATGTAATACCAACTATTGTTGATTGAATATATATATCACTAATTACCTGTCAGTTGCACACAAAGTAAAAATTGAAAAAGTCTAAAAAACATAACATACTAAATTTGTAACAAGCGCTAGTAAGAGTAATTTGTCATATTTTGTTTTCTTACATTTCAATACTGTATCTTAAGAACCTGCGCGCAATCTTAAAAATAGAAAAACGTAAAAGGCACATGTAATTACAACGAGGCTGTGGGCCAGGCATGCGACCAAATGTCGAAATTAGTGCACATGTATTCACATCATGTATCTACTCAAATCGAATAGCTATCGAATGCCCCATTGTGCAATTTAATGACTGCGTACGAGCGACGCCACAACTGTTGTTGTTAGATTGGTAACACGAGTTATTGTATTGCTAGAACTCATTGTCAGGTGCTTGTGGAATACTGTAAATATACCAATGGATTACATAACAATTACACCCTCGTACTTAGTTACTTTGTTTTATGGATTTTAATCACATTATTTTTAAGTAAGTTTTACCTTAGGTTTGGATGGGACTAAGCTAAAAAAGGTAAAAAACATATTCACGGTTTTTCTGGCTGAGAGGTACCCCATATAGTTTTCTATATAGTTCTATATTGATTTTAAGCTTTCAAGTAAAAATTAGCTCTCGCAAAAATACCTGCACTAGTATCAACGTGAGATAAGTACGTTTAAACTTTTTAAAGTAAGTACTTAAAAACCTCGGCTTGAAAGATAGTTGTATACATTCTTTGAATATTTTATAAACATGCATCTTCTGCGTACTTCTGTGACAGTTATACATAATAATAAGGCAGAATAACATCACGGTTGTGGCGATTGTTTGTCAGTACTATGGCTAAACTTTTTTTTTTCGGTACAACAGCGAACATGATCATCAACGAATAATTAATATTTTCGTACATGTAATTTAATTTGAGTTTGTTTAGTTGGTGTTATTATGACGCTTGGAAGAACGGCTCCTGGTGTAATAACACCATAAATAAATTGCACATGATTATATTTTTTCTAATGATGGAAAGAATAATGTATGATGTTATTGTCCACTGCACACTGAAGTATATTATTAGTATATTCTTACCAACTATTAAGGGAACGAAGATAATGATATCTTTATAATTTATTTCTATTATTAAAAGTTTCCGCAATAGATCTTGACAAGGTAGTAGTCGGCATACGTCTATATATATATATATACTTAGATATAAATATACTTAACAAATAGGAATATTAACTTCTATTGCTAATAATTTTGTGAAAAAAATCAGCAATCCGTAACAATTGCCTTTATTTTAACAATTCGACTGAAAAAAGGGAATGCAGACGACGCTACCGAGCGAAGTTTTTATACGAGGTTTTCATTTTGCTGTAACATAATTCAACGCACTTAAAAGAAATACTATAATTTTGACTGTGTTTTGTCAGCGGTCATAAAAATGCCAATCGGAATAACAAGTACTGTGTAGTTGTATGTAGTTTAAAGGGAACATGCTTTATATCATAGGTCAAAAAACAACTACAACGGCCCTATAAATAAGTTAATTTAAAAAATCAAATAACGAAACTTAAAACATGAATCACTCATAAAAATATGTGCGAAACTTCAGGTCTAGTCTTTGAACTAATACTAATAAAGTTCAGTCATAGCTGCATGCAAAACTATACTAACGAAATAGACTTCCTTAAAAATAATAAAAATAAATGTCGACAACGCATACTTGACTATGTAGTCAGTCAAGAGTCGAGATAATATTGAAGCAGGCGTGTTCTTAACTTATGATACTTTTCTAGACAAATCACGTACAGATAGATTATGTACTCACACAAAATGTAGGTATCAACAAAAATGATTTTTTAATACCTGTTTTTATGAAAGCAAGTTCGAGAGAATATTCTAAATGGTTTTCCTTGTAATGCTTCGGAGTATCGACGCCGTTTTATAGATTTCTATGTGTACCTGGAAATATGAGTACATATCTTGGGTACAACAAAATATGTAACGACATTTCCATATCTATGTACAAAATACATTACGAATACTGAGAATAAGGGGAACGTCATTAACATGCAATTTTACAGTACTTACATTCCTAGAACACATAATATCTTAAATTGTCATCAGACTATCGACAATGTTTTAAAAATTGAATCGAATCGAAATTAGGTTGAAATTGTTGCATATAAAGATGAATATAAAGATGCAGCTACCACCAATGGCGTGTTAATTTTCAAAATAAAATACTATCGACATAACAAGGTAATTTAGGCATACGTAAGGTGAGCAGAAGTAAATAAACATTAACCGGAGTATCGTAAGTTCCGCATGTATGGATGCTTACATATATTCAGATAATTAGTAAAGAAAACATTTAACACCAATAAATATATTAAGAGCCGTACAAATACTCAGAGACTACTAGCCATAGTAAAGTTGAATAAACGGTACCTGTAAATGTTGTTAAATGTACTTTAGGCCGTATCTTTTGCCTCATAACGCTGTGGGTACAATGAATAATACAGAGCTTATTAGTCTCGCGAGCAAAAAGTCATCGTCGCCATTTTAGTTTGTCCCACGGTCACAAACCATGATCATACAGATACTCATTGGTTTCCACTTCCGTTGCTACCACCCTGTCATTGCTGTAATAATGCTTTCAAGGCTTACTGTTAAATTGCCCCTGTCATGTAAATACAATACAGCGTAAAAGTGCTTTTGTTAAATACTATTGTTGAGGCAAATAGTTTTAGACAACTTTGCAACTTTGTCCTTCGGTGTCAACGGCATGTTGGCATTTCGGGTTTTTGAATATCTACTGTTATAAATTGATAAGTCACCTGGGAACGTCAACTACACTTTTAGAAGGTTTATTTAAGTAAAGTTTTGCACTATGTGTAATGTGCCACGGAAACTAATATTCAACTGTACAAGAAAGACATGGTTGAATATAAATAACGCTCCTTCCTCCTGATACTCCGTGTTATGGAACGGCAAAATTAATACCAAATTACAACTTTGTAGCTTACCGTCACATTTTTATCTCTATATAAAAAATAGTGGCTTTATACATGTACTGACTGTGACATGTGACACTGATTCAGCTCAAATTTGACACGACACACACCGTTTCAAGGATTGTTTTTATTTATTTTGCGGTTCTCATTTCTCGTCAATAAAACCACAAACTGTATCCTGTCACAGCAAATCATGGCAGGATACAGTTATTATGAGATAAAGTTGAGAGACTTTTAGTTTCATAGATTCCTGGACCAACGTTCCTTCACTCAGGTCAGGAACAAATCATTCAGTGGAAAGCCATGATATTCAAGTAAGATATTTAAAATTAATTGTAATCAATATTTTCATTCTAGTTCTGTGTAACAATTCGTTTGAGTTACACTGCAGGAAACACGGAACAAATTTGTAACACATGTATTCACAAGCCACTTGACTATCAACTACTATTATTCATAATCCGATTCATATGAAATATATGAAAAGAGCCGTCATATTTTTTCGTTACTTATAATCCAACTGATGTATCCGAAGAGGTTGTGAGTGAACAAACATAATAATATCCACGGTAAATTGTGCACAAAGCATGTGTCAGTTACAGAGCTGGTAATTGCGACAACCAAGGTAAAATCTAGTTGTAAAAAATATACGGGTTTATTTATACATATGTATATTACAGTCACATCCTAGCTGTGCCAACCTGTAAGTGGCGTGCTGCTTAGTTTTAAGGACCATATTATTGAATTACATTGTAATAGTATACAAGCCGTTGGGGCCCTAATATTAAAAAAAAAAATAAAACAACACATACATTCAAATGAACATTTTATCATTAGCCTATCGCAGTCTACTGCGGGACATAAACCTTTCCAATTGCACGCCATCTGGTTCGATCTTCGGCTTAAATACACACTCAATGTAGAATAAACTCCATTATTGTGTATTGTATGAAGGTTTGTCAATTTAATTCATTTAGTGTGTTCCGTAGATAAATCTTCTATTTATAATGATATCATATTTAACATAATTACATTCACTTAGGACGTCTTTTTAACTCCTATTTGATTTAAATTGTATACTGCATTGAATTGTAATCGATTTTCACGGCGTTTATCGATATTCGATCAAGTGCAAACTAAGGTAATCACGTTGATGTGAATTTTGTCGGTACCAATTGATTATACAGATTCAAGACCGCGTTCATTGTCGGTGATAATTAATTACAAACCCGATTAATATTGGCAATATAATTAAAAAATAAAAACAATAGGTGGAGCCTTCTCTGCACTTTTGTGTTAATGATAAAACCTCGGTACAGCATCTAGAAACTGCGATCATTTACATAATCATTAAATCAAGTGATTATATTTATTGCTTGAACTTTTTTGTTTGTGTGCCACAATGAGACGTCGTGGAATGAGGTCGGTTTATTTAAAATTTCCATTACATTAATTTTAAGGACGGATACAAACTGATTCTTAATTGAATGATCCTTTTTGGTTAATTTAAGTGTTTTGAAATAACGAAATGAACTGCATTTCTTTTTAAACTCTTTTAGTTTGTGATAAGTGTACAAAACGTATTACCACTATGTTTTGTCTTGCTTGAAGCGGCAAAACCCTGTAATCAAGATGAAACCAGCACATAATTGAAAATGCAATCACAAATCGTTTAAGGCCGAATTATTTTTAGCACATCGAGTATGTTTATATTTCTAAGGCAAGAAATATCAATGCTACTGTGTTATTATCCCTTTCTCGAAGAAGAAGAATTCAGAATATTATCAACACGTATATAATAATGATAAACCTTGTAAGATGGGCTAGTTATATGTAAGAATGCTAACAGAAATTGTCGGGATCACCTTCAACCAGTCAGTACGTGCTGAAATCAGCGTGGCTCTACTACACATATTTTTTTTACTTTTCTTGGGCTGATTTTACACACGTTACTATAGACACTTACTCTTACAAATAAAGTGTCCATAATTGTGCCGTCTTATAGTTTATTTCTCCGATAAGTTTTATCTGGTCATTGAAAAATCGGCCCTTAGAGAACTACGCCACTAATTAACTAGGGATCATCTTGGTTATAATAAATTGTATTGTATTGTTGGTTCGCTTGTGGAACGCCCTACCAGTCACAATAAGGCGTGCAAAAACATTGACTGCATTTAAGAGACTGGTAAGGGATTATTACTTGAGTAACGTCCATCCATGAAATAACTGTGTGTTTAACTTAAATAGATATTTAAGTATGTATTTATTCAATCTTCCACACTACGTGTTACTATTGTTGTGTTAATGTATATATTCTACTATAATTTTGTTTTTCCTATCCTTTCTGCAATACACCAGGCACTACCCTATACTCTTCATGCGTGCTCTTTCTTTCCATCCCATGAGATTGCCTCCGGGCGATAAGGCCGCCAATTGTACTACCCTAGTTAAGTTTTCGTAAATAAGTTAATTTTGTTACTTATCTGGTGTGCAATAAAGAGATTTATTATTTATTATTATTATTGTTTATATTGAACAATGAGACAAAAGAATTATGTTTTTAATAGCTTGTGTCATTGCAATAATTGATTATGTAACTTTATTCTATGACATGTGCAGGCAGGTGATGAGTCGAAATGTTTGATAAATTATCTGCGTCATTTTTAACGTTTCTGGCAACATCTTTAAAATAATAGCATCTGAAGTTACTTGTGCCACGTAGTTCTAAGTCTTAAGTATTATTTAAGATATTTTCATTCATTTCGTTTCTATAACCCTATTCTTTAAAACTCATGGTTTGTTTTACCGCTTACTCTAAATAACTAGTAAAAGGTCCGTATTATATCGGATACTTCGATCGGAACTTTCCGTGGGAGAGCCACGCTTCGGCATGAATGGGCCGGCTCGACCGGAGTGATACCACGGCCTCACAGAAAACCGGTGTGAAAGCGGTAGCGCTCACTGTGTTTCACCGAGTGAGTGAGGATACCGGAGGCCCATACCCCAATTTCATGTCACTATATTCATTAACAATAGCTCCTACGGTAAGTATTCTTGAATTTAATTAAATAAATATCGGTGAAGCATAATTTGTTGTATTTGCCTATATAATTGAAAATTAGGGAGCAATCATGGCAGTCACTCCTATTTACTACAATTAAGGAGCGACATGGCAGATTAAAACTATGTGAAATACCAAACGAGAATGAGTACCATCAGAAAATAATATAGATCGTGTTAAGAATGAATTTTTCATTTTATATCCCGGAAGTGGGTGTTTATTATCGTACATTAGGCATACGATGCCATATTAATTGGTGGCCAAGGCCATAACACAATAGGCACAGCCGGCGCGGCTACAATCATTATACGCAACATTAGTGCCTAGCGCTTGAAAACAAACATATTGTCAAGATTGGCTAACAGTTAGCGTACGCGTCATGACATTTTACATACAGCGTTTCTGTTCTGACTACACGAGTACGTCCCGAACCTTTAACCCCAACTATAGTCGTTCCAATACTTTATTTAACTTTTGACAGATCACGCACATAAAGTTTTGTAATAATTTTTGATACACTGTACTACAGATAATACTGTACTTTATGGGCGGGCTCCGCCTACTTAGGGATGTGTCATTCGTAATTAATGACCACAGACTATAAAAACGGTTTTGAAATAAATCGATTATCGATTATATTAATAAAACATACAATAAAATTATTGTGATTATATTTTATATCAAATCACGTAAAAAGCTTTATTATTTTGCATTAAAATGCCCTAAATGTCTCTGTCTCAATGCATAAATAATTTGCGTAATGAAAACAGTTCCATCGTACTCGTACCTAGTAATGGGATCGAATGTATTCGCCGCAAATTAATGAATCTAAAATAATTGTTTAGACTTACTATAGTTGGTTCAAATAAAAACTACCTGCGGTACCTACTTGTAATGAACAGGTACAAAATGTTGAAATTCGTAGTAATTTACGGATTAAAAATAAAACAACCAAAAGAGGTACTGTAATACTAATTTTAATTATAAAGAATCGTCTTCTTCGTATGACCAGGAATCATCATCACTTGAGTTCTCAGTAATATTGATTATCATTTCTTGGATAGATAAATTGTCGAATGCAATATCCCGATCCCAATCCGACATTATCACCTTCTTTGTTTTTTCTACAACATTCGCCCAGTTTTCTGGAGTTACTTTTTCACACGCATTTTTCTTGCGGTGAAAGGAGGAGTTGTATTGTTCCTCGCAGCATATCCTTTAACTTGTGCCCAGATCATTTCAATTGCATTATATTGGCAGTGATATGGGGGAATTCTGAGGACGGTATGCCCATGCTCTGCTGCCATTTCATCTATGACGTATCGTTTTGGCAGCTTCTTTGTTTTTAATATCTTTACTAACTCTACTTTTAGTAGGGACTCATTCACCTCTTCGCCATTGTCACGGAGCCAGTTTATAATTTCATGTTTTTTGTTGGCCTGTGTTGGTATTTTATTAATTTGACGAGAGTGATAAGGTGCATTATCAATAAATATTATTGATGGCTCTTCGAGTGATGTAAGCATTTCTCTGAACCACTTTTCATACACGTTCGAATTCATCTCCTCATGATAATCTCCTGTTTTCTGGGATTTAAAAGCTAATAGAGCGCCTGGCACAGTCGTTCGCCTTTTCCCATTGGTACTGTAGAAGTGGAGCCAACGGTGTTGTCAGTCCAAGTTTTTGACAGCGTATGATTCGCATTGAGCCAAGTTTCATCTGTGAAAACAACATTCGACCAATCTTCTATTTTTTTTGCTTGTCTTAAAAAATCGCATCTATACAAAGCAATATCATTGCGTTCCATTAAAATTTTTCGTTTGTCACATTTTTGGAATAACATTCCAATGTCTTTCAATACCTTTGTCAGAGAAGATTTTTGACCACGGAACAAACCACTATTTCGAAGAGATTGTGTTAGTTTTTTTAATGTTGGAATCTCTTTTCTTTGGTAATAGTCGTATATATGACGACGAATAGCATCAGCGTCAAAATTGTCAACGGCTGTAACTTTACTAGGCGGACGTTTTTTCTTAGGTGTAGATAGCTTATTCTGTTCCATGCCACTGCTGCCGTAGCCTTCTTTTGTTATTTTTGCCACTGTTGGAGCACTAATACCTAATGCTGCTGCAACACGGTCTCTAACTTGAGTCACTGGTATAAGAGGCCCACCATTACGGCTTTCCTTTTCAAAGTATTCACGAAGTCGCAAGACAAACTCTCTTGTTTGTCCTTTGAGTACTTTCTTTTTTGGCATTTTGACAGTAACGAAGGCAGGAACGATACGCTCAACTCAACCAAACGTGAGAATTCACAAATAAATCAATACGGAGGAATATAAATACTCAACTATATTGAAGGTTACTCATTGAAATACTGTAGATTATTTTAAAATAGACATAGAGAGATTTAATAAAGATCATCAATAGTTTAACAAATACAATATTAACCACTGAATTACAACACAATACAATAATACATTTTTAAAAAATTCAGTTCCTTTTATATATTTTTTCATGACATAGAACCGTCATATTTGAACAACATTCTTTTAATCCATTTCTTCTTTATTTTGACAAAGGAGGTCGCACATTGAAACACATAGAAATATGAAGTACGAAATTATCTATAAAATAATGAGTTTGTTAAATCGATTAAAACTTCTTAATGCATAAAATCGATCGATGAAAGAAATCGAATAGTTAACGGGTCAGGGTATCACTATTTGATTAAGTATTAGAGCTGTCAAAAGTTAAATAAACTATTGGAACGACTATAGCTCACTGCACAGCCTTAACGAAGCTTTGGTAATCAATCTGATAACCTATTAATGTCGACGCTGTGTTTTCCAGCTGTTGGACTGTGCTTTTTGCTTTGTATTGCCTATATTATTTCCAATACAACATTTAACGACTGTGTTTTCACATGAAGAGTTTACGAGATGGATTAAAATAATTTACAACGAAATTGTTTATCTCTTCTTCTTCTTTTGATGAGATGACAACCAGCTGGATCAGCTATTTCTGACATTGTCGAGTATTTAAAGCATTTAAATCTTAAGTCTTCAAGTCTTCGTCGTGATGAAATTAATGATATAAAATGTGGATGAAAGGAAATGGGAACCGTCTTTCGAAAAAACAAATAACGATCTCTCATTGTTTACCACAAAAAGATCTACAAAAAATCAGCACATATGTCTAGCAAGGATAACCACAGCAACCATTAATTATTATCTTGTTTTCCAAAAAAGAAATGACTTATTTACGAAGCAGTTTAAAACAATACAGTATTATTTGTTATCCAATATAATATACTAGATACGGTGGCCGGTTAACAGAAAAAGTACCTATAAAACTAATGATTATAATACTTTAGTTTATTTGGTTGAACGTTCTAATCTCAGGAATAACTGGTTCGAATTGAAAAATCTATTTTAGTATTTATTGTCCATTGAGCGAAGAAAGCTATGTAATATCACGCTACGACCAATGGAGCTGATCATTAATGAAAAATTATGCAAATACGCAGCTGAAGTTACTCAGGGTAGTTACGAGTCGGTAGTTAAGTTAATTTTACTAGTTTTAAGTAAGTTTGTCCTTAATTCTATATGAAATGTAAATAATAAACAAGTAACATCGATAATTCTTCATTATGACTTTTAACTAGGTCAGACTTGGCTGAGGATTGACACGAGGTCGAACAGGGAAACGAATTATGTTTGCTCAAGATTAGTTTGATCATGCCACAAAATATTTATTGGTTATCTTAATTAGCTGACACACATTATAAATAAAGATAAAATGACAAGTTTTGTATGGAATAAAAACTTTCCTTTCCTTACGTCGTTTGACATAACGTTGTTTCCGTCTGTCGTAAAAGAAAAACAGAAGCATCAAGGAGATGCTTTGGTTTTATAAAATTAAAAACATAACATGACCCGCCTTCTGTCACGCGCCTGTGTCTTTCATGATTGAACAATGTGCGCCTCACCTAAGCTACGCAAAAGTATTTAGATTTGAGATGTTGCTTGATCCTAAAATAACTTTTTACTTAGAGATACTCCTAATATTAACATGTTTAAATATTCAACACATATAACTTGCAATTTATTCTATTACAATACTAATGCTAATTAAAATTTACAATATTGACGCTCCAAATTGTTTGCACTGTGGTGATCTTATTGTTCGATTCAATTTGTGTCTCTATAATGTGATAAACGTATGTTAAATATATGAAAATGTAACTAAAAGTTGTAATAAAATATATAAAGAAAATTGTATAAGTATTTTGTAATGTTGCATATATTATATTTGATAAGGAACAAAAATCGGTAGGTAACTGACTGCACGGTTAGCTTAGTGGTTTAAGCGGTCACTACGCTATGCGCCAAATGCCGTGGATTCAAATCCCACGTGGGACATCACTTTGTGTGATCCACAAAATGTTGCCCTGAGTCTGGGTGTTCTTTGTGTCCGTTATATGTAGGTTTTTAAAGTCCCCCGCGACACAGGATGTATATTTCTAATGTGGGAGTTGTATTTTTAAAAAGATGATATAACTCATATTTAAAGTTGCGAGCAGAACACTAGTGTATCACAAAATAGATACGAGTTTTTACAAGGAGTGATTTCTCAAGAGAAAGGTTTAAACGGATTCCCATAGTAATGGGATAGAAATAGGGTTGCGTGCAGTAATAGACTTTAATTGTGCGAATGTGGGTGGTGTTGGGTGTGGGTACTTTCCCACAAACTCTCTGACTACAAATTGATAATCGCAAAAGTAATACAAAAAAATATCCCGATTGCGGTTAACAGACAGAGCACAATCCACCAAAGACCATTATGTAATTCGAACGAACATAGTTTAGAAAATGGTTTAGTATTTTATAAAACCTGTCCCCTCAGCAAAATGCGAGAGTTTCGCTTCGATTATCTTTTCACAATCGCTAAGTTCTCTATTCTTTTAAATTTTTATATAATATTTTGTTTTGACCATTAGTGTCTTAGCGTTGCGATGAAATCCTTCCTATACATTTGTTAATTTTCTAATAACGTTTGAAGAATGTAAATTTGGCTAGCAGTGAATTTTATGTAGGAGGAGGGTTTTAGAGGGAGATATACACTTCAGTATTATTTATAAACCCAATTTAACCTTCTACAATAGTAAGTGTAGTGTAGCGTGAAATCCTACTAATATTATAAACGCGACAGTTAGTGAGTATGTGCGTTTGTTAGTTGCTCTTTCACGCAAAAATACTAAATGGATTTTGATGAAACTTTACAATAATATAGCTTATACCTCAGAATAGCACATAGGCTACAAATTATAAAGATACTAGCTTCGCCTCGCGGCTTTGCCCACGGTTATTGGCGTACCGCGCTTAGCACCGCGGAGTTCAGCTAATGTACTATAATTAACCAACAGACCTCATATCTTAACGTTAGCTTTTTCAGAGTGGGTCATTGAACTGATCGGGTTTTTTTTTATAATCAATCAAAATTACACGCAGTCCACGTGTATACAAACTACGTATAGTTTTTACATTGGCTATTAAATACAAAAATTCCCGATCAGACACATGTACCAATTAACGGTTTTTTATTTCATAATTCGTGCAAAATTATCTATGGAATAATAATAGCTTCAATTACGTTAAACGTTTCAGTATATGTGTTTATTGTGATTCGTGTTTTGTATAAACGATACTAAAACATATTTTTTAAATAATAGCTTAATTTTCAAAATTTGCACTTTTTCACTCTATCAACAGATTATATACCCTACTCAGGAAATTATTTAAATTTCAAGACAACAATAAAAATTTCAAAATTTTATAATCAATTTCTTAAGTCGTTTATTTTGTCCGATAGATACTCGAGTCTTGTATGATTGTGTCATTTTATTTCATGGAAAATCTCATTGTTGGTAGTAAAAATGCATGTAGTTATTTAAAAAAATATTGATATATAATTATTGACAGTTCGTTCCGCATGTTATATTAAGTAAAACGGTAAAAACTATAAAATTAATTATTCAATCAATCAACATATAAACTTTACCGATTGTCTATGGTCAAACTACTTTAAAAATATAACTAGTAACTTTTGACCAATAGAGTAAAATACGCAATTGTGGTTCGAAAAACTGAATATTTTTTGTGTCACATATGTAATTTACGCTAAAAAAATCCAAGTGATTTGACCCCAAACAACTGTCACTTTACATGTTTGTGAGTCAGCAGGCAGCCTTGTATCAGAATCTTATCATATTAAATATTGCGATAATATTCAATTTCGAAAATTCTCCAACCGATATGAAGAGTCGGATGATATTATGAAGATGCACAAACAGCTGTATCGCTTTGTAGCAACGAAATTGTATCAAATACTATTATTTTAATACGTGATGTTATGCTATTCTTCTGTGTTGAATTATCGTATATAAGCGAATATAAATAAATTTATACTTTATAGTGCCTGTTTAAAGTCATCAATTGTGTTAGCATTATGTGTATCTCCAAAGGATAAGCATAAATTCAAGAGAAAGTAGTTGCAGGTAGACAAAAATACTTGAACATAGCGGTCCCCTAAAACTCTGCGATGTATACCATCACACTTATTTCTCTCTCGAACGACAATATTTAATTAACAATGGAATGTAAAGTAGTATTTACAGTCGCACCATATTTCCGCAATGGTTTACATTTACAAGGCGTGGGCATTCCTGACAGGCTGGCTAATATACTATTTCTTGAATACGATATGTAATTGCACTTTGCAAATCTTCAAGTTAACCTTTAGAAAACAGAACTATATAGTAAGAATAATAATATAAAACTGTCGGCGCCTTCCACTTTAGAAACTCACAATTTGGTCATCTTCGTATTCTACAATATAATTATCGTTACTAAGTGATTCGATTTTGGAGTGAGCTGATAGTGAAATAAGTTTTTTTTTTCTATTTGTGTGTATCTCTGATTATCTACGTGGTTCTGAATGCTTACAATATCGTGTTCAGTAGTTAGAGTAATTGACATCTAATTATCAAAATCTAGTAATTTAGAGGTTTGGCTTCAGTCCGTTATGATGGAATCTTTATAAACTCGCATTCAAATTTCGAATTCCAAGGTCCAGTTTTGAATATATTAGCCTCTAAGTAAACACAAACTTTCATTTCATAAATGTTTATCCTACTATGACTCACTGGTAATAATTTTGATGATTTATAAATTTAAAGGCTAAAATATATATTATATTATAACGTATGTTTGTTTTATAAACATTCAGTACATAAATACTAAAACAGGATATATTTATAAAATTCTAATATACAATATATTATATTTTCATATAAACTAGTACTTTTGTAATAAGATTTGTAACATATTCATATAAGAACAAATTTAGATAGGTACTGCAGAATGTGTACTAAACTACATTAAACTGGTCGTCTACTAGTTAAAATTCGACATAATATTTTTTTTATTTTAAGTTTTCTGCACTCATAATATCTCTATACGTCCGCATCATTTTAGAAGAAAAGGGTACACAGATTACAGATAACCTACCTGATTAATAAGTAATGGCAATCATAACAGAATTATTTACTTAATAGTTAAATCAGTAATAAATAGGCAACCCTATAAAATAAATAATAAATATAGTATAGCTAAATCTCAGATAAGTTTAAGGTGCGTTCTTATTTCAAATGTAATGTTTAGTATTCAGGACTCTTCTCACGTAACGGGTCCGTTTATCCGTAATCGTGTAAATCAGCATGGAATCTAAAAAAAGATTATCTGCGACATCACGCTATATTATCGTTAATAGTTAGTGACAATTAATCTGCCGGCCACCGCAGGTTTGGACCGGCTAGAACCGCCTCCTCTCGGTTGATCGGGACGAAAGCGGTTTTAACATGTCGTTGATCCCTACGTATAGTACTAAAGAGTTGGACAACTTTAATGAAAAGCACCGTGAAGGAAGGAATGATACTTTAATGAGTTACAGTGACAAAATAAGCTAAAATATTCGATTTTTAAAGATTCTCGACTCATGTTTATCACACATACCAGTGGTAGGGGAAAAAATATGACGTTTCGTAAGCAGTTGTGAAAAGTTTATAAGAAATGAAATAATTAAATTTGAATTTAAATACGTATGAGACACCAGCAGGACTATTTTGAGTGTTTGTTTAACTAACTAACCCTACAACATGTTAGGTTATTGTAAATTATTCAAAATATTAAACCCATATTGAATTATTATGAATGGCCAACCGTTATAATATCAAGACAACAAACACAGAATATGTTCATAAAGTTCCATTTCTGTAAGGTTATACGATCATAATCATAAATAGCCTTTAACATAGCACTTAGGCCTTGAGAGAGAGATGAGGTGACACGGTGAGAACCGGTATACCCACTAAGCCCCGCTGCGGCTTCTCTTGACAATTTGGGTGCAGCTCCAGATGGTTTTAATCATATTTAGACTAGGTATACTATTCCAGATGTATTATGACACATTATTCATTTTTCAACTTGAAATAATATTATCTGTGTATGTCAACATTTACTAACACCTTCATAAGGAAAACATCTATTTATTTAAAATACAAAAACATGTCAATCGTGAGGCGGGGCAAGTGTTTGCTTATTGGATGTTTGTAATGGTTTTGACTACTAAGTAAACATCAACTATAGAATAATGTAGAAATAAATAAAGAAATATCTCTCAATTTGATAGTTTTTTAATTTTACCTAAAATGATTACCAAAAAATAGTGCAGTTTGTGTGATTTATTTACTTTGTTTTGATCATGAAACACAATCCTTGACTTTTATGATGTCGTTATCTCTTAGAGGAATTAGCAAGTAGACGAGGTTAAAGTTTAAATTTATTTTAGAAATAGCTGTGCCCGCTACTTCTAACACGTGATATTTGGCTTTCAAATTATTTTTAATTTTTTCACCGTTGTTTAAACCTTCCCTGGATTACGACAAACATTTCCAAACCAAAAGCCCGCCGTTCTCGAGTTTTAGCGAGACAAACAAACAGCAATTGATTTTTAAATAAGTCCTCTCAATATTTCTCATGAGTTTCGCTTTTTAGGCATTAAGATTTCTATCGCCTACAAAATAGACTCAAAATAATGTTATTCGTACAGATTCGCCCTCATTGGTGAATGTTTTTATATTTAAATTAAGAAAAGAAAGTGAAAGTAGGTTATTTAATATATACATATATGACTAATACTTTAATGTATGTATATATGTATTAGTATTGAAAGTTAAATCAACATGATCGTATTGAAGATGTTCGATGTATTTTATCCAACCATTTTTTTTTATAAATATTACGTAATATTAATAAATCAGCATCCCTATTATAAACGTTATGTCACTTGTGTACACAATATACGAACATTTGCTAAGCCACAGGCATAATTGTAATCGTCAATTTTTTTTTTTCAATTGTATCACAAAATTGGCGAAAATTATCTGTCAAAAACGGAGTATGACGCCATTGTACAAAAGTATATAAATATATGTTATATTTAGACACCGCTAATAAGTGTTCACCTCTCAATTTTTTTATAATACAAAAAGTTGTATGCGTAAAAAACAGTGACGGGCGCAAATAGCTATATCAATTGGTCACTTACAGACATTGGTATCTAACAAAACGAACAGCATTTCTATTCAAATATATATTTAAATTACTCTGTAATTCTTAATCTCTAACTGAGCCATCGCCATACCTACAACCCATAAAAATACTTTGTCTCATTTCGAAGCTTCAATTTTGCCATAATTTTATTCAGTAACGGCAATCTATAAGTATGTATAACTGACTTATAGTTGTCGATATATAGTGTAAATATTTATCAGAATTACAGATTTTCTTTCATCCCACAGACAGTTTAATTGTAGTTTCTGTTAGTTGGTAGAATAATAAGCCTCAAGATGTACATCTCCATACAAAAATAGATTTTTTCGATTAAGTAACTGTTTACAATAAAGTTGAATGAGAAAAATAAAAGAAAATTATTTCAAAGCCATCGTTTTTAAATGAATTAGAACACGACCGCAGGTACTACAATCTTTATAATAAAATCAGAACTATAAATGATGTAGTACACGAGCTATTCATGTCGCCTTTCCTGAACAAAAGGCGTGTCAAAAAAGCGGAAAATCTTTAGGAATAAGCTGCGTGATTAGACATATTTCACGACTGTTTACCATCTTCACGGTATTGTTAATATGGGACACATTCCATTAAATATAATAATGACGTGATGAGAACACTCCCACTCGTTCTTAGAATCTGTATAAGTAAGATATGTATAAAATAACTACTTTCTTATTTTACTTTTAGGTTTTATTCAAGAAAAATAAACGTTATTCAATTTTATTTAGTGTCTAAACACACCTACTGCCATGGAGCTTTACAATACCCTACATATGTCACATATAAAACAAAAGCACTGCGAGGTAAGTCAACATTATTGTTTTTGTTTTTCAAATTGTAGTTTAATTATTAAATAAACAATATTTTTAGGATACCTATTGAGTTAGCTCAAGAAACTGTTATGATTAAAGGAAGAAACGAAAACAAAAAATTAAGTGAAAATTCGATGGTGTTTGGTTTTTAACTTTGTACTGTTTGTCTACACATATTTGTTTATGAATTTGGTAAATTCGAATATATAAAACAAATGATGTGCGACTTAATGACCCAATCGCGGGAGGATGATATGGCGTAAGATCAACAGCTACGTGGCGCTTTCTCTCGTTCACATTCTTATGTGGATGATAATAGGAAGAAGCCTTATAGAAGGTTGTTCAATTTATTGTAATATTGTGTATCAATATATATATAACAACAGATATATATTTATTAGCTTTGCCTTCAGCTCCACCAGTGTATATGTCTGTTATCGCGGCGATACTAATATAACTTTTTATTTATGAACTTGTTGAAATAAAACAAACACTAAATGATAAATGGAGCCAAGCGCAACGCTGATGTGAAAACCGCATTCAAATCGGTTAAGCCCTTTCTGAGATTAAGACATACAAAAATTCTTAAAATCGTTGTTTTGGATTCTATTGCGTTCATAAAGCAATAATAGTTTTCCTATATATCTTCCATGTACAGGCAGTGAACAGTTACGTTTATACATTATATGTATTTATTTATTATAAGATACTAACACAATTTTACGAATACACCGAATTGTTTTAATTTATAAACATTCCGACAAAGCATGATTAATGCTGTGTATTTTGCATAAAGGACGGATGTCGATTGGACATAATCTTATTATTCTTTGACTTCTTATATTTAAATGAAGTCAAGAAGTAAACTGTTAAAGGACTGTATAAGCTAACTAAACATGCATAAATATGCTTATAAGATAAAGATATAAGGGTCTTTAATGATTCACAAAATTAAGATGTTTATTTAGAATATTTTCTCGTATTTTGCCTTTGCATAAGTACAGATAACATTGACGACTTCGAAGCAATGTGTGTACACCCGCAATGACTTTGACAAGTCAATTCAAGGAAGTTCCTCCTCGCAAAGATCAGAAATTCTTACGTAACTTTCTGTTAAATCCACGCCTAAAATCACAACAAATAAATGACGCAATTTTAAGCACGTCATTTTAGAAATATATATTTTAATGGGCACACCACATAAGAGAAATTTCCCCACCGAGACTTCCACACACAGCCCGGTCGCATTCAAAATCATTTTTCCTGAATACTTACACTTATAGTTTCATTATATTGATATTTTTTTATATTTTCAGTGTTGTGGGTTGTGTAATCGTGAGTTTTGTTTAATTAAATTGTCTTAAATAAATTTAAGTTAAATCAATAAGGTTAAATCACAAAAAAAAAAAAAAAAAAAAAACCAAAAAAAAAAAAAAAAAAAACAAAAAAAAAAAAAACAAAACATGTTAAACACACACCTGCCACAAATAACTTCGCAACACCCAAAGGTTTGTCTGGAAGAAAATGCCTGTGGCATTAAGTCCGCCTTGTGCAACATGTTTGCAGGAAGTTTTAATAAATAAATAAATAAATAAATAAATAAATCAATCCTAATAGACTGTCTATTAGGTTTGATTTAACGTTATTGATTGGAAAATTATTTTTTGGTCATTTGTTTTTAAAAAATAGATTTTACGATGAATCAGCTTATCTGACAGAAGGTTGTAACGATTTATACGGAAGATACGTAAAATTATCTGCCATATAAGCTATCCGAAGATACGAATGTAAATAGGACTATAGAGTATTTCTAATGGCGATCGGCCACAAATCTACGGTGACGGGGACACATTCGGTAAACATCGCAACCGAATTTCGCAAGGGCTGCAATATACCGCTGTGTTTTCCCGTCTACTTAACTAATATATAGTAGCTTGAGTTGTTACGTGTAGCCTGTCGTAACGGCAGCGCTGTAGCATGATAATTATTTGAATTCTATAAACAAAGGTTACAACTACAATATATAGTAGTACTTGGGTTTCAACATAAGTATATGTAATACATATTACGTATATAAATCGTTACTCATCATACCTAAAGTACCGAGAGTCCATTGTAACATATTTTGGAAAATAACTCTAACCATAAAATTTAGTTTACGGATTTTCTGGAAAAATGCATGATTATCATCATCATCAACCGTAGCCTTAAATACTGTTCACTGTTAGACATAAGCCTTCCCTCAAATTTAAGGTTTTGTCCTTCTATACCACGATGACCAAACGGATTGATATTAGGTTTATTTGATGATTATCACGTCACATTTAATCAATATGTGAAAAGATTTGAATATATACACAGTTAAAAATACTGATAAGGCGCTATAATTACTCAGGTAGACCTACAGATACACAAACGTTTCACACTAGCTAAGCTTATGCCAACCTAACCTTCTTTTAGCGTAGTTGTTCAGGTTTAAACCTACGTTAAGAATTGTGATCTAACTAATCCACTCCCAGTTAAAATAATAAAAAATGTAAAGATCTAAGTCGAAAATAGGAACTTAAATTTTCAGCGTTCAGCAGTCGACGGCGATCACAGGTTGATTACATAAATATATCTCCTTATTGTAATTCAGCATTTAAATATTGAAATTTAAAAGTCATTTAAAAGTTTCAAAAAAATTATAACCCCATTACGTTAAAACTTCTAATAAAATTATATAGCCTGAGTCCCAAACCATTATTACGAATTTAGTGCTATCGACGAATCTAATCATTAAAAGCGGTGCAATACTTCAAGTGGAACATACAAACGTACATAGCCCGCCAAAAGTACCCTTTTGACTTGGACGTAGTCGGGTAAAAAAATCAACCTGCATATTCTAGAGAAGTTGATGAACAACAAGCATGAACCGAACAATTAAATTCATCATCAGCTTACTAACAACCAACTACGGTACTTATTAACGCAAATCAAATTGTTAGTTATTAGCCAAAGTTTTTGTTTTATTCAGTTAAATTGCAAATTACATGTTATGAGAAGTAGTAAACTTTTATATGACTTGTTGAATAGCATTTAAATTTTATGTGTGATTTTGTCTTATATGCACTTAATGCGAACAAATACGTCAGCATTCGCAACTGTTGCGAATACGTTCGTAAATTGATCAAATAAAATCTCGCAGTTTTCTATTATAACTCGATTCAATGCTATTGCAATATGTTGTAAGGGTCTCTAAAAAACGGTAAGTATTAACTGAGCGAGTATTTTAGTAGTTAGTACACAGGAGCAAATTGTGGTCCTTGTGAAATTCTCTAGCAATAATCCGAATATTGCACCGTCATCGTATTTTTTCTTAGATTAGTACCAAAAGGGTAAAACGGTACCCTATTACTAAGACTTCACTGTCCGTCTGTCTGTCAGTCAGTCTGTCGCCAAACTGTATCTCATGAACCGTATCACGTTAGACAGTTGTAATTTTTAAAGATGAAGTATTTCTGGGCCCGCTATAACAACAAATACTAAAAAACTGAAAAAAAAAAAATATTTAAGGGTTTTTTCTTGGTAAATAACATTGTCTTGAAATCAAGTTAGATAACAAGAATCTTCCATGATACATATTTGTAGTTTAGTTAATTTTATATCGCAATTATTAAAAACGATGAAGTTCAACTTTTGTTTGTTCAAAATACAAAGATATTCAAATACTAATTTACTTTATTACTAAAATTATTTTTTGAATTGGTCAATCAGGTTACTCAATTATGCTTAATGGAATAACATTTTCTAACCTTTAAAATAGGAAATACCCCAAAGTAAATTTAAATTTAACAAAAAACTTTCAAACAAAGCAATATCCAAACTAAAACTTATAAAATTAAAACATGTGTACATGTATACTTTTGTGTGGGTATAAACCAGTTCTTATTAATTAAACGATTTATGGTGATAGTTTGTTATCTTATAACAATTGCATCTTTAATAATTTTCTTATACACTCACAATGCATTGGAAGGTAATGCGCCACGATGAAATTGTAAGGGCCGATTTTTCAATGGCCAGATAAAACTTATCGGAGAAATAAACTATAAGACGGCAAAAATAAGGACACGTTACTACTGACACTTACTCCTACAAATAAAGTGTCCATAATTTTGCCATCTTATAGTTTATTTCTCCGATAAGTTTTATCTGGCCATTGAAAAACCGGCCCTTAGTTTGGTATTTCAGATCATGTCTTAATAGAATAATAGATATGAGCGAGTTGAGCGAAGCGATTAACAATAAACTACCTGTTTTGAATTGTACAAGTCGTTATTGAATATTGAATATTGATGCCTAAGTATGTTAGTTCATGACACGCTATTTATAAAAGCTGAAGGTTTATCTTTGTTCGATCATGTAACCTGTTGCAAATAAATGTAATTAATTATCTCCATATTTGGATGCATTAGAAGTGCAGTGACATACAAAAAATGTACGCGAACCCGGTTTGTGTTAACTACGCACAGAAAGTTTGACGTAATTGGTAAATCGTTGTGTCTACTTCAGTTTTGCAGAACAAAACATATTCATTATAAACAAATTATATTATAAAAGCACTTTTAAAAGAAGTTCTAACACAAAAGCGTAAAGAAAAGTAATAATTGTAAGTGATTTTGTTTACAATAATAAACAACTAAGAAATTAATGACCAAGAGTGTAGCCGCTTCAATAGTCCATTTATAGTTCGTAGGTCAGTAATTTTAATGAGGTTTACGACCCAGATTGTAAACAATCAACTCCAATACCTAAATGATGACAAATGCAATTTACATAATTATATAGCTTTGCAATGTTTGTAAACATTTGCTAATATGTTTATTACAAACCCCTTATGTGAATTCTTCTTTACCTCAACAAATTATGTAACATAAATAACATAACATTATTTTCATTTTTGTTTTTATATTGCCAAAGTGATCTAGTTAACGAGTTAGAAGTATGTTCAAGTTATCTACAGTTACTAATGTTTAATGTTTACATATTGTTGCTTTAATGGAGCGATATTAAAAAAATTGAATGCTACCGATTTAAAAAATAGGTACATCACAAACTACCAAAACAAACCCCATGTGCAGCAAAGGCGCCAATTAAGACAACAAAAATAGCAATTAAAATATATGTATTCCTAAATTTTACGGAAAGATATTTTAGTTTAAAAGCAAAGATAATATATGCAGATACTATTGTTCAATTGCTAGTATGTTTTGTAAGAATAATACAGTAATAGAAAGACAGAACAGGTAGTCGATTTTTGTTTCATATATTAAAACTAAAACATAATGGTTTTGTGTTTAGCTAAATTACTGAACAACGATACAATAAAAATTAACAAGAAATATGTTTGAAAGTGATAATCGTTGCTGCATAGTGCTTCAACATTGTTTCTTCTTTTTGTACGGCACGTAAATCAACAACTACCTACTACACAAGATAAAACATCGACTTAAGATTTAGCTGTGGTACTAGTTTTTGTTCAAAAGTGTCTGTACTAAACCAAAAATCATAAAAAAAATATTTAGTCCCATTAAACGACGTCCTAAATATAAAAAAAATATAAAAATTAGATAACACTTTACTAGATTAGGAGAATATATATAATTTTAGTTTTACGACGCATCAATAGAATTAAGTCTTTTTTTTTATTGAATAGTGGGCAAACGAGCAGACGTATCACCTGATGGTAAGCGATTACCGCCGCCCATGGACACCCGCAACACCAAAGGCGTCACAAGTGCGTTGCCGACATTTGGGGGATGGGAAAGGGGATGGGGGAGGGGTTGAGGTATGGGCCTCCGTCATTCCTATCCATCCATCCTAAGTCATTGTTAATATTTCCAGTTCTTCATTTTACTTATCCTATCACCCAATATGCGTCCCGGAAATGTTTGTTTGCACATTGAATTAACTGGAATGTGTTAATTTTCGACTTGAAACTGGTTACCCACTGATCCTTTATAGCCATAACTTAACTGAGTACTTATGCAATAAGTAAACACCTATGACATGCTCTATTGACTCCTAAGTGTGGCTATTTTATACCATGGTCAACAACTAATGGCGGACGAGGATTTTAACGTTAATGATTTGATTTATGATTTATTCATTTATATTTATAACTCGTTAATGGATATTTTATTTCTCTAGAAAAAATGTAATACGAGTAAAACACGTGATGTGTTTAAATAGTCTCTTGTGTACATAACATATTATAGGGCGTTTAGAGAAAAAAATAAAGATGCAAAGGTTTTGCTTCAAAAATTAAGAAAGTATATGAAATGACTTGTATAAAATAAAAGTGACTCGGAATTACGTTTTAATACTTCGAAATATACATATATAGTTTGAATTCTATTGGCAAACAAAATGCTCAGCATTCGTCATATCATCGTCATCGTTTTCTATTATATTACCTCGGTGATCGAACGTCTAGGACCGTTACCGAATAAAAACAAATCGCTTTAGAAACAATATTTTGGCCTAGTAGACCATGTCGGCCATATGGTTTGGCAAACAAGCCCTATGTATTAAGCTTTTCTTCTCTTTTCAATGTTATTCTCCTGCATAATTTTCTCCTTTAGTCAGCTCTTATAACTCCCACGGCACGCTTTGAATAGGGGTAGTGAGATTCTATATTCTTAACCACACGAGTCATGTATTGTGTGTATCGTAGGCGACAATTCATTTCATTATAATAACACAGTAAGCGTTTACGGAAGCGTGGTGAATTACAATGTCATTAAAATGTCAGAGTATGATAGTCTTAGGGATGTATTGTTTAATATATTGTGACGTGTTGATAATATCAGTTGACGTGTACAGTCAATTAGGCACGATATCTATTCAATTGCCTACTCTATTGATACTCGTTTAGCTATATTTACGTAGGCATGTATGGATAATACGTAATAGGTATGTGTAATTTGCTGGGCTTAATCTCTATAACGTTTATAATAATAGTATAAACAGGTTTAACAAAATAAAAAAACACTGTCTACAGACGTAAACATAATTGATGTAGCTGTAAAACGTGAATCACATTTCCAGCCCTTTAAGTAACGGAATATCTAAATAGTAAAAAATTAAGCCTAGGTGGTTAACCTCAAGGATTATTTTTTACAAGTTTTAATTTTAATGTTGATTTCAATTTCTCTATTCTTAGTACGGAAATAAAACTATATCACATTACAGCAGAAACATAGGCCCAGCAAATGAGACAAGAAAAGGGTTCTAGGCCCCTTGAAACTCGTGAGACGTAGTGTAAAGGAGGCCTCTTAGTTCTATGATTTCTATTTATAGCTAGTATACTTTCTTACGCTTTACACTAGCAGTGAACAAGTTGTCGTCTAGTTCTTCTAGTTTCCTAATATGAGAAACGAGTAATTAAAATACTCTAGACGATAAAAAATACTTTTAATTTCTGCTATTAAAACTCATTGCAGACGTCGGCTCATCCTGATTAATGGACATGTATTATAAATAGTAGCCATGCTTCAGTACACTTGAGGAAAGGTTGTAAGGAGAAGATTAGCAAAGAAAAGCGACACAGAAAAACTATTTGTTACGCCAACAGCGATTTAGTGAAAGTGACCGCTGCGAGTTAATGACCGATTTTATTTACGAAAGCCTCATTGATATGTTGACTATATTTTACATTTAAAAGTTAGATATTCTTCGATACCTATTACCAAGTAATAATATTTAAAAACATCTGTTGTTAAAAAAACATGTGCATCCAACTCGAACTTGAAAAAGTAAAATAGCTTAAAAACTACAATGGAATTTATAAAATATGTACAACTAAATCAGGCATTATGAGTGTCCATGAAATTTTTATACGAACATATAATATAATAATAAATATATATATAATAATAAATCTATGTAATGCAATTTTATTTTGATATGAAAGCAGTTTAAAATTATTACTTTAAATACTAACAGCTGTCAAAATTATGATGCTATTAAACATCGTCCAAAAGCTGCAATAAGTTACATACAACATTTGGAGACTGAATACAGTCAATTTCGTGTGGTGAGAAGTGGCCGTAAGCCGTGACTTGATGCGACCAGACTAAACTGGCATTATCCAGCATTGAGCCCTTAATAATATTTAACCAGTCTGATATGGCTGCAACTCTTGCGACTAAGTGACTGTAATTACAATGTGACATAAAGTCGTATCTAATTCGTCGAACTGTTGCATCACATTGTATTCTCAGTAAGTCATTTAAATTTTTTAGTTATTTTTTTTTAAGTAAGAAATCTTCTCACATAACCAAAATAACATCAAATTTCAGTGACAGGTTTATAAAAACAAAATATAATTTTCTTCTTGAACGATCGTTAGCTGGAATACAATCGATATACTTAGGTTCGATGTAATTTAATTGTATGAATCACGGTTTGGTACAAAAATTTTGACGATGAAATAATTACAAGAATTTCACGGTATATGATTAAAGGATATAGGATAATTTGAAATATTAGAAACTGTATAGAAATTTGTATACTTATGACTAAAGGTTTGAGGAGTATTTTTTAATCGAATATAGATTTATGTTTTTGCGATTTAAACGCGAATTTCTATGAAGTGCATATTTACGTGTGCCTTATGTATTGATTGACTTGCTACAATATTATCTATGCCTATATTATTGTCGAGGAATTTCCATCAATAATCTTACTTACTGTATTTTTTAATGTTACAACAACGTGTTCAAATATGTTTTGTAATGTCTATGATAAGCTGCATATTTACATGACTATTTGGTATAGTTGAAATCGTCTGGCGCTCAATGCCGATCAATTGATTCGAATTCAAATATTTATTTTATGACAACAAGTAATATTACACAGCTCATAGTTTTTATACAGAACAACTTATAGTCGAAATATCTAGAAATATATAACACTGAGACTTGGTAAGAGTATCTATTCAGAGGCTATCTTGATGAAAATTCAACCTACATATTCTATTCTTCACTCTCCACACTTTTCTCACTTTGTCTATGTATGCTTTCTAAGTAGCAAACTCCTTTTGGGAATATGTCAAAAACCATTTAAATCGCAGTCACACTGTGTCAGGAGTCGGGAATGATTCTTAGCACATAGGCGGTTCCTTGCAAACATGTATGTTATCTAGAAAAACATTAAGGCAGTCGGGTCCAATACTACGACTAAAGGTTAACGGCGACGCGACAACTGTTATTACGCCGTCATCAATATTAAAATAAGGATGTTGCATATTAATAATGACATTTGAAGGTCGATGGTGTTAATTAAATTCAGTTTAGTACATTACGATTCCGACCTCATAATAGTCCAGTTTGAGTGTATGAAATGCTATTAATGTTTTTGTGTTTGCTTGACTCTCCCAAAATATTGTATTTAAGATTAATATGAATAAAATTACCTACAAGACAGCATTGGAATCCTTTGACTTTAAAAAGGGTGTCAAGAAATGCTGCATTCTCTCGTCTCTCATGAGGATTAGAACGGTGGAGTAAATATAGGAGGCACAACGATCTCTCATCTACGATACGCGGATGATACCAGCCTTCTGGCCAGCATCGAAACTGAAATTATCAATGTCTATGCAGGCAGAATGGAGCGAATTAGCCTAGAAATGGGTTTCAAAATCAATTACAGCAAAACTAAGCTCATGGTGGTTGATCATGGCAATAAACCGGAATTCACGGGTGCTCTCATACTCAAAAAGTTGTTGGTATTCTCCATATTCATCTACAGAGCTAAGACATGGACGTTGAGGGAAGCTGGCCGCGACCGTATCGATGCTTATGAAATGTAGTGCTGGAGGTGATTTCTTAAGATACCATGGACGGCCTTCCGCACAAATGTGTCTACTTTGCACGATAATAAAATACTAAGACTCAACTCGCTTCAAAATGCCTGCGAAAAATTCTAGATTTCTTCGGTCACATCTCCAGGGAAGAAAGGAACAACCTCGAGCAACTCATGGTCACCGAGTCACCGGGAATGTGGACGGCAAAAGACCGAGAGGACGTAGTCCAATTAGGTGGACTGACCAGATCCGAATAGCCTTGGACGCCAATCTACACGTTGCTCTTCATTCAAACAAAGAGAGCAATAAGTGACGAGCAACTGTTCGGCATAAGATACCACACATAGGGAATCATGAATTTAGGTTCTATCTAGGTTTAAATGAGGCTATTTAGGCGAGAAAAGTGAGTTAAATGAGATCATTTAACTCACTTTTCTAGCCAAATATTGTCGAAGCATATTTTTAATATAAATTATTTCTAGTACAGTCTAAACTGTAATTGTTTTTTTTTGTTTTACGTTACTTATATTATTATACTCAAAAATATATCCACACATTAAAATTGTCTGTTTTTATTCATTAAATTGACAATGGTACAGAGAGGAACAGCATTATATTTAAATTGAAATATTTAACAATACCTAACAAAATGAAACATAATCATATTGTGGACAACAAACTATGACAACATTCTGAATAGGTATCTCTATGAATGGTTTTCGATATTCGCTATTTCAACATGCTATTGTGTACTATATTGTACTGTTTAGCTAAGTAGAACTATTTTTTTACCAAACCTATGTATAGCTTTAATGGCGACGTTGTGACGAAGGTGATTATAAATGCACATAAATGCACTGTGACTAATTTATACAAACACCTGAAAATAGTAATTTCAAGAGTTGCGTCATCGTCAACAAAAACAATTGGAATTTCCGTGCGGTAGCTCCTACATACGGATATTTTTTAAGTGAAATAATGAAGTTACTCGAAACTAACATTTGAGACTTAAATTGTATATTAAAATATTTGCAACTTACTTAAGTGTATGAATTTTTACTCACTTGCATCTCTTGTATTCATTTTCAACAGATTTTCATAAATTTAATTTCAGAAGCCTTGCAATGGTTTCCGCCGACGAATTAGAAAAAAGGTGCTGTTCAACGATATCGTTAGGTGCATAAAAACCAATAGAACCGATAGCAGACATAACGAGATGTCGTCTATAAAATACGAAAATGTAAAATCACCTTCCAAGTCTAACATTCGCACAGAAGCTATTTCTTATCATCATAAAACAAGAAAATGTTTAAAAAACTACAACCTGACGTAGTAAAAAGTGATATTGCATATGTCTCCCTGACTTTTATGATTAGTCTTCGTTGTGGCTTCACCGCTGTCGGCTAATAACAATCTTGGAGCGGTTAATAAAATCTTAGCAATATTTGTCTATGAGCAGTCGAGCCAATCATCGTTATAGGCGGCATTGCTTGTGATCATAACTTGATGACCCATGGGTCAATCACTACATATAAAAATAAATGTGACGTTACTACTGTTAATTTTTTCCACGAACTCAGAATTAGAGAAAAAAACATTGCCGCTTGAGTTCTATCGCTCCTGCTGTGAGAATTGTTAGTTCGATATAATGTTTGAAATACTATTTCAAGATCTCTTTATTGCCTATTTTTACTAATAAAAAATATATAATTGCCAGTTAAATAATTTCTATCTAAATTCCCATAAAAACCTTCATGACACTAACACTTTTTTACCTACTGTTTCGGTTCTGTACGGTTTCGCACTGTTCGTATTGTTGTAAAGGTAAAACAACTGCGGATAACACCGTAGGGTGCCGCAAGTCTAAAAAAGAATACTACCTAAGATACTCACTATAACATTGCTTATCTGCCAGTTAAAGTTCTGTCAAAATCGGTCCAGCTGTTCTTGACATGAGCCGGTACAAACAGACACGGGCAGGCAGACGGAGAGACAGAGAAAAATTAAAATGTCTTTTTTATGTAAATCTAAATATATAAAAGTATTATGTCGCGGTGTCTGTTACCAAACTACTCCGAAACGGCTGGACTGACTAATATGAAATTTTGTGAGCATATCGTGTAGGTCTGAGAATATATTATTCATTTAATTTTCGTACCCCTAAATAATAAGGGTGATCCACACCGAATTTTTTATGCAAAACATCGTTTGCCGGGTCAGCTGCGTATCGTAAATATATTTGTGAAAAGCAGTTAATTCGAAATTACAAACAGACACTTCAATTTTACGTATTTGTGTAGGTGTATGGATAAAAATATTGCAATTGTACCGTTTAATATTAGAAAATAATATTCAAGTACATTCACTACAACGTTGCACAAGGGTGGTCTATAAAATAACAGGTACCTACTGCAAAAATTGCAATCTTTTGTGGTATAAAAAGTGGCTGCGGTTTTCAGCTGTCTGTCGGTTTGATCTATGAGGCTTTGGAAAATATAGTACCAATAAACAACGTACATATTGCGGTCAGATTCTACAATCGACCCATTCATGTGTTTAACAATTTTATTAAATTGAAGTAATTTTTGAAAAGTCATAACATGTCGTCTTCAATCGACCTAAAAAAATCCAGAGAATAAGATGTATTCAACAACAAACATCACAAATGTATGCAAGATCATCTATACTAACATTACACACTAGTAGACATGGCGAATTTCGTATGGACATATTTTTATTTGGTAAATATTTTCTAATTTTCTGAAAATTTTGTTTTAGTGGTATCTTACAGTCGCGGAAAATAACCGGTTATCTATTAATTTTCTTCTATACAAACCTTGTCCTAACCGTAACGAGCACATAAATAAAGAATTATCCAATTTGATGCAGTCGATCAGAAGTTATTTCGGCGATTCATTTTATTTATATAGATTCAAAAAAACTCTGTCCGTCTGTTACATTTTTACGGCTAAGCCGCTGCACCGAAATGAATGAGGAGTTGAGGAAGGACATAGGCCACTCTTTACTGCGATAACTGAAATACACGCAGGCGGAGGCGTGGACAAAGGCTAGTTTCGTATAAACTTAATACTATTTTAAAATTATGAATGTAAATGATGGACATTAAATAATATCTTCATATATCACAATTTATTATTTATTGAAATGAGTTTCCTCTCAAGGAGTAAAGGTTTTTCCGTATTGATGAACATTAGTGACAATAATATAGACGCTCTGTTGATAGAAAACATTGTAAACAGGAATTGAGTTAAATAGAAATATATTATCCTTTTCATCGGCTCATCACTTTATGCAAATTGCTTTGTGATTGAATGTTCACTTCCTTCAATAACATTACGTGAATGTGACATGTAATAGGAGAGGTTATAAGTTAAATAAAACACTAGCCTTTTATGTGTATCTTCAACATTCCATCTATCGCTTTATGTAATTTTTGCAATGGAAACTGATGGTGGAGATCGCTTTTTGTTTTTTCGAAATTTCATCGCTTCTAAATTTTTTATACTTTGTTTTATTAAATTGATCACCACGAAGACTTGAAGTCTCATGATTTGAAGACTTTCAATACTTGACATTGGCGGAAACAGCTGATTAAATGGTTGCCATTTCATCAAAAGAAGAATAAGCAATCTGATAGTAAAAAAGTAATGCAAGTAGATGACAAATTGCTCACCACAAAAACTATTAAAATTTATATACCCGAAATAGTGATGATACTAATTTTTCCGACAACGGTGAAGTCTTAGAGTATAATATTTAACAGTCCATGTACGAGTATGTTCCACCGTAGCGCGTAAACCGATTATATTCAATAAAGTGTCAATAGATTTAAGTCAATATTAATAATGACCCGGGTGACGGTAAATATATAAATAAATTTAAAAAACAAACAACCCCATATAAATTACATCAAATAAATATGAGTAACTACTTGGGTTAAATCGAAAGAATTGTACTGTAATAGCAGAAATTACCAAAAATAAATAGATTTAGTACTAAAGTAACAAATTGGGCCATGAAGATTAATTTGGGGACACTCCGTCCATGGTTCGAATTGTAGGCATTTTTTTCCCTTTGCACAAATAATACCTATAATTGTAGCCATTGTCGCTTAAGATGTTGTAGACATAATCATTATAAATGATTGACACGCAACATCTTTGCAAGTATACATCTTTCGCTAATGTTTACATTGCGTTTTAAAACCTCAATGTTTGTATAGAATCCTTCTGAATCTGAAGGCAAAACACGAATTATGTAATATGTAAGCTTAAGTTGTTTGTTTAGCTAATAAATGATACATCTGGCCTGATTACAATTATTTAAGTTCAAGGTTGTTCAAGGTTCATACAAAATAAACCGGCTTTCTCATTAGATTTAAAACAGTCGTAGGTCAGGAAAAGATCAATTTACATGGTACTCGTATATCCATTTACAATAAAATCTATGTATATTTTTGTAATAAACTACATTAAGAGAATGGATACTTGTTCGAGTCAAGATCGAGTTGCGGAATAATGGATTAGAATAGGTACTGAAATTGTATGGAACCGATGCCGAATTGTCTATAATGATTACCGTTGTAACGAATAAGGGCCGTACTCAGTCACCTATCTCTAGTTAAAACATGTTTTCATGAAGGTTCAATATTCTTGTGAAATAAACGTGTAAAAAAAAATTTAGTTTTTTTTAAATTTAGACCATTTTCAATAATCTATCTCTAGTTGGAACTGGAGGTAGGTTATAGAAAAAGGCTTTATGTATATTTATAGGTGCTTCGTATACACTTTACAATAATGCACTTGAAATAGTTTTGAGTACTCTGTAAAATATAATAAACATTATATTTTTACTGTAAAGGAATGTTTTTACAATCACTTTTTTACGTCTAAATGATGCAAATAGAACTGTAGATTAAAGATATTGGTAATTAAATTCCGTGGTTTTTTCTTAACATCTCAGAAACAATTAAAAGCAACAATTCAGCGAAATCTGGTCACTACTAAATTCTTATATAACCATCACAAGGAAAGTACATAAAGGTAATTTAAACGTAATAATAAAATAATGTTATCGTCGGTAGCACACTCACACTAGGATATTTATATAAATAGTAAATGCTCTATTAAAACTATAGTGATGCAGTACACATATAACACTTTAACAATAAAATCAAATATTGCCAATATCTATAATACGAGTAAAGCAGTAATAACTTATATTTCAATGTGAAGGTATCACATTGAAATATGAGTTATTATTATTGTCAATAAAATTATTTAAAAGTAATGTAGGCAGCCTGATGTTTTATTTTCAAACAAATGAAATATAGTTTTTATCACAGACATTTGAATAACAATTAAAATCAACCAAACTATCAATATTCTTAGCAATAAAAACACAATATCGCGGTATGAGTATTAATTTGATATCGGTGTGAATGTTTTATAAAATAATTTAACGCTGCGCGATTAACAATAATTTGTATTTCCCCTTTGTAATTTATATTGCCACGAATAATAATTTTGTATAAAACGCAGTTTTAAGAATAAATGCTATATTCGAATACTAGTATACACATATGTGAATAAATATAATAATTATGAATCAAATTCAGTGTTACGAATAAATGTTCTATTGGAATATCACTGTAGTGATTACGAGTACAGTGACACTTATGTCACCGACTTATTTTGGTTCAAATTCGATTGAGGTCAAGTCAATCATGATACTTATAGTTAATGATTACTGTCACGGATCTATCATCGATTAAGACGACATCAAAGCGACACAGATAACATACAATCAAGAATGTCCGAGCTTTAATGATTGATTGATATTCATAATACAAAATGCTAACTATTAACTGGATTTTACCTATCTGTAATATTACTTATGTCAATAGCATTACATACCTAAATTATGTGTTAAGCCATATTAAGTTTTAAAGACATAAATTATCAGAAAACAGTAGCTCCCTTAATATACCTATTTAAGTTTCGTGATACAGTGGGTGTACCAGGGTGGGGCTCACCCCACCCCACTTCCCTGGATTTGTTTTACGATAAAAGTTATAAGTCTTTTATCGATAAAATTAAAGAAAATGAACTTTTACTGGCATAGTCTTATTCTACTGCCACAATTAAAAGTTCATTCACCACACTCACACGCGTAAAACTATGGCTGAGATCGGCTTATGGACAAAGGTAGATTAAATGGCTTTTTGTGCTTAGTGTACATAGACAATTTGTTAACGTTATGGGCAATTCTTTCACGGAAGATGTCTTAAGCCATTTTGCTGAAGACCTTCAAAAGTTACTTTTAATATAGCTATTCTATAATTAAAGAATTTATATTAAAAAAATCATTTTTTTATGTTCATTTGTTTGTTAGTGTTATTTGTTAGTAGGTGTTTTAAGAAAAACAATTTGACACCCCCACCCTCCCATTTCCTGGCCCAAAACCTGGGTAAGCCCATGGATACATTACTACAGTTTTTTGTTTGTGTTGTTGAACTCGTTAAACTCGTCAGCAAAAATCTTTATATTTTAGCCAATGTATAAAAAAGTTATATACGGCAACCTTCCTCAAGAATCACTCTATATATAAGTATAAACCGAATAAAAATCCGTGCAGTAGTTTGAGTTTATCGCGAACAGATAGACAGACAAATACGGCGGTGGACTTTGTTTTATAATATGAAGTGATTAGATAATAGTAAATTGGTAGCGGTAAATAAACAGTGTCGGCAACAGTGTCTTATAAGACTTGAACAACATATATATAAAACTCCTAACTGCTTGTAGTATCGTTAAATATAAATTAATCTTGAACATTTGCTTACCAATTTAATATGTAAATATTTTAGAATGTAGTTATAACATTCAGAAATGTATTTTTAAACTAATGCACGTCTCTTGCAGGTAAAGAGAGTTGCACCTAAAAAACTTAAACTTTCACCATTCAACTAATAAATTGTATAAATTTTAGTGAAATCCGTAATATTAAATATCTACAGATTTCACTAGATCTAACGGAACGGTACGGAAACGATGCCTAGAAGATGTCCACATTTTAATAGTGAATATCCATTGGCATAAATAGGAATTGACACATTATTACATGTTCGCATCTGAATAAGAATAATTCACTCTTAGTTGTTTTAATTTGTTATATTTTTATAGCTTATAGTATAATTCATATGCCTAAAATAAATTATGATACAATTCTTAACAATTAATAACCAAAATGTATATTTTTGACTTTGTTTTATTTCTGTTGTGGAGAACCTTGAGGGAGGCCTTGTCCAGCAGTGAACTTATTTTGACTGAGATGATGAGGATTATAAGCATATTCTATTTGCTAGAACAAATAAAATAAACAAACTTCATGATTCGTGTCAAGAACTGAAAGCAACTGAAAGCGTGGAGGGAACAAAATTTCCAAAAACGTATTCTCTATAAAACATTAATTAAATATACTGTATTTATAAATATACACATAGTATAGATTTTATCTCTGATATTATGTACTTACTTAAAAATATTTCATTTGGATTTGATTTTCAATTCACATCAGCGAACTTTAATGGTCCACTGCCAGTTAGACATAGGCCTCTCTTTAGAAACGAGGTCTTGACGTATTTATGTGCCGGATTGATGGCAATTTAGTTTAGTACGTATTGTTCGTAGACATCTCTTAAAGGGATCGTCGGAAAATCTGGGCGTTCTAATATTGGTACAAATTTTGTTTTCGTATTTACAGGAAGTTAGTGCCTACATGGACGTAAAGATATGTAAATATACATCAACAACTATATCGTACATGAACTTAGAAAATAAACTATACCTATAAATCCATTTAAAATCTCCCTTTCTTGAAAACGGAATACTTTAGAATTTCTGAGTGTCAGATATAATAATAAAGTTAAATTCACGTTTAGTCCATTCGTTTAGTGTGGGTGCACCCGCATGCAATTGTATTTTTGTTGTAAAATACGAATATATTAATTCATAAAACGGTGTAAACTGACAAATCATACTTGCTTGTGGGTGTACGCCGCAGGTGAACCTTTTGATTTTGTAGCGGCTTGCCACACGTGTGACGGTGGCGTGATCAAGGTACGGCGTATCTGAATAGATTATACGGTAAAAAATAGTAATGTCCTTTCGAAAACAATAATATAATATTACTTTTTGACTACCCGACTACGACCTAAAGGAATAGTAATAAGGTTTTGGAAATCTGTATATATTTTAGGTATCAATAAATTCGTAATAACAGCCCAGGTGATACAGGCTACATAAATTTTATCCAATTCTTTTTAAACTTTTCTTATTTTTTGTATTGGGGGCAAACGAGCAGACGTATCGCCTGATGGTAAGCGATTACCGCCTATGGACACCCGCAACACTACAGGCGTTACAAGTGCGTTGCCGGCCTTTTAGGAAGGCCTTTCTTGAAGGTTTGAAGGTCGTATAGGTCCGGGAACACCGCAGGCGTCAGCTCATTCCACAGTTCTTGTTTAATTATTAAAGATAATCTAACACAGGACTTTAAGAACCTAATTTTTTTTTCATAACAAAAATAACTAGAAACTCTTTGAGCACGTAACTAATTATTATATAGGTATGTATGATATTTTCCGTTCTGTTGTACAGAGATAAATCAAGCGTGAAGCTGAAAAATCGAAGGTTGTGTCACCGTTTTGACACAATCGTACTTCGTTGTATTTATTACTGTATATATGTTACTGTATAGCTATAGGTATACTTAAACTGTTTAAGTATTTTTTTAAAGACAACCCTAGGGAATATATATATTTTCGTCTACAGAAAAATTATAAAATTCTTTAAAATGTACACAAATAGTACCTAGACTAAAAACAAAACACGAAAAGTGTTGTCTCATGTAGGGATTGAACCCACAATACTTAGTGCACTAAGATGAAGTGAGGTCACCGCTTGAACCACTACGTTATTTGTGTAGTTTATGGACACGTATATACAATTTGAGGAATTGGACGAACAAGAAGTATTGGTGTCTGTTTACACAGATTTCACCGACACAGGAAGAGTAACGCATGTTAAAGTCCATGTCAACATCGATTGTTAGTAATTCATCATGAACACCACATTTCAATCGTTCAATTCTACAATAGAATAGCAACCTGTTTACACAGAAAACATTTAATAGTCGTATATTAACACTACTGTATTCAATGACGATGTCAATAGCCTCTTAAGAATTGGTTTCGACATCGAGGACAATATAATAATAAAAAGAAGTTTGCGTCTTGTCAAGCGATTTCATTTTAGACGCAAGTTGAAAAAAAACTAGTATCGAATACAAATAAGTGAGTGATTGTCATAACTAAAAAATGTAAATTTAATTTTGGCAGAGTATAGTTGTCATCGCAATGTTACATCCTCTACGTAAAATGACTATATTATTATTATTATGACTTCTATATATCATGACAAAATTTAACCTCAGTGTAGAAGTTTTTGATTTTCTCAAACGCACACATACCAACTTAACATTTTATATACTATGTAGATTACTTTTAAATATTTTTTTCTCTATCGTAAATAGATATTAATAAAACCAGGAGTAGTTGAAAAGTGACATAATTTTAAGGCAATATCCATCTACGGCAGCAATACGCTACAATAACTTAATGCATCTTTAATCTCGTCTATACGTTTATCAAGTTATAAACTTAAAAATGTACAATGTACGAGTAGGTATGTATTGAAAAGCAATGAAGATGGAAAAATAAAACAGTAATACATACTACGTGTTTGTTGTTATCGCGACTCAGATGCAGTGTCCCCGCGGTCCAGTGGCGGGGTCCAGGCGAATGGCAGGCCAGTCCTCGGCGACTACAACCAGACCACACCGGTTAGAGCCGGTTTATACTAGATCGCAAAGCCATCCGTCGCAACAGCCAACGCCAGCAATTGAATACTTCGTCTTACGTTACACTTGAATATAGATGTTGTTGTGGTTGTTTGAAGACAGTTGTTGTATATAATTATTGCTATTTTCGTATCTAAGTTAAAATAGTACTGGTAATTCAAAAATTGAGCCTGGAAAATGAAATTATCCGTAATTCCTAATGTGTGTTTATACATAGTACACATAGGCAAGTAAGTACTTATAAAAACAAATATTAAGATGATTATAAAATGAAATTTATAGTCTAACTAAATGTACTATTGATATACTTTAATATTTCTTTACTATAAAACTTCAAGTAAATCGATTTATAAAAAAATATGACATTCATCTCTTTGTTTATATTTCATTCGTAAGCTCATACATTCTCGAGTCGTACAAAAAACTTATCGAGGAAACGTTTTTATATGTCAATTTAATATGTAAGTATAATAAACGCAATTGACATATTTAGTTTTATTACCATACTATTATATGTGTTTTTTTTTGTCTTTTACTTATACGCTTACTAATAAACTAGTTTATTACAAATACTAGTTCTAATCTGCGCAACCAATGTGGAGGTTTAGAACTTGTATATTGAGCAAATATATAATAATATTTATAACGTCAATATGTAAGGCATAAAATAATGTTTGAGAAGTATAGTAATTAAACATGTTTTGAAGAACGTGGTCCTCCTTTTGAGATCTTAGAATTTTAGTGTTTACACAACTTAAATACGCTGATCAAGTTTGTATGGTCCTAGTATATCTTTCGTCACTTCAACCGCTTGTGTATTGTAGAATTACTTAATGTATGTATAAGAAATAGCGCTAATTTCTTGTGATTAATATTATGGAAAAGCAGTTAGTCCAGTTATGGAAAGTGATGAATGTTGATCAAATAATGTATCGGTAATCGCAGAAAATGTAGCTTAGATTTATACAACAACAAAAAACCAACTACTGAATGATGAAGTAAAACTAAATTACTTGTCTCCAAAAATAGATACCTGTCATAATAAAAGGATTATTTTCATATAACAAGAAACATATGTTTTGTAAACAAATTGCTAAAATTGCTCGATTCTGACAAGGGTAATAATGGAGCGTTCCGCTGGCTAGTTTGATTATTATTAACGCAAGACGTAAGGCATATTAGTTTTAATTACCGTGAATTGTTTGTTACTTTATAAAGCACCATTGTGTTAGTAGCTTCGGTAAAATATATACTCTTTGAGTAGAGTTCCACGAAAAATAATCAGGTTTTGTATCGTTTCACTAGGTTTTATTATTACATCAAACCTTTGAAGATTTATAACAAGCATTGTATTGATGTTATCTGATTAAAAATATTTTTGTATATGCATATATATCTATACTATTTTACTTACATTATAATGAAACTATATAATGGATAGATAGCTGACTGGAATTCTAGGTATGTGAATTTCATAGGCGGAAAAAGCTCGACTTATAATTCCACGCTGATGCATCAACATATTATTAGAATTCCACCGCTGAACTATTTATTTATATCTTAAGTTCCCCAGCTTAGATCACCATAGTCAATTAATTCGTTTGTCGCGAATACAAGGATATACAAAGAATATAGTTTCCTTCAATGAATAAGGTTCTATGGTTTAATTTTATTACGAATGCCATTTAACAAAACCATGTTCTTCATTTTTTTAATTTTCGTACTCGATGTAAAAAATAATTGGAAATTAAAAAGAATGTTAGTATCGAAAATAACGTGTACAACGAATAATTTTATAACAGTATGATTATAATTATAGTTTTCTATCGAAAACCTAACGCAAAATTATTTATTCACTTTTATAACCTTCCGAGATGTGTTACATCAGCAGACGTAGGTATTTGTAATAAGGATATTATTTAATATTCAGGTTTATAAGACAGGGGATTTCCCTAGCACAGTTCACAGTTTACGGTAATCGTATCACAATACTACGACATTTATATAAGAGCTTTAAATATACAACATACAACTACTGATGCTCAGAAATGCAGGTACTGATTGCCTGCATTTCTGAGCTAATACTTTAGAAAACTTTCTTTCTACAGATATAATTAAACTGTATGGGATATTCCCATAAATTCCAAAAATCCTTTATCATGAAACTTTATACACCTAAAACGTAGTAGACGTTAAATATTATTAAATTAACAAACTTTAAGCCGTGTTACTTGAAGTTTCTTAATTTGATAATAATAAAATTTAAGTAACATAAACAAGTATGACGACTAATATTCTCAGTTATTTGCTTTATGAGAAATTCCATGTGTGCAAGGCTTATGATGTGATCTTTCACGACTCTTAGCGTTGTTGCAATAACACGCACTGGTAAACAAATGCATTTTATCTTTCATTTTATCTTTTCCTTATACTAATTATTACTGGAGGTTTTTTTTATTATACATACCATGTCTAAAGGTCATACGAAGACTTCGTGGACAACGGATATGTAATATCTGTTTATATTATATAATTGGTGAAACTACGTCATAGACTTAATTTTACTAATTCCGGTTGTTTTTGTATTTCGCACGTCACAAGCGACAATTGTAGGATCAGTGGTTTAATTTACCTCTTTTTAAAATTAAAACCAGCATACTTCTTGTAATTACTAGTAAACTCCTTGTTTAGGTAAGCCATAAAAGTATATTTGTTTCAGTACATTTCGAGTAGCTCATCAGAAACAGCTTCAGGATTTTAAAATCCTACTTTATCTAATCCTCTCTGATACAAGTGTAACGCCATGAATATTCAGTTTTTTTATTGTAAAACCCCCATCGAAAATGATGTTACAAACACATTTTTTTGTGCGTAAACCATCCGTGCAAGATACAAAGATAGTGACTTTTGATTGTTGTTTTTACGGGGTTCTGTTTTTTACGAGAACTTAATTATTTCACGGAGTACCAACAGGTACTATATGAAATAAAGGAATATATATCTAAACGTACTAGTATGATCTAGCGATGGTTTGTGACGTTACCTCTTTTGTACCTGTAATATATCATTAAATATATAAAGATTGAATAACGTTAGCATAGAAAAAAAATTATCTTAGAAGACTGTAACTTACGGTAATGTTATATGTACGAGTATTATAAACGAGTACAAATACTAGTCTTGTTACAAATACCAAACGGTGTCCTTGGTCTTAAATAGGATACGAAAGTTTAGTTTCAATAAGTTCCACCTTTTATAAGTTATCTATGTCGTTCTAAGGGCAATCTAACAATTGAATATACTTCAGCCAGGCAAGTTTTTGCTCATGTCACGAAACGTGTCGAGATAAATTACATTATAACTACCAAAAATACAATTCAGTATTCATCGTTAATAATTCACACAGCTACATTATGTATAGAAAATGATAGGAATAACGTTCAAATTGTTTAAATAAAGGCTAAAAGTGACGAAACGTAGTTATTTTGTACAACTATGTATAATATTGCCTTTCACAATGCTTTAAACCGATTGATCTATGCAATTCGTTGATGATCATATTCTCTTTAAAAAACTCTTCGGTTTCTTGATACTAAAAATAATATTAGATCAATAGTGTCATTAGAACGATAAGGCCGAATTAACTATGCTACAAATACCCTTTCTTATATAGGTATAGGATCAAGAAAATTAGTTTTCATTTTTTGATAAAATGTTACGACATATAGGCTAACACTTGTCTTTCCTTTTTCATATTTTTAGTAGTATCAAATAAATATGATTTAAAACATTTATCATCAACATCCAAAAGATGTGCCGTTATATCTGCATCAAGCAACGAACAAATATTACGCTGTAGAGATTCCTTACAATTTGAAATAGTTGTTACTTAAAGACAGAACTACTGAATTTATTGTTATAGCAGCGATATTCTGTAATATGTAAAACGCCGATAACAAACACACACATGAGCGTAGACAATTTTTCATTACTGATGTGCACGACACGAACAACAGTGACTTATTGTTTCTGTGCAAGATGACGCTATGTAGTGCGCGCAAAAAACATTCATTTAATTTTATATTGTGCCAAATAATAAGTTGTTTAAAGAATCCCATCAGTTTCATTATATTCGCCTATACGATTGTTATAACTGTGGGTATGATTGGTACGAGCGTAGACATACAATTGGTACCAACGACCGCAAGTCGCTTGGGGTCATGTATACAAGAAAAACTGCAAAGTGTTACTGCAAACTACGGTGTACACAATTATAATTTCGTCATTCTCAAGTGCACATTCAGAAACTGCAATATTTTTCGATTAGTTTATTTGTAGTAGCTCGCCCAAATATACAGCGTTCGTTAAGAGTCTCATAAATGTATAAATACGAGTAGCAGCACTGTTTCCATGTAACGTGGGCTTAGGGCTTATGGTATTTTAATTGAAATAAGGGCCAGTAATAGTTTTTCTGGTCCTAGTAGTACAGGTACATGACCTTGGTCTCTGTGACCAATTGCAGTTTCACACCCGTGTTTTTATCCGAAATTTGTGGTAAGCCTTACCTTATAACCTTCCCTTAACATCTATTTATTTGCTTCTTCCATCTATAGGTATAAAAGGTATGTATTAGAAAAGTATTAATATAGATGGGGACAGACCCCATAGAATCTCCACCTGGGTAAAATACGTTTCATGTTTCTTAATTTGCTTATATTTGACAAAAAAAAACGAGGATGCAAAAGTGAACATGTTTAATTAATTTACCGCAAATAAACGGAAAACCATAAGATTGTTTGTTGCTCCTTCGCTAACCGCTACCACAATAGGTACCAATCGCACATTCTTAGTGGTTTCATTGTGTTGCAAATTCGCAAACACTATTCTGAAATCTGTGTAATATTTTGTTTATATTTGTAATGTACTATATATATATATACTACTTTAATTTATTTTTATACGTTGTTGTTTAATATAGATTGATGCTGATTTAAATCCACATTCTGAAGAGCTAAATAGTAGTAGTGTGCGTGAGACCAATGATTATTTGAAGGCTTTAAGTAAAATCACGTATTCCGAACTTATTTACAAAGGAATTATAAATGAAGTAAGTGATAAACGAAGCACAGAGTGCTACGTACCTATTACAGAAATACGCACCTGAATTATAACGGCAATTGTTTAACATTCTATTGTTTAGCACAAATTACACTGTAGGTCTCACATCTTGATCACATGAATACGAGTTTATATACTTATATATATATATTATGTGTCTATAGTCACTGTTGCCAAAGACATCCAAAGTCGTTTTACGTTCTTACAAACAGTTATGGACTCTTTAAAATTCTGAGATTAAATTTATTTGTTTATTTTATTATATAGCGGGCAAACGCCTGATGGTAAGCGATTACCGCCGCCCATGGACACCCGCAATACCAGAGGCGTTACAAGTGCGTTTCCGGCCTTAAAATGATTTAACTTCATTCAAAATTATGCAATAACTAGTTTTATATTCGTAAATCTGCTTCGAACAGCGCCCAACCAAAAACATACATTCTTGCCTGTATTCGGTTCCTGGGTTCAAATTTAACTTTATGTTAATAATGTTACATAAATGTCTTTAAATCAGACTGGCTGACCCATGTCCTCGTCATTGGGCGTATTTTGTTTATATATAGTCTATGAAACTAACAAATAATATTACTTTCTGTTGGTGAATGAATTTACGAAATCTGTTCAGTAGATCCAGAGAGTATCTCCTACAAACTCACAAACTTTACTTCTTTCTTAATACTACCTATATACCTATAGTAATATGGTATAGTTAGCATAGATTATATTAAGATGTGTATTAATTTGCGTACTTAATATATTTTTTATAAGTTGGTTCAACTAACATTAAGGTCGCATTATTTTTATTTGTCATTATTCGTATATTCGTTACAAATTCAGTTTTATTTTTGTATGAGAAATATTTAAAACAGGAATGTTTCTTAATTTTAATTAAACATTGAATGTTTTTTTAATTAATTTACTATTCCATTTAAATAATATGTAACTGTATATGAAGTATCTCACTTATTATAATTTTATACTATTTTAAAAGACTCTATTTGGAATTATTAATAATAATAATTCCGGTTTTCGAGGTTTTAGAAACGTCTAGGGTCGGTGTTCCTCCTTCCTTTAGGGTCGTTATATTATTTATCCTAACAAAATATATAAACGTATTGTATTACATATATATAATACTTCTACAACATGAATAGGTTAAATCAATTAATTATTTTCAACTAATCCAAACAAGTAAATTCTTAAAAAAATATTGAATTGAAGTATCAATTAATACCTACATATAGTGTTTTAATTGCATCGCCAAGAATACTTGTGATTTCCTCTTGCACATACACTGTACCTGCTTATCTCAGAGGAGATCTTTTGTTGTTTAAATTTTCTTATAACTACTGTTTAATAATGTGTTATTATTCATAATTTGATATTATTATTTTATATATTTATAATACAGAGACTACCAGGACCCGAGATTCTAATATTCACAACACCTTTTGCAATATCACTTCACATTAGATGTCAAGGTAAAATAAAATTCAAATAAATTAAATATTATTACTACCTGGTTTTTATTTAAGCCTAAATTTAAGACTCGACTCGATTAATAAATTACTTACGATTAACTCCGACTAATAATTGTGCTTCGACTAGTGAGACTTGGTGCTAATCGTAAAGAAATAATCTTAAAATATACTTGCTATTGAAATATGAGCAAGTTCGTAAAGGAAACAACTAATTATAAAATCTAATCGTAAATAAGTATATTAGTTTCTAAATTACCAATTTAATTTATGACAATAATATTCACTAAAGAGTTATTTTATTAAAAAAGAAAAATAGATGTTAAAAATTTGGGTTTTTGTTACTTAATTACGTCAGATCTGCTGAACGCATGAAATTTACCTGCATCCTTGATTTAATCTAACTCTATATAAAACGAAGCATAGACATTCTTACTCAGGTAATGCTATTTTTCTTGTCGTATTCAGAGTCGATTTATGCTTCGTGTAGATGTGGTTTGATAACAACCCTAGCACACACAGAGAACAGTAGATAGAATCTAGATGGGACTATAATTACTTCGCCTAGAATAACTTGATTATGTTATTTATAGTTGTGGTAAAGTCAGTTTTATTACACCAGTGCTACTTGTTAGAATTATTACGACGCTTAACTTTAATGGTAGATAACTTTTCGTATTATAATAGTTATATAACTTTATATTTAACTTTTTAACTTGTGCTTATACGTACGTTTGTACACATATTTACACATTCATGTTGTTGATCCTTTTTAAACGGATGTATTGGTCACAACTTACTACAAGATGAATTGTAAACTGGTCGTGTCAGACAGAAAGTAGGTATATATTTTCAAATTAAACAAGCATTATCCAGATCGGCTCATTACTGGTAAAGTTCTCCGCTAGCCAAAATTAGCACCGAATTCATACCTTGTTCCTTTTATTGAAGATAGTTTAAATGGCTGAATTATTAAACCAACTATAATAAAAGAAGCAGGTATATAACCAAAATAAAATTACAGTGTCAATTATATTATTGTAAGTTATAATCCGTACTGGTATAATAATTGTTTCATTGTAATATTATATTGTTTTATATACGAATATAATGAAGTATAATCTTTGACTTCCAGTAATGACTAATGGTTTAATTTCATATTAATTTTAAGTTAAAATAGTACATTACATTACCAATTCTACTTGGTTTTTCCAAATTAACAACATATTCTATTCTACAGCTATCCGACAGCTTCTCTTTTATATTAATATATTTAATTTACCTCAAATATTTATTTACAATACACGTCTTTCGTCCAGTTTTATGTTGTTGCAGACATCACTTATGGTAAAACCTTGTATTATAGAGATAACAAAATATGAATGGAAAATAAAATCGTTTGGCATTCGTCATGTGTAACCGCAAATAACTACATACTTAGTTATAACATAAGTATTTTTTTGTACTGCACTGTACGGTATTCAAATAAAAACAGGTAGGTAATATATTTCGCTCGTATAAATCGTGAGACCATTGTTTCGTTACTTTGAAAATAAACACGAAATATGTACTCGTAAACAACTTATTCGTATGTATGTGTATTTACGTGCGCAAGAGCATCCTTTATAAGGATTAGATCATTTTAGAATATTGTTTCGGCATGTCTACATAAAAGTTTTGTTAAACATTTTTGAAACCAAAGCGTCATTCCGTACACATACAACAATAATAGGAACAACTTCACACATCTGACACACGGCAGTCCGATCCTAAACTAGGTAAAGACTGTCACCATTATTTTTATATATTATAGAAAAATATACCCAGACACAGATTAAATGATCGTGCTTATCACACAATTATTTCTCCTGAGCTGGAGTCGAACTCACAACTCAGTAAGCTATTTGACCAAAACCCCGTTTTTGCACTCGTAGTATTTTATGTGTTGTCGTTTAGAAAGGTAACATCATTGTTTATTATATATCGTATGCTTTTCTAATACGTACTACTTTTTAATAACCAAGTTATGATGTCTGTCTGCCGGTTTTCAGTTCCCAACCGACCAAGATCATGATACCACGAGGCCATGAGGTCAATGTTAATACGCAATGAATCTTTAAACTATTTAGCACTCAAGAAACAGAATACTAATGAGCATATTTTTATTGACTGTACCAACAGTTAAAATTGTTTTATTACTAAATCGACGGCAAGGTCAGCTAACATTCAGCCTTCGATGGTATTTCTAAACATTTATATATTTAAAGTCTCGACGATCGCTTAAGGATATATACTTCCGCAGACATTGCAAAAAGTTTGCCAGAGAAAGTCAAATGTGAAATCACAAGCAGATACTCGTACAGGTACTGTTGGATGAGTAATATTTGTTTTGTTAAAGGACACACGTTTTTGCTTATAAATGTTCACTATTCTTATAATAATATTAACACGACATAATTATACAGTAGTAACCTAACACAGGATGGTCGGTATTTTATTATTATAACCTTCATTTTAGTTAAGGTAATATTCTGTATAAAAATGTTAGTTTATATCAATTCCGACTTGACCAATTGTAGTCATTTAAGTTGCCTTTCTCCATCGTCTAAGAAATAGCAGTTTTTGGAATCGTCCGTGGGACAACGAACTAATGTTTTTAAAACAACTTTATTTGTATAGATGTATAGAGAAATCGCTTCATCGCCGTAGCTCTCATGAGTTCAAACAACCTGGGGTTTTAGTAAATGCTTGTGTTTAATTGAAATCAAGGTAGGTAATCGTATAATTTACAATATAAAATATCGCGCCCTTAAAGTAGGTTAACACTTACTTATGTATTAGGTAAGATAAATATACACTTATCTCTGTTCTTTGTTTAATGAGCCACATATTATTTAACTTTAGTTAGGACCGGCTCGGAGAGCTATAAAGGTAAAGAGTAAAAAAAACATCAAAAGGTCTTATAATTTACATTGTATTTTGTTAATTATTCACTAATTTATATTATTCTTGGGAAACAACGTCACGGCGTCATTGTTTTATTACTAAATCGAAGCGATGGGTAGGCACTACTCAATAGAAATAAAAAAATAGATATTGTATGGCATTTCTGTAACATTTTTTCTAAAAATTGATCACGATGTAGATCCATTTGGATGTATAAATATACCTTGTTTGGAAGAAATATTAATCGACCAACTTACATAGTAACCCTATTTTGACCTGACCATAGCGAAGGCTAAAAGAAAGGTAATATTTTCGACACTCTATGTTATGTTTCTATGTCCTACCATAGCATCTAAACTACTGTACCTATTTAAAAAATGCGAATGTCAAAAGATTCGTAATCAGGTACCTAAGTTTTTATATAGACGGGTTATAGTTATATCAACTTCTTCTTGTATAAAAATCATAGATGTCTTGCTTTTATAAAAATGTTAGTCATTTAAAAATCTCAAGGTGGATTTTCCCGTTATCGCTGTATACCATTAACGATTCTCGCACGCATGCATAGATATTTATTGCATTGTAAAATTAAATAACTGAAAATATAACTTGTTTTTATATTTATTTACTATCATATACTTTATATAGCCCTGTTAGTACATTTTTAATAGTTTTTCTCCACGTGGAAAACCCTTAATTTCCCGAGGTTTTAAGTGTTTCTGTCAGCACCGTCAACAACCAGACTGATTCGATTTAGATGTTACTATTTATACCTAATATTTGTGTTATTAACAAACAAAATTATTTATTTACTTGGTACTATTAGGACACCAAGAGAAGCTCCCACTAACCGAATTTCTAGAAAAGAAAATTTCTGTTCAATTATCAGAAAAAAATGTTTTTACGCCATTTAATGTCAAAACGAAATCACTTGTAATACCGGTCACTTTGCAACCTTTTTTATTGTATATAAGTTATTATTATCATGTTGATTTTAGCGTCAAGAAGCAGTAAGTTTTTGCACTTATTGTGTTTAATGAAAATATAATGAGTTAGAATCTTAAAATAAATGAAGAATATTTTATAGTATTCATGTTTACTTATAAAAGTTCTAGAATAAACCATTCTTGTATTAACATCTCTACATGTACTGTTTTAATTGCTTCAATATTTGAACAAACCAGATTAAAAAGAGCGCTGAATAGTGAATATTGTTATACCAGTTTTAGATACCTAGATAGATACTCGTAGTTTGAATTCTCTAACAAGATATCTCCAAACATAATATCCTCATTCAATGCCGTTACCTGTACAAATCACAGAGACAAACATGTGACACTTAAAGTCAGTGGGCCACGCACACAGATACAGATGCTCATAGGTACAGTTACACCATACATACAGAATTCTACATGGATGACAACTGCAGGAGTAAAATGACCAAAGATTTGCTTTGTTTTTCTCAACTACAGGAGCGTTAAATATCAGTATCAGATCTTGACTTCCTCTGTGGTGCAGTGTAGCGTATGCGACTGCTATGCTTGAGGCCTAGGGTTCGATTCCCGGTCTGGACCAAATGTTTGTATGATCTGCAAACATTTGTTTCGAAGTTTGGGTGTTTTGTATGTATAATATTTATATATATACAAAAAAGTATTATATATTTATATCTGTTGTCTAGTTCCCTTAATACCAGCTCTGCTTAGCTTAGGAGTAGTATTTTGAAAACTAATTAGTTTAAGCTTAAAGCTAATTAGTTATCAAAATAGGCTATTTTTCAAACGTATGATAAATAAATCTGTAAAATATAATTTAATATCACGTGTGAATTGTTTTAAGTCAATGTGGAGAAGCATATTTAACAAAACCGCAATTTAATTTTTTTTAACACGCATGTCATTAATTAAAAATTTTTGCTGAAAATATTTTTAATGTAATTGTTGTATACTCCATATTTTAAAAATTCGTTAAAAATTAACTTCAGTATTCAGTCTGTCATTTATAATTATCAACAAATAAGACATATTTCCCACATTAGTCATTTAGAATGTGGTCAGTCGACGAACCGAACTAATCATGCAAATAAGCGTGTAAATGTTGTTGGCCAGCTAAAGTTGGATTATTTAAAGGTTATAAATTAATTATTACATTATCTAAGATACTGAACACGTTCGTTAATATAGGCACTATTTGCAACCTTAGTAGTATGACAAATATTGTTCTAAACGTGCTCTTATTAGCTTTGTAACAAACCATGTCAAAAACCTCACAAGTAACCTTTAACTACTTTTCACATTTGTTAGTTTTTTTTTATTGAATAGTGTGCAAACGTGAAGACGTATCACCTGATGGCAAGCGATTACCGCCGCCCATGGACACCGGCAACACCAAAGGCGTCACAAGTGCGTTGCCGACCTTTGGGGGATGGGAAGAGGGAATGGGTGGAGGGGTTGGGATATGGGCCTCCGGTATCCTCACTCACTCGGTGAAACACAGCGCAAGCGCTATTTCACACCGGTAACTAATAGGTGCATCTTGGACCTCCTAGTTGTACTGGCTGGTCAAAATTATTTTCAAGTAAAAATCCTTAATATCAGTCATAACAAACATTATCTGCCTCTGTGGCGTAGTGGTAGCGTATGCGACTGCTAAGCTTGCGGTCTCGGGTTCGATTTCCGGGTCGGACCAAATATTTGTATGATCTGCAAATATTTTTTTTGGAGTTTGGGTATTTTCTATGTATAATAGGTATGTATTTACAAAAAAAAAGTATATAAGTATTTATATCAGTTGTCTAGTACCCCTAACACAAGGTCTGCTTAGCTTGGGAATAGATGGCGTTGTGTGATCCGGAATATTGATTTATTTATTATTAAATGGAATTAAATTTAATTCGATAACAAATCGATTGTGTTGTGTCACCGAGTGTGTTGTACAAAATAGTTAATAGTGTTCTGTTCATTCACGGAAACGTTTATGTCAGAGTGTTATAAATATTGCACACTTTATGTTCGCGTCGTGCTTGCGTCTAACGCTTTCTAGACGTTCTCCTAAGCAATAAACATTAAACAATCACTTATCTCTAAGTATAAATTTAATGTTTATTTAGAACATTATTTATTTGCTTACGGGTGACATTATCGCTTTGTCATGCTTGTGCAGTTAAATTCGATAAGTAATTAACTTTGTAAACGTTTTATAGAAGAATGAATGCTAATTATCTGCTCATCTCCTTCTGCAACTTTTTTGCGAACTTCTGATATGCCTTTGGCTAGTCTGTTGTATAATAAATGTAAAACCTTGAATATAATTTCCTTTTTAAAGTGATATTCATAAAATGTTATGGTAATGTAACCTTAACTAACATGTATTTAAAGTCGAAAATTCAAATGTTCAACATCTAGAAAGCTATTCCAAACTGATCAAAATACTTTGAGAGGTTTAAAAAATGTTTTGATCGTAAAAAGTTCTTATCCTCGAGCAATAAATTGCTTTTTATGTTTATGTGCGCACGGAGACGTTGATTATGCCGATACAAAATTCTAATTAAAGGACACTGAATATATCCTGCGTTCTTCGTTGACAATGTAGATTCGTGTCAATGACAACCTATGACAATACACAGCACAGGCTACTTACTGCTTTGAATATTTTACCAACTCTAGGTAAATATAATATTGCCTCGCCTACAGATACTCGTTTACCTGTTTAAGACTGGATATTTGTGGCTATTCTTTCCTTTAGAACATAAATCTGCTAATATTAATTGAATACAATGAAATTGTGTACACTTACGCCCATATCATCGCGAGCAAGAGAGATTTTCAACAAAGTTGTGATGTATAAGTATTTATATTTGTACAAATTTTAATAGTTTAGAAATAAACTACCTTTAGATTCATGTTGAATTTCTTAGAAGGCAATAAAAACATATTTTAAAAGCAGTATATTTAACTTTGTGATAATAATCTAGTCAGTATGAGATTCGGTTGTGTTCGAGTTTATAAATTAATACGCGAATAACTCAACTATAGTCGGTATTTTTTTTTTGAAATTTTCTAAAAAGTAATCATACCTAGTTCGAAAAACCGTTAGAGCCGTTATAGATTATATAAATATACAAAAATTACCCTTTTAAAGATATTAGATAAACACACAGAAAAATATAGAGAGATAAAGTGCTCTTCATAATATGTATTAGGTACTTAAGATATGTTTGTTTTTCCTCATTACACTGTAGTCTTATTTGTATTCAATATAAAATGTCACGTAACAACAACATTATGCTCCATTTGTATTTTTGTATGATTATCACCGAACATTTGGTAAACGTCTATCGTCGACTGTTTGCGAGCTGTGCAACCATTTTGCGATACATCTATCACATTATTCAAAACGAGCTATTGATACGGAGGCTATTGCCTATTGTTTGAAAGATCACGAATGTATTGAAGAATTGTTTATCGTTTAGATATGGACTTGGCTTGCCGACGTTATAGCATGGACGATTGTTAAATAAATTAACCTTAGATGTAACACATTGGGGGGGTCGACACGTTCGAAACTCATTTAGATACTGTACGAATTACAAATTAAAAATATAATTTTGTTCAATTGCGTTCGAAGTTCATTAGCTCCAACTAGTATGTTCTTTTGCTTTTTGTGTCGATTGATTAGTTTTTATTCTTGGAATTGAATTCAGGTGCTTGTATTGCGATGAGCAACTTTGTATCCACCTCGGCCGATAAACTTGTTTGAGGTACCGTTCTCGGTTGGGACTTGCGAGTGAGAGTAATTACAGTTGCAGTTGCGGCGCCGCGCCGACCGTCTCTGGCTGAAAGTGTCGCCGGTAACCGGGCTGGTTTATCGGTTATATTCGTAGGTACTCATGTTTTGCGATTCTATTTCTTAAGCGAAGGCTATTTTCTCGCGAGGTACAAACAATTTATAAGAATTGAAACTGTGAGCAGACAGGGTTCTTATGATGATAACTGTTTTCTGTTGGTTTGTGGCCAGGGTTGTCGACAACGTCCTCTGATTATGTATAGATACACAACATTGTAAAAATTAGGTATTAGTGATATGAGCTGTTTATTAAAGGTTTAATGTTTTTTACTAAATGTACTGTAGTCATAAGTAGCATTTACATAGCTTACATGCGAATATTCATGGTTTTAGAAAGGTCTCTACGTACTTTTCTATTTAGAAATTCTCTCCGTCCGTACCTGTCCCTGGATAAGTTCGAATAATTTGCCGAAAGTACCGGTCCTCTAAATATAATTTTGACAAAGTACTAAGATACCTTACCACCATATTACGATAAACAAGACACACGTATATTTTTTGATAAATATATTTTCGATATTGAGCTCATTAAATCGAATGACGTCTGTACCCGCTGACGTCAGTACACCTAGAGACCGACCTTATGTTGTGGTCAATTATTAAATCTATCTGATGCAAATTTTTGATTATTACTGAATGAATTAATAATGCTTTAACGTCCTTTTAGATAATTTCGTGTTTCACGCTCAGAACTTCCGCTTTATTTGTGTACCGGAACATAATATGTTTTGTATGCATAATATGTATTCTTTCGGGTCGAATGATCTTCCTAGCTTGAGGTCGTTCATGTTGAGGTAAGTTATGTTGAGGTTACTTCTCGTATGAAGATCGAATACAGATACAATTGATTCAATTTAAACAAAGTGAATTGATACACTAGGTAATGTAAGGTGTAAAATAGAAAATAAATAAATGAAAAAGTTTTTATATTATTTTAAAAGAATAAATGACAGTCAATTCGCACACAGTCTCATTAATTTAAAAAAATGTAATTTAATATAAAAAGATAACTAGCGCTAACTTCCTACAATTCCGAGTTATTCTTGCACAAATACTGTTGTCATGCAGTAAACGTAGTCTGAAATAATATAGGTATCGCAGTTATGAGTAAATAGTTACACGTCAATGGTTTGCAAACAACGTATGTTTTCTTTGTCAAACGATTTGTTTAGAAATTAACGGCTGTTGCGCCCGAGCCGGGAACGATGTCCTAGTTTTCTGTTTACTTTAAGATAAATTTGAGTAGACGTTTAGAACAAACTTATTGATTTTGTGTCCGCTATTGTACAGCTCATGCAATCATTATAACCTACTAAATTTTAGGTGAAACATCGTGCAAGACAATGAAACATGTTAAAGGAATCACCCATACGGACGATTTCAACGAGACGTGTCTTTGCTTGCTAATTAAACAAATGCCCAAAAATACCGACATATCTTGAAACTGTGTCATTTTAATGGTACATAACATAGGCAAGGTCAAAATCATTGACTATTTAATTACTTTTTTTAAATCCACTATGATTTTTTTCCGTATTTAAATAATTTAATCAAAAAATAATTCAACACGCTTGTCTAGAGTTCTGTATACATTTTATGCTCGGAAAAAAATCCGTTGTGTAACATAGTATTGCATACTTTAGCGTTAATAATTCACTGTGCAAATATTCGTAAGAAGTATTGCCTAATATTTAACTATAATAATTTCTCCTATAGCTAAACTAGTGCATACTAATTGGTATTAAATATGTTTATAAATAGACTGAGGTCTTATGTATGTTTGGGACAGACTATTATAATTTTGTTATTTTTACTATTTTAATATTGTTTTCAAGGTCGAGATATCTCTTTTCCTTTTACAATAAGTATATACAAGTTCAGTTGGTAAGATTTCAAGTCAAATGTTTGTAGAACTCGACATATCTGTCGGTTGGCGCGACCGCTCTGACCGCGCGAGTTATAACATTAATTTATTAAATGCATGCATAATACCATTAAATTATATAAAGAAACACTTTAAATATATTAAACGGCCATCAAAGCAGACGTGTAGAAAAAAACACGCTGAAAGTGGAACAGCCAATCTTGCATGACTGGCTAACAGCACTTCCGAGTTGAAAAAAAGAATTAAGTAAACATACTCGTATATCGCTTTTTACCTTGCCTCATGATACTAGGCAATGATACACTTGAAAATACTTATATTTTTTTTGTTACCTAATTAAGGAAATAAAACTTTAAACAATGAACCTTTCCGTTTTAATATTTCGGAAAAGAAAACAAAACTATTTAATATATTACCCACAGACTGTATTTCGTTTTTGCTAATGACAATGATGTTATAAAATCCTATTTTACTTTGTTATGACGCTTCTAATTAACAATATTGTCAAACGAGGATTATTATTGGTGCATTCCGGAATTTCAGTTTCCTGATAAAACTATATTCTTCTATAATTATTCTTCGTAGTTATGCTAAGAAATAGTATAATTTATAAAGACTTCATAAAATAAAATAGGAAACGTGTTTCATTCACATAATTCTCCTACGTAATTATAAAAACAACACGCATGCTGTGTCAACTTCGTGCTGCTCTTCAGACGGCCTTCGTTGCATGTCTAGTTGTATCTGTATAATATAACTCATTATTATCATCTCATCATCTTTATGACAATATATAAAGCAAATACATCATTTTGTCAATATCGCGTAAAGAGGAATCTAATATTACAAGCTTTTATTTTAGTTTCACCTGTTCCGATGTTTGTCTGTAAACAAATCTTGCAAGTTAAATTTGATACACTTTCCGATTTCCGATTGAGTTACAATTTGAAATATGCCTTTAGTTCTGATGACAATGAAATTATATATAATCGGTATTATAATTAATCCAAAATGGCTGCCGCTACAAAATGACTGCATATATAGATATCTGAACTATCCACCCAATATTGGTATCAAATGAAAGGGCTTAGTTTTTTTTATATAATACATAATAAAAGCTTGTTTATTAAAAAGCTTTGTAAATTAATCACTTGTTTTAAGTTTATCTTTACAGCTGGTCACCTGAAACATTATTCACTTATATAAGAGAAAGGTTATGAATAAAAGGATTGAGTGAATAATTAAATATCAACTATTACCCTACCTAGCTACTACTACTTTATTATACGTACCTATATTCATCTCACATTTATCAAGTAATTAATATGCGCTATAGCAATAACCACATAGTATGTTAATGTAAAATTCATTTAAAAATAAATAATTCAAACGCGCGATGGTAACATAAACTTTAATATATAACTACTGAGTTTTACACAAGTATAATTCTATTAAACACTAACTTTTGATCGCATCTTGCTTTACAATCTTTTTTCTACACTTTGTCAATACGTAGAACTTTAAGATTAATACTATTTCTAAATTAAAAATATTAAGTAAAAATATTTGTCTTTATTTATTGTACTTTAATAAAACCTTTAACTTTACAAAACAAATCATTAGTGAACCGCAGAACAAAATGATGTCGACGTGTTTTTCGGATATGTAAAAAAATCTTGAAGTGCGTATCGCGAACACACAGCTTGTTGCTTCACAGGGCGCACGAAAAACCGGTAGACTATTTTTGGTCCGTACCGGGACCAGTGGATGCAGTGGAATGCCTCTGGAGGCTACACTTCACTTGCATTATTTATGTTATCGATTCGTTAATAAACGGGATATAATTTTGACCGCCTAACTGTTTTTGACTTTTATTTATTGCAAAATATTGCAGTGGTGTAAGATATTCCAATTCTCAGTTTATGTTCGTAAGAGATAAAGGGGACTGCTCGCAAATTTAAGACCGTTTATACAGCACGCGTTCAGTCCGATGAAGCACAATCATATATCAATACTTTAATGGCCATTTAAAGTAGTTTTCCTAAATGACTATGAAATTAATATAAATCACTTTTAGAAAACGATTTCTGTCGCACGTATACATATTAAGCAGAAAGAGAAGCATATATGTAGCATCGGTGTTGTATATATTCTGCAAGGTTATTACGGATTCCAAGCACGAGGCATCGCGCCGAAACAACCTTGTTGCAAGGCTTTTTCGTTGTAAACCGACTACTTTAGGTCGTGTGACTCGACTTCTGCATGAACCACGTACGGGACTGAAATTCTTAATAACTGAACCATATCCACAAAGGGTTTTTGCCAACTTCAAAAACTATTTTGCATTTCTATAAATGTAAAATATTAGTATGAATGTCACTGAGAATCTCTAAATGTAAAGTTGAGTTTAATGTAAGTGCGAACATGAAGGTCCGGCTATTCTACCTTCGTTGCTGAAATACTTTTAAAAGGTATATACCTTCTTATCTGACCGATAAATACAGATTTTGACTGACTGTCTGGCGAAAACAAATTAGTATTCTTTTAGTAGTTTCGAGATAACATCAGACAAATTGAATGTAATTGGAACTTTGTATTGGATTACTACAAACATATTGTATTTCTTCATGAAAGTTGAATTAACTGAGTATTTAAATGAGGAGTCAATTTTTTTTGTGTAGAATTCATCAAGAGTAGTCGAAGTGATGATACGCGTGATTTTTGTCAACTCTACCCTGCGAAGTGCCTAGAGATAATGCCCGGAAAAGCAGTAGAAGAATAGATAACTAATTAAGTTTACAGGAGGAAGATGGAGGTGTTTATGGACTCGGATTAAAAAAATTTAACACGAACGGCTGCAGTAAAATATTTTACACGCTCGATACGTAATCAAGAAAGTAGAAAAAAAAATTTTCGTGGTTTATTGAACGCAAATCATTAATTTCTTCATGTGTTTCTCTAAAAGTATCATTAGAATATAAAATATTTGCCTAACTAGATAATAGATATAAACATTTAACAGTTCACATAACAGTACATTGCATTTTTTTAAGTTTTTTGTATAAAAATTAACTGCTATAAATTAATAGCACAAGAGAAAGTTTTTGAGGTTAACTGTTACTTGTTACTACATTTCTTATATATTAACAAGATAAAACCAGAAAATAAATTCCACGCAGACAAGTTTAGAGAACAGTTATAGATGGCGCCACTTAACGATTGAGTATGCCAACCAATACTAACACGATGTATATATTTCCATATATTGCTAACGATTCATCACGACAACGGAATGCCCAGGCGGTTAACAAATTATACCTTGTTCTAAATTTATCCTTCTCCAAGTTTGATGAAGTGCGCTACAGGTTATGTGGCAACACTACACTCCGGGCTCAAAGAACTCATAACTTCGAAATTTAAATATTTTAAAATATTTGTATATTGCAACACTGTTAATAATCTTTGTTATTGAAAATAATCCACGTACTATTTACTACGAATCTTAATCCATTGAACTTTGTAAAATGTCAATGCAGCACATTTAGAAGTTTTTAACAGACTGTTTATACTGTGTTTATGTAATTTTATATTTGTTCTATGATTTTTTGGTTCTCATTACTGTCCACTTTCGGATATAGGAAAATGCAACGTAATTGTATTTATTTAAGACTTCTTGTTGATTTAGAATCTGTCTATAAAAATGAACTTTATGTTCTTTATTATTAACGTCTTAATATTATAAAAAAGTAATACAAATTTAAAAAAAAATATTTTACCTTGAATCCGGGCGGTAGCTAAAGCGATGGATACACGTTAAAAGGTTACGATTTCAAGTTCACCAGATATACTACCGCAATGAATCCACTGATGAAGGAATTCTAAAAACTATGTATGAAAAACATACATAACACACAACATATAAGAACATCACAAATTATGTTTGAATTTTGTACGGAACGAGAGTCGTATAGAACAGTACGGCTCTTCTTAACAGACATCTTTAACAGATTAGAGTATTTATCATTAACACATTGGATGGAACAACTATGAAAACAAAGACAGTGGCAAATCTACAGTTAAGGGTTGGCTACACTAGAGTGAAACCATGATCTGACAGATAACCGACCTAAAGCATTTTTTTATCATTTGTCACATGAGTGTGGATTAAAGAAGGTTTAACACCCCCTCCCATAACCCCTTTTCCCTTGATTATAGGCGATACTCATAGAGCGATATTTGTATCTCATGAGTTAGAGAAAAGCTTCTGAACAATCTAGGGTTTTAGACCAATTCTTGACTAATGAGCTATTCAAATTTATTCTTAAGGACAATAATCGTTAGTAATATAACATTATCTTCAATTCACACAACATTTTCAGTAACTCGTTATTAAACATTAATCTATAAAACTTATACCACAGTTAACACAGTACATTTAGCCACATTGAGCTGTTTTTTTACTCGTATGCAAACACTTAAGGAAGGCTTGTCACATCTGTACGCTACGCCAGAGAGTCTAGCTGAAACGTCTTGGCAATCGACGAATCGAGTCGCTCTCCATTGAAGTTCCAGAGGGAGGAGCTGGTACTGGGGTGCCCCCGCCCAAAGAATATAAATACAGACGAGAATATTAATGCATTCATAGACAATTCATATCAAATGTCTGTATCATGTGCGAAAAGTCTGTTCAATGACAGTTGACCGTTTATCTGACAAGCCGCTGGTAACACCACTGTGTGGGAATAGTAATAAATAAAAATATTAACAATTTGATTACACTCGAACTGAACTAACAAACATGTGTTTTCATCTCAAATAAATGTTGATTGATAATCGAATCTTAATTAGTTTGTATACGGTTCTTACTTGAATAGTATCTGACACATCTTACGTTCTTAATTATATTATTATTAACATTTGTTTTTACATCAAAGTCTTTTTTTACAAACGTTGGTGATTCCCTTCAAATCAAATCAACACACGACAATGACCACAAACACATTAATTTAATATAAAAAAGCTAATGGTCATACAGTTATTTACGTGTGAAAATATTTGGAATTTGCTATTATATTTCCTTGTTATCGTATTATTTCCTGCTTAATGTTTGGTTAGCTGGCAAGAATTACTTCATAAGGAGGTACAAAGGGCTTATTAACTATGTGAGTTGTATATTTAGATACGTTTATATATTTTAATGAAATAGTTGTAGATCACCTCCTATTGTTGTTGAACATTTGCCAAAGGTTACCGAGTACCGTTCGATGAAGCTAAAAGCACATTGTACCAATTCGTACACTCACTTTCTCAATGACTTTAAGTTGAATCACGAAGTACAATGGGACGCATGGTGTCATTGTACGAGTACAATGAACCAGAGTTATTTAAAACCCAAATTTGGTAAAACCCTCCAACGTGCATACCTGAAATGCATGTATGAAAACATGGTTCGAAGCATAACTCCATAAAAATAAGAAAATCTATGGACAAAAAGGATAATACTCTGTTTTGGTGACAGGAAGGAAAATCCCTTTTGATCTCCAACTCCAAAACTCGTTGAGGAGTTGGTTCCATAAATCATTGAATTTGTTTTAAATTTCATCAAACAGGTTTGCAGGGTATATCAAATATGTCTGTATGATTTAAAATATATCCATCGCATTAGGTAGGTACATCAATGGAATAATATTATACCTACATCTTATAATTACAATTGCCTTTGTGTGTGGTAAATAATATAAATATGTACGGTCATCATCTCATAAACAGTTAATTCTGATTTCTAGATCACTGATTCTGTAAATATCAACTAGATGTATGACACACAACATGTTTTAGCACACAATAGCATGAACATTTATTACTGTCATCGCATGTTCCATATAAAAAAGATTAAAAGATACTAAATCCCCTACCAGTTACCATTTTATACTTTAAAAGGTTTTCCTTTAGCTACATATTTTGTAGCTGGCATAGTTCCGACGCAACGGACTACATATCTAGAAAAATTGACTATCTAGTTGTCAATTATAAGAAATATAGTTATTCAAATTAATATTATAGTATTTTAATTAATTCTCAGTTTATGTTAAATCCGATTTATTGAAGAAATGGAAGATAAAAGATATCCTTGTTAAATAAAATCTATTTATTCGTAAACACCTACGTAGCTTTCCAATATACTGGCTAAGAACTAAAACACATTTCATAATACATCTAGCACTTATATGAATTGTTACATTCTCGTTGATCTACAATCGATTGGATTTTATGATGCCGTTCTGACTCCAAAGTGTCTTGAAGGATATATCCTACTAATATTATAAACGCGAAAGTTTTTGAGCATGTAAGTGAGTATGTTTGTTGCTCTTTCACGCAGAAACTACTGAATGGATTTTGATTAAATTTTTCAGTAATATAGCTTATACATCAGAATAACATGTAGACTACAATTCATAAAGATACTAGCTTCGCCTCGCGGCGTTGCCCGCGTGGTTCAGCTAGTAATCTACAAATGAATACATGGTATTTGGAACAAACTACAGTTTTTCTATTAACTTGGATTTAAAAAATACTATACGAAAATTGGGGCGGTTCCTAAAAGCATATCATTAGTTTTGGAGTGTTGAAATAGTTTCTATGTAAGTAATAGGCTTAAGAATCTTTTGAAAGCTTCGATATGCTGACGATAAAACATTTCAATTGCCAGAAATGAATGAATAGATTGTGTTTACCAATATCGTGTGGCTATACTGTACTGTCACAGACTTACCTCAAGTTATAAGAAATTTCACTTTGATTTATAGTAAAGTCAAGCCTTCCATCCAACCAAAAATACCTTTCAAAAAATAAAACTACAACCTCAAAATCATATCTTAAATTTTGAAATGATATGAAAATATACGTTTAATATAAGCATTATACTTGTTATCAAAATAAATAACATTATTTCCTAAATTATCAAAAAAATATTTCTAACGTATATTTCGTTTTCTTGATCGCATCATTATGTACAAAAACCACCGCATATTTTAAAAATACGAGTATGTAATGGTATTTATTCTTATGTTTTTTCCTGTTGTGGTTTGACATTTAGCGAAATTTACATTTTGCAAACACGGTGACGAATTATTTTTTACCTGACTACGAAAGAAGAAGGGTTTTATTAGGAGGGTTATATACGTTTATATATTCCTTAGGCACGCCCTACAGCCTAAACGGCTTGTCGTATTTTTATGTGAGTGGTGTCAAAAGATTCGTATTAGTCGTGAGAGTGACTGACACTGGGAACAAAAAAAAAAAGTAATAATTAATTAAACGCAGTCAGTTTTTTTAATAATTCATTACTTGTTTGAATTATTGTTTATTTTATTAGCAAACAGTTACATTCGTAATATAGTCTTGTTACATGTAAGAGTTTCCTTCGAGCGATGAGGCCGCTACTTGTACTTATAGTTATAAGTTAACTTTGTAATTGACTGATGTACAATAAAGCAATATATTATAGGATTACACAACTTAAAAAAAGGTATTAAATTATGTAATAAGGTCGGTTCAGCCGTTTGTTTGAAAGTAACAGTGTCGTTAGTGAAGCCTTTATATACACACAAATTTTCAATTTTAAGGAACTACCAACAATTCTATCTAAAAGAAGAGTATTTCTAAAAGGCTGGTCACAGGTTACGGTCTATTTGGTATTATTACTGTTGTTGTTATCAATGAACATGAACACTCGTAATGTGTGGTTTTCGTAAACATCTATGTTGTTAGGTAAGTGCGAACACATAACTCAAACGTACCTAATGCTTACAGTAGTTTTCATAACTATTGAGTTGCGATGTAGGAGATAAGGTGAATTCTTACAAAAAAATTAAACAACAAAGAGAACGCGCGATATCTATTTATATAACAAATGAAATATATGGAACTTACTTCTAGAAACCACTATTTCAACCCATTAAAAAAATACGATTTTAATTCTCTACATATATTCAGTATTTCAACTGCCTCGGTGGCGTAGTGGTAGCGTATGCAACTACAGTGCTTGAGGTGTCGGGTTCGGGTCGATTACCGAGTCAAACCAAATGTTTGTATGATCTGCAAAATATTTGTTTGGGAGTTTGGTTGTTTTCTATGTATAATATTATTTTTGAAATATATATGTATATATATCAGTTGTCTAGTACCCATAATATAAGCTCTGCTTAGCTTGGGACTAGACTAGACTAGTTTTATAGTTTAATGGGGTTTCCTAAATCATTTACGTTGAATATTCTAAGGGTATAGGTTATCGGGGCATTGTAACAAATTGAATGTAATAAAACAACAAATACAGCACTCACGAGAAAGCTACTCGTATGAACCATATTAGTATTAAAAAAAAAATATCGATACAATTCTATAAGTAGTTAGTACATTGATGAGGACAAATACGTGTAACATGTCTTTGGTAATTTTTTAAGGTGTTGTATTTCCTAGAATATTAGAAAATTATCTGTGTACGATAAACACTGAAGTAAAAATGACTTCGTTGTAGCTTTCAACGGGGCACGTGACTAGTTTAGTCATTCACACACCCAGTTTATTTGTATAATACTATCGTCACGTCTTTTGTAAAGTTTCATTGGTAAGACATCTGGTATGAAACAAAAAGAAAATGATGTACAACAGCAAATATTTTAGTGTCATTATTCATTGGCAAAAAACATTTGGACGACTGGTGACGTCGTCATTGACAAATAATATGTACAATGTTTTCAGAATTGAACATAGGTGTGTTTTTAAAATAATGTAAAAACGGCTATGGATATGCATATTGAGACAGCACATAGTGATGGTTAACTTTAAACAAACACACAGGTGAAAATATTCAATTTACGACTTCTAGGAGAAGGTAAAAATGCAAACATATTGTTAACATGTAACATTTATAATATTTTTAGTTGAATATCAAAAGTATTTAAAATGTAGGTTTTTTTTTGTACTACCCGAATTAAAAATCCTTGTAGATCATGTCTACTAAACATCAGGCTCGTGCAAGACACTCTCTTTTTACCCGACTACGCTGAAGCAAAAAGGAAAGACAATAATTTTGGCATTCTACTAAACAGATTTTAATGAATGAGGTATCAATAGATTCCTATTAATAGCCCTAATGACATAGACTGTAAACTAAACGTAGTCGGTTTAAAGGATTTCAAACATTTTCTTGTTTTAATTTTTTTTCTGATATATCAAATTATGCTTAAACTTATAATGCAGTAACAAGTATACTGCACGTTTGGCCTAGTGGTTAAGCTGTCGCCACGCCGTTCCCTACTTCACCAAGTGTTTTGGGTTCAAATTGATTCAAAAATTTTTGTTTTAAGTCAGGGTGTTCTTTGTGTCCGTTTCATGTATGTTTGTAAAGTCCCCCGCGACACAGATGTTATTCTTAGTATGGCAGTCGTCTCTTAAAAATAAAAAAAAAGTTATGATTAAGAGTAAGTTATAGGTATAGGTAAATTGTTATTGCAGCCAGTACGCTGCCATCATACTGCTGCTGCTGCAATAACAAACTTGCCGTGATAGTGATATCAACATTTCTCTTAACACGATGATGTCGTATAGCTAACAGACGGCAAATTACAATCTAAATCGATTTCATAATCGTCATGCAATTGTATTTTTCGATTTGTCACGCATTTAACAGCAAATAAAGCGGCTTCTAATATTTTTACCACGAAGGCTGATGTTACAAGGTTGAGACTGAAAAATCTAGTTGAATCTGTCTTCTTTTTAGAAATCTCATTTGTGAAGTTAGCGAACATCATCACGTTGACGATCAAATTGGTAGGTTAAAGCTAATCATAATCACTCTTTAATAAAATTAATAATTTTCTACTTTTACAAGACTTTTACACTTTTTGAAAATAAAAGCAACTCATCTGATATTCGTTTAAGATTAAATTTTTGTTTACAAAATTATTGTTAGTAATTAAATAAAATATGTAAATATTATAGATAGTTTACGCCCAGAAACAGAAACAGATGATCGCGCACATAATGGTTATATACTCGTAGTTGTCTGGAAGAGATCGCTGTGAGCGATAAGACCGACTGCCAATTGTTGTATTTATGTATTATGTGACTCATTTTATGTACTGTTTTGTATTATGTACGCAATAAAGATAAATAAATAAATAAAATAATTTTGGGTCCTGAGTCTGCTGCTGAGTAGAAGCCCGATGACATTATATAGTCAAATCACTAGATAGACAGGACATAGGATTTGCAAAAGAGAGGCGTTTATCACGCGGAGAACTGTTAAAGGCTGTTGATGTTATCACTCATTTCGAATATTGAAATATATATGAGGCCTATGTTTTTACGTTATTCCTATTTTACTGTAATCATCATGTTTTCATGCACAAGGCTTTTGCCTTTAATAATCTACTGTTGAACATACGCCTTTCCTAGGAAGGTTCTTCTTTTATCCAATTATTATTAGTTATCGCTTGTTATCAAGTGTTATAATAATAAAAAACCTTGTACCGCGACAGTTTAGAAGACTCACCACCACCACGAGACCACTCTACCGCCCCGTGTTATAAGTTACCGTACCTAACGCATTTAATTTCATAGTAAAAAACATCAAGTAAAACTAGTCAGTGGTTTCCGCGTTATAACTACACACATGGAAAAACAGATAAGCGATGGTTTCATAATGTACACAACAAAACCAGTGTCAAGGATCTCTAAGACTGGCGCTAGATTTTTCTAACAGTTTTTAATAATAATAATAATATATCACTTTATTGTACACCAGATGCATTTACAAGGTAAGCTTAAAATTAGGGAAGTACAATTGGCGGCCTTATCGCCCGGAGGCAATCTCTTACAGGCAACCATTGGATGGAGAGAAAACATGAGTAAGAGAAAGTGTTGGGTAGTGTCCGGTGTAAGAGTAGGAAAGACGAAGAATAAATAAAGATAAATATACAGTTAATTACATACTTAAATGCAGTAGTGTGACCCAATTGACTATATAAATAAAAAAATAATAATTGCATGTTAAGGGACGTTGATCTCTCCCAGGTAATGCTCCTTTACGAGTCTCTTGAAAGCAGTTAATGTTTGTGCTTGTCTAATTGAGACTGGTAGGGCATTCCACAACCGAACTGCTTGGACACAAAAGGAGTGGTCGAGAAATTTAGTAGAATGGCCAGGCATTTTCAGTTTTAGGTTCTCCGACGACCTACAGTTCTCGGTCCTCTTAGTTGTCAAATCATTGGTTACGAAACAAATAGGACATGACATACTGTACTGTCAAGACGGTTTACTTATATATTGTTTAGAGTTATAACTGTCAGTACTGATTAGAATATTCTTGCAAATTGATGATCGAATATTTGTTCACAATTCTCACACCGTTTAGAATAACTTGCTAAAAGGTCAACTCCTTGTATTGCAATAAACAGATTATATATACGTGTAGGTATAAATATAGATATGTATATATGCATAGAGAATTGTAAACTACTGTGTTACAACATTTCACTTAGCGTTCTCATGGGATTCGTATGTGAAGGACTGTAATACTAAAATACAGGCCCGTGTTAAAAATTTATGGGTCATTTGAACCACCACGAGATCTGTTTAGAAAAAAAACAAGGTCATAAAGTAATAACATTGAACACTATGCCGTCACTTGTAAGCTCTAAGTGAGTGCAGGAGAGATTTCAAAAGCACAGCTAAGTTTTTCATTGATAGACATTTGTTACTGACAATGAACTTTGAGTCTGCATTCATAATGAGGATAGTGACCACCACCTTAGGGTTCTGCTTATACTTGCCACCAGGCAGAGCAGAGTCATTTTGACAGGATCAAACATAAAAAAATTAAATATTCTACCAGTCAATCTAGCGTTCATAGTACAAGCTCTGCTTAGTTTGAGGCTAGTTGACGTTATGTGTTAGATGTCCGATATATTATTTATTTATTATTATAGTCGACGTGACATTAAAAATAATGTTAGTGACATATTTCTAAAGTATAATTTAGTACCTACAATAAGTGGTTTATTATCGATGAAAATACTTTTGTCTTTTTCTTTCCTTCTTCTATAGTCTTCAAATTTAATTTACACATACATAGGTATACACATACCTATGTATGTGTAAATTAAATTTGATTACATCTGTTATGCCTATTATCTAACTATAAATCTATTTACCGTCAAATAATATTTTCAATCAGGAATCCGTTTTAATAGGTGTATTGATTTATGCCTATTTTTGTAACTAACAACGATGATTCCTATTTAGTATACATATATAAATGTGAATGAGCCCTAATGTTTATAATATTGATTGATTAGAACCAATAACCCATTGAAGATAAAATAAAAAAATCATTTCCGTAAAATCGAACATTTTTAGGTCAAAAATAATTGTTGTGACACGGTCACCTGAAAACCTGTTATTGGCTAAACTCAGACAAGGTAAGCAAGAGCACTGTATACTGTTATTTTAGGGTTCCATGCGAAAGAAATTGAGAGTGGTTTTACACTAACGTATGCTTCTCACTCAATTGGACGTGCGCGAAATTTATTTGAGGTGAAATTTGTCGCCTTATAAGAATTCTTGTGCGAGAATACCTAAGCCGTACCGACGAGGCGCCGCACAGTGGTTTCATTAGAACAGCCTAGCTAGACAAAATTATGTATTAGGATTTAGGAACTATGTATTAGGAAATTTTAACACACGGTTTCAGCGCAATACGACCTTCAAGAAAAGAGCGTACTACTTCTTAAAAGACCGGCAACGCACTTGTGACGCCTCTGGTGTTGCGGGTGTCCATGGGCAGCGGTTATCGTTTACCATCAGGCGATAAGTCTGCTCGTTTACCCCCTATTCCATAAAAAAGACAGTTGAGCAAGAAAACATATAATAACAATAAATATTTAGTATATTGAGATAGGTATAAAATAACAATGAAAAATTACTATCATTAGTCATCAAATGTCGAACTACTAATTACATACACAATGGCATATAATGGGGTATCAATTACTAGTCACAATATGTTGTTACCTAATTAATATGCATATGATTAAAAAACAAATAGGATTTATTATCCTAATAATAAAGTACGTAACCTCCGTAATTTAGGCACTTATTACTTCACTTAAGTACTTATATTTACTAGACTTTTAGTACATCACAACCATGTCCTTCTAAATTTCAGAAAAACTAGTATAATAACAATAATTTCGTGCATAGTATGGAAGTGATAATATATTATATCTAAAACTAAAATTAACGACTGTAACACATTTTGTGTTCTGTCTGAAATAACTAAATTGCAAAACCTAATTTTAACAAACATAAGTGCCATAATGAAACTTTCATTGCATCCCCACTTACTTTGATTCTTATATAGTAGTCATAAATTAGTGCAAAACAATTCTTAGAATGGAAACAAATAAAGGGCTCAGGTGATAAATTCCGGGAAATGCAATATTGACGTATGTCCAGCTGGTATCTTTACAACAAATTACAGTACGCCGTTGTTTTACACGGCTTGTGTCAATATAAGCATGTTCTGCACTAATCAGAGACGCTATTCTTTGTTTATACACGGAGTTAGAAAACTAGTTGTTTTATATTTTACTTAATACCTACCTACCGAGTACATGCGTGTAGAACGCTAAGGGTCACTACCGAAAAATTAAGAGGCGTCGAAGGGACTAATTAAGTAACAATTTCAATTCAACATCAATTCTTCGATCGATACAACGTAATAAAATGAACCGTCACAAGCGTCCCTCGTCGTCATTTTATTTCGTTGCATCAACAGTTGTATTGTAAACCTTTAGGTTCAATTTAAATTGTTAGTGAATTAGTCTCTTCGACCTTTCTCCGTCTGTCGGCGCTGACCCTAAGAGTTATGAGTGATAAAGGATTGTTAAACAAATTGTTGTGGGAATGTCTTAATACTCTAAAGCAATTCTCTAGATCAATCTAATAGTTACGACAAAACAAAGGAGACCCAAGCTCGTTAGAAAGACTTTATGGGTTGTTAAAAATTGGTTCTGCTTTAATGAAATACGGAACTTGAATTAGATAGAGATATATACTAGTTAGCAGGCGTCTAATATACTCGTAATAACGTAAACATTGAAGTCACTCTCTTAACGAAATCGAATCTTAATATAATTTATATTGTATTCACGATGTAGTGTAGTGGCGTCGAAAATTCAATGTGGTAATCGTAATCGTCTGTTGTTGGCTTTGAATAAATCTGTCCGATGATACTACACACACATTTAAATACTTAATATCAAAGTTCAATCAAAAGACATTAATATAAACAAGTTGCACCATGTAATAATTAGAATGTTATATTTAATTAAAAATACGTATATTTCAGTTGTTTTTTTTTATTTTACATGAAGAATGCTACTGGTTAATTTTTAGTATTTATTTATATTAAAAATATAGTTGTAAATATTGACAGGACTTCCCCGATATTCTGCTAACATGAAGGTCAAGGACCTTCTTTACGGAAATACGGTTTAATAGAATGTATTTTAGTTAAAAAATAGTTAGCAAATATATTTCATACAAACATTAGACTCGTAACTGGCACCAGTCAGACAAGATTGGCAGATGACAGCTATCAAAGGAAATATCCTATACGTAATATTATAAATTCTTATGTAAAAATAGGAACGTGACAATTCTGTACCGATATACCAATTTAATGCAAACGTTCGATAATAAAGTAGTAACATTCGATTAGCTTCGATTGTTTTATCGTTAGTATAGGTATTGTATGAATCGTTTGACTATACGAGCTGGACATAACACGTGTTCTATAAAGAAAAATCTATACAGTTATACAACAAAATCAGCACATTAACCTGTATTAAATAAAAATATTACCAATTAGCAATATTCGTGTCGTGACAGAATGAGAATAACTAGTGTCAACACCTATTTATCCCATGGTTGTCATAAAAGTCGGCTAACGGAGCTTGCTACACAGTATACAGCACTGTAAGGAGAAGAAATAAAAACGTCTACTCGTTTGCCCCCTACACAATAAAAAAAAAGAAAATTTGACACAAACAAATACACCAATATGTCTGGCTGGTGAGATATAGTAGTTTAAAACCTCTATTCTAAAGAGAGAGCAATGTCCCTCAATGAACTATCAAAGGATGTTGAAAAGGATGAAAGAAGGTTTTAAAGAAAGTCTATGTTTAGCTGCCTTTTATGTACGTAATAAACTGTATTAATTAAAAGTGGTACCTAAAGTAAATAATGAAATCCAATAAATCATATTTATACTTTATTGTTTATAAATCAGTCTTTGTCAGAGTCGTCTAGTCTAGACCGATGGTTTTAATACAATTATAAAACAATTATTTATTCTGATTTCCATATTTATATTCTTGTCGTTCTTTAAGTGATGTCAGCATGTATGATAATATAATACAACAGTTTTTTGTATTGATTGATATTTCTATTGATTGTTTATATACTCTGATCTCGATAAGTACTTGATAGATTCTCTTTGAAGATTTGAGGGATCTTTGAATAGAGTACTTTTTGAGAATATTTATTTCGTATGTCGTTATCGTTAACAAAAGCATTTAATAGTCCATTGCTAGGTATAGGCCTCTTCTTAAAAATTAGATTTTGACTTACAATACCACGCACCAGACTGGTTTATATAAGGTTAGATGCAAACTTTCCTTCTTTCTATTTGCTGTTGTCTTTCAGACGATAAATATAAATAGGAGATATAAATATATATAGGATATATAAATGTATACCGTAGGTAACACTTTAGATTATGATTATTCATAATGTGGGAGAGCCACGCTTCGGCATGGAGGGCCGGCCCGACCGGAGTGATATCACGGCCTCACAGAAAACCCGTTTGAAATAGCGCTCGCGTTTTGTTTCACCGAGTGAGTGACCCCCCAACCCCCTCCCCCCTCGGTCCCCCATAGGCCGGCAACGCACTTATGACGCCTCTGGTGTTACGGGTGTCCATTGGCGACGGTAATCGCTTACCATCAGGTAATACGTTTGCTCGTTTACCCATTCTTGAACGAGAACGACAAGTATACAATAAAAATGATGCAGATATCGCTTCAGTCATACGACGTGTTCGAAACGATGTCAAATTATCTGTGCCTAACGGTCATCTCTTCCTCGTATTTGCTTTAAATAGTTTTACATTCAATAACTGCCTTCATTTAACGTTTACATTTTAGGTATTTAACTCTATGAGTAATGGAAATGTGTCAGTAGCTCGCCTCATTATGATAGCGATAAGGAATGGAAGCCTTGAAGCGTCTTAAATTTTAAACATTTCACATGTTAAGATCAAGGATGATGAGCTTCCCTAATTTTTTTCAACTTTTTTTGGGATAATCGCTTCAACAGCTTTGGCAATTTTTTTTCATTAATCACTGTTAGAAAGGGGTACATAAAATTATATGTTTATAATATTAAATGTTTGACTCCCGGATCGGACCTAATGTTTGTATGAGCTGCATGTATGTGTTTACAAAAAAAGTATATTATATTTATATCTGTTGTTTAGGACTCATAATACAAGATCTGCTTAGTTCGGAACTAGATGGCGTTGTGTTTTAGATGTCCTAAATATTTATTTATTTATAAACCACTGGCATGTAGTGCTCTAACGGATATATTAGTCTTGTCGACACTTAAATATATGACGACATGTTAGAACGGGTTCAGAATAAGTTCACAAGACACTTATATTTAAAACTGTACGGGGTATACCCGTTCTTCCCATTGATGTACCCAACTCTGTTTGTGCTGGGTATGGTCGGATATAACAAACTATGAGTGCGACGTGAATACACCCTTGCTGGGTATGTAGTAAAACTCCTACGAGGTCTAGAACATAATCCTGGGGTACTGGGCCACCTGAACCTGTGCGTGCCTGATCGGTACGTGTGGAGGCGCCGACGCCCGCCTCTATTGGCTTTACCAGTAGCCAGAACTAACTTACTTGAGGAAGCACCCCTAACGCGAATTATCTATCTAATTAACGAAGTTCACAAAGATTTTGATATTTTTTCATGTCAATTGAGTGTACTCGCAAAATGTCTTTTAAATTTAATTTGTTTTAAAACCTAAAAGAGTTGCAATATTTTGTTTTTGTTTTATATTTTTTAATATTAAGATAGATTGTTAGTTTTATTGAGTTTATATTTCGTTAATGTATGTGTTTTTTTTTTGTGTATGTCTGTGTATGTAATAATATAAATGTAAATTAGCCTCTCTATCGCATTAGGGAAACCTGTAATTATAGTAAAGGTGATGTGTATACATAAATAAATAAATAAATAAATAAATAAATAAATAAATAAATAAATAAATGAATTATTAAACTGATTACTGTAATAACTTGCTAAGAACAGTTTTGTAAAATAATTATTCTAAGAAATTATTTAAACTTTAATAATTTTCTGTTATTGTATGGACATTACTTGAAGTGACGATTAGGCCATTAACAAAATATTCTGGCTAGAGTTAAACAGAAGAGTCGACGTGTTTAGTGACGTCGAGAAGATTCAAGAGACTCCACAAAAAAGGTTAAATAAAATGAATGCACAACTCCTCATTGTTTTATAATAATTAAAAAGAAATATTTTAGGTATTAGTCATTATTTAATATCACGACTCGGACATATTTCCCATGTTATATGGCATTCCACGTTACCGAACCGTAAAGAACTTAAATACTACTTATTTTATGGAGAAAAATGCAACATTATTATAATTCTTACATAACTTGGCTATTACAGATAAGGATAAGCTGTACATAACAGTACACGTGCGCTCAAAATCATAATTTCACTCAACTTTTCCAAGGCATACTCAAAAATAAATTCTTTAATATATCGTAATAAGAAACTCTCGATGAACCAGAATTTGTAGGTTTTCAAAATCTACTTTTTATATACCGCAGTCTATGTTTTTACGATAATCATATATTTTAAGACATAATTATCCAGCATACTGACCTCATGTAGGCATTCTCATTTATACTGGCTATGCCAAATTTAATACATTTTCTTAATCCCTGATTTATTAACCTTATGTTTTTTTTAATAAACTTAATCTTACCAGTCACATCTGATGACGGCTTTAAGTATTTAAAGTATAATTTAAGTTTTGGCAGACTTTTTAACAGAAAATTATTAAAAAAGAAATATAATTTGATATTATATACATAACACTAGAAAATTGTACTGCTGTTACAGATTGAATTCAGCTCTATTTTATTATATAAAAAGAATAACACGATATAAAATTGTAATCGTATTCGTATGTTTCTATTGCGTCTCGTTATTATAACTTATATGGTCAGGTAAGTAGAGAACGACGCTCATTAACAATGACCTGCTCCATAAAGTATTTATCGGACAAAAGTTCTTTAACTAATACTCGTATGTGTATGCGACTCGTTCGTAGAACGTTTCTTTTCAACACTCGACATTTTCCTTTGTGCAATCGCGTTCGTTTAACTTAGTTATTTCTCAGAAACATAATAGTTCTAACATTTCCTTATGTATTTGGTCATATTTGTACACATATTAATATTGAATATTTTATGGACGATAATTACCACGAAGCCATTCATCACGAATAGTTGGAGTACCTATTATAAAGTACCTGTTATTAATTTCAAATCTAAACACAATGGATTTAACAAAAACAAATATTTATAGCGGCACCGCAAAAATGTTTATATTAACCTCAAAAGATTGTGTACAATGTATAATAAGTCTAAACAATTTTAATGAGTTTAATAATTTACCTCTGAAATTACTCTTAGTGTAATTTGTCTAATTTTAGACGAACTAGATTCGTCTAATACATTAAATAGCGTACAATAATATAGGTGTTTATTGTCGCGCTTTAAATATATCTTAATGACTTCAAAACAATCACTATATTGATTCAAGTGTAGGTATGCAATATTTTCAGTGCCGTCACCCTCTGTTTTTTAACGTCATTGAGTTTAATAATTTATTTCCAAAATAACTTTTAGTGTGATTGGTCTAACTTTATACGAAACTAGACCTGTCTAATACATTAAATAGCGTACAATAATATAGGTGTTTATTGTCACACTTTCAATATACCATAATGACTTCAAAACAATCACTATATTGATTCAAGTGTATGCAATATTTTCAGTGCCGTCACCCTCTGTTTTTTTAACGTCATTGAGTTTAATAATTTACTTCCGAAATAACTTTTAGTGTGATTTGTCTAACTTTATACGAAACTAGACCTGTCTAATACATTAAATAGCGTACAATAATATAGGTGTTTATTGTCACACTTTCAATATACCATAATGACTTCAAAACAATCACTATATTGATACAAGTGTATGCAATATTTTCAGTGCCGTCACCCTCTGTTCGTTAACGTCATAATTACTGTTCTAGAGCGTAATTACTTTTAACAAATGACTCTATCATTTATGGCGAATTGAAATTATTCTGTCTCTGTAAACAAAATATTTTAATACCTGTCTGCTCTTCACCGAGTAAGGAATTATACGATTAAAGTTATTATTTAAGTCGTTTGAAATAATTGCACTTCGTATCATAATATTTCTTATTTTTTGCTAGAACCTATTTGCGACGTCCGCTCATCTTGAAGATCAGCGATTATAAAAATAATTTATTTTGTTAATGAGGACCAAAATTACTATGTAAAGTGAAAACGTGGATGTAACAAATTAGCAGTAACCTTACGTATCTTTAATTATGAGTCATAAAATACACATAGTTCACACGTGTGGCATAGGCCCGGAATCTGTATTAGATACCTACGAGTAGAATATACAATATTACATAACTATTCCATGTCACTCTAGACTTAAAATGGTAGTGTAAACCCTTCTAATACTTCTGTGCTAGCAATTATAGACCAGTTTCAAACAGTTTCATTTCATTCATACAAATAATGACTAAATAAAATATGTTTCATAAATTTATCAACACACATCTAAAACAGAGATGATCAAGCCTTGTCGACTCAAATAAACTTCCTTGTTTCAACTGAGGAAGTAATACTGAATCATTGTGAAAAATCTGCAATTAACAGTACCGTCAAGATAAGCGGCCAATTTAAAACTAGATACAGGCAGTTCGATTTTAACAGCATAACTTTTATAAGTACATTTGGACATTGAAACAATGTGTTTGATCATTGCAGCAGATCATTGATGTCTTTGTATAATGTTCTAAGTCCTGTAAGTCTAAATTATACGAAGATTTGTTATAATACATTAACCTTAAATAAACAGAAAATAGGTTTTTAATTGTTTTACAAAATTAAGAAAAGATCTGTGTGCAGAAGTGCACTTTTAAAAGCTTTCAATGCTTAAAAATTTGGTGATAAAGGCAAAAAAAAATGGGAGGGGGTATAAGCCCTAGCATATGCCTATTTAAGTTATTTAAATGTATCTACAGATTTGAAAAAAGTGACTGGCGGCAGATGGAGGCTTACTGCCCAAGATAGGTGCGCCCTCCTTGGGAGAGAAATACACTCAGAAGTAAATGGTAATAGGATGATTAAAACTGTTAAAGATTGCATTTGATACAAGGGTAAATAGCCTCTAAACGTAATAAACAAGCAAGCAGTTATTATGTACTCTTATTGATTCATAAACTTAAATAACGAGGTTCGCTCTCTTTAAAATTACGTACTCGTATATAAAGTTTTTTATGTCCATGCTATGCTATTTTCCTTGACTAAAATATATTTTCTTTTATTCGTAATAATTCATGCATGTCTATTTCACTTCGAATTACAACCATAGTTGGTTCTGATAAGGCTACTTAATATATGTAGCCTATTATGATTTCATTGTTTTGATAAAGTTCTAAGCATTACATACTAAATATAGTACTCATACAATGAACTCTGAAGGCCTTTAAATGGCATCAAGATTTTCTACCGACGACTAAACCTATATATTGACTTAGAAAAGCACATTTATAAATCAGTGCTACTTTGGTTCTAATAGAACATTTTATTGGGTTGTACAGGGTGTCTCAAAAGAATTTTTATATTTGTTTAGCTTACTGCGTGAACGCTGCGTACTTGAGGGGTGCGGGGGTTATGTCAATTGGTAGCTTGGCTCTTGGGGATTCAGTCGCTATGGAGCGTTTCTCGGGAGCAGACCGCGCGTTGTGCGTGCGAGAGTTTTACAAGAACGGTGATTCGACAACTGTCGCGCGTAGAAAATTCTGCAGTATTCGAGGTTTTCGCCACTTAAATGATGCGCCAAGCCTTCCTCTCATTCGACATTGGGTTAAAAAGTTTGAAGAGACTGGATCAACGCTGGATAAATCAAAATCCGGGCGACCTAGGTCATCAAGAACGGTAGAAAACGTGGAGAGTGTTAATCAATCTGTACGTGACGACCCGAGCCTTTCAATTCGGAAGCGCGCGAGTGCTTTAAATGTGCATAGATCATCATTACATCGCATTATGCACAAAGATCTAAAGCTGCACCCCTACAAAATTTAATTGGTGCAAGAATTAAAGCCCCAAGATGCCGGTCAGAGGCTTAATTTCGTAAATCAGATGATTGAGCGATTTTCAACGTTTACCAACATTTTGTTTTCGGATGAAGCTCATTTTCATCTTAATGGCCACGTAAATAAGCAAAACTGCCGCTACTGGAGTTCAGCCAATCCGAAACGCAAACATCAGAAACCCCTACACTCGCCTAAAGTGACCGTATTGGCTGCCATGTCGGCGCGAGGAATTATCGGCCCTTACTTTTTTGAAGACGAAATGGGGCGTACAGTTACAGTGAATTCAGAGCGTTATGTGGAGATGTTAGACAACTTCTTGGTACCTGAACTGCAAAACTTTCCTGGCTATAACCAAAGAACATGGTTTTAACAGGACGGAGCAACTTCACACACGTCCAATATATCTCTGCCACGTGTTCGTGAAATTTTCTCAGGAAAATTAATCTCCCGGAGAGGTGACATAAATTGGCCTCCACGTAGCCCAGATTTAACCCCTATGGACTTTTTCCTATGGGGTTATCTTAAATCTAAAGTTTACGCCAATAAACCAACTTCACTGGCGCATTTGAAAGAAAATATCCGTCACGAAATGGCAGCCATCCCTCACTCCACCCGTCGAGCAGTCATAAGTAATTTTACTGTTCGATTAAATGAGTGCCAACAACGTGAGGGTTTACATTTAGACGATATTATTTTTAAGAAATGAATTCCCAAAAAGTGTATTTTAACAATAAATAAACATTTTTTCTATATACCGCTTCCTTTTTTTTTAATCAATCCACTAAATATGAAATTTCTTTTGAGACACCTTGTATAACCATCTGACTATTGAATTAGGCCAAGTGCCAATTTAATTTATTCTGCTCCAAAGAAACATATTGTTTAAAAGCCACGGCAATGTTTTATTCCATCCTGTATATTTATATTAGTTTTTTTTTCATTATATTTTATGTAATCTTTTGACTGCCTCGGTGGCGTAGTGGTAGCGTATGCGACTGCTAAACTTGAGGTCTCGGGTTCAATTCCCGGGTCGGACCAAATGTTTGTATGATCTGCAAATATTTATTTCGGAGTTTGGGTGTTTTCTATGTATAATATGTATGTATTTACAAAAAAAAAAAAATATAAGTATTTATATCAGTTGTCTAGTACCCATAACACAAGCTCTGCTTAGCTTGGGACTAGATGGCGTTGTGTGTTAAATGTCCGGAATATTTATTTATTATTATTTATTTATTTATTTTAATCGTTCGATTCCCGGGTCGGAGTAAATTTTTGTTACGGAGTTTGGGTGTTTTTTTATGTATCATTTGTATTTATTTACAAAAATGAAGTATTTAGGTATTTATATTAGTTTTTTAGTACCCATAAAACAAGCTCTGCTTAACTTGGGACTAGATGGCATTGTGTGTTAGATGTCTGAAATAATAATTTATTTTATTAATTGAATATTAACATCACGACGTATCATCTTATGTTATCATACTATCAAACTAAAAACGAGACACACTGCGTAGAGTACAAGAGTACAAGAGTAACTAGTCACGCCTGAGACCCGTTCGATTCCTTAGTAGGCTAAACCTGTATCGCGCTAACCAAGATGCTGATAAAAATAGTTTATGTTCAAATACATACAGATTACCTAACTGCACTCAAATACAGAAGCCTTCGGTTTTGCAATCACAATCGCTTATCACAAAACCAAAAGGGCAACACAATGTCCTTTCGTATTAGCTGTCACAGAAACTTGTAGCGTGAACATTATTTACAATAAGAGCATGTGAAACGGTGTTATTGCAAATGTACTCTATAATAACGCACAGTGACGCTCTTACACATAAATTATTAGTTTTTTTCAAAACCACAATGGTATTTACATGATACAATGAAGCCGGTTGCCATAGTAGACAGCGGGCTTTATTTTCCTCTAATTATGCGCATCAGGTACGAGTATTACATAGTTTTCATTCACCCATGGTCGAAAGGGACCTTCATATGTGTGAAGGCGATCAATGTAACAATTTTGAAATAAGGAAAATTGGTTTGTCTTCTGGTTAAGGTTCATAGGATTTATAGCTTGTTTATTGTTACTATAAAAGGGACTGATTTAAATGTACATTTACATGTGCGGCTTGCGGTTGTTAAACGCTGCACCAACCCGTCTGGTTAGCGTGGTATAGCAGGCCAAAACCTCATTTTATAGATTTAATCTGCACAGTTGGCCTATTAGTTAGTAATACGGTCACCACGAGCCTGCTTTTCACTGCGCCAGGTGTAGTGGGTTCAAATTGAGACATCACTGTGTTTGATTCACAAATTGTTTTTCTGTGATTTACAAATAAATTAGCGATATTGAGATTGAAATATTCAAGGAATGTGTTTAAAAACGTGTAAAACAAACACTGTTATATTTTTGTTAACTGTATTTTAAGTGGATATTTAATGCGGAGAGTAGAAATAATAAATATATTTAATTAATTATATATGCAGAATTTAAAAAGGTATGCTCTTTTTTAAATTGGGTCAAATAATTAATGGAAATGGAATACGATTTAAGTTTGACATGTTTCTTAGATTCTTATGGCCTTTTGTACTTCTGGACCTTAGATGACAACGAAACTTAATAACACCGATGGTGGCGGTCCTAAGTATTTATGATACATACTACAAAAATAAAATACTAAATAAGTCAAAGTCTGGTTAAAATAATATAAAATTCAAAATTTTGAAATTAGCTCACCAGAAGCATATTAAAAAGTTTTACTACATGTAGGAACTTATATCAGTTATAAGGTAAATATAATATAAATAAAATCGAATCATGAATTTCCAATTTGTATTTTGTTTTTATTACAACCATTGTTTTTCCTCAATATCAAAACTGAATTACAAGCTCAATTATATATATAAATGGTGGCTAATGAATTATTATTTGCACGCCTATACATAGGCAGAAACTGGTAGAACAAAAAACAATCAATTAATTTATTTACCTGGTATGCATGTACATATTTTCCTGCTCTTGCTATGTATCAGTGTTATTCGTGATCACTAACAATTTAAATGTCTTTCTTATCATAAAACATGGTGTATTACGTATTATACGAGTACATTTAAATAATAACTCGACAATAAAATATTATAACCACAAACCTATTAACTATTTGTGGATCCCAATATTGGTTTCGTTTTGCACTTTCGCTTTTTTTATTCAGTTTATGGTTGATTATGTTCCATACTTGAAATGTAATAAATTTTAATTTATACATGTAAAATAATGTAAAAACAAAATTAATTGTTTAGGAACTAATGAAAAGTAAAATCCGTCAAAATGTGGCTTTCAAAGTGATTAAAAAATTTTAGTTGGTATTATAAATTGTAATCATAATCATCGTTTAGCTAAACTAGTCTTAACAATAATTATATTATTAATTCTGGTTGATTGTCAGAATCATGAAAATCATTGATAAAAAAAGATTTTCATGTAAGATGTCAACGAAATGTTGTCGACATACATATAATCACATCACTTCCAAATATACATATGAAAAAGTGATGCTCAATTTTTAATCTATATATTGACTTTAACGTAATCTGACATCCGGTATACTAACCGTACTCTAAATGCGTATACTAATGAACCTATGATAACAAACATAATGATACCGTCGGACTCGAACCTTTAGCAATCTCTTTCTATTCATTAACATAACTATTTAAGAACTTAGTTCTTATCTCTTAAACAGTTGGGAGCAAGCATACTTAAAGTAAAAGATTCTAAGGGCCTAGTGCGAGTTCATTTCACATCAACTCGCTGTTGACGGCGAGAGCGTTCTGCGTTGCGATTGGTGATAATTTCAGTGAGGACCAATCATAGCGCCGAATGCGATCGAGTAGGTCTGAAATAAACTTACACTAGGCTCTCTGAATCGTCAGTTCGGCTGCAATTTGTCACTATTTATATGTTAATAAGAAAGTAGACAGGTAACGTGTTGGACAACTTACACCTTACAAAGATTTACCAACGACGATGCAACAGTTTTATGTTCACTATACTATCTTATGGTTTGGTATTTTTCACTGCTATATATGTAATGTATTAATGACAAAATCGTGTCACTTTATCTATTTGAATTCCGTATATTTATGTACCTACTTGCTTTAGCCCGCGGCTCCTTATAATAAGTGGATACAATTCGACTATGTACTCTAACCTACTTCTTAAAAGTCTTATTTTAACAAGTATTCCCTCAATCTGTCCAAAAATTATATGAAGAAGAATAAGAAGAATTATATGCAGTCAACAACACCCAGACTCAGAACAGACAGAACAGTTTTAGATCACACAAACTGTTGTCCTATATGGGGATCAAACCCTCAACATTCAAAACGTAGTAGGAAGCGACTTGACTACTGCTTAAACAACTACAGAGTCGCACTCGTAGGTAGGTACTCAAATTTTATATTAAATTAAATAATATAAAATATATGAAATCACACGACATCCTCTTCAGAATAATCCTAAAATCAGAATGCTAACATGCTACATGTAAACATAATATAATAAGTCTCAACTGATACATAAAAAAAGTAATGTCGAATGAGGTTAATGCTAACGGACAACTTAAGTGTCCAGGATGTCATAGATTAGAGTAGCGAATACCGGCTTATTTGCGTACATGATTAATTATCAGATATAGCAATCAAATCGGGTCATGCTAAAGTTTTCGTTTTAAACGTAAGTTAACCTAGAAACTCTGATCAAGATGTTTGCTAACAGGATATTGTCGTAAGCGCAATAACGGTTGTTGCCGGCGCCACTTATCACTGCGGCAAAAGCACAAGTCACGTTTTGGTTTTTTCATCCTTCGGCTTTAAAAAGCACGCTGCATAGGAAAACCAGTAAAATAAAAAAATTCTAAATTTTTATCTTATTGCACGCAAAATCTTTCATCGATTTTTGAGAGGAAAAGCTTGTCGTGTCGTTAAAGGAACGTCATATCGATATGTATTAAAATCCCTTGTTATAATATTTCCAGTTTTCCGTATTGAATACCGTAGACAAAATGAACCAACGCTGAGAGGTAATAAACAAACATAAAAAAACATTACTTGGCGCACTTCACTATTAAAACTCAAGTGCATGTAACAATTAGTGTTTTGTTCACAGTACTGAACGTAGGCACGGCGTAAGAAGCACGTTTTCTACAACACGTTTAATTTATTTTATATTTATCCACGGTGGAAAAAACAATTGCGTTCATTTAGCTACGGTTAAATAGGTCAACATACATCGCTTGTTTATTTTCAATAACTCAAAGCCTTGACTGAGTGTCTGAGTGCATTTGCCTACATTGCCAAATCCACATACGGCCGACGCACTCAAATAACGAGTTTCTTCGCTTATCTCGACATCCACCGCCTAAACCGGTTGTAGCCAGCAATACATGTTCATAAAATCAAAAATAACTTGGAAAATGAAACCGACTGTTACTGATCTTACAAGAGACAAAAGATTAAAATGCATCAGTCAAATACTAAACTGAATGATTCAATTGAATATTTTCACAAGCCTGTGTATAAGAATAAATATATAATTATATATATATTCTACACCACTTACAATCTATATTTAAAACTGTAAAATGAAGGATCTAAAAGCATCACAACGAACAGTGACTAAAATTATTAAACATTTTTCATGAATTGTTTACAAAAGAAGTAACATAAAAGGTTTTTTTGCCACTTAAATATTATTGTTTTTCTTTACTTTTGTTTAAGGCACTGAAATTAAATAAAAATAATAAGAACTTTAATATTCTGGTACAGCCGAAGTGAATAAAAAAGAACAATTATTTATATTAGTATATGTTCTTTGTTATAATGTATACAAGTAAAACCCCGTTGAATTAAAACAGAATAAATCATTTACCATTGAGGTTATATGTTTAGATTTAAATTTAATGTAAGTACTATAAAATTGAATGGGGATCTTAGCTAAGATTTTACAAATCAATTGGTCATGATACGTGAAAAAAACCGTGGAATATACATTGATTTGATTCGTGACGTTAGAATCTGTTTATTTTTAATACATAAACTGAACAGACAAATTCATAAAGATTAATATCAATAAGAATTCAAATAGACAATTAATATGTATGAATTCGTGTTCACTAGTCAATAATAGTGACCTACTACTAGTATATGTCTCTAGGCACAGTATTTACGCATTCTCACGTTCTGCTGACAGATACTTAAGATATTACACCTTCAAAACATCTGATGTAGCTTCCTCTAAACGTTATAATAATATATACGCTTCTAGTATAATTCTGTGTTATTCTTTCTGAATATTATTTATCTGTACAATTCAGGCTTTGCCTTGACAGGCTTTGCCTTTGAGGTTATCTGGTTAGCTAAAAATAACTATAGGTTCAATGCGTTCTTTTAAACATGTTCTCTGGAAAATATTCATACCTTGGTAGGGAACCTTATTTTCCTTTGGATTGAATAGGTACATGTATTTAAATATAAATATATACAGTTTTTTTAGTACTTGACTATTCAGTATACCAGCTGAACCGGCGAACTTTGTGCCGCCATATTTTCTTTCGTTAATATTTTCTCTTTCTGAAAAACTTGTTTTAGTAATTATGCCCGCCCCAGCTTCCCATAAGAAGTGTATCGTCGCGGACAAAAAAACTTGCCTGGTTATCTTTTAATTATTTTTTCTTCGCAAACAATGTCCTAACAATAACGAACACCGCCGCCGTCTATTAGAAGTTATGCGCGTACATACACTTCGGCGATTTATTTTTAATTATATAAATTTATTATAAGATTTAAAAAAAATTGGCCCCTCTCACAAAACAAAACGAATTGAGAGACAGCTGTATATGAGTGAAACAATTTTTACTTTAGGAAAATACAATATATTTGTACATATGTCGCCGCCAACAAGCTTATTTAGCTATTCAATCAAAAGCCTAGTCTCTATAATAAACAGCGCCGTTCAACTAGTGGCCGTGTTACGAATATATTAACTAGGGAAAGGCAGTAACACCCTGCAATGGCGGGTGCCTGTTTAAAAAAACCTAACCGCTGGTTGAACGGTGCTGTTTAGTAAAGAAGCTAGGCTATTGATTGAACGGCTAATTAAGCCTGTTGGCTGCGACATAAATATACATATGGGGCTCGATGGTAATAGCGAAAATATTTTTGTAATCCCTAAATTGGTACGACAAAACGTATTTTATGAACGTGAATTAGGGCTTATTTACATCACACAGTTTCTATTGAGACGGAGTATTATTAATATGTCATGTATGTTTTTTTAATTCTACATGACTGAAGTGATTTTGCAATGTTGTATTTGTTTGTTATAATTATGTTACATATAACATTGCCATACATAACACGTAAGATATAAGTAACTTAGTACTCATAAGGCTTCGTTCATTTCTGAAACTGAGTCCGAAACAATATTATTCAGTATAAAATTTCATGTCTGACACTTATTTATTTTGTAGTTTACTTGTACTTATGATTTTAAGTTTCGATGATGTCTTTAGTAAGAATATAAAACAGTAGGTACATATCATTGTTTTTAAAATCTTTAATGATGAATTTATTGTTGCTACTAATTTCTCCGTTGCTTTAATGTGTCTAGCTGTAAACAGGCTAATCTTAATCAATAACTATGTCAACTGTAGACGAGGTAATAAAAATGTTAATGCATTTAGGAATGCGTATAAAATGTTTCCGTGAATAGCAACAGGCGGACCTAAACATCGGCTCACGACGATGGAAAAATCTAAGACGAATGTATACTTATATTAAAAGTCCCTTTCATTTTCAGATGCATACAAAAATAAGATTAGTATCGAGTTTCAAACATGATCTAAACTTGAGATTATGTAACGGTTAACCGTCTCAACTGACCAAAGCACTTGCAAGATCGAACTAGTTAGGAAGAATTGATTTCAAATGATAAATTTAGTTTTTTTCCACATAGCCTGTATTTCTATATATGTATGTACTGAGAGTGTATTCATATATTGGAGACTTAAGTGCCAATGAGATCAGCAGCAACGAGATAAAATAAATTTATTTCTGTATTATACGATGTGTATATAAATGTTGTCAGAAAGCCTCTGTCCCCGAAAAATTACGTCGTTTATATTAATTTCGAAATCAGAAACGGAACGTAAACATGTCCTCAGGCGCTACTCCACTTACGACATATTCTTTAGGATAAATAACACAGTAATCGGAGTCAATGTTACATGCCATATGAAATATTTTACGATCGATAAAATAACATTAAATAATTCAATTTCAAAGTAATATGTTAAAGAAGAAAATAATAAACTGTTTAGCTTTAGAGGAAATCAAAGTGGATTCAGTGGAACATGAGAATTTACGACCTTTTTGTAGTAGTACTCGTATAAAGTTGTACACCGAGTTTTGCATCGTTAAAAATAATCCATCAATTGCGAAAGAATTCGTTGTCAATTTGGGTATAAGTTGTCTTTTACTTGTGTATTTATGAACATCATTAATTAACTGACAATATTAAATACTTCCGGCTATAAAAATTAGGACGAGTCGAGTTGTGTCGTTCTGAATAAAATACGAATATAAAATAATACGATTTTTTTCATCAAGTGACACTTTAGGAAAATAAAAAAAAAACAATTCTAATTGTGGTGTTCCCACAGTTGGGAAAATACTACTCTTTTAGGAGATGATACTTGGAGAAAATGTTTCTGTAACATATAATTTGATTTTGAATATTTAGTGAATTTATGAAGAACTAGCTAACTGACGCAACCTTGTTTACGTCTCTTATAGCCGTAGCGTAATAATTTTCCCCCGTTTTTGTAACATTCTTCGATGGAGCTCCGCTCCTATTAGTCTTATCGTAATAATATATAGCCCATAGGCTTCCTCGATAAATGGGCTATCTAACACTGAAATATTTTTTAAATAGGACCAGTAGTTTCTGAGATTAGTACGTTCAAGCAAACAAACTCCTCTGCTTTAAATATATTAGTATATAAATGCCATGTTTAGCACTTTATTACACATTCAAATCACATCATTTTTTAAAATATTTTCTTAAATTACAACCAAATTCTATAGCTTTTTTAGTTGAAAATTATGTATGTAGGTTAATGGTAGGTAGCTCACATTAATTTTAGGTTTATTAGTATCAATTCGATTTATGATTTCGCGAAATGAGTACTGTTTAACGAGATTAGCTTTTCATTTTTGCGACGGTTTGCCGTCGCTTATAAATAATAGTGTTAGGAATTACATATACCTACATAAAACTTTATATTATGTTTTAAAGACTACTAGATAGCTAGATAACTTTTTTTTACCGTTTCTTACGCCTACGAAATTCACATATTTGTATTATTAAATGCAAGATTATGCAAAATTCTAAAAAAACACATTTTCGAAAATAAATTTTAGAGTCAATCTTTCATTTAATTTAAAAACAGGATTAACCAAAATAATATACTATTTTAACATGTAGCAATATAAATTAATTCATATCTACATGTCATTAAACATATTACAAACTTGAATTTCCAAATACTCGTTGGAAATCACAAGAATTGATTTATGAGAGTGTACACAGAAACAAAATATTCGTTTAACATTTATCTTTCATTACACTAATTATTTCCTAATTAATTGTGTACAGTAACGCTAGATATCCACGTACCAGCCAGATAAAGCTAGCACCGTACACATAGTTCGACTTGGATGTCAATATTATTTCTCTTACAATAATATTTATAATTACCTACGAACTAGTTGAATGGCACCCCACCATGTTTTAACATATATTATTCTTTTTATAATTTTACGTCTCGCTATAGCTGTTGGCGTACCAGCCGCGAGTGTATAATGCGTGAACAAAAGAACCAAACATACGCATCGAATCGATCGCCACTTTTCGCCGTTTCGTCGCCAGATATATTGAACAAAAACATTTAACTCTCGGAGAATCTGATACAATATTTGTGATGCCGTGACTAGTTTTGGAATTACAACGACGTCCACTGAATATTTACAAATACCGTCAGCGCTGTGAACCTTAACAGTACAACGTGCATAAAATGCTGTTAAAGGCAAGTTGAACAGACGAGTCTCTGGGGAACGCCAACATATAATCTGCGAGTAGATTTCGCAGATCGCACTCAGTGGCGGAGGCGCCCGAGCACACCACGACACTCCTTTCAAGGAGGTGTGGGTCTTTTCGAAAGTAAGATCGAAGCGAAATTATCGATTTCGGACGTCAACTCGCAAGTGCAGACAATCGCTGAGCCTAATAAAAAGAAAAAGGAAATTGATAAACTCACCTGTAATAAAATTTCAGAGTTCCCAACTGGTGTGGATTCCTTGCAGGTGTCTCGTGTTAAGAGAGTAGTCCGGTTTTGCATTCACGTACCGAAGCACGATCACACTGCGTGAGAGAAAGGGCGCGCAACTCGTTCACAAGTGAACACTATCGCGTGTTGTAGCTCGGCGGTGCAATGCGAGAGTGGGCGTCGCGAAACCGTGTTGGCGTTTGCGGGTCTCAGCTTGAACTGAAGGCCGCGAGGTGCGGGGGCCACTTTATGGTAGCGAGCGCACCCCGCCGGCGGCGCCGCTGCGCCCGCGCACCCGCCAACGCAGCCTGCGACCACACACCCACCGCAGCCTGAAAATTCACTAGGCGTACCCGGCGTTATCTCAGTTTTTTCCTTGTAAAGTTGTACTGTTACATTGTTTCATCATAAGTAAATTATACATTTATTTACCCAATAATTAATATCTTATGTATACTTAAGAATAAATCGGATGGTCAAAAAAAATTATATTACGTACTGACGAAATGTTCTGTTATGGATTACTTCTATCGATTTAGTAAAATATTAACTTTTCTTTAAACTTTTATCTAAAAAGAAATATTGATGTCTTATTTGATTGCATTATAATCAGTGATTTCCTGTTCTCATTTGTGTAATTGTTAGAAATCAGTAAACTAAATTAAAATAAAATCATGTACTTCTTACATTTAAGTTACCTATTTCACATACAGTTGTTTTATATCGTAGATTAAAAATATAAACATCCATTCATACACTAACATTTTATGTATAATTGTTTGTCACATATAGGTACGTATGTCATCTTTAACAATTATTTTCAGCGCAGTGAGTCATCAGTTCTGGATAACAATTATTTTACTCCATACACGTGACTGAGACTTACATTTTTGCATAATATGTTGTAATTAAAATATGGTAATTATCATCACTAAGCTGAGGAATGCACAATTAGGAAAAAATGATATTTACTAATAAAAAATACCTATTAGAAAGCCCTTAAGACACTGTCGTATACTACAGTCACAAAGACTCCTTGTAAACTCACGACATGTGATTGTTTGTAAGTTTATTGTAGTACAGGGTAAAAGAGCATTTTACTAATAAACCTGTATTCTCTTGAAAATAAATCATCTTCCTTAAGTAATTTGTACTTTATGTAATTCTTTAGGATGTGTTATGTACTTAAAACTGATCCTTGACTAGCTTTTTTTATGGAATAGGTGATTATTTCTAATTTAGTATGTTCAACTTTGCTGCTGACTTGCAATCTTCGTTTATACCCTATTTTATGCCTATAGGTGTTATTTGCAAAAAATCTTTCTCAGTAGGTGTTTACAAAGAAAGGGTGAATAGTTAGCGCAACGTTTTCTGGGTGCACCACGAGGAGGTTTTCTAACCCAGCACCCCACAGACTTGTTGACCCCTATGTTAATAATAATAATAATAATGCCGATCCAGTTCTCGAGAATGGTCGTGCTACGTTATATTGGGATCGATCTATTATTACAGACAGGACTATTGTAGCCAATAGGCCTGATATTGTGGTGATAGATCGATTAGAGCGCCGCGCAATGATTGTCGATATCGCCGTTCCTCATGACGAGAATCTCGTGAAAGTCGAAAAAGAAAAACAAATAAAATATTTGGATTTATCTCACGAGATTGTCGATTTGTGGAATGTGGATTCGGTGATCATTGTTCCGATAGTCGTATCAGCTCACGGATTGATAGCCAAGAGCCTTGACCAACACCTTAAGAGGCTCACGTTAGGGGGCTGGATCAAGGGTCTGATACAGAAGGCAGTCCTTCTTGACACGGCACGTATAGTGAGGAGGTTCCTGTCTTTGGAGCCCTAACCACCGGTTTCTTGGTCCCTGTACCCGAAGTCGGTGGTCTACTATTTTTTATATTTTTAAATGTATTTGTTTTATATGTATATTTAAAAATGTAATTTATATGTATATACAAATGGAATAAAGAGAATAATAATAATAAGCCTTTTTTATTTCCAACAACCTTAAAAAATACATAATTTATCCTATAGCTATTTAAATATTAGTTATAATCTATTGTTGGAACCCCACTTCTGAGTATAGGCCTCCTCCAGCTTACTCCATGTTTTTCTGTTTTTAGCTTTTGTTCTCCAGTCTGTTCCCGCTATTGCCGTTACATCCATCTAGGATTGATGAGATTGAGATTCCTCGGGTGACCTCTTTTTCTTTTTCCGCTTGGTCCTTTCCATGTCGTTGCTTCTAGTGTCCATCTGTTGTCCTGACACCTCGCAACATGTCCTGCCCATCGCCACTTTTGTGTACGTGCATATCCATGTTTAAAGAATTCAATTGTGTGTGAAGGATGGAACCATCACCAGGAGAAGTCCTGGTGATGGTTCCATCCTTCACCCTATTAGTTTCGAAAACATTTTAAAGAAAAATCATTTAAAAAAATATAGTAACAGGAACTGTCAAAAGAATAGGCCATAACAGGTTTACACTTTCTTTTTCCACATTTCAAGATGCTAATGACTTTTTAAGTGACACTAAATTGAGAGATTTCAAACTTCATGATTTTATTCCCTCTTTTAATGTAACCAGATTAGGATTAGTTCGAGGTATACCAGCTGACTGGACTCCAGACGAAATTAAAAGTAATGTTAAAACACCTTATGGTTGTGCAGAAATTATAAAAATAAGACGACTAATTATAAAGTCCATGTTGACGGATCAGTGACTTGGAAACCTTCATAATCAGATGTGTTTACCTTTGATGGGCAAGTCCTGCCAGAAGATTTACATCTGTTATAAGTGTTAAGCTTTACATGTTGAACTTTATTCTTATCCCTCAGTACAGTGTTTTCATTGCTGTAGATATGGTTATACAAAAGTTAATTGCCGTTCACGTCCTGGATGCTTTATGTGTGCCCAAGAGCATAAAATTGAGATTTGTTCTGTGTATAAAAATTGTGCATTATGTGTAATGTGTTCTGATTATCATTATGCTTTAAACAAAAGCTGTTCTGGATTTAATCGACAAAAGCGGATTAAATTAACTATGAATGATATGCCTTTAACATCAGAAAATGGTTGTACACTTTTACCTAAAGTGGATAATGATAAAGAGGACAAAAGAATTATTGAAACTATCATTAGGTACATTACTGAATACATTGTATACATTATTGACAAATAATCTTTTGAAACCGTCCAAAGCTGCCATTATATGATATTATCTCTAATTTTCCTAGGAATCTAAAAATTCTACTGTGGAATTGTAAGAGTGTTACATCTAAAAAAGTGGTTAAATTAATATTATTAAAAAATATAATTGTTCAATAATAGTACTATCTGAGACATGGTTGAAACCAGGTATTTAATTTGAATGTTTAGTTAAAGCCACTGATGAAAATTTTCCAAAAAAGGGGGAAATATTCCAACACTATCCCTTCATCAATTCAATTCATCCCCATATTAAAATAAATAAAAATAGTTTATTGACATAACTAAAACATATTAACATGTACTGAAACCCAAACAGATAGCTCCTAAGTTACAGGCTAAAAGCGTTCAGTGTTCAGTAGCACAAAAGATAGACAATGCTTTACATTTACAGATATACAGATTTTCAGCACGTAGCAAGATATACATTATCTTGCTACGTGCATGTGTGCGTCTAATATGTGTGTTTTATTCTTTTTCTCTGAATTATGGACAAAAATACTCTTACGTATGAACAGGGTCTAACCTGGGAATGTCGGACTCAATGTTATGATTACCCCATACCGACTAAAAAAAAACACCTCTTCTGGCGTCAACCTCTTCTTCTGCACGGAACTGCCGCTAGGTATTAATTCATGGAAGGAGGCTCTAGCTACTGCTCTTCCGTCGTGTTAATGTCACGGGTTTGGTTTTCCGACCGTTTTCTTTCTAACCGACGGAGTTACTGAAGAACTTCAGTCGCAAAAGCGCTTGTCGCCTGCCATGCTGCCTCAGATGATAGCATAGCTTCTATCAAGGACTCTGGCTGAATTTTCTTCGGAAGAGCCTCTGCCCAGGTACTGTGTAACAGGTCGAAATGAGGACACGTAAAGAACATGTGCTCTGCATCTTCAGTAACTCCTGAGCAGGACGGGTACATCGGAGATACCTTGTGCTTAAATTTATAGAGGTATGCCCGATAGCACCCATGTCCTGAGATCATGTGTGTTAGGTAGTAATTGACCTTACCATGATTACGGTTCAACCTGTCATCAACTTGTGGAATAAGACGGTAGGTCCATCTGCCTATTGTACTGGTATCCCACTTCGATTGCCATCGTCGTATGCTATTTAGCCGTTCCTCCTTGCCAAGTTCTCCAGGTCTCAATGTGGTCATTACTTTACGGAGGTAAAGGGCTTTCCGTTCTTCGGCTAGTACTTCAATTGGCAGCATCCCGGCAATAACGTTCACAGCGTCGTCTGACACTGTGCGAAAAGCACTGTTTTTTCAAGCAAATTTCCTTCGTGCTTCCTGTATTTTAAGCGCAATCAAATTGCCACCAGAAGCATCTGTGTTCACAGGTGAATGTTTTGGAATCTTTAAAGCCTTTAAAAATATATTAAGAGAATATAGTCATATTGCCGGATTCTAAAAGCTCATTGGAAGACATTCAAAAAAATTCATTTAAACTGAAACCGTTCTATCCAATAATTGATGACATCAAGGCAAAATATCTGGTATGTAAATCCTTAGGTTATTCAGTAAATTTAGTTTCGATTCCAAATTTTCGTGGAATCAATGGAAATGAAAGAACCGACCAATTAGCAAAAAATGCGGTTAAGTGTATATAATATTATCACTAAACCTTAGTTTACTAAAACTGAATATAATAAAAAATCTGTTAGCTACATTACACGTATGCATCTTGGTCATAGTGCACACAAGACCAAGATGCATATTCAAAACGCAATGTATATTTGGCCAAATTGTATACTAAAGACAGCGACCTCTGTGAATGTAGAAGGGAGGGAAGTGGGGAATCTCGACCATTGTTTTTTTCGTGTCATTTATATGATCGTCCCTTTTTCCTGAATTCTCTTATAACACAAAAAGTTCCATTCCCTACCCGTATGACCTGCCTGTTATCAAATCCATGTTTATTCTATGATACCTTCCTTTATTAATTTCAATGATATTAAAATTTAAATAAATTGTTTATTCATAATATTTAAGTAAATATGTATATTCAACTATTTTCCTTTATTGGTTTTTTGATAAGTAATCATAGCTCATTAGATCCTTTTCGAAATTCCATGTTTATACCTAACTTTCTTTAAAATTCTTAGTTTCCTTACCTTTTAAACTTGACATTGGCAAAAAAGACGAAAACTATATTGACATAATAATTTTATAAAAAACTTCCGATTATCGTATGGGATCCAGTTTTCATCAGACGATTTAAATACCTTATTTTTTTTGCTGATTGAGCAATGTAACGCAGCAGTCGATGTGTGTTTGCTTATTTGATTCACTTAATTCGTGAGGTTATCATTTTTGCTTCAAGTGTATTAAACAGTTTTATCACTCACAGCAAAGCCTGAAGACAACTGTGAAGTGGTTTGCGATGGATTCACTTCCACAATACCATTTAATTCTTCATTATCCACTTTAGTCGCCGGCCATCCAAGGGGCTTGTTATAAAGATCAAAATTTCCAGAATGAAAAAGTTGGAATCAAAAACGTGCCGTGTTCTTTTGCAATACCAGCACCATTCACATCGATAATCCTTCGGGCTGTTTCTGCAGCAGTAATGCCACGGTAGAACTCGTAAATAAAGCGATATTTCAAAAAAAAAAAAGACTGTTTTCGAAACTCAAATATACCAGCTAAATGATCTTATAACTTTAAATTTGGAATTCTTAACCAAAGTGGATATATATTATATCAAATGGGCCAGTGCGACATAACGTCAATTTCATAATGTAATGTAATGGACCTCATATTATCAATTAGCTGCTCCGACAAACTTAGTTTCGTCAAAAATCTGTCGTAATATATATTTCTTTGATGACACTTACATGCTTTCTTTGAATTTTATTTTGGATAAGCATGACTAGTATCCAAGGTACGCAACGACGTCACGGTCAGTGTCAGTATGGGTGACCGCAGGTGGCATGAGACCATGATTCGACGTCTCCGTGATTCGATGGTCACGTTAAGCAGTCGGTCTCGGTTGGTTTTCATAGGATAACAGTCGTAAAGCTTAGTTGGAGGCCTTTGGCGGCTTAAAAGCATTCACCAGCAAGATTACGTAGCCGCAACGTTGACAGCAACCCACCGCGCACTCGTAGGACGTATGGCCTTAACTATCTCCTGAGAGGAAACCCGAGTGCAGCAGTTGGACATTATGGATTGTTAATGATGATGACTAATAAAAATAGTCTAGTTAACGCGAAAGCATTACAAAGAGAATCCTTTTTTTTGTTATAATCGACGTCGAATCAACTAGGAATTGCAGTTTTAATTAACATTTTAGTTTGCAGTAATGGAAAAAAGTGTTGTTTTGACGTTTTTCTTTGCAATTTTAACAAGAATATCTATTGGGTCTTCACTAATATTTGAATTGATCATTCCGTTCTCGAGTTTCATGGCGTATTATAAAAATCCTATTTCTTGTAGACCTCTGAGCACTCGTGTAGCACTCCCTATTACTGTTATGAACATCATGTTGCATTTGCATGGCATTAGTAAAAATAACCCTGTATTTGAAAACTAATTTATTATTATTCTGTTGTTTCGGACGCAATACACATTGAAACTTGAGAATTTATTCGATTTAATTCTACTAGTGGTCGCCCAGTATTCGAAATTAAACCTTTTTTTTTGTATTTGTTTTAGCTTGCTCCACTTGTCCTCCATAAAAAATGTTACTATGACAAATTTTATACTCTCCATTCGCATCATTTTCGTAGAAAGTGGTACAAAGTTTTTGCTTCACGTATTAATATTCCTAATTCTTTGTACCTCTTTATATATACATATTATATACTTATTTACATAGGTAATCTAGGATGTAGATATTCAGAAACTGTTCAATTAAAATGACAATAAAATAAGAAAGTAAGTTGGCTGTTGTTTACTCGATCTTTATTACATATACAAATTATGCATAGACATTTTTAGATATACACATAAGCCAGTTGAGACAATACATATTCTATCAACAGAGATTTTTTTCCGAAGAAGGAATGTCGTCAAAAAGTCGAAAAGGTCATCTGTAAACCTAAAATTACAGGATGTCCATTTAGACTTTTTATAGACATGGTCAACCGTTTTTATCAAGCCTAGAATAAAATATATAATAGTCGTAATCCAATCTCAAGTAATTAGTCGTCCGTACTTGATAGGTGCTGCTAAATTGCAACCTTGTGCTCTTTTGTAAACATACAAGTATTAATTTAACTATTTCCACCATGAATCACATAATAGAACTACACTGACAATATTTTCTGTTAGAACAAAATTTACACTTATTTGTTGTTTAATATACCTAAACATACCACACGAGATTTTAATAAAGTCATTCAATATAACCGCAAAAACAAGTTTAATCCCTTCTGCAGCTTCCTGTAGTATTAGTAAAGGCTTTAATATTAATTTGTGCTAAACAATACTATAATACTAAAATAACATGACACCTCAGACACGGCTTGTACAATCACAAATTTTGCGGTGCTAACTAAATTATTATGTTTTTCAATATTTATGTACTAAATTAAGGCATAGAACAAATGGTCATACTCAAACAATTATTTGCAGAATATCCATCAGACCTCTCGTTTAGCAGTCAGTATTACTAAACACTAGGCGAACAGATCAGCCACTAATTGACATTTTGATATAATTCAGATTATTATGACATCAACAGTTTTTAACAGCCAACAGCCGAAAAACGTTGGCCAGACTAATTGATTTAAGGTTTGGTTCAAGTTCTGCTCCTTTTTAGAGTTCTGCTGTCTTATCTTCTCAAAGTAAAAGCTGGGGGCGAAGAGGTACGTCGGTTATGAGCCGAATAAACCTGACCACTATCATTTCGGGATATAACGTCTTATACCCATGCAGGTTACCGACCTGTAGAGAATCAATCTAACCCAATTCTTGATGCGCAATCCCTAGGCTACACGCTTATGAATTAGATATATTTCTGCGTTATTATACAGTTAGTGCACCTATTGCGGGTCACACACTCGTGGTTAATGTCTTATGCTATGCGCATACAGTCTACGCTGTCACTTTAGACCAGCAATGGCCAAACTATGGCCCCTAGACTGTAGTAACACGAACCACGTAGTCATCAATCTAGAAGATAATAGAACATAAACAGAAATATTAACAAAGGTTTTCAAGTGCAGGGTCGCAAGGTATTCATTTCATTCCTTTTAATAAAACTCGAATCAAAACCTAATACTCTGAGGAACTGACTGACTATTAATAACCACTTCTTATTACCAGTATGTGTATTCCATTTAGGGATCGAAATTCATTTCACAATTAGTGTGGTTGTTTAAATTATTAAAACGAAATGATCAAGGAGTCCGACCCATCGTCAATTCCAAGAGTTCTTCTAATCTATCGAAACCGAGTTCTGCTTCGATACCACACAGGAGTGATGATTTCGCTATGGTAATGCGTTTGAAAGGATGTGAAAACTAAGACTTAGGACTTTCTCAAAACACTAGACAAATGCGACGAGTTTAAAATAATTGCCGAGAGATAATATTATAAACATTACGGTATTACGAACAATTTGACCAAACAATCAATTCTTTGATGAGCTTTCGGAACAACATTAATTTAGTTTATCGATCGTTTTTTTGGTTATTTTGGTTCACGTGACGGCTTAAATAGACTTAACATTTATTTTTTGTTATTCCTTTCAAGGCATATATGTGTGGGGGAACGGGTATCATGTTCCACCCAACACAAAGGGAGGATCCTCCGACCAGGCGAGGTGATCATGCCTGGCGGGCTTCTGCCCAACAGTTGATGTTGGGATGTTGTATATATGATAATCGGCGCGAGAACTTTAATTGCGCGATTCAGGATTGGTAATTTCTTCGTATTACTCCGTCGTACTCGTGGTTACTCCGTAGTTCAGTGTAACTTCGGTAGATGGCGCTGTAGTATGTTATGTTGTATGTGGAGGTCGCCACATATGTATTGGGTCTATAATTGTGTGATAATATACAATATAGTGCGATACGCTGGTTTTATTGAAATCACTCCAAGTGACGCTACAGTGGTGTCATAGTGCATGCTGCGTACATAGTGATCCTTCGAGCCGAATATTGGAGACTGGCGGAAGAGGACGTTTATAGCGGTGGAAACCGGCTGGCGTCAGAGACGCGCACCCATGGGCAGTGGATCGCTGCTCGGGGCGCTAACATTCCCAGGGTCATTGCAGCGAACAAGCGCGACGACGAAGCTACTGGGAACTGAAGGCAAGGTATCGTTCAGATACCAAATAGGTGCAGGTCTTCGTTGACGCTGGACTGAACTAGAATCTTGGGACATTCTGAAACTAAAGTGAGGTACTGTGAAACTGTAAGTGTTTGAACATTTTATTTCCCTGCAGTAAAGTGAAGCAGAGTTATTAAATTTAAAGTTTGTAGTGCTTTAATTGTAAAATTACAAGTGCTTAGGACTTAGAATAATTCTCTAAAAAGTGAAACTATGGCGAAGCCATGCCCAATTTTTGTCAGAGCGTTTAAAGCAAAATGACTCAGAAAAGTTTGCACAAAAAGCTTTAATACTTGGTAAATTTTAAGTCGATATTAAAGAAATATTACGAGTGTAAAATTGCCTAGAATAATTTCATCATGGAAGTATACAACAAATTTCAAATAAATTCAATGAACAAAAAAACATCAAACATCAAACAAAAAATCGCCTAAGGAGGGAATCACTAAAGTCTATGTTACCATGAGGTTAGAAAATCTGGAAGTGAAGTGGACAGCTTTTATTGAAACTCATAAGAAAATGATTATCGAAATTGATGAAACTGAATATACAGCCTCACAATATAGTACTGCAGGGGTTTATGATACGACAGAAGATATGTATTTTGGGCTATAAAACAGAACTTAACGAGATCCTCGCGAAATTAAATAATCTTGAAGCATCGGAAAAAAGCGTATGCCTCAGAAGCTCCCGAAGATTTCTTTACCGATGTTTTCGGTCAATACGTAGATTGGGTCAGCTTCCGAGACTTGTTTTTGTAATTAATACACAACAATCAGTCGCTAGACGACGTTCAGCGTTTGCAGTATTTAAATATTCTTTTGACTGGAGAGGCTGAACAACTTTTAAAAAATGTAGCCATTACCAGTGTAAATTATAAAACATGTTGGCAACAATTACAAATATAGTGGGATTAAAGTAATGAAATACGTATTATACTATTTTTCAAAATGCTACTCCTAAGAGGATAAATTAGGGGATGAAAGTTTGTATGAAACTTTTTATTCTTTTGATTAATTAGCTTCAAGTTTTGTAAAAATATAGTGGGGTAAAAGTAATTAACTACAAATTTTAGGATTTTTTCAAAATTCTATCCCTGAAGAGGTAAAATAGGGGTTGAAAGATTCTATGATGTTTACTTGGTTAAGAAGTTATATACATTAAATTTTAGACTTATGTTCGTGCTTGGTAGGAATAAAATAATATGTTTATTAGTTTTTGGAAATTTATCCACCCCCCCTTTTTGTGTGCGGAAATCCCCTGGATACCACTGGTGGCAATGTCGAACTCGAACCGGGGAACCAGTTGCACCCTCGAAAAGAAATCCCTGGCACCCTGACGTATATATTATAGATGATGAAGATCGTTCTGCGGCGTCCAGCGCCTGAGTCGTCTCCGGTATCCCTTCCCGGGCCTAGCAGAGCGGGAGAGTTCTAAACCTCTCCCAGCCCCGCTCCACCGTCTTCTTTGCAAGCATAACCTGCTCGCAGAAAGAGACGGTCGAGTTCTACGCGCTCTCCCTAGATAACATGTTACTTAACGAGAGAACCCCCACCCCAACGGCCGCCACAAGATCGCGTCTCGGCTTCCTCCACTCCAAACATTCTGCCAGCGTGTGGAGCGCCTTGTCCACGGTCTGGCCATCACAATGGTGGCACTCAGGCGTTGGCTCTGTGCAGCTCAGACACAGCTGATCCCCGAAACATTATTTTCCAGTGATCATCTGCGTCAGCTGGTATGAGAGTCAATCCTCCATAACGGGTCATATCGCCGCAATAACTCGGTAACCACTTGGTTGCCCAAGTCGTTCCTTCAATTCCTGCACGAGAGCCTGGCGGAGTTGGGATTTCTGATCTTCAATTTCTCGAGTCTAAGGGCTCCTACCCAACTCCCGCGCCTCTTTGCGCCTCTGATAAAGAGCCGCAATGGTTCTGGCCTCTATGTTCCATGGTGGAATTCCAGCCAGGAGACTTGCCGTCTCAAGAGAGATCACTGGGGCTTCATTAAAGGCTATGGACTGCAGAGTCGCGTGGAGTCTCCTGCAGAAGTCATCGGTCCCCTCATGTTTGGCAGCAACCGTGCCAATGCACGCGCTGCGCCAACCTGCTTGGGGACCAGACTTCGGAAGTGATGGCCGAAGTCCTATCAGCCGTCGAATACGAGCCCCAATTTTACCCCCTATAGGCACACCTATTTGACAAAATAGAGGATGAAATTTGTATGCAAGTACGTAAGAGTACTATAAGATATTATAGATTCATCTTGACTTGTGAGATCCATTTTGATCAATAAATATATTGTGTAGATATGAGAAAAATAATTTCTGATTTTGTGTATCGTATGGTGACAAACTAGTAAGCAGCGCGGTGTGGGACGCGGGCGGGAATGTGTACGAGTTAGAGGGCGAACCAAACGCGACAAGTGAGGGCAGCATTGATGATCGTATGCGATAAATAAATAAAAAAAATATTACTTTTTTATTATTACCAAAAAAAAGTACCTTTATCTTTAATTGTTCCATCCTGTTTTTTTTGTTTAGTTACTCAATTTGATGTTATACTTATTATTTTTGGGTGTTTTATAATTTGGTTACACACTTTAAACAGAATTTATATTTTTAATACAGTAAAGTTTTCCATAACTTGTTTTAGGTTACCTAAATAATACAAAATATCTTTTTCTTAACATTTTCCATCTTAGTTTTTTAGTTTAGTTATGTACTCAATTTGTTTTTTTTTTACGCATACGCATTTAATTTGAGGGAGGGGATGTATTTTTTGAAGTGCCAATTTTTTGTGGCTTGCTCTCGTGTCAGTGCGCCAACTAGAAATCAGTAAAAAAAATAGTTTATAAGGTAGTACTTCAGGTTTATCAATATTTCCGCATTACAAAAAAAGGATATTTAAAATTCAATCACTAAACAGGTAAAATACAAAATGAAAACAAAGTGATTTCTTTTATAGACTTGCTTCAAATGTACATATTGACCAAAAATAAAGCTGCACTGTATATTGGAATGCTTTGTAATGACACAATTTTGAAACGATTCGTCGTGCTTTCGACTACGTATTGATAACTCGATTTATTGTATCGATATAAAACTGAACGCATTTCTTTTTACGTTTGTAGCAAAACGGTTTTCTGGGGGAGTTTAATTTATTTTATAACAATCTAAATTAACAATGCAAATAATAATAAAAAGGTTAATTCACACCAAAGTCTTAACATTTACAATCAAATAATGCAATAAAAACAGTTGAGTTTGATTATGTATATATAGGTACCGGTACTGATTCCCAAGCTAGGCATAACCTGTATATCGGGTTACAGAATTCAGTCGCAAATTTTGTTCCAATGTATTTGAATTTGAAGGTGACGCTGCTAGAATTGATTACTTATCTATACTAATATTATAAAGAAGTAAAGTTTGTGTGTTTGTTAAATTGTAGGGGGTAATCTCGGGATCTACTAAACCGATTTTAAAAATTCTTTCAGTGTTGGATAGTCCATTTATCGAGGAAGGCTATAGGCTATATATAATCACGGTAATACTAATAGGAGCGGAGCACCAATGAAGAATGTTTCAAAAACGGGGAAAATTTTCACGCTACGGGCAATTATAGACGCAAACGAGGTTGCGTGGGTCAGCTAGTTTTATAATATAATAATAATAATAATAAGTTTTATATATACTATTTAAATATCCTTACTGACTTTGTGTTTGGTGTAGTATATGCGTGTGTGTGCTATGAAATTAATTTGACTAGGTCCTCAGTCCTTTCATAGTCTAGTTCTTGAAGCCAATTTCCAACTTTATTTTTAATCCCATGTTTGCTAAGCCTCATAATATTTAATTGTTTATTTATATCATTATAGACTTTAGTACTTAAAACTAGTAGGCTGTCTCTTCGCAAAAGAAGATCTATATGTGACTCTGGGGGACACAGATCAGGTACTGCGCCTTTTTGCCTTTAAAGGGGCATAACCTGGTGCTTTTTAGTATCGATCTGAGTACGTACAATTGGCGCACTGAGAGGACACAGTTGGGGTAAAGGAGCGTTGTAGATTATCTGAAGAGTTTTTTGATCATTACTTTAAGTACTGCTCTTAATGCACTCTTTAGATAATAAGATAGACATTGTATCATTATTTAACACAACAACCATATATTTACTCGTTTATTAGTGCTAATGCGAGAGTCATCCCGTAAACCATTATTACAATAGCACACGCGTACATAATGGTTGGTAATTAATAGTAAATAGATCTCACGACATCCCTTTTGTGGGATCATATAAAATGATTAGTTAAAAATATACCTGTTTCAGATTATTACAGAGGATGAAATAATTGGCATACACTAATAATGCATTATACTCGTAGATGTAACACTGTGTTCATAAAGACATAGTCACGAGATAATTGATGGTGACTTAAGTGTTTATCTATACATATAAATCAAATTGGAATGTATGTTTGTAATATTAAATTAACTGCTTTTTGCTAAATGCATATGACCGAGTTGGACCGATATTGACGTTCTCAAAAGGATCAACGACATCGTATCTCACATCGAATCGGCAGCAAACTTAATAAGGCAAACAAAACAAATTATATTTAAATTGTGTTAAAACCTACGAGTCACTAAATGAATTTATTTTAGAAAAAGAAATCAAAATATACAAAAAAAATATTATTAATATTACAGCTGAATACTATTGAACCTAGCCCTCTACAGTTTTTTGTGATGACAAACAGAAAGAGCCTTATCTCAGATCAAGAGCTGTCACGAAGTTTCAACAGTGTTGAGCACTGTTAGTGGTTGAAGTAGTATTTTTGCGATAGTTTCTGCAGTACTGTAACTCAAAACTAGAAAGTGTACAAAACCATAACGCACATACATGTATGCTTTACAAGCTAAAACGCTTGTAAATAGTAGGGTACAGGAGCTTTAGATGGATCCTCATTACTGCAGACAGCAATTATAACTTAACATGAAACTGCAAATAGATTTATTTATCTACTTCGGTATCACATTTTTTATGTGCCTGATGTCGCACTTGCAACACTAGAGGCGTTAGATGTGCGTTGCGCGCCTGTATTTATCACTTTATAGCGTAGATCAGTCGTTATTCGCTGAGGTAAAAATTCAAGTCATAAAAATGATTGCTGTAGTATGGTTAGTATATTGAAACCTGATTTACCTTCATAAAAACAAAGATAAGATGTATATAAAAAAGTGGTATATATTTTTTATACCACTTGTAAAGAATATAAACTTGTTGTAGCTGCCTTAGGCTCCAAAAAAATTAAGAAGTCAGTTAAGGTCAAGGTATGCAATTTCAAAACATTATCCCAAATAAGTAGAATATAAAAATAAATTCTAAGTAATGTTGAAGCAAAAAATTTAAATTGATTTAACATTGGACATTTTAATGGCAAGAAGACATAGATTGCTCTTTCACTGCCTAAAATATATCGCCTGCTTTGAGAATAGTTCACTAATTGCCTCAGCCAGCAATGAATCTTTGGTGTGAACATATCGAGTGCGTCCAATTCAGTTCCACGCTCACTTAGAGGATGAGGTGAAATTATCCTCAAAGAAGGTTGGTTGGTCTTGAAGTTGGAATTGGTATACTGCTTGGTAGCAATACACAAGTTCGCTATTACTTAAAAGAAGCTCCTCTTGTCTATCGCTTCTATCATTGAAGTACCTATTCCAAAGTATTGTTATAAAGAATAGAAGAATTTTTCACAAAATCTTTGCTTCGGGTAACAAATATACTCATATACAACTTTTATTTAGAGACTAGCTGAGTTACGCAAACTCATCTGCATTTCCTGTTGTGGTAAAATTAGTTTACCTTTTAATGGTTATAGTGAGCCCAACCTGAAAAGATAGATAAATTCTGTTGCGGACTTTATAGAACTTTTATAGGGAGACAATTATATCATACATACATCACACATACGGAGTAACGTACTATACGAAGAAACTACCAACCCTGAATCGCGCAATAGAAGTTCTTGCGCCGATTATCATCACAACATCCCAACATCATCTGTTGGGCATTGACGCGCCAGGCATGATCACCTCGCCTGGTCCGAGGATCCCCTCTTTGTGTTGGAGGGATACGACACGTGAGCCCTCCACAGATTTCATTAAAAAAAAATTAAGATTGGAACATCAATTCTTGAGATTAGCGCGTTCAATCAAACAAGCTATTTACCTTCATAAAGTTAACATTATGGCTACTTCCATAAACGACTCCGAACTACGCACTAATTAAGCTATGGAAAAACTACTAATCCTTTATCACGATATAGAAGTTCTCGCGCGGATTGGCATATATCCGTGGCCCGCCAGTCATGATCACTTGCATTGTCAGAGGAAGCCCACTGTGTGTTGGGGGACATGACCCTTTTTTCCCCACAATATTATTTGAAGATCAATTTGAATAAAACTAGTGTAATGCAGTAGAGTAGATCTTGTGATAGATAATAAACTTAATTGGAAAGCTCATATAGAATATGTTAGTAATAGAATAAGTAAATCCTCATATGCACTATATAAACTTTCGCCATCAGTTAATACCGATACACTGCTCACCGCATATCATGGCCTGGTTGCATCTGTTTTAAGGTATGGTGTGATTTTCTGAGGAAATTCTACTAACAAAGACATTGTTTTTAAATTACAAAAACGCTGTATCCGCGCTATGTTTGGACTAAGAGTGACGGACAGTTGTAACAAGACAACATGACATTTTAAAAAATATGGATGATTTTGAATAATTGTTTAAAAATTTTACAAGGAAAAGGACAACATACAACATAATTTTATTTGCTCTTCTGGCAAGCTTGTTGGTAATTTTAACATGATGCTTCTCTCGGATGTAGTCTTAAGTTGAAAATAAGTTACACTTACTAGGCTCTAAGGGTTTCACAGGGAAACAATGCCTTTACTTCGATTTAGATTTGAAGAGTAACCTAGTTTAAGACTGTAGATCTGTCTTGCTTCCTGTTCACTTCTACATCATGCGGAAGGAAAACGTTAATTCACGTTGCTACAGTTCTGCGAAATTACCTGCTTTTTACCTAACATATAGACAGATGAAGCATATAGTATATAAAACCTTAAATTATACAAACCGATCAGTCTACCTTCTGCAAAAATTTATCATACACATACATTTGTTGTGAAACGTTGTCATGTTTGTTATTTCACAACTAATTGAAGTTAATGAATTCAAGTTTTGTATACTAATTCTTTTTCTTATTATCTATTAAGTATAATGGGTACTAGACAACTGATACAAAACCCTTTTTTTGTAAAAAGGTTAATAACGTCTAACGTAATTATTATTTTGACATACGAAATAAATACTTAGGTATGTGCACACGCAAATACTTAGGTAGACATCAGTATCTCTTCGTGTCATAAGCTACACAATTGTATAAATATGACAGTATATTTGTTCTGTATTATTGTCACAGGTTTTTGTTAGTTGTATGCAGTTAGCCATTATTATTACCAAATAAGTGATAGGTTAAGACTATATTAAATTGTTAAAATTAATTAAACGAACATATACCTTACGTTTTAATAAATGAAGTTGCAGGTGCTTCCTTTACTGGTCCAAGGGTTACTTATTATACTATACTGTTCGGTAAAATATGTCATTTTTTCACCAGAATATATGAGTATACATAAAATAGTCAATAGCATGGGTAGGTGGCCTAAAAGGTGGCCCGACGACCTAGTGTAAGTCACTGGAAACCGTTGGATTCAGTCAGCACATGACCAGTTGTTATGGGAAGCCTATGACCGGCAGTGGAGACGACCGAAGACGTTCCGGCTGACATGCTGATGAGTAAGTAACATTATCATGGATTGAGAATTTAGAGCAAGAGACGGATAATGAACGGATGCACAATGCTCACGGCCGGATTAAAGATATCCCTTCCAGAAACAGGTTCAGTTAGAATTGGATGGTGATTATCTGAGGTTTATTGTGTATGTATTTTTTATTTGTTACCTGTTCCTCTTGCAATGGACAGGCCTAAGTGAATCTCAACCCTTTGTATAACCCACAAATTTATATTCTGCGTCTTAATGTTATTTTATGCATGTGTGTAAAGTCCCCTGAGACACAGGAAATTATTAGTACTAGAGATGGTTGAAATTTAATATTAATTTATAGTTACAAATTATTATTTTTTAGTTAGTCTCGTTATACTAGGTATGTATTTACTAAATTTCAGGCAGCGTAGGAGCCTTTATTGAGGAGAGCCTTGAGGGCGGCATATGTCTGGCAGTGGACATCTATCAGCTAAGATGGTGATGATAACGATTCTGGGTATAATTTATATATGTTATTATATTATAGTATCTAGTTATTTATTTACTAAATATTTTTTGTATCTATTTTATAAATTTAGGAACAAAAAAATTTGTTTATATTCAGCAATGAACTAAAAGCCGTTGATGTGATACATCACACCAATGGCTATACTGCACTGCACATTAACTTGCCAAGAAATATACTTATTTACAAATAAGTATGTTTCTTGACAAGTTAATGTATTAATTAATAAGTAGTATTTAAACAAGTGTCGGTTAATTTAAATTTTAAGCGTCAAAATGAATTAATTTGTGTTGCAATAGTGAGTGAGAGATAGAATGCCATTGACGAGAAAACTCCAAAGTAGCTATTTACTAACAGTCATTTAAGTTATGTATTAACATTTTATATTTAAGCGGTCTAATATTTGTTTGAGTGATAACATATTGGATTTTGTTTAATATTTTACAAACTATTCATTTTCACAATAAGTATTTAACAAAAAATAAGGTAGGAACTCATTTTATATTAAACTAGCTGACCCGCCAAACTTTGTGCTGCCATTTTTTCGTGAATGTTCTTATTAATATCTGAAAATCTTGTTTTAGTATTCAACACCGGCTCAGTTTCCCGTGGGAAGTGTGCAATCTTAGACAAAAAAAATTCTTTGAATTTTCTTCTATATAAACCTTATCCTGACATTATGATATGTAATCTTCGTAGATTCTTCTCCGTTTCGGCTGCGCCATGTAGTATTGGTTATTAAAAGATATTTTAATATTCTTTAGAAGTTTATTTATGATCCTTAGATATTAATTTAATATATTACGTTTTACAATGAGGTGGTCCGTAGCGGGTTCCGATGGCAAGCGTCGCTGTCAAAAGTGACAGCTGGGTACCACAGATTAGACAAATAACATCGATATACTACAGTAACAAACACACGGTTTGAAATGTGCGTATATACATATAGGTGTCCTGAACAAGCACGTATTCACTATAGGTGTAACAGCCAGCCTCTCGGCAGGGGATGCATGGAGGCAGAAGAAACGCCGCAGCACGTTCTCACAGAATGTAGAAGTGTGGCAGACCAACCGGCCGACATCTTCCAATCGGCATCACTCCCGGAAGCATGTAGCAACCTGAAAAGGCTGCTGAGCTTCTGGGACAAACTAGGTTGGCTGGAGTAGGAAGATGACAAACTCACGTACAACAGCCCAATCAAGAGGCTAAGTGCGGAAATGGCCCGGTAAAACAAAGAAACAAACAATACATATAGGTGATTCATTTTTATTTATAGAGACGGCAAATGAACATACCTGTACATTTCTACATACATCTTAAAGACTGTCCGACCCGTGCCCACTTCGTTGGGCGCCCATTTTAATTTCAACGAAATGTTTTGTTCAATATTTTGTTTCATTTTATTTGGAAAACATACATTATCTTATGACTAATTACCTCTAATTAAATTACTATAAACCATTTACACGTTTACACATTTAGATGTAAAGTGCTTGGATTTTTAGAGAAAATAGCTGAATAGTGTTGCTTTCTGTTAGTGAAAGAATTTTCGGGATTGGATTAGCACTGCCGAAGATTACCTACCGCCTGCAACCATACAGAGAAAGTAAGAAAGTTCACCTCTTTATTAATATTATTATAGATACATTTCAAACAGCCACAGTACAAATGATCGTTACTTCGATCAATCGTTCATCCACAAAGATTTGTCCTGGGTGGGAATGAACTACTCCAATAGACTAACAGGCCGGTCATATTGAAGTAACATAAAAAAAAAAATGCACTTCATAAACATTTATGTTTAAAACCTAAAGATAAATCACCGCAATCAATCTAATAATCCAAAAATCCTTTAGACGAGCAATTCTTGTATATTAATAGTCTGTATCACGGAAACGGTTCAATCGATTAGGCTAGGATTCATTTTTAGGAATTTTACCAAATAAAAATGCCGAGCAAAGATCGGTCATTCAGGTACGGTTTCTAAAAATACACATTTTCTTGAAAACTGTGATAAACTTAAAATTACTTATCTTCCCTGGAATATAAGTGTAGGCTTAGACTTAGCAGGACAGCTTCATTTTCTTTTTTTTCTTACCATACTCATTTTATGCCCTCATTCGAAATCATGTACATTTATAACTAAACCAGAAAATAAAATATACATCTCAAAAATATCATGAGATATCAATTGTTTGTATGCAGGGGGTTATAATACATAAAATCATTAAACCGATACTGAACATTATTTCTCTACCATGAACCTACCGAAATTCAGAGATAATTTATTTGCCCCGAGTTCTGTAGACAACAAATTATAATGTTAATAGCTCATACTAGTAGTGCTATCAAGGTTGATTAGGATGTCGACAAATTATACACGTTAAATTTAATTATTTATTAATAGCAACCTTTATTAGTCAACTGCTGGAATAGTTGGTCAAAACCTCCTTTCAGGAGAAGCTTATGTTCTGTTGGTGATTACCCAAGTATTGAAATATCATATTATCTCATCATCATCATCATCATCTCAGCCACAAGAAGTCCACTGCTGAACATAGGCCTCCCCTATTGACTTCCATATTGACCGGTCGGTAGCGGCCCGCATCCAACGAGTCCCCGCGATCTTAACTAGGTCGTCCGTCCATCTCGCGGGAGGTCTTCCTACGCTGCGTTTACCGTCACGTGGTCTCCACTCAAGAACCTTTCTGCCCCATTGGCCATCGGTTCTCCGGGCTATGTGCCCTGCTCACTGCCACTTCAGCTTGCTGACTCGCTCTGCTATGTCGGTAACTTTAGTTCGTCTACGGATCTCCTCATTTCTGATTCGATCTCGTAGAGAGACCCCAAGCATAGTCCGTTCCATAGCTCGCTGTGTGACCCCGAGCTTCCTTATGAGGCCCATAGTTAGAGACCACGTCTCGGCACCGTAACACCGTACTCATGTTATCTATTTCACGATAATAGAACTATACTATTTAAGCGCAATGGATTTCAACGAAATATAATCGTAAAATAAAATATAACCTCATCTACGGATAGGATCCACCTTATATTTTTAAAGTGCCATGAAATATCTATAATAAAATTTCAAAGAAATCTTCCTTAAGTTACCCCAGTGAGTATGTTTTACCCGCGGCGTACTTTCCGATGGCGTCGTTCCAATATATTGGTGATCGTAAACTCGCTTGTATTGTATGTATGTAGTCTCAATCCTTAAATGCAAATCGTGTTAAAAGAACTCACGAAGTTACAAGATGATCTGTTCATATATATATAAGTAGATTACAAGGTTTTTTCCTCAAGTAGTCCAGATAAAAAAATACACAAACGTCTACAAAAAGTAAGTATATTTCTTAATATTTAAAAGAATCAAAGTTCGTGCGTGAAACCGTAACAGACTGACAGAATGACTTTTGTATTTATTTGTTGTTTAATAAACATTAGTTCTTCTAAAAAGGTATGTGAAGGTCTTAGAAAGTGTAGTTATATTATCTTATGCAATCATACTCCATAGAATATCAGCCAAAAGTCTCTGAGCTCTTGAATTCCTGTAAATACATCCAACTATTCTATCTATTTCATTTTGTTCTATTAGTTAAGCACATAAATAAATAGAATATGTACATAATTAGTAAGTTATAACTAATTATTTATTTTAACTAGAAATATACCAAGTGGTCACATTGTAATCTAATTTATTTATTGAATGTATCTAGTTGTAACAAGACGACACTTTCATATAGTCCAGTCATCAGCTAGTTTTCCCAGAAAAGTTTTCTAGGGGTTTTGAAAATTTAACATTTAATAGATTTTGATGTACAAATTATATTTCAGACGTTTAAAACTCTAGGAAAACTTCATATTACCCCTGTTTTTGCACCAAGTGACTGTACTAATACAATAAAATTATAATTGAAGTGTTGCTACACCGTCATCTACTCGTATAAAAGTAAAGAATACAATCATTAATAAATACATACATAACATATATTCCATTTACAGTTTTAAAAGTTTTAGTTCAGTTTTAAAAGTATACCTTATTGGTGAAAGCATAAACTTGATATTTGTTTATGCACAAAAATTTGTGTACATAACCCCACATATTGTCCTGTATCTGGGTGTATTCTGAGTCCACTATTTCATCGTTTAAAAAGTCCGGTTTTGCTTTCATGAAGGGCTGGACACTTTGCATAAACTATTAACTACTATTGGGTAGTTTTGAAATCATATTTAATTATCATCACTAACAGCATATAATTGTCCAGTGCGTCGTATGGAGAAGGAATTGCCTTCATATACTGCACTGACCAGGTGGATAGTAGGGTTTGTATTAAGTTTTTCGTCTCTTTGCTGTGCTGTTGGGTTGAATCGTTTGCTACCTGAGTCAACTCATACGCCATCAAACTGGATACCTAAGAGTAAATAGATAAATATAGTCATGTTTCTCCATAATATATATAATACTTAATTCAAAAGTAACTTTGTCTGTCTTATACGCTTTCACGGCTAAACCGCTACACCGATTTCAATCAAATTTCGCATGGAGATACATTGATCTCTATGCCAAATTATAGGTGTACGCAGGCGTAGACACAGATAAAATTTAAGAGTTTCGTAAATATGCGATATGTGCATCAGTTTTATTAATTTTGTTTTGATTTATTATACTGCCTCTTCTATTCGTACTACCCAGAAATAACTCAATTAATACGAAGGTTGAAATTCTAGTAACATTTCCTCTATAAAACTATTTGGTATTTTTGAAAGTAAACTAACGAATATTTTAATCTTAGAGCTTTGAAAACTATTAATCTATGAGCCAGTTATACATTTTGAAAATTAAGGAAGGCTAATTTATAATACCAAACTGCAAGGGAAAGATATCGAAAAGGAAAATAGTATTAAATAAATAGGATAAAATTGTGAATGTTAGCAATACTACGAGGTCAGGTGCGCACTTGTATCTTACGTTAAACAATTAAACTTTTTTTAAACATATCCAATAGTTGTCATTCTTAAAGGGATTTCTGATGTCACACTTATTAAGAAACCTTGCGAATGGAATCTTGAAAGTTGATCTAATTGATCCTCATAGTTCATATGTCCTCGGAATAGTCGTGTGTCGAGACAAGATCTAAAATTCTACCCTGCCAACTAAAAACAAGGTCTACAAACAACTAATATATTTACGTCTGCATGCATTCTGAAGAACAGATTAACTCGATTAAAACAATTTCGCACGAAAACGACATATTTAACAGTTTAGTGGTTTTTAAAGACATCCGTATCACAAGTTAATCAGCTTTATTTACCTCAACAAATTATCGCCCTTTGTTACTTATGGAACTTGTTTTTTATCGTAATGTCAAGGCTTATAAAAATCTGTACTTTTTAGTTTACACTTACATTTAAAGTCACGTCAGCATGCATGCCAGTTTGATAACTGACAAGTTATCATGCAAATTGCCCACGAGTTGTGTGTTATTATTATAATAGGACAGCTATCAGTCGAACAATCAATGTAACCTAATGCTTCTAGAGTAAGTCAATCATACTAAATTAAATGAAATCCACGTGTTCCATTTATTTTTATATAACTTTACACGTGTCATACACAGCCGTCAAATGTCAGAGACTGTACTACCGGACCACTGATAAACTTACTTATATTCTGATTGTTATAGATACAGAAGAAACGAACGTGTTTATCACATAATTATGTGTCCTAGGTGGAAAATTGGTAATAGAACCTATAAACTCTGACTTAGCCTTCAGGATCGTACCACTACTCCAATAAAACGTACAAAACTTTGGTTCACATATATCTGTTTAATTAAAATAGAATTAGGCCATAATCCATTATATTGAAAATTTATTGAAGTTTGTTAGTCTCACTGAAAGTTGAAAATGGTTGTACTGATTTGAGTAATTTCTGTTTTGAATTATTTATGGGAATCCCAGCTTTGATCATGGCGATGCTGACGAGTAGTGGGAAGCCGCGGTCTCCTTCTGTGAGGAAGTTGCACGCCAGAAAAAGTCCGCAGAGTAGGATCAGGAAAGGTCTCGTCACCTCGGGATGTACCTCATAACGCTGATGATTTCTTAGAGCTTTTGTCGACTGCAAAGTAGACCACCGCTTGGATTAGTTGGTAGACTGGTTCCCTGGAAGTCCTACACACGCCCCAAGTCTCCCTCATGGAGGGCATGGTGCGAAACGCATTTCCCGCAAAAAATAACCGTGTCTTAACACATACATGGTCCATTTTGAAATATATAAATTTGCAAATAATTTGACACTTAGATAATAATTAGAGATAATTGTCAATTAGAAACACTTTTTCAATATATTTGAGAAGATCCAACATTTTGTGTGGAAAAATAAAATTATGGTTATTTACTATTTTCTTCGCTACCTTCTTGTATTTTCTCATAATTTAAACATTCCCACACAAATATTGCTAGGCTAAAATTACCCAAATTCGTAAGGCTATTCCCGAGTTTTATTAGGATTAACAAACAGTAGGTAATTCAATCTTTATATAAGACCAGCTGACCCACACAACCTCGTTTGTGTCTTTTATTGCCCATAGCGTGAAAAATTTTCCACGTTTTTGAAACATTTTTCGTTGGTGCTTCCCTCCTATAAGTATTAGCGTGATGATACATAACATAATACATACATTCCTCGATAAATGGACTATCCAATACTGAAAGAATTTTTCAAATCGGACTAGCGGCTCCTGAGATTAGCCCGTTCAAACAAACAAACAAACTCTTCAGCTTTATAATATTAGTATACGAGTAGATTGGTGTTCTATTTTTATTTTGTTCATTATAAGCTTTGTATAATAGCAGAGTACTGGTTGCACGGTTAGCCATGTAGTTAGCTTCCTTCTGCGCCAAGTGTTGTGGGTTCAAATCTCACATGGAACAACACTTTGTGTGATTCTAAACTTTTTGTTCTGAGTATGAGTCTTTTTTCTGTCCGTTTCATGTATGTTTGTAAAGTACCCCGATGTATATTACAAATACAGGAGTTAACTTTTAAAAATAGTTAAAACAGCTATTAATAAAACTTAAGTACGTGCTTATACCTTTTATAAAGAAGAACACGATAGAAAAGCGCCTTTAATATTGAAATGGGCAATGCAATGCAATATATTCATATTTTTATAAGTTGCTACTTTTATATGACTGAAATGTCATACATTCTGTTAAACTGAATTCCATACTAGATATATTTATGTTTGCTGTTCCAATGTCTTTAAATAATGTCTAATTTCGATACAGTCTTGACGATATTAATATTAAAATATTAGATTTTTAAGGTTCCGTAGTTCACGTCTCGGAACCCTTATAGTTTCGTCATGTCCGTCTGTCCGTCCGTCCTCTGCATGAAAGATGAAGCTTTTCTTGGATATGTGTATTTACCGTGTTAACAAAGTGCTAAAACAAAATAACGAAAAATATTTTTCTTTGGGTTACCTCCCCTGTACGTTAAGTGACCCCATAGTGTGAAGTAACAATAAATAGATCTGTTAAAAACATTGAGAGGTTGTTATGATGTTTTTTTGTAATAAAACGCTCTACAAGTATATAAAACCTTTGACAAACTCATTTAATTTACATAGTCATAAAAATCATTATGTATTTATGAGATACTAAATTATTATACAATATAATGTAACACATTGTTATCCTTTTATCGTTATAATTCAGTTATAAATAAATGAACTGTATATCCTATGATATAAATTACCTAAGACTACCTGAGTCGCGCGGTGTTACTCGCAACTATTGTTGTTCCTTTGCCAAAACAACTGCGGGAAGCTAGTATAAAAAAGAAGACTATTAGCTATTTGCCAGAGATAATTCCGTCATAACCGGTCCAACCGTTCCAGATATTAGCCGGAACGAACATAGAAATAAATTTAAGAAAAATAAAATAATAATATCAATATTTTGGACATCTAACACACAATGCCATCTAATACCAAGCTAAGCAGAGCTTGTGTTAACGTTACTAGATAACTGATACTTTTTTTGTAAATTGAAACATATTATGCATAGAAAACTCACTTAATGTAAGCTCCGTAAATACTTTCACATGCATTTAGTGAAAAGCTGTTAATTTGAAATTATAAACAGACACTTCAATTTTATTGATTTGTATAGATCACGATGCAGGCGGCTTTATCCGCTTATTAATGAACTCGTCTATCGAGCACAATATCAACGTGACACTGCCGCCTCCACGTGTTTTCATTCATTCAATATAACTGAAGTATAATTAAATGGCTGTGCTTATTACCGTGTGAAAATTTACGAACTAACGATTAATAAATGAACTTCCTTGAAATTAATACTACAGCACACGACCGAAAAGGACAATGAAAACTGAACAGATCGTACTTCTTCCTGTTTCCGGGGTTAGAAGTACAGACTAACAACAGAGATCTGTTTTATCTGAAAATTAACATGAGGATAGTGTATAATTTAATTTACCTTACAATGAGATTGGTGTACCAATTAAGTGATCTTGCTATTTACACCCAACAACAATATTGTTACGTGTTAGGGTTCCATAGATTTGAGAAATAAACCTGACGTATAAAAGTGAATTTATAAACTTAACAAAACTCTTAAAATCACTGCACACAGCACACTGCACAAAATGCTCTGAATAACAATCCGTAATTGTCTCCGAGGTCGTTGGGTTAAACCTGCTAGGTTCACCGTATCAAGGACGCGCCCGCGTGAAATCGTTGAAAGTAACCGCGCAACAACCAATCGATACTAGACGCCATGTACATCGGTACAAGGTTAACTTTTCCGTGCCTCAGGAAATTAACCAGAACTTTCTGTGTGTGTGTAAATGTCTCGAGTATTCGCGAATAATCATTCCTCGTAACGCTACCCCCTTCTTAGAGAAACTCATCCCGAACATCGCTATGGCTGCCACGATATTTTGTCAGGCGGTCAATATGCACAACTTTGAATGCTCCTCTTGAATGTCACTGAATCCTGTATGTAGGCCACGTCGTATGGACCCTCCCACTTGGTTTGTGATTCAGGGGACTTCCCTATTCTACGGGTTGGGTTATACAGCCAAACTAGTGCATCTTACCGTGGGAGAGCCACACTTCGGCATGAAGTGGCAGGCTCAATCGGAGTGATACCACGGCCTCACAGAAAAATGGTTTGAAACAGCGCTTGCGCTGGATTTCACCGAGTCAGCGAGGATACCGGAGGCACATACCCCAATCGTTCCCCCTATCCCTCAAAGGCTGGCAACGCACTTGTCATGCCTCTGATGTTGCGGGTGTTCATAAGCAGCGGTAATCGCTTACCATCAGGTGATACGTCTGCTGGTTTGCCCCCTACTCCATAAAATGAAAACCTTCTTCAAAACCGTTTGAAATTGAACGACAATCGTATCTTCACCTCCTTCCATCCATACTTACAAACTTTCGCGTTTATAATATTAGTAGAACATATGAATAATTTTTAATACAATTGTTTTAATTTTTAAATAAGACTCACATGGGGAAGGCATGAGCCCAATATGATCTAGTGATGAAGACAAGGACCGGATAAGCAAGCTGAAGCGGCAGTGGTCTGTCTGGTCATATTAACCGCAGAACTGACAATAGTTGGGGTAGAAGAGTTCTGGAGTGGAGAATACGTCCGGGAGAAATAGTGTAGAACTGCGCGTGATGACTTCGACAAGATAACTGACACTTGACAGAAGCTGGATTCGGGAAGCCCCAAATACGTGAGAGTGATATGCTATGGGACAGACCTATGATCAGCTGTGGACTGCATTAGGCTGAAGATGACGACAAATACATATTGTTACGAGCAAAGATTATTCGCAAACACTCGAGACATCTACACACACACAGAAAGTTCTCGTTGATTGCCTGAGGCACGGAAAAGTGAATCTTGTATCGATGTACATGGCGTCGAGTATCGATTGGTTGTTGCGCGGTTGATTCCAACGATTTCGTGCGGCGGCGTTTTCTTTTTTTACGTTTGAAAACCCCCACGGTCCGTCACCTCACCGGGGTTGGCGGCGGGGCGGTGTGTCGGAATCGGACCGAGTAAAACCCCACGGTGAGCCACTGTGCGCCTGAGAAGGGAGGGATTCAGGCACTGCTGTTATTAACACGTCTGGCCTCCCAGCGCCTGCCTGCACTGAAGCGGGCACCGTCTGCTGGTAAGCTATCTCAATTTAGGCGACGTACGGCACACGCGTACGTCGCCAAAATTACACTTCCCGAAGCAACCGTGCCTGGAAAGGACCTGCGTCAATCCAAAGGAAAGGGTCCCGTGCTGCCGCCCTGGCCACACGAGGATGACCGGCTGCAGAGCCTCCACGGCGGCAAAGCCAGCGCGCCTCTTGGTCCTCGTACACCACGGTACTCTCCTCTAAGTAGTCTGCCACTAGCCGCCTCAGGTACTCTGGCACCATGTGTTAATGGAGTGCTTTCCTAATGCAGCTAAATGGCAGACTATTGAATGCATTGACGATATCCAGGGACACCGCCAACACAACGCCGCCAACGCCTGCTGCCTCTTCTGTCAAGGCCCTCAGGCGCATCACGGCATCAACTGTCGAACGCCCCTCTCGAAAACCGAATTGCGACAGGTCGGGGCTCACCTCGCAGGGGTGCCGGACGATGCGGGCAGAAAGTATCCTCTCAAACAATTTGCCCGCCTCGTCCTGGAACACGATAGGACCGCTTAGACTTCTAGGCCAGCCGTGCACATAGCTGAATGGTTAATGAGTTACGTCGTATAATAGATTCACATCAACATAATTATGTATGGTAGTTTATTTTTATTAATTATGTATGATTTTCCATTGAATTGAACTTGTCCATGACCACTCATAATAAACTTTATAATATCAATGTAATTCTATGTGACATGGTAATTTACTTTAAATGACCTAAAAATAAAGGTATATGAAATAGTGGCGATCAAAATAGGGAATATGCATAAAATATTATTTGTATCAAATATTTTTGTTGCGGTATGTTTGTTGCTGGTGTTGCGGGTGTCCATGGGCGCTGTATAGTAAGGAAACACAACATGACAATGACGTCATTAGCCCTGTCGAAATGCGTGCAAAATGGCGGCGTATGAACAGCTCAAATTTAGTCAGTGTTAAAATTTCATTTTGAAAATTAGTTTGACTATTTTCAAGCCTATTTATATTTTTTCCATTTTATAGAGACGTAAATGATCAGATTAAGAAACAAAAAAAAGGATATTCCCAATTTCCTTGTGTACCTATTAACTGTTTTTTTAAATTATAATATTATTAAACTCACACGGTCGTGTGACCCCAAAGTAGGAACCAGGCAGGGCTTTTTCATAGTTTAACTTTTAATAACTTTTTTTTAAAATATTTATGTACACAATGAAATCGCTTTAAGAGTTTTAAACTAGTCAACGGATTTGGATGTTCTTTTCAGCAATAGATAGAGTGATTCAATATGAAAGATTGTATGCATATTATAGAGAATTTCAAAGACATTCGTGCTAAGCCGGGCCAGGTCGCTAGTATTACGTGTGTAATACACTTAAATACAAAAAAAATACACTTAAATACAGAACAAATGGCCATGATGGTCAAATATTAATAGTCTTAGGCGAAAATTGAGCCCGCCACCTCTTCTTTTACATACAGAAACACCAACCACTAAACCAACAGGGCCGTCAAATTGAATGATTATATAAAAACTAGAGACTATTGCGTATTTCACAGATCTCAAAGCAACACGTGTCTTCATTGTCAAGGTCTGTCGTGTGACATTCATGTGGCATGTGGGTCTTTCGAATCGCATGTTTCTAAATTGTGCACATGTCATGACCTGTGAAGGGGGCATCGCATGCAACTGTATGCAACAAGTATAATTGTGTCCGCCGATTAGACCACAGATCAAATGTAGTCTAAACGGTATACTAACAAGCGTACTTCTTCCGATTGAATGTTTGAAATTGGAAAGAAATATTTATGAAAAAAACACGTAACGGCTTCTAGATTCAACGTTGAACTTACTTCAATATAATTCATTGAAATACAGAAAAACTACGCAAACTCTCAATCATACCAAATAGCTTTAGGTACTGAACACAATTTGTTTTGGTAAGTACAGAAAAATCGCGAGTTTATTGCAAAAGGAAAGGTTATAAAAGAAAGGGATATTACTTGGTTATAACTAGAGTTATGGGTCGGGTCCGGATCTGAAATAAGGTTCCTCTAAATTAATTTAAATAGTAATCATATCTGGTCATAGAAGTAGTTCCATCGTTACTATGACAATGAAGATAATAGTTTTCTGTTTTATCCTTTTCCGATTTTAATATTAAGCTAGCGGCTGGCTGGCCTGGCCCGGCTTCGCACGGAAGTTCCTCTTCTATAATATGCATGTATTAAACATAAATAACTCTATCTATTGCTGCTTTAAAATCTGTGGAGTAGTTTAAACGATCTAAGCAAACCGATAGTGGAAGCTTTAAGTGAAACTTTATCTGAATAAGGCGTCTTAGTTGCTTAAGATTATATAAAAAAGACATAGCGGCTCTCAGCCATCAAATAAAATTGCAAGCGACGGCTTATAACATAAAAACCTGCACTAAAAATTCAGGTTGGCCTTCCTACACAAAACATAATGTGAAATTATATCTAACCAGTGCTGCAGCGCTACATAACAGTAATACTACAGCAAGGACGGATTCCTGCCGCCTCTTTCCGCCATCGTCCTACGCGACAGGAGTTTAATCCCCATCATCTAAATGGTTCGCAGTCCACAACTGTGCGCTTTTACAGAATCTTTCTGCTTCACACAACAAAACTGTGGAATGAACTGTCGCCTTCGGTATTCCCGGACCAATACGACCTTCAAACCTTTAGGAAAGAGCGTACTCCTTCTTAAAAGGCTACCAACGCACTTGAGACGCCTGTGATGTTGCGAGTGTCGTAATCGCTTACCATCAGGCCATAAGTCTCCTCGTTTGATTTCCATTTCTTAAAAAAAGGTTGACTATCGATAAATATTTTTAAGAATATATAGTATAATAGTGAGTTTTTTTTATTTTTAACTCATCCAATCATAAACATTGATATTTCTGCCTGCCTGTAAGAGATTGCCTTCGGGCTGTAAGCTTCAAGTTACCTTTTTAAGTAACCTGGTGTACAACAAAGCGATTATTATTATTATTATATCAGATTTTAACATTTTCAGGTGTTAAAAATTTTATATTTTAAACTCTGCGGAAGCTTATAATTATTTATTGAAAACCACTTTGCTTTGTGACCCTATCGTTCTTTCAGCCGACCGCAGTAATGCCAGCTCACATTGTGGCTAACAAATAAAATGGCAAAACCCTGGTTCATAGTAATAATGCGGTTATATACTTACTAATAATTAATTCTAAACTAATATTCATTTGTTATACTCACGCGCCATGACTTCTTAACGAATTATCATAAAATTATGCTTACACATATTTACCGCTGCAGGTACAAACAAAGATTACTTTTATGAAGATATTTTAAATGAGCGCAAAATGTCACTGATGTTTAAAAGTTTTCGCTACTCACATAGGACAACGCTTTACGTTATCTACAAATGTGGTATTTGTGCGAAATTTGTCTAAAAAAACGGAGCAGAAATCAAAAATAATAAATTAACTCTCCTAAAACTTCCTTGGGCTAATTTGCAAAATGCCACAATAATCGGGTATCTTCGTGAGATACTGGTGCCTGCAGTATGTTTTAAAAACTTGTAGTTACAGGTCACTGCTGTCCTGCAGCAACGAATCTACACACAGCAATTTATGTATGATTTAAGCGTTTGAATGGAGAAAATAAGAATTCTAACAGTTTCAGCATAATAATCCGCATTGTTAAACGATAAACTACTACATAGCTACAGATAAAAACATGTAATTGAAGGTACTAAGTTCATCCATTTCAGCTTAACCATAGGGCGTCATTCGTTAATAAAAGTTTGCGTGATGTTGATGTTTGCGAGTTTGAACACGCAAGATTTGGATGAGGAAGTGATTAAACCAGACTTAGTTGACATGAACTGGATATTTAATTATTGGTCAGTGAGCTAGCTAGAAACGTTAATTGAATGGGTAAATGCATCGACGGGAAATGTTTTTGCCAAAAATATAATATTTAAGACAGCATTATTTTTCCTTATACTTTTTACATGATTCGGAAACACGACTACAACTTTCTTCGTTTATAAAGTTACAAAATGGTAGATAGTTTTTTTTATAATTTTATAGACGTTGGTACGTTGGTTGTTTACTTCTATAGCTACAATTAGTCCACAGCAGGTCCTTCCGTTGTTGTAATATTGTTGCCTTATATTTGGGTACCTATTTAGTCAGCGTGAATAAATGCAAAATAAATAAATATTCCAGACATCTAACACACAACGCCATCTAGTCCCAAGCTAAGCAGAACTTGTGTTATGGGTACTAGATAACTGATGTAAATTTATATAGACCCAAACTACGAAACAAATATTTGCAAATCACACAAACATTTAGTCCGACCCGGGCATCGAACCCGACGCTTCAAGCACTCAGGTCGCATACGCTACCATCGCGCACTCGAAGCAGTCAAGTATACAAAATATACAAACAATATGTCAAATGTTTTATAAAAAACGAAGCAAAAATTCATATAAGAAGAAAATATATTAAAATATTCTATCCCTTAAGAAATAGTTTACCCTGAATTCATGACAAATAGATTTAGATTCAGATACACACTCTGCGTAACACAAAAGGAATGTAAAGTGGCCCATAATGTTTAAGTGATTAGTAATTATTCCCTTTTATTTTGCGGTCATATGGTATGACCACTGACCTATTTATTCTTAAGTTACAAAACCAAACAGGTAAAGAACTGAATTCTTGAATAAACAAGGACTAAAAAGTTATTACGTCATCATTAAAAAGTAAATGGTGACAATGTTGGTGGCAGAAATCTATGTCATGCGGGTAAAAGCTACGTAATCTGTCAGATTGTTATTCATCATTACTGCCAAGCCAACACGTGAAATTAATAAAACTCCTGGAGATCGTTTTTTGTTTTATCGAAAGACGATCCCCATTTCATGTCATCCACATTTTATATATTTTTATCATTAATTTCATCACGAAGAAGACTTGAAGACTCGAAGACTTATAATTGAAGACTACCTTACTTGACATTGGCAGAAATAGCTGATCCGAGTGAACCGGCTGGTTCCCATTTCATCATAAGAAGAAGAAGATAATTTTTAATCTAATACCTACTTAATTGATACGTTGCCTATAACCCATTTTACAGATCAAATATATGAATATCATTATCACTCTGTTCTAGTATACTATTAAACATATGCAAACAAAGACGGGTTAAATATTCGTACACTGAAGTTTGAAGGGATTTTCTTTACGCGCTTATTTTTAACCGACTTTAAATAAGGAGAAGGTTCTATATTCCACTGTATGTAACTTTATTTTTACTTAAGTCTAACTTTGAATGAATCGCCTACTACAGTCTTCGGTCATGATTTGCAAATAGGGGACAAATAGTTATCGCGAAGAATAGTTACACGAACTGTAACAAACTAGTTAAAGTCACAAAAAATTTTCGTGACCATTATTTGCCCACTACATTGGTATAGTCCGGTTATGTTCAACTTGTATCCGATATGATATTTATGAAAGTATTGGGTATACATATTAGATTTTTATACAAAGATAGCTATTTTTAACTTCATAATAAAGATAACATTTAAATAATTACATTCCTTCCATGATATATAGCTTTTACAAAACAATGAATTACCTAAACTTCTGTACAAATGACAAGAAATTGTCAGGATTAACATAGGGTAAATATTTGTTCATACCCCAAATGATTAGGCAATTTCAAATTGACAAACTTAAAGATAGAAATTGAACAGGCATTGAATAAATTCAAACAGGCAGTTTCCAACTTCAACGGTACTAATAATAATATAAAAATCTTCTTATTTCAATTTTATATAACTTATTTGGAAAAATGGATATCAGCGTTTCCAAATAACACTCTCTGACCAATTGAGGATTTGCCACTAAGTCCATGAATAGGGTAAATTTAAACTTAGTTGGCTATAGATGGGATCATATCGATACGGATCCATACCATGGGAGAGCCACGCTTCGGCTTGAATGGGTCGGCTCGACCGGAATGATACCACGGCCTCACAGAAAAACCGGTGTGAATCAGCGCTTGCGCTGTGTTTTACCGAGTGAGTGAGGATACTAGAGGCCCATTCCCCAACCCCTTCCCCTAAGCCCCTTCCCATCCTCCAAAGGCCGGCAACGCACTTGTGACGCCTCTGGTGTGAGGGTGTCCATGGGCGGCGGTAATCGCTTACCATCAGGCGATACGTTTGCTCGTTTGCCAGCTATTCCATAAAAAAAAAAGGAAAATAGATGATAGATAGATGGATATTCTAAAAGTCTGTGCCCACAGACGCGAGTATCATGCATGAAATTGAGTTTTTGCTTGATCGAGAGATTAATTGCTGTTGTTTTCATTTACTTCCTTATTTCCAATTGGCAAATACCTAATAATTGCTAAACGTGATGTAAGTTTAGCGAGATTCGTCAGACTGTGTCGCATCTCTGGAAATTTCTGTACAGTTGTTTCAGCTTCAACGTTTACTTATTTCGTCTCAAGTCGTGTGTCTGTTATGTTGATTGAGCCAGAGGGAAAAGCCAATTGATAATTTTCATATTCTCCCAAACAACTAAATCTATAAAAATGCCCTTTCCTTCCCTGATCTTCCGATGTTCCGCTCACGATAATGGCGGTTTTGACTTAAGTAAATTAATATATTTTTCGGTACTTCTTACAATATCTATACATACTGATCGGTTGTGAATTTGAAGTGAGTTAATGTTATGAATAAACACATTAGATGCACTTTCACATGTAAAACATTGCTAAGGAAAAAATGGTAAGTAAAGTAGATCCTTAAGGCAGAGCAGTAAGGATCACAAATTTCTACATAAATAGATCAACATACATGTTAAATCTATATAAATAAAAAGGAGTCATTGAAATGTATGTATGCGCTTCACTTCCGATCGACTGCACCAAATTGGATAATTATTTCTTTTGTGTGCTTGTTATTGTAAAGACAAGGTTTGTATGGAAAAAAATAAGAAGAAAACTGGAAGTGTTATAAACTCGAAGTCCGCCACAGCACACTACCCGTGGAAATCTGAAGCGGGTATAAATACTAAAAAAAATTGCGGAAATTTAGAAAATATTCACGAAAAAAATAATGGCGCTGCGAAGTTCGCCGGGTCAGCTATTTAGTAAAAATTGTAGCTTGAAAAAACAATGTGTCAAGATTTTTATTAATTTCAGAAGCCAGCAATGTACAACTTAACGCGCCCGCGCGCTCTGTCGCGGTCATTGCACTCACTCGGCCAGCTGTTTTGATATTAAAATACATTACTGTTTTATTGATTTTCTTTGTTTTTTGGTATTCTAAATGAGATAATTAGGTAGTTTGGGTCCTGTTATGTTTTACTATGTGTATGTAAGCAGAAAAAAACATAAAACGACTTAGATAAATTAACATTTTTTTGAGTTTATTTTTCGCTAAACCTATTCAGAATCATGGTCTGATTGCAACCCCCAAGTTTTCGGTAGTAGTCTTGTTACACCCTGTATAAATAAAACAATAAGTAAAAATAATTGAAAGTGCTAAAATGAACTACTGTTGTTAAACTATAATCAAACAATTTTCAGGCGACTATGCTTTCAGTCTACTTTAATCATCAAAGTATGTATTTATGTCTTTACCTACTGTTACAGTAATCTGGTCGCATTCTTGTTTACGATAGTGTAATAGGCAATTAGGCATATTACTTTGAAATTCTGAATGTTACTAACAACGCAACATCCGCTACGCACAAATTACTGATTTCCGAACCGTGTACTCAAAATTCAAATTTAAGATAGTGGTGCAAATTAACTGCAGTGATTCCAAATAAACAGTGGAAAAGTATTTAAGCACAAACACGTCATATCTATGAATCATTGTATGATACAGACTGTGTATTTTGCAGCTTACAATACACCGGCGTTTACGTCCTTTTTCTCACTGGTAAAAGGATGCTTAGACTAATTAAAAACAATTAGTTCGCCTTTACTGAAAAGAGATTACCTACAGATAGCTCATAAATGCGTTAGATTTGCACACAATGAACCTTGTGGATGTTTGTTGATGGTATTTGACCCCGGTAGACGGCTTCTGTAATGTAGAAACTGCATCTTATTACCTACGAGTATCTACTATTAGTAGGTACCTGAAGTATCAGGTATCAATAGTATGTATTATCTGTTGTTAGAAATATAGCAAATAACCATTATAGATGTTTAATCACATCAATAGCTTTTAAAGTGCGCTGCTGGACATAAGACCCTCCCCTCCCCTAAAACCGCCCTAGAAAGGAAAACCCTGGAAACCCGACGTACCTCGGCCACCTACAGTTTGTTAATGGCCCCCTCCTATGTGGAAACCCTGATGTTTCCATTGCTGTCCCCAAAAGGTGGAGCGTGAGTGCTGTGGTGCGCTGCTCCTGCTAGGGTGACAGATGGCCTCATCTGTCACCCTAGCAGAAACAGCCAATTTCATCTTTGATTTCAATCATCGTTCCAGCACGCTTCCACTAAATGAAATTCTTTATTTATTTAGTTAGCTACAAGACATACAAAAAAGATTTTCAAAATAAGTACTCTTTGCCTACTCACGACTTTTGTTTTTCTGCAGTTCGGTTACCATTGTATCTGTCTGGTTTGGGTAGTCTGTCCAGGTGTATGGTGTGGTAAAGTACGTAGTTATTATTATTGAAGTTAACGTAGATGTAGGACACAGATCATAGTGAGTATACGTAAAAATATACAATCAAATAAAATAGTCTAAAATTGTATAACAAAATTATTGTTGTATAAAAGTTAATTTAATAAACATCTATGTTGGATATTTTCCGCCACAATTAAAATGTTATTGCACCATACAATTGATTCCCCATTAAGTAAAGATCCTCAGCTATTACCACTTGTGTTGTCATCACGTAGGTAGGTATTGTAATATCACACCGGGATCGGCTTTATTGACCATTGTTCAATCATGGGTACAAAAGAACAGTAAATATAAATGCAAAACGGAAGGATTAAATTGCACACTGACTATCGTGCTAATTCTGTTGTTTCTCTCATTAAACGAAAATTTACTAAATGTCTCAAATCTTATCTGTCATTGTATTTAGTTCAGTACCAAATAAACGTTAATCAGAGACAAGCTTGTTTGTTACTTGAAAATTAAAATTTACTTTGGCATAACCAAAACTAGTTAAATTACTCAACTTAGGTCATAATTTTTATTTTGCGATTCTTGTGTTTAATGTTTAAAACGTGTAACGTGTTACGTAAAACTTGATATGTCGCACTAAACATGGACGTCGTCTAAATACATGCCGACTAAATTACTTACATATTTAATTATTACTTATATTTTTTACATTTAGAGTTAAGTTTATTTTTTTTAATAATAAACAAGCGTGTACCTCTGATCAACTTTTAGTTGCTAATGAACTAATCAAAGTGAAAACTGAGACGTCTTCTTCTTTGTCTTTCTTTGTCCTAGCCATTTCCTAATATTTGGGGTCGGCTCTCCTCGTTCTGCGGCGCCAGGACAATCTATCCTGGGTTGTCGAAACGTTTGTTTGGGCAAGCTCTACGTCCTTGGACCACCAGGTGGCTAGTGGCCGTCCTCTACCTTGCCTAATATTTGGTAGCGCCAGGGCTTGTTTCACAACATGGCCTTCAAGGCGTCTCATGACATGACCGAACCATCGTAGGCGGCTTTCGCTGAGTTTTTCTGCTATGGGCGCGATCTTGAAACTTCCTCTGATGTGCTCGTTTCGCACTTTATCGAGTCGAGTTACACCTGCTGCCCATCTTAGCATCTTCATCTCATTTACGTGCATTTTCTGTTCGTGGGCTTTCTTTATAGCCCAGCACTCGGCACCGTATGTCATGGCTGGTCTGACTGCGGTTTTGTAGATCTTGTCTTTGGTTTTAATAGGCATTCTTGTGTCACATGAAAGCTGAGACGTGAGATAAAATATATATTCGAAAAATGGACTGTGAGCAAATGTGTTCAAAGTATATAATTTTAATTTAGAGATTTCAACAACAGAATTAGCCCCATTATATTGCCGATGAGACAACCAAAAAACCTAATAGCTGTTTACCAAATTGTTGTTTGCCAAGTCGTAAATATACACATAGTTTTATCAAATTCATACAAACTTTAAGCAAAGGAATCAGAAATAGTTGAGTATTCGAAATGTTCTGTTAACCTAGATAAGTCATTAATGTTTATGCCTTTAATCGCAAATTGTTCTTAAGCATTTTTATAATTTACCTAAATTAATTATTCGACTATCGTATTTTATAGATTACATGTATGTAAGTTTCTGTAATTCATTTAGTTCATTCCCATGTAAAAGAACCATAATTCATAACTTCGTTAAAATATATATTGCAATAAGTGTATTATGCTAAAACTATTGAAAGTTAGAATATGAGTTTGCTTGTGTTATTGCTCACACTAGTAAATCAAGTTAAGCCCGCCTATATGACAGTTTTCGCCGTAAAAAGTAGTTCATAAAATGCAGCTTCCCATTGGTAAATTATTTAAAAATAAAATCGACGTTTAGGCTTGAAAGCGTATATGTTTTACATATGCAATAAACTCACACTGACAAGGATGTTTTTTCCTTGTCATTGTATTATACCTACCAATTTTCCCAACTCATAGGTACATGATTGGGACCAAATTAAAGCTGTCTAAATATAGCTTAATAGGCTACTGTCTACCCGTTTGGGAATACAGGACTAATGATATATAGATACCAGCTGAGCCCCTTGGTGTTTCCTGCGGCTGTTAATATAAAGATAACGTAACAAAAAGTTGTTTATGTTACTTCTTATGTCATCAGCTATCTGCCAGTGAGAGTCCTGTCAAAATCGATGCAACCGTTCTAGGAATTAGCCGGAACAAACAAATAGACGGATAAAAAATTTAAACATTGTTTTTTTATGTACTGTTTTTACTTTCAAATGCATGTAGTGAAGAGCTGTTTGTATAGATGTACACATAATTCAATGTAGATATACATATATATATTTACTAGGGAAAACATGTTTTATATTAGAGCCCTGCGGTGCTACCCGCGGTATAACATCAACCGCAGGAAACGCCGTGGGTCGAAGCTAGTCTAAAGGAATGTGAAGATACGTATAGATTTTTGTTACATACTCGTATATCATCATTGACGGATAAATGAACAAATAATACTTATTTTTCACATGTTTGTTAAAATAATGATTTATCTATACTAACATTATAAAGAAGTAAAGTTTGTGTGTTTGTATATTTGTTAAATTGTAAGGGGTAATCTCGGGATCTAATAAACTGATTTTAAAAATTCTTTCACCAATAGAAAGCCACATTATTGCTGAGTGTCATAGGTTATATAAAAAACCGAAAAATAAAAAGGCTTTTACGTGGTAGTGGGTTTTGCAAAGTGAATCGGAGAAATTTCAACGGAAGGCCAAAGCAGCGGACGGCGCGCGATGGCTTCGGGTTTAATTCGATTCGCGTTCGTGCTCGCTTCGGGAGAAGGAGGCGTGGCCTTTACATATGAGAGGTAGGTACCCGCGCGGCTCAGTCGCGTGGTCGGCTCCTTACGAAGCGGACGTCCCCGAAATTGAATTTTTCGGAACGTAATTAGTACACTTTCGACATTGTTTAAATAAAAGGTTCTTATCAGAGCTACTTTCTATCTTATTCTTGGCAGTTAGAAATTAAAACATAACACTCTGTACTAAAAAAGGATTATTAACATTATGCACAACGAAGTGGGCACGGGTCAGCTAGTCAATAATAAACTTAAAATTTAGAGGTTCATAATCCAGTACAATAATAATAATTGTATGTATTATATTTTAGACTATATCTGAGATTGTCATTTCTCTATGAACTGTGAACTGTAAGGCAGAATAAAGAATATTTTAATAGTACTTTATTAAATTATAAAAGTGAAAGTAACTTTGTCTGTCTGTCTTTCTGTCTGTCACGCTTTCACGGTCAAACCGTTGCTCCGATTTCAATGAAATTTGGCATGCAGATACATTAATTCTTGAGGAAGGACATAAGCTACTTTATACTTCGATAAACGACAAACTCGCGTGCGGATCCGCGGGCAAAATCTAGTGGAACAAAAATATTAAAATATTAAATATACACCCTTGTTCAAAACTACGATAACTATTTTTTTAAACAAGAGAATACTTTAAGAAAAGTCTAAAAATAGTTTCTTGGCACTACGAGGATATCAACTGCGACATGGGGTCTGTCATTTAATACACTAAATATCATATATGGAGCTTCTTATTTAGGTTCTGTTTGTCCGTCGCAAACTGTCACAAGGCCAACGACTTGCATTGGTTTTCTTGTGCAAGGTAGGTATATAGGCCGGTTAGCATTGGGTATTTACCGGTATTGACGGGTGTTCTTCCAGTAGATCTCGAGGTGCAAAGACGTGCAGCCATGTGAACGTGATTTTTTGGGCGTACGAGACCGCGATGAAATCACAAGCTTGTTTCAACAGCAGTCCAATGTCTATAAAGACTTCATGGATGAATGTCAAAAACGGTGGGACGAATCTAAGGGGCGCCACATTTACCAGTTCTTTCGATCTGTTCGGAAACGGTTGTTGAGGACATAACTCGAGATAGATCTCTATGTCGCTCAATTTCTTATAAGCCACGGTAACTTTAAGAGCAAACTACACTCACTTAAATTAGTCGATTCACCATGGTGTCAATGATCAACACCAGAATCAGGTGTGTGAGCTGTGAACAGTCGGCTTATTATATCCTCTTTGAATGTAGTCTCTGGTACAATGAACGAAACATAATGCTGAAAGCTATACAAATAAAAAAATCTGGAAATCTGGGGCGGTATACTATGGGAATCTTGTGTCAACTGCGGTGAATTTCCGTGCGTTTAGGCGATTCTGCCATACATAGGTACTATAGAAATCACATATAGCTCACTTAGGACCCGTAATATTTTACCCGTGGTGATGCCCAGTTTGAAAAAGGTGTCAAATTTGTGTCAAATTAAAGTCAAAATAGGCATATATATTTATATATATATATATATACGCCTATTTTACAAATGTATATGTATATATATATATATATATTTGTGGACTACTGAAAGCTATTTATGTGAAAGTGTTTTTTTTTCAGGGGAGTAGATATTTAAAAAGTAAACAATGTAATAAACATCATACTTTATTTCGCAGTACTTATATATTCTGTAAGGCCTTTGTAACAGAAGAAAAAATAATATTCACCTATCAAATAAGCTGAACAAGTCGCTAAATATGCTATAAACTACATTCGCTTTAAGAAGTTGTAACGAACAGGCGTCAGTTTATTAAAAAATAAACAACCTTCAGATAGGATATAATTGGACTAACGATTTTTATCATACGAAGCATAATTATTCAAACATACTAACAGTTCAACGAATAACGCGTATAGTATAACTATATAACAACAAACCCAGAAAATTAATTATTATACAAGCTTTTTGTACCAGCAATGATTCAGCTTCAACATAGACGCGCTTACTATAAGCCATATTGTCAACTTTGATATAATTATGTTAAATATAAAAAAAAACTTTAAATATCAGAACATAGAGCAATACGGCAGGGAGTAGACATATGTAGGCGTTCCCCTCTGTCAAGTTTAAGACCAAATGGGCCTACGCGTTACACTGTTATGACACAGAATGTTTTTGTCTGTGCATGAATGTTTTGTTTTGATTATTATGTGTGAGGTCACAGTGAAAGGCAAATTGATTTCGTATGCGAGTCTAAAATACTTGATCTATGTATTATATACATATACATATACATACACATATATACATATATATACCATAAAATATGTATGTGTAAAGACCCCCTACCCCGCAAAAAATTACAGACTCTTTTGTATCGAAAAAAGTCGCTATGCCTACTCTTCTCCCTTCGGTGGCCCGTGTTGTTGTTATGTGTCACAAACTCAAGTTGGTTGGCCCTAAATAGTAGATTAATAGATAAAATATGATTAAATTGATTCTACAATGAATGCAATGTATTTTAATAATCCAATTTATCGAGTGTTAAATATCAACTCGATTAATATCATACTTGACGAAAAATGTCACAAAAATATTTCGAACATTTATTGCTTGTTTATACATTATAGAAATTGCTTGTTTATACATTATAGAAATACTTTTTTTTACGATATTTATCTTACAGTAATGTGTTGAGAATTTAAATTACTATTACATTTAGATATTTTTTAAAAGACAACAGTAGAACCATTTAGATTATAATATTTGAACAGGATCGGGACAAAGTCTAAGAAATGAATCGACTCGAAATCTGTAAGTAGTAAACAGATGAAGATAAATAACATTTTAACAATACAAAATATTATCTTGTGTCTTGCGTGAAAATACTTTTAAATTTGTCACTAAGTTTCTAATTAATTAATTATTAACAAGAACTTGGATCTTTAATATTCATTAATACTGTATTATTGTATTTGCATCGAATAATAATGAGTATTATATGTTTTACATACTTACATAAGGATAAGAGAATGCATAACAATACGTTCAAGACTTTAATTAGTGTAAAATATTTGATCTATCAAAAATATTTTCTACAATGTTCTGGCTGAAGTCGGCAGTTTAAGAGAATCATTTTTGACTACCGCAATAAATAAAACACACGGTAGTCTATTTTTATATAGCTGAAACAACATCAATATATAAACCTTATTTAACCATAATATTCCTGTCACATTACTTTTGGTGTGTATATAACATTGTACATTATTTCATACTATCTAATATTTAGACTTCTCGAAGACAACAATAATACGATAATAGATTTAGATCTACTAACCAGAACAAAAGTATAAATAATAATATCTATATTGCACTATAAAGCAATAATATTACACTAATGACACTTTCATATGACGCTGTATATAACCAAATATCAGAATTAATATTTCATTATATATGTTACCCTAAGATTGCCAAAATCGTTAGATAGTAATCTATCTCGCGAGATTATAAACAGTTAAAAGATTGTTAACTGTAACATACCGCTCACAATTTAACGTATTATTTTTATTAGATAGATTATAATCTATCAAGTAAAATAGTCAAAATGTGATATATAGCGCGCTGATTGGTTGAACAGAATATGTCCCGCGCCGCCATATTTGTTTGTTAATTCGTTTGTTGCCGAATGTAAAGTAGTTTTGTGATCGAAAATCAATTTTATGTAGAAAATACCTCACAGCTTTAGAATTAGTTACATAAAATTGTTGTGACAGTAAAATTAATTAGTGATTAATCAAAGAAGTTCTAATCTAACCCAATTCTATGGCCATTGAACGGCCTACTGCAAGACCGACCGACGAAGAGTGACAGTTGACAATTTGACGTGTGACAGATTGTGATTTTGTAAGCAATATATCACAGATGACAATGTATCGACAGTTTACAATCTCGCTAGATAGATTATAATCTAACGGTTTTTACAATCTTACGGTGACTTATATGCTTCAAATAGAAGTATTAAAATTGGTAGTAAAATGTTGTTTACAAGCACTCGAAAAATATATAAAAGATAAAATATCAAATAGCCTTCATATATATCGCAGGGCTAGCTGCCTTTAAGCTCTTTCAAACTTTATGGCAAATTATGAACAGATACATCACAAAGTACGAATGAGTAAATATAAATAAAATATTTACTATTATATTATTTATTTATTTATTTGTGTTTGGTGTTTCATGTAGCTTTAAATACAGAGTTTTCAAGCTCTTTGTTTGGTATTAGCAGCTCATCTATATGTATAGTCTGCAATAAAATAATGGAATGTAAGCTGCCTAAGCTTGATCGTAATTTCCTGGATCAGTGTGACATTCGGATCGTATTATTCCTAATGTCTAGTCGTAGGTTGTTCAGCGAGCGCGCCGTAGATTACCACCTGCCTTCACTAGCCTTAATTTTCAGGATCTATTTTTAACTCGATGATCTGTAAGAGAGTTTATGATAATGATATTTATAAACAAACATACATATATAAATAAAAATTATGTTTCGTTCTAGAGCTCGAGGCTTAGCAAGGATTAAAATAATTGAAAAATATAAAGTTGTTAAAGTATAACTAAATAGAACTCAAATTAGGAAAGCCACGCAAACTGTCGAATGAACTGTCGTCTACGGTACTCTATAAGAAAATAGCTTACTCTTTTTAACAGGTCGGCAATCGAGACATCTCTGGTGTTACGGTTGTCCATGGGCGGCGATACTCGCTTGCCATCAGGCGATCTGTCACCTCGTTTGCCCCTTATCTCATAAAAAAACGTCGACTTCAGAACGAACGGGTCTGCTCGATAGAGGCGGTACTACCCTCTCACAGAATACCAAAACAAAATGACAGAATTCGTTTTGTCGTGTCTCAAGAATGGCGAATGCAAGACCCGGAAGCCTAATGATACAGAAGCATCTCAATAGACCGCCATAGTATGGATTACCATGCTGCATGGTTGCTTTGTCTCCAAAGAGTATGGTGACCACCAATCTTGTATTCTGTTCTTGCTTCCCATCAGGTAGAGTAATTTTGGCAGTCTCACATATAAAAATGTAGTGATTAAAGAATTATATTTCGTACTTACTATTGCGTGGTAGTACGACGGCTTGACTGTCGGGCACGGTGCATAGATGAAGATTGTTGTGGAACATGTATTGAACAGTCAAGTGTTTGTCGTCGCCTACGCAGGGATCATAGAAGCCTGGCAGCTCAGACTGTAAACAAACGATGCGTCGTTTCATTCACGAGACTTTACTATAGATTAATTAGACACTAAAGAATGGAAATAACGAAGCAAAACCACATCATGATTTTTTTTTCAGAGATTAGGCGAAACAGGCAAACCAGAGTTCCATATATTCTTTCATATGCATTTAGTGAAATTTTAAATAATAAACACACTTCAATTTTATTTATTTGTATAGATTAATTTTTTATGCCTGTACTGATAAAAAAACGAGAATGTATTTTACAGTAACCTTTTACAGTATAATTATTTGTTTTTACAGTAACCAAAATATAAATAGTACAAACGTTAACGATAATAGAATACTAACAAATGTATGGAAATGTCGTCACCTCAACGCTAAGTCACGCGGTCAAAACAAAACATTAGCCAATAATACAAGAGAATAGAGGCGTTAGCGATTGTAGAAAGAGATTCGACGCGAAACACTTGCCCCTTGGCAAAGTGGGCTGGGTAGAGAGTATAAATACTATTACTCATATACATTTAATTAGAACTTAATTAGCCATAAGACACTCTTTGTTTTTCAAATTAAAAATGAATATTTAATACAAGTGCCTCTTTAAATAAACCAATTAAGTAACAGGCCCCTATAATACCTGATACTATCACCCGCATAATATTGAAATCTAAATATGCATAACAACACTCATTCATAAATAGCTGTTGAAATACTAATTAGTCTACCTACACTGATATACTTGTTGCGTTCTTACTATCACAGTCTTTCAATTAGTTATTGAATGAACGACAAACACTTTCCCACATTAGGAATAAACATCCAGTGTCGTGGGGAACTTTACAAACATACATGAAACGGACACAAAGAACATCCAGACTCGGGACAACAATTCGTGGATCACACAAAGTGTTGTAGGTACCGCGTGGGATTTGAACCCACGACACTTGGCGCAGTAGCAAGCGGCATGGCGACCGCTGACACCACTCGGCCAACCGTGCAGTCACAGAACACTATTGAGTTTATTGTGATGAATGATTTGTTACAGTAGCAAAATAAGCTATAGAATCAAATTTTATTTTCTAAGACAAACCGTTAAGAAGAAGTTGTTAGTTTGCATAATATTTACTTATAGTCATATTTATCTTTAATATACACTGATAAGGGATATTTTACATTTGATAATGAGCCTTTATCTTAGAAACTTAGTTAATTGTTACTTATGCCTTCTGTTTTAGTTGTAGTTCTGGAGGCGGTCGTTTGGAATACGCCTATATTTATTACGTGTGTTCCTAACCGCTTCAAGTGGTGACAGTTGGAATAAAGGTTTATTTTAGTGGTGGCTGTTGGACATACGCTATAGTACCTTCGTATTAGCGCAAAGTGCTAACATCTATATTATAAAACTAAGCTACTAAAGCCTTAGGCGATGTATCAATAAGTGGTTTGAATATTATTATTTATTCACTCAATACGAAATGCAGTATATTCTTAAAATATATGGAGACTTCCGTCAAAAAAAAAAAATTTTTAAAAGACAACTCCCACTTTAGGAATAAACATCTTGTGTGGTGGGGGAGTTGACAAACATACATGAAACGGACACAAAGAACATCCATACTCGGGACAACAATTCGTGGATCACACAGTGTTGTATCGCGTGGGATTTGAACCCAAGACACTTGGCGCAGTAGCAAGCGGCATGGCGACCGCTGAAACCACTCGGCCAACCGTGCAGTCAAATATTATTGCATATATTTATGTCTTTAACAGTTGCTTTTATTAAAGTATCAGGATTATACAGACTAAGTATTTTTCCAATTGATTGATGTTTATCGATGACAATGACAACCAGTAATATTCTAAATGTTATCCAAGTAAACAATTACGTACTTTGCTGGCTTCGAGAAGTTCTAACCGCGAGTCCTTGACGAGACATTGTACCGGTATTGTGACATCGATGACTTCACCGAACGCAGTGGGTGACTCAGGAGACGGTGCATCACCTGCCTGCTCCATTCCCACTTCATGATCCGAAGCATCTGTGTGGCAAAATATCAATCACATTATTGCAGTTCATAAAGAAATTATAATTTTGTTTAACTAGCTTTTTTCAGCAACGCCGCTCGCGTATATGTCGGTAATAGCAGTAAAGAGTAGCTCATATCCTTCCACAACAATCAAAGTATCTCCATGTCAAATTTCATTGAACTAGGTGCAGTGGTTTAGCCATTCAAGGGTAGAAGATAGACAGAGTCCCTTTCGAATTTATAATATTAGCATGGACACGACAAACGATATAGAGATAAATGCGTCAATTCTGACTTGGTCAATATTTGAAAAAGAGATTTAAATTCCATGATTGAACCTTTCTCATTGGTACTGTTATGAAAGGATTATTTTTTTAAGTGTAAACGTAACACACGTTTATATTTATTTATTTATTTATCTTTATTGTATACACAAACAAAAAAAAACAAAATAACAAAATGATTAAAGGTATGTAAGGATATATAACAATGGCGGTTTATACTAGGAGGTCAGGGGTATAGGAAATGATAGGAGGTATTTTTAGCAAAAATAAAGTACTGTATATATCAAGAGATGTTTAACTTCAAGTGAAATTTATGTGAGGAATGACATTTCTACTTAGTCTTCTAATAATTCACATTTCAATTTACAAAATTTTCCTAATTTTATGGAATAAAAACTTGTCCTAAACTTCAACGTTCTACACTTTCTCTTCACTTAGCATTTAGTATGTGTGTATAAAATGACACATTATTTCTATTTTATTGTTGATCTCTTAAAAGTTATTTCTTTAATAAAGTACCAATCTATCTACTTAGTCTGACCATAAATACTGTGACAATTAAAAATAGACAAAATATTACTTTTGAATTTGAAATCGCGTCATTCTAATACGATTGTTTATTGTGTTTTCTTATTTTTGCGCCATATATTGTAAAATATTTCGTAATATTAAAATAGAGTGGGGTGATAAAGAGAACCGAATCGCTGTAATTACATTACATAACACCTCCATATGCTTGGTATTAGTCAAATGTTTGTGTACCAAGTATTGATAGGTACCATGAAACCTCCTCTTTTTGTGACAAAAAAAGATGTAGCCGTCCACGTAGTGTTCGTATGAAAAAGGCGATCAAAGCAGTAAGTGGAAAGAATTCGAAGAAGTCCTGTCCGAAAGCAAAAGATTTTATCTAGGGAGATGAAGATAGCACCTAGAACCATGTCGCATATTTTAAACGATGACTTGGGACTTGCAGCCTATAAGAGACGCACTGATCATTTTTTAACTGATAATTTAAAATAGGGTGGTAAAATCAAAACAACTACTTAAGCGGTACACAAAGGTAGGAGAGGTCACAGAAAAAAATATTTACGAATGAGTTTTTTTTTACAATTAACAATATTTTAACTAACAAAATGTATTACGTATCTATGCTAAAAGTTGTAAAGAATCTTCCCAATTAATCAATAGAGTACAACGCGGGCATTATCCGACTTCTGTGATGGTTTGGTGGGGTGTTAGCTATAAAAGAGTGACTGAGACATATTAACAACACCATGTTCAATAACCAAGAATGGTCCTTTCAGCAAGACTTGGCACCGGGTCATAAAGCTCGATCCACCCAAACTTGGTCAGAAACGAACGATCCGTACTTCGGACTGGCCGTCATCTAGTCCTGATTTTAATCCACTGGATTATGATTTATGGGAGAACTGTATTGAAGCTAATGAAGACCACTTCGAATAAGCTTTATATAATTTTAAACGTTTAAAACTTTTTTACCGTTTTATTTTTTTATTATAAATTTCAATCGGTACTCCAAGTAACATTCTGCATGTGATTTATGCTCTAGTGGCGATTCACACATAGATCAATCTCTCAAACTTTATTACCCTTTCATAAAAATAAAATTGGTATATTAGTTAAAGTTACGTAAATCATTCTTTACACCGTTACGCTCCACGTAACAATTAATGCCATCAACTAAATTAGCACACGAGCTTACAAGGTATATTACAGAGGCCCCTTAAATCTTGTTTGTACAATGTATGTAATTAAATATGGTTAATATTTTATGAAAACGTGTTAGCGTTAAAATTGACATGATAACTGTGAACTATGTAGAAACTGTTTTAGGGTATATTTTGCAAGATGGTGTATAAAAAAAAATACGTATGTGTCCGTGATGTTATGAAAAAGATTATAGTGAGCTTGACCTTACGATCTATAGAGGCGTAACCTTGAAAAGATAGACATATGCAGTCGCAGACTTTTTTAAAACGTTTAAAGCTGAGCAATTCTTTCAATCATTATTTTTGTGAAACTTTAACCGTTTACGTAGCAACACAATAAAAGGTCTAAAAAAGAAACATTTTCTCCCGTTTGGAATACTCTCCATTGATCGTAACGTAATGATATACGTCAAACGTTAAAGTTTGGCAAGATTAGTATTTAAGTGTAATTTGTTGAAAATCCTTATTACCAAAATAAAATATAAAAATCCTTTAGCCTTCCTCGATAAATGGACAATCAAACAGTCAAAAAGTTTTTCAAATCGAATCAGTCTTCTTGAGATTGGCGTGTTCAGCCAAACTCTTCAGCTTTATAATCCTAATTTATTTAACAATTCTAATATAGATTTAATAAATTCATCATTCTATGTATATTAAATATTTTGGTTAACTATTCCGAAGTAAGTCGTAGTTGCCTAAACCTACACGGCGAATGTTATTGCTATATAGTTCGTCATAAGTGAAAATTTGAGGTATTGAGTCATTACATTATTTTCTACGGTATAGAAAGCAAAAAGTTGGGTCACTTACTACCGCCATGCCATACTACCATCATCCGCAACTCACTCATCACTGCTGAACATAGTCTCCAAATGCGCCTGCAACTTGGTTCGATCCTCGGCTACTAACTAACGAGAGGTCATAAGACGTGTTTCTCACTCCGATTTAGCTGACTTTTATGTGGCGAAGTACGATACTCTCAAAATTATATTCCTAAGTTATCCTTCTCAGTGATGTTGTCCTACATAATTTGCTCCATTAGTCGTCTCTTACAACCCAATAAAATGAATAGGGTGATGACAATCTGTATTCTAAATACACGGATATTTTAAACAAGTATACGCCATGAGGTCGAAATTCGACCATAATCCGTTTCATTTTATAGTTAGAACTTTTTATGGTTTCCTTTGTCATTACACTTCTAATAAATCAAAGATTTTATCATGACTACTTTTGACATTCAGCATAGACAAAACATAATCTAATCTTTTTATTTGGATTTTGACATACGTACATTTGTGTATATGGATATTTGTGTCTGTGTGTGTCATACGCATGATAGTGGGTGGAATGTTTTTTTTATTCATATAATGTAAATAATAAAAAAATGTTTTTTGTGTTTTTTACCACCTATAAGAAATAGTTTAAAAAGTATAGCCCGACTACGTAAAACCTTTGATAAAAAAATTATATTATTATTATTAAGAAACTATTAACTTCATTAATTAAAATCGCTTTAGTAGTTTACATACAAAGACTGTTAAATTATTACCCTTCCATAAAAAGATGCTACTTTAAATACAATTAGCATGTCTTTACTAGTTATTTAGCACACGAAAGTCGTATTTATTGCATTGTCAAGTTTTCTATATATTAACATTGTATAAAACTTAAAAAAACACTATGAAATGTGTATAAGACATACTGTGCACTGTACAATATTAATTAAACTGTAGTAGTTGGAATTTGCAATGTCATACAAAATAATAACTACTTAAATGTGTTTGTCAGGGTATAATAAACCACTGAGTTATTGTGTCTGAGTAAAACCGTCCAATTAACTTAAATAGGGTCTAAAAACAAAAATAATGCTTAATCCTACTAATATTTTAAATGCTAAAGTTTAAGAAGATAGATATTATATGTACTTAGGTAGTAGAGCCACGCTGATTTCAGCACGAACAGGACGGCTCGTCCGGGCGGTACTACCCTTTTTTTCTTTTTTTTGTGCGGAAATCCCCTAAGATACCTCCTGCTGGTGGCATGTCGGACTCGAACAGACTAAAACCGCACGCCGTGTCGGGTACTAAATACCGGGGAGCCAGGTGCACCCTAGAAAGGAAAAACCCTGGAACCCCGACGTACCTCGGGCCACCTACGCTTTGTAGACGGCCCTCTTCTGTGTGTGTATCGGAATCCTAATGCTCCCGCCACTGTCCCCCAGGGCGCGCACGCTCCGCAGCGTCCGCGCCGCCACCCGGGCCTGCTTCTGCTTGGGTGACAGATGGCCTCATATGTCACCCTCAGGCTTGCGCCTATGAAGGACGGAGATCGTTCTGCGATCTCCGGCGCCTGAGTCGCCTGCGGTGCCTGGCCCGTTCACGGGCCCGGCGCGCCTGGAGAGTTCTAATCCTCTCCCGGTGGGCGGTACTACCCTTGCACATTCTGATTATGCTTTCCAAAAGGCAGAGTAAAGTCATTTTGGCAGGGCCATAGATAAAAAAAAAAAAACTGTCATTCTTTCACGCAAAAACTACTCGGATACGGATATAGATGAAACATGAATAAGACATATAAGCTATTATGTACCGCAATAAACGACATACACGTGGGCGGAACCGCGGGCAATAGCTAGTAAAATATTAAAAACGTGATGTAAACTTACCGGCTGGTAACTTCCCATACAAAGCTCGCAAAATAACGAGACCTTTCTTCTTCTCCTCATCGGATCTGATTCTTGAATAAGTTTCCCTCATCAGTTCCACCGTAGCTCGCGCTTGCCTTTGCATTTCCTGCAACCTGAATGAATGATACATCTTCAATGTTTATGTCATTTGGTACTCATCGTAGGGGTGTCGTAAGCACCGATGAAAGGAGGAAACTGAGCAGGCTAACACTGCAAAGAGAAGGCAAACTTGAAAACCCTATACAAATCTGTCTGGCCAGTGTGGTTTTGTAGGCCAAAACCTCACCTACTTATCTCAGGAGAAGCTTATGTCCAGCAGTGGACTGTTAAAGTTTATGATGTTTTTTGAATGTCCTATTAGTAAGATTGATTGTACCATTTTAAAAATAGTCTCTATTGATCTGTGTCTCTCTCAAGCACTACTGACAATTAATCGACCAAATTGAAAATCACAAAGCTATGTCATAAACAATATCATTTTATGTGGTAACGGTAACAAAAAAGGACAGTAGCAATTTCTAAATATACTTTATAGTACAAATTTCAAGTTAAATGATTTATGTTACGAATAGACACACAACTAAACGATTACAATTCTAATATCTACATAGCACTTAATACTAACTGCTCCATTCATTGTCACTATTAGAAACGATCAATATTAGTGTTCGTTACTTACCTTTCATAATTAGCCTCCATAGATCTCTGTCGGTCACGGTCCTGCCGCTCCCTGGCTATGGGATCTAATACCAGTTTCTTGAGCACAAGCCACGAGACTAGAGGTACTACAGTCGCGTAGAACACAGGCGATGGCATTACCTCCTCACAGAGGTGAATTGGCACTACTATTGTTTGGGAAGAACAGGTCCATCTGAAAAGAATTTAGTCTTTGTAATGCCCATAGTCACATCTTTACAAATAAAAACCTAAAAAGCGACTGTTGTGGCATTTAAGTGCCTCGGTGGTATAGTGGTAGCATGTGCAAGCTTATGCTATTTTTTTAGACTAGCTTCGCCCCGGGGCGTTACTCGTGGTTATTGTTGTACTGAGGGTAACAACGCGAGGTTCAGTTAATTAAAAATAGAAGCAAACTCTAAAGTTGTTGAAACTGAGATGAATGTGCATTGAACGAGGACTCAAATAGTAATAATAACTAACTACTTTCATACAGTTTGCCGATTAATACATGAAATAAATCTCTATTCTCTACTGAGCAGCTGTTGCAGGGAAATAGTTGGGGTGATTTATCATTAACGGCAAGAGCAATGGACTATAAGGATGGCAACCTTTAGGTTAGATTTTTAGGTATTCTCTTAATACATTACTTGTCACGAGATTTCACTGCCAACTGCAATGCATCTCCAACTTATTGCCTATGAAAATGTATAATCACAAAGGATTATGGTCTGGATTGGTTTAATTAATTCTGTCCACAGATTCTATGTTTTCCAAATGTTTTATAAGGCTGGAAGCTTACTTTAGTTTGAGCATAACACCACTAGGGACCCCAAGCATGACTGCGGCAGACACGCTACTGTTCTGTGATACTTTTTTTTCAGCTCCATATTCAGCTATTGCTCCAAACGTGCCAAACCTGAAACAATAGTATTTCATACATATAATACCCGAAAATATTACAATGCCTGGCAATTTTTTGGCATGATACATGTCGCTTGTTAATCCAAAAAAAAAAACATAAAAGGGCTATGCTCTCAACTTTTACAGGAGGATGTTTTTGTCGGTGATATTAGCAGCCAAATAAATACAAAAACAATCCCTACCATAAAATACGCATGGCGGTTCAAAAGTCTAATACAAACCTGTCCTTTTCTAACCGTAAGAGAGCTATGCTTTCAAATTTTCTAACCGTCAAAAAGCTATGCTTTCAAATTTTTCAGATGGCTTTATAAATAGACATTTACCACATGACTGATATCATAGCGTCACAGAGAACCAGTGTAAAGTAATTGTTCGATTCTTTTCTCAGTGAGAGAGAGATTACCAGAACTTAAATCTATTCTTCCTCTGAATAAACGGCGATGCACTTGGTACTCTTTAAGTTGCAATGTTGTAGTATTTAGGCATCAAGTGACCTGTCTGCTCGTTTGACCCTATGTCATACAAAGTATCTTACAAACTGATACAAAAAAAAACGTGGGATACAGCTAGGAAAACTCTGGTTCAGGGGAATGAAAATATTGTTACTTTTGCGCCAGCTTAGCTAAGGCAAAAACAGAATTACAAACATAAATATCTCTGCTAGCTGACCCACGCAACTTCGTCTGCGTCTTTTAACTTAAAACTAGGTTCCTATTGGTCTAAGCGTGATGTTAATTATCTTATTTTAGGCACGCCAGCAAAAAACACATATTTAAACCAACATTTAACAATGGTCGCTAATGAAATAAAAACCAAAACAAAGTAAAATCGCAAAAGCAAAAAATTCAGATTTATATGTATGTATTTTTTTTTTTATTATAATGCTTTAAAAAAAAACTCAACTACGCTAGCTAAAATAAAATAGAGAATAGATATACTGATTTAGTAAGGCTTTTTGATAAATGTGAAAACCAGGATAAATGATTAGAATATAGACAAACAACTAAATCAGAAGATAGTTCAAAAAAATTAAATAACCATTCCAAGACAATGGCAAGTCTTTAATAAAACGCACAGCCCTAGAATAATTTTACTATGGACAAGCTCAGTATTACAGACATCAATACATATTTAAAGACAGCAAGAACTATTAAAACCTAAAATATATTGATGAGATCCATCAATAAAACTGACTTACTTTAAAGCCAACCTCAGTTTCATATCGTGCTGCGGCATTTTCATCATAAAGTTAAAAGATATGAAGGAGTGTGGGTTTCCAATCTGAAGAGCCGTGTTGGTGTGAAATTTCTCAGAGTCACGTACATAAATGGTGGTCATTGAGGAGCCGCCTGAACCACCGGCTCTATATGTAAGGTAGCCCACTGAATGTGCATCTAGTTGTAAAGCCATTGCTGAAAAAAATCCAGTTTTAAAACACTGAAATATACAAATATAAGAAAAAAAGAACTGTCACACAGATGTATACATTGAATTGAACAGTGTTTTATCATCATTGCCCGCACAGATATTGTAGGTTCATTTATTTATTTGTGTTAAAATACTAAATAGAAATAATCACTGTCTTGACATCTTTTTAATTTTACTAGAACATGTTATTTAGATAGTAAAGCATTCTTTGATGCAATAAAACTTAGCAAAATGGTGTGTTAATCTATTAAGAGGTATTCAGCAAATAAGATTTTTTTTTGTATTTCACGACATACAAGTATTCATTGGTAATAATACTAGTAATTGTAACAGACACTATTCTATTCTACATATAAATATTGTTTTACACACAATTGATACAATTTTAAATTTAAATTAATTTAGCTAAAGAGAGAAGTAGGTAAATAACTATTGGAAATTTCACTTAAATATATATTTAAGTGTATTGTGTTTAAATGAGAATATTGAACTTACTTGATATAAAACTGGGTGATACACCTCTGGGTGTAAATTGTAGCACTGTTCCACAATTCAAAAACATTAGTCGAGATAATGTTCTAAATATCTTAAAGCCAACCAAGGGTCCATTTCCTATACCAAACTCTACTTCAGTCCAACCTTTTTCTGAGCTAAGATTTCTATTGCATACATTAACCGAACCGGTACCTGAAACATCAAATACATTCCAGTAAACATAGAACAATTAGTACTGTATTAATATCAATCATCATCAAGTGTCTTATATGAATATTATTCCACTATGTGACATAGGCCTATCCTTAGAAATAGCCAAACTATACTTAAATGTAGTTTGCTCTATATATATATATACTAGCTGACCCACGCAACCTCGTTTGAGTCTTCTACTGCCCGTAGTGTGAAAATTTTTCCCTGTTTTTAAAACATTCTTCATTGGTGCTCCACTCCTATTAGTATTAGCGTGATGATATATAGCCTATAGCCTTCCTCGATAAATGGACTATCCAACACTGAAATGATTTTTCAAATCAGACCAGCGCTTCCTGAGATTAGCGCTTTCAAACAAACAAACTCTTCAGCTTTATAATATTAGTATAGATATATACACTGGCCAAACTGTCTACATTGTTTGATCCCTTAGAGTGCTCTTACGACACATGGGATAAATAGGGTTGGTAATTGGTAGAAAGTTGTAGAAGTAACTATAACATTAGTTATTATTACCTATTCCATTCTGTGTAGATATATTTCCTGATAAAGTCATAGTGTTTCTTAATGTAACTGGTGCATCTATTGATTGTTGTATTGTCATGCCAGATACCTCGATCGAGGGCATAAAAGTTTGATCTTCCCTAAAACAAAAGATTAAAAATAATAAACAATGCTAAGTTAGACAACACTTATAGACTGCAAAGTAATTTAAAAACAAAAATGAAAATGGAATAAAGAACTAGATCCAGTTCTATTTAACTCAAGTTTGTACATAAAACAAAACATCTGTACATCACAAAAAACAATAATAATAAATAATAATAAATATTCCGGACATCTTACACACAACGCCATCTAGTCCCAAGCTAAGCAGAGCTTGTGTTATGGGTACTAGACAACTGATATAAATATATATACTATTATATTATATTATTATATTAACACTCCTTTATTTACTAAAAACAAAATATAAAAAAAAAACATAACAAGCAACACTCACAAAATTTCATACTCATCGTAATACTTCATAAACATATCAGTTGCATTGATGGACAATGTGATAGTTCCACGAGGGTTAGCACTCTGCTGAAGTCTTCTCTCCTCTCTTTCTCTTTTCAACCTGCAACACATTACCTTTAATAGTCACATTATAACAGCAGGATACCTAAAGAAATCACCAAAACTAATTATAGGGAGAATTCAACTGAAATATGTATGAAAATCCTTCCCACAGTATAATAAAAATATAAAGGATTAATTTAATTTTACATCGACTTCCTAAAACTTAATTGAATAAAGGTGAGGGAAACAAGCAATCAGTGTCAAGTGAACTCAAGTGACATACTATTTACATCAACTTATTGGCAATTTGCATTTAAATGAAATCTGAAATGAAGTATGTACATATATGAAACCAATTTTGTTGCAACTCATTATGTGACATTTTTGTTGAGATTCGGGTTGTTGATGACATTATGTGAAATACATACATACAATTTCTTGTCTTTATTAATTTCATCCACTGACAACACATTAAAGATGAGCAGTTTTACTACTAGTGTCTAACTCTTGCATAATTCATTTCAGATATAATTAATGAAGAATATATATGATATATGAATGAGAAATATCTTTGAATATCCTTAAAATAGTTTTACTATGTTTTAATATGCTACTCAAAAATGAGTTTACACAAGTAAAAATTAAAGACAAAAGTAATTCTCTTATTTATGGCTTTCCATTACAGTACTGAGTTCACATATTGTAACTTGGTACTCTTCTTTATACTTACTGAGTTATAATATGTTGAATAAGTACCTTTCATATTCGTCTCTGATTTCTCTAGGTGTGCGTGTCCGGAATATCACTTCCCATCCTTCTACTTCTAATCCACGTTTACCTGAATATAAGACAAAGCAACCATAAATAATTAAGAAAAACGGTATTTGAGCAAATGCATAAAATGTAGTTTAACTCGCGATTTCTTTAGAAATTCATTAATACTTATTTCATAATTGTTAATCATAAATTTTATATGTATAAATGTAAATATGTAATTTATTTGTGAAACACACACACACTGATAAAGGATACAATTTGAAGAGTTATAGTAATTTCATGTGATAGATGCATAAATTGAATATTGTAGCTAATAGTAATCATGCAAGTATTTTTTTTAAACCGTTACCAACCTAATGTATCATAAATAGCTCTTTTGTGTGAGTCAGAAAGTACTTCATATGCTTCCTTCACTTTGTTAAATATCTGTTCAGCCCATTTCTGTTTGTTTGGATCTGTGGTATGTTTGTCAGGATGGAACATGCGCGAGAAGCGGCGGTATGCACTGTTTATTTCTTCAGGAGGTGCCTGCAAATATTAATATACCTTTGAATCGCTAAGGTAGTATGTAACATATACCTCTTTTCTAAGCAGATGTCTAGCAGCACCAAATATATATGATGCTTATGATATAACTTAAAAGGTTTAAATCCTTTGGATGAATTGTATAGACTTTGTTATGTGTGCATAAGATTATTAATTGTTTATGTTTATGTCAAAGACCATCTCAAACAGTTATATGTGACTAATAGATTTGATTGTCATTTATACAAATAAATAAATATTAAATTAATCACTTTTTAAATTAAACAATAATTTAAATGCATATGTATGTATACACAGTACATATACCAAATAATTTTATTTTAGATTTTTGTCCGTATGTCTGTCTATTTCTTCCAGCTTTCACTGATAGGTCTATGGTGACATAAGGAGTAACTTAGGCTACTTTTATTACACTAGCTTTGTCTCATGGATAAAGCAGCGAGGCAAAGCTAGTCTAAAAATTTGTTCATCCAAAGGTAACTTGGAAGAGTTAGCTTATAGCAATAAGGCCTCCTATGGTCCACTATTATTTATGTTAATGCCAAATGCCAATTGTGCCAGTTATTTGTGTCATAATGAAAATAAGTGAGTACCATTCTCAATATAAAATAGCTATAATAAAATATAATCTGGATATGTTCAGCACTTCTCGTATCATTGAAAAAAAAACACCCATCCATTCAAACTTAGGACGATTTTGGCGATAAGAAGACAATGTCCATCAATTTATACAGTATCTCTCATCTAATCCACTTTATAATAAGAAATTACAATTTCCTGAGTTTGATACTACTAATTTCTTACAATAAAATATAATAGCAGCAAAATATGTCTCTAACTCTAACCATAACAATATATTATATACATTTTTAAAGGTGAAAATTTCAAATTTATGCCCTCGAATGTTTTAGAACATCACATCGTACCGGTTAGAGCTTTATCATTAAAATTTACTTGGTAACCTAAAAATAAATACTGTATTGCTTTTAAACTGAAAAAAATCAGGATTGCCGAATGTATCGCTCCTAACCTACAAAATACATTTACCTCGTACTTATATCAAAAAACTTATGAATGAAAACTCACGACATACTTCAAATACCAGGTGCAATAGTTAGGGTTTCGGTGCAAATAATAGGATTTATTTTTGGTTATATAATATTGATAGTCTAAAATTCTGGTTCGATTTATTCAAGTACACGTGATTTATATTTACCGTTTTTGAAACATTCAGTAACTGATAGTAGTTATCTTCCAGCAAGATATTTTCGCCTTCTTCGTCCATTATTTAGATGAAAATATAATTTTTCTGATTAAAATTACGACATTCGAGTCTTCCAGAGATAGATGATTAGTTTTTTTAGGCACCGCTATGACATTAGGGGGCGCCACTTTTGCTTCCTTCACAGATAACTTAATATAACTTTTAAAAGAATAAAGTGATTGCCAGTAATTTACCGTACAACATTTAGGAAAAGAAAATAATAGAATACGTAGGACAGAATTTGAAATATCAGCACTAACTGGCAACATTCAAAATTAGTACGTGAGCTGCCGAACAAGCAAAACTGTTGCTGTTGCATGAATGCAATTGCCCGAAACAGTTAAATTTCTTGACAACTTCGAGAGGCATATCATCTATGATCACTGGTTCCGGACTGACCGTTTCCGGATCACTGGTGACGATATATTCACCGTACAGTGATGCCTCGCCCGTACCAGTCTAAAGTCTTAAAGAAGTCTTCTTGGTTAAACGAGCTCTAAATCAATATCATTGATAAATAAATATCACCCTGTAAAGACCAAAAATTTTTTTTTATTGATGTTGCGCTTTGTGTATCAAATTCAAAGTCAAGACAATGTCAAAATGGTAAATCATGACCAAATCTTAGTTTAAATACATGTTATTTCAGCCAAATTACTACAAAATCCGATTATATAAGTTAAGAGTGTTTTTCTTCGTGTTTTTATTTTTTATTCAGGTACTTATCGATTCGTTACAGCAGTGATTATTTATATTTATTTTAACTATAGGTATTTGTGGCTAGTAATTTATCAAAGTGTCGAAAAGATTCATTGTTATTGTTAACCATTAAAATTTTACAGTAACATGTTAATTTTAAACTGTAACGCGTAAATAAACCTCTTTTATAGTCGTTCCAATAGTTTATTTAACTTTTGACAGCTCTAATACTTAATCAAATAGTGATACCCTGACCCGTTACCTATTCGATTTCTTTCATCGATCGATTTTATGCATTAAGAAGTTTTAATCGATTTAACAAACTCATTATTTTATAGATAATTTCGTACTTCATATTTCTATGTGTTTCAATGTGCGACCTCCTTTGTCAAAATAAAGAAGAAATGGATTAAAAGAATGTTGTTCAAATATGACGGTTCTATGTCATGAAAAAATATATAAAAGGAACTGAATTTTCAAAATGTATTATTGTATTGTGTTGTAATTCAGTGGTTAATATTGTATTTGTTAAACTATTGATGATCTTTATTAAATCTCTCTATGTCTATTTTAAAATAATCTACAGTATTTCAATGAGTAACCTTCAATATAGTTGAGTATTTATATTCCTCCGTATTGATTTATTTGTGAATTCTCACGTTTGGTAGAGTTGAGCGTATCGTTCCTGCCTTCGTTACTGTCAAAATGCCAAAAAAGAAAGTACTCAAAGGACAAACAAGAGAGTTTGTCTTGCGACTTCGTGAATACTTTGAAAAGGAAAGCCGTAATGGTGGGCCTCTTATACCAGTGACTCAAGTTAGAGACCGTGTTGCAGCAGCATTAGGTATTAGTGCTCCAACAGTGGCAAAAATAACAAAAGAAGGCTACGGCAGCAGTGGCATGGAACAGAATAAGCTATCTACACCTAAGAAAAAACGTCCGCCTAGTAAAGTTACAGCCGTTGACAATTTTGACGCTGATGCTATTCGTCGTCATATATACGACTATTACCAAAGAAAAGAGATTCCAACATTAAAAAAACTAACACAATCTCTTCGAAATAGTGGTTTGTTCCGTGGTCAAAAATCTTCTCTGACAAAGGTATTGAAAGACATTGGAATGTTATTCCAAAAATGTGTCAAACGAAAAATTTTAATGGAACGCAATGATATTGCTTTGTATAGATGCGATTTTTTAAGACAAGCAAAAAAAATAGAAAATTGGTCGAATGTTGTTTTCACAGATGAAACTTGGCTCAATGCGAATCATACGCTGTCAAAAACTTGGACTGACAACACCGTTGGCTCCACTTCTACAGTACCAATGGGAAAAGGCGAACGACTGATTATTTGTCATGCAGGAACAGTAAAAGGATTTGTGCCAGGCGCTCTATTAGCTTTTAAATCCCAGAAAACAGGAGATTATCATGAAGAGATGAATTCGAACGTGTATGAAAAGTGGTTCAGAGAAATGCTTACATCACTCGAAGAGCCATCAATAATATTTATTGATAATGCACCTTATCACTCTCGTCAAATTAATAAAATACCAACACAGGCCTACAAAAAACATGAAATTATAAACTGGCTCCGTGACAATGGCGAAGAGGTGAATGAGTCCCTACTAAAAGTAGAGTTAGTAAAGATATTAAAAACAAAGAAGCTGCCAAAACGATACGTCATAGATGAAATGGCAGCAGAGCATGGGCATACCGTCCTCAGAATTCCCCCATATCACTGCCAATATAATGCAATTGAAATGATCTGGGCACAAGTTAAAGGATATGCTGCGAGGAACAATACAACTCCTCCTTTCACCGCAAGAAAAATGCTGAATTTACTGAAAAATGCGTGTGAAAAAGTAACTCCAGAAAACTGGGCGAATGTTGTAGAAAAAACAAAGAAGGTGATAATGTCGGATTGGGATCGGGATGTTGCATTCGACAATTTATCTATCCAAGAAATGATAATCAATATTACTGAGAACTCAAGTGATGATGATTCCTGGTCATACGAAGAAGACGATTCTTTATAATTAAAATTAGTATTACAGTACCTCTTTTGGTTGTTTTATTTTTAATCCGTAAATTACTACGAATTTCAACATTTTGTACCTGTTCATTACAAGTAGGTACCGCAGGTAGTTTTTATTTGAACCAACTATAGTAAGTCTAAACAATTATTTTAGATTCATTAATTTGCGGCAAATACATTCGATCCCATTACTAGGTACGAGTACGATGGAACTGTTTTCATTACGCAAATTATTTATGCATTGAAACAGAGACATTTAGGGCATTTTAATGCAAAATAATAAAGCTTTTTACGTGATTTGATATAAAATATAATCACAATAATTTTATTGTATATTTTATTAATATAATCGATTTATTTCAAAACCGTTTTTATAGTCTGTGGTCATTAATTACGAATGACACATCCCTAAGTAGGCGGAGCCCGCCCATAAAGTACAGTATTATCTGTAGTACATTGTATCAAAAATTATTACAAAACTTTATGTGCGTGATCTGTCAAAAGTTAAATAAAGTATTGGAACGACTATAAAGTTAAATCACAGAAATAATCATTTTCATACCATAAATAGTTACTAAAATCTTTTAATAAAACTAAAAGTTTTCTAGTGACAAAAAAAGTCGTATTATTAACACCAACTAACGACGTAGATCTAACACTTTTGAAGAATAGTACGTACATTAGAATTGATTAGAAGTTAAGGCATTTGATACAATCAGAAACATAAGCGTTACTGAAAATACTTTAATAAATCAAAGAGGCACATAGGCGACACTGTAGTGAGTTTAATAACATAGGTGCATTTTCTTACATACCATACATTGTTCATTCTTTAGAAACATAAAATAAAACAAATAATCAATTCAAATACTGAACATAATTGACTGCAATAGTCAGGACCCATACTGGATAGAATGATTTTAGTCTAGACTAGCTGATCCCCGCGGTGTTAAACGTGGTCTTAGTTCCTGTCACCTGTAAAACAACACCTGCGGGTAACGCTGCGGGGCAGAACTAGGCTAAAAAAGTGACCTAAATTACTGCTTTTATCACCAGCTATATAACAGTTCGTCAAAATAGGTCCAACGGTTCCAGAGATTTGCCAGAACAAACTGACAGATTGTCAGTACAGAACGTACTGACAATCAACAATTTTAGAAATAGATTTTATGTCTTCAATATCGTATCGTATCGTATATTTTCACATGTAAACATTTTATGAAAAGCTGTTAATTTTAAATTGCAAACAGACACTTCAATTTTATTTATTCATATTGTATAAACAGATATGTACAGGTATTTTATGGGTTCCGACAGTTGCAGTCAAATTGTTTCATTTTTGAAATTATTATTTATTTAATTTCATTTTATTTCTGTTGATAATGTAATTAATTTATGTTATGGTAATTAAACTGCTTTTTACTTCTGGACTTCACTTGATTTTTTCTTTTCAGTTTTATTTATACTTACTAGTTAGTTATTATTAGTTACTACCAAAACCCCGCGGTGTTACCTGCGGTACGATAATAACCGCAGGTAACGCCACGTAGTATAAGTAACTCCTTATATCATCAGCTACCTATCAGTGAAACATGAAAGTCCCTTGGAAATCAGTCCAACCATTCCAGTGATTAGGTGGAACAAACAGACAGAAAAATTTAAAAATTGTTTTTATGATGTCAATATCATACATACTTTAACTTGCATTTTTTTTATAGAATAGGGGGCAAACGGGCAAACATATAGCCCCGATGGTAAGCGATTACCGCCGCTCATGGACGCTTGCAACACCACACACTAGTGAAAAGACGGATAAGGTCTAATAGTCCAAGAGATACCTGAGATACTCAGTGAAACAAGAGTATCAATGAGCGATGATGATATATTTGATACAAATGAGTCTTTTGACTCTATAAACGGCCAACAAAGAGTTGAGACTGATAACTAGTAAGTGAGTAGTAAGTAGAACTACGTAGCTCCGAAGAACAGCAAGGGAGCATCATCTACCGCGACATCTTCACTTTCACTTTTAAGGCAGGCAGAATGTGGTGACAAGGAGTTTATGTATACCATTGATATAGTTTGACAAGTGTATTGACATATTATTTATAGTTATTGTTCTTTGTCATTTAGCTAATATAAGCCTTTAATCTTGGTCTATCGTAATTCTACAATGTGAAATAATGACGTATATATAATGTAAAAACAATTTTTAATGGTCAGAATGTTGCAAAGTTGAAGACGCATTCCAGTCCTCTCCAATCTACATGCTTGGACAAATTGTGTTGAGCATGTAACGTAAACTGAAAACGAATTTGCAGTCCCGTGGAAGAATTCTTTACACTGAGATAGACAGAATTATTGTATCTGTGTATGATGATAATTCCAGTAATCCTCAATAAGGTGATCGAAGTGATACGAAAGTAGTTAATGCTATGAGATGCGTTCCCTTATAACACTAAGTGTGTGTGATGTAAATGTTAGGGAAGGTCCAGAATGTAGTTAAAAAGAATCGTTGCAAAAATGCAGACTGAATGAAGGTGTTCTTTAGAAGGATTGACTAAGGCATGGTTCGATGGTTTGGCCCCGTAGAGGCGATGGATGATAAAAGATTTTCGAAATTGTTTTAAATGTGTGTCCTCCATTTACTCTGTATATTCCTTTGGTGACTTCTTGTCGGGGATTTTCTGAACAAGAGCTGTGTGAAAAGCACCAATAAGCGCTGAGTATGACGTGACGTTATACATACTGTGAAATTGGCTTTATAATTTTCGGGAAGCGAAGCTTAATCAACATTGAAAATGATGAGACGCTAATAATTAGACACGAATAAATGTATAGCTACTGTTAAGTTATTGTGTTATTTTTGATTCTTCAAATTTATTTTATTCATGAGACCCGTGTCTTTAAACTTTCATTGTTGTGTTATGCCAATTACTGTATTTGGGTGAGTCTATAAATGTCGTAGAAATGACAATGAAACGTACTTTTTTTGTAGAAAACCAAAAAACCTTCTGTACATAAATTATATAAAATCGTGCAATTAAATCATGGCTCTTTGTTTGTATCTCCCTTTTCACCACTATAAATAATGGTGTATCCAAACTAAAGTAAATCGAAACTATTTTATCTAAAACTCTATTGCTTGCCAGTGCCTCGATGATAACGAGACGTCATTGACGCAAGCATAGACAATTTTTTTACTTTTCTGATCTGTGATTTGCTCTCTCTAGTTTAAAATGTGGATTTTATTAAATTTAAGATACAGGAATATTCAGGCAATTGATATTATAAATGTAGGATTTTAAGTTAATGTGTTTAGTTGTTTAATTGATATCAAACTCTTCGGGATATTAGAGGTAATGTTGTTTTGTCTACGTTTTTATTTTTATACTTTGTAGCTGTCTTTTTGTAACTGTAAAAAAATCTTGTTTTGATTCGTTGACTACATCAAAAGTTATTAATTAATTGACTATAAATCATAGTATACGCGTTTAGGGCTTTTATGAGTAGGTATCTCAATCTTGTGTAGGTGGATGTTGTTTTCTGTCTCGATATTAAAATGGCTGTTTAGTGTGTAGTAATATTTCGGTAAGATTAATGCTGTCAAAATATTCTGTAATGTTAGTAAATGCCTGGCTGTCGATTTAAAGCGAAGAACGTGTTTCCGCGGGAAGTTTAGAGCCTGCCATTAACTACGCCAGAGATGCACCAATAACTTCACACACCAAGAATTCCTCAGGCTTTCCCCTCTCAGGGGAATTAATTACGCACACAAGCATAACTTATGTGAAAGTCTCGTAATAAATAAATCATCATATTAAATTAGAAACAAGTATGTACCTTACAGGTTTTCACATTCCTTAACTTTATTGATAGTGAAATATAGACAGGTTGTTAAAACTTATTGGTTTTATTTTCATCTTACAATTAATTAATATTCTCCACAATCTAACTTATTGTTTTTTTAAAAGTGTTTTGGAGAATTTTATAAATTTAATTATTTAAATTTGCAAATTTACTGTGGATAAGAAACATAAGTAAATGTATCAAGTAAAATTTTAATGTATTCAGGTCTATAAGTATTAGACATGAGTATAGACAAATACCGATCACAGATTATTAGCATTTCCACATACAAGTTTTTTCCGTTTGAAACAAGGTTTCTTTACCAAATATCTAGGTGATTAACTTGTTTGTAAGTTTTACTAACTTATGTAAGAATGAGAAAGAATGTTTAAGCAATTTTGCAACAGTTATAAAACTAATTTGACATAGTCTACATAGGTCTTGAAGACTAGACTTGAGTTGGAGAAAAATGTATTTAGAAAACTTATGTCATTGTAGAATTAAATGTATTTTTAACATTTTACTCATTAGTGGCGAGACTTTTCATAATCATACTCTTTATTCTATATCACATCACATCACACATCAACATCCTTTGATAGTATGTAGACTGAACATAGGCCTCATAAATGAGGTATTGAAACGATATTCCACATTAATTAATAATCCTTATTCATTACACTACTTCGTAAGTATTGTAGGCTTAGTTGATAAATGCCTAATAACTTGAAAATGATTAATTTGCAAAAAAATAAATATATAAGTATTTAAGTGCCTAACACTAAAAAAATACTAATTCTCATAAAGACAAATCAGACAGATCACTCCTCAAATGGGAATGAAATAACAAAAATTTTGAATTTAGTTTATTGATCTATATTTTCAAAACACCTTTATCTTTATAATCGATTAATAATATTCCTTCCGAGTCCCACAAGACCGTTGCCATAAGTTGCCCAGCTGACTGTGACATCTTAAATTTTTTGGGAGGTGCTGTGCCCTTTTTATGCCACTGCATGGAGTCTTGTTTAGACTCAGGCTCATAATGATGAACCCAAGTTTCGTCTCCAGTAACAATTCGGTTCAATACACCACCCTTGTCCTCATTACAGAGGTCCAAAACTGCACGTGAACACTCTACGCGCTGTTGTTTATGCGGCGGCGTGATCATTCTCGGCACGCATCTTGCGCTGACCATAGTCATGCCAAGATGATCATGCAGGATTTTAAAAATGGTTGTATCGGATACTCCAACCATTTCTGCGAGTTGTTTCTTCTTTAGTCGAGCATCCTCGAGTATAATTTTTTCGACTTTTTGGATAAGTTCTGGCGTGGTCACCTCGATGCTTCTGCCCGGCCTCGGGTCGTCTTCAAGTGATTTCCTCACTTGTTTAAATAAACTGTGCCACTTGTACACCATTGTTTTTCCTGGGCAAGAGTCGCCGTAAACCGATGACATCTCGTTCAGTATAGTCTGAACTGATTTTCCTTGTTTGGTAAGGAATTTTATTACGGCACGATATTCGATTTTTTCCATATTTCACTTTTCACTCCCGATTATGTTGCTTGTTTGACGATAACTCAAAGACTAATTATTTAATAACAATGAAACCTCGAATATATACTAATTATGAGTCACTGAACACGTTACGACTCTAACGAGCATAATCACCCCCCGTCATCTCCCTCATTCCGCGAATATAAAAACGCTCCCTCGTACTTCTTCAAAGAAAGATTTACTGTCCTTTCATAGCTGAGCATTGACCTCTCCCATTGCACACCACTAATCATAATTGGGCTTCTCACATCCAGAAGATTGAATTTTATTGACCAATAGCTGAGCCCCATGGTGTTACCCGCGGTACAATAACAACAGCGGCTAACGCCACGAGGTAAAGCTAGTCTAAAATAAAGTGGCCTATGTTACTCCTTATTACATCAGCTATCTGCAAATGAAAGTCCTGTCAAAATCAGGCCAGCCGTTCCAGAGATTAGATAGATAGATAGGATATCAGTGGTGAAGCTTAGTTGGAGGCCTAAGGACAACTTAAAAACATCCAACAGGCAAGATTACGCAGCCATAATGTTGTCTTGCCAGTCCCCAACCTGGTTAGCACTCGGCTATCAGGGTATCGTCATTCCAAATCAACCAGGAGTCATCATGTCACATGCACCAGGAGATTTTCTGTCATGTCATCGAAAAATATCATGAGCCAGTCTGTGACCTTTAATGTTCACTGTTACATGCTGTAAAACATAACAAATTCTGATGCAAACATATATGTTTCTTCAAATAAGAAAACTTTCCTTGGGTTCTACATCCAATTATGCCATTATTGTTGAGCCTAATGGCACTTCAATCATTTCTGATCTTTTGTTATATTATTGTATGGTTCACTGCTCAGTTTTATGACTTTGAGAAGTCACATTAGTGGGCAAAAGCATAAAATAAATAATGCTCCTTTAAATATAGTGCATTTTCTTTGGCAAGTCAATCGGATCTGCGTCTATAATTATAAATGTAGGTTCGGAAAGAAACTGATGAAATGTGTAATTACACATTTTTCTTACTCTGCCTAACTTGTTCATGTGTTGTATGTTAGTTCAGTTTTATGGACCAAAAGTAGTTTTCAGTTGGCATTTATGACGGAAAACTTGCTCTTGGTTCGATGATTGCAACATAATAAATGTGATCCAAGCCATCATTTGGCTTATTAGTTCTGAAAAGCTTTTTTTTATTAATTTAATTCAGTGAACTAACAAATGAGATTTTGTTTGATTGTTTCCTAAAGAGTTGCCTACTATAAAAGCATGTTTCCAAGTATATTAGATAGATAGATTCTATATACTGTGTATGTTTATCTCCTTGTTTCTAGGTAGTCTAAATTTGAAGTTCTCACAGAGGAATTGAATGTCAATGAATATATTTAACTCTGTAGTAATAGATATTAATAAGAGCCTGTCTGACATTCCTGACCAGGGTAATTACACCTTCAGGACGCCTTATAGCAAGAGTCAGTGTTTGAAGTTGTATTGTCTTCAGTATGCAACTAGCAGCAGTGTACGAATTGGATTGAGGTTTTTGGGGGAGAGATTTTAGCTTGTGAATAACATAGTACAGAGGCATCACAAGTGCGTTGCCGACCTTTTAAGAAGGAGTACGCTCTTTTCTTGAAGGTCGTATTGGTCCAGGAATATCGCAGGCGACAGTTCATTTCATTTCAACTAAAGTAGAGATTAGTCTAGGTTTCCATGAAATAGGAAATGTCAATGTCATTTTTATTTATTAGGTTGACAAGAATACAAACTCACATTCGCAGTGATAATTAGTCGTAATAATCTGTTTTACTAGCTGACCCACGCAACTTCGTCTGCGTCTCTTTTCAATCATGCTCGAATGCTATTGGTGTTTTTTTATTTACCGAGGTGGAAAATCTCGAAAGGATATCCCTGGAACCCCGACGTACCTCGGGCCACTCACTATTTGTAGGTGGCCCCCTCCTGTGTAGGAACCTAAACACTCCTATTCCGGCGCCTGGGTCGTCTGCGGTACCTGGCCCGTTCCCGGGTCTGGCGGACAGGGAGAGTTCTAAACCTCTCCCGGTCCCGGTCCGCCATCTCCTACGCAAGCATAACTACCTCACAGAAAGAGACGGCAGAGTTTCACTGGCTTTTTTATCCCTGCGCCATAATAAAAATAACATCAGTTGTATAAAAATATGGTATCAATCTGCTTTGCTATCTGTATTGTAAGAAAGATAACATAGAACACTTCATCTCTTATTCGTTGATAAGATTATAATAGTAAGAAGAATTCAATAAAACTGTAAATTAGATAATATTTTTGACTTCATAATCAGCCTATCGCTGTCCACTACCGGACATAGACCTCTTATATTGCACGCCTCTTTGATCGAATTTGGGCTTCTCGCATCCAACTCCTGCTACCTATCGTCTTATATAAACATATAATAAACATATTTTTTGTGTTTTAAAGTGTTTTGAAACTGGTGAAAAATAGCAATGCATAGGAAGTTGTATAGAACAGGTTTGTAATTAATTAATGTCTATCTCAGTGTGACATTGAAGGTACTAAGAGGGCTAACAACGGTGGGAATAACGAACTTAGGTGTACTTAATCTGGGAGCAATTGCTTTTAACCGTTTAACTGACTCCTATTATCCGTAGCGTGATATTATACAGCGTGAACAAATTTGTTTACCGTAAAAATGGTTATAGTGAACCAACTTTAAAAGCAATCTTAAGCTGTCGCAGACTTTTTTTTAGAATATTTAAAGGGTACAACTCTTTCAAACATTGTTTTTGTGAAATTTTAACCGTTAACGCAGCGCATGCAGTAGAAGCCTTCAAAGGGAGTAATATATAACCTGTTGCCTTCCTCGATAACTGGCCATCGAACACTGAGATTTACTGAGAAAGAAACACATTCCTCGGGTTTATAATATAAGTAGAGATATCTAAAAACCAACCGTTTTAAAACTCTTTATGACAGACGTCATAAGTTCTTGTATTATGTTTCTTGCATACTAAATATTAAAGCCTTGAATGGTTTCAAAGATTGCATCCACATAGAAGGATAAGAAAGTTGCATAAATAACGATTGAATTAATTTCTTCTATTTAAAGTTTATACTTGAACGTTTTTTCTATAGACGAATGATTAATGATATAATAAATTGAAATTGATTTATACCAACCGTGATCCCGCGTAATACTTTTAGTTTACGTACATAATAACATAATACAATGTTGTTTTAATACAGATTTTTTTAAATGTATCTATTTTCATCTTCCAAAACGAATGGTTAAACAACTACTTTGAGTAGAGGATAATAATAATATTTTAAATAGGTTCTATTAAGTTGTTACTACATTACGTAAATCGCCATTTAAAGAAATAAATGTGACGAATTATGAAGGCTATTGCTTTCGATTTGACATTCGTCTGTGTGTCTCTTCTATTTGTTCATTTTTGTATAGTAATTGATACTCCTTACTGAAGTCATGTAGCTAGCGATCGTCAACATATATATTCTTAAACTTTTTATAGCTCAGGTTACACCTACGTTAGGTTCCGATCCATATTTAGCCAAAACGATTTTGCTCTCAACAAGCACAGTAACGTTTTCATTTATATTTGTTCCAGATAAAAAATATTTAGCTAGCAGAATGCCATCTACCCACCTAAACCTACGCGAGGATGACGTAGTCCGGCTGTCCCTAGAATTTCTACACAACCGCGACCTGCACATTACGCAATTATCGCTCGAGCGTGAAACAGGCGTCATCAACGGAAATTACGCCGATGACGTTCTATTTCTACGTCAGCTTATCCTTGACGGACAATGGGATGATGTACTGGAATTTATTCAACCACTGAGCGCACTTAAAGCTTTTGAAGCTGATAAATTTAATTACGCCATCTTAAGGCATAAGTATATAGAACTATTATGTATAAGATCTGAAATAAAAGCTTATAATAATGTTGAAAATATAGTTGATGAAGTAGTAAAAGTTCTTAGTGATTTAGAAAAGCTAGCTCCTTCGAAAGAAGAATACTCGAATCTATGTTTATTGTTAACTTTACCAAGTATAACTGACCACGCCCAGTTTAAGAAATGGAATCCTAGTAATGCGAGAGTCCAGTGCTTTCGGGAGGTATATCCTCTGGTAGAACATTTCCTTCCTTGTGACAAGAAATCCAGTGGAACTGTCTCTAAATGTGCGAAGAATGATCGTTTGATGCAATTGCTTATTAAGGGAATATTGTACGAATCTTGCGTTAACTACTGCCAAGCTAAAGCTACGGGGTCTAAGGAAGCACAATCAAACGAAGTGAATTTTTCACGTCTTCTAGATGGATCTGGATTTGATGAATCTGATCTGAGCCTTTTATCTTGGTTGCAATCAATTCCAGCAGAGACATTTAGCGTACCGTTTGAACAAAGAATGCTAAATGTCGACGTTGAAAAATTAGAACGCCCTTCCTTGCATACTTCATGGACGGAACACATGCTCGTCACACCAATCAAACCACGCACTTTCCCTCATTTGGCCATGCCATTTAGAAGACCCCGTTCGGCCGCTGATGCTATGACTAGATCATTACGGCCCCTTCCTGATGGAGCGCCCAGACATCCTGCCGTAATGGCATTATCAGCTATTGATTACGGTCCTTCGTCTTCTTGCTTCGCTGGATTTCATCTTACCGGGATCAAAGGCAGCAAATTAATGAATACATCGGTCGACCGATTGTTTGATAGCAAAAATGCCGAGAGTATTTTTAATGGATTAAACGAGTCCTTGAAAACGATAGACGAGACATTAAAACCTATTGACGGTACATTGAAACCTATTAGTGAATTTACAGCCTCGACAAAAACTAATGAAACTAGTAGTGTTGGTGCGTCGAATGCTACTACTCCCGAGCACCGCGGACAAGATTATTCCGCGTCGACATCAATATCTAATACCGCTGCCTCGACTGAACGTTCATCACTTGCAGAACGCGTACCAGTACAAACTGAAACGGCAATATTGCCGGGCAATGATGGTGACTTTAGGAGGGAACTCTTGAAAGAATATCAGATTCAAAAGCAACGTGAGTGTGACGACTATCTCCGCAATCTTTGCTCCTCCGACTTGAGACAACAAAACATGTAAATATTAAACCAATTAAAATTTAAATTTTGTTAGTTTTTTTGTGTTTACATATTTTAACAATTGCTTATTAACGTATTTTCAGGATAGAGTCGATTGGAGACACTGCATCACCTTTCCCAGCAGCTGTGAAGATTCCACAACAAGTGACGCAAGATCAAAATCGCGAAGGTTACATAAGGTAAATAAAATAAAATTAAAAAATGTACCTACTGCTTGTTTTTTTCGTTTGCGTTATTTGTTATTTAGGGATATTTTTTATGATAGGATGAAGAACAATAAACAGTTAAAGATTTAAAAGATATGTGCAGTATGTAATAGATAAGTGGATTATTACCGTATGCAATGCATCCACATAGCAAACAGCAATAATTTCTTACGGAATAGTGTACTTTCATCGCTAGAGCGAGCAAGTAATTCGTTCTGAATGTTTAGTCGGCATGTCTACTGCTGTTTTCTCCAACAAGCCGATAAATTACAATGTAATATGTAAACTACACTAGTTGTTTCCGTTTTAAATGTGTTCCGTGTTTTCGCAGTGTTTGTTTAATACATTCTTTTTTGTTTTTCAGGAAAACCGACAATATTAATGAGGTGCCAGAGATGGGAGATCAAAAAAATGTAAGACTTTTTATATTTTGTTCGTAGCGTTAATCGCTTTAAACGACCTTAGCCTTGATGACCATTGCTTTTAATACGGAATTGACAATACACGTCTTGCCTTTTATGTCGTAACGTGAACTTCACGAAATCATAAAATACTTATATACTTATACATATCTTTCTTAGCTTACCATGACTAATGCTACCAAAATAGATTTGACTTTTACAATATTAGCCAAAAAGTGAAAGGCATTTTCGACAAAATTCTTGATAGATTATTACTAATTATGATAAAGTATAAAAGGTAAAAAACATCCACGAGCAAGATGGTCTATTTATATTATACTGCTGTACATGATTTTGTTCGAAAGTTTAGGTAGCGTGAAAGTTAAGAATGTTTAAGGATTATAAATATTGCCACATTACCACAGGAACTTGATTGCCAAGTCATTTTTGGCGTTTTATTTTGCAGTTATATTTTATATCTGTAAAGGTATATAAAATCACACATTTTTAAGCTAACTTTTGTATTATTCATTGAAGTTTAATTCAATTTTATCGATATAATAAAATGGTTCGGTCATATTAATAAAAAAGGAAATAGACTATTCTTATAATTAAGCTTCAAAATCAGACAATATCAATATTAATTTCGTTTTATTGATCAATTAGGGTTCATTACTTAATGCGTAGCTGTTGATTTTACACTACAATTAATTTAGAAATTATTATTTTTATAAAGATACTTACGTACTGACCCATACTTTGCGTCTCCTTTCAATTATGCTCGACTTCTATTAGTATAAGCGTGATGTTAACTATAGTGACCAGGCTGACATCAACGTGACACAAAAATTACATATACCTACCTAGATGATATATATTATTAAAACGTGGAGATAAGCGAACTGGATAGGCTCGTCTTTAATTTTTTTGCAGCAAATATTTACATTTTATTACATTTTAACACGAAAGCCTTCACAGTTGAAGGAAAAAATATTATTAATACTTTCTGTGTAGGAACAAATATCAGGCAACGGTTTTTGGTACTGTTAGTAATTCTTTTAATTTAGCAACATAACTATTATACATATAAAAAACTCTATTATTTCGTATAATTACGTTTTTTTATAATTAAATGTCAGTCATCGTTTCGTTATTGTACTAAAAATGACTTCGAAGTGCTCTACAGCAAACTAAACGTATTTTTGTAGTCGTTACGTTATGAAACCGCAACTTTATGCACATATTTAAATAAAGTTACCTAATGTTCTGCATTAGTTAACATGTGGACTTATTTACTTTTTACTTAATTTATATACGTATTTTAGACGCATGCAAGATGCATGAATAATTCACAATATTTATGATATTCATGACGTACAACACTAATATACCAAAGAACAGGTTTAATTTTCACGAGTCTATTGGTTCAGAGGTAAGACTCTGACTGCTTACCACCGGGGTCGTGGGTTCGATTCCAATTAGAACAAATATTGTGATGATCACAATCATTCATTTGTTCTGTGTCTGTCTCGGTGTAATTTATCTATAACTGTTTTTTCAACCTTTCTTATTAATATTCGGTTTTCAACCGCCAGCGAATAAGTCTTAGCGTAATCTTAAATAGCCCATAATCTTCCCCGATAACTGAGCTATCCAAAACTAAAAGATTTAACCTCATTGGACCAAGGTAAATATGGATTCATTTTTAACACGCCTTTATGTTTCTTTGTGTGTAACCGACTTTTTTAAGCGTGTTTTTTCAGTTCTTTAAACTGTAGTATTTCACTACATAGTATAAAACAACGTTTCCGCTGTCTGTCTGTCACTATAAATGCTTAAATCTTTAAAATTACACAACGCATTTTGATGCGGTTTCCTTTAATAAATAGGGTTGGAAGGTTTATATGTATAATACATATATAATATAGTAGATAAATACTTATAATTTTAGAGGTTTCTGATGTGATATTGTAAATAAATTCATTTTTTTGCGCTTACATTACAAACTACAGTATTGTACCTTAAAAAGTCCACAAAAAAGAAAAACGAAAAAAAAAGTCAATCAATCCATCTACGTCAATTTTTTAGGGATAACCCACAGAGACGACGAATTTTACGAAGCAATATAGCATTAATCCTTATTCAATTAAGTACATTAAGTACCTTAAATACATAGTGCATTTAATATAGGTCAATATTGCCCTTTACAGTATATAATTTAAATGTATATATTCGAAGATATTACAGATTTAAAATGCACGAATAGTGTCGTCAATGGGTGCATCTGGAATCCACCCGTACGAAGCAGTGGCGGGTCATTAGTATTAAATGTAAAAAGAATATGAGATAAAAAGGGATGTTTATTGGTAGTGTAGTTACCATATAGTACGTGTGCGCAGTATGTCAGTTGATTGATATTATTATTATTATTATTTATTAGGGCATCGACCTGTTAAACTTGCCTAGATGGCATACAATATTACTTACGATACGATACTTAGTTAATCGCACGAAATCGAAGTTGGCTGACAAATATATGAGATTTAGTCGGACAGTCGTTGTAAAGAAATTGTAAAGTTTTAGGTATTAATTAATTCTTTATTTCAAAGGCACAGATCGGATACGGGTCGGGCCGATCTTAAGGGCCCCCGCAGACTGCAGACTTTTTATCGGCCGATAGTTTGGTCGGCTTCTTAATCAGTATGGAGAGGAATGCATATGCGCACACTACAGCGATTCAGTATCGGCCGATAAAAAAGTTTGATGGGCTACCCGATTACATTCAAACTAATCTGTCGGCCAACTATCGGCCGACTGTTTAATCAGTATTGGCGCATACACGCCTGCGCATACATGACGATTGTTTAGTCGGCCGATAGTTCAGTTCGCTCTGTGATTTGGCGTCATGTGCGTATATTTTGAATATGGCGTCGCCCAAATCACAATTGTTGATTGTAGAAAGTTCCGTCCAAAAGTTGATTGAAGAAGTCGAGAAAAGACCTGCGCTTTATAAAAAGTTCATTGAAGCTGGTAATGCTCATTCGATAATAGGCGAAAAATTTTTTCGGGTAATCAAGTAATGTGAAATGCATAGTGTAAAATTTTCCACTAACTAATCTATCACTGAGAATGGGATGCACCCAATACTCTCGGAATCTCTTCTTGATTTTCCTCCTCCGAAGTATGATGAGAGCATTAACTTTTCTGGACAATATTTTCATTGTGCGACTGCTTCAACAGTCAGTTACAAACTAGTTCGAGAATAGTCGGCCGGCTTTTGGATAGTCTGCGCCCTGTTCACCAACCAAACTGTTTAGTTGGCTCGGTGTGCGCACTTTCAGCCCAACCCGACTAAACTATCGGCCGATAAAAAGTCTGCAGTCTGCGGGGGCCCTAAAGGTTTCACTCAAAACTGTGTCTATCATCATGATTACCTATACACAATTATAAGATTTGTTTTGTAGTGTTTAGGGGTCTAAGTATGTACGAAGAAATAAATGAATTTGCGCCGATGAAGTCAAACAGTTGGCATTGAATATTGTATATGTCTATTGTATCAATCTTATAACGCGTCCTATTTATGAGAGTATTAATAGATTGTGTTGTGAGTATTAATACAATAATATTTTTTTCTTAGAGCTATTGTCTGTTCAAATTCAAAACATGTATAGATGAATTCTTCTCAATCTGTAAACCAGGAGTTACGTTTGTTACTTTAAGAGTGAATGATAACCAAACAAACCTGTTATAAACAACCAAGCACAGAGACAAGACAAGACACAAGAGAGTCTTGATAAAACTACTCGAAACATTATATTTGTTATCTGAATACTTACTATAGATGATGGCTTTACTGATGTTTTAACTTTGAAAGGTTTGCTTCTCAATTGGTTTTATAGACGAATGTACAAGATAATCCGATGATTACAATCGATTGATATCATTACCATTCTCGATTTGGTAAAATGGAATTGATGATAAAGACCACAGATTGCCACCTAAAGATACTTGGATCGTATGAAGTATTATACTTACGACTAGCGTCGTACTACTTGGTTAGATCCTCGACTTCTCACATCCAGCTCCTTCCAGTCGTCTTGCGCAAATCATTACTTCGCCTGGCCTTTGGACATCCTACAATCGTCGTCCACTACGTTTCCCAATATGTGGTCTCCACTCAACAACCCGTTTACTCCAACTGTTATCGGTTCTACGGCGAATACGGCCACCCCACTGCCACTTCACCTAGCTAATCCTGTGGGCTATGTTGATGACCCTGGTTCTCTGCCGGATCACCTAGTTTCATACGCTTATTTTATTGTATTGGTTACAGACAAGCCTGGTCTCACTCTGATGTGAAGAATAATTTCTAACGACAGCAGTTAAGGTCACTGCTGGTCGCTTAAATGTGGAAGTGTGATTTTAACCTTAACTTTGACTTGGGCTATTTGAAAGATGTCTTTGAGGATCACACGATATCAGAGATTCTTGATATAAAAAAAAATAGTCCCCTAATTGATTCTATAGTATATACATATCAACAAGTAGCAAGCAGCATATATGCTAGTTAGGACGGTAACGGCAAAGAACCAGGTTTTCTTTCTGAAAATTTGCATCATATGTTAAAAATAAAGGACAATGGCAGGTTTGTATGGGGCTTATATACCGCCTTACTTATCTCATGGTAGGGATTATGTTTATATTTATTTTGCTGCTAATTTCATCGTCAATAATTTTAGAACGTCGTAAAAAAGTTATTTCAGTTCTTAGATTACAGTGGAATAATGGATCACAAATGAGTTGTCATTGTTGTCAACTAGATGGCGTTATTATATATTTTTGAAATCAAAATAATTCGTTTACGATTTTCTTGATCCATCAATAAAAAGTTTCTCTTTTACTTAATACGTCAGTAAGTTTATTAATTCGTTTTTGATGTTATTTATATTATAAAATAATATCAAATATTTTTGATAATCTGACATACAACGTCATGTAATTTTGAATTCAAATGTACTTTAATCATGGCATGATTAGAAAATGCAAGAATTTGTTTCGTTAATGTAGCTCTAACAACTTTTTGAGCAGAATTAAAATTCTTTTATTACAGTTTCTAAAACATTTTAAACACTTGAAAATAATTACGATGATTCAATTAATAAACGTATAAATCTCATAACCATTCATTACATATGGCAAGTGGTACAGATTCTGCCATTGCATGCCCTTTCAGGATGAAATCAATAATAAAATGAATAGTTCCATTTTATTTACATCTTATATATCACGTGTGTTTTGACTATATGTTTTTGCTATTTGAAAAGGCTTTGTTTCAGCTTGTAGACTTCGATTCGGTCGAGACTGTAAAGGCAGAAATCGTTGTCTGGTTGAACCTAGCACAGATAATGCCTCTTGGGGCGTTTACAGAGAATCGACCTCGCGACTGAGCAGTCATGCTTTTCTATTTACATTGCTTTATTATTGTAACGCATTATTTATTCAACGCCAAGCAAAACCTTATGTAATTATTATTTCTTTCTTTATAAAATGTAATGTCAGATATTATAGAGATACATCCAGAATAGAATAGGATCTGAATACCTATTTGAACCCCATAATTTAATTATACCTAGTGTATAATCTTGTGTATAGTCTTAAATACTTTACTTAACTATTGATACACACAATGGGCAAAGATATGAAAACAAACATGGATGTTCAAATATATATATATTTTATTTAAATTAATTTAATGATATGATAGCAATGGGATTACCTCGGGAGCATACCCTTTCGAATACAAAAATGCCTAAAGCGGTTCGAATGCACATTTTTATCAGATTAATCATTTATCTAGTCGAATTTTATGCATGCACTGGAAGTTTATATAGGCAGATAGGATAACACAATGAGAGTTTTGCTTTTTTGCCACCAGACAGCGCTTTGTATGCGTCAGGTCCAATCAGCTGTGAGATAGTCCAGATTCCTTCCGAACGTTTTCTTTAGTGATATGTGTATGGATTGCAAGTGTTACTGATTTTATTATGGATTACTAAAGGAGAAAGGTTGCCGAACTGAAGATTGAACTCAAAAACAGAGGCGTAAAAGTCACCGGTACTAAGCAAAAGCTCGTTGAAAGGCAACGTAATTTACTAACATTTGTTTCCATAATTTAATTGATTTTGTAGAAATCAATTTTAAGTTTTGTTAAGTTTTTAGGAATAAACCAAAAATTGATCGAAAAGACAAGTCGTGTAGATATGTATTTTGACAGATGGCTGGATCTGACGCTACAGTGCTGCCATTTTACGTAGAACATTTCAGAAAACCATCCTTATTATAACGTTTTGGTCGTTTTTAAATTATCTTTATAAAAAATTAAGTAGCTTCCCGTTCTTGTTAATATTAAAAAAAACCTTAGAAGGTGTTCTAAAATAGGCATTTATTTTGGTAGGTTAAGATTTTCACGTGGTCTCTCAGATTCAAAAAACTTGTGCTATTTTAAGCAATGGTATAAAAATATAAAATACTCTAAATAAATATATACAATATCTTTTAAATATATCGCATTTATTTATTTATTTCTCTCAAAAAAATACACAATGTTAAATAGGCGGTTAGGTATTAAACATGATATAATCAAAGTATATATAAGAATAACATCAAGCAGAACTGACTGCCTCGGTGGCGTAGTGGTATCTTATGCGGCTGCTAAGCTTGAGGTCTCGGGTTCGATTCCCAGTTCGGACCAAATGTTTGTATGATCTGCAAATATTTGTTTCGGAGTTTGGGTGTTTTCTATGTATAATATGTATGTATTTACAAAATATTATTATTTATTATTATTAGTATTTATATCAGTTGTCTAGGACCCATAACACAAGCTCTGCTTAGCTTGGGACTAGATGGCCTTGTGTATTAGATGTCCGGAATATTTATTTATTATTATTATTTATTAAGTTGTCAAGTAGAAAAAAAAAGACAGTCGTAAGGGAATAATGATGTATAAACATAATTAATACATAAACTAGCTGTTCCGACAGACTTCATTCTGTCAAGATATATAGGCATAAATGTTGTTTTCAATATTTTCTCGCAATTTTACATTTTTTTCTCCATAATAACTTTCCCTGTGCGTTAATAAAAATATTTCAAAAAATTACCGAATTAGTCGAGCGGGTCTCGAGTTTTGCGCTTAGCAATATATTTGGCGATTCATTTTTATTTACGAGTATATAGAATGCAAAATCCTGTTTAAAATTAAAGCAGTTGTTATTAAAAATGTGAATTATTAGGTTTTTAGAAAATAATTAATTTATTATATTTTGAATTACTGGCAAATAATTATTTTTCTGGAATTGGAAGACTATTGCCTTCCAATAATGAACTAAGTACATTTTTTTTTTACAGAATAAGATAAATGCCATTCATTCATATTATTCATATTCATTCAGTATAAAGCAGTGTAAGTAAACGTTGCTGGAAAATAATGCTTCTAACACAATACTAAATATAAATGTACAATAATGTACATCAGTTGAAGATTTTTTTATGGAATTTGGAGCAAACGAGCAGACGGATCGCCTGATAGTAAGCGATTACCGCCGCCCATGGACGGACACCCGCAATACTGAAGGCGTCATAAGTATGTTGCTGGGCTTTTAAGGAGTACGCTCTTTACTTAAAGGTTTGAAGGTCGTATTGGTCCCGAAATACCGCAGGGAACAATTCATTACACAGTTTTGTTGTGTGAGGCAGAAAGTTAAGATACAGATTTTTTTATCTGTGTTTCATGTTACCTATAATATTATCATTTTTAAAGTGTGGAGTTTCTTATTTGTTTCGTGTGAAACCGTTTCAGGCCTGCCTCTGCTAGGATACTTGGCAACCTGACCGCTTCCAGGCCAGCGCTAGAACCGTTTCTTCGGTACCGGATAGTTCTGGCTGTCCCTCTTGTTTCCTTTCCCGCCGCCCCTGTAGCAATCATCACTTCTTCGTGGTGTTTCTCTATTCGTGTGTACACAAAATATTATTTTCTTATAATATTGCTTTCACCTGTAACTACTGCTACAAAAGATAACAATTTATAAAGTTTTAACTCTTATGTATATTGTTTCATTAGACAGTTATTATCTACGCGTAATAAGGAATCATTAGTCAGTAAAATTTCGTGCCTAATACTAACTTGTAGTATTTCTTGTGTTATTGAAACTTTGTCATAAATAACTAAGATATACCATATTTAATAACGCGAATCGAATCTAATAAGCGCTTTAAATATTTATCTATTTGAAATAAAATTCAATAGAGCGTAAATTAGCCCGCATATTTAGTTCCTATCTGTTATTGACATTGACGATTACAATCACGACTTTTAAAGATGAAAAGACACGGGTCTTTTTCATAGGTAGGATGAAAGCAGCCGCTTATTGTACGCTCTCTTTCAATACATATTCTTTATCGACTCTGATCTCCTGTATTTTTTAATGTATAAAAAGGGCAATATAATATATATTTAAAAATATAAAAAAAAATAGTAGTACTATAGTAAACCGACTTCGGGTACAGGGACCAAGAAACCGATGGTTAAGGCTTCAAAGACAGGAAACTCGTCACATTACGAGCCGTGTCAACGAGGACTGCCTTCTGCATCAGACCCCTGGTCCAGCCCTCTCACGTAAGCCTCTTAAGATGTTAGTCGAGGCTCTTGGCTATCAGTCCATGAGTAGATATGACTATGGGTACAATGATCACCGATTCCACATATCGACAATCTCGTGAGATAAATCCAAATATTTTGTTTGTTTTTCTTTTTCAACTTTCACGAGATTCTCGTCGTGAGGAACGGTGATGTCGACAATCATTGCGCGGCGCTCTAATTTATCTATCACCACATTATTATAGGCGTTTAATAAGTATTTTTTTAAATTTGCGTCATTTCAGTACAGTGCTTCATTTCAATATTACCAACAATATACTACGTACAAATTTATAGTAGCTCGTCAATTAAATATCCAACAAAAATGTTGAGCAGTGATTTCACTAGCAAAGGCATTAAGAATTGCGTAATGCTATATAATCAAATGTCAAATTATCATATTATAATATACTGTGCCTTTCACCGGCGCGCACGCGATAGTACGTATATTCCGAGATTTACATCGTAGAGCCACTAAGCGTAGCCTAATATACATGATGAGGGTGACAAGTCTCGTTGTATAGTGTAAAGTCCCTTAAAGTCGCATTTACTCTGAATCATGATGATGATAAAAATAGTTTGTGGGATCGACAAATTTTATCCACTATACCTATCATAGAGACCTATTTCTAAATAGGGATCTAAGTTCAGCAATGGTATGTTAAAGACTGTTGACGATACCTATCATAGAAAAGTGCAGGCATTGTAATGTATTCGCGTATCCAATGGGGATACCAGAGCACTATGTTTTAAGAGATATATTTTTGCATAATTATTCGATAATTGAACAAGAATTATAAGATATGCAAAAATTTACGTACTTTCTATAAAATTGCAGAGTAATTACTTAATTAGTTTATGGTATTAATTAATAATTAGCACCGTCTTGTAAGAAAACTTTGTGTTAAAAAACTTTCATGTTAACATTTTTTATAATTACAAGTACATCATTATAGTTTTATTTTTTGAAAACAAAAAGTCTAACCTATAGAAATATAGCCTACCACCGATTTGCATTCGTGAAATCCTCGGAAAAGTTAAACTGCGCTGGAAAAAATTGACATTCTTCTTACGTGCAAAATGTTTTCTTTTTTATAAGTTAACCTACTTTGTAAATTCTTTACGAGAAACTTACAATGTATAATATACAACCATACCCTAGGTATTCAAAGCCAAACCTTAACCCAATCCAATTGTATTTAACAAAAGAGATAATAACAATAATTCCATAAATATTAATAAATTTATTGTTTCACATTCACATTATTCGCATATTGCATCACAGTTTTTTGCAATACAATTATTCAGACAGTTTTTATTATTTATTCATACGGCGATTCAGATATATATTATGCAACAGATATTAAGTAGACTATTTGCGGTTAAGAATTTTTATGCTTTGCATCATAGATGTTAAACATTAGGTTACACAACATTTTTTTTGGTTTATCTAAGTTAAATTGTGTATGTAGTATGTATTTGTCACATTAGTAACCTTGCCGTGCACTGCTGATTTATGTGGAATACATTAATTATTATTATTCATATTTATATCTAAGCACATTTCAATCAATCAATCAAAAGCCGTGGGAGAGCCACGCTTCGACATGCATGGGCCGGCTCGACCGGAGTGATACCACGACCTCACAGATAACCGGTGTGAAACATCGCCTGCGCTGTGTTTTACCGAATGAGTCAGGATACCGGAGGCCCATACCCCAACCTCTTCCCCCATTCCCTTCCTCGTCCCCCAAAGGCCGGCAACGCACTTGTAACGCCTCTGGTATTGCGGGTGTCCATGGGCGGCGGTAATCGCTCACTATCAGGCGATATGTCTGCTCGTTTGCCCCCCTACCCCATAAAAAAAACCATATATGTGCATCAGAATCGCGTCATCGTAGTAAATTACATTATTAATTACAAATTAACTTAAATTAACTCGGACTGTCCTGTTTCGTTGGTGAGTGCAAGACCAGAGGTCCAATAGTGCAGAAGATGCCACCGTGGTGTGGGTCACCATACTGCATTGTCTGCATTTGCAATGAGTGTGGTGACCACCACTCTTGGATTCTGCTTACGCTTTCCATCAGGCTGAGTAGACTCACTTTGGCAGGCCCAAACATAAAAATAAACATATTTTATTAATCTCCTCGAAATAGTGTGAAATAGATTTTTTTGGTTTAATATTTGTCAAAAAGTAGCGTGTTATATAGTTGTTTTATGAATAGTGTATAGTTTTATGTACTATAGTAATGTATTTGTTGTGTCCGTGCTAAACTACTGAACAGATTTTGTTAAAACTTAGAATCGTGGACAGATAAATTTTATAAAGGTTGAGATGAGATGAGAGGTTGTATGACTGCACGGTTGGCCGAGTGGTTTCAGCGGTCGCCATGCCGCTTGCTGCTGCGCCAAGTGTCTTGGGTTCAAACCCCACGCGGTACAACACTTTGTGTGATCCACGAATTGTTGTCCCGAGTCTGGATGTTCTTTGTGTCCGTTTCATGCATGTTTGTAAAGTCCCCCACGACACAGGATGTTTATTCCTAATGTGGGAGTTGTCTTTTTTAAAAAAGAAAAGAAAAGAAAAAGAAAGAAACAATGGTAACTATTGTTTAACTTCTTTATACAATATATCTCTGTCCATGATTCTAAATTTTACTTTACATCTCTCACTCTGCCCGAAATCGGCTTGTCATAAACATTTATACGTAAATTTTGAGTAGAAAAATAAACGATAAATATAATTCAAATCATTAATCAATCTCTATCGTTTCTTTCTTAATTTGACACTTTAGAAATTTCGCATATTTGTTAAAAACGTGTTTTACTCGTGTTTTTTTTCATACCTGTTGAAAATAACTAAATTACTCGTATCTAACATTAACAAACCTTAAACGGAATTGACCGGAGATTCTGGTTGACTTTTAAACTTTTGGGTTTTTTTCCTCGTAAGAGGGAAAAGGAAGCAATAAGTTTGTCTTAATCTTTGGGTTTATGTATTATACTCATACACATATCTTAGAATTGCAACATGTTACTGTCGTATATATATCTATGTCGTATTTGTAGTCGGTAATGTTCCTTATCGCCTGTGTACAACAACACTGGCGTTCCCACTATCTAAATACTCATACGAGTATTTAATTTGTGGAATGTTTAACATTGATAAGCGTTGTGCAAAACTATTTTGTTAATTAAAAAGTAAAGTTTTATGTAACTGTTATTACGTTTACGATTCAGTTTGTTGTTTAAAAAATATACTTTCATTTTGAAACATAGTCAAATCCACAGAGCCAGTTGTAAATGTTCTCGTTAAAACTGAAAGAAAACATGGTATCTAAGGCCCTGTTTTGCCGGTTACAGATAGGTTTCGAATAACTTATCTGACAGATAATTTAACGTAACTTTGATATAAATTGTGTCAAGCAATCTATAATACTGTAATATTAATTGAAGCATCGTTTTGTTTAAGTGTAAAAAAGGTACTGAATCTTTGAGCATGACGTCAGACCTATCAATCTTCACTTGCGTCAATTGTCTCTTAATTTTGATTGTCATACTAATAAATAATAATGTAGCTGAAAATTATAGTCACCCATATCATTCGTGTGTGTATGTTGTCCCATTATGCACTGTGTTTGTGCAATGTCCTTGAATAATTAATTTATCTGCGGTTGTCGGACATAAATTAATTAAATAAAAATACGCAGTGATAGTTTTGCCTACTTGTTTCCCTTGTATAAACGTTCGATATTTTTTTTTTGCATAAAGCTGACTTCAGCTTAAACCGATTCATATTTCACAATAAATTTTAAAGTAGTAATAAACTTTCATAAAGATTTTTTTTAATTGTTTTTAATGAACATTTTATTCTCAAAGCCACTTACATTCTCAAAATATCTATCAGTCTTTCCAAATGATTTTTCTTGCTTTGTTCAGTTTGTGATAAAAGAAGACGAAAGAGAATGTAAACAAAAATGTTTTGACGTTATTAAATTTTTGTGTAAGTTATTATTTATGTATGCAACAACGACATAAAATAGCAAAAATTAGTACCTAATTATCATATAAAAAAGCCATCCTGGGATCATGAACGAGAAAAAGGCATAAATAAAAGAAATCTCTGCATTTACTAAAATTTATGCTGTTGATACATATATAAAACATCACAAATAAGTAAAAATAAGAATATAAAAAAATATCTAAAGATTTACATAATACTATAATAAATATTACATTCGAAAATCGAGTGAAAAGCGGCAAACCTAACATTCCATATTTGAAATAAATATCTCGTATCTACTATTTTTTTTTTTAAACTAGACTTTTTCTTTGAATTTCTTACCTAAATCTTTTACTAGTCATCAAGTCATTTAATAGTAGTTTTACGTAGTGTTTGTTGCTGCGGATGTTACTTCTATAACTTATCCGGCGACACTCGATCCAGCCAGTGTCAAACACCAAATTCTTATACGATCGTGCTAACTTTTGTAAACAACTGTTATACCCATATCGAACACCTAAATATAGTACGGTGTCTTATTAGTTGTATCATATCCATAAATATAGATATGTCTGTCATATTTAATTCAGAGGGCTATTTGTAGAGACACGAACTCATTTAAATCACCATTTAAATTTATGAAAGTTAATTCGAATCGAGTGAGTGTATTCAATAAAAAGAGACAAACTAATAAAAACGCTTAACATAGCAAAAGCAAGAGAAAAGAATATTAAAAGAAAATTGCCGATTGTAGAACGAAAGTAACAAATAGTCTAAGAAATAAGGAGTATTTTTGTGGCGACTTCCACATATAACACAACAATAACCTACTACAGCGCCATCTACCGAAGATTAGATTGAACTACGAAGTAACGCACTACACGGAGTAACTGCAAATCCTGAATCGCGCAATAAATAGTTCTCGCGCCGATTATCAAATATACATCCCAACATCAACTGTTGGGCAGTGGCCCGCCAGGCATGATCACCTCGCCTGGTCGGAGGATCCTCCCTTTGTGTTGGAGGGACATGACCCCCGTCCCCCCAAATATTTAATCTTAAAGTGGAAAAAATACACATCTTAAATTAGAAATCACAATATTTTAATATACCCAGACGCCTACTAGCTTGTCTTTATCTACATAGTTTGTATATTATTTATTTATTAGTTCGATGTAAACGTACCGACCGCTCTTATTTGTTACTCATATCTCATGGCGTCCTTCAAATGTACTAAATCGGATTATTTTGCACCCACTTCATATACATAAAACCTGCATTGATATAGGAACGAGAAATGATTATGAATGCAGGATTACCAGAAGTCATTCATATTTACCTACTAAATTTCTGGTTTAAATGCCGGACTACAACGGCTTAGTCGCAAAACGTCCCTTTTGACGAATGCATAAAGATCGCAAAATTGGTCTTTCCCAGAATGTCGCGAATTTTCTTTAAAATCCTATTTTAAGGTAACAAGGGAATAATTTTGTGCTAGAGTCATAATGAGATAGTAAAAAAAATATTTGCTAATAATATCAGTATATAATCACGATATTTACAGGTAAACACACACAGCTACAAATTATGATACCGATAATAATATATATATTAGGTCTTTACCTATGAAATTGCCGTTTTGTATGTGCAATAAGTGAAAGTACTTATTTTTTCAAACTTTTTTATTTCTGTTATTCGAAGTAATCACCCATGCAATCGACGCATCTTTGCCAACGCATTGGCAGTTTATTGATGCCCTTCTTGTAAAAAGTTGTCTAAATTTTGGAAAAAGTAATAGTCGGTAGGTGCATGGTCTGGTGAGTATGGCGGATGAGGGAGAGCTTCCAACCCCAGCTCTTGCAGCTTGGAGACTGTCTGTTGCGCAGTATGGGGTCGCGCGTTGTCGTGAAGGAGCAGTGGGGACGACCGATTGACCAAAGCTGGTTGCAGATGTGCAAGCTTCTCCATCATTCTCTCCAGTTCTTCACAGTACACATCTGCATTAATGCTCATGCCGTTTTGTAAAAAGCTGTGGTGAATCACACCCGCACTAGACCACCAAACAGTGACCATCACCTTTTTAGGGGTCATTTTTGGTTTAGGGCATTGTTTGGTGCTGAACCAGGGTCTAACCAACTTGCTGAGCGCTTTCGATTGTCGAACAGAATCCATTTTTCGTCGCACGTAACTATTCGTTTCAAAATTCCTTCATTTCTTTGCCTGTTGAGCAGCGAAAGGCAGGTCTCGACGCGTACGTTGCGCTGGCGATCGTTAAGGTCGTGGGGCACCCATCTATCAAGCTTTTTTACCTTGCCAATTTGTCGCAAATGGATCAATATTGTTTTGATGCTTACATTAAAAGCTGCTGCTAGCTCAGCTGTAGATTGAGTTTCGTCAGCTTCCACAATCGCCTTTAATTCATTATTGTTAACCAAAGTCTCCGGACGACCACGAGCTTCATTTTCCAAGTCAAAATTTCCAGAACGGAACCGGGAAAACCAATAAAGGGTTGTGCGTTCGTTTGTACAGTTCTCTCCGCAAACGTTTTTGATGTTACGTGCCGTTTGTGTCGCGTTGGTGCCACGACGGAACTCATATTCCATAATTACACGAATTTTTAAAGTATCCATTATGACGAAAAATGTTCAAATGTAATTAAAATACAACGCTAATCAAAAAACAAAAGACTGAGTTTGTAAATAGAATGTCATGGTTTTAAAACAAAATTAATTTGAATTTAGAATACAGAGCCATTACAAACTTTTTTTTATTTGAAATGACCAGTACTGAAGAAACGCAATTTCATAGGTAAAGACCTATTATATATACATACAAACGTAACGTCACGTTTTACCAGAGGGGTGGGCAGACACAATTAATGTCCACTTATTAACAGACCTTAATCCCTTCTTTTACTTCGTTCTTCTTTTTTTATATTCTATTATAAAAAGTATCACAAACTCCTTGCTTATCAATAACACGTACGACTAAACTAATTGAAAGGGCATAGGATTGGATTCAAAACTGGATTACACTAAAAATTAGATTTTTTAAATATTTACAGACCCAGATTAATCGCGTCGCGTAATTACTAAATGTAATTTAGTCTCTGACGTAATGGTGAGTAAGGTTTGATTCCCGGTAATGAAATTGTGTAGGAGTAGAAATAATCATCATCGTCGAGCTTGACGTATCTTGTTATAAACATGATAAAAAGGTAGGCGGTGTAACTAGTATAACTTTGTATAATCACAACAATAAAAATTCTGATCGAAAACTATTCAACAAGCTATGACGAATCCCTAAGTTAAATTGTTATTAAATACTAGGTACGTGTTCATAGGAGATAGATAACCAAAAGGAAAGTCACTTTTAAATGTTATGTAATTTTATACTATATTCGTAGGAGCATAACGTTTCAAATTTTGTTTATATATTTCTAGTAGAAATAGGTCAACCCGAATGTTACATTCGACATAATCTCGACATACGTCATGCTTGTCTGTCGAAAACACACAGGCGTACTTAAAAACGTTTTGGACGTTGTGATTTGTAAATGTTACCAAAACTGTAGTTTAAAGCAAACATCAAATAGATCTAGCATTAGAATCTAGAGTTATATTGAAATTAACTAAATCAAGAGGTTTGGACTCAAATTTTTGTACACAATCATCTTAAATAAAAAAAGATATTATATTGTAGCAATAAATAAGTTTTTTAAAGCAAGCATTAGATTACAGTTTCGACACTCCTATTGATCTCATGGGTGTAAGAGGTGACTAAGGGAGAAAACTGCAAGCAAAAATAGAACGTTAACTAAAACAAATCCTATGAAACTCGTTTAACTCGCGTGGTATAGCGGGTCAAAACCTCCTTTCTAAGGATAGGTCTATGTCCAGCAGTGGACTGTAAAAGGCTGTTGATGATTATAAAGTAAATAAAAAACCTTGAATAAAGAATGTTTTTTAAAAACTACTTTAAGCCTTATTTACGAGTCTCTTTGTTTACTAGATCTAACTTTTTAACTCCCGATGTATGTCTATCTGTCTCTGTGTGTATCTGTCTGTCTGTGGCATAGTATCTCTGAAACGGATGGGCCGATTTCGTTGCGGTTTTATTTATATGAAAACCAGTTTTCTTGCGGTGGTACTTAGCTGTTTGGTTAGTATTATTAGTCCAGTAGTGTAAGAGTTACTACTGTTTTCCAAAATGACGTAAGGTATTTTTGGCGTATGATTACGCGAATAAGTGAATGCGTATTTGTAAAAGTTTTAAATTTTAGCTTGTTCACTATCCATACATTCATACAAATACTATAAATGCAAAAGTAATTCTGTATGTCTGGCTTTCGCGGCTAAATCGCTACACCGATTTCATTGAAATTTGGCATGGAGATACTTTGATTCCTGAGGAAGAACATAGGCTATTTTTTTATCGCGATAACCGACATATACGCGGGCGGAGCCGCGAACTTATGTTCGCTAGTGTGCCAATAAAGTTAAATTAATAAATTATATTATATAATATACATAATCTTTCTTATTCTCTTATTCATACCACTACATATAATGTTTTGTAGTTTTATCGAACCGCATTTATGGTATCACTTTAAAAGTTTAAAAAGATACCGTTCCTGCCTTACTTTTTTCTTATATTTTCAAAAAGACTAAACTCATCACACACATAATATGAAGAAGCATGACAGTTTTCTTATGAATACAAGAAACTACACTGATAAAGAATAAGAAATATTGTGACACCAAAGTATTTTTCCCTTATTTTCATAGTTAGGTATTGTCGTATAAAATCTTACCGAGGGAAAAAAATCATTGAAATGCCGTCTAGTTTCTTTTCTGCACGTCGTCTATCCTTGTGGTTTTTAATTTGTGTTGAGGTGAGGTAATTGTGATTCATTGAGACAGTAATATTATTAAATAAATATAATGAGAACCTTTTATTTATAAAGATATGTTATGTAAAACAGTGATATACATTCTTTTATCAACCGCAATAAATAAAAACTTGATATACCAGCCTCTAGGCTTCAAAAATTCCGAGGTCAATATCTATATATATAATATAAAGTCGTGTTAGTTACACTATTTATAACTTAAGAATAGCTGTACCAAATATGTCTTAGAATTTTTCTTCGTACGGAATAAGATAATAAGTATTAAAATATACAATACAATAATAAAAAAAAAAGATCTGCTGCACTAATTCATTGACTGTTAAGCGGAAAGAAGTTTGCCGGGTCAGCTAATGTATAATAAAACTTCAAATGAAACACAAAAATCAAGTCTAAACAAGTTTAAGTACACAAATGAAAATAACTATCATTCAGTACTAGATTGTTTCTACATCTACACAAATAAAAAATATTGAAGTAATTGTAATTTCAAATTGGCAGCTTTTCAATAAAGACTTACTGCTGGACCGATTTTGATGGGTTGTAAGAAGTAACTTAGTATCCTTCTTTTAGACTAGTTTCGTCCCGCGGCGTAATCGCGTTTTTTGTGCAAAAGGAAACCGCGGGTAACATCGCGGGCTCAGCTAGTATAGAATTTAAACGCTTGGAGATCAATGTTTTGGATCCACAAACTATGCTCAATTTGTTCTCGCAAGGTTCTAATCAATATACATAATAGACTAATTTTTTAAATTAATTAATAACAATATTTCGATTATGTCAATGAAAAGAAACGACAAACGTAGCTTAATGTACAATATTAAAATTATTGTGAAGTGCCTGCCATTCGCACTTGTGCCTGTCTTATAAAACTGCAAAGTCAGCAAGTTATGTTTATGACCGTTTTATAGCTTCTATATAGGGGCTTCACGATGCCTACACCCATAATATGTATATCGTATCTATCTGAATATATTCTGTTATCCGTTAGATTTATGAGCTGCGAATGATGGTCTACGGTCTAGGGTTCCGTACGCAAGTGTAAAAAAACTGAACGTTTATGGGAATAAGTAAAATGGGGTACACTTTACAAAAGTGAAACGTAGAATCGCATCATATAAATGAATTTTAAATTTGGATAAAATGCATACTCGCCACTCAAGCATAAATTAAATGACAGGGTGTTCATATAACAGAAATGTCACACATTATATTTGTGTTTAATTTTCTATAGTCAATGTAAACGTAACAAATTTTAAAACTATCCTCTCATAATTGTTGTTTTTAGTGATATATTGTGGAATAACCTTACAATAACTCCAATGATGCAGAAGCATCTCAATAGGTTTTTAGAAAAGTTATCAAGCAACTTTAAATCTTACGAACCTTTAAAGATGATATCAACTATCTGCTTTGGGCCCACGCCCCAAAACCAATTTTGATAGTAGACAACTTAAAGTAGGTATACGAGTATATTTAAAACGGTGTTCGGTGTCTCAAATAAATTTCTCTAAAATTAGTTCTACTAAACTGATTTACTTCCAGTGTGATGATCGATAGATTGTTTTCTATATAATATAATATTTTTCTAAAGACGATTCATCACTATCATCATCACTAATTTACCATACAAGCATATTTGTTAGGCATTGTTTCGGATATTTTTATTACCGATTTAAAATTATATTTTGAAAAAAAATACAAAATAATCATTTGTCAAGAACTAACATGAACATGTAGGTATTTGGTATAACTTTGAATAACTGTAAACGCTCAAGAGGTCTGTGTAGAGAATGTCTATGCAACCTTTTGACCCACTTTTGGCTCTGCGCAGCTGTGTTTGGTAAATTAAAACTGACGACGTAGGGTTCGGTGATATTATTTTTAATAATACAATTATTATACTCAATTTTATTAACCGACCATATTTAGTAGGAAATTGGTATCCGTTTAATTAACCGTATAATCGTTAACTGTATAAGCTATATCTGTGAATTGAGTTGATTATATTGGGAAATACACTCATAAAACAAGTAGTAGTATCATTTCAGCTAATTGGATAAACACACATGTCGATGATAACGAGAAATCATTTAATTAACGGACCAAGTATTTAATCACGGAATGGTTTTAAGGATCCCATTTGCGTTACTAAGTTTAAAGCGTGATTACATGTAGTAGGTAACAAAAGACCTTCACATGAACTTGAAGCTACGCCTACATGTAACTTGGTCCTTGTTTATTATGATGGTTGTCTTCAAGTACCTATTGGTATATTATTTACCTCTTTGTCACCTATATTTATATCTACTATATAATTGTAGGACACGACGATAATCGTGGTCTCATTGCGCGCGCGCATGCCTCTTGTGAGTCATCGGTAAGCGTTCTGCGCACAATGCCGTCCGCTCAGTCCAGTCGCAACGCGGCATACCTTGGGGACATACATGTCACTTAATTTATTCATTCTTACGCGTTACGCTCGATCGAACTTCTTAAATATTATTGCCTCGAATTGTGAATTAAAAAATATCATACGGAGTAAGTGGTAACCGCCGGTAAACATGACTGCAGTTAAGAAAGCAATGGCGATGCGTCAACTGGACTCTATGTTTGGGAATATGAATTTGGATGAGGAGGGCCGGCATTCTCCGATTGTCAGCTCTGTCGTCGAACACGACCCTCGATGTGAAGTACATGGTCGTTGCAGTACGCCGTATAGGTCGTCCCTTTATCTTCACAGTAGAGAATCTACGCCTGGATATTATAGGGATTCAGTTTCACCCACAAACGGCCTTATCATCAGGTATTTTTAATAACATTATTATTAAATTAAATTTATAAACGGTTATCTTTTAACATGAATAATATGGTAAAACAGGCGTCGTGACTCACTGGGCTTGTCGGGTTCGCCAGCGCGAGAGTTGGAACACCCTTCAACTTTTCCAAGTATCCTGCGCCGTGATCGACACAGCCCCTCCATGACGCCACCTCGCCGTGACACACCAAGCCCTACGTATAGACTTCAAAATCATAACAAACGACACTCCATGGGATCATTCCCTAACTTAAGCAAAAACAATATTATTAATTACAACAGGCGAGATTCTATATCAAGCAACGGTGTCAGAGAAATGAAACGTGACTACGTCGGTTCAACACTTACATTGTCCAGGAAAAGTTCCATTAATACAACAAAATCTTCAACGGACTCTTTAGATGGGTGGCACAGTACTTGGGACTCTGATCGAACCAATTCAGTATCGTCGCTAGTGCATGACGACAGATTCTCAAATGGAGATAATAAGGTAATTTATTAGAGACTGTAACTTACTGTTTTAAACACTACTCTTCCTTTATTAAACGTCGTATATACACACATCATGATCTCATCATTGGTTGTTTAAGTGTAAAAAAGCGTTCGTACATTATTTCAATGTAAATAAAATCATAATTTTATGACCGTCAATAGTTTTTTTTATGTGCAATATGACATTACTGCTCATATTATTTTAACTTGTACCTTTAGCCATGCAGTTGATTTATGTAACATTTTATATTAATGTTTGACTTAAGATCACAGATAGATTATTTCTTTCTGGAACAGCTATTCATTACCTTTTAATTATCAATAAACAATGGCTATGATAAAATGAACAGCACGGATAAAACGGTCTTTTTCCTTCGTATTGTAACAATAAGGAAGCGATCGAAGCGAAGACCTGCAAAAGTCTAGAAATAGTCGCAGTACACACTTTAGATAATTAACCAACTCGTACCATTCATGACATTGCTATTAATATGTTTTTATGTAATTAAATAAGCAAATGCTTTAATTGGAAACGTGCAATGAAGGATGGTCAAATAATACACGTATATTTTGAGATATACATCCCTCGGTCACTCTACAAGGCCCGCGAATAAGACCGTTCGTTCTGAGCGTCGTTCGCGCTGACCTATACAGCCATAAATGGACATGACGCCGCCAACTGCCACCCGCCACGACTAATTCACGACAACATTTACATTTTATCTCACATGCCACTGCAATATTTGGCTTCTATGTTGAACAAGAAATTAAAACTTGGCATTTGACTTTAAACAACCGTTAACCAAGAAACTAAAGAATTTCAAAAAATCGATTTGTTTTATTGTTAGTGGTTCAGAGATGACGTCAATTTGAAAGTCTTGTGACAATAGGAAACTGAATTAGATAATGATTTACATTATACTATCTATAGATTAAACAAAATATAATTTGGTATGTCGCTTTAAATGTATTATCAGTAGATTAATTCCTAGATTTATAATCACAGTTTAATAGTTCTAAACTATTAACGTAATCTAATTTACTAATTCAATGAAATAAATTTTATTCATTAATAAGCGACTCCAGGACTCAGTGTGTAGTGACGTAATCGTATACTACCTTACAGTCGTTTTCAATTATAATCTTAAGTTAAAACTGAAAATATTTTAATTTTTATCATGAAAAAAACAACAATAAACTATCTTGAGTAAAAACTGGAGATCGGTTATTCGAAACCATCGTAGTGAATTTCAATTTAACAGTAACTTGATACTCCTGTAATTACACAGTTTGGCCTGAGACAATTCCCAATTAATCATTCAATAAATTTCAATTGATTATTAGACGAAAACGTGGGTAACTACACTAACCACTGATGATTCAGTTTTAACGTATGTTTGTATCGTTAGTCGTGCCAATGTTTCTTTCCGCACAATACATCGCGAAAGGATGTTCGTTGTGTGACTCACTATAAAGTCATGGGCACTAGCGCAGGTTCTTGTAACATAAATATTGTTAAAATTACGCAATTTCTAACAACGATAAGGAATCATAGGTTATTGTTTCGTTTATCAGGCTTATTTGTTGTTAAACCAGAGAAAACTGAGATTTCGCTTCACGTACTTGTTAGCAAATTGATATATTGTTTATAAGAACCAAGTTCTTACCATGACGGCATTCTGTTTGACTAGCACACATTACTGCGTATTTCATTGTGTGATGATAGGGTTCAATAGCAAGATTTATTGTAGCAGTATTTCATTCTCATAGTAAGAAATACAATACAAAGTAGAATAGGTTCCTTATGATAAATAATAGAGGGAAAACCTATACAAGGCCACACATATAAGGTCTGTTCGCATTTAACACATTCCGTTTATCGTTTTTGTAATACATTATCATAATGAATATAATCAATTACGTTTCATGTTTGTGCGTTATATTAATTATAAGTATCTTCGCTCACACAGTCCCTAAATGTGTTCCTAATTATGTATTTTTCACGCGTAGGTTGAAACTAAGATTATGATGAGTTTCTTCTGACATAAATTTGTTTATTATTATGATCTCTAAATGGTACAGCCTTAAGTTCCTTCATCACAAATAAGGTGACTAATAAAATGTTTGAATTTTCCTATGTTATTCTAGATTTAGCGTGGGTGCTTAAGTGAATATTATGTGATTTATGTTCATCCATACTGTAATATTTAACGATAAAGAACGCGCCAAAGATGCTTAATCAAATATTACGAAATGTTCTGTTATGCCATGGTTTTAAACAACTAGTCAGGCGTAAGAAAGAAGCGAAAGTTGCATGCGCGCGTGTACTATACGCGCTCTTTCTAAAAGTTGAGTTTTGAAACAATTTCTTCCGACAAGTGTCGTAAGCAATAACTTTACCTACTAGTCTGAGTAAATTTCCGTGATCGATTTTTTTTATAAGGAACAACATAATGCTTTAAATTCGGTATAATGTCAAATTATAATCCATTTAGCTCGCTCGTTACAGAAAGAAGTATTTGACGGATAATATGTTTGCACCGCGCTGTTAAAGTTAACCTTAGAGGTACAATTGGTGTTGAAAATAAGTTACGAGTATATTACACGAGAGAATGTGTAAGAAGAGATATCTGCTAGGTGTGCTCGCGAGAATCACCCGAGAGCACTCAAAGCGCGTTGTCCGCGCACGGGCTACCCCTTTCACTTGTATTCGCATTCAACGGATCGAGCGGAACGTTTGCGCGCCTTTCTCTCTGTTCGCATCTCTGTCTAACGTGCGTCGACTGTGGTGCAACATTGGTGGTGGGCCGGCGCAGGTCGTTCGTCGCCCGTGACAACAGTAGCGCAGTTTCCTCGACCACATCCGCACGGAGCCGACACCGCCGCGCTCGGATGATCTATCACGATCTGACATGAAGTCCAAACCGGCTCATTATTTAGACGCACCGTTCAGACCGTGGCCTCCGCTTTCCCGACAGGCACAGCCTAATTTTTATTTTCGACCGCCAGATCCAATGGATTTAAGGAACTTTAAAACGTCCTCCTCTAAAGGGTCTACTTATTCGGATTTCTCCGGTATGAGTGCATATAGTAATAAATCGCGGGATTATTACTTCTTATCGCCGAGTTATCGTTCTACGGGTGCTCCTACGCCTGTTGGACATGCTGATTTGTATGGTGCACGTGATCGTCCTCGCCAAATAAGAAACCCAAACCCGTCTCCATCAGCTGCATGCCCATGCAGCCGCTCGCGCTCTCTGGAAGATGTACGTACGGAAGTAGTGACTGAATGGGAGGATGACGACGAAAATGGGAACCGTATCGTGGCACCAGCTACAAAATTTAATCGTGCATCATACAAAACAAATACAACTTTTCAACAGCAAGGATTCCTCACAAGACACTCTATGGAAAACTTAGTCGATAGACCACCGCAGTTACTGCCACCCAAACGGATTTCTGCCTTTCAGGTAATTAAGCTAACTTTCTATCGGGACAGTTGTTAAGACTACTGTATTTGAGCCGTAGTGTTTGTTACAACAACATCAACGACATAGAATTAATTTAACCATAGTGTTTAACTGTAACCGCCGTTTGATATGTATTTATGCACACTTTCTAAGATCTTAAATCTACATGATTATCTTGTTGATGCTAAGCGAAGTGAATAATTTGTATATATATATGGTGCTTTTGCGAATGTGATAGCATTTATAATGATAGGTACATAGGTATGGTGTACAAACTTTGTCGGCCGAGTGTTATGGGAATAGGAACGGAGCATCGGCGCCTCGTCAGAGCCCGTTCAGCTCCGTTGAACCGCAACACTCCGTCCTGCGTGTGTAACGGATGTTCAATACTTGTTTTTATACGAGAGCGTATACACAGACATCGTGGTTATAACTTCGATATCATTTTATATGTACTCTAGCGAATTTAGGCTATCTCATAACCAGAACTAGTTTTGTCTATGAGTAGAACGACTTTTGCAATGCGAGTGTGAATTCTATTGTAGGACAGTTGTTGCTTCAATAAATTAATTTCGGAATGATGCGCCTTGTTATGTAAGATGTCCGGAATTATTAGTCTACGTGATAGCAATTTCGTTGGTATTTAGTGTGTTGTGAAAGTAGTAAAGGTCTAAGACCACCAGTGTGCTTTTCAGGCACTACTTCGTGCCTAGTTTGCTTTTATCTGTTTTTGTTGGTTTAAAATATTCCTATTTCTAGGTTTCTGGTCTGGAGCTAATTAAGTTTTGTTGTACTGTAATTTATTGTTCGTTGCAAAAATGTTTATTATACTTACTAGTTTTTCTAGGTCGTTGCTAATGATTAAAGGTAATTTTAAAAAATATGTATACACTACATAAAGAAGTTGATCAACATTATTCATGGTTCGCAGAAAAGCCAAAATGTATATTTTATTTATGTACAACATAATCATTATGTATTAAATTGATTAGACAAGATTTTCTCTAAAATTTTAATTGCAAATGTGTATAGGTATTACTAGATGTAGTTTCAACGATAATACGGAAATCGTTAAATATATTTTATTGCGTAACTACGTTCTAGCACTGATTCAACTTGTATCAATACAGAATATAGGCATATAACAGTTTTTAAAATGGCAGTCATTATCAACTCGATAAAACGGCATACTACATGTATACGTAATAATGACAATGCGTCTATTAATCTTAACTTAATATAGAAACGTTATAACATAGGTACAGTTTTTATTGGTCTATGACTTGAGTTTTTTACGCTTTCTTTATTCCAATGAAAGTTCGTCTTATATGTATTCTACAATTCATTCATTTGTAGTAAAATTAATATTGACTTTGCTGAGACAAAAAGCTACAATCATAAATGTTAACGTATTTTAGTGCGTATTGTTAAAACAAAATATATATTTGAAATACATAATCTGAATATGTATTTTATATCTAAGGAATTGCCTTAGTTTTTTACTTTGATTAATGTGTAAACAAATCCGTACAAAAATGCGATAAAGTATACTTTCTATTAAAACGTGTTCGCGGCGAACTGTGCAACAATGAAACGAAAAGCTACACCAATTACCCGATTCGAACCGTTTCAAACGAGATTCAAATGCGTGTCTGTCGGCGTGACTTCAGATTTATACTTTGGTCTCTGATATCACCTTTTTATGTCTCTGAATTATGCTTATTTTATGTAGGTTGAACAAAAAAGGCAAACGGCAAAATAATCGATTTCTGTGAGAAAAAATGTGTTATTTATTGATTTGCGCTATGAAACAATTCGCGATTTTCATTCGATATAGTTAATAATTTTATTTAGAGTAGGTGTAACATGATCAATAATATTGTAAACATTGCGCAACGTGTAATGAGTGCATAACTTTTGTTATCGGTCAGGCAGCATAGTCATATGTTAACAAACTGGTTCCTACTAGGCCATCTTGCAACTCGTGACCTGCCTTATCTACCTATTCAATTCAATCTGGTCTAGTTACCACGCTCGGTTATGCCGAACATTCTTGACTGCATTGAGGCTCTTTTATTTTGTATACAATTCGACACTTTACACTATATATTCATAACAACTCGCGCCATTTCGGCAACCAACACAAACAAACCAGTGTGTTAGATATTCTCAAAGCCAACTCGGTGTTGTTTTCATTTATTGTTATGTCATGACCTCATGACATAACTGCTTTTTACATACCTTGCTTTATATTACTGTTTTTACTATTATTTATTTTTTTAACCATGTTGACCTTACAGCATTACTTATGTTTATGTATGTGGCGTAAACATGTTGAATTTCACAAATATGGTATTGAGGTAATCGTAAATGACATTCTACAGGGTTAGATGTCTACAGACATGTAGCTTGTATATAGTTAAAACACTGCGTCATGGTAGTAGCCGTGCGTCACCGTCTCTGACGATATTGTAGAGACCACCTAGCCGAGTTTCACCGCGATGAGGTCGCTAAAATGATATGTTGCTTTTAGTTTCTACTGACCATATAATTTGAAATCAGCTATAATAATGTGTTTTCTATGTAACTAAAAGAACTAAATAAGGCAACTCAGTTTAAAAAAGTGTGTTCTAACGCTATCGCTAGTCCCAAAAATAATTTCTCCATTATTTACTAAAAATGTAATTTATGACTTTGTACAACTTATATTTATTTACTGGTTTTGTTGATGGTAGTTTTTATGGCTAAAGTAATCATAGTAAGATGATAGTTTGGGTCTCTTAAAATTATTTAAAATATATTTTGAACTCATATTATTTTAAAATGACATTTAAAACTTTATAATAATATGAGTAAATCCCTGACATATATGTCTTGTCATTATTCGAAATTTTCTGGCCACTAATTTATTTCTAATTTCCTGTTTGAGATTGCGGAACCTTTTCTTAATACATTAACACGTCATAAAGTTAACGACTAAATTATTGTGCTTTGTGACTATATTATTCATTAAACTTATATATTAAACTTACTAACGTTAGAAATCTATTAGATGAACAAGGTTAACATAAAACCTTTTGGTTGTATTGAGTATTACTTTTATATTATAAATTTTAACATTTTAGAATTTTCTACAAACATCGCTCGTTACAACAAAATTGATTGCTTTGGAAAAAATTACATACTTTACGTTAGAATAATTTGTTGCAGGCTCAAAACAGAAATGGTGGTCACCAGGGTGTGCCTCTGTCAGCTCCAAGTAATGTGGGTATAGGAGCTGAAGTTAATGGATCAAGACCGACTTTCAAACCCGTCACCGTACTGGAAGATCTTCAAGCTGTTAGGTGCGCCGAGTTCCATCCAAATGGCAAGCTTTACGCCATCGGCTCGAATACGAAAACACTCAGGATATGCACATACCCCAAGATTGAGGATGTCAAGTAAGTTTACCTTTTGTTAGTCATTAAACATATGTTTTGTATTATTATAATAATACATAATAGTAAATGCTCGCGATTCGATATGTGTATATTCAATCTTCGCAAGTATTACCATGTATCTGCTTTATTAATAATAAGAAGTACCATTACCAATTTTACAAGACTCGTAATCTAAACTCTTGTTAAAGTTAATGGTTAGGTTTTGTGTACATATAATGTTCATGGTTCCATCTTTCTTCTTTTTGTTTTCTTCACCATAATCGACCTGTTTCAAAAATTTCATTTCCATCATTTAGATGGTTGGCAATCCACAACTGTGCGCTTTTCAAGAAACATCTAAGAGGACAGGCCTAATGATAGTTTCATAGACCTGTCCATTCAACCTAACCGGCATTTTGGTATCACAAATGACGCCTGTTAACTCACGCCATTTGTCCCACGCGGCAGCAATCGTGCCTGTCTTGACGTCGCAATAGATGTCACTGGACGCATGAAATTCAGATCCCAGATATTTGACCTGTTCCGTGCGCTCGACTAGATGATTGCCTATACGGACAGGTGAGGGATCTGCACAGTTAAACGCCAAGTACTCGGTCTTCGTCACATTAAGCTTCAGACCGCATCTGCTAACGCGATATCATCAGCATACATGAGTAACCGTGGAGGTTGCTCATGTGTGTCCCGAATGCTATCCGACAAAACGTCTAATATCACGAAAAACAGAAACGGAGTAAGGACGAATTCTTGGTGTTCCCCGATGGTGATAGAAAAAGGTTTCGTGTCGACAAGAGCGGTCCGAACCATGGAGTTGGATTCGTGGTACATATATTATAATAGGTCTCTGGAACCCTTTGAATCGCAGTGCCCACCAGATTACTGCACGAGGAACACTGTCGAAGGCCTTCTGCATGTCCAGAAACAGGCAATGCATCATAGTCGAGTAATAAATTACACCCAGAGACGTATCCGTGCTTATCACTATTAGTCCTGGGTGGACATTAGACATTGAACCCAAGATTCTGACTTAAAAGTAAGAATCGCTAACCACTAGAATCTAGACCAAAAGGCTAGTTATTTATTAAGTTCACATAATATTCACACATAAGTACCAGTACAAGTGGAAATACACATTTAATCAATGGCTTCTTGAGTCGAGTAATAAAATGGCTACTTTTTCTTAGCTTCGTCTTGATGTTAACATTCTTTAAACTTTACTGTGCCAGCTGTGCGGCTTACTTTTTAAATATTATATCAGAGAAACCTCGAAAGCATAGATGAATATTCGTTATAAAAAGTAATTTCTTACAATCGCTTGGTCTGACATCCTTTGAACCAAGTAGAAACTTGTTTATTTACACTAGGAACTGTTATAGTGGAAGATTTCAATAGTAAATTATTAATTTTTGTTAATTGAACCTACTAGCTTTTTCGAGTTAACTCACTGTTTTGTTCCTCATTTTAATCATGTCTTTACATAGCTGCCGAACTTCTTAAAATGTTCTCAACTTTATTTCTAATATTTCAAGTTGATGAATCCGTTAGATTCTAAAATCGAAATTCGACGAGATACGAAATATTAAATTCTTAATGGTATTCGGCGCATTACGCAAGCAAAACAGTAATATTTCAGACATAGATAATGGATTCCAGTGGCAAAAATAAATCAAGCTTACAGTGATGGTTTATTAACTCATGATAATTATAATTGACTAGCTGTTGCCCGCGGCTCCGCCCGCGTTTATGTCGGTTTTTCGGGTTTTTTCGCGGTCGCGGATATGTGACTGATGCAAAAATTAGATAAAAACAATCCTTGATGCGGATTATATATCATTCTAAAATTTCAGCTCGATCGGTGCAGAACTTTTTGAGATTTGAAGCGTACACAAACCAACATAACATTTTTATATAATATATAGATTTAGTTTTGTATACACAAATAAACCTAAAGTAATTAATAACTAAATATTTTTAGTAACATTACATTAGTATCGTTAAAAGTGCTTAAAAGGGAAATTCAACTATTATTACACCAAAGAAAAAATATTGTGGACAGTGTGGTTCTTTTGCTTTTAACATAACGTGTGTGACATGCGTTAGGGAAAGTAGAATGCCGGTTCTTTCTTTATAGACTTTCGCCTTTATAGAATTTTTATTTTAAAATGTAGATTGTTGGCTGATATTGTAATTTTTCTGGGAAAAAGCTTGAAGTGCAAATTTAGACACAAATAATTGAGGCGATAAATTCTAGGTTTCTGTTGTATAACGTCAAACCCTCAGTAAATATAATATTCGAATAAAGAACCACAGAACAAACACAAGAACCTACAATATTATAATAAAAATGTCATTTAACTGTATTACTTTTTTTATTTAATATACCTATAAAATACCACGGTAAAATCGACTTCAATGGTTTGCAACAATAAAACCCATTGAAAATTAAAAGTTATTATGAAAATATTCTGCTATCTGTGTGGTGTCTAAACTTGTTCAAACCCGGACGGATCCAATCAAAACTCAAACAGACGTACAAACTGATTTTGCAAAAATATTTGCGTGTTCGAGTAGTCCCTAGATGGTTTAAATTCACGATCCCAAGTAGTTAAAAGTTGTTGGATGCCAGACACTCAACAGCGAACTTTCGTCCATTATCTGTGGTCAGAACGCTTTGTTAGATAGATCTAACAACGCCTATTTTTTTTTTATTTGTACCGATCGATATTCAACCAAATTAAAGAACTATTTTCATGATTGAATTCTCCATTGTTTTGCAGTATTAAATATCTATTGCATTGTGATGCTATTTTGAACTACATTTTCAGTTTTAATGATGTAAATATATATTTGTGATGTTATTATTAATAGGTTTATATGGTGGTTTTCAGTATTTATACCTTCTACGCGCATAATGTTTTTACTGAACTACATTAATTTTGTTGTGTTACATAAAAAATCTGTAATGTGAACAAATATTTTATTAAAACTTCCAAGACAATAGCGCTTCACTCTTGACGCATTACCCAACTATTATGGCTCACATAAATTAATCGTACGCGATTCGAGTTTCCGTATTCGGAATCTTATGCTAGGAGGTGAACGTGGACTTTCTTCAACTGGCTGCCGTCGACGTTCCACAATTATTGCCAATTACTCGAAACTGCTTCTTTGACTTACATCGTATTTTGTCATTTCTGAATTTTGCGTTAGATTTGTGACAAGTTTTTATTTTATCAACAATCAAGTTTTATTACATCTTTCTAGGTGTAATTCAATCAGCGTCAGCCGTACCTGATTTGAGTTTCATGACTTCATGTGGACAGCCTTTTCGGGTATGATATATTCTGAATTAGACTGTTTGATGAATTGTAGACTGCCAACGAGTAAGAGACGATGACCTGAACACGTTATGAGTTATAATATCTTTTTTTCGATATTTTCCGTGCCTTTGACCTAAATCCTAGCTAGATAAAATTAAAAATAAGATTTATCAAGTGAAAGGTGGTAAAAGTTCGAAATGAACAATGATCACAGAACTGTTTGGACTTTTACCATTAAGAGTTGGTAAATCTTAGGTTAAACTAGAAAACCTTAGGATTTATAGTGATTCGGACTTTTACAGTAACATAACAATACATGTAACAATACAGTATGTAAAAAAATAGTTCAAAACAAACTGCTATATGATAGTTTGGCAATCACCTTATCACCAAACAGAAAATACAAGCTATCATAAGTAATACTCTGTAATGTACTTTTTAAGTCTTCGTTGGCTTGTGTTATGCCGTGTGTTACTCCTGTGAACAACTTTTCAAAGCAATCCGTACTTACTCGAACCGTTTCTGGTATACCTTAAAAAAGTTCGCCCACATACAACCATGTATGCACATATATATGTTTACTTTTTTGGAAATAAACAAGTCAAAGTACATTCATAAATTATAAAAAAAATCTTGTTTATTATTTATTTTACATATTTCATGTTTTTGAAATAACACCATTTGTAAAAACGAACGGCTAAATTAGTCACGAGTTTAATAAATACATTTTGTTTTCTTGAAAAATTGGAACAGCGATAAATGCAAACACACCTGCGCGGTTTAGCATGACGCTTTCACATACAACCCTGTTTTTATTTACATTTTCATACTCGACGAACCCGTTTCAGAACTCCCGCTTACATTATTTTATCCAATTCACGGATATTGACAGACGATTATAAATGTGTCTGCCGCGTATGCATTGTTACAAAATCCATAACAATAACATGAAATGTCAAGGCTTTTAGCGTTCCGCGAAAATGTCGTTATATCACTTACCTCTTTTGCTTAGTGTTGTGGTTGAATACAGTTATATTGAACCAGTGTATTATTGACTCGTAAAGAGGGAAAAATATGATTTTTATAACTAATCTTTTAATCGGATTTAAAACATTGTTAACATACGTAATATATATTTCCATTAGATTTTAACTGTGATTTATTCTGAAACTAAGGTAGGTATTCGAAGTAACATAGGACACTTTTTAATAAATGCGAGCAAAGCCACGGGTGAAAGTTAGTAAATAATAAATCTGAATAAATAATAAGTTAGCCAAGTCTTTGACCGCCTATTACAGTTAACTATATATAGATTAATCTAGCTTTTAATAATAAAGTTTGGTAAATACCAATCTAAATTGAACGTGATAAAAAACCTTATAGGTTATACACATACAAATCACATCATATCAACGGCTTTTAACAATCAACTGCTGGACACTCCTAACCTCACCTTAGTAAGAAGGTTTTGGCTTATTACAATAAAGTTAACCTGGAACACTATTTTGTATTTTTAGGTTTCATAGTCGACCAAAAGTGTAAATGATGGGCAACAAGTAAATAATAATTTAAAAAAAATCTGCCATCTTTATTAAATTCATTGACAAACTGAAAAGTTTTTTTTTTAATTTTTATTTATTTTGATCTACCCAGTGCTACACTCACGACTAAAACGAATCTATTGCCGCCACTCACATAAAAATACGACAAGCCGTTTAAGCTCAAGGGCGTGCCAAAGAAATGTACATACCTACATACATACACTCGAAAAACATAACCCTCATTCCTTAGCAATCGTATAAATATTGATAGTCCACCAACTAAAATGGATCGATTTATTTGTTGATATGTCTCGAGCAGAATTTATACAAATTTTGAACTTAGCAGTTACAAAAGCTTAGGCCATTTAATTTAGATGCGTACCCCTCAAGGTTAAGTAATATCGAGGTGATGTACTTATCAGTGCTTACTAAAATACACTAGACTGCAAATGAACGGTTTTTTCATTAAGTTCTACTAATTATCTTATAGCATAAAGTCTTGTTTTTGTGAGGAGAAATAAATAAAGATATTATATTATTATTTATTGTATAATGAAAATATTTCTATGGTTATAATTAAAAGTTTCTTAGCTTTTCGACTAATAAAATTCGGACTTATTTACATTAAGGGTTTTGAGTAAGTAAATTTTAACTTAAAATGAACATATTAATCCACCCCAGTTAAAATATTAAAAAAAAAAACATTTATCTAAAGAACAGTTCTACAGACTTATTTTTTACTTTGTGAGATTTGCAATTATGTTATGAATCTATCATTTGAGATAGGTCTTTGTATCTAATCAGCAATAATACTCTAGCAACTGTAACTCGACACACGTTATAAAATAAAAGTTCAGTAAACCGGACTATTACGTCATCTCAAGCGTATAACTATGTATATGTTATGTATATATGAATTATTCTACTGTGAAACTATTAAAATGTCTTTGTTTACTGTCTAAAAATCTATGTGCATTCAAACCTTGAATCTTTTTGTGCCCTAACCTTCAGTAGTCTTGTCAAATTGCAATGCGAAGAAATTGTGACGATACCGTTGGTCATCGCTTTCTATCAAGCGGACAATAAATAAGCTTGTCGGTCATCGACGTGATATAAAATAAAATGTTACTAAAAGGCCTAAAACTGTATGCTTTACATTTTCTTCAGGTAGTCGCATTTTTCTACATAACACAGTGTCCAAGTTTATTCAGTATAGGCACATACGATTGTTTTTTTTGAAGAAGAAATAATTTCCTATTTATGTAAAATAAATTCTTATTTTCCTAGATGGCACGGCATCACGGGTGAACTGCTGGACCAATTTACACAATTATCTCGCCTTTTTCGTTAGCGTCTAGATATATAAATGTATTTATTAGTTACTAGCTGTTGCCCGCGGCTCCGCCCGCGTTTATGTCGGTTTTTTCATGTTTTTTCGCGGTCGCGGATATGTGACTGATACAAAAATTAGATAAAAACAATCCTTGATGCGTATTATGTATCATTCTAAAATTTCAGCTCGATCGGTGCAGAACTTTTTGAGCTTTTGAAGCGTGCACAAACCAACATAACATTTTATATATGTAGACTAGCTGTTGCCCGCGGCTCCGCCCCCGTTTAAGTCATTTTTTTCGTGTTTTTTCGCGGTCGCGGATATATGACTGATGCAAAAATTAGATAAAAACAATCCTTGATACGGATTATATATCATTCTAAAATTTCAGCTCGATCGGTGCAGAACTTTTTGAGGTTTTGAAGCGTCCACAAACCAACATAACATTTTTATATATATAGATTTATTTATTTATATACATAGATTTATTTTTGCATGTTTATATCAAAGTCTAAAGTTTACTTTTGGTTGCTTCCTGTAGGGGCATTAGCTTTAATGTTATACCTTTGCAGTGTGTAAGGCGGCTTAAAAATATCCAACGGCATGACGTTGCTATAACGTAGTCTTGCCAATCCCCAAACCGCATGGGATGTATTGCCTTCACCCTCTGCTGAGAAGAGACCCGAGTCCAGCAATGGGACGTATGGCCTTAACCCTCTCCTGAAAGGAGACTCGAGCCCATCCGTGGAACGTTATGTTGTTGTTGTTGTTACCTAATGATGATGAATTCATAATGATCATTATCAAGAAGATGAGCTCAATGGCGCGTAATGTAATGGGGCTATGCTTACACTGTGCACGTATACAATAATACTGCACATTTAAAACTACTAGCTTCTTATACACTTCATTCTCGTTGCGATTCACGTCTCGAATCATGACAAGCGATATAAGGCTGTCACTGTACTCAGTTGCTGCGCGAAAGCGATGACTAAGTATCCGACGAGTCGATGACCCCATGCTTAGTTTGTATATCATATCACTTTTCTTTTGATTGATTCTGCATTTAATTAAAAGATGACATGCCATTTAAAAATTATAATGGATGTTATTTATACCCAGAAATCTACCTATATATCATCTAAATATATTATGTAACCACCAACCAACCAAGTAAGTAAGTTGTTTATCAGCTCAGCAAGCCTATAGAAAGGTGTATCACGTATAAATTACAACGCCACCTTGTTTATAATATTTCTCTAATTTAAATAAATTTGGGTATATCTTACCTATTCCGGAAACATGTCGTTGATGACTCAGTGCGGTAACTTGTAACCGAGTATACAGACGTCGTACCTATTACGTGTGTGATGCTCTCGCGTTATATTTTAAATTGTGAACTTTACTAAACACACATAGAATGACGCTTACGAAATACTTCCACATGTTACGTTACGTTCTCCATAATGCTCACGCTCACACACACATAAGGAATTTATGAACGTAGCTGTTTTATAAAACGTGCATTTAATAATCTGACAGCAAATGTATGAACTAATTTGGTTATATATTCTCTGTTTTTAGTTGTCGTTAAATAGTTACATAGGTGTTCGTTTTAGTATAAAAAGAGTTAAAATAATTATGAAATACCTTATCATACATTTAACTATAGGTTATGGGGGAAAGTCGCTAATTTGAAAGTTGTATACCCAACGACGTATTTCATATGTTCATATGTTACTATGTTTGATGTGAAGTAAAAAAATGTCGCAGGGATTGCGCCTCGTAAGAAATTATATTTCATAGCTTGATGCGTTTCTTGCAGTGAACGTTCGTGGTAATTCATTTAAGAAAGAAATTATTTGTAGACTGGCCGATGACATCGGTAACTAAATCCGAATAGTCCGTGCAGGCTGTGAAATCATTCCATAGCTGTAACTATATACATGTAATGTGTGTTGACCTGTTGTAAACTGACGAATTAGCAAAGGTATCGGATATTTCACACAACGATGACGACAATATAACTAGATGACTCGGAATTCATTACAACTATAATAGTAACTTGAACCCGAAATTATACAATTATAATAGTAACTTCAATCCGCAATTTTACAAACGTATCAATTTTAAGCGAAGAACTTAAGGTAAGACTTGAACTAAAGCAATATTACAAAGGCAGTGAGGATAATGAGAATGAATCCCTATAAACACGCTACATATTAAGTAAATTGTTGTGTCTTCTATAACGTCTAAGTGATGGAAAGGGTAAGCATGTCACTAACCACAATATAGTTCAAGACCAAAGCTCTTTGATGGAACGAATGTATGCAATATGTGCATACATTCGTTCCATCAAAGAGCTTTTGTCTGATTAAATCTCTGTTACACTAGGAAACGAATAATGCATACTAGAATAATGTTGGCTTACTCCGGTTTTAATTAATAAAATTCGAAGCTCAAGCGATACTAAATTTAACGGTTCTATAAAACTTATAGCGAAAAGGACGTTGAAAGAATTAAGGCCTTAAAAATACACTTGTCATCAAAAAAATCGAATCATTTTTCAATATTTTTCTTTTATTTAATTTATTGAATTAAATATTTTTTCTTATAATAATATATTTTCGCTCCAATATTTCATATAGATAATGTTAATATCTTAACAATTTTATAATCAAAAGTAGGACTAATTTGATCTGCAAGCAAAACAACAAATGTTATTATATAATACAATTTTGGTACGTATTTTTCAACGAATTCGAAGCATGTATGGGTGTGACAAAAAGTACTAAAAATGATCGTTTGAAACGCTATACAATGGTTTGTAATAACCCCTTTTGTTTGTCTCGACGCATTAGAATAACAATGATGCTATATTGTACTTTATGAAATAAGGTTCGGTTAGATGTGGAAATTGTCCGACAATATTGAGCTCATGCTTGGTACACTTAAACTGATCGATGTAATAAATCTTATTATACCACAATTTCGTATTAACTCAGATGATTTAGAGATAGAAGTAACGCGAAGCATTGCTTAAAATTTCGTTTTATTTAAATACTTAATTATTCTTGAACCTTCTAAATGTTTGTCGTAGAGTCGCAGAATTGAAGCAATGGTTAAATAGATAGAATAACAATTTTCTTCGTTACGATAATTCAAACTAATTACCCGCGACGATACTACGCAATATCGTCATGGATATAATTTAGCGATGTGTACATGCTATCCACTTGACTGACTTTTAATATTGCTTATTCTGGATTATTATGAAAAATATTCAAAGAAAATCTCAACAGGCGGCCTTTGATGAAATGTGATGGATCGTCAACACATGTAAGTAAACATGCCATTACTGCCATCATTATGATGGAGGGCTAATCCCATCACATCAAATACGGAGATTGCCTATTACTGTAGTGAATCGCATGATTTTATAAGCGACAGGAATATGGTATCATCATTAATCGCAAGAAACGCAAGAAAATGTCTTATTTTTACTGCTTGACATGGATGGTGTCACAAATATTTAATGATTTGTCTTGAGTTTCGACCATATAGTTTTTTTTATGTTGATACTATTGAGACATTTTGAATATTTTATGTACGGTACGGTTATGTAATACATTTTTCTCTATATTGCATTTACTCTTCAAGATTATTGCTGAAATTGTATTGTTGAATTACAACGTCATTCATGAAACATTTTATTTTACAATGGTAAAATACATTTTGATTAAACGGATCCACACACAGATACACACTAAACGCAAACAATGGCAGTATATCGTCGGAATCGCAATCGAGTAATGCAGGTTAAAAACCCACTTTTGACGCAATACACTTCTGAAACAAGCATTTCAGCATAATTGGAACATTAAAAGAAATGTTAGAAACGACTCCGCTCACTAGTAATTTCCTAAAAAGGGTACCAAACCATATTCGAAATCGAAAATATAGCACAAAATAGGTCAAACATCGTTGGCTCGATGGCGAAAGCGTGTGAACGGCGATTGGTTACTTAGACTTCAAAATAACAAATATGTTACTATATTTTAACTTCTTTACCACAAGTGTTATTAAAAAACAATTCACTTCAAACACTTTTGAAACTCCACCTGGCTCGAAGTTGTAAAATATATATCGTTGTGATAGACCCGAGGTCAAAGTAAAGACTATGATTAGGTACTATTAGAGCCACAACTAGAAAGCCGTTTGTCTTGTTGAAGCCACTCAATTGGGCAACTTACCATGAAAAGTAATAAACAATCTATTTAAAAAAATCAACAAATATAGGTTTGTTTTATATACTGTATTTCATAGATAGATTCATTTATAACACGTTTTGAAATTACTAGAATAAAAAACACGCATTTCGTTGTTGGTGGCACTTTAGGAATTAAAAAAAAAACTAATAACTTTTAAATAAAGACAGATTGGTAATAAATATAATCAATAATTGTATAATTACCACTGAAATTATTTTGGACATTGGCTATTAAAATAATAATTTATATTTCAGTACTGATTTTGCAAAGAGGACCATACATTAAACATCAAATTATAGTATGTGAGGTTAGTCCTGCTTCTTCCGTTCTTAAGTTAATAAAACAATTATATCTTAATTTGTACGGCATTATTCACTTTCTAATTAGAATTGAACTGCCGATAGATCAGAGGTAGAGGTTTCTAATGTGATGTCGTAAATGCACACCTTTTTTTTGCGTTTACGTTCCAAATGCTGGCTGAACCCTACGAAATATATTATAATAATGTATAACAGTATTGTCCATCTTAAAAAGGTCTACAAAAAAGAGCCCGATAGTTTATATCTATCTATTAGAGATAACCCACAATAACCATTTTATTCCTTTCTTTTTACGAGAAATAATGGCTTATTTACGAAGCTATTTTAAGCAATACAGCATTGAAACAGAGAGACAAACTTCTTAGCACTCCATGGATTCACCGTGCGGGTGCCGGGTCCATCGTGTGGCAGAGGGAGAAACTCAAAGCAGTTCCCAGGACTTACGACCTAGGTGTAGGTTTAAGGAGGCCCCCTTTAAGATACGCATCAACGTTTACCTTCACTGCTCGAGTTTCCCGCCCTATCTAGCCAAATTTGGTAGGAACCTGTTAGTGCAGCCTTGGAAAGGTCTACAAAAAAGAGCGCGATAGTTTATATCTATATATTAGGGATAACCCAAAATAACCATTTTATTCCTTTCTTTTTACGAGAAATAATGGCTTATTTACGAAGCTACGAGTATTTGAAGCAATATAGCATTAATCCTTATCCAACTAAGAACCTCGAATAAATTCTACATTTAATATAGATCAATATAAATATATTCGAAGATATTACAGATTTAAAATGCACGCATCATGTCGTCAGTGGGTGCATCTGAAATCTACCTGTGCGAAGACGGGGCGGGTCGCTAGTAAATAGTAATTGAAACTTCGCTAAGAACAATACAAATTTTGTATTACTCTTTTCTAATTGATTAAGTCCAAGACTGCAGTTTTAAAACTTTAAAGCCCTATTCGTGATTTTGTTTTAAACAATTTGAATTGTATTCATGTCCTGTCTTTCCAAGGCCACATGGCGACTAATCGAGCATTTCTTGATTCTGTAATCAATATTGTATTTACCCTTGTTTGTTTAGACCTTTTACTTGGATGGTTTTATTTATTAACGTGTTCTCCACAGAGACAGCAGTGCTCCTGCAGCTCCGACAGTTCTTTTGAAACGAACGAAGCACCACAAAGGCAGCATATATTGCCTGGCTTGGAGTCCAGCGGGAGATCTCCTGGCCACCGGATCAAATGACAAGACTGTCAAACTTATGAGGTTCAACAGTCATGCCTGCAATTTGGAAGGTCAAGAAGTAAGTCGAAAATTTATTATTTTTACTTTTAAGATCACATTTAATATAGGGTTAAATTCTGTGCAATATTTTGTTTACTGTATGTGAAAATACTACACTTCTCTGCTGGATATAATGGAAAACATGATAATACAGAACGACGTCGAAGTAGGGTGCGTAAATAAACAAAACTTGTACATTAGGTTAAATGAAAACTTTTGTGAAATACTTGCTGATATAATTAATTAAAAGGTAGATAATAATTTTTAAGTTGGTTCATTAATTAGAGTTTTAAGGCAAAATAAAGTTGCGCCGTTTTGTAAAATATTGCCAAATCTACGGCAGATTTGGCTCTCTTTACTATTTTCTAAATATTTTCATATTTTGTTTATTTAAATTTAAATTTTTAAAGAAAACTTAGAGTTAGAAATAACAAACTAAATAAAAAAACCTTACAAATACGTATTCTGCAATGTGCACATCAAGCTCTTTCATATGATACTCCATTTGAACTAGTAGCTTCAAATTGAAATTTCGAGGCCATATAAAAATATAGATCCCCTATTTTTTAAGATATAACTAAAATGTATAGTTTTGAGATTGTTCCCTGTATATGTGGTCTATAACGATGTTACTTTCTTAAATTTCATAGTTCTAGATCAACAGAAAGTGTCCTATTGATTCCCTTGCGCGTGTCGAAATATGCGTTTTTTGCTTAATAACCGGCCGTATCTTTTTTACTTAAACTTTGAGGTGTAATGTTTTCACAACTTCAGGAGACCGTAAATCTAAGTATACGGTTTAAATTTCAACTCGATATCTTCAAGGTCTTGACTGACTTACTGACTGACAGACGATCAACAAAATGATCTTATAAGGATTCGATTTTTTCCTTTATGAGGTGCGAAACCTTAAAAAAAGGAAATAACATGGCGAGTGCCAATTAAAAGTTTTCACATCTTCAATTGGCCACATTTAGAATAAAAAGAAAAACTATCATAAATAGAGTTTCCAAGCGAATCTGTGCGTATATTTAGCAAATAGCATAAGTAATAGTCACAAAACAACAATACAGAATACAGGACGGTATGCAGACGTGATATAAATAGTAGCATTAGCATAGGTATATATTGTTAGCTTTTGCTAACCACAAAAGGATTCTATATGATTATTAAGTGTCATTTAAAAACAACTGAGATGTTTTTAGTTGTTGTTTATTCATTTCTTTTGACACAACCAGTGTTGCTTATGTCATTTTTACTACAACTAAATAATATGTGTCGTTAGGTATAAAGTAGCGAAAATGTATGTTCAACGGGTTGTACTTTCCCCGATTAGTCATAAACAGGTCCCAAAATGTCATTCTCCACACTAACGTTACTATCTCACGTAGATTGCGTTTTGTCGAGATTATAAATTCCTTTGAAAAACGTATTCGCCCTATTCTTTGTAGGAAATTCGTATGATCAGTTTTAAAAACATTTCATAATAATCGTAAGATATACTCGTATTTATCATCTCTCCATGTAATGTGTGTCCATTAAAGTAATTTTCATACCAATACGTATTATTAGTATGAAAATTACTTTAATTCCGGTAAGTTTAAGCGACAATATAAAAACAAATGACATTTTTTGTTAACTCTCATTGACATGTTTATTAATTAGAAGCAAAGTGCAAAGTGACTTATAATTCCCTTAATGGCATTATAAAGGACGTGAAGGTCATGCTTAAATATTATGAAGCTTAGGCATACTGCGTCGCGTTATTATAATTTCAGGCATTAACACGTCTTGTACCTGTTTCATACTTATTTATCTGTACCTAAGCCAGTTAATAAACATATACCTACATATTAAATTTACCTGGGACCGGTTTTCTGCGATTTAATTGTGTAGGTAGCAGTAGTATCTATACTAATAATAAAGCTGAAGAGTTTGTTTGTTTGTTTGTTTGAACGCGCTAACCTCAAGAACCGCTTGTCCGATTTGAAAAATTATTTCAGTGTTGGATAATCCATTTATCGAAGAAGGCTATAGGCTATATATAATCATGCTACTACTAATAGGAGCAGGGTACCAATGAAGAATGTTTCTAAAACGGGGGAAAAATTTCACGCTACGGGCAATATAAGACGCAAACGAGGTTGCGTGGGTCAGCTAGTACTTAATATTTTTTCAAATAAGAAAACTGTTAGTGAGTTCCGAAGCGGGACTAGTCTAATACTATATATAGAAACTTAGTGCTAATGAAAATAGAATATTCTCTAGTTGAATCTCAATCAGTTTAGACGATAGATGTATGAAAGTACCTACTGTAATTCAAATAATAGTTCTTTTTGCAATTGCATTTCATTATACTTTGCATTTTTTTCGAAATATCAATATTCCTATTGTAATATATAATTCAAAATTTTAAAGTATAGAATAGCCCTAGTTTAGTCTAGAGAGATAAAGCTGATCTATAATTTGATGCCAGATGAGAGCTGAATTAAGAGAAAATATTTTAGGCAATAAACAAGCGTTACCTTAATGCATTACGAAAACGAAATTAACGAAAAGTCAAATTGAGAATACAGTTTTACTTGCCTAATTTTATTCAGATCGCTGGTTAATCAGGAAATTCGATTGGAAATATCTTATAACTTTAATAAAGTACTTTGAATACTGGCCAGTTGGAAACACCAATTAATATTAATAACACGATGAGTTATTAATAATCGGATGACTGTCATTTTTTGGTTATGCTTTGGCTAATGCACTTACGCACATTCAAATATTCACTGGATATTCAATTAATAGTCCTTAGTGCATAATCGTGAAGCGGGGTTTTTGTTATTTATCTTGATCTCATACCGTGTCAAATGTTATCTACTTGTTTGACTTTCTAGATAAGATATTGTATATTGAAAGATGGTGTTATGTTCATAATTATTAGTTATAATTCAATTACTTGACCTTGTATTATGTCTTTAAGTAATATAAGACGTCAAAGGTGATTCACATTGAAGGAAATTGGATCCGGCTACTTTAGCAAATAGTATCTAGTCACACGCTTATGTCATAAGTAGATAATAATAACTTTGAATATGAAAACACTGGTATTCAATACGCTTGTAACTTGTAAGATTATAAAGACTCTGTATATCTAAATTTACATTGCAATTCCATTTGACATTTGACTTTTCATATATTATTTGTATATGCCTAGAATCTGCAAATGATGTACATTACACTGTGCTGTTTACACTCGAACTAACAATAACAACCTATCACCCTCCACTGCTGAACTGTTCGTTCAAACTAAGCATAATTAAAATCAAAATTTGTAAAATAAATAAAATAATAAATAAATATACCGGACATCTAACACACAACGCCATCTAGTCCCAAGCTAAGCAGAGCTTGTGTTATGGGTACTAGACAACTGATATAAATACTTATATACTTTTTTTTTTGTAAGTACATACTTATTATACCATAGAAAACACCCAAACTCCGAAACAAATGTTTGCAGATCATACAAACATTTGGTCCGACCCGGGAATCGAACCCGAGACCTCAAACTTAGCAGTCGCATACGCTACTACGAGACAGTTAAAAGTATTAACGGTTCAGTTTTTCAATACTAGATGTTGCTATTATCTGCCGTATAGGAAAAAAAATACTTGGTGTTATAAAACCAGTGTCGTAAATTTATTTTAAAAATCTAATTATAACAAGTAAAGTGAAGTAATTGTGTAGTTTTCTGTGGTGTATCTTGCATAGGTCATATGTACCTATATATTCATCGATGATATATATATGATCATCATGATGAAATATGTATAAACTTAAATAAAACAAAGGGTGAACGAAGTAGGTAGAATTCTTCTTATGTATTATTTTTATAAAAATACATATTAGTAACCTCATATAATTTAGATACAGTTTGTTATTTTCCTGGCCTTATTATTGCAAAGGGTTTACAAATTGGCTGCATTCTTTTATGGTCGGCCGCCTGTCTGCTGCGAACTTGCCTTGAGAATATAGACATATTCACACAGAACACGGGGAGATTGTAAAGTGTGGCAAGGAAAACGTATAGGGTTAATAGACTCATTGAAAATAATAATATTAGGTATATTTTATGTTTAAAACTAGTTATTGCCTGAATAATTGCTAAGCTGTGGTAGTTATAAGTAAATGTTGAGCATTCGATCAGCCTCGTCACTGTGCACTCTCTATTAGTAAGAGAAGTAGAAAATTATTGTAGCGGATACAATTAAGTTGCAACTACTGGAATTTTAATTGAACACTTAAAGTTGTACGATTACAATTTCTAAATAGTAATTTGTACTGTCTACTGTAATCTGGTGATCAGTTACAATACTAACTTAAAGTATATATCTCTGTTATTTTCCTAGCTTTTACAAGGTACTTTTTTGTTAAAAAAACACGTTTTCAAGATCTTATTTATTTATTCATTGAAAAATTAGGTACACACTTTAACTTATATGTAAGATGCCACATACACACATTCGAGTTTTTCCGTGCATCAGTGTCATCACCAATGCATATTTAAATCAACTTACATACTACACACAATTTTTGATAATTTTATAAGTTTATAAAACGAACCAGCATTCTGTTGATAAACTCGTCGTCAAAAATATAATATTTTATTAGTTGATGAGTTATACTAGTCATTTATTGCTCAATTACAGATAGGTACACGTTTATAGTCCTTATTTTATATGATGTTGTTGCTTGACAAAATAGTCAATTCCTATTGGTATAATAAACACGTCTAGCATAGAGATACCCAAGAACACTATAAAACATGTCTAGGCTCTAAAAAACAATTGGCCGTAGTTGAAAGTTGAAAGTTGAAAGAGGTAAAACCTCTTTGAACTCAAAATCTATCAGAACAAAATGATAATTAGAAAGGGTCCCGTTGCTAATCGTGTTACGAAAGCCCGTGAAGAAGAAAAAGCGTTGAGAAATCAAAATTTCCGGTCTTCTAAAAGGTTTAGTTGATTTTATACCTTTTCAGTTAAATTTAATAAAAATATCTTACATAGAACAAGTGGTTCGGATTTATTTTACTGACAGCAAATTTGCATATTTCTATGGTTATATTTAAAATATCTGCAGTGATAGTGGCAATAGAACAAAAACCAAGGCTTTAAGTGATGAATCAACTAAAATAAAATAGGGATAATCATATTTATTAATTTATTTGGAAAACCAGTTGCTGTTACATTATATCTTACATATATTTTTATACTAACTTTCGTCCGCGGTTTCGCTCGGATTGAATAAATAGTATCCTATGTTTTCTAACACATACTTCCAAAGCTATGTGTATAAAGTTTTATGATGATCGGTTAACAAACGGCGTAACAAACAAACGTAATTCCACCTTTATAATATTAGTGTGAAATAGGAAACAGCAAATTCATTAATCACCAGTTCAAATTATAATATGTCACAACATGAACCAATAATAGTACCGAGTGTGAAAAAGAATAAAATAACAAAGTAAAACAAAAGTGAAATCAAATAAGAAACAGGAATTTACAAAAATTAAAACAAATTTCAGTAAATTTATTGATGATTACTTCTAATATCATTGATTTGCGTATGTTATCTGTTTTTAATCTTTATATTATTTTTGACTAACAAATCATAAAAACATTAGATATGATATCGTTCGATAACCAAAATAGACTCATTTGTCTATGAATTCATTTTATACGTTATTGTCATAGTATTTATAATATGAAAATTGTTATATATTTAGCTGTACCTAATATCTTTTACTTTGTTTTCTTATCACATTTGCAAAATCTGTTATAATCAAGTGCTTAGGAAGGTCAGATATGTGTTCAATCTTTTAAATAAAAGCGATCTGGTCTTTTCATAGTGAAAATACTCTTTCACATATATTTTCCTTAAGACTATTGATGTTTTAGAAAGTAAAAGTCGTTATAAATTTATTTTATTTACGAAATCTGGTTCTAAGATCAATAACTGTTTCGTATAAGAAATTTACTTAAAATGTAAGGAATTGTTATAGGTGCCTATACAGATAATTTCTGATTTTTATGTTTTCTGAGTTGGGGTAATTATGATTTTGAAACTAAATAATTTATTACCTTTAAATTTAGTTTTATTTACTACAAATAATAAACTGTTTAATGTCTAAAAAGATAAGTAATTTAACTTATACTTTAAAAGTAATTATATTTTAATACGTAATATTTTTAATTATTACTTTTTCATGAAATGAAATGTTATGAAATGGTTCGTTAACTGTCTTCGTATATGTTATATAACTTACAACGATAAATATATTGCAAGATACTGAAACTCAAATATGCTACTATATCACAGACTAGCTGAATAAACTGGTAATCTAACTGTAAAAGCTTAGGGAGTGTTCTTTATATTAAAACTAGCAACAGTACAGTTAGATGTTGAAATGACCAATTGCATTGGTTTATAATACCTATAAAATATTTAATTTTCTTTTATGTAGAAAAATATTTTACTTTGGACAAAATTGTGACAATGTTTCTTATTTATATCAGGTGGAGCTCACGATGCACGATGGTACCGTGCGAGACGTGTGCTTTATAGAGGACACATCGAACAAGACCAGTCTTTTGGTAAGCGGAGGGGCTGGCGACTGCAAAATATACGTTACTGACTGCGCAACGGGAAAGACATTCCAGGTACGATAACTTTAATCACTTTACATGTCCACTTTGCGTAACCATTATTATTTTCGCATTTTTTTGCTTTCCACAATCGCTGGATCATATCTACTAAGCTAGTCCCCATGTATGCCTATTAAGATTACTAAAAACTTAAATAAATACATTTTATATACATTTCTTGAAAAATGTCAGAACACGAATAATTACCAAGAGCTAACATGTTCGTTTTAACCCTACATTGCATTCAGTGACATATGTGGCACAACCGTTAAAATTGTGTGTAGCTCACGGTGAAAGACGTCTACTGTCATCTCCTGACATTTAAATGAAACTTTATTTTGTTTACAATTATTTAGTACCAGTAAATATCACTAGGTGGTTTGAGTAAGTGGTCGGTAAAGCAGTTTTTGCTACATTTCGCCAGTTGACTTGAACTTACACTTTACGTAAATAAAACTTTGTAAAAAAAAATAGTAATTTCGCTGTTTTCGGAGTGAAATAAATTATTCAGTTAGTTTATAGTCTATATTTTATCGGGGTTAGTATTACAATAGTAAATAATAATGTCTTTTTACTAAAATATCAATTAATTTAGATGTTCCAAATATGGAACACCATGCACTTGTTCTTATTTCAGTTTTGCATAAGTTTTTGTTTTTTTTCATATTATGGCGAAGAAAAGATTGTCTAATACGGCCATAACGCTATTTTTAGGGTTACCGTTAGAAAGCGAAGATGATCAAGACTCTACGGACGCTGAAAGTGACGATAAACTAGCAAAACTAAGTCAAAATTTGAACCAGGTGCACGACGTTTCTAGTGACTCTGATATTTACTCATTGCCAATAGCTGCTACCGAAACTGCCTGTACACTACCTAAGAGAGAAACTTTATCTATTGACGAACAAATGTGTGCTACAAAAGCTACTAACATGGTACAATACCTTCTAAATAAGCCTCATAAATAGGGCTAAAAACTCCTTGTATTGTGCGATGATCAGGGATTGGCATATGACTTTGAGATATACTCCAGAATGGAGAATAACCCTGAGCTGTGGTATCCTGATGAATCTGACTTAGGCGCGAGCGGAAATATAGTCGTTCGTCTAGCAAGATCCATTCCAAAAAATCAACAATATTAATTATTCTTCGATAACTACTACACTTCCCCAGAATTGATTTCTCACTTATCAAAACAAGGAATCCAGTCATTGGGAAGAGTAAACAAAGGCTGCCTTGGCAAAGATTTGAAAATCCCATCTTTGAAAGATATAAAAAAGAATAAAATAGAAAGGGGATTTTCAGAGGAATGGGTTGCGGATGTGGATAAGATTGAAGTTGGTACAGTAATGTGGTGCGTCAATAAACCTGTTGTCTTGTCACCATCTTTTGTGGGAAAACAACCAACCGAAAAGGTGACACGCTATTGCAAAAAGCAAAAAAAAAAAATATATAGAGATCGACTGTCCCAAATAGTAAGAATTTATAATAGGCACATGGGGGGAGTGGATTTGTTAGATTCACTCCTTGGTAAATATAAAATAAAAATGCGGACAAAAAAATGGTATTTACGTCTATTTTACCATCTATTGGACATTATGGTCATAAATTACTGGTTATTATATAGAAGAATTGGCGAACAGAACAACACACCAACTCCATTGAAACTAAAAGATTTTTAATTTGATATTGCTAAAAGTCTCTGTATGTGTGGTCAATCACTAATGAGGAAAAGAGGCCGACCGTCATCTGCAGCAGAAGATTTAATAGAAAAAAATGAAAAGGCGAGATGGATTTGACCACTTTCCTATATGGAATCTGAAGAGACAACGCTGCAAATACCCTCTCTGTAAGGGAAAAATCTACATATCCTGTGAAAAATGTCGTGTACAGTTATGTTTGAACAAAGATAATAATTGCTTTTACAAATTCCATTAGTAACTGTTTCTATTCTCATTGAATACTCAAATATTTGATTGGTCAATTATTCCTCCTAATGAACAAAGCAGTAGTATGTAAGTGCATAGTGTACCATATGTGGAACAGAAAAGAAAAATAAAGTTTCTACAAAAGTATTTGATTTTGATTTTTTTTATTATTTTTCCAGGGGTCTAGATTATACCTAGAATCGTATATATTTTTTCTAGACAAAAATAAAAAATCATGCATTGTAGGGTTAAACACTGATAATATGGCAAAAAGGGCAACCTCATTATACTCGTACGTTAACATATTTGTTAATATTTCTTCATATTCGTGAACATAAATCGCAGTTACAAGTTCATTAGATTGCATTGAACAATTAACCCCTCTTAATAAATGCGAGGTTGTTTCTGTATTGCAATTATTATGACCCATTTGTTGATAAAACATATTACTCTTATGATTTGAACATTCTTGATATCATTATAATGAGGCCATTTAAATGCAATTGCATGATATTTAAGGACACCATATACACATAATCGTGGCCAGGATGAAGATATTTTCATCGAAACCCCAATTAACTAATTTGTCTTTTGCCATGATGAAAACAATGCACCATAATGCCACTAGCTAGTAGACCCAACTGCTTCGGATTACGTAATGCCCCGGGTTATTTCTTTCTTTTGCTGAAGAGAAATGAGTTTTTTCCTATACATAAAAACCTTGCAATAAATGCTTTAGTGTCCATTTTCCCTGATTAGTTTTACCACAATTCTGGCAAGTTGGGAATACCGTGCCCATAAAGGTTTTTATCTTTATTGAAAAAAATTCTAGCGAGTACGAATGGTTTACGTCAATGGCTAATGCCAAATTCGTCATTTATGACAAACGTACTTAAATACAAACAAGTATAAAGCCTACGTAATTTCATATTATGTATATATATATATATATATATATATATATATATATATATATATATATATACGAACAACCAGACGTATCGCCTGATGGTAAGCGATTACTGCCGCCCATGGACACCCGTAAAACCAGAGGCGTCACAAGTGCGTTGCCGGCCTTTTAAGAAGGAGTATAATCTTTTCTTGAAGGTTTGAAGGTCGTGTTGGTCCGGGAATACCGTAGGCCACAGTTTTGTTGTGCTAGGCAGAAAGTTTCTCGATAAACTGTCTCCATATGTTGAGCACGCCAAGCTTCTTCCAGGTCAATTTGGCCTTACTCTCCAAATACCCACGAAACTGGACTTCACTCGATATGTCGACACCAAGTATTCCTATACTGGCTGAGGCAAATAATGGAGTGTAGAGAACATCGCTCGTGATTTCATCCGCAAAACAATGCCGTTAATTTGCAGCATGTCATTAATATGGAGGAGGAACAAATTAGACGATAGCGCACAGCCTTGCTGGAACGAAGTTCGAAAGAAGTGCTTTGTGCCAGACCCAATCAAAGGTCTTCGCAAAGTCCAAACTAACTGCCATGGCTTCCTTTTAGTCTCAAACGCCTGTTCCCAACGATGTGTCAGGTATACTAGAAGATCACCAGCTGATCAACCCTTACGGAAGCCTACCTTTTAGATACCGCAGGGGTTAATAGTTGACTATGGACTCCACTAATTTCGAGAAGAGGGAAACTTAGAGGTAGGGAAGAAGGAATAATAATGTTTTTATTATTATTATTATGGCTATCGGCCTGTAGTTGGACGAATCGAGCGATCTACTTTTTTAGAGATCAAGTGGACCAATGCTGTCGTGCATGATGTCGGGACTACGCCAGAAGAGTAGTAAAGTCGAAAAAGACGCGTTCAGACCGGTACCAACTCTGGAGCACACGTCTTCAATACAATAGGAGGGATTCCGTATATGTTGTAACTGAGAAGGGCCGAAATAACCTTATTATTTTTTGCAATAGTGCTTTGAAATAATACATGTTTTTGATTTCGTGTATGTGTACTTAAAGAAACTGTTATTGCAATATTTCTAGGATAAGACGTAACATACTTCTATATTGGCCGACGATAACTGAACCCATTCGGTTTAGTTTTACAGTAATTCTTTTAAACCCGCATAATAACGCGGGTCGAATATCGTCAACGTGATTTTGCGGTTTTACCTTGTGAGGTTTAACGTTACGCCCCGTAAATGGTCCCCACCTCGTAAACTCTGATATGTGTAGGCTACATTAATCGACCGCGATTTGACATTATTTGACATTTTACAACGGAACTGTTACAAATGGTTAATTTGAACGTGGCAAGTTCAATGAAAATGATAAGTGGAATTTCTTTCGTTTTTTTGGAATATTAATTTAACTTTAAGTTACCCTTGCATTTTTTACAATCTAATTGTTTTTAATTCGAATTTGAACTGTTTATTTTTTTGGAAACAGTTTCCTGGCGTATAATGAAATAACACATTAATTATAGTCTTAACTTCATAGCATGGATCAATGGGAACAGACAACAGTGCCCATATTGTTGCAATTAACGTAGTTTTAAAAAAATAGCCGATTTGGACAGTAAACGATACGTTTTTGTGTTTTATTCATATCAATGTTTATGACGCCATAAATATCAAATACAAGTCGAAGAGAAATAATCCTGCCTTTCGCGGCCCCTAAGTATATTAAATCAATTTGGATCCAGCGAAAGATACATTTGATTTGTTCCCCAAAGGATTGAAGGAAAGTGATTGGTAGTTACGTGTGTTGTGTGTGTGTACAGGCGCTAAGTGGTCACTCCGGTCACATCTTGTCGTTGTACAACTGGGGCGGAGCGATGTTCGTGTCTGGCAGCCAGGACAAAACTGTGCGTTTCTGGGACCTACGTACTGGTGGCTGCGTCAATATCATATCACCGCCAGCGGGACATCCGACTAAGGTATCTATCTTATTACTACTATTTAAATGACTATTATTAAAACAACGTCAACTGCACGGCAAACAATTTGGACAAGTTTTTTTCTACTACCTAGAAACCAAGAAAAAAACCCGACATTTTAAGTTATAAAGAAATAACGCTTAGAAACCAAAGAACAAATTTATCCATAAGCAGTTCGTATTGATGACTAACAGGTCATTACATTTCACAAAGTATATTTATTAACATGCACGCAAAACCTGTTCCGTGTAGTATACATACAATACAAACAAGGAAACTCTTAGAAATTTCACCATAAATACATTAATATCTAAAAATATTAACGAAAATCATAGTGCGATAAGAACGTAATCGATTGTTTTAAAAAACAACAGAATTCATTAATGAATTTTAAAACTGGTTACTTTCTAAAATGATTCCATTACAATTTTCACAAGAGTAACGTACTCATTCGTTTTTTTTAAGTCAACAGATCTTTTCTATTTATTGACTAGTTATTTCTATAACTATATTAACTATACATATTTGAAATAAAAAGAATGCATTGCATTACAAATATCTATTTAAAATTATATCCATCGGAGCTCGTGTCAGTCACATGTTACCTAATTTTTTATTACTAATTGTTACCACTTTTCCTTTTACAAGCACATAATATTTAATTTATTTTATAATATTTATTCAGAATAACAAACAATTGCATTTTATATCATGCAAGCTCAATTTATTTTAATTACTCTTGTCTGGTTTATATACACACAAAACACGAAAGTTATCTCCTCACGTGTTTCACGACGAATTAAGCAGTTAGCTGCCTATTCGTCGGCCAGTTGTTAGTATTCGACCCTCCAATTCATATCGCACACAGTCGTTTTGCAGATTGTCTTGATTGAAAAGGGTAACATCAATATCGTCTTTGAAGCTATAGCTTTTGTCCGCCCCCGAGTATGTCGGTTAACCCTATGCCCTTTCTCAAGAATCAAAGTATCTCCATGCCGACTTTAATTGAAATCAGTGCAGCGGTTTAGACGGGAAAGCATAACAGACAGACAGACAGATATACTTTCGTTTCGTTTCGTCGTTGAAGGGCAAGCCGTTATCTGTAAAGCCTTAACAGAAACAAAGAAGATGTAACATTGATTTCGTTTTTTTGTTGTGAGTTTGTGTGAAGTTTTTATAATGTAACGATCTCATATAGGGAATATAATTAAAGATTTTGTTTTTGAAAGCCCGCATTGTTTTTCTTACACTGATCATCATGTCTCACCTTCAAATTATTGAACTTCTTCGTTGACGGACATTCTACCCTCTGTATTGTTATAAAATAAGGTCACCTGTAGAACTTACTTAAATCTATACGTTTCCACAACCTATTGCCTTTTCGGATCGGATGTTTTGTATGTAATCATTAAATTAATTAAAATTAATACTAAGTTTACTTTATATCCCTTTTTAGTGTTCTGATACTTGCCTTAGTCTAAAATATTTATTATTATAATATTCCATTTTATATTTACAAAGAATGTAATGTGGTAGAAAATCTGTTTTATGAAATACCGAATGTGAACTTTAAAAATCTGTCCTTGTAATAATGCAAGAAAATCAAAATGACAATTGAATGTTGCCACGTCATAGTCACTTTATTTTGTATTGATTGTAAATATAGGATTTTTCCCGTTCTGCGGTTTTAATTTACTCCACATGTGGTGTCACTGAATGTATTAATAACTAGCTGACCCACGCAACCTCGTTTGCGTCTTCAATTGCCCGTAGCGTGAAAATTTTCCCCGTTTTTGAAACATTCTTCATTGGTGCTCCGCTCCTATTAGTATTACCGTGATGATATATAGCCTATAGCCTTCCTCGATAAATGGACTATCCAACACTGAAAGAATTTTTAAAATCGGCTTAGTAGATCCCGAGATTACCCCCTACAATTTAACAAACACACAAACTTTACTTCTTTATAATATTAGTATAGATGACAATGTTGATGAAAATAAACTTTATTCATAACTGTATCTCTCTGTAATTAAATATCATACAATAAACAGGAGGGACAAAGGTGGATATTCTAAAAGAAACCAACGTCTGTAAAATAATATTTTTACTTTTAGCATCTCCTATGTGTTTTACTTTGTAAAATAATATGTATTAATATTATTATTATTGAACATTTCATTTTATAACATACTAACTGACTCACATCTTATAACAATTCTGCGTTTCTTTTTAATTATGCGCGACTCTAATTGGTCTAAGCGTGATGTTAACACTCATATCCTTTTTGTAAAAAAAAATATATTTAAAAGAGCTACAACACGGTAAGCTAGTTTCAGAGTGCATCGCGAATAGATAACAAAAATATTGAAAACCAAGTAATTTATTAAAAAATATTTAACAATATTTGTTTGAATGGATGGTTGTTATTCAATCACCATAGAAGAGCTATGGATTGGGTCGAAATTCGATACAGAGAGATAGATTATATTCTTGCATAACATATCAGCTGTTTGTTATCCGGCAGCATTTGATAACCGGCCGTAGATATTATATTAACACGAGCGAACTGCGATCCATAGTTAGTTGTGTTACAGGTTGCAATAAGGTTAAGATTAAACAAATTATTGATATTAAACATAAAAAAAACTTTACAATAGTTTTTAACCTGTAGATTGCAAATAAATAGCCGGCATTATTTTAAAGTAACTTCTCCTATTAAAGGACAAGGAAATGTTACAGACCAGCTTTAGCCCGGGGCTCCACACCCACACTATACCACCATATTTATATATATACTAGCTGAACCCCGCGGTGCTACCCGCGGTACGATGATAACTGCGGGCAACGCCGCGAGGCGAAGCTATATCTTTATAAATAGTAGCCTATGTGTTATTCTGATGTATAAGCTATATTGTGGTAAAGTTTCATTCAAATCCATTCAGTAGTTTTTACGTGAAAGAGTAACAAACATCCATACATACATACATCCATACTTACAAACTTTCGCCTTTATAATAGTAGTAGGATTATTTAAGTTTTTGACACTCACAAGTAATATGGTAAAAGAATATTCAAAATCCATTCGGTAGATCTAGAGATTACCCCCTTACAATCTCACAAATTTTACCTCTTTATAATATTAGTAGGTATTATCTATCGATGGTCCCTATTAATATGATGTTCAAATTTACACTGACTGTTTTGATTGTTTTCTATCGATAAAAGTATATTTGAAGTGCTCTACTGAAAAGTAGTATTTTTTTCAGATCCCACATTATATTAACCGTCGATACGAACAGATAAAAAATACATAACTTTGACGATTACAAATTTTCCACCACGTTTTCCGTTTCGTATCATCATCACACATAATTATTTCCACACCTACAATGAGCAACAATGTATACATTTTTATTGTCTACTTTTACGGTCCATTAATATCTTGGCGTAAATATACCGTGTAGGTATGACTAGTACTAATTAGTACTTTGAAATTCATGTCCCAACGAAGCTTAAAAAGTTCAGTTAAATATTGTAATTAGCCAATCCAAGCGCAAACTGTTGACTAAGTTTACGAAAAACTACAACATTGAGCAAAAATTTCTCCACCACATCTCCAGACACGGAACTTTAATAAAACACATTTGTAAGAGTTCTGTTTAATTAATGGTGACTGTTGAATAAACTACTAGTTCTCGCTCATTAATTTAATTTGCATCAAAAATTAGTTTTCGGTACATTTATTTAGTGATTAAATGAAAAGTAATAGAAAACTCTTTCATGATTTACGGATAATATCTCTGATAAAATAACAGATCAAGAAAAATAATTTACATTTGACACTGAACGTATATTTGATAGTCTAACAAATCTTATTGTTAATCAATAGCATTGCTTATCAGCATCAAACAGATCCGATCCTTTTTAAAGATTGTAGTGATTTTATCGCCCTAAAAGACACTCGTAACAATATTTTTATTGACTTTTTACGTCGTGACTAACATTATTCCCTGAAAAGATATTGTTCGCGTAGGTGACAAATATTGAAGAATAATTCTACAATTAAATACTAGTTTTATATCATACGGTTTTCTTCCTCCTGCGTCACATTTATTCTACGAATTTGTAAATAATGCTCTGTTTGTTTAACAATAGGGATCTGCAGTAGCATCCTTAGCAGTAGACCCGAGTGGCAGGCTACTCGTATGTGGACACGATGACGGTTCCTGTGCCCTCCACGACGTCCGTGGATCTCGAGCCCTACAACGTTTCACACCACATTCTGGCGATCTTCGCAGTGTCCGGTTCTCTCCCGGCGCTTATTATCTGCTTACGGCAGGATATGATGGAAGAGTTGTACTAACTGATTTGCAAGGTGAGGTTAAGTTTTGGTTTTCTTTTATTGTCTAAGCGTTTATTTGATAATTAGTACTTAACTGGCCAGTTGCTCTAAAACGAAAATTTTCTTCCTTTAGGTGACCTGACATGCCCGTTGCCAAGCGTGCCAGTAGCTCGTCATCCAGACAAAGTGATCTCGGCCAGGTGGCATCCGGACGACTTTTCTTTCCTGTCGACCTCTGCTGACAGGACTGCTGTATTGTGGACAATACCGCCAGTCTAACTGTACCCTTCGCTTAGGAGCCTTTGCTTTTAGCAACATGATCGAATTAAAAAATTCACCGTGCACCACAAGAGCTTTCCCTCAAACTTTAATATTAAAACAGTAAATATAGAATATAATAAAAGAATATGGTGAATTTTAGATTTATATTTATGTTGCCCTATGAATATAAAGTGGCACGTTTGTATTAATTCGAGGAAATAACACGAATTGTGACTGTTAGCCAGTCACAGATTTAGACGATTTTATTTATGAAATATATAGGTTATATTCACAACCCAGTTACACATATTCATTGCGTGCAGAATTCTAATAGATAATTAAATTATGGGTCGGGATTTGTCCCAACGGTGAGTCAAAGGGTTGATCCTGAGTACGTAGACGTCAAAAATATAAACCAAACCCGTTTACCTTAAAGATTTACGGTCGAAGTTCGATAAATACATTACACTATTTATAATATGTAAATCTAAACAAGCTAAAGATTTTTGTTCGTGTTGTATTATTTTCGTGTATTTAGCAAGCCTAATGAATAGTCTGTTAACGCCATTAGGTTATGAATTAAAACTTAATTTGGTATAAGATGACGTAAAATACGTATGTATGTTTAATGGCGATGGGTAAAGTCGGTTATTTCTATTGAAGGAATTTAATCCTATTTATTCATATATAGAAAGTTAACATGACACTGACCTCCTCTGAAAGAAAAAAAACAATAAGTTACTTAGAATTGAGACTCGATATTCTAAATCCTTTGTCAACACCGTGACGCACAAAATTACTTATAGTTATACCATCATAACAGAGAAAATGAAAATGACTCTTTCGGAGTATACCTAGTTATTAGTTTAACATTATTCGATGTTTAAATGTATTTATTCTCGCTGTAACTATTTTGACGTTGATTGTTGTGATTACATAATTATAACTTCCATTTATATTTACTAAAATGATGTTTCTGTTGGAATAGTAGTGGTATGTACGGGTACCACTGTACTGTTTGTGATGCCTAGTGCAGTGCTGTGTGAATGCTTTTAATCTTATTACTCCGATTCAAACAAGAGCTTTAAAGGGGTGATTTATCCACAATGTGCGAAGCTCATATGAAAACATTAATTTTGATAGAACAAGACCCCCCAATGCGCATAGTGTAAATATTTGATAGCATAAATTACCAAGAGGTCATATAACTTGTGGACGAGACACCCCAGTCTGTCAACAAACGTCGATGCAAATATGTGATGTGTAGTGTCACAAGAACCATGTAGGCTTAGGTTCATTATTGTACTGATCTTCTTATTAGTTTTACAGTTTTATTTGATGATTAAGAATGTAAATGTTTAGTGGACACGGTCTAGAGTTCAGGTGTTGGATATTTGAAGACACACGTCCAAGTCTCGAAGATCGTTAGCCTAAGATAGTTGGCACAGTTCCATAGTTTATTTGGACATATCGAATAAGGACATAAAGCGCAATAATTATAAAATATAATGCGTTCTATGTCCTTTTGATATACTGCGCAGACGACCGTTCTTTAAGTAATTAATTATATTATTAATTGTATTAATATTCTAAAGAATCTTAAAGATTATAAATGTTACTTAATATAATGTTACTAAATTGTATTGCTATATAATTGTGTAAACATTGCACAAATTTAACGCGTATGAAAGCTCTTAAAATATTTGCATAGTTTATTGAACCTTGTCAAACAAGTACTTACATTAAGTAGTGTTTGATATTTTTTTTTATTTAATCGGATATATTATAAAATTATTTGATGACTCCAGTGAATATTGTATAATATTATTTTAAAATGTCATATGTATATTATATATAAAAATGATAAGAATACGTGTGCGATGGAATGTATCCAAAACAATTTAAAACTTACATTACCTTAAATGGACATGTCTCATTCAGAATCTAAATCAAGATGATTTATATATATATATATGATTTAGATTCTGAAAGTTAAAATGAGTTGGAACAAATAGAATCCTACGCAGTCTGAGTTATTACGATTTACTTCTAACCAGTTATTACAGACTAAACGACGTGTATAATTTATATAAAGAATTTGTATTAAACATTTATTAAATTATATTTAATTGACATTTCATTACATAATCTAAACATCGCACATCTGCTATAATTGTACTGAATTTTAATTTATATAAATAATACACAATACGTAAACTACTTCTAAGTTTCAAAGATCTTTACGAACTAAAATTTAACTTTACCAGTCATATTCATTAGAATAATAAATTTACGTGTGAATATTGTATGTGTTCTAAATGAATGTGAAATTAACAAAATACAATTGTGTAATGTCGAATATGATTAATTAAAAATATGTCTCAAACGTAACCATCGAAACTGTAATCAGACATTTGTTAAACTAATTTTTTTTAACATCTGTATCCGTTATTATTTAAGAATATAATCACATTATTTACAATATCATTGTTTTATTTATTGCCTTTATTTTAATCAAATTCAGGGTATATTTTATACGTTTTATGCACGGAGCAATATACCATAAGAAGATACGGAAATGTGTTCTGCATTCTTACCTAACGAATTTTTAATACATCAAAGATTTTTTTTTGTATTTTTCATAATCATTTTGTGAACAGACTGACATATAGATGTCATTGTGTCCTCATCTGTACTACAACAAAAGGACAGGGTCGTAATTAGAATCCAAATATTTTATCAAGTAACGACTATATGAATCTTGCATTGAAAGTAGTAACTTTAAATATTGAAATAAAATAAATTTTACCTATGCTGATCATTTGAAGGGTTTATTTAAAATTATTACAATAGTTTCATTTATATAATATTCTAAATGTTTATGCAAATATAGTTTTAAAGAGTAAATGAATGCTTAACCTTAATTTAAATAGCTGACCATGTAAAAACTAGTAGATGACCCAATTGAGCATCAGTAGGTGACCGTCCAGATGACCAAGTCACAGTTGGGGTTTTGGGACTCTTCGAGAACTCTGACACGAACTGTAGTGTTTACTTGACCTAGAGAAGTTAAATAGCCCCAAGGTGATATCAAATGTAAAGCCACAAAGGTCAACTTCTGGTGATCCCGTTGTCGGCAATAGCAGTTCGTCACTAACAGAGACAGGCAACGCGGCTGCTGATGGTTCTATTGTGGTTTGCAGAACACCGTAAGTATTGCTAGAAGCTGTCGGTTCTGATATTGGCTGAAGATTCATAGATTTATACAGGACAATAAAATTACATACGATTTAATCAGTAGTTGACTGTCTCGGTCTATTACTAGAAAATTATGATAACTTTGAGTGAGTAATGGACCGCCCCGCATGGTAATTTTTTAGATATTTTTGCATATTTTAAATACCTTGTTACCTTAAGTAATCCTAAACAAATAGAAAATCTAAATAGTTACCATAAACAAGGTAACTGGGTTCCTATTATTTTACATTTAAATAGTGTAACATTTACATTTAAATGTAGATTATGAGAAAAAAGAACACATAACCTTTCACTTTTGTAATGTTATTTATGACGTTTTTGTAATACATGTCAAGATGGTTTATAAAATCGACCTTGAAAAACTACTCCCCGACAAGAAAATTCTGAATACGTCCCTTACATCTTGCACTCAGTGTCAGACAGCTAAACTATATAGCAACGTCAAAACATAACGATGCAAGTGGTTTCGCTATTGTTTGGTAGATGGAAAACAGTAAAGTAGTAACCCTTCAACTCCGCTAATTGTCACTCATTGCTTCATAGCGCTAGGGCTTCATACAAACATCTCATTATGGCATCTCCTCTTTGTATTTGCTCCCTGGTTTTATGAGAGATCAAACCTAAAACTTCATCCCGAATATAATTTAATAGTAATTCTTCTTTTGTTTGTTGATTACTTCGATTGTAATAATGTAATGTAATTGTAACATCACATTATTAGGCTTTGACAGTCCACTGTCCACACAAGTTTAAACGTAAGTTCTTTTTTAACCTAAAACGAACACACATTTTAGTATTCTACGGTAGATAAAATAGGTATTTAATATTACATATCAATAACTGTCAGGTTGTCACTGGAGTAAAATGCAGTTGCGTTTATAACCATAATGGCAAGTGCAAAAATATTTCTATTTAAATCTTTGACCTAAGTTCCAGGCCGTCTTAGGAAAAATATTATATTTACACTGACTATTTCTGCTGCTATTTTTGAAGTTTACAATATGTACAAGAAAAGTAATGAATTATTTTTAGCAATTGTGAATTGATAAGTTTGACTAAGCGCTGCGATAATTTCCCATACCCCACTGTACACTTCACATGATCCCAATACCACACTGGCCAGATCGGTTGGTATAACAAACAACATACTACAAAGAGAAGTAAAACTTGAAATACACCCTTTTTTCTTTAGAAATGGTGTATTTCACGTTTTGTTTCATTTTGTAGTAATGTTGTTTGTGACCTTAGTGGGCTCTTACAACAGCCAAATCTTAACGCAAACATTAATACTGGGTTCTAATATTGAAATACATGCCTGTCTTGAAATATCAAATGAGCTATAAATTCAACCAAAGTCTAAGTTCATTCAGAAATTTTACCCTTATTACGACTCGGTAATGTTATTTCTAAATTCAAATCTATGATAGCGGAACCTTTAAACATTCTCATTTGTGTGGTGTATGCTAATGGCATCTTGTTTCGGCCGCAATTCTCAGTACCTACTTGTAAGACTTGCACTTTTTGCGGCACAATTCTATACCGCTTTCAGAAATGGATTTCTCCTTAACCAGGATAAAGCTAGTTTCCTTTATCTTGTAATGGTCTGCTCTTATGCAAAAGCATATGTGAAAAAGGGTATCTAGCTTAGTATTGTTGAGATTGCATTGTCTTCTCTCGATAAAGGGTAAGCAACCATCGTTACCGCGATTTTACAACACCAACCGTTGACAGATGTAATCAAAAATTTCAGGCTTATCACGGTGTAAAGGTGTTGTATAAGAGTATTTAGAAAAAAATGTATTTTAAAAATTTAACTATGAGTGTACACTTTCAAATAAGTTTGGATTTTTCTGGTGACGGTTTAATAATATGGAGTGTGACCACCCCTATCCGTGATGACGGACAGATTATTCTGTTATGAATTAGTCGGCAAATGGTATTTTGCATACCATGCCTACTTTGTAATTGACAATCCCATCACCACTCACCCGATTTATTGGAGAAATTCTTTTTCGTAACTGCATAAAATAAACCTCGCTTAAAGATAAACATAGAGCGTTCTGTATGGAATATTAATAATATATTTCAGGCATCTAACACACAACGCCATCTGGTCCCAAATAAATCAGAGCTTGTTTTTATAGGTCCTAGACAAGTGATATAAATACATACAAACTTTTTTTAGTAAGTACATACACGTTATACATAGAAATAAATTTTAAAACAAACATTTGCAGATGATACAAACATTTGGTTTGACCCGGGAATCGAACCCGAGACCTCAAGCAGTTGCATACGCTACCACTGCAACACGGGGGCAGTCATATATATTTTTAATTTTACTGGGTTTTACAAACTATCGTGATCATCAAGTTTTTTCTGTGTCCCTGGGTCACTGCAGTTTGATCTTCTTGTACAGGAATTAGTTGTGACCGTGTGGGAGTAATTAGTCCTCTCTGGAGAAGAAAAGCATAATTGGTTTAAGAATTGTCGCAAAATATAAAATGTCTTATACTCAGCGAGTGTTGACGTAGATACACCGATGAGAAGAGAGTTTAGTAATCAGGTAAATAAATGGTCATTTATAATTGGACACGTTTATTAATACAGCAACAAACATTGAACAAAGATTTGAATATAATTCACTAACAAACAATCAATATGCAACTATCTATGACATCTCAACCTGTAAATATGTGGTTGTTCTAGTTTGGATTAACCTGACTTTAAGTATTTTACGTTAACAGGGCAATAATAGTTTTATATCGTCATCGTAAGCATTATTATACTATGGGTTATATGCATAGACAACTTTATGAAAAACACGCAAGTGCCAATATAGTATCTACGTATCTAGATTGCTCACTAATAGGTATGTATTCATTTAGAAATTATATCTTTCATTCGATTAATGATGCTTTTTCAAAATAAACTGTAATACTTAAAACATCATAGATATATTTTTATGGCACGAAGTAACTTAGTGCACTGATCGTCAAAAAATATTTCATAGACATAACTAGATATAAGGGATGTCCCTAAGTTTTGTAGCAATTTGTAGAAAAGATCGCAGTCGAGGCTATATAGAAGCCAAGTTTAGAGAAAATTTACATATTCAATAAATATAACTTCGATAACGTGTCTTATGAACACTTTCTAATATTATAATAAGACTAGTCAGTAATGTCATTATCTTCTAAAATTATATTAACTTACACTAATCCTAATAATTATAAATGTGAATGTAAGTCTCACCGAGTGAGTGAGGATACCGAAGGCCCATACCACAAACCCTCAACTCAAATTTTAGTGGTATGAAAACATTTTAAGACAAATATTTAACGCGCTAAAGTGATATTATTTTTTGTATTTGTAGATGATTATAATATATGGGATACTCGCGTAATAATGACAAATCCAACAACGTATAAATCGTTCTTCTAAGGTGGTTCAGACGTTTTGTAGTTACAAGGAAAATTGGGACGGTCATACATATACACATACAAGCTAGAATACAACATTATATTAGTCTTGTCACAATTGGGTAACAACTCATTAAAAAAGCTTTAATAATTAAACGAGCACATCCAGAAGAATAAAAATATGACAGTGAATAATTAAAAAACGATAATACACTGCTTCGATTTTAAGGATTAAGTATATACAAAAGTTAGTTTCCCAAAGTGTCATCGTTCAATTACGAAATTCATAATGATCATTATTAATTAGTAGACAAAGTTCTAAAACAATTTTAGTTTATTATAAATAACTTTCTTAATCAATCTTAAACATGAGATACATATACCAATAATAACACATACAAAGACGTACATAGTGTATGTTAAATATTTATCACAATAAATGAATGACAATTCAGAACAGCGCTAATTCAATGATATTGATTCAATTTGACTAAAATGTAGGTACATATTTTTTTATTATCTGCTTAGATTAATAAACATCAATCAAATAAATTCTACTATAATTTTGCTACGAATACATTTAATAAGTCAAATGGTCCAGTAGGACTAAGTACCTAAGATCAAGAATATAAAACCTGTCCTTTACAAATATAGATAAGGAGATAAATAATGTTATAGGTATTTGCCACTGTTCGGCAGTCAAACTGAGTTTAATTGTATTGGCGTTGATTAATATGATAATTTTAGATTAAGATACATAATGATACACATACGATAACTGTTTTAAAAACTTGAATATTATAGTAGCTTCGCTTTACCCTGTTAGCGTACAGACAAATCGCCCCAAAGACTTCTTAATAATTAAAAACTCCATGTTTTCAGAACAAGCAAAATTAAATTTGTACAGGCATATATACGTGTTATGTACATTTGGCATCAGAAGAAGATCTTACACAAGTAATTCACTTCTGTAAGGTTATATACTAATAAACTCACGGACCTACTACGAATGTCTTGAATGTTGTAGAAATTGCTAAGCGCAAATAGCTCTGGTGGTTTTATATGTAATTGATCCACGTTTAATGGCCTTGTTAGGCAAACCCTCTGACTGTGTAACAAAAAAAACCCTATTATAAAGTATTAAATTTTCCGCATGATCTAGATACAAATTTTGCATTTTTTAACAGAAATGAATTTAAGGAATTAAAAAGGCGATTACAGTCACGAAAAGTCGCTTTGTTTTAAGAATTATAGTTTTATGCCATAAGCCAAGGAAAGGTAAAATATATGTTAGGTTATCTTTAAGCAGGAAAATTAAGGACAAAATCACTACGCTTTAACGTGTTCTTATTAGGTACTACTTAGTACTTCAGACCGTATTTTGGGTCTATTATAGTGATCCTGACTAGGTACTTCCATAGGACATGGGTTCGAATACCACGTTTCTAATATGTGGGTATTAATATCTCAATTCATGTTATTGCTTCGATTTACTAAAATAGTACAAGTTGTATGTTTGTGTTATATCAATGTCAAAAACATCCCATTAGCAAAAAACTGAAACCGTTTTTTAATTAAAATTTTGCCATTGCACTTTTATAAGTATAAAATTAAGTACTTACTAATATTGATGAATTGCTTCAAATAGGACATTTCCTAATAGTAAAATCTAAAGAACAATAATATATACACCCGTCTTATACGCGCTTTGATTCAAATAGACCGTAAAAACTTAGATAAAGTTAAAAATATTTTTTTAATAATATGCCTACACTCAATCCATCTTTATAACCTTTTCTACCTATCTGTCCCAATACATTTCGAAGTACATTCACTTGGATGAATGCTACCCTTTTTCATTTTGCTGAAGATTACCCAAGTGACATTTCACGAAATCCCTCAAGATCTATCTACTTATGCACAAATGGTATTATTTTTCTGTAAAGGTACGGCTACTTGAAATAATTTAATTTTAGTATAACAGTAGGCATAAAATCGAGCAATAAGATTTTGCAAGGATTCACAATCAAGTTCTTTTAAGTCTGAATGTAATTGCCCGAACAAGAAGGAGATTACATAATGATTGATATCAATTTATGTGCTCAGTACTAACCCACTCGTATTGTTCAAATTGAAATTGGTTCTGAACTACCTATATCTTTTAGGATATTATTTTCTTAAATATCTTCCCTAATGGAATATAAAATCACTTGATATTATGAAGTTTTGAATGATAAATATGTTCAAGAACAATTTACAAATTTATTGCTTTTGTGTGCTTGTTATAACTGAAAATGTTAAGTAAATTAACGCTTTCATGAATAAGTTAACGACGAATGTAAATATGTAAGATACTTAAAACAGTGTTTCATTTAGAATGGAGTAAAAGTGTTATTTATGTTTAATATCTCTCAAAAAAGCACAGAAGTCATAAGCAATGTAAATAAGATTTGCAAGTAATATAAGACCAAACACTGCTGGTAACTTATTTGGGGATAGTTAGATGAAACTAAGCAAAGAGCTGCAATGAAGAAAATTTTAAATATATTTACTATTATCATAAATGTACCTTTTTACGATAAAATATAAACAACCATATTTCTTAAATAGTGCTTGCAGTAGTCATGTACAGTGTTTTAAACAAATTGCCCTCCTAGTTATAAATCGAGCAATTTTAGATTCGTTCAGAGGTGCAGAATGAAATCTTTTTTGTAAACGGCACCTAGACCAGACGGTCGGTGGCCGCTGAAAGCAGTTCAAGGGCATTACACGACCTGCGGATAGCACTGGCATTGCCCGATACCCTCCAGTAGTACGTCAGGATTAAAAAACCAATATATAAATTAACGTGCACAATACCATTTCATTAACCCTACGAATCCTATAGATTTTGTAGTAGGCCCGTAAGTCTTTTAAGAGTGATAATATTATCTGACCAAATCTTATTTCCGTCACATTCATAACTTTTTTCAACGTCTTTTGTTTCACGCTTGAACACCATTTTCTGTAATGACCAAACTTTCTTACAACTGCGGACCGACCCATCATGGTCGACTGAGGATGTCCTTTCAGTACAACGTAAAACTTTTTATTACAAATAGGTATTATGTGCTACATTCTGACATGTTTTTTGGAAAGAGCTCAGTATTCTCGAAATGAAAACAAAAGAAAAGTCGTACTGTGCAATATTGAAATATAAATGTATAGAAGATGTGCCATAAATCTTCAAGATTAAATTTAAAATTGAAACTATGCAAGGAGATATCTTTAAGGCGTTGTCTGGAGCAGCCGTTGGTCGAGGATTTACAATGAGTCTTTCTTAGACGGTGGGTCTGCGGGCGGTACACCGGCGGCGGACATCTTGCGACGCTCAAGACGAGCTCGAGACACTGGCCGGTAGTACTGCTCGCTGCGCCGCCGTCAGCGCTCTGGAGGAGGCGCCTCCGATTCCAGCTCCATCCACAACGAGCTGATTACACGTCCTTCTATTATAGGCGGAAAACAAAAAAAAACATTAAATATCGATCGAAGTTCTGTTTTAAGTAAAATGTCACATCAGATCCCCTGATACAAGCTTGAGACGTGATGGAATTAATTTTCTACAGTAATAAAAAACGTGCTCAGTTCTTAGTTTACTCAAGAAATTATGGTCTAATTTCGTTTTTTAAGAATACCAGTAATAACACAGCTCGCTTTCCTTGAACTTGTATCTTCTAAAGTGTCTTTAATTATTCTTACTAGCTACAATATCAATAATCGAATATATTTTCAAATTAAACAGGAACAAGACACTTGATGTCATCAGACTCAATAAGACTAACGAAGATTTGAATGGTGATAAAGTAGTAAAGAGATTTTTATAATCTTCACAAATTGGTTCGGTAGTATACATACATTTTATAAAAGAAAACTGCACAAATGCCGTGAATAGTCTCTTATTTTCCTTAAAATGCGAGCATAACTGTTTGAAATCTTGTATAACAATAAGCTCATAATGTGCTCAGTGGCAAGGCAATATTCCCCAGTCGGTATTTCTGTAAAGTTGTACCGTAAGATTGAATTGTGATTGAAACTGAATTTATAATTTAAAACAACTTGCATTTACGATGACAATCCTCTACTTTGAACTCGTAACCTTAATTTACCCTACTACTAAATGTTTTAGAAACAGCACGTGAGGGAAAATTTGTGAGCTGTTACTTGAAAGTTAACGTTGTGACTTTAAGGTCAAATACTCGAACGTTTAACAGACGTATACGAGTACATGATAAAACTATGCAAAACAAAGGTTAAAAATTAAAAGTTGAAGTCTAATTGCCGATATATATTTTAACAAATTTCTAAAAGAGCATTCGTATTTGTTACTTTATCAATGGTATTCGTAGTCGGTCAATTTCTTTTAATATTTTATTTTCGTAGATTTATTAAAATAATATTTTGTTACGCTTACGAGTATTATGGGTATCGCAAATCCTCGAAATAATTAATTATACAATGTTTGCATTCTATTTTAGTTTAATTTTGACGTGTTGGCCAGTGTATTTCTATTTATTTGACAGATGTACTGTAAATATGATGAAAGATTTTTCAATTTCTATTCTGTTAAATCAAATGGATTTCTGTTATGAAATATTGTTTTTATATTACTGGCTAGCCACGCAACTTCAACTTTTTTATGGGCTTGCCTGATGGTAAGCAATTACCGCCGCTCATAGACATCCACAACACCAGAGGCTTTACAAGTAGCGTTGTCGGCTTCACGCTCTTTTTAATCATGTTCGGCTCCTATTGGTCTAATCGTAATATTAAATATCTTATCTTAGGCACGCTAGCAAAACAATAACGTGACACAAGAATTATATTTAATAGATGTTAAAAACATTAGGGTGAGTTGGGGCGAGATGAAAAAAGGGATTAGCATGCTTTTTGCAGTGAGGACAGTTTTAAACCGATAATTTGCCAAGTACTTTTCACACCTCATCCAAGGTTTGCCGCTTGGAAAGCGTGGTTGTGAGAAATGTGCAAATGTTTAACCGGAGTTTCTTCGAGTTTTTTAATCTTTCCCCGTATTATGTAACTTTAATAACAAATTAAGAACGAGTGTTATATCCCAGTACTTATAACAGTTAATGTAAAAATTTTGAGAATCTCAAGGTCTCAAGAATCGATTTTACTTCTCTCTGTTCTTCATCTTTATTAAATTCAATTTTTATTTTTACATTTTTATCTACCCAATATCACTACCTCACCACTAAGACGAATATATTGACACCACTCACATAAAAATACGACAAGCCGTTTAGGCTCTTGGGCGTGCCAAAGAAAAATACATACATACACTCGAAACATTACCCTCCTTCTTTCGCAGTCGGGTAAAAACTATGTTATTGCTTTTTTATTAATCTAATTGTACAACTATATTTACTCCGGGACAGTGATGTTTGTTATAATTGTTAAATAGCCCAATTATATTATCTTTTTTGTAAAATATATTATGTAACTTGTTCTAAACAAATAATTATATCGCAGGCGTACAAATAAAACTCATCAAAAAAATAGTGTCATTTTACCTCATCCTTCACGCAGCTTCTTTTCTTGTTTTACTATTGTTCTTTCTCATTTTCTTTAGAAAATCTTATTACGTTTACTTACACTTAGAACTTTCTCGTAGATAAATACTCGTATAAGTAAATTAAGAACGTAGCACGTTACACTCCCAACTTAATTGTATTTATTAACTTAGAATAAACTTACTCTTTACCATTTTCAGTTAAATTCTAAACTTCTATCTAATTTACAATTAGAAATGAAATTTATATTTATGTAATTTAGTATCAATGAATTTAATTTCTCTATCTATTACATAAATCAAAGAATCGTGAGTCACGTATATAATTGTTCGCCAAGAGCCGAACAATTATAAGAGGCCATGTTTCTTTTCTTGCAAGACTTATGTTCTTAGTGAATGTACCTACTCTTTGTCTCAGAATGATATACAGCTCCACAAAGGCTCTCTTATCCTATATCAATTGAACGTATTATTTATCGAAGCTCTACTAAAGCCAACATGTAGCCAAAACGGCTCATATTATCAACCATCGAGCGTCACAAGTGTTTGTCCGAATGAATACGTATTGATAGTAAATATTGTGTCTCGTATGAGTCGTAAAAGCGAGTTCACAGAATATTGCCTCTCATAGGGACCGCTGAAGTCCTCATTGTAACGATAATGTAATTATGTACGTACGTGAATGACGATATATACTCATAATTGATTAATATCAAGACTATCTGTTGATTTTTCTTGTAAATGCGTGTATTAAGGTAGGTAACAATAAACTGGTATTTAATAAAGGCTAGCGGCCACTACCTTTCCGATATATCATCGGAAATAAACTATTTTCCTTAAGGGCACGTGCGCATCACAAATCACGTTATTGAGGCACGCAAAATAGTGATTAATGGTCCATTAGTTTCCCCTCTCTTTGTTTTATCACACAACTTTTGTCCAAAATGAACTAACCCCGATCAAAAAACTTTAATGGCAGTAAACCACTAATAGCTAGAGTTTTCCGTATATTGTTTTATAGTTCATTACAAGGAAATATTGTTTTAACTGGGTTATTACCCCTGAACAATACTGAACAGATTCGTTAACAGTTCTCTATATAACTATCCCAATATTCTGTCAATGTGTCTGGCTGTTGGCCAAACCCGAAACAATTGCCATATTCAGAAAAAGACTTCCATTCAATAATACATATTAGTCGACGAGAAAATGTATTTTATTAATATTTTTCATAGCAAAATAATAGATAATGCGAAGTTTTACGAGTTAGATATTCTCAAGCTCACGTTTATTTTATGAGATGAGTTAAGTTGTTTACAAACAGAATATGAATTCTATGCAAAACCACATTATTGAGTTGAAGAAATTAAGTTGAATTTTATTCGTCACGATACAAATTGAACAACAAGGTTAATACACAGTACGGGGACATGACACAAATGGCTTTAGCACAAGTTATTATTTGTGGCCGAGACATTATGACACAGATAAAAATCTATTGCTACTAATACCACGAAATACTTTATTTATGATAATTTGTAAATGTGTTTATGTAATTGAATAAAGTTACAAATATAACTTATAGAGGTCCTTATTACCGATCATAAATAAAATATTTGATCCAAGTAAGTGGCTCCCTGGAGTAACATTGCAAGTTTCGACTTTGAACATACAAATGAATTTTGACAGATAAATATATGCGATGAATAAACGTATGAACTATGGAAGTATAATTGCCCTAATTGATCTAATAAGATATGAACTTAGAAAAGTCACATGCGTATTTATTTGTAGTTATGCTATTATTTTATTTAATTAATTTCAACAGCATGGTGATTGGTGGCAGTGCAAAAGGGCAAGGCGGAAAAACTTATACCTATATGTGTTTCTGACAAATATATTTATAGTAATATGTATTAACATGTTTCATTAGACCTTTTTGTCATAATGTCAGTAATTTTTTTTACACAACTTAATAAAGGTACCTATTAAATGGATGCGGTCCATTTTTTTCGGTTATAGTTAAATTGATTGCTCTAGTGTCTAGTGACTGTTTGCCTGAGGTGGTAGAATAAATAATTGTGTGATGCACACGATAACTTTTTCTGCATCCAGGTGTAATTTTAAGTTTATAATTTTTTTAATTTTATAAATAGCTAGATAAACTCCACTTATTTCGCTAAAGACAGTTATGTCAATGTGTCTAGGTACTATAATTCTCGTATCATGTTGTTGCTCACTATGAACGCAAAACTGTTAATACCGGAAAGATTTATTTACTTTTTTATATAAAGTACTACCACATCATACATATTATACTTATAACTAATTATAATAACATGTGGGATTGTATCTAATATGTATGACAATTGATTAAGATTTGACGACTTGTTATGAGACCTTTACCACATTTTCCATTTTGATGCTGCAGACTTTAATATCAATGTTATCAATATAAACCAAACCTCTAAACGCACAAGTTAAAGCTTGAATATGAAATATTGTATTTCTGATGAAAGTTACACGATTACGGTTTGTTGAGATGCAATATATTATCCTATAACATATGAATATTCTTTCTATGTATGCCATTTTTCCAGTCCGGTATAAACGGACATGATTCATGAGACTTTGAGTCACTCGTTCCTACTTTGTTATTAAAATTACAGAACACGGGGAAAGATTAAAAAAACTCGAAGAAACTCCATTACTTAAACATTTACACATTTCTCACAAACACGCTTTCTAACACACTTAACAAGATGTCAGTCTTAAAACTGTTCTCACTGCAGAAAGCACGCTAGTCCCTTTTTTATCACACCCCAACTCACCCTAATATTTTTTAATGTCTATCTACCTATCTAAATATATAAAAATGAATTGCTGTTCGTTAGTCTCGCTGAAACTCGAGAACGGCTGGGCCAATTTGGCTGATTTTGGTTTTGAAATGTTCGTCGTAGTCTACGGAAGGTGTAAACGGTGAAAAAGTAAAAATAACTTGAAAATTCAAATGTCACGTGTACGAAGTAGCGGGCATAGCTAGTTAGATATATCTTGAATCTTGAAACTCGCAGGCTGGGTTTCCGCAACTCGACGACTTCAGTGTTTACTAGTTAGATATAATTTTTGTATCACGTTGTTGCTCACAATAAACTTCGAAACTATCTAACCGATATTCACGTTATTTTTAAATGTGTGTGTGTTGCTGGCGTGCTTATGCGTAGGATAGTTAACATCACGCTTAGACTAATAGAAGTACATAATTGAAAAGATACTCAGATGAAGTTGTGTGGGTCAGCTGGTGGTATTGAAAATGTGGTTGCTGATACGGAAAAGACTCACATATTTTATGGATGTGAAGTATTTCAAAGAACAATTATTGTAAATATTACTAGAGTAACACGTTGATTCTAACCCCATAATAATTCTTAAATTGTTGTCTGGCTCTTTACCTCTGTATTAAAAAACCTAGACTCGAAGTCATATCGTGTCATATATTCATAAATTTCTGTAACAAAGAACGGGGATGAAAGTTTTTATTTATTTATTTGTGTGTGTATTTGTGACCTGCGCTAAGTATTGTTCGTCAAACCCCATATAGGATATCACTTCGTGTGACCTACAAATTGTTGCTTTTGTGTTCGTTTTATGTATGTTTGTAGCGACACAGGCATATTCTAAGCAAGCGAGTTGTCTTTAAAAGAAAGCAAATTGTGTACATTAATGTAATTAAATACACATTTTAATTTCTGTTTGTAAACCAATTTGAAAAATGATTGTTACAGACATAATTTGGGGTGTCTTCACTTCGAGAAAAGCAATATGAACTGGGCATAGAAAACAGATAAAAGTGATGGAAGCAAACGAGGCGGCCCCCTATTTAATTTCCTTTGGTCGGGGGAAACCTTTATTATGCTCCTGATTGCCACAGGGAAAATAAAAAGCGTGTCAGAGATGAGATGTAATGCAATCAAAAATATTTAGTAAGAGCTTGTTGGGATGTCGATTGTCTTGGTATTCTAGAATAAGTCGCTAATAAGGTTGTTTTGTAGATACTATATTATTTTAGGATATTTAGCATTAAACGCTGTATTCACTACTAGTGATAAAATATATAGGTAATGTATATGTGTTAGTTTGTTGCGACAAATTATAATTATGGTAATATGCAGTGAGCCTAAGTATTTATATGTGTATACAAATATTGGTAGTAAGTACTATGTTGTAATAATGCAAGGAGGAGTAAACTATGCAGCATAATATCACAGCAATGAGATGGGAAACTTGAAACAAATCGTGAACCAGCCGGCCTGGTCAGGGTGGTATAGTATGCCAAAGTCACGTTTCTAGGAGAGGCATATGTCTAGCATTGGTTTATAAAAGGCTGATGGTGTGTGAAGCGTTGTCAGATATTATTTTTATAATTAACTAGCTGACCTGACAGACTTCGTTCTGTCAGAAGATATTGACATGTTGCAGTCCAATATAATAAATAAATAAACAAAGCATTTAAAGTTTTTTCTCTCCATAAGAACCTTCCTTGTGCGGTAATGAAAATGTTTAAAGTATCAACCGAATTGGTCAAGTGGCTCTCGAGTTTGCGCTCAGCGGCATAGTTGGCAATTCATTTTTATTTATATTGTTTTGTTAAGAAATCTTGTGATTAGTAGATGATAAAAATAACCTACAAACATTCGATATGACAAAGGTGTAAATTGTGTTGTTGTATTTTTGAGTATTGAGTATTTTTAGTTTGTAGTATTGAGAAATAAAATACAACACTGTGTAACAGTACGGCTTAACCACAATACGTTTAAATCATCATCAACAACCAATTACGTCCCACTGCTGGGCTCGGCCCGGGATTATTTAAAGACGTTTAAATATATTTAATGTAATGTATTGTTATGGCCATCTCCAATTCGAGCAGAAATACACCGTGTCTACTATTTTACTTATAGATGTAAAACCTTTGTAAGTTTATGCTTAGTGAGCAGCAGCGATGTGATTGATTGACTGTAAATATCCCGTGGTATCTAAATTCCTAACAAATAATATACTTTTTTTATTAAAGTGATCGTTTTGTCTTTCTAAATCTTCATACACAAAAAATTAAATATTCATATTGACAAACAGTTGTCTGTCCCGAGACGGGGTGTACTTTATGTCCGTTGCTTCAATATTTGTTAAATACAGTTTCTCTTAAACAAAAGTTAGAACTTTCTAGAGAACAAAACCAACATTTATATTCATTTCACACAGATCCAACCTTTTTTGATATTCAAGCTTACTAACGATACTCCTACATCTACCACATTAGAAATACTCGTATATAAGAGATTGAAGCTTACCCGGTTTCTCTTCAGCCTCCATCTCCTGAGACTCAGGGGCCTCCGTGGCTTCTTCAATGCAGCTCTGTTCATCAGGGAATTGGACATGTTTCTTCACAGCAGAACGACTCGGCTTCGACAGTACAGAAACTGTTGAGAGAAATATACGTATCTTACTCGTACTTAGTATTAAACTCAAATTTTGTATGAATGTTTGTTACTCTTTCACGCAAAAACGGCTGAATGGATCTGGATGAAGTTCGGCATAGAAATAAATTTATAGCGTGCAGTAGCATACAGGTTACTTTTCATTCCAAAACAATGTCGTGTTCTCGTGGAATGAGCATGTATTGGTTTTTGAGAACGCAACCTTTATTGTTAAGTTGGTTCAACCATAGGTACCTACTTGTAGTGTTTGGTTGGCAAATTTTTTTTCTTCCATTTTTCTGATGCAATACGGATTATTTCTACACAGTTTTATTTAATAATCCACCTTACTACATAAATAGCAAGTTACAACAACAACTATTCATTACTATCTATGAAGGTGATATAATATATCTTATCTCAAACGTGAAGTTAATGGAAATAGTTGTCCAAACATAGGCTAATAGGATAAGTTTATCCAATAACCGTCTCCAATCATTCAATTTCATATACAAGATCCGACTAATTTATCGAGAAGTTAACTTACTCCGTCAAAGGCACCTTTACTCAAATGTAAATATTCACCTTTGCTTAAAGTTATTGAATCGTGAAATATATTTAAAAGTTTTACAACTGTTTTCGCATAGTGCATCTTATTAAATGCCTTCTTATATAATGGGCATAAATATATTCACCGTGGGAGAGCTATGCTTCGGCATGAATGGGTCGGCTCGACCGGAGTGATACCACGGCCTCACAGAAAACCGGTGTGAAATAGCATTTGCGCTGTGTTTCACCGAGTGAGTGAGGATACCGGAGGCCCATACCCCAGCCCTTCCCCCCATTCCCTTTCCCATCCCCTTTCCCATCCCCCAAAGGTCGGCAACGCACTTGTGACGCCTTTGGTGTTGCGGGTGTCCATGGGCGGCGGTAATCGCTTACCATCAGGTGATACGTCTGCTCGTTTGCCCACTATTTAACAAAATATATATATATATGTATTGATAAGATATGACAGGTATTTGGTAATCAGATGAATAATCATTAATTCACACCACCACCATTATCAATAAAGAATACGATAGTAAATATAGAAGTACCAATTCTTTTACGAATAGTCTATAAAACTAAATAAACCTTTTCAAATCTTTTTTGTTTTATAAACTGTGTAATTGAAGAGAGTCGCAGTTTGGTTATTGGCATTAGATATTTATTTTTCAATACCTAATACAGTCATGTTCACATTGCCTCACAAGTAGCATTACTATACGAAACCTTCATGTTCTTATACCGTTTTTATGGAACAATTCTATTTTACAATATTAGTTAACAGTACAGTATAAAACAACGTAGACATCTAAAACACAAAAATACAAAATAATTCCTGCCTTTGATTTTTATGTAAATATTTATAACTTTTTCGGGCGGTAGCGGCTTTGTTCAAAGGTCCAATCGACATACAGTCAGGTTGTAGAATATATTATTGTACAACCTTTCTTAAAATCTTGACAGTAAGCTTTTGTTTATTTGAAAGCGCGTATTGCGGCTTATATTTATGGAGCAACACTACAGAAATTTTCTTTTGTTTTATTTTGTTTTAAATCGTAATTACAGTATGTTTTCTTAGATTTGTTTTGTTTGCTCTTGATTACACCGGTTTTTTGTTAGGTCTCTGGCAGCTCCTCTCCTTCTCCAAGCTTCTTTGGTTGTTTCATAATTAATTTAAAGATATTAAGTGTGTAAGGTAAAATATAATGTCTGAATTAGTTCAAGCTTAACAATAAAAATGTTTTATTTTAACCGTACTCGTTATGGTGAACGATTACTTATTTTATTTACATATATCCTCCTTTGTACGTGTATAGTCGAAAAAGAACAAACAGCCGTTATATTTTTGAACAGTCCGTATACTTATAGAATACATCGAGCTTCGAACTGCAGTATTATTACTATATGTATAGTAATGCCGAAATTTCGAAAGATTTTAATTAATTAAAACGGAACCTACTGTTCTCTAACTATTTTTTAAAAGTAAAACCTATTTTAATTTTTTCACCGAGGGAGAGCCACGTTTCGTCATGAATCGGCCAGCTCGACTGGAATGATACCACGGCCTCACAGAAAACTGGTGTGAAATAGCGCCGCGTTTCACCGAGTGAGTGAGGATACCGGAGGCCCATACCCTAACTCCTCCGTCCATCCCCCTCCCCATCCCCCAAAGGTCGACAACGCACTTGTGACGCCTCTGGTGTTGCGGGTGTCCATGGGCGGCGGTAATCGCTTACCATCAGGTGATAAAGCTGCTCGTTTGCCATCAATTCCATGTGTAATGTGTAATGGAGCGCTACAAGTGCATTATAACTTTCAACAATTGTAGCATACATCTTCAAAGAAGTTTTGCAAAGTTTATGTATGCTGCAATTGTCAAAGAAATTTTGCAAAGTTTTGTAACATGTATTGTGCCATGTTTTCTTAGTTTACTTATGCGATGTCAACACAAATGAGTGCAACTATATGCCATGTATTTCGTGAAACTTTTGTACAAAATGAATTGCTTAAAAACTGTAGTTTCAATAAAATTTTAGATTCTAAATTTCTCCAATGTAATTTATACTCTCGATTGTCGGCACTTGATGAAACTTGTTGAAATACATAATAGAATTAAACTCACTTGTTTCGCCCTATGGCATAATCAAAGGTTACTTTTGTAACCTACTAGTATCTTCTAAAATATTAAATCGTTTATACGGTATTTTCTTTTCGTCTTTTTCTTCAAAAAGTACCTCCTAATTTTAATAAAGAACACTGTGTTACTTGCACAGGGGTTCAGACCCCAACTTCATTAACTACATTAAGTATTTCTATATAATTAGAAAAAATCAATAACACTTTTGGCTCGACCCAAGATTCGAACCCGAGACCTGTTGATTGGCAGTCGCATACTTGAACCGCTAGACCAATGAGGCAGTCAGATCTACATAGTATTGAATACGTAAACTGTCTACGTGCTTACACACTAAAAGCTACGATGACGAAATCCTAAGAGGCCGTTGGTTGTTAATGAACAATTAAGTACGATCGCTGTTTCATTATCCATCTTCCATCTATATATTCCAATTAGTCCAGAATAAACGTGTTAACAATAGTTGATGAGACGAAGGCTCACTAGCGTACCATTATTTAGTTACTTATTAAGTAGATATTGTATCGTCTAGTGTTCTTAAATAAATTATGGGTTTGTTTGTTCGCCAGAATAATAGTGGAAAGCAATTTTCTTCTATATCGATAAGCGCAATACCCAAACGAAGTTTATGGAATGGTTTTCGCGAATCATACGATTATATCACTTTGATGAGTAATGCGAAGTATTTATAGTTAACACACTATTCACCACTTTGGGTGAAGGACTACGTGTCCTTGTCCTCCTTGTCTAATCGGTTTTAGCAACTAAACTTCTCTATAGATAAGGTATACTCACGAACTCAAAATGTTTGAACTTTTGAAGTTATTCATTAAAGTTAAAGGTGTTATAACTCTCCTTGAAATTTCCATTTGCCGACAAAGAGACGTCAAATTAAAATTATGATTGTGTTTTAGTGTCTAGACCCACAAAAAAGTACACGCTAGACACACGTTTTGAGAATAATGAGGGATTTAGCTGCATAATTACAGAACGTCTGTCACAGATTTCTACAGTTTCTACCTACGACTAGACAACCAAAGCTTTTTACCATGACAAAACCACATGTACAAAATCCACAACAAACACAACTTCTGACTAACTTCTTAATTGTAAAATACAAAATTTAAACATTTCTGACAAAGATTTCATTAGATAATGTTATAACAGAATAAATGGAACGAGTTAGCTAGGTACTGTAATTAATGCTGAGATGTAATCTCTCTTCGGGGAGTTGTAACCTAGATATATATAAAGTAGCTTCTATATTAACAGTCCCTGTGGTATTGTACAGAGTCCCCTTTAAAGGACTACAGGGATACGAATGCTCACGGATTTCTCTTTGAAACGATAGGCTTTTTTTAGTTCAAAAGTTATATGGTATATGATCATTGCGTCTTACTGTGCGGAGTTGAAGGGATCTTTTAAAGAATTGAATTGATAAAAGTAGGAAAATTTAAAAAAGTTTATTCCATTTCGTGACATACGAGCCGTCTAAAGCACTACACGTTTAAAGGACATTAGTACTGCAAAGGAAAAGAAGACCTGATTCTAACACTTTACGAACTCGCGTCTGAACACCTCTTTTCTGAGAAGAGGCCTATGTCCAGCAGCGGATATTTTTTTTCTATGATAATCCTACTAAAATTATTCTACACTGCCTGATGGAAAGCGTGGTCACCATCCTCAATGCGAATGCGTACAGAGCAGTATGGTGACCCACACTATGACGGCCTAGTGAGATGCTTTTTCACGCCCCGCTTAAAGGACCCGGGATCATAATGGGAGGGAAACAAGTGCGGTGGTAGTGAGTTTCATGCTTTGATCACTCGGCACAGGAAGGAAAAACTGTAAGTCCATCACTCTAAAAATGTGACTTCGAAGGCCAGCACGTGTTGTCCTGTAGAGGGAGGAAATCTTAGTTCATAACTACTGTTGCTCTAGGTCTCTGTACCGATAGGAATATTACTCTATTCTAGCATTAAGTGTAGAAGCGTACCCGTATGCAATCATTACTCTAGCGCCCATTAGAAAGCGTAGCAAAATCAGTAAGCCTGCGCGCTTACTTCATTAAAAGTGCCCCATTTTTTTTCTGGGTTGAAATGTCGTACTCGAACCGACTAAAACTGCGCGGCATCTCGGGTACTAAATGCCGGGGAACCAAGTGCACACTAGAAACTCCGGACTCCGACGTACCACCTACGATTTGTAGATGGCCCCCTCCTGTGTGGAAACTCCAATGTTCCCGTTACTGTCCCCCAGGGCGCGCACGCTCCACAGCGTCCGCGCCGCCATCCGGGGCTGCTTCTGCTAGGATGATGAGGCCAGGCTTGCGCCTATAGAGGACGGAGTTCGTTCTGTGATCTCTGACGCCTAAGTCGGCTGCGGTACCTGGCCCATTCCCAGGGCTGGTTTAAAGTGCGATCGTGTGCACCGCACACCCTGATCTATAGGTGAACATGCCTCTGACAGTGTGGAACAACTTCTACTTGTGCATTGAAGATTCGATTCATCCTTTAAATTAAGTTTTTGTAGTATTACATGAAAGCCATTTCGCCAGTGATAGTGGGAAGACCTTACATACACCTTACACACGACACGACAAATAGTAAAGCGATGCTAGAAAAAAAATAACTGGATTATCTATTGTATAGGTAACGTGAATAGATAAAACTATGTACAATCAAATACAAATATTTGAATAAAATACATGTTCTGAAAACAGTTTATAATAAATATCAAGACATATTGCAGAACTAAAATTTGCAAGATGAGAGACCAAGATCTTATGCTGTAACATGACACTAAGTGGTGTTCGACAGCATCACTTAATTCAAGGGCCCGTTTCCTTCCCGTCGTTGATTGTTAGCTTAACCTAATGCTTAGCCCATGGTGTGGCAACCTTCTAATATTTATAGTACATAGCTTATGTCGTTAATACGTTGTTGATTTGCTTGTATGATGAAACTAACATTATAATCTATAAATTAATACGAGAACCAAAAATGTTATACCCCTTTTACGAAAATTTAGTAAACGAAGGAATATGAAATTTAGCACAGTTAAGATAGAGGAGGAATGCAGATAGCTAAAATATAATTACATTGAAATGAATTATGGTCGAATATAGATCACTGGACGACCACTAGTCTATGATACATTTATAATAATAATAATATCAATTTATTTGCATAAATGTGGTACAAAAGATGGTAAAAAATAAAAATAGGCATGATACACATTTCACCAGTTATAGGCATGCAAAAATAGTGTTGCAGTCTTTCGTACAATAGTTAATAAATTGCTGAAACCAAATTAATTGCCAAATTAACAATAACTAATTAACTATTACTAAAACAATTAAAAAAAATTACTTGTAACGTTTTGAACATATTTACAAAACTTACAAAAATAATGACAAAAGATTTGTATTTCGAATAAATACACCAGAGAAGTATTGAACCAGTCAGGCAATTTTTTTCATTAGTTTGGGTAAGATATCTCTACAAAGGTTTTAATGTGTAACCCAAAATATAGAAATCAAGAACAAGTTTAAAAAAACTATAACTCGGTTACATAAAAACTTTTGATAAAATTTATAACAAAATGTCAACCGACCATTATCGCATACGCATACGCATCTAAGGACAGTAGACACCTCATTTATTAAAAAAGTTGAATTGTAGTTTAGGTCTTACGGTGCCACATATAAAAATACGCGCATCGCTCGCCAGGACTGTTAACTAATCTTTTTTTGACTTCGCTGTAGTCGAGTAAAGATACAACTAGCTGACCGATCGACTAACTTCGCATGTGTTTCTCAAAAGGATTTTTTTCCCGCCTTTTTTAGGCTCTAAAGTGGTATAGCTCTAACTGGGCCGCCTCACCACACCACACCACCTACTGGAATAACTTGGGCTACCACACTAAGAACAAAACCCTACTAGAATCAGTAGTTCCTAAAATTTGCGGGTTCCTAAAGATTTAAATACTCTTTACTACTATAATTATTATTAGAGATAGTAAAAAAATGTAATTAGTGCATTAGTTAGGTTAACTATGACAGTAGGAATTGACACTAATATATATATATATATTATTTTTAACATATTGCTGTGTTAATACGTTATACATGTTAACAACATCAAGTTCGACTTCATTTACAGCGTTATCTCACACTTTCAGTTTTTAGTTATATCTATTGAGCGTATTTATGTAAGCATGTAGCTGCAATCTTTAAGATGTAACGAATTTCATGTAATTTAATAAAATACTACTAACTATTTGTGTCTCTCTTTTTTCATTTTATTTTTTGTAAGTGAAAACTTCTTTAGATGCATTGATCACTTTTTGGGTAAATAAAAATATTGAAACTCGCTTAATCGTCACCAAACACTATCCATGAGCTATATATACTGTGTTACCTATGTGTACTTTTTGGAGTTAACAAAAACCGTAAAAACTAGCGTCGCCGCCCGCTTAAATTGGTCATTGATACTTATTTACAAACCAAAAATAATTAAAAAAAAAGGTAATATCTCGACGATACAATTATCAAAATACTTAGTTTTCATTTCTATCGACAGTCCCCAAAGACTGCTCCGCATTTATTTTAATTTTCTGTTGTCTGTTATTTATGCCTCATGTGTATTGCTGTGCCAATGTTTATATCATTAAATATACTAATGAGAATTAACCAGTACACCTAATAGGTACTGAATCTACTCGTAATTCGATTAATGCGATAGTATTCACCGTGCATACGTAAACAGTCACAATAATTACAAAAAGTAAAGTGCTAACGAAGCTTAATGATCTAAAAGGTAACTCCGCGACTTTTTTGAACTAATAACCGTGATTAATAAGTTGAAACCGCTAATAAATACCATTCGTGTGTGAATGTCGTGAATATTTTACTTCGTAGTTGAGAATGACTACTGCGACAATAAGATTTCATCAGTTTTGCGGTAAACCAACCAAATTATAAATGTTTTTATACGTTGTACTCTTATTTATCTTATTACGATTACATTGCTACAATATAGGATAGTGGAACTTAGTATAACAGTGAAATGTGAATAGCTTTACAGGTTGCACGGTTACAAATACTTTAATCTTAGGACGTTAGACTAATAAAATTGTGTACCCAAATCGTTTCTATTTCGCATAAAAAATAATTTAATAAAAATAGTGATGTTTTTTTAGGCTTTATAACTTATTACAGTTAAAGTTAGATATGCTTACAATTTTGTTTGTTTGATTAGAGTTTTGTTTCAGCTTTGTTTTGTTAAACAATGAAATACTTCGTATATACAGGGTGTAAAAAGACGACTACCGAAAACGAAAGGGGCTGATCCAGCACCCCAAAACTTATTAAAAAAAACAAACAGTTGTCTTTAAAAAAAATTGTAGCTTGAAATAACAATGTGTCAAGATTTTTATTAATTTCAGAAGCCAGCAATGTACAACTTAACGCGCCCGCGCGCTCTATCGCGGTCATTGCACTCACCCGGCCAGCTGTTTTGATATTAAAATACATTACTGTTTTATTGATTTTCTTTGTTTTTTGGTTTTCTAAATGAGATAATTAGGTAGTTTGGGTCCTGTTATGTTTTACTATGTGTATGTAAGCAGAAAAAAACATAAAACGACTTAGATAAATTAACATTTTTTTTGAGTTTTTTTTTCGCTAAACCTATTCAGTATCATGGTCTGATTGCAACCCCCAAGTTTTCGGTAGTAGTCTTTTTACACCCTGTATATTACTACTCCGACAATATTGAATTGATAATTATTGATAGTTAAATCATAACATAAATAAATGTCCGCTCTTGTCGAGCCGGGAAAGGCCATTATGGTATTATAATGAATAAATGCTGTTATGCTTCACGAATAAAAAGGGCAAACGTGAGAATCATATTAAAGTACCTAACTTAACAATAACCGCGGGTAATACAACTTGGCTCAGCTAGTATGTTTTAATTATAAAATGTAATATTATAATAGTGTTAATACTACAGTCTGTTATAGTAGTATGTCATTCTTCTTCAAGCATCAGGTACTTAGCAAAAAGTTTGCGACAAGTGTAGTATTTCTATTTCAATCCTTTTTGCCCGCGGTTTCACCTGATTATCTATAAGGTAAGAATAGCCTATATTCTACATCTAGAATTAAATTATCCTCCATGCCAAATTTCATGGAAATAAGTGCAGCGACGACAGACGAACGCACATAGTTACTTTATAATTTAAAATATATATTAGGACGAATTGCCGTTTTCCACCTCCTGGTAAAGTCTGTGATTTAGGGTGGACAGCCGTTTGAATTTATGAGGAACTGCTGAAACTGGCTCTAAGAGTTGTAAAATAGATCTACTAACCAATGGCCTTCGAAGGAGCTTCAGAAAATTCTTCAGGGTCACAACGGCTTGGCATCGGTTTGCCAGCGGAACGTCGGCGTCCACTGATAGCCGAACTGGTGGTGGTAGTATGTTGGGCGGTGGCTGTGTATTGTACGGCTGCAAGCTGCAAACAAAATATTTACTATTAAAGTAGAAAAGTTATATGCTAACTATAGAAGAATTGGGTAGGGAGTAGCCATAAGCAGACGTTGCCCTCTGTCGAAGCCCAAATGATCCTTCGAATTCCACTGTTGTAACATAGAATGTATTTAAGTGTGTGTGAAATTGTGAATGTTTTGTTTTAAACGTTATTCGTGGATTCGTAGTAGCAGGTGATTGTTTTTGTATGCGAGTCCAAAATGTGTATGTGTGAAGATCCCCTCCCCCTCCCGCCGCAAAAAACAGACTTTTTTGTCTCCAAAAATGACGTTACAGCTACTCCCCTGCTCCGATTCACCGGCCCGTGTTGCTCTATATTGAACAAATCATGTTTTTATTAAAATTTTGTTATTAAACAAGACTAGTAATTTTGATAATCTAATTTTTTATGAATATTTTATATTACAAATATTACATTCTTAAAGTACACAATTGTCTTAACTCCAATATTATAGAATAGCGACATAAAACTACAAGTGAGTTTTATGTCAAGAATGTTTCTTAAACACAATTCATTTCACTAAGCGAGCATTCTTAGTGTCTGAAGTTTTCGCGTATATTACCGTGGACTGCATTTATTATATAACTAATAAATGAAGACGACTAATTTTACGTCTTATTAATTTTGCTTATTCGGTAATGATTTCCATCAGGCAGAGTAATTTTGGCAGGGTCATTTATGACTGTAATAAGTTGGTTTGTTTAGAAATTAAGGAATAAAGAACGAAAAACAACATAATACTTTAAAACATCGCAAAAACTGAAGCAAAATGGCAAAGAATAATTCTATTGACCGAGTTCTTAATATCAATGATAGCTAAGACAAACGAATTTTCGGTTAATCAGTCGCCCACCTAAATAATTTGTGGAATATTAAATTGCCAAGTTTTCTAGATTAATTTGCGAGATATTAGCTCCGTTACATGGGTTATCGTTGTCCATCCAATAGCAATTATCGTAAAAGAAAAGGCAATTACGTTATTGAGGGTTATGAATAGCAGAACTACGCTTAGATGCTGTACATCTATTGAATGAACGGAAATTGATGTTTGTTGGGCCATAAAAAATATTAAAAACTCTGTAGTTACCGTGTGTGATGTGTAATCAATCAATGTCAAGCTTATATTGTAAAGGAAAATTCCGTCTAGGTCTTTGTGAAACTTCCACTGTCACTTGTAAATTGAAATCATACTTGTTTTTTACAAAGTTATATTTTAGTACCCAAGTGCTCTAGTGACAATGCTATTTGCGTTTTATAAATATATTCTAAAACCTTTTAATTCTCATTTGGAAAAGTTTTATTAATTTTATTTACGATTTCTTGATTTTACTTGAAAGGAAAGAAGACTAAACTACACCCTAAAAGCCGTTAAAGTAGTAGAGTCTGTTAAACAAGATTAACTAAATCGTCACATTTACTAGACCGTTACGGTCAGTCTTGAGTATGATGACGACAGGTTTATGGACATTTTATCAGTCATGTTGAAGCAGTGATAAAGTATTATTTCAAGCAATGACAATAATTTTCTTTTATCCTGTGCAGAACACAATGTAAGTCTATTGAAAATACGAAAATACCTATCTAATTGAAGAGATAAGTATCTTAAAAAACGAATTTACTGTAAAGACAAAAAAAAACTAATTTATTGTAAAGATAATACGAAATTCTTTATCACGAAATTTAATGACACACGCCTATACCACCTCAGGTAATATCTTATTGAAGAATGTTCAAAATGTTCAAATTATAAGTGCAGTCTTCTTAAGAGTTCTTTGAAGTCAAATACAATATAATAATATTCCTTTTACAGAGTAAATAATAAAATTCGCAATTATATATGTGGGCACTTTTAAAATACAATATTTTTGTCAACTTATCTTTTAGATTGTTTTATAGTGTTGTACCCCTAAATTTGGAGGAGCTAAAAGGAGGCAACGCATTTATGACTCTTGAGTAGTCACCTAGCCTAGCCTGATCGCTTACCTGATATTAGGTTTTTATACTAATAAAAACATTAAAACTCACATTTTGTCATCATCATATTCCTAGCCTTTATTATTCCCAAGTTTATTTCTAGTCTAGTCGGCTCCTAGTTCAACCAGTTTTACCTGAATATCAATTTTTCCACGGAGCGACTGCCATCGGGCCTCCGCATCCTTGAGGGTGAATTGAATTCGAAGATTGAACTAGTGGTCAGTATGTTTGAGGGCACTGACTTTCCAATATGGATTGCCACAGATGTTCACGACAACCGGGACCGACAGCTTAACGAGCTCTCCGAGGCGTGGGCGGAAAATGCCGCCATCTTCCATACTCCGAGTTGCTATTAAGTTTTTCTTGTAAGAAAAACCCAACAGCAGTCCGACGCGGGAATCGACTTCTTGATCGGTAGTCGCTTACACTAACCACTAGACAAACGAGGCAGCCATTAAATTTCACATTTAAATAGACATACTAGTGAACGGAGTCGCAGGCAAATCAATTTCCTTATCTAATTTGGCATAAGTAGGACTAAGAAATGTAAAATTGTCTTCACATTTGAACGTACAAAAATTTATTGAAATGAGCAAGTTATTTCGCGATAGTTGAAAATACATCAGAGACGATACAAACAAATACTCGGTGAAAGACATTAAACAATCAAGTAGGTAATAATATATACTATACTTGTAATAAGGTCTGTATAATCTGGACTTTAAAAAAGACGATGATCCCTGATTTTCTTTTGTCCTTTCTTCTCAGTGAATGCACAAGGTTTCATGTGACCCAATTGCAGAATAAATGATTTCATTTCAGTATTCATAATTTGAAATAAAATAAAACATTAAAACATTTTTTTCGAATTTATATTACGTTGACATAATACATACATACATGTTATGTACACCCAAAATTTTAAATAATATAAAGTCAATTTTAATTTAGTATATAGTATAGTAATAACCAGAAAGTGTATACACTTTATACGTCATACTAAATGCAATTAGATTTTGTTAGATATATATTGCATATTCAACTATTTTATATTATATAATTCCTAAATATTTACATAATGTAAAGAAAGCGGAAGACATACGTAAGTAGAAAAAATGTAGACCAAATTCAATTGTTCATATTTTATTATACATTCGGTTTGTAATAAAAAGTATCTAGGAATATAAATAACATCAAATTAACTAAAAGTATGTACATATGTGATAATATTTAGCTTTTTAATTTTAACATTACCTCTAAATATAACAGAAGCTAATTAATTTTAATTCAAGAAATAGTGATAAGGCTATTGAAATGTGTAATTTTCAATAGCCTTATCACTATTTCTTGAATTAAAATTATTATATATGATAAAAATAAATACATATTTCATCAGTGGATATATCTACAAACCCTCTAACACTCACTCACTTACTCATCCATTCCACACACCCAGAGGACTCTGACAATACAAAGTTTTTTTAGTATTTTTTTTATAAGTAGAAGATAAGTTTTATTTGTAATTTAAGCAATATAAAGTTGGTGATACCTTTATTGTATAAAATTGTAAACTTTACTAATATTATAAAGCTGAAGTGTTTATTTGTTTGTTTATTTAAATGCGCTAATCTCAGGAACCGCTGGTCCGATTTGAAAAATTCTTTCAGTGTTGGATAGACCATTTATCGAGGACGGCTATAGGTTATATATCAACACGCTAATACTGATAGGAGCGGAGCACCAATGAAGAATGTTTTAAATACGGGGGAAAATTTTCACGCTACGGGCTGGTGCTGGTGCTGCCACTGGTGGTGATCATATGAAACAAGAGAGGGCATGGTTCTTGTAATACTTAGCATGGAAGATAGGAACTTCAAACAATTGTAATTTATATTTAATTCAATAAAGATTATTATTATATAATATAAATTTCATAAGTTGTGAAATGTTCATAGTTGATCGTTATATTTTTAACAGTTACTAAAGAAATAATTAAATCGTCTATCACTCGTCTCTTAATCTGTCTATTCTCACAGCTAAAATGCTCTAAACGAAGTGAAAAGTTGATATATTCATTTTTCTCTATATTCATATATTCTATATCTCATGTTTGGATACATAAATAAGGACCATGCATTAATCTATTCAAATTTCGGTGTCATTTTGTAAGAAATACTTCCTTTTTGCCGTAACACATAACTCTGATAATTAAAAAACATTTCATTCTAAAATTCAATTAAAATAGCAGTCAATAAAAGTTTAAAAATGTCATAATAATTTTGTGCGCACCTTATTGTTTTCCATTTGCAGTCAATGTACGAGTATATGGGAGAGCATACTTAGCAAGTAGGAAATTAAATGAAAGTTGGTCATAGTTCTACTTGCATTAAGCTCACTCTTGTCTGATTTTTATTATTACCTAGAGAGGAAGTTCAATCAAATAAATATGGTCTGCTCAAAAAGAAATGGTTTTAAATGAGACATTCCTTACATTCTAAATGAGCCTTTTTGTGACGAACCCTTATATTAAAATCACTTTATTAAATTTCTTAATAGTAAGATATTTTTCATTTCCTTTTCGCAAGTTATACGATCTACAATAAAACGCGAAAAGACGCTAAAACTGATTTGAAGTCGTAAAATGTCCTCATATCATCAATATGTATTTCTGTAATCAAAAGTTTTATGTTCATAAATATATGTATGAACAACTTACTACATAAGTATATACTTATAAGTTGTATTTCACAATAAAAGTTTTAAAGGCGTTTAAGAAAGAAGAAAAGCTTAAAATGTCTTCGGTAGTTTGAATTAAAAAAAATAATGATTTTATTTATTGCCCTAATATCACAAATTTAAATTAAATAAACAATATTTACAAGCGTTAATAATTCCACCGCATCATCGCCTGGTAGCGTTTTGAAACGACTGGCAGCATTGCCACGTTGAATGGCAATGTTTATTCTCCGTACTAAAAAAATGGCCTTCTGGTCACGAGAAGAATCAGTTGCTTAGTTAGTTGTTTAAACATAGCGCGAGCCTAGCGCCTTAATTACCTATTAGATTTTGGTATTTACGCCATTTGAGGCTTGCCGCAACCTGCAGCGCTGGTATAACCAGTTGTACTTAGAAGATGAGATGGCGGAAGGTGTCGACGCAACTTGCGTCCCGCATCAAAGGCCTACCCATCTTCTATGGCAGTAACGATATATCATCCAGTCTCTTGCCATCGTCTCGTACCAGACTATTTGGTTCACGTACAGATGGTACACCAGCGGTGACAGTAGCATGACGGATAATATCGTTAATATTAGCATGTCGATACATACGGCCAGTGCTTTTGCTACTAGAGAGGCTATGATATCCGAGACTATCAACAGCTTCTCTAGAGTGACAAATGAGAGAAAAATGCGGAGAAATACAAGGCGCTTCTAAACATAGGCAGGTGGGAAGGTAAAATGTAATATCTTCCAACAAGGTACCTATGTTGGGCCATGGCAGTGCCTGATTCCAGTTAATATTTATATAATTTAACAGCCACATTGTCCTACAAATTGCATGGTACGTTGTCCCGGTCCTACGCTCAAACGTTTTTTGTCCCCACTAGCCCTGTTAGCTACCACAATTTATAAAAATTGTAATGAGAAAGGTAGGTCATCAAAGTGAAGCCACTTACGAAAAATTAGCTTGATAGTAATCATTTGTAAAATTAGTTCCGAGGATCCCGGGCTATATGTGCCAATGAAATAAATTTTTATATAGTTCGAGAGTGTCGGAGTTGAGTTCTAAGCCAATAGATTTAAATTATTTTTTTATAAAATATAAATCTTCTAAAATTATTTCTAATTCCCCTTGGAGTTTTGCTGCAAGTTCGGTACTACTGCAACGGTAATATTTGCAGCAAATTTTGGCTACCATACGCCGTAACGGCAATCGGAAAGTGATGGTCACTTTTACATAGAGCTACATTGCCGGAGAGCCACGCTTAGGCATGAATGGGCCGGCTCGGCCCGAGTGATAGAACCGCCTCACAGAAAATTGGTGTGAAACAGTGCTGGCGTCGTGTTTCAACAGTGGCCCATACCTCAACCTCTCCCGGTAATAGCTTACCATTAGGTGATACGTCTGCTCGTTTGCCCCCTATTACTTAAAAAAAGACGTGTGGCACTCGGTGACTGCCGCGGTAAAGCTATTGCATAGCATTTTTTATCAACTTGTTTTTTTTTTTCTGTTTTTTTTTCGTTTCCGTCTTCGTTTTCGTTTTCGAACAACAAAACAAAAACAAAAATATAATAAGTTCTGGTATTTATCGATAGATGGAAAAACTAAAAAGCATCACCACTGTGCCGGTCGGAATCGGGGGTGTAAGGTTTTTTTCGTTACGGAATTTCTGTCTTTCGGTCCCCACGCTCAAGGACCGCGATAAAAGCTGTGCAATAGCTTATAAAAACATGACATTTATCAAAGCCGTCAACTCCTTCAAGAGAGCATCGCTAGCCTCTCCAGCGCTTGAACAAAGTAATAAACTAGGTCTTTCAAATATTGCGGTGTCAAGCCGTCAAGGCGCGAATGGCTGGCAAAACATCCTTAGGAGTAACATTAAGAAGTTCATTGTCACTAGTAGGTGGGTCAGGAAAAGAAAGACCATCCTGAGGTGTGGTATGCTTAATCTTCAGGCCTGCAATCCTATTAGACGAGTAAGGCGCTACCACATCGCTGCTAAATAATACCCTGGCTGCCCCCTTTATATTTCCTTCCCTTGGTTTTGTCCCTACAAAACAAAAAAAATTGTGTTTATTATGAAGGCTAGATAACTTAGGTTCGGAATTATTAGTATTAAGGCAATTCTCTTTAATTTGTGTCATTAAAGATTTTTAGGTACAATGAAATTAACTAAATAAATAAACTTAAATAATTATGTTATTGATTTCATAATGTTTCACATTTCATTTCTTAAGTTTTGTCAAGTCCTTTTTATCAACACATTCTTCTGTGAAAAAGAAAACAACTTAAGCAATAATCTTACGGCAAGTTATTCTTTATATCAGGGGAAGTTTGCGGTTTCGGTGCCACACCTTGTTTTTATTCGGCTCGTCTCCCTTATAGTACTTTGCACAGTACTTCAAATTGATGAAACTGAGAATACCTCATCTAATTTAAGTTACAGTTTTGCTTGGATTCTGAGTAAATTTAGTTAGCAACTGCCACCTTGCCAACTAAATTATAATTAAATAACTGGGTATGTGAAAAGGAGTTAGTCTATCTCGGTAACTATTACTCGTATCTGTAAAGAGTCCTAATTCAGTATATATTTAAAATGAGAATTCAGCTTCTATCTATACTAATATTATAAAGAAGTAAAGTTTGTGTGTTTGTTAAATTGTAGGGGGTAATCTCGGGATCTACTAAACCGATTTTAAAAATTCTTTCAGCGTTGGATAGTCCATTTATCGAGGAAGGCTATAGGCTATATATCATCACGCTATTATTTTTGATAACAAAAGCGATAGTGTGCGCATAATATACTCATAGTTGCCATCAAACGGATTGAATATGGTTTTAAAAAGAGGTAATAAAGTTTATGTCTGATATCTCATTCGCTTATTCCCAAATATTATTCGTAAGCTGACTGATAGGCGTCGACCAAAGAATAGTTAGGTTCCGTACCTTTCTTCAAGTACTAATTTTGCCACATACTCAAATAGTAATTAAGGATGTAAGGCCGCCCACACATTAGGACGTTGCGGAGTCGTAACATGCTCGGTGCTTGATTAACGATGTGAAACACTTGGTGACAGATCACGCATTGCGTTAGTTTGATGGTGGCTTATACCTATAGCAATTTTCTAATGCTATGTTAATGTTATACTGTTTTACACATATGATATTAAAAGACCGAAATTAAGTGTTAATCTAGACCGGCTGTAACATTATTATTATTTTGGAATAGGCGGCCAACGAGCCAACGCATCCGCTCGTTATATACCGCCGCCCATGAACACCCACAACACCAGAGGCGTTACAAGTCCGTTGCCGGACTTTGTGGGATGAGGAATGGGGTGGGGGAAGGGATTGGGGTATATCCTCCGTATCCTCACTCACTCGGTGAAACACAGCGCAGGCGCTGTTTCACACCGCTGTTCTGTGAGGCCGTGGTATCACTCCGGTCGAGCCGGCCCATGTATGCCGAAGCGGGGATCGTTTTCATGTATTTTTTATTTTTATTTCTTGATTCGATTTTTTTATGGTATAGGGGGTATATGAGCACCTGATGGTAAATGATTACCGCCGCCCATGGGCACCTGCAACACCAGAGGCGTTACAAGTGCGTTGCCGGCCTTTTAAGAAAGATTTTTTTTGTTAAAAAGCTTTGTCTTTCTACAGAGAGGGTTATGTCCAGCAGCGCCAGCTATAAAGATTGTTGAGATAATGTCCCAGTGGTTTCAGAGATAAATAATTGATTACTAGGTAGAAATGCTCAATAATGTGTTATATTTAATTTCCACTAGTGGTGTCGTGAGTTATGTTAAATAGGCTGTACTGAACTATGTGACCAGTGCAAATTTTACTTCATAAAGTATGAATTCTATATAAAGATAGTTTAAGTTAAACTGGTCATGGAATAAAACAAGTGAAGTAGTTATAATTCTCTCTGGTTTAATTTAATTGCAGTAGTCATCGCTAATTTTATAGTAACGCGCTTTTGATGCGTTTGAAAGTAATTTGTCGCATTGCGTTGCGCCTTGCGACACCTCCTTTTATATGAAAATTTATAGAAAATTCTATAGAACATTTTTTATTTTAGATTTTACAAAAAAAAGTTAGATGATTAATTTCAAGTCTGAACGAATAAAATGTATTGTCATTGTTTCGAGATTATCCGAAATATATGTATCTATAGTTTGAACAAACAAGTAGGTAATTTAGTTAACTATATTTTACAGCCTGAGTTACAAAGCTCCCCATTTCATGTATACTAAGCAATAAATATGTCTACTTCGAGCCTTTTGCCTCTCCTCAACCTCCAAGTACAATAAATTGTAGTAGTTTAAGCTTGTGTACGTATTGTGGCTATTAAATATTTAGTAAGTACGATGAAGGTATTGCTGTTTATTCCGTTTTTGCGCAACTAAACTAAAATTTGTCTAAAACTAAAAGAATAAAGAGTTTTTTTATGGAGTAGGTAGCAAACGAGCACACGTATCGCCTGATGGTAAGCGATTACCACTGCCTATGGACACCTGCAACACTGGGGGCATCACAGGTGCGTTGCCGGCCTTTGGGGGTTAGGGAGCGGGATGGGGGAAGGGGTTGGGATATGGGCCTCCGGTATCCTCACTCACTCGGTGAAACACAGCGCAAGCGCTATTTCTGTGGCTGTGGTATCACTCCGGTCGAGCCGGCCTATGCATACCGAAGCTTGGCTCTCCCACCAAACAATAGTTTACAAATATATTACATTAATAGTTTTATTTCAATTGATTGTAATAAAGGGAATGATTGTCAAATATATCGGTTAAAATCACAACGACTGAGTATTTTCTTACATGTGTATCTTCGAAGACTGACTTAAGAAATGAAAAAAGAAACATAATACTTTTGTACTTTTAAGCAAATGCTCAGTATTATTATCAGTTTTGTAATATATGAATTGATTGTTTTCAACTTTTTATCGAGGTCAAATCGGTCTACATGTTTAATAATTTGTACTGCTTTTTTGGTACCTACAATAAAAACTGAAGATTTCGAAACCAATTTACAACCTTAAAAAGGTTCATTTAGGTGTACAGAGTCTAAACGTTTGCTAGCAAACCTAATTTCATGTTTAAAGTCATTATAATAGTAAAATAAAGAACACTTATTAAGTTTCTCGACCAATCGTCAACAAAAATTTAAATTCTTAGAATTAGATCAGTTCTAAGATCCTTAATTGTAATGTCATATTATGCATACGATATTCGGTATGAGTCTAGCGATTCCAGCCATTCTGTAGTAATGCGCTTACAAGCGAACAGATCTCTTATTTTTGCACTAACTGATATTTTTGCGTTGCTCTTGGTATTCAATATTACTAGAGTGATTGTCACCTAGTCGTCTTAGAAGCCGAATGATTTACGTCTATCGATCACTTACGAACTGTTACGTAGAGGTTGATTGATTAACATGCCAACTGTTATTATCGAAAGGACTACTGGCCTCGAACCAAACAGTATCTGTCTACCTTATTGTTAGTTAGTGACATGACTGCGCCAAGTTTGCGATTTCCGAACGATAACGATCAAAATCAATAAAATATTGTAAGTATCTCATTTATATAACACCGCGGAATTTTGAAGACAGTACACACATTCTGGCTAGAAATGCTGTTAAAATGAAAATGAAATATTAGAAATAAATTGCCTACATTTGAATTAGGAACCTGTCTCATGTGAAATATGTGTTGTCATTTTAGCACTAGTCTGTCATCTTTTATAATTAATTATCCTTCAGGGTAATAAGTGACGTTATAATTAATTGTTGTGAAGTCAAGACAACATCTCAAAGGGTAAAGGCAAATTAAAAATACTATCTAGAAATATGTCTACTCAGTAAATTTTAATATGATATAGAATATTATTTGCTCGAAGTTCAGAGCAGCTTCTCAATTAATAAGTAAAGGAGATATTATCTTACTCAGTGATGTTTTGGTACTTTAAGTTTTTTGTTGCCGGGGTATGAAAATATTGCTTTTGACCGCCATCGTAACCGTGATTCGCTCAAACTAAGTACTAGTCAGATATTTATAACTAACACTATTTTTTTTATCATTTTACTCGTTTCAAAGTTCAATATACACAAGTGTATCGATAAGGCACTTTTATGATTTATTACAGCTGCAGAATGGTTGTCATCTAGTCCCGATCTTAATGCACTTGATTATGATTTATCGTCTCTTTATGACAGTGGGACAAGCTCTCCAAGTATTCTACTGTACTGTAGTTTGGAGTTCTTAATACCTTATGTAAAATTGTCGATTTTACTATAGATACTGGAGTGAGTGTTTGAATCTGTAACTCGATATAATGTTTTCTTTTTAACTAAGAAATATACACCCGTGTTTTGAATTGACTGACATTTCAATAACAAATGTGTTGTGTTATGCAAAAACATATTTTCCAATAACATTATTTAGGGAAAGACTGTGTTTTCAAAATAACAATGTGAGGTAACTATTTGCACAATGCCATACCTTGTTCGAATTTTATTGTCACAATGACTGACGCAAAAACATTCAATAATAGGATGTCTTGTTCTATCTCCTTGACTTTCGTGAGATAGTAACTCATTTAAATATTATGGTAAAATTTAACCATATCGCCACTAATATAACATTATAGTAAACCGGTGTCTAGTTTAGTAAACATTTCATTTATATTTTAAACTAATTTTATTAATCAAGAATATTAGGACAATTATTTTTTTCTGATTTGGGATGAAACTAAAATACTTTTTGAAAAAAGATGATCGTATTTTAATGGGCTTCATTCAATCACGCCTATACAACAGATAAGGGGTCACATTAATTGTCGGTTTAACTAACTTACAGCTCGTAATACAGAAACTATTTTAGACATACCACTGCTCAGCGTTCAGTTTAAAGTACCGATCCGCTGGAATGAGTAATTCCACACGCACATATCCGTGTTGTGTCCGTCCGGAAACCGTAATCCGGTTTTCTGAGAACTGTGACAGTGTGTGTACATTTGACATTTTTTTACATGTAACATGTATATATCAGCAAAATTTAGAGGATAGAGCAGTTTAGTTGACGTAAGCACTTTTGATGATAAGCTTTATTTTAACCCAGATTCTTAATTTAGTTTTATTTATGTTCGAGTGCTTAGCACTTCAGAATTTATGAAACGTTTTAAAATTTTTGTGCATTTTTGAAAAATCATATTTTTCGTTAGATCACATTTAAACTGGTTGAAAAAATACAACCCATAATATAATAATCGCAATATTGGTAGGTTTTATGAGTTATTCATAGTAATTTAATATTTAATTAGCCTTTGCCCGCGGCTTCTCATGTATATATTTCAGTTATCGAAGTAAAAGTCTATGTCGTCACTCAAGAGCATGTAAGTATCTACATGCCAAATTTCATTGAAATTGATTTGGTGGTTTAGCCGAGAAAGCGTAACAGACAGACAGATTTGAATTTACTATTTAATAGTGTGTGTGCCTGTGTGTGTGTGTGTTTGTGGATTCTTGTACCCTCTATATCATGGTATACATATTTGTGTATTTAAATTACCGACTAGCAACGTAAACACGATACATCACAATAACTTATACGACTTTGTTAATCTAATTACTTTTCCCTAAAACAAAGTCGTGACAATGTTTTCAACAAATTTAAACATACATGCGAGGAGTAAGTAGTACATGATTGCATGTGAAACAAGGACGAACTTGTTTCATAAACATCTTTTAAGTGAAGTACAACGTACTCCATTTGTGCTGGAGTATACCGAGTTTCTTGAATTTCGTTTTTAATACTCACTTGTCACTCGCCTAAACTTGCCTAAAATCTATATATAGATATATACTATACATATATATATATATTATTAATACTAGGAGGAGTATTGAAAGCTAAAAAGAAAAATTAAATGCATTATAATCGAAACCACTAGGCGACTGCTTGTTTAGATAACTCCATTAACAATTGGAGTTGAACTTTTCCAGCTTTATATGTTTTATGTAATATTTTTTTATCTAACAAAACCAAAGTGTTATTCGTACAAAGACACAAATCACTACACAATCAATGGTAAAATATAATCCAGGATTTCTCCAGAACTGAGATCTCAATATTTCAATCTAACAGATAGCAAATGGCCTGCCAAGAAGTGCTGACATAGTCAAGCTAAAAAATACAGTGTTTTGTGCGTGTCAACTATTAGGAACACGTCTTGGATCGTATAATGTCGTTGACATAGCTGAAATAACCTGAAGAGAATATTCAGAACACCCAATACTTCTCTGTAATAGCATAACACGTAACATTAAACGATTAGACTTGAATTCTCTAGTCTAACTAACGTCGTTCACTATTATGTAAGTTTCGCCTTAAAAAGATGATTTTGACCTAGGTAAGCACACTGGTCAGATAAGTTGGGTAAGGTTATTACTTTGTTATTTTTGTACTGCTGTTGTCCTGCGTAGTTTGCTCCCTTTCGGAATCTTACAGCCACGAAATGAATAGGTGTAGTGAAACTCTGTAAAGTGCTCGCGCCTTTATATAAGTACTAGCTGAACCCCGCGGTGCTACCCGCGGTACGATGATAACTGCGGGCAACGCCGCGAGGCGAAGCTATATCTTTATAAATAGTAGCCTATGTGTTATTCTGATGTATAAGCTATATTGTGGTAAAGTTTCATTCAAATCCATTCAGTAGTTTTTACGTGAAAGAGTAACAAACATCCATACATACATACATCCATACTTACAAACTTTCGCCTTTATAATAGTAGTAGGATATGAATATTAGGGTTCCTACACAGGAGGGGGCCACCTACAAACAATGTGTGGCCCGAGGTACGTCGGGGTTCCAGAGATTTCCTTCCGAGGGTGCATCTGGTTCCCCGGCTCCTAGTACCCCAGATGGTGTGCGGTTTTTAGTCGGTTCGAGTCCGACATAACCACAAGTGGTATCCGAGGGGATTTCCGCACAAAAAATAATAAATAAAAATAAAGGGGTAGTGAAACGCCATATTTTAATATTACACGGACAGGTCAGCGATATTTATAAAATTAAGCTAAGTTTATGTATCTCAAACACCTTCACTTCGTGTCAATAATATAATAATTAAAAAATAATAATAATATCGCCTCGTTCGCTAGCGAGGTGATGACGGTCAAGAGAGAGGCCCTGCGGGAACGGGAGCGAGCTGGGCTCACTCTCCCGCCCCGCAGGCCCCCAGCTAGGGGTCGCCGGCGACAGATGTTCGCCCGCGGCCCCGAATGAGAGTAGCTTAGGGCGGCGGGTCGGGGGACCTGCCACCCCCTTAGCCATCAGGCGGAAAGCGCCCCTCTTGTTTCAGGGGCGCATACCAACTAAGGAGATGGGCCCCAACGATTTGGCCCCCTGAGGCGAGCCCGAAAGGGCGTCCCTAGCCGAGTCGCGGTGAGCATTCCATCCTGTGGCTCGGTCTTAGGTGATGAGGAACAACGTGGGGTTTAGTGGGTAGTCTGGCCTTCTCTCTTGGAGGCCAGGAGTCCCACACGAAGCGAACCCACCGCGGTGGTCTAGCGAAGTGCGTAAATGCATTCCCCACGGGGGAAAAAAAAAAACCCTCACTATTCTCCTTATTAATATGTTACGGGTTCCAAGATAGTTTAATTTTTGGACGGGACTTCTCGAGTTTCATAACTCGGTGTGTCCGTGGGATCCATCTGTTAATCCTGGTGAACAGAAGTTCCAGGGTTAGGCGTATGGGATAGTTGGAGTTCCAGGGATTTCCTTCCGAGGGTGCACCTGATTCCCCGGCTTCTAGTACCCCAGACGGTGTGCGGTTTTTAGTCGGTTCGTAACCACAAGTGATAACCGATGGGATGTCCGCACAAAAAAAAATAAAAGTGGTTGGCGTATGGGACCCAGAAAAAACCGTCAATATTGCCTGGTTGCATTTATACATGCAAAAATTGTTGGAAGTTCGGGACTAGAATACGCTGATAAATCATTTTGCACATTTCATTTTGCAACTGTAATAAAATTGCTATCATTTTCATATTTTTAAAAATCTTCGATGTCTATTATGTAACTTACTCGATCTGAGTAATCAAATGCAGCAGTGCCCCTCCCTTCAAGGTATTCTTGGAATTGTGATATGACACACACCATGGCGTAGACCTGTAACAGAAACATGTCGTTAATATATGAAAGTGTGTACAATCTTAGTATACTTGTTCATATCTTTAAAGTTTCATATGCATAGATGACAAGTTAAATGCGTTTGATAAGATGTCATTTTTAAAAACGTTTGGGTACTGGAGCTATGTTTCTTTAAAAACTTAATATATTAATGAAAAAATGTCAATAATGTTATTGTTTATCGTTTATCGTCGCGGTAGTAAGCACATTTTAAGTATTTGCAAAAAGGCTCCTTATCTACCCATAGTAAACTCTCATTTCTGCATTGCGAAAGACTCACTTAAGTAAAACTAATTATATTCTACACATACGAATTTTACCTACTAAATAATATTGTCATTCAAATCAATCTAAAGACCCTGCGTCTCTACTGTACTACTTTATTAAGAGTGTACTTATATAGAAAGACGTAATTATACATAGAAATGAATAGAGCAATGCAAATACATTTTTTATGTATACACATATTAGCATAATAATCAAATTCTCAATTTACTGTTTCCATTTGTTATATAATGTTAGGGCGATTTCATTAATTACGTGCGGCCATCAAGCGTCAAGCGATTTGTCTGAATAACACCATTAGACGTAAAAAAAACCTGTTCAATTGTAAATTAATATAAATCAGTGACTGCATTGAATTTACAAATGTATTTATTATTATATTTTTGAACTAAAATCATATGCAAAATAAAATACGATAAAATAAGTAACGTGAAATAAGTGCACGTAATCTCATGAGTGGTTTCATGTTACTGTGTTATTTTGGGTGTTGTTATGCATTTATATACATATACCTATAGAGGAGCGAACTTCATTACCACACGTCGCAAAAAATGTAATAACTTTGAACCATGACGATGTAGCTTTGAAACCATTAGACATTTGAAAGTAAACATACGCATGTACAATACATAGGCGGATCAGTATTGCCTACCCCATTCATAAAAACCAAGAAAAAAGAGTTAAAATATTTTGATTTGGGTACCTACTTCTATTTGTATGGAAAAAAAGAGCTGTGAAGCATCAGTTTCGTAAAAAAATGTCTTTTAGATTCTTTTTTATAAGTTTGAGTAAACAGTTTTGCTTGCATGAAATAATCTTATTTTTATGTATGTATCAACATAGTATTGATTGGTATCCTACTAATATTATAAACGCGAAAGTTTGTAAGTATGGATGTATGTATGTATGGATGTTTGTTACTCTTTCACGTAAAAACTACTGAATGGATTTGAATGAAACTTTACCACAATATAGCTTATACATCAGAATAACACATAGGCTACTGTTTATAAAGATATAGCTTCGCCTCGCGGCGTTGCCCGCAGTTATCATCGTACCGCGGGTAGCACCGCGGGGTTCAGCTAGTAAATATATAGTTTCAACGAATGAAGCAATGAAATTTCGCATATGTAGGTATTAATACATACGTTCACGAAATTTTACGACTACAATTTATTTGCTAATTACATTACCAATTACTAAAAATATGGCTGTAATGGCTTAGTAACCCAATGCTAGTTCCTATCATGTTAATATGAATATGTAATTCGTCATAATCCTTACCAGAAGGTAAGGATTGAAACTCTGCCATCTCCACCCACGTAAAATTTGATGTAATTAATGGTTGGTCCTTGTCTACGGTGCATGTATTGGTATCTGGTGAATTTGGAATATCAATGATGTCATGAAACATTAGTTCGAAATTATACATAATTTAAAACTAGTAGTCGTCGTCCAGTGGTCGAACTTGGACCATAATTCATTTTATTTATATTTTTATTTTGTGACGAAATTGAAAAACCAAGGCGTTCAAAGTTTCTGCTTCAAGTAGTAATAATATATATTCTTAATTGCAAACTGGGTTTTGGTTGGTTTAATCATTTTTATGTCTCGGAAGGTAATTGGACAGTGTAGGACAATGTGGACACCTAGTGTGGGATCTAGGAATCTAACCTTTACCTGCATATTTGTGAAACAACAAATTATTAACATTATTATAGATTATCTTCAAATTTTAATTTGCACCGTAAATAATCGTACTCTCTTAGATGCCACCTTATTGTATTGTCATCCAAACTACACATACATGAAAGGTGTGGTTTTATATGGCAATTAGAAATACGTAACTTCCAAATGTTTTTTACTTAGAACGTTACGAGTAAATGTAATAGAAGGCCATTACAATAAGTAAGACGTAAAAATGATCTCAATAGGTTATAAAAATATTTTATACATACATAAGGAAAACATAACAGGAAATATATGCACGTCGCGCTTACTTATTTTACCCCGACTTGTTTTCCGAGAATTTCCACGCTTTTACGCCGAAGCCAAAGCGGTAGTGAGTGAAATTATTAAAAGGCTCTTACTTAGAGTTTATGTGAATTAAGTACCTATACTGTTCTTCACGTATCGTCACATAATATAAACATGTTTTTTATTAGGTAATGGAACAAGCGCTTGAGTTCCAAATGATCTGATAAAGAGTGAGAATAAGTATGTATATATCACCGTAGGATTATAAAAACTGTTAGATTATAATATACCTAGCGAGATTATAAACTGTATAATGTATCGAAGTAAAACCGTTACATCACAATCTGTCGCGTGTTAAATTGTTAAGTGTCCCTGATTGGCTGGTCTCATGGTCTATGGCCGTTCTATGGCCATAGAGTTATGTTACGTTTGGTTAGAACTTCTTTGATTAATCACAAATTCGTTTTACTACCAGAAAAATGTTATGTACCTAATTCTAATGCTGTGAGGTATTTTCAACTTAAAAGCAATTTACTAACACAAAAATACTTCACATTCAGCAACAAAGGAATTAATATAGCGCCGTGGCACATGTGCTGTTCAATCAACCAGCGCGATAGATGCGATCAGCCGCATAACATATCACAATATGACGGTTTCACTTCGATAGATTATTATCTAACTAAATTATTTTTAGTTAGATAATAATCTATCGAAGGTAAGTTAAGTTAAGTTATTTACGGTAAATTCACAATCTTTCGACAGTGTACAATCCCGCGAGATAGATTACAATCAATACGCAACATCTTAAGAACATTATTGGTAAGAGGACCCAATCTTCTCGTCGACTTAGTATGCGAATATTTTTTCCTTGAAGTTTTGATGGTCTTAGTAAAAGTATAAAAATGATTTCGATATAAATAGTAAAAAGATTTTCGTAATGTCTGTAAATTATCATTACTTACTCTATTGCGAAAGGCAACTTATTAAAAGTGTGTAAGTAACTTTGGGTAAGACAAAGCGATAAAGGCGAGAAAAGTAAAAGATAAATGGATGTTCTTCAGTCATCGTCAAGAAACGAAAGAGAATTCCTAATAACAGAAACTGCGTAGTTATAATTGAAAAGCCGGTCGAGGCTAGTTGATTAATCGCCCGTATTATGTAACAAGACTACGAAAAATACTGATTTGTTTGCAGGATCATGATGTATTGCTTTTTTTTTGGTATAAAAACTTCTTGCCGACGGGTTGGCACTGCTATTCGACCTATAATTATATGCTCTAAATATGTCTAACTAATTTGGTACTGTGGGATATACGAGTAAGTATATCCTAACCTTTAGGTTAGAACTCAGAATATATGAAATTATTTTTAAACGTCTGTACACAGACATTTATACATAACTATGTCTATAGAGTATGGAAGTAAAACAATGATGTGAATTTATATGTCGTTATAATTATTATTTTTAACAACTTTAGGGAGTTTTTGATTTGACAACTTCAAAGTTTTCTTTTAACTCTCGTCAAGGGCGCGTCAAATCTTTTTCGTTGTTTAATGTTTGTGACACAGCTAGGCCCTTCAAATATTAGCTTCTGGGACGAATCTTAGATATTTTTGTTCTTAAAAAAATATTGAGATTTTATAAGAAATTAAGCTTTATAGACCGAAGGGCCGCTGTATATAAAGCTTACATATCGTACCAAGTCAAAATTAAATACTAGTAATGTGTTAGTTGATACAGTCCGTCTATATATCGTGTAAATTACATAAATTTTTATCTAAAAGTATTGGAAGTGAGCCTCTCTGTTAACAATATTAATTTTCTATGACGATTTTTCTTATTTATTCTAGTATTCCATACAACCCTATGTAAACGAAATTTAATAGGTGTACAAAAAACTTTCTTCATTTAATAAAGGAGTACATTTTTAAAATACAGGTTATCAATTTCCTACTCTTTATTAATTCCAAAATTATTTAGGGTCGGCTACTAGACAACCAGTTTTATCTGAATATCAGTTTTTCCACGGATTGACTGGCATCGGACCTCCCCAACCCTGAGGGCGAACTGATTTCGAAGGTTAAATTAGTTGTAAGTATAATATAATTTGAGGCCACTGACTTTCCAATAACCATTGCCATAGATGTTCAATAATCGAGACCAACGACTTAAGGACACGGGCGTGAAACACCTTCAAACTTCCACACCCTAGGCTATTATTATGAATTTCTTGTAAGAGAAACCCAGCGACAGTTTTGGTTTGAATCGAGAATAATTTGAAGAATATATTGCGGTTTTTAAAGCGATATTTTCGCCCATGAGCCCACGCTATTCAAATACCAAAACAATATGATTTTAAGTTTGGCTTTTCTTGTCTACATTAAAATAAGCAAGTTACCCTCGAGTCTTAACGTCATTGTAATACATTTTTATTTTTTGACGCTGTAAATATTAAGACAATTTAACGCCTTAGTAAAAACGACATTAAGATTCCTACTTTCGTTGCTTGTGTTAGTTAATCATTTTTAAGTAAGCCACCATTTAGATCTACCTAATAAAATATAACAGTTTCAAACTTGTGTTTTTGAGCTGTTTAACAGTTGTTTTTAACCGACTTCCAAAAAGGAGGCGGTTTCTTAGTTCGACTATATTAATATATTTTTTATTTATTTATTTATTTAAGCTTCCTGCAATTACATTGCGTATGGCGGACTTAATGCCGTAGGCATTATCTTCCAGTCAACCTTTGGGTGGTGCAGAGCTGTGTAGCAGGTGTATTATTGAAGCAAGTGAGAATGATACATAAAGGTACTATTACGCAACATAAACATCATAAATGCAATAATCAGAGAGAGATATATATATATATATATATATGTATATATCTCTATCTCTCTCTCTATCTATCTATATATATATATATATACATACACTTACATATACATACGCATATATACACATACATATATACATAATGAGATATGGATAATAATACATACACACATATTTACATATGCCTATATAAACATTGTAAATAGATAGATGATCATTCCGATGACTCCGTCAACAAGTCTCCGTAGTGCTTGCGTACTCTGATCTTGAAGGTTAACCGGCTGTTACACGACCTAATATCTAAGGGGAGGGCGTTCCAGAGATTTACAGCTTGGACGGTGAAGGAAGAGTGAACAATGCGGGAACAATGTGAAGGACAAAGAAGGAGGAGATTATCGGAGGAACGAAGATTTCTGTCATGGTTAGAGCAGAGATATTGTAAGTGGGATATTAGGTAAGTAGGTGAGTTGGGAGAATGGAGAAGAGAGTGCAACGTGGCCAACGCCCGTAAACTGCGGCGCTGCCTAATAATTTATCATGTAATAATAATTTTAATTTTTTTTATATTTTTATAATGTATTTTAGCGGATAACTTAGTCGCTTATGAACCGATTTTGATGAATCTTTTTTTTGTTGGATGTCCCAACGGCGGTACCATGATAAGGAAAATAGGATTTGATGGTGGCACCTAAGAGAAATCAAAGGGAGCCTTCAACTGGTGCATTAGTTAAATTTTTCATTAAGTATTTTAAAGCACTACAATTTAATGGAGGTCTGAATTCGATCTGATGATGGAGCCCTAAGGCACCTTGCGTTTAGGCTTGTTTAATTTATTTGATGAGAACTTTACACCTGCAAGGGTTGTAACTTGTTGTTGTTGTAAGTTGTCATTAGTGGTCTGATAATGAAGACGAAGAACAGTTAAAGGAACTACTCAAAGGTTTACAGTAGCTACCTTGTGTTTGGTCTTAATTCATTAATTCATTATTCATTATTATCATACATTATGAAAACATTCCAATATAGCTATTAGTAATATAATAAAGCTATTCCAATATTTGCATCTGTTTGTCATCATTTCATGATGATGAGTTGATGATGGAAGATTCATTTCCTTAGTATCTAGGAGTTGGAGGATAATTCTTTAAATATCATATGTTTGTGTACGTGTGTACGTGCATAAATACATTCATTTGTATTCTTTTAGCTTTCTTATAAGTTGATGGTGAAAGGTAAAACGGTAAGGGGTAAGATGACGAAACGAAATACCTATAACACAATAAAAGTCTCAGAAAATAGGACGAAAAATTATAATAAATCGAGATAACAGTTTTAAGTTTAACTTGCTTGAATAGCACCACGAATACATGTCTTCTAATATCCAACACTTTAATAATTATAATAAAAACAATTGAAATGTTAAGGGCCCAGGCGGACGTAATAAAAAAGCAGTGGACTGTATTTTGCTGCTATTTCCTAGCTTAAATAATTAAAGCACAGGACTGTATTAATAACTATCAGAAATTGCTAAAACTGGCACTGAAACTTCGATGTCATAATTGTAATTAGTTTATGAGAACCCCAATCATATCAGTGATATTGGTTTTAAAGGTTATCGTCATTGTTAACTGATTAAAATCAACTTCACTGTTTCGGATGCTTAACAAAAATCCTCTCATTGGGTTTTCGAATGGTATAGTGTATAGTATAATGTTTAGTGTAAATGGTTAATCTAACATAATGCAAAAGTCTCGAATGTAGAGGTGTATTTAAAATTAAATTAATGTGGTTTTTTTATTGTTAAATAAATTTACACTGATCAAGTACCTAACCACTAGTTTCTTAATTATTGTCAAAAGTAGTTAGTAATTTTTAAATATTAATCTTCGAATGTGATGGACTAATAATTTCATACATTCAAATGTCACAGAAAAATAAATTCAAAAAGTAATTGTCCCGAGATACAACGAACAAAGCAAAAAAATATAATTAGTAAAATGAGACCTTGAAGACACTTTATTATCTTAGTAGATTTTCATCAATCAGAAATGCTTGATTGTTATATCGAAGTCCAATTACAAAAAGATACCAATTGAATGTTAACTTAATGAAACAGAATTAAATAAAACATTAAGATTATTAAAAGTGAATCATTAATTCCAAACTTTAATAAAAATATTACAGTACAAGATATCCATTTTACATACGAGTATTTTATCTAAAAGGCTTATTCCTATTCTGTTTGAAGTCGGTGCTAGTTTTGGACGCAATGTGAGTTGTATGAGTTGAGGATATCAACAGCTTAATTACAAATCACGACTAGAATAGAATTTATTGAAACATAGGCATGTATTCATTTTATCAAACCATATGTACGTAGCAGAGAAACCAAAATTAAAGGAATTCTAGACGGTCTTACACTTTTATACAATAATGTCAGTAGCCTCTTTCCTACAGTCTAGAGAACATACCTATTTTTGGATTTGATGATGTATTTATGTAATACAACAATTTCATTACAATTTTATTTAATAACTTTATTGTGTTAACTTATGATAACTACAGCTACTATTAAAAATTACCTATTTTTATACTAGACTATCTGAATCCCGCGGTGCTACCCGCGGTACGATGATAACCGCGGGCAACTACGCGAGGCGAAGCTAGTATCTTTATAAATTATAGTCTATGGGTTATTCTGATGTATAAGCTATATTATTGTAAAGTTTCATCAAAATCCATTCAGTAGTTTTTGCGTGAAAAAACAACAAACATACTTACATACAAACTTTTGTGTTTATAATATTAGTAGGATAGGACAGTCTGGGTTTGAAATAAATATCCTATAAAGATCGAAAGCCAAACGATTTGGCAATTTAAAACTAAGATTTTTAACTCATTAACTTCTACAGATAGTTTCGTATTGACGTTTAATATCGAGAAAATGATTTGATTTGACAGTGTAATATCTACCACGGTATTCCCATTTCGCACAGAACATGTTACGTTACGACATATCCTAACATTATAAAGTCTAATGCAAAAACGTTCATGAAATATGAATGAGCGTAGGTATGTTTGCTTGTTATTATGCCTCGTTGGCGCAGTGGTAACGTATGCGACTGCTGTGCTTGAAATCTCGAGTTCAATTTTCGGGTCGGACCAAATGTTTTTATGATTAGCAAATATTTGTTTCGGAGTTCGGGTAAACATGTATAAATTTATAACAAAAAAAGGAAATATTTATATCATTTGTCCAGTAGCCATAATACAAGCTCTGCTTAGTTTGGGATTAGATGCCGTTGTGTGTCAGATGTCCGAAATATTATTTATTTGTATTTTATGCTTTAATTACTTAACACTTAATCGTGATCGTCATCTTACACTTCTTGAAATTTATTTGGGTATGATGCAATGCAATAAGAATATATACTACTAGCTGACCCACGCAACCTCGTTTGCGTCTTCAATTGCCCGTAGCGTGAAAATTTTCCCCGTTTTTGAAACATTCTTCATTGGTGCTCCGCTCCTATTAGTATTACCGTGATGATATATAGCCTATAGCCTTCCTCGATAAATGGACTATCCAACACTGAAAGAATTTTTAAAATCGGTTTAGAAGATCCCGAGATTACCCCCTACAATTTAACAAACACACAAACTTTACTTCTTTATAATTTTAGTATAGATATAGAATATCAGTATTCATATAAACAAACTACTTATGACAACAGCACTGGAAAACTCGAAATGTGCCCTACCCAGTGCCCATCTGGCCAACGTGGTATCTTTATTTATTTATTTTATTATACAACTTTATGCCCAGGATATTCTCTACCAGTCAACTGTCGTTCTGGTATAGAGATTTAGTAAAGTAAGTGCAGCTACATTACATTTGTAATCAGTAAAAGAAGCCGATACACTTGACATTAACTAACCAATATGGATATAAATATACGCATATACCTTAAAATCGTAGTAGAAAACAAAAAGTTATGAGGCGGTGTACCATTGATTAAGTTAATCCGCCGCCTGTTGAAGGTTTTTTATTTATTTTTATTCAGGACAGTAAACAATTGCGCGATAATAACTTACAAAATATGCCTTATTTCTAAATGTCCTTTTGAATTAATCACGCAACCAACACCGTTATCCACAAAATAATATTACAAAGTAGGTACATAGTGCCAAGGTAGTCGTCAAATTCTTTTTAAATGTGGCACGATTAGTGGACATCTTGAGTTCAAGTGAGAGCGCATTTCATAGCAATGCAAGCAAGAACAGTAGGCCAAAAATTCTTCTTTGATGAGAGTCGTATATCAGTAAACTACTGAAGACTGTTAATGATACTCTTAACTCTTCTAGCTATATCCTGTATTACCCAGTCTATTGACATTTGCCGTGAGCTTTCTTCACTAAATATTGCTCATCTCTACCACTTCTAAAATATTATATTTAGATAGTCAGGTATATAAAGAAGAACACAGAACTTCGTTCACAAAACTTAGTAATTTCTAGGAATATCTAAACGGCGGTAAAGAGCTAGTGGTACCTACATGGTAAATGTGATATTTAAGGAGATATTTCCGTCCCCATACTGTCCCACTGCTGGGCTCGGGTCTTCTATCAAGATAGGGTCAAGGCCATACGTCTTTGATTGCAATAATATATTACACCTTAAGGCAAATTTAAAAAAGTCAAACTCAGACTTTACAAACAGACTGAAAAATTTTATATCAATAAATAAAAATGTGTCTATTTGTAATTTCAAATTAACAGCTTTTCACTACTTAAAAAAATCAGAAAAGTAAGTTTAATAATTTTTGTACATCTGTGGCTGTGTGTTCCGGCTAATATAGGAACGGTTGGACCAATTTTGATGGGACTTTCACTGGCTGTTAATTAATAATATAAGTAGTAACATAGGCTACATTTTTGACTATTTTCACCCCGTGGCGTTTCTCGCGATTGTTGTACCGCGGGTATCTAGTTTTACTAATATGTTGGTAAAATATAGATACATATTTTTTTTGTTATTAACATTGCATAAGACAGAGCATTGTCTGTGAGAAGTATCTAATATAACGCTACGGCCATTAGAAACAGAGCAGTGACATTAAAGCCGTGAACACAACAAATGAAATTGTATAATTAAGTAGTCATAATTCGGTCATACTGTAAGACACAAAGGCGCAGCAAAATTCTTTTTCAATTAGGTTTATTGTTATTGATAATATAAAATAATTGTAAAATTAGAAGTAATCTACCGAAGGCAGACGATAAACAGTCCCCAGTACCATCACAGAGACTTCGAAAAATAGCAGTTCTGCAGCGGCGGAGCAAGAAGGGAGAGAAGCAAGTATTTTTAAAGAAAGGAAACAGTATACATATAAACTGCACGGTTGGCCGAGTGGTTTCAGCGGTCGCCATGCCGCTTGCTACTGCGCCAAGTGTCTTGGGTTCAAATCCCACGCGGTACAACACTTTGTGTGATCCACGAATTGTTGTCTCGAGTCTGGATGTTCTTTGTGTCCGTTTCATGTATGTTTGTAAAGTCCCCCACGACACAGGATGTTTATTCGTAATGTGGGAGTTGTCTTTTTAAAAAGAAAAAAACAAAAAACAAAAAAACAAATGTCAACACCACCACCGCTCCTGCCGACTCGATTATTTCGAACAAAAATGTGGCATGTAAGAGGGTAGTAAGTAGAGAGAAGATCGGACTTGAGCGATCTCTCCAATATCAGAATAGCATGTACGTTGGTGCCACTTAAAGCTTCCGTCAAGTCGCTAAAGTGACTAGGTAAGTTTATTAAGATGATATAGGTACTTTAAGCAGGTTTCTCGATTAACATCTGATTGACCGTAAGCGTTCACCTTATGTCTCAGTTAGGGAGGCATAAATCGTCATCGTTTTGGAAGATAATGTAGAGTCATAAGGGGTATTATCAGAATCAGAACCATGTGTTTGATTAGAAATTAAATATTAAAATATATATGCAAAAAGTATAAATATGGAAATATAACATAAATTTTAATTATTTGTTTTGCAAACACTCTATTGGCATGCCCTCTGCAGCACCACAAAACACGTTGTAAAAATAAACATACTATACGTTAAAAAAATTAATAAAACCTGTAGAAAACAAAAACGAAAATAGAATAAAGACATTGGTTGTGTGAAAATAGTATCCATAGGATGTGGGTGTTTATGTGTTTCTGAAATGAACTTGATGTACCAAAAATCACATTAAAAATTACAAAATCTTATAGTTGATGGGTTGATTTAACAATAAGTAAATACATATTACTCTGGTCGATCCTATTCGATTATTATAACATGGCAATGTGGTGATGCTAGATGATCCCATATTAATAACATTATTAAATAGGGTATAATGGGATTTCCTAGCCATCGTGACTCCAAAAGCCCGCTTATAGGGTTTAATGGCTATAATGCTTTATAAATATTAATTCCAATTCAAAGTCTCTTGATATCCCGGAACTTCGAGACTCATCAAAATATAATTAAAATTCAGTATTATTTTTGTAAACTGCGTTGTAAGAAAAACATTTTTTTTTTGATAAAATTAATCTTAATTGAAGATACAATCAAAGTCTAATCTGTACAAAGCTTAAGATTCAAATTTATTTACAAACTTTATTTTATTATTTTAACAAGGACAATTTTTGGCATTTATATCTTATCATTAAAGTAAAGTCTTAGTATTTATTTATTGAACTCATTTATATTCTACCAGCGGTGTTACGCGCGGTTGTATTTGTACCTTTGCAACAGCAACCGTAGCTAAGACAGTGGGGCGAAGCTAGTCAGAAATAAATGAAGTCACTCCTTATATTATCAGCTATCTGCCATTGAAAGTCTTATCAAACTTAGTGAATCCGTTCCAGATTAGGCAGAATAAATGTGCAGTCTACCTAAAAAAATTTTTTTTGTTAAGTGTAGAATTGGCACAGAAGGAGTTTATAGTACAAAAAGGGTTTTTACAAGCAAGCGATTGAGTCGGCCACAACCCTTACAACGTGTTGCCCGCTACAATCGCTTGCTTGTAAATTCCGCTGTAAAGTATTCGCTAAAACCCTTTTTGTACTATAAACTCCTTCTGTGCCTTTGCTGAATTGTGTAGTTCGCTTGTGCTGTGAACCCGTGTGAAGTAGCAGTAAAGAACTATCCAAACTGTAAGTGAAGTTTTTATTATCGCACTACCCCAAGCTACACCAATTCTTAAGTGGTGACCCCGAACATGAGCACGGAAAACAAAGGGGAGGAACCGCGTGAAACATTTATGTTTGTTATTCATATGCATTCAGTGAAACCATTAATTTGAATTTTAAACAGACACTACCATATTATTTTTCAAAATGTCTTACATGAAAAGATAAATAATGTTTATAATAGTATTCGCCCGAATTTAATAAAATTATCTTAAGTTACTTCTAATACCTCTAAGAATATGTGTACAATGTTTCATGACGATCGGTTAAGTAATTTTTGCGTGAAAGTGTAATAAACAAACTTACATTCATATTTATAATATAAAATATGACAGATTAGAATAGAATTAGGATATATATATAGACGTGGATATACGTATACTTATTTTTTAAATGTTAAACCTTTTTACTTGCAATAATTACGTAATTACACTCTGAGCCTATATATTTTTCAAAGAGACGCGTGAAGAAAAAGTCTAAAATAAATAGCAAATAAGAAAATTTAAGTGAACAACATTGGTTTCTAACAAGCGTCGTGTCTTTTGTTTCATACACATTCTACAAAATTATCCTCAAATTGAACTCGTGTTTTCGGTAGACCTTGAAAACAACAAATTAAGGATAACAGCGGTACAATAATTATTTTGTGAAATTCTACAAAGAAGCTAGTAAAGACAAACAAAAAAGTCTTCTTGCGACATGTAATTTCGGTTGGCCTCCGCTCGTATTGAGTTAGATGTTATTACGACTTGTTTTATTACTCAGTTACTGTCCACATGCGACTCCATTCAGCCCAGAAACAAAAGTAGCAGTCTGGTATTAAATCAGTCGCGGTTTATGAACGACATAAATAGTTAGCGGCCTTCAAATAGACTTGATTCAGTTTAGTTATTTGTTAATGCAGTGTTATTAGTTCTTAAAGAATACATGAGTTCTTAAAATGAATAACACTATAACTGACTTCTGTTGATATCTCTCAAGGTATTAGAGCCACACCGATTTCAGGACGAACAGGCCTGCTCGACTTCTTACAGAAGACCAACCTAAAATGGCTGCCTTAGTGTGGGTCATTGTCTGATTCGCACTACTACACAAACACTGGTTCTATGTAAAATTACAGGAGTTGTTGAGGTTCTTAGTGGTAATGATGTAAAGAACCACCAACTGAGAGTTAAATTAATTGAATTTATATTTCGACGCTACAGTTTTGAATTCATCTAAAATTGTATTCAAATTATATAATATGTACAAAAAATCATACATACATAATTAAGCCAGAGACCCTTCTGTCAACTTTTCTTTATCTGGACAACTTCATTCAGTAACATTTAGACGTAGTATGGACTCACAACACGTAAAGGTCTCCTTTTGTATTTTTGTACGTATTTTTTTAGCGAATATGTGGGTAAATTTGAAGGTAAATTTTATTTTGTAAGGTATTTCTGAGAAACGTGAATAAAGCTAAGATTTTGATGAAAGCTCTAACACATACCCTTTTTTCATTTATCAGGATTAGTAGTCAAAGCGTTACCCATTAAAGAAACTCTAAAAGCACTTACCTTCAATCAGTCAAGCAAACTTGGCCTGAAGGTGAATAACTTTTGAATTTACGTTGATCGCTTCAACTGTTTTTTTTTTCTTTAGAGCTTTCAGCATAAATATGGTCATATTGTTAGTAAAAATATTGTTCAATTGTAGAACAATCTCATCCAAAAAATCTGTGACCACTCTTTGCGTATCGCTTAAGTAGTTGTTTTGATTTTATATTGACTGCCTCGGTGGCGTAGTGGTAGCGTATGCGACTGCTAAGCTTGAGGTCTCGGGTTCGATTCCCGGGTCGGACCAAATGTTTGTATGATCTGCAAATATTTGTTTCGAAGTTTGGGTGTTTTCTATGTATAATATGTATGTATTTACAAAAAAAAGTATATAAGTATTCATATCAGTAGTCTAGTACCCATAACACAAGCTCTGCTTAGCTTGGGACTAGATGGCGTTGTGTGTTAAATGTCCGGAATATTTATATTTATTTATATATATATATATATATATATTTATTCTTTTTGAATTATTAGCTAAGAAATGGCCAGTGCGTCTCTTATAGGCTGCCATACCAAAGTCATCTTTTAAAATACGCGACATTATTCTAGGTGCTATCTTCATCTCTCGAGATAAAATCTTTTGCTTTCTGACAGGATTTCTTAGAATTCATTCCCTTACTGCTTTGATTGCCTTTTACGTACGAACACTACGTGGACGGGCAGATCGTTTTCTATCACTAACAGACATGGTTTCATTGTACCTATCAATAGCCCGGCACATATTGGCGAAAATAAGAAAATTCAATGAACAATCGTATAAATATGACAGATTCCAGATTCAAAAGTAATATTTTGGTCATTTTTAATTATACTCGTAACAGTATTTATGGCCCGACTAAGTATTTATTTTTTATTTACCACACGTTTGTTTATATCAAAAATGTTACTACTAACTCATTTCAGATTACCATTAAAGAAGGAAAAACAATGTCACATAACTTGATGAAAAAAAATACTACGTGGGCTGTAAATAAAATAAATATAAATTAAATAAAACAAAAAATAGTATCCATAGCGGGAATATGCTAAATTTATGTGGGACAGTGGGTTTAAAAAAAAAAGCTTTGTTTCCCAAAGCCTTGTTAAATAATCCATTGACAATATTTATATCCACTTAAAAAGTCCGAAGTCAAATCCGGAAGGGTTGACATGAAACCGTGCAAAATATTCACGCCCCTTAATGAAAAAATCACATCGAAGTTTCGCGATGAATGAAATGAACTAGGTATTTTTCATTTTTACGCTCGAAACGAATTGAAATTGTAACGTCTAAAGTAGCTACGTGCATATCGCTCGAACTTCCATAAGTAGCTTTGATATTGAAATAGTAAAATTATTTTACAGCTTAAAATGAAGTTTAAACAAAAGGTTTTATCTTATATAAAATGAAACAAAATGCGTTCAGTAATTGCAGTAACTAGTAGTAGAAAAGTCAAAGTAATGAAATAAAATAAATTTTAAAGAACACAAGTTAAAATGAATAGAATACTTACACAGCTAAAGCAATCAAAACTAATAAACTTCAGTTCTTGCAACGAGAATACTGCCTCTGGTTTCTTCCATGCTAGCAGAACGATTGCTTAAGTTTTAGCATATAATATTGAGTTACTTGTTATGGTAACATCAATTAGGCATCTCTTTAGAATGGATGTTTAGGCCTACTGTACACCACACTGGCCAGAAGGGTTGATATGGTTTTCTTCTCCTTTCTAGCAGAGAAATATGTTATGCAGTGGATTATTAAAGATTGTTGATGATGACGATGAAATATCATTGTTTAGTTCGTTAGTTATTATTATGAGAGATCTTGTTTTTTACTTTAACATACTTTTCAAATGAGTATTTTAAAGGTAATACAACGTGTTAGCGGTAAAATTCATTTAGTTCTTTTTAATAATTATTTGTTGTAACAAAGTATGGATACAATTCAATTGCAAGCCCTGATGCCCAAACTAGCGGCAACTGTATTTCGCAAATCAGTACCTTCCCAAAAAATAATGATATGATAAACGTTTATAAGTGGAACATACATGAAACATGCTTAATTTGATTTGTTAATTTGGCGTGTGCTTGTGTTTGTATGCGTGTCTTTGTGTATGTTTACCTACAGTGTGTGTGCATGTACCTAGTTATGCGTGTGCGTGTGCGTGTGTGTGTGTGTGTGTGTGTGTGTGTGTGTATGTGTGTGTGTGTGTGTGTGTGTGTGTGTGTGTGTCGGAATCGGAGGTAGGGGCGGCTGTTCTACGGATCCGATCCAAAAACGCCATCGGGCTGGACGGGATACCTGCCCGAGTGCTGACAATATGTCAGATCGCCTCATGGAGGAGTTTGACGCTAGCTAAGCGTCTGGACGATTCCCTGAGTACTGGAAAAGTAGGAAGCTGAAACTTAAAGAAGTCAGGACGACGTGTCGATTTGGTCGTGACAGGTGGCTCTTTGACGAGCGCTTTCGACAGCTTGCTACAAAGCTAGTCGACGCTGCTTCCGCCCTCGGGCGATTTTTGCCCCGAATTCGGGTGGAACTATTATCGTGACAAGACCTATCTGTACGAGGGCTTTCCGGCCGATAGCGCTGTATGGTGCACTGGTGTGGGTGGAGGTCCTGTCTGCCCCCAATAGGCTCTTGCGCCCCGGAGGATATTGGCGGTCAGAGCCATACGTTGTTACCGCACCGTTTCGACCGAGGCAGCGTGTGCTTTAGCCAGAACTCACCCGTGGAATTTGGAGGCGGAAGTGTTGGCCGAAGTTTATCGGCTGATGGCTGCCTTCCGGGCGGTGAACATATTTCAGTTTCCGCCCGAAAAGGTACGCGAGTGGCGTGTTGCCGCTCATCGATCCATCCAGATGGTCATCTCGGCTTGAGAATACGCGCTGGCTTTGCCGCCGTAGAGGCACTCAGCCGGTAATTGTCGAGTGGGCAAAGGCCGGGAGAACGATCTCCACTAGTATCCATTTCACCGCAGGCGAACCGGGCGGGGCAGGAAGCTGAATGGGGATTCTCTAACAGAGAATTGATGCACGTAGCTTTTGCCAATATGTGTGTTTAGGCCAATAAGGGTAGCTAACCCACAACTCAAATCTGCCCCAAGTATGATTTTAGCTGTAAACCCCCGTTGGGACGATGACTTGGGAGTTTCCACACGTAAAAAAGAGTATTTAATTGCACGGGTTAGTTGACGCTCCTGTCCGAAATTTAATAGCCTACAGGCGGCAAATATATAAATCCGCCACTGCATGTGCGATAGCGTTATAACTGTTTGCCACGCATTTCCTCCTGGTGAGTGTTCTGGGTTTGATTTTCACATGGGACAACATGACAATGTTATCCAAAAAGTGTTATTTTGAGTTTGATTATCCTTTATGTCTGTACTCTGTAAGATGTAATAGTCTAAGATCCCGCTATATATCGACCTTCACCGAGATGTTTATTTCATGAAACGTATTTTATATTTAATTTAATATGTCAATAAATATATTGCATATGGGTTGCCTAACAAATTTTAGTCCACGGTATTTTTAATTAATAATTAAATTAATTAATTTTTTTAAACTTTCCACCGGTTTGATATTATTAGATAAATTTTATACCAATCGAAAGTATGAAGCCCATAGAATATGCAAACGTTAGGTTGCCTATTATTTTCTGGTCACAACTATCGGGTAGCCAGGTATAAACAGGTAAATCTATACTAGCATTTTGCAACGGTCTGATTATTGAATTCAAATATTGAAATGTACTAGTGTGTGACTAACGTAAAACTTTGATAAATTATTATTTGTAGATTTTTTATGTTTTATTTCTTGTTGCGATTAAATTATTAAAATTCTTAAAATTTATTATATCAAAGTAAAGAGTGTACACATATATATTATTACAAAAAAAACTAGGATCTATACCTAGTTGTTGCCGATCGTAATAATGTTGATAACGTTATTTACGAATATATATTTTTTATAATTTATATGTTTATGAACATGTCTTATAATATTATTAGCTTGTAACAATTTTCAATACAAATTAATTATTATAACACAAGAATGAATGGAATTCTTGCTAGATTTTATTTATAATCAGAATCTGAGATCTATCATATTTCAGACCCTGGTCTGTCGTTAAAATGGAAAACCCGTTAACTGGAGTTGGTCCGATTGTTTGTTACTTTTTTCATTCATTCCGTTGGCATTTCATAAAATGTTGGTATTTTTGTCTGATTTTTCGAGATTATAGGAGTGTAATCAAGAGGGAAGACTTCTTTAATTTTAATAGAATTTTGGATGTTTTTAAAGTTGAACATTATCAAAATTGTCATTTTTAGCTTTATTTTAATAAATACTTTACCTGGATTTCTGCAAGACTCGAGTGTGAACTATGGCATTATGTTACAGATGTGCCATATAAAACAAGTGTTAAATGCCCCTACACCTTTAGCGCTAAAGATTTTAGGTATATATTTAAAATGTTGTTAATTTAATTTAATCAAATTTATCACTAAAATTTATCAAAGTTTTAAAGAAAAATGTGGATAAAGGTATTAAAGGTGATATTTTGTGACGTAACTATTGATGGGTGATAGCAGTGACGCGAGTAATAAAACTGGGAGTGAATTGAATTAAAATTACTTATTGAGCAATAAAATAGAGTACCTGACTGTAAACTTCACTGACACATCAAAACCGAAGGGTTTGTAATAAGTAAAATTACCTATAAAACCAAATTCAAACATTGAAAAACATAAAAATTTCGTATTATTTTTACTTAAAGACTTCATATATACGCAGTGGGTTTACAAATATACAAATACAACTTGAACGTACGAGTATTTTCTTTCAATCACTTCAAATCAATTTTAAACTTAAAATTAAGAAGCAAAATTATCTGCGGTAAGGGGCATTCTGCTGGTAAATATAATTCCTTAATTAAAATAAATATTCCGGACATCTAACACACAACGCCATCTAGTCCCAAGCTAAGGAGAGCTTGTGTTATGGGTATTAGACAACTGATATAAATACTTATATACTTTTTTTTTGTGAATACATACATATTATACATAGAAAACACCCAAACTTCGAAACAAATATTTGCAAATCATACAAACATTTGGTCCGACCCGGGAATCGAACCCGAGACCTCAAGCACAGCAGTCGCTTACGCTACCACTCGCGCCACCGAGGCAGTCAACCTTAACCCTTTCCTAAACCTGTATTGTTTATAGTGTCATATTTTTAGGTAATATTCTAACTCCAAAACTTTAAAATTAATAAGAAGAGCTATAAACAAACCATATACCAGTACCACGAAACTCCTAATTGAGTATTCTTAATTGGATTGTACTTAATCTAAAATAGATTTTTGTAAGAGCAAAATGAAAACCACATAATTACTGGTTTAAATAAATCTGTAGTAGTCAACAGAAGAACATAATGATACCTCTTTGCGGTGTAAATACCACTTTTTCAATATGATATTTACTCCGTTTTATTTGCGTGGCCACTCCCCTGAATTCAGACATTGCGTAGATATCCGTTTCTATTTGCCTAAGACATCTATATAAATAGGGTTGTATGTCGCAAGAACAATAATTAGTTTTTCATAAAAAAAAAATTAAGTAAATAAACTTAATTTTATTATAGGTAGGCTTAAGGTAATTATATTTATTGCATATGGCCTTACCTCTCCCCTGAGAGAAGAGGAGACCCCAGCAGTGGGACATTATGGGTTGTTGATGATACTTATTGTAGAATTTTCGTAATAAACGAAACAACTCCCTTAGGCAAGATGCAAGTGTTTCGCGTTGATTCTCTTTTCACAATCGCTAATACATCTACTCTCTTGTACAATAATATTTTGTTTATACCACGTGACTTAGCGTTAATATGGCGTCATACGCATATAATTTTTTTAAATGGAATAGAGAGCAAACGAGCAGTCGTATCGCCTGGTCGATGGTAGGCGATTACCGCCGCCCATGGACACTCACAACACCAGAGGCGTCTCAATTGCCTTACCGACGTTTTAAGAAGGAGTGCGCTCTTTTCTTGACGTACAAACCTCGTATTAGTGCGAGAATACTACAGGCGACAGTTCATTTCACAGTTTTGGTGTCCGAGGCAAAAGCTTCTTGAAAATCTGAACAAGAATCGATTTAGCGCCGCTGCTATACAAATATCGTTAAGTTATATTGCACACACTCGTGGATAGTTTTATTTTCTATATCACATGGCATGTCATTCGAGCTGGATACGTGTATTCTACACACGTATCCAGCTCGAATGACTGTAGGCTAACAAATGAATAAAATTTGTTAGTTTTCTAATTACATTTACGTTTGTAGAACATTAACATTGTTAGAGGGCTGGATTATTTTACTGTTCACCTGTGTCTCGTTTTCTCAAGAACTCGTAAAGGGAGCAAGTTATTTTTTATCCCCAAAATATTTTCACCTATCGTTTGAAGCTGTAAATGAACTTCTAGCTTCCGAAGAGAGTTCATGAACTGACAGCTATGCAAACTAAGTAATCATTTTTAATTTTCTTTCAAGTGATTGAGTTATAACCTGTCTCTAGATCTGACCTGACCGAATCAGTATTCCCTCAGGTGAATAACACTGAGTAGAGTCAATAACCAATAGTGCAGTAACACAACTAATACCAATAAAACATTTATGCGTACATTTATTTGAACTGAGCAAGAATCGATTTGGCGCCGATGCGATACCGAGATCGTCAAGTTATATTGCACTCACTCGTAAGATGGTTTTATTTTCTATATCACATGGCACTAGAACACACGTATCCAACTCGAATGACTGTGGGCTAACAAATGAATAAGCCATTATAGTTTTAATATTCTGAGCGTTAATAACGGTGGCTACCATTGTTGACTTTATTGCAGATTCATAAAAAGATTTAACTGCTTTCACGTTTTATGACATTTTTATCTCACATTAAATAATAAGTTACAGTCCTTGATTTAAACTTAATAGGTTTATCACTTATTTTCTGTTATTATTGACGTCGTTTTACAGTATTATCAATTTCAGTAATGTTGATGAATACCATTAACAATGGAATCTAATCTTTTAAAATGATTGCATTTTACATATACTTATATATAGATTTGAATGCCGGGGATGTCAATCAAAAATGTATTTATTTTGACAAATTTTTTTCAAAGGTCCCTGTATATTCATGTAATTACTTATGCGAGGAGAGATGTATAAGGTTGATTAAACAAATAATTAAAGTACTTAACACATCAATATTCTAATATTTATGTACATTAAGTATGGTTGTTGATATTTAATTGTTGGAGAGTTATGTTTCTCCATATGCGGGTTAGGCACGGCTGGATTAATACCACTGCCTCAAGAAAAATAGGCGTTAGGTAATTCTGAAACCAAATTAGGGAGGTAACTCGAGGTTAAACCCCTCTTCAGCTCTTTCTGATAGGAAGACACAAGTGAAGCTAAAAGGTTTTTACTAGTGCACCTGCAATTCAACAGCAGGTGTCCATTTCCATTCCAAGTCTTTTAATTTATATGAATACACATTAGAAACAACTATTCGTGACTTAATTTTTTCACATTATAAAGTTAAGCTAGCGATACAATTTAGGGAAAATATAAACGTGAAGTAGCTAAATCATTATTAAACTTTTTAGAAAAAAAAAATAGATCGCAATAAATATAAAAAAAAGGAAATCTTCGGGTATCTCATCACGTTATGTTTTTAACAAAAGAAGTATCAATTCGAGAGAATATTGGAAGCCGTATAGAATACATAATAGGACTCTTATCTGTTGTTCCCGTGGATTGGACGATTTGAAGAAATTCAAAGTCTAAATGTGAGTTTTCATAATTTCTAAAAGTAACTGGATAATATATAAACATAGATGTAGTATAGTATATAGAACAGATAGCGACCGAGATACACTCAATAGTAAGCAAAAATACTAACACTTACCCTTCCCAGAATAAAAAATTAAAAGTAAACATTTCTGGTCATTATGTCCCTTAAAATTATTATTATTAAGTACGTCAAGCGTGGAGCATCGAGTTAACGCTTTTGGGCGTTCTTCTTTAGAAGGAGATTCATGATTTACACTAGTTTCGCTTGTTAAAGGTTCGAAGCATTACCATTTTTATTGGGAATTATTATTTGACTAGAGAATGTTTTTCAACCATTATATCGCATAGGTATGTATGCACGTTCGAGCACTGAATCGAGCGTTTTAGCACCGACTCGAGCGATTTTACCACACTAAATGTGACGTTCAGGTATTGTATGATATGTGGCATTTGCAGAAAACATTTAGGTACTCATTAAACTTGTCTTGTTAAACATATGCATTATTGCATATAGAGAGTTCAGTGTGCTAATGAACAAACTTTACTATGAAAGTTTTTACGTATGAGGTTTATTCGTCATCAGCCTATCGTAATCCACTGAAGAACATAGGCCACTCCAATTACACGCCACATGGTTCGATATTATGATGAGTTTTTTTTTGTTTCAAATATATTCCGATGTAAGTATCCGAAATGGCAATCAGCCGGATCAGCTATTTCTGCCAATGTTAACCATTTAAAGTCTCCCATTCTAAAGTCTTCGAGACTTCGTCGTGATGATACTATTCATAAAAAATGTGTATGAGATGAAATAAGGACCGTCTATCGAAAAAGCAAAATACGATATCCACTTAAAATACAGGAAAGCATCAAAAAGATAGCATGTTATTATTTTACATTTGTTACAGACCATCGACACTAATATACATTTGATACTGTTGAGATACGATATATCAATACAGGTATGTGTCAATATCGCGTATTATACAAAACATTTGATATCGTCACAAATATATTCATGCCTGTATACTAAACAGGGTTAGGCAGAGGTGTATTGAACTCCTTTTAGTTTATGACTATAATTGTGTTCACTCACGTAATGTGGGAGTGTCAAAGAGACAACCGAGCACTTTGGGAATTAAAGAGGGGGAAATCGGGTATATATTGAAATTAGAAGGAGATGGTTTATGGACAGGACTTAAATGTTAGCAGATTAAACACATAAGGTACTGGTCAATCTGATCTTCTTCACCCATGAACCGGCTATACTTGAAGGTCTAACCTGCATGTAATACCATTTTTTTTGCATATCCGATAACTTTTACTAATTAAAATTGTAAACGACTTCAAGTATTATTGTGAAACACAATTAATTAATTATTATCATTATAAAAACTAGTTGATTTGTGGTTTTTGCATTTTCTACTGCACTGAATGGTCGTGGATTTAAATCTCAAATTCACAGTTTGTTCTTCTGAGCCTGGATGTATGTCTTTGTATCTTTTTCATGTATGATTGTAAGGTCTCTCGCGACACTGGATTGATTACAAATGCAATTTTTTTCGCTTTTCATTACCAGAGTAAGATAATTTCTTCTTTTCATTTCAGCCGTTCACTGCGCTGCACTTTTTTGCCTTTAGAGCCTATCGACAGACCACTTGGACTTTATACACTTGTATTTTTTTTTATTGTATGGGGGCAAACGAGCAGACGTATCGCCTGATGGTTAGCGATTACCGCCGCCCATGGGTACCCGCAGCGGTAATGGCATCACAAGTGCGTTGCCGGCCTTTTAAGAAGGAGTATGCTCTTTTCTTGACGGTTTGAAAGTCGTATTTGAAATTGCTAAGGCTGTTTAAACATCAGCTTTAAGCAGTGCATTGTTTTACATAAATCCATATTATTACAAAAAAGACAGCGATGGTATATATCCATCTTTGAAGGATACCTTACTATAGAAATTTTATGTTTTAAAAATGGGTTACGTATATTGTAATAAGACGAATACGGTAACAATTCTTATCATTTAAATAAATTAGAAACCTTAAAGATCATGCTTATTATTTAACTATTTTACACTAAATGATTCAAATGAATATCTTAGTGAGCTTTAATGACGAGCTCAAGAATGAAATACAGCAAAACTCAAGCGCGTTATCGCACCGAGGTTCTACTTCTTTATAAGTCTAAGTTATTTTCAAGGTAAAACTAGTGACACATTTCAATGAGTTAGTAAAGCAATGGGTTTTTAGAAGACTATTTGCTTTCTGAAGCTGCCTTACCTATACTGTTCAGCTAAATCACTTAGATATTTATGTGTCATGCATGTACTTTGACAAAAATATCGTCAAAACATGATATACTGCTAAATATACGTCAAGATTTATATATATTATTTTTATATATTTGAATGAAAAGTGGACTTTCAGGCATATCTGCAAAAGGTCTTAGATTCACCTTGCCATTAATTTTCAATCTAAATACAAAGTATTTATGAGAAACCAACTTTAAACATTATTATAAGTCATTCAAGATGAATTTAACTGCCTCGGTGGCGTAGTAGTAGCGATAGTAGTAGTATGCGACTGCTGTGCTTGAGGTCTCGGGGTCAAATCCTGGGTCGGACCAAGTGTTTGTGTGATCTACAAATATTTGTTTCGGAGTTTGGGTGTTTTCTATGTATCATATGTATGTATTTACAAAAAAAAAGTATTTATTGTATTCATATCAGTTGTCTAGTACCCATAACACAAGCTCTGCTTAGCTTGGGACTAGATGGCGTTGTGTGTTAGATGTCCAAAATATTTATTTATTATTTATATGTATTTAGAAGAAAGTAATCATGTATTTATATCAGTTGTCTAGTACCCATAAAACAAGCTCTGCTTAGACTGGGACTAGGTGGTGTTGTGTGTTAGATGTACGAAATATTTTATATATTTTATTATTAATTTTGCTCAAATCCTCAACAAAAAATGTTTATAACATGACATTTTCATCAATCAAGAAGTTTTAAGGAAATGTGTTATTTTTTAATGCTCTCTTTAAAACAGATATACTTAAACTTTTAGCCAAAGTAGAACCCAGCTTAGTAGCCATACTTCTGGAAGGTGGGCGAACCGCAATTTTCTGATGACTTATTCTAGGAAATGGTGAATTTTAAGCACGAAAGTTTTAGAATTTTAAGCTTCGCGCTTTAAAGCTTTAAGCTTTTAAGTCTTAATAATATTTGTGTTTTGGTGTAAAATTTTAAAGAAATACTCGAGAAAACATATTCAGATGTTAGTAACATACTAAAATTCTAAATTGTTTTCAAGAAAGGACTACTCTATGACGCACTAACGAGAAAGTTTATCAAAATAAATTAATTTATTGCTTCAGTTGACACAGGTGTAAACAGGTACATTATTCACGGAATTTTTGCATTCTTTGATGCCTCCTGAAATTCCGAGCCCTTCGAGCCTGCCAGCGAGGTTCTGCTACCTTGAAGCTATATACCTAGGTTGTTCCGAAAATTGATAACCACAGAATAAATACAATATCTTCTTTCATGAAACTATTATAGATTGACAGCTAATTTGAACACAAACCTCATTTGTGAAAATCCATGTATGCCACCTATGTATAGTTATTCTTTTAAATGTTTACAGATTATCTGTCACTCTTCTTTTGTTTACAACAATGAACGCCTCGCGTGGAGCTTTTCGTGCTATAATTTACTATGATTATAAACTAACCATTATGCTATAATTATAACTTCAAGGAATCTCAAGAAAAACAAACTGCTTTTGGGGAGTTCGCTCTTGCATTAGCAACAATTACTTATACGGTTTCGTAAATTTAAACGTGGTCGAGAGAACTTAAACAATGATCCCAGACCCGGCTGACCACCAACTGTGTGGCTATTGCGAAAGAATAAACATATATGACACAGCGAGAGATACAGGCTGAACTAAACATTGGACCACATGCAGTTTCTACCATCCTGCAGAACACCTTAAAGTTTGTAAGCTTGCTTCGCGATGGATAGCTCATTCTCTCACCAATGAGCAAAAATGCCGTCGTGTTGATTGGTGCAAATTTATGTTAGAAAAGTTGGAAGGAGGAACATCGCAAAACGTATTCTACATTCTTACCACTGACAATTCATGGATCTCGATGCTATGCTACGATTCTCTTACAAAAGACGATTGCCCACAAAAGTTGTTCTCAGTCGGAACTAGTGAATGGTATAGAAAAGTTTGTCTACCTCAAGCTTTCGTCGAGTTGGAAAGCGAGCGCCCAAGGAGCGGCGTTTATGGCATTCTTATTCACTAGAATAACGCGCCAGTTCACATAGCTGCTAGAACTATAACTTTTTAACAACTTCGGGGGTACAAATGATATTCCATCTTGCGTACAGCCTAAATTTAGCTCCAGGCGATTTTTTTTTCCACGGGAAAAAAAATGCTTTTTGGGCAAAAATTTAGCACTGCAAACGAGGCCGTCAAAGAATTTCGGCGGTTATTTTTCGACCTCCCGCAACATACGTTTTTTAATGGTTTATAAGCTGGTTAACCCGAATGCGTAAGTGCATTGGGATAGCAGGGGGATATTTTGAAAAGCTGTAAATAAACTTTTTTTATATGCCGAGGCGGATTGCTAGTATATAATAATTTCAATATTATTATAGTAGCAATGACGCATTTTAATAAACAATATTGTTTATTTAAAAAGTGTAAGTAGTACAACAATAGCAAAATAATTAAGTTATTACACTGAGCTTCAATATTAAGGTAGGCAGAGAGAAAGGTATGAATTAATATATAGCATTTAAATTAAACCATGTGGAAACCTTTCAAAGTTGCACTATCTAAATTTGAATATAATAACTTTACTGCGTGACAGTATACGTTAAATTCATATATTAAATTGATTTGTTAGCTCTTCTAAATAATGTTAATGAGAAAAATCGCATGTTCTAAAATGAGTTACAAATTATATCAGAATTTGACCAGTACGTTGATCGTGGTTCCATTAGCATTAATTTATATGAACAACAACGCAGGAAAGCTGGAAGGTTCAATTACATATAACATTGAAGTATTTTGTTTTAGTAAGTAATGTGCAACAGTTTATAGCAGTAGGAACATAGTTTTTTATTCACAGTATGTGAGCACAACTAAGTTAGACTTACATTGTTTAAATCATTCGGTATCAACCATGACCGTACCGCGTGGTGACAGATTATATATGGATTATCATCACCCCTTTCTTGTTTTTCTTTGCGGAAATCCTCCAAGATCCCCACCTCCTGGCGGTTCGTACCGATAAAACTACAAGCCTAGATAGGAAGTTCTTAGGACCTTGATGTACCTCGGGCCTGCCTCGAAGTTGTGGGGGAGGAGACTGGTTCGAAATATCACCACTATTCATCCGTCATCCAACGTTGTTGTGTCATACTTGTAAAAACCTAGTAAGACAACAGTTCGAATGAGAAAATAAATTTTAAATAAATCCTAAATTATCCTCACTGACCAACGTGCTATAGTAGGTCAAAAGATCCTTTCCAAAGAGAGCTCTATATCCAGTTGTAGACAACTAAAGGCTGTTGATGTTCAACCCACTGCAGAATTGAAATCTTCTCAATATTTTAAATTTACAAGTCAGTTATTTTTATTTATTCCATAATCGTACATTTTCACGATTCCCAATTTCAATTCTCTTCATAGGATGCCCGTTAGTGTTCATTTTATCGACCTTCTAGACGGTTAGGTACATTATGTTGTAAGTAGAACTGTCTGTCTAATACAATTAGCATTTATGCAAAACACAGCTTCTATAATTTGTAATTAACAGAGCTATTGCCACTGACACGTAAATACTCATTTAAATGTAAACGTGACGCTAAACAATTAGGTCAAGAAAGATAGTTTCTGATAAAGATAATACTGTCAAGCAACTTAAGAGAAAATTAGTAGAATTATTCCCAAAGCTTTGTTTAAAATGCATTATATGTGCGTTTTACGAGAAGGTGGGCGATTTGTTCTTTAATATTTGCCATTGGCAAGTAAAGTACGTAAGTACAATGAATTTTATTTTATTTTAGCGTGCAAGAAATACAAGTAAGTATAATGTGTCCTGTCAGTATGTTGAGTATAATTTCATTCTTAAGGGTAATTTTTTTTTAAGGAATTATATACGAGCATACGTTTCGCCTGATGGTAAGCGATTACCGCCACCCATGGACACCCGCAACACCAGAGGCGTCACAAGTGCGTTGCCGGCCTTTAGGGTATGGGCCTCCGGTATCCTCACTCACTCACTGAAACACAGCGCAGGCTCTGTTGCACACCGGTTTTCTGTGAGACCGTGGTATCGAGCCAGCCGGCATTCATGCCGAAGCGTGGCTCTCCCACGATTTAAAAAAAACGACGGTAAAATATATTTGTTTCTCAACATAAAAAGTTGCCACTTTACTTTTTCTTTATTTGGAACCAAGCATAGATAAAATAAACAATTTACACAGTAAGCGAACATCACAGCCGTGAACGCTTGTTTGACTAACCAATTAAGTGGGTTATTTCAAGACTTTAAATGAAGGTCAATTTTCTCTAATCCTCTCTTCCACATTTTGTAAACGGATTCAGAAAGTGATTTTTTAAAATGTGTATTTTCTGTTTAAATCGATTCAAATTAAAATAAACCCAATTATGAACATTAAATTCCTTATTGCTTTAAAAAGGTTTTATCTCATATCTCCGGCTTATTATGTGGTACATTTCTTCAAATTCATTAATAACATACTCGAAATTTTGTTCCATTGTATAAAATATGGATAAGGATCTACACAGCGGCTGTAAATTATAAATATTTCTGTAAATCATGGTCTTTCGTTAAAAATTTAAATCGGAAAACATAACTGAAGAAGCTGAAAGATACAAAACTTATGGCCATTCATTTCCCCCTTCTGCGCAGACTTGCGTAGCATAGCATATGTGACTGCCGTACTTGAGTGCGTTCTCAGGTTCGATTCCCGTGTTGGACCAAATGTTTGTCTAATTTTCAAATATTTTTTTCGCAGTTTAGGTGTTTTCGATCTGAAAATGAAGTGACTTGCTGATATGTATAGAGATATTTTGATTCATTAGGACTTAAGGTAGTTTTCACCGCAACAAACAACACAGAAGCGAGACACGGGCAGAATCTAGAACTCAAATAAAAAAAATAGCTCTCGCACCAATATTAGTGTTTAATTTATTGAAAATGACGGATAAAGGTATCACTGGTAAATGTATGTACGTGCGCATAACTGCCCATCGACTGCACCAAATTGGATAAAAAAAAATTATGTGTTTGCTATTGTCAGGACACAATATAAGTTTAAATGGCGAATTCCATAAAAAGAAAAAAAAAAGAAATAATTATGGTCAATTTTCGATCAATGGGCCTCTAATCTATTTGTATTTTAGAAACTATATTCCATCATAAACTTTAATAAGACCGAACAAGCTATTCCCGCAAACTTGTACAAACGTTACAAACGTTGTACAAACTTGTAGATAAATTATATGATGTAACTAAAAATGTGTGGTTTTGGCAATTTTTCCTTTATCTGTGCTATAAGACGTTGCTTTGTAATAAATTTAAAGATTATGAGTACACGGGCAGTACCCTTTACATTTTGATTTCCTTGCGAGTGCCAAAAATTTGCAGCACGCCTGTATTTTTCGATTGCGTTGGCTTAGAAGAGTGATTTTTACACAGCTCTAAGGGACCGTGGACTTGAGTATTTGATATAAATTTCAGCTTGATACCTTCACACGTTCTTGAGAAAAAGGGTCTTGATAGACAGACGGACAACAAAGTTCTCCTATAAAGGATCCGTTTTTTTCTTTTGAGGTACAGAACCCTAAGAAACGAGTTCTTCTCTAAAGTAGTCACTTATCTTTCGCTCACGCATCGCTGCCGTTTATTCGGCGGCAACCACCTTACCACATTTCTCACCATTACCATTTCTGTGTGCTAGTGCCATTTAAGGGCTTCTGATATTGCTACAAGCTCTGCCGTCAATATACATGACTTCCAGTCAGTTTAAACATACCACTAATTTTATTTCTAGACTTGAAAAAGGCTGCACCAAATTTATCATTAGTTTTAGATGCATAGGTATACACTTTTAACCAGTTTATAATATATTATTATAAGTAAATAAAGAATTTCATATACGAAAAACACGATATATCAACTGGCCTGACTGGGGAATCGAACCCGAGACTTCTTGACTGGCAACTAGTTGTATACGCTAGCCACCAGACCAAAAAAGCAGTCTTCTTACTTCTCATTAAGGATATATGTATATTGTTCTCAGATATTTAGGGTTTAAACCAAACGCTGATCCAGATAACACCTTCAGTAAGCTTAATTTTTTTCTTGTGTGTTTTCCCCATAGTCGTGACCTATCTAACCTATTGATACGTTTATATTTAAATTAATGCATTGTCTTATCCGCCCTCTACTAAATACTCGTACATAAAATTGTGATTTGTTATTTGACAATGCCAAACCCAACTAATTTGGTAATGTAGAAAAGGTGTTATGTGCATTTTGTATTTTCGATACACTATCACTAAGGTATACAAAAATATTGGCGTATTGTGTTACTATGACATTACCTATATTCTGACAAAAACCATAAGTTATGATATCAAAAATTAAAGGAGGCAATGGGTCACCCTGGGCCTTTGCCGGCTCACCTGACCGCAAATTGATTAACCTCACAATAATCAAAACTATTTTCAAGATGTCTTTCCGTTAGGAATTTCTACAAATAATGGCAAATTCTTTTTCCGTCAATGATTTTATCAAGAATTTTTATCGCACTGTCTATATTAACATTATTCTAAGCATTTTCCATGTCTTAAAAACATGCAAAAATTGATATATTTTAGAGAAATCTAATTGTACGTAACAGGTCAACCGAGCCAAACTATTTAAACAAGATTGAGACGTCTAAACCAGTAGTACCAGTCGTCTTTTACATTATAAAGTCTTAATTTTATTGGTATTTCTGTATTCTGTTTATGAATTGGAATTATTTGTATATCTCGCAATTGCCTGCAAACATATCCGGTTTTTAAAATCGCATTGAAAATGTCTATTTTTTTGAGATATCTTCCCAATTCGTGATAGGTAAATTTGGTTTCTAAAACTATATAAGTCGATTAGATCTCAGGCATGGGAGGTGACACAAAATCGGATGCGAGGCTACATAGTAATACTATAATTCTTCGATTTGTTCTTTAGGAGCATATACTTTAGTTGGTCTACGACCTTTCATCCACCGCATTCGACTCCACATATCTGATACTGACGTAGATTCCTTTATATTACTAGAAAAGTCTCGTCAGCTTTGTGATTTTGCTAGTCTCAATGAACGTTTAAATTCTGTGATTCGTTCCTGTAAGATATCCATACTATAGGTGTTGGATCACGCCTGAATTTAGCCAGTGCAAATCTTTGTCTAGCAATTGATTCAGACAGATCGACATTCCAGTAAGGCCTTTGTTTAAATTTGGACTGAGGATCTGTCTAGGGTCTGTTCTGCTACCATTACATTTTGAAAAATGTAAATGTTTTTATAGCTGCTTGGTTTGATTCTATTAGGTAAGAGGCTAGCTTAGCTTAGCTTTGTGACGTTTTTTGTAACTGTGTACCTCGAGTTTTCACTTTTGATTAATTTCTTTGAAAATATATATTTACTGACGCTAATGATGGATGACGTCATCTACTAAATATCTGAGAATTATCTCTAAACGTGTGTTATATTGTTGCTCACGATGAACTCTTAAAATATCTAACCGATTTTCACGTATTTCTTTTTAAATGTGTTTTGCTGGTCTGTCTAAGATGGGATAGTTAACATCACGCTTAGACCGATAGGAGTCGAGCATTATTGAAAAGAGACGTAGCCAAGCATGCGAGGGTCAGATTTTATAATTCACTTTGCCACGTACCCTGCTAAATGTAAGCAGTAAAGTACATGAATTTTAGGAACAATGCTATTATAATCAACATACAAAATAAATTCAAATCTAGTACAATCAATAAAAAAGTAATTGAGCAACTTTATTTACTTGTTTTCAAATTTAAAGTGACTCAAATAGCCATATTTTTTGTGTGTTGATTTAAAAGCTTAATTTTTCTCAGTTCCAAGATGCCAAAGACATAAGTAAATATTTGATGTTACGAGTATTACAACATCATACCTTCAAGTTTCAGTAAGACAAAACGTTTGTATAGACTGTCGGCTAATAAAGTGATGCTATCGAGTCTTCTTTATTCGATCAAGGAATAGAACTGTAATAACAGTGTATTAAATTTGTTTCAATAACATTGAAGTTTTCTATTCGAGAGTCGATTTTGTGAAACGTGAATTATAAATTAATATATTAAATAATGAATGGGTATAAAGTTTTATGGGATGAACATTGCATTTTCAATACATATCTATATAGTATCTAACACACAAATAATAACAATACTAGTATAGTATAAACCCTATTACTTTCGCTTCGTGTACCGAAGTGATAGAAATAAAACATAAATTACCTAGATTATGTTACGCTCAAGCAAGAATTAGTAGCTGCAATAAGTAATTTGCAAGACAATATTATTTCTACTAATGCTAGTCTTTTATTTATTTCATCTACAACCGTGGGATTTACAGCAAGAAAAGTGTAATGCAACGATCACTAATAAAATTATAACATTTCTTCAACTACGGCGCGTCTACGGGTTGCGAATGGTTGTGAAATTTTATTTTTATTCAACCTGTCTCTCATTTCCCAAGCTACATTTTCGAGCCATATTTCTATAGCAGTATATTCTTTTTATAAACAATTATTGTCATAAGCTTTTTCAGTGTAACAGTGTAATGAAGCTTGTAGTAAAGTTAACTGATATCTTTAATTTATTTGTCAAGGCTAGTGACCTATTCTAATAAACCATATATCTCTACAAGATTCAATAAACTTCAAGCAACTAGTAGATTCAGTGTAGTTATAAGATGGTTGAATAGCTTGTACTACGGCGTTTAGCTAGTTCTCAATTATAAAGTGCAGATACCGAAGGATATACTAGAGTCTAATATCAACATGTAGTTGGCTAAACACGGGAAATGTATATAATATTAGATATGTATTAAAAGTTATGACCTTTAAGCACTTTCGGTATAACATCACCTAATTATATAAGGACGTGGAGGTTCTGAGCCTCCGACAGCTATTTGTACATAATACGCAACAGCGTATGCACTCCACCTATCAATATATAACAATAATAATACCTTCACATCCTAACAGTATGAATAATCGTAGATCGGCTAATGTCTTTCCAAGAGATACTCACAGAACCAAATTGGCAGAACGCCATTTCAATACATTGGTGATACTGTATTACTAATTTATAACTGTAGTATAACAAAATATAAAACTTGAATTACATGACAACATTCATGCATGAAATCTCTATCGTACGAGGAAACTGAGGCCTTATTAATGGCTGGATGGTGATATGATTTACGGTTTTTCTTGGAAATAACTACTGTGAAACATACCAACACACACACACACTGACATATACTAGTATGCACACACGATGACACCTAATCAGCAGCATCATAGAACATTAGTATCTTAATCACTTTATTAATTTTTTTTTAGTAAAATATGTTATCTTATAGGCACACATACAACTGAGATTGGTTTCAATAATGCGTTTTTGTGACAATTAGAGGGCGCTCTGGTTTTTATAAAACAAGTTTAATCTTAATTTAAGTGCTAGTGGTCATAATTGAGAGTAATGTTACAATTTATAATGAATCGTGTTACGAGTAGTTAATTGCTTATAAGAAACTGTCCAAAATTTTAAGTTTAGAAAATAAAGAAATATTACTATTATATTATTTGTATATAGTGTGTGTTGGGCTAACCACAAGAGCGATTACTTACACTCACGTTAGTAAAGTGCTATTGTATTGTGCAACATTCTTAGTCAATTCGATTTAATTGGTAATTAACTTCTAATTTAGGTGCTGGAGATCTAATTTCTCTTTGTGTAAGCGGATCGATTTTGATATATGATTACTATGACACTGTTTTTACAGCAGAGCTCCTCTCCTACAAGATGCAGTAATGTTCAATTGATTTTGTAAAATTCACTGAGTGCAAAAACTCAGAGACTTCTCAAAATAATAATTTATGTATTATTGCCGAAAACTTTACAAACGAGAGAGTTATTGTATTTTATATTATAAATATACATATTACTATATTCCTAAGGCACAAATGTATTAGGATGATGTGATAGCGCTTGGAGTCCAATCCACTTTTCAGTTTTGAAAAATGATGATTGCAAAGTCATATAAAAGTGCTAGATTTGCGTGTCACGCTTACTGACCTTCTCTTTTGAGGTTATGCAGACCGAGGCTAATGACGCCATTCTCCACAATGACACAGAAGGATTGTATCCTCTAACATGATTTATATTCAGACAACGGAAAAGCCTGTAGCCAGACCTTTGTCTACCAGTTTCTATTAGCGTTCGAAATTTCGGTACTATTTGCAAAAAAATGTAAAATGTTACCTTTACAAGTTGCACAGCACTAATTTGCATTACGAGAAAGGTTTTTTTTAAATTCGTCCTCAAAATTGCTAGCAGTCACTGCTTTTCTAGCCACAGGCCGTATTTTATTTTGTTGACCTAATATTCTTTTGTGTTATGAAAGGCGGAGTGCTGGAATAATGTCAAAAGTATTGAGCATGCATGTATTGAAATTTGTTAGACTGTTAATCAAAGCTAATTTTTCAAGGCCAAATTAAATGTTTTGTAAGAATATAATTTGCTTAATATTTTATGTACGTACAACATGCTTTTAAAATTGAAGTGTAAGAGGTTTACCTAGGTTTAGGTGTATGACCGTAACCAGGTCCGTTATTAGAACCAAAAGTTGCCTTTTGTTTTGGTCTATTTGCTCATTGAAAGTTCTCATAGATGTAAGTTAAGGTTTGATATGTTTGACTTCTATATATAAATACTTGTTAATAAATTATTTTAAGTTCTAAGATTTTTTTTCTTGTGTTGTCATTTATAAAGTTATCGCGGCAATGGAAGGATTGTCGGAATAAGTAAGAGCAAATAGATCGTTTTATATTTTCTAAACTTTTATTCAAACTTCTTTCTTTTAACTTTCAAATACTGTTAAATAAATTCGTCATTATTCACACACCAGCATTTCAAATAGTTTGAAGAGATTGTAACACTTAAAGTATATAGAGGGTGGAATTTTGTAATGCTACCTGAAGGGAAAGTACTCTTAATATTATTAATAGAAAATTTTACTCAAAGAAAACAGACCTTTATTTTTCAAAAGAAAAAAAATTGCATTCAAAGATTTCCGAAAATTCGCTAGCCCCAACCGGGAATCGAACCGACTAAAATCTGTAAAAATTACACCCTGTACTTTTATTGCATTGATCGTTAGGGTCAAGTATAAGAAAGAAATCTCTTTAACAAACTTGATAAATCAAACGATAGGAAAACCAAGAAATCTCGACTTATAAATTCAATGGGTCAAGTTAAAGCACTTTTACTCAAAGATTCATGTTTACTTACGGTTTACTTACATTTACGATTACGATTGCAATTTGCACATTTTTGTAATGCAGATTCCCTTCTTAGATTCGATATAACTGCCTGCAAATGTGTGGTTAAAATATGGAATGTTACATTCGAAAATAGATTGTCATTTGCTATTCACATTTGATTGTTTTTACAAATCATTTCACATTTGCCTCACGGTAAAAATAGCTTATCAAGAACAATTTGAATTATTGGAAGATTATTTTTTAAATGACAAAGATGTGAATCTAGCTCTGCGGTGGTAAGGAGAGAGATATCGAGACCGACAGGCACCAATTCGATTTGTATTGAAAAGAATGGTAGAAAATTTCAAGAATACGGGGAATTTCAAAAAGCGACGGATATCTTTTTAAATAATAATTTAAGATTTAATGATTTTCCTTTAATTTGATTTATCAAGTTTGTTTGTTTATACTTGACCCTAACGATTTATGCAATAAAATCACATGGTGTAAGTTTTACAGATTTAGTCGGTTGTTTTTTTAATGGGTGTGGCAAGCGAAGTTTAATGCAGTTTTCTTTCTTTTCAAAAATAAAAGAATGTTTTCTTTGAGTAAAATGTTCTATCTACAATATTAAGAGTACTTTCCCTTCGGGTGGCATTACAAAATTCCACCCTGTATATATATTTATAACAATGCATATGTCAAGCAATGTGTAATTAAAGAGGTAAATTAAGTAGCATTTTAAATTAAACAATAAATTAAGAGTTAACACAAGTCTACTCATTCATTTTACAACGGTCTAATTCTAATCCATTATTACGTTATATTTCACGAAACGCTTGTTACCAAAGCAACGCAGCGATTAACACACCCGAATGACCCCTTTCCCCGACGCTGCTCTTTAGGTAACCCCCTTCCGCGTTATCACTCTGCCTCCGTTTCATTCAAGTAAATACAAATGTTGGTTTTGCAAACATATTCGACTCTTTGATATGACTGTTTTTCAGCATAGGGTTGTTAAACGACAAAAAACTCATTAACTAGCCGTGTTTGCAACAGTATTATTTATGCACCAGTACGTTTATTAATTTCGTCGTGTTACATTATTATAAAATTTAACTTTTCGGTTCCACTAGTGTGATTAACCGTTTTCACTTAATTTAGTATTGCGCGAGATCTTATACTAACTGAATTCTCACTTAATTTGTCATATAGCAGGCACAATACATGTACCTAACAAACGCAAGTTTTTTTTTCTATTGACTAACTCTCTATATTATTTAAAAAAAACTGTATGTCTTATTCAAAAGAAAGACTGATGAAAAGAAAGACACAACTGCAAAAATTATCTAATTTCTTTAACGCTGTTTTTCTAAAAAGACCCTTGTGACCCTTAACTCTACTATATTTTCTTACTACAAACTGATAGCCACTATTATTTTAAACTCTTAATATATAAAGTAACATAACGACATTGGTAGAATTTACTCTTGTACCATTCGGTGCCATTCAGAAGGATTTCTTTTTATAATTGTTTACTGTTGTCTTGGAATCAAATAAATCCTCATTTGGTCTTAAAACAACGTAACACAATGTAAATAAAGAGTTAATACCAAAAATACACCACTATCACACATTTTCTTGAAAACTGTTCAGTGAAATGGTTTCATTGAAAAATATGTGCGCAATGTACATTGCAGAACACTGGGAAGGAGTTGAAAATCGTAAACATTCAAGGTACCTACTGTAATCAGAACGAATGCTTCTTCACAATGTTGCAAATTATTTGTTAAAACATCTAATTTATTTAAGTTAAATAATGTTTGAAATTTTACTAGATAATTAATTGAAAACAAATTTATGAATTGAAATGAGAAATTGCAAAGATATCCAAAAAGAAGATGGTGTAATCTTCTTTATAAATTGTTTTTATTAAAAATCCACAACAGGAATGTCTGACTTAACGATTTCAATCTAATAAATTTAAAAAACAAAGCAATACCCTATGTGCAATATCCATAAACAATCTTCACTAGTTTAGATAACTAAATGACTACCATATTATATTATATGTATATCAAGCATCATCTAGTAATTGAAGTCATATACTATCAATATGTGGAGCACATTGGCAATTATAGGTTCATATCCGTTAGAGACCTTGCATCCATACGTGACTTAAACAACTATACGTGAGTTCAGTATGGTGTGTGTTTGGAATGACATTTATTGCGTTTTACTTTTATATAATGTTTGTTGCAAGAGCTGGTTCTGTTGATAGGCCGTGGTATACATATATCGGTAAGTTATATTTACATATATAGATATAATAAATAATTGACCACACAATTCACGTCAACTTAGGAACGAAATTAATCCGAAAACAACTACGGTTTTGTAGTCTTCTTTGTAAATTTTTTATGAAAATAATTTAATGCCATGAAATTATAAAATGAAGAGAATAATAGTGCAATTTCGAAACATATAACACAAGGATGTAGGTCCAAAAAGAAGACTATACACAATTATCATTAACAACCAACTTCAAAAGAAGGGGAACCTCCCCTTCTTTTGAAGTCGGTTGATCGGTTGATCTCAATTTGACCTGAATAATAAATAACGAAAACATTCGTGAACAAAAGCGAAAATTCATTCATTCGTTCGTTATATTTCAATAATTAGAATATCAAAAACTTTCAATTTTTACTAAAATGTAAGCCGAGAGAAGAGAGAGAAGAAACAAAAAAAATGGTATTGAGGATGTATGCAAATGTATCTACACAATTGAATAAATATTTTTGGGACAACGACGAGGGTTTGGTTTGAACCGCAGGTTAAGCATGTGTAAATATACGTAAAATCGAACCAAGGTCACTTTTAGGTTTGAATAATATTTGTAGCATTAGTGATAGATTGAATGACTTCTTTCAAAGATGTATTTATTCAGACGAGTGATTGACTGGTTGAATATCTATTTTGAATTTATTGTTTTACTTTGTTATACTTTTTTCAATCATGCTCAACTGCTATTTGTCTAAGCGTGATGTATATTTGGCACATGAAGAACCACATTAAAAGAACAATATTCATCTCTTTACAAATATGCATGAGACAGACACAAAGAATAGCCAGACTCAGATCAACAAATAGTTGATCACACAAAGTATTGTTCCATGTGGGGTTTGAACCCACATTACTCAACGAAGTAGAAAGTAGCGTGGCGACCGCTTAAACCAATAGGTCAACGCGCAGTCTAAGAATAAGAAGTTTAGAACTTCATATACACATTTTTGTATATGCTAATTTCAAATTTTACAGCGGTTTGTTTGCGAAAGATTGTTTATAAGCGGATCGCAATCTTTAACCTATGTTACCGAAAGGCGTATTTCTCATCCACATTTTGCCAAGTAAGGAGGTTCCTTTCACGTAATTGGCAGGCAAGCCTTTTGCCTTCAGTAAAGCACTTTAGGGATTAAAGATGGGAATAAACAATGGGAACAATACTGGGAATAATAGTAAAGGATCGGAAGAAAGGAAGTCCTTCGTAATGGAAATGAAGAGGTATTTATTTATTTATTTTGTTACATAAAATGTGAAATACAGGAGACAGTAAATTTAAAACTGCTAGCTTACAACTGAAAACGAAAAAAAAGCAAAACAAAAATTAATGCAAAATTTAGACCAAATTTGATATTTGTTATAAAAATAGGTTAGGATGTGTATTATTTAGAGATAGTGTATCCTGTCTGAAACCAAACTACTTTAAATCTAATTCAAATCTACTCACAAAATATTCGACTGACCTGTGGGCCTAGTCGTTCGTCGTGATTCTGACAGTTATGTTCGATTCATACCCAGGGCAAATGTTTGTGTGATGAAGTTGATAATTTTTTCTATATCTAGGTGTAATTTATCTTTTATATGTTTGTATCTAGAAATATATTAATAAGTTCACTAGCAATATGGTTATCATAGTACAGGATTTACCTAGTTTGGGACCAAAAGGCCGTGTGTGAATTGTGCGAGATAATTTTTATGACGTATTTAGAAGGATCTTGGTAACTAACAAAGTCAACGACGGTAACAATGTACATAATATGTTATTTCAGTCAGTAAGGAATAGGGGTTAAAATAAATAGACTCGAAAATGAGAAAAAAATATGGAGTAGCAATTATTGTACAATTTAAAATGATACTCAGGATTTAATAGTCACGGATGTAATATAACTTTATATATGTAAGCTTGAATAGAATCCAAGAGTGGTGGTCACCATCTTTATTGTGTACGTAAACAGTGCAGCATAGTGACCCACACTTGGCACACCCCTATGGCGTCCTAGTGATATGCCTTTTCAAGTCCTGCTTAAATGACATGGGGTCATAGTGAAAATTTATTTATTTTTATTTTTTTATCTTTATTGTACACACATAACATATAGACAAAAGGCGATCAACAAGACAATTGGCGGTCTTATCGCTCATGGCGATCTCTTACAGACAACCTTTGTACGGATATTTAAGGTAAGTGAGATTATTTGGGGTAGCAGTAGAAGGGTGCACAAGTTTTAAATTTACCATGTGAAAATAAAAAAAAAATCACCAAATTCAAAATATTTAACTTTTACATATAAGTACTTACACATCTACTCACATTACACATATAAAAATACTCATATATACATAAACATAAATACAGAGACTAAAATATAATACATATATATATATAACAAGTACATAATTATAATGACAGATAATAATCCTTCACTAGCGTTTTAAATACAGCCAAGGTTTTAGCGCGACGGATTGTTTCAGGCAAATCGTTCCAGAGTCTTACTGCTTGCACAGTAAAAGATTTGTCTGTAAACTGGGTGGAATGTTTTGGCATTTCGAGTTTCAAATTCTCTGATGATCTCAGGTCCCTGCAGTGAGTGTTGTGTAAAAACTGAAAGCGTTTTTTAAGATAAAAGGGGGTATGAGGATGAAACAGAACACTGTATAAAAGAGAAAGAATATGTACATTCCGGCGAAAGCGTATTGGGAGCCACTTGAGTTTAAAACGAAACTCTGAGATATGGTCATACTTGCGTAATCCAAATATGAATCTAATACAAAGATTTTGGAGTCGCTCAAGTTTATTTAGCTGGTCTTCGGTGAGATCTAAATAGCTGACAACACCATAGTCAAGGATGGGAAGAAGAAGAGATTGTGCGAGCGCAATTTTAGTGTTTATGGGAAGAAAGTTTCGCAACCTTCGCAGAGACCCCGCTGCCGCAAATAGTTTGCGGCTAACTTCCCCAATCTGTGGGCCCCAGGATAGGTACCTATCCATAAGTATCCCCAAGTTTTTTACTTTCTCACTGAAGGAAACAATCGAGCCGCTGCAAACAATGTTTGGTATCTGCTGGAAGTTTAATCTACAGTGTAGCCCAGGGCTACCCACTATGATGACCTGCGTTTTGGTCGGATTCACACTCAGTCCAAACTCTTCGCTCCAGTCACATATTTTCATCAAATCTTTGTTAATTGTATTCACTACTTCTGTTAATTCATTTGGAGTACCTTGTGAATAAATTTGTAAATCATCTGCGTAAAGATGGTAGGAAGAAAGTAATTGATTTGTGATTGAGTTAATAAAAACTGAGAAAAGTAAAGGTGATAAAACGCCGCCCTGAGGCACGCCTGCAGTTGTAGTGCACCAAGAGGAGTAAGTATTTTCAATACAAACACGCTGCTGGCGACCATACAGGTAACTACGAAACCAGTCAATAGCTGATGGAGACATGTTAAGAGAGCACAGAATACCCAATAAGACATCGAAATCCACAGTATTAAAAGCGTTGCTGAAGTCTAGCAAAGCAAATACCGTTAGCTTTCCGTCCTCCATACCCGACCTAACATCGTCTGTAATGTGGACTAGAGCCGTTGTAGTACTATGGCCTGGGCGGAAACCAGACTGGAGTTGATTAAGGAGACCATTTCTTGAAAGGAATGAGCTTAGCTGTCTGTGAGTGAGACGCTCGAGGACTTTGGAGAGAAACGGGAGGATGGAAATGGGACGGTAATCTGTGAGGGTGGTAGGATTACTTTTCTTGGGGAGCGGAATAACTTGAGCTTGTTTCCAAGCAGATGGAAAGGTATTGACGGATATAGAATAATTAAGGATATGGGTGATCACGGGTAGAATTTCATCTAGGATGGGAAGAATCATAGTACGACTGATACAGTCGCTCCCTACAGCATTCGAAGTCATTGACACTATACTTTTCTTAACATCACATACAGCGAATTGAGTGAAAATGAATGGGGAACAGTCGGGAGTCGGCAGAGTAGAAAGATAGTTCAGCGTCGCAATCTTGGTAGCCCCGCCATAATTGGAGGAGGCAGAAAAATATGAATTCATGGAATCAATATCAAAATCTTTCGAAGCACAGTTAGGAGGTGATTTGCCGACTCCTAGTGACCTAAGAAACTTCCAAACCCTAACTGGGTTACCATCTTCAACAGATTTGTGGATATGTCGGCGCTGAGCATTCCTACACATATTGTTGCAGTGATTTCTGATGAGTACAAATTTTTCTCAGTTTGTTGCTGTGGGGTGACTTTTGTACCTGGACTGGGCTCTTGCCTTCCTCCTCTGCACCGCCCTTATTTCTTCCGTAAGCCAAGGTGCAGGCAGATGTCTTACCTTTTTCTGTTGAATTGGAGCATGCTTATCAAATAGGTACGTAATGTTATTTGTGAATTGGTTAATTTTATCATCAATACAGTCAGAATTCAAAAGCAAACCTCAATCGATGTTTTCTGCGTCTCTGCAAAGATCTGAGATGTTCATGTCACGGAAATTACGATGTGATATAATTTTAGTTTTAGGTTTAGAAGTACGGAACAGATAGATCATTCCCATAACGATTTCCTACAACGAGATAAAGCTCACCGCTAATAGGAAAGCCATTTTCAATGTTCCCTTGTCTGTTATGATTAATTAACAACGCTAGGAGCCAAATACTGAAAGCTGCGGTACCTCGAAATGAACTACTTCTATCTCCATAACTGTACATAGAGTAGTCAGGTAAGCAATAATTTCTATTTCAATTTTTTTTCAAATTACGTACTTTCATTTTATGTATTCATTTGGTTTTTTACGAATCAACAATCTTTAAGATAACTCATTCCCTAATATATTCCATTTTATTATTCTTATGTCATTTCATTTATTTAGATTTTGCTTAGTTTTAAAACTTATTAATTAATTAATAAGTTTTAATTACTTTATAATTAAATTTAAATAACCCTGTGGACATTGCGGGCAATGTTTACTTATGGCCCTTTCTTGGAGATAAAATCTTTAGAGGTCATTATTTGCATCAATTATGAGGATTACTACGCATGCGCCGGGTGCCATGAGTTAAAGCAGCTGTGGTTTTGTAATTGAAAAGCTCATACGTGAGTGATGGTGTGTGTTGTGTTGAGTATTGCTTGGGAGATATTCTTAAAGTTTAAACCCAAGTTATTAATTTTTCGCTATACTGCTGATCAAAGTAATTATACAACGAAAAAATTGTATTTTCATTAAAATTATAATAAAAAAAAAAAAGGTTTTAATTAACTTTTAGGTAGACTTATTTGATTTTAGGCGTGAGTAGGTCTGTGAACGACATCCATAAAATAATTAGCAGAGTTGAGAAATTCATTTAAATTTCAAATCCCACATTCATGATACGACAATTATATATATATATATATTATACAACAAAAGATGTACATACCTTTTTTTTTAACGTGTCGAAACCCCCTCGGGCCGTCACCCCTCCGGGGTTTGCGGCGGGGTGGTGTGTCGGAATCGAACCGACTAAAACCACACGGTGTGCCAACTCTGCGCCTGAGAAGGGAGGGGTCCGGGAACTGCATTTATTAACACGACCGGACTCCAAGATGTACATACCTAACGCAGCGTAGCGCACATTTAAGCAAGAATGATTTAGTTAAATTAAATAGTAATTTAACTAATATATAAGTGATACAGTTTTTTTTATAACCACATTTTTTAAAATTTCTTATTATCTACTATTTTTCTGCTGTGTATAAACTTTTAAAGATTTTTTTTTATAAAATACTTCAAAAGTTTGTACGTAACTTTTAGGTACCTACCAGATTTTAGGTACCTAGCACACCTGTGACCTTCCTGAAATCATCCCTTATCAGTCTAATCAGTCAGATCACAAAAACAATTATACAGAATACAATAAGGCCCTATTCGTGTATTTGATATTTAAAGACTCATAATCTAACTCTCTAACCTTTAATCGTTTTACTTTCTATCATCAGTGCATGTGAATAACTGAAAGAATATAAATTAAGGTCTATACGTACGTATGATATTGAAATCATTCCCTAAGCCCTAATTACTAAGCAGTTTTACCTTTTATCATCAGTTCACCTGAATAACTTGAAAGAATACGACTAAAGGTAACATACACACAAATTACATTTAAAAATTTATCTTTCAACTCCTAATCGTTAAGGAGTTGTATCTTCAATCATCAGCTCATCTGCCAGATACAAATATTAGAACAGCTTTAGAAAATATTTGAGAAACATAGTTAAGCCTATAAAATTTGAGGGTTACACCAGATCCTGATATGGTGATAATGGGACCACTTCGGGATCTTTTTCTATCAAATATTTTTTTTTATGTAATAGAAGGCAAACGAGTAGACGTTTCGTCTGATGGTAAGCGATTAACGCTGCCCATGGTCAACGGCAAAACCAGAGGTGTCACAAGCGCGTTAGCAGCCTTGAGTATTTTCTAATAAAAACACCTTCAATACAATGGTACTGTAATGCCCCATTTTGCGTAACCGTTCGTAAATCGGAACTATTCCCCGGAAAAATATTCACTTGATTTTGTAACCTACCCTAGCTAGATCTCAAACAAGTTCATGTGATATTTTATGGGGTTATCCTAAAAGCGTCGTTTATCGAAAACTACCCCATCTACCCATGAGAGAAAATATTCAAATGGCGGGAGTTTCAAGTGATCTCTCGAACGTGTGTGGAAAATATGCATTAAAGATAGAAAGAATATGCGCGTCAAGGTTGATACTTACTTAAGTACTTACTCGTATTTTAAAAATTAAACCTAAAATAACGTACTTGTAAATAAGGACTTGAGAGGTAATTTTACTGTTACTTATTTATAATATTATGAAACATCTTGTATTTATTCACAAACGTCAATCACATTATGTTGCAGCTATTGTAGTCAGAAATAATTTCTGCAGATAAATAAAAACAATATATTTTTTGTTGATGATGCTATAAAATATCTCTATCAAGTTTTTGTTTAAAAAAAAGCAAACTAAAGACTTTTGTACTATCTCGAAATTGTAAGAAGATAGATTATTCAATTAGATATAGTTGTATCACATACAGCACTATAACTACATATTATAAAACAAAGTCCTCCGCCGCGTCTGTATGTCTGTCTGTCTGTTCACGATAAACACAAAAGCCACTGCACTGATTTTGATGCGATTTTTTACCAATAGTTAGTTACTCTAACTAGTAATTTGTTTAGTTTTAAAGTATCTTTGCTAAAATATAATATTTGTTGAAGACATCGAGAAAAATTAAGCCGTTCATGTTCTCGGGGTAACATAGGATACATTATATTTTCCGTAACGAGCCCGCGCGGAGCCGGAACGGGTTGCTAGTAGAATTTAAATCTTTTAATTTGGTGGTTGTCAATCCGGTTCAATGCATAGGCTCGCCGCTGGTACAGTCAGCATAAAATTGATTTGTGCTCTCAAAGTGCTCAAAAAGAGTGAAGAACATCACTGAAAAGCAGTATGGAAGCAGTTGTTTGAATGACATAGAGCCATTTGAAATTTCTTATAAATTTCTTTTGAGCAAAATCAACATAGTGTTAAGCGACATTAATGTCACTGAATGGTATTGTTTTCTCTCAATTGTGGTAGATATGTAGTTATTTGAATTGAAATATATATTTCTTAATATATAATAGGTCTTTACCTATGAAATTGCGTTTCTTCAGTACTGGTCATTTCAAATAAAAAAAAGTTTATAATGGCTCTGTATTCTAAATTCAAATTAATTTTGTTTTAAAACCATGACATTCTATTTACAAACTCAGTCTTTTGTTTTTTGATTAGCGTTGTATTTTCATTACATTTGAACATTTTTCGTCATAATGGATACTTTAAAAATTCGTGTAATTATGGAATATGAGTCCCGTCGTGGCACCAACGCGACACAAACGGCACGTAACATCAAAAACGTTTACGGAGAGAACTGTACAAACGAACGCACAACCCTTTATTGGTTTTCCCGGTTCCGTTCTGGAAATTTTGACTTGAAAAATGAAGCTCGTGGTCGTCCGGAGACTTTGGTTAACGATAATGAATTAAAGGCGATTGTGGAAGCTGACGAAACTCAATCTACAGCTGAGCTAGCAGCAGCTTTTAATGTAAGCATCAAAATAATATTGATCCATTTGCGACAAATTGGCAAGGTAAAAAAGCTTGATAGATGGGTGCCCCACGACCTTAACGATCACCAGCGCAACGTACGCGTCGAGACCTGCCTTTCGCTGCTCAACAGACAAAGAAATGTGTACTGTGAAGAACTGGAGAGAATGATGGAGAAGCTTGCACATCTGCAACCAGCTTTGGTCAATCGGTCGTCCCCACTGCTCCTTCACGACAACGCGCGACCCCATACTGCGCAACAGACAGTCTCCAAGCTGCAAGAGCTGGGGTTGGAAGCTCTCCCTCATCCGCCATACTCACCAGACCTTGCACCTACCGACTATTACTTTTTCCAAAATTTAGACAACTTTTTAGTGGGTAAAAAATTCAATTCCCGAGAGGCAGTACAAAATGCCTTTGAAGAGTTTGTTGCCTCCCGTCCAGCTGATTTTTACAAGAAGGGCATCAATAAACTGCCAATGCGTTGGCAAAGATGCGTCGATTGCATGGGTGATTACCTCGAATAACAGAAATAAAAAAGTTTGAAAAAATAAGTACTTTCACTTATTGCATACAAAACGGCAATTTCATAGGTAAAGACCTAATATGCTTCCATACCGTTTAGAAATTTACCATTATGTGATTTGCCGATCTTTATACCAGAAAAATGTTTCCATTACCAACATTGCCCATGTTCATGAGCTTATCGTGACCTGACCACCGTGCTGATGATGGAAGGGAGCGTGCTGTTGAACCGATGGTGCGATCGAAAAGTCAAACATTAGGTACAAGATACAATGAAGAACTATTTCAACTGCGCAGTATTAGATCTAGAGTTAATTGCACTTATCAAACCGTCAAGTTGTCCTTCCAAGCCACTTCTTTTGACGTCACAAAGGTCCGGGCGATCAAAGCGGGATGTCATTTGATTTAACGATGTCCTCACAACAATTTTTATCATAAACGCGTCGGCGCGCTAACCATACGCGCGCAATATTTTTTTTTTTTTTGATGAATGACAACCATCCGGATCACTAGGATCAGCTATTTCTGCCAATGTCAAGTATTTATCGTCTTCAATTATCAAGTCTTCGAGTCTTCAAGTCGTCGTCGTGATGAAATTAATGATAAAAAATATATAAAATGTGGACGACATGAAATGGGGACCGTCTTCCGAAAAAACAAAAAACGATCGCGCGCAATATTGTCAATCAAAGTCGTCGAATGTCAAGTGACAGTTCAAGTCCAACAGATCAAACATTCAAACTTCATGCCATAGATAGGTAAGATTAAGGACATGTTAAACGGATACGATTTGGGACGATACAGTCAATGTGCGCGGCCTTTATTAATTTATTGTTACATATTTTCACAGTTACTGCAACTATGTTGCATATTGTACTAGATTCGTGAGGGACCATATTAGAATTCTGAACTTTTCAATGTACCAGGTTGTACTAAAGTTCTCAAATAAGTGTAAATTTAGTTCCTATTTTGTAAAACCAGTAACTCATTGTTACAATCGGTCAAAGGTGATCCCTCAATCATGACTGATAGACAATGATATCTGATATAATGATAATTTACAAAACATTTTGATTAAAAGAAGTGTAGATTAACTGACCTATTAAATAGATTAATGCGATGATGATAGATCTATTTTCTAGTAGTACTATTTAATGAAGAATACTTTACTAAAAGTTTAAAAAATGTACAGTTTCATTTCAAAATAGTAATCAAATTAGCCGCTACACACTGTCTGTCTAGTTTTCAACGGATATACTGTATGTGGCCAACCTTAATTCTTAAGAACTTGACTGAAACCGAAATTGTTGCCAGCCTTAATTACAATTTCTTTGACTAGTATGGGTGCATAGATACCATTGAACACCCTATTTGATAACATTAATATGAACACTCTCTGTTGGCCTACACAATATTGACAACTGATAGTTAAGATATTTTGTCCACTTTGAATGCGTACCCCAATTTAAGTGCCATTCCTGCCAATACAAAATTGAATTGATGTTTTCACATAGTTTTGAGAACTTGAAGTGTACAAATCAATTATGATGCTGACTGTACATCTGTAACGTCTGTCGTCGGTCATGTCGGTGTTCCAAACGTATGCAAATCCGAACTGTGAGAGGGAATTATTGGCGAATATGAAGACTCAAATTGATTCCCTTAACGGTTATATACGAGTTTGTGAATCACTTTGAAATAGTGTTTGGATTTAGAGACAGTAAATCATTATATACACACATCATCATGACAGCCGTAAGATAATCACTGCTGTACATAGGCCTTATGTATGGTTCGCTAAAACAACCAGTACTGTGCAGCTTTTCAGCCACTTTAACCAGGTCGTTGAACCATTTTTTGAGGCACCTACGCACAAGTCCGAGAAATTGAAGCTATATTAAGAAATTAACAGTACGAATATTATGAGAGTGAGTGAGAGATAAATTATCTTAGCTCAAATTTAAATATAAATGAGTGAAATCTTTAATATTGATCTTCATGGAGATATTGGGAACAAGATGGACATAGAATTCTGAGTTTTAAAAGAGCTAAGTTCTTCTGCAGTATCTTTTGAGTGCACACTGCTAATTATCAGGGTGGAGAATAACGTATTCTTCAGTAACCTTATTGTGAAATGTGATGTGATTAGTTAGAAAATAAAATATGTGACTCGTTATCACTTTAGAGAGGTACCCGTTTTAATATTTTAAATCATATTTAGGGAGTCATTAGAAAATCGGTTGACTATATTGTAACTGCCCTAAATTTCTGAAACTAACTCCAGTAGGCGCATCTTAAAGCAGACTTCAAGACCCCAGCTGGTTAGAAAAGCTTGTGAAAATGAACTAGAGAACTTATGAACTCCTGTGATTTTGTGCAAAATTTAAAGATTCACTCTCTTTTTTGTCATACTCGGTCTCACGCCCTAAACATCGAAATTTTAATCATAATTTTCAATCAACAGGGTTCAAAGGAGGGTCTCTGGAGTTAAATAAACAAAACAACCTAAGTTGTGTTACTTATTAATATGTGCTTGCATCCAATATGCATTCCTAAGACATAAGTTAATATGTCTTTACGAATCAAAGAGATAGTAGAAATGCTGTCATTTTAAGTTGATCTTCTGCATATTACTTTTCTTCGTAGTACCGCCCCGAACGATCAGGCCCGTTGATGCTGAAATCAGCGTGTCTCTACTTCGTATATCTGACATGTACATCTCTATTCAAGTTGTGAAACCAAATCTGTAGTTATTTGACAAGTAAGTTGACATCAGCTTATCGGGGACTTCATCAGCAAGTGCTGAAGCCGGTTCTAAGCTTTTTTTTACTAAATAAAACACCTACTGGAAGGGGAAGGTATTCCAGTAGATTAGAAGTTTGGATATCAAGCTAATATGAAGATTATTATGGATTATTCATAAAGGTATAGACTATTTGTAAATCAACTATTGCAGTATCATAAATAATATTAATTACAATCTGCTTGATAAGTAAATTCTACAAATAAACGGGTTTCCTGATCCATATAACTATTTGAAAACTGTTTCTTCAGATTATTAAATCTGTTTAGAAACTTGATTTTAAATAAAAATATGGAATCTTAAATATGTACCTACTAAAATTATTAATAATATTATTCGCTTAAATACTAGGTATTATTGCTTAAACCAGCTATATATCTGTAGCCGCTTTTCATAGTACCTCGATTTCTAAGCTATAAAGTCCCGTAAGAACCTAAAACAGATCCCTAGTTACGTATCTTAAGGTGCGCTGAACTAGTTGTACTTTTTTGGTCGACTTAACACCCTCAGCATATCCCCTATTTTGCAATTTCCTCTATAACAAGCTTTATTGAATAGACTTTTCAAATAAAAAATAATTATGTTAACCCACATACTGCCAAGCACTGATTTTGCAGGTGTGATACGCACACAAAGATATACGAGGCACGGAATAATGAACCTTAAATCGCCACACATAGCGTCGAGTACCTATCGATTGATTGTTGCATGGTTATTTCTAGCGCTTTATACCGTGAACGGCCTTGTATGTTGTATGTGCGAGTAGTTACTAGAATATACTAATAATAATAATGTGGATATAAATACGAGGTCACGCGAGCCGCAGTTCAGTTCAGTTTGAGCTACAGTACGATAAATATTGGAGTGATATCAGTGATTACGACCTCGGCGACAATTAAGGAATGTCATTCTGAGTGAAATTGTAGTTTTTATAGTGTTTTAAATAAAGTCTCATTGACACGTAAGAAGGTTTATTTCTCAAATCCATCGAACCCTATCACGTTACAATATACAGTAGACTATTACCTTCGGGACATAAAAACATTTGTGTACCTATAACATAACCCAGTAGAATTGAATAAAGCAAGCGAGTTTATGTTTTTATGATATGTAGCGCCTCTCTACGAGAACGATATCTTTTCAAGGACTCACATTAATTTTAACCTTTTTACTCCAACTTTCTCCGTCGCTTAATTGATAAACATTTTTGCTCTAAAAGTCAAATGCTGGTGCGATTATCTGTTTCATTAAAAGTTGAAGCCTTTTAATGAATGTACAACAAACAAACATTTAATTAATTTATAAATTACACTTTGCAATATCTACTAAAGTTACTACAATATGTAGATATGTAAACGCAGCGGTTTGGGATCGCACTGCGCTAGTTGTGTTGTAAAGACGAAATCTCCTGCAAAGTTAGGTTTGTGAACAGATTAGGTTAGGTTAGTGTGGTTGGCGTGGTATATTAAGCCAAGATCTACTTGCTAAGAAGACACCTGTGTCCAGCAGTGCACTGTAAGGCCTTTGATGTGATGTGGAACTGAAGTAAATCGAATTTGGAACAGTGTTGCTGCAGAAATACGCTACATTTTTAACCGACTACAAAAAAGGAGGGGTTATCAATTCGAGTGTATTTTTTTATGCTTGTTACCTCAGAACTTTCGGCTGGGGAACCGATTTTGACGATTGATTCTTTTTGAAAGCTGGCGCTTCCCGTACGCCATTTCAATTTGTCCAGTTCTTGAAGTCCGTTGTTTTGTTTAAATTTTCTTATTTATATGCTCCTTTTACTAGGAGCTTCATGCTTTATTCTATATGCCTGAGAACATGTATGTATAAAAATAATGATAATCGAGAAAGAAAGTAATGTCATTAGTAAAATGTAAATAAGTGTCCTTTTTATCTATTTAGTTAAACCTAACATTATTCGTGTATAACATTTGCATGTTTTCGACAGGACCTAATTGAAAAAGTCTCGTAATGTACATTTCATTTGAGTGTCTTTTGAAGAAATGCTTAATGCGTAATTACGTAGATATTATTAATTACAGTCCCCAAACACCAAGCTTAGTATGTTCAAAATATTTTTTTTATAAAGGTGGTTATTTATATAATTTAAATACTTTTTAATTTTTCTATATTAGACAAGCGAGTCTACTCTTGTGGTGTGAATTCCACAATTTTATACACAGGGAATTTTTCTATGATAGACATTTAATTTATAGCAAATAATAACCACTTTCCCTCTTCTGGATTGTTTGTTAATGACGTGTCCAAGCACTTGTAAGTGTAATGTAGAAAAATGTAGGCGCACATTTTCTACGCACCATATTTAATAAAATCCATCGAGAAGGCATCCCTGACGCGTGGAGAAAGAGCTACCTGGTACCATTTTATAAAAACAAAGGTGACATCAGACAATGCAGTAACTACCGGGCAGTCAAGCTTATCTCGCACACATTCAAAATATGGGAGAGAGTTTTCAATGAAAGAATACGGAGACTAACAATCATCACAGAAAACCAATGCGGATTTGTGCCCGGAAGGTCTACCACTGATGCAATACACACGATCAGGATCTTGATGGAGACATACAAAACCAGAAAGAGCGACCTTCATATGGTGCTCATCGACCTCGAAAAGGCATTCGACCGAGTCCCGAGACCACTGATTTGGCAAGCATTGCGCTCCCAGAAGCTTCCCGAGTGTTACATAGAACTCATCAGAGATATGTACGCCGGAGCGACAACCCAAGTACGATGCCCCGTGGGATTAAGTGAGGAGTTTCAGGTGCAGGTGGGAGTACACCAAGGATCGGCACTTAGTCCATTACTGTTTAACATAGTGATGAACTATCTGACAGCCAACCTACAACGTCCTGTACCTTGGGATATCCTGTACGCAGATGACATCGTCTTGATCGATGAGGACTTGGTGGCTTTGCAAGCAGTTTTGGAGAAGTGGAGATCGGCTCTGGAAACCGCTGGCTTGAGGATAAACAGAACAAAGACAGAACACATGCACTGCAATTTCTCAGGCAGCGACGTCAGCCAAACCATCACTCTCCAAAACGCCACTCTAAAGACCGTTGACCACTTCAAATACCTCGGCAGTTTAATCTCTAGCGATGGCAACATAGACGCTGACATTACGCATCGCACCAACGCGGGCTGGCAAAAGTGGAGAGACCTTACGGGTGTACTCTGCGATTCACAAATGCCAATAAAAATCAAAGGCAAGGTCTATAAAACCGCAGTACGGCCAGCAATGACCTATGGTGCAGAGTGCTGGCCAATGACAAAAGCACAGGTAAACAAAGTGCATGTTAACGAAATGCGAATGCTTAGATGGTCCGCAGGCGTCTCACTTCTAGACAAAGTGCCGAATGTGTACATCAGAGGCAGCTTCAAAGTGAGACCAATACCGGAGAAGCTCAAAGAGATGCGTTTGAGGTGGTACGGTCACGTCATGCGTCGATCTGACGAACACATGACCAAAAAGGTGCTGCAACTGGAGTCGGGACCAAGAGGACGTGGCAGACCCCGATCTACATGGATGTCGACTATAAAAAAAGACCTCGAGGAAGATAAGGTGGACCCTACGACGACCCAGAACAGATGTCTCTGGAGAAAAAGGATAAGGAGAGCCGACCCCGATTAGAAACGGGAAAAGGCCGGACGAAGAAGAAGAAGTGTCCAAGCACTTGTAAGTGTTGACGTTTACAATATCGGTCGGCTTTAGAAACATGATTCGCTAGTAGACACCATTTAATAAAACTGTAAGACTCAGTGTGTTTGTTTTAATAGACAAATAAAAAGGAGGATGGTGGTGGAAGAAGATTAAAGAGTATACGGAGGCCATGGATGACCTCTTAAAATTAAGTAATGATAACACAGAGCGCTTTGATTCACTAGTTAACAATCATTCATGCCAGTGCGCTCGCTTTAGTCCTCCACAGCCTGTGTGTGCTTCCGCGGTTTGCTATGACAATGCTGAGACCTTGTGTGATAGCTCATCTACCAGTGTTAGGCAAGAGCAGTCATTAGGGGCATCAATTGATGTAACATTTTGTGCATCAGGTGGTGCACAAAGTACTATAATGTTTAGTGATAGTATTGGAAAACATATGGGCTCAAAATTGAATTCTCTTGTTGAGGGACAGTCAGTTGTTAACCATTGCTTACCATTTGCATCTTATGATGTTATTATGAAAAGAATCCAAAATTATAACTTTAGTTATTGTGAGAATCTCATTATTTTAGTGGAGAATAGGGGTGATGTTAGCAAAAAAGTTTTAATTGATTACTTTGATTATCTATTGTCCTTAAACTTGAGTAGTATAATTTTGTTTACATTCCCCTACTCTAGGAGCTTCTCAGATGAGGAAAATAATCTTAGATATAAGTTGAACAATGTACTACACACTATTAGTACATATCATGATTGTGTGCATGTAATAGACACTAACAGTTTTGTTAGCAGGCAATTATATTTGACAAAAGGTAGCTATTACCTTTCTAATAGTTTTAAGAGACAGATAGCATTATCGCTATCCTATTTTATTAATATCACAGCCAGGAACTTGGCTACTAACAGATCTGCTTCTATTGAGCAGAACAATTTGGGACATATCAACCCATGCACTGATATGGTATCATACCATAGTCTAGGTCATGAGGCGATTAGATGTAGTGTTGATACATCAAATAATTTAAACTAGGACTTAGGACAAAGGATAGGCAGGCCAGTAGTATTAGGTTATTTCTTCAAAATTTCCAGGGCTTATCCGGCAAAGAACTTGAGTTAGATTTGTTTTTAATAGAACATAAGGTACAGATTATGTGTATCACTGAACATTGGTTCAGGAATCATGAGTCATTGTATATTAATGACAATTATTTAGTTATGAGTGCATTTAATAGGAAGAAAGCCATACATGGTGGATCGATGATAATTGTTAATAAGACACTAAAATGTAAGGAACGAAGAGACATTGTGAAGTTATCTATTGAACGCACTGCTGAACTGTCTTGCATTGAGTTAAAGCATTATATTATAGTATGTGTGTATAGACCTCCACACAGTGATATTACTATATTTGAGACAGTTATGGAAGATGTTTTAAGACGTTTGAGTACTGGTAATAGGAATTTAGTTGTATGTGGCGATTTTAATGTGGACCTACTTCAGCAGTCAGTAGGCTGCACTAGGTTAATAAGCTTATTCAAATCATTTAATTTAGAGCATGTATTCTTTGAACCAACCAGAATTACATCACATTCTGCAACATGTCTAGATAATGTATTTAGCAACTGTGAATATCTTGATAAAGCAATATTTAGTCACTTGAGATCTGACCACTGTGGGCAAATGGTCATTTATCCCACAGATGAAGTAGTTAAAGCAACGAAAATAACATGCAGGCCGATGACTTCTAACCGCCTGAAATGCTTTAATAAAAATATTGCAGATAAGGTTACCAACATAGATTTCAGTGAGGATAATCCGGATGTCTTATACGGGAATTTATTTAATTTAATTAAACTAGAGTATGATTTCATTTTTAAAGAGAAAACTTTTACTAAGAATGTGAATACTAGATTCTGTGACTGGGCAACTCCTGGAATTTACAAAAGTAGAGATAAGATGTATGAACTATATGGCATGAAACAGTATAATTTTGATAATGATTTTGTAAAATATGTTAGAAATTATTCCAAAATATTTAAAAAGGTTTGTTTGGTAGCTAAATCAATTTTTCTTAGTAACAAAATTAAACAGTCTGATAATAAAATAAAAACAACTTGGACTGTAATAAATACTGAATCAGGGCGGTCCAAACCGCAGGATGATGGGTTAGAATTAATGGTTAACAACAATATTATTAAAGATAATCAGGGTTTGGCTGAAACTTTCAACAATTATTTTGCAAAGATACCAGTTGATACTACCAGTTCCTTGGATTCCTGCTCAGTCACAGCTGAATCCTTGGCCAGGGGCAGCGTGAAAGAGTGTGATGTCATGTTTAAGTTTCAGTTTATAAGCCCTAATGATGTGGTGAAAACTTTTAAGTCGCTCAATTCAAAGAAAACAACCGACTTGTGGGGTATTTCTGTCAAATTATTGCAAAATATAATTATTGATATAGCACTACATTTAGCTGTAATATTTAATAAGTGTGTAGAAAATGGTGTATTTCCGGATTTAATGAAACATAGTAAGTTAATACCATTATTCAAGAGTGGGTCTAAGAGCGATCCAGGTAATTTTAGACCCATCTCAATCTTGCCAGCAGTCAGTAAAGTCTTTGAAAAACTTATTCTTCAGCAATTAGAAACTCATTTTAATATTAATAATTTATTTCATAAAGAGCAGTATGGTTTCACAAAGGATCGCTCAACCATTGATGCTGGTTCAACACTTATAAAACATATATTTAGTGCCTGGGAAAACGCGCAAGATGCTATTGGCGTTTTCTGTGACTTATCCAAAGCATTTGACTGCGTTGAACATCAAACGCTTTTGCGAAAACTCAGGCACTATGGCATTAGGGATACTGCACTTGATCTGGTTGCCTCGTACCTTGGGGACAGAGTTCAACGAGTGGATATAAATGGAAGTAGGTCCTCCGGATTACCTGTCTCAATGGGCGTGCCACAGGGCTCAATTCTGGGTCCTTTTCTCTTTCTAGTGTATATTAATGATTTACCTTTCTTTGTGCAAAATTTCTGTGATGTAGTACTTTTTGCAGATGACACTTCGCTTATTTTTAAAGTTAATCGTAATCAGAATAGTTTTGATGATATTAACAGGTCACTTACACTAGTCCAAGATTGGTTTACAAGCAATAACTTACTATTGAACTCGAATAAAACTAAATGTATAAAGTTCACTTTGCCTAAGGTTAAGAAACTCAACACGAACATCATAATAAATAATGAAATGATTGATCTCGTAGAGTCAACTATGTTTTTAGGAATAACCTTGGATCATAAGCTTCAGTGGGGCGCCCATATATCGTATCTAGCAGGGAAACTGAGCTCCGCGGCACTCGCTGTTTGGAAAGTTCGCCAGTTAACTAATATTAAAACTGCGCGAATAGTTTATTTTAGTTATTTTCACAGTGTCATGTCATATGGTATTTTACTATGGGGCAAGGCAGCTGATATTCAAACCATTTTTGTAATTCAAAAACGGGCAATTCGTGCGATTTACAAACTTAAAGTTCGAGATTCTCTGAAAGAACGATTTAAGGAAATAGGTATTTTAACAGTAGCATCTCAATATATATTTGCTAATATTATGTTTGTACGAAAAAACATAGATAAATATAGTAGCAAAAGTGATCATCATTCACTAAACACAAGGAATAAGCACAAATTAGTAGGCCAATATTATCGCCTTAACAAAGTCCACAATTCATTTGAAGGACTTGGTGTGCGTTTTTATAACAAAATTCCTGTCGAAATCTTGAACTTACCCCTACATAAGTTCAAGAGTACCGTTAAGAATCGTCTTATGGAAAGGGGCTATTATACGATAAGCGATTTCTTGACTGATACAGTGCCTTGGATGTGAGTGAGAGTCTGGCATTGGCTCATGTACTGGTTGGGGGGATTTATTTTTATACGCAATGTATTTATTTACTTGCAATCCTTAATATAATTTATTTGATTGTAATTAATTCTTGACATCTTATTCTGCATTTATTACCTGACATTTGAACTTTGTTAAGTTAAGGCGATCTGTGTTTACATTGTTGGAGCGTAAATAATTTGTATTTATTATTTTATTACATTTTGAACGTTTTTTCTTTTTCTCTGGGACCAGTATGTATGCACACATTGCTTTTACTCCTTGATGTGTAAGTGATTGCAACCTTATATGCTATGGACTAATTTTTATTATTTTATTAGACAAAAAATTGATTTTCCTAGCTTTAATATCTTATTAGACCGCTTTCTAGCCTTTGTGTTTTGGTTGCCTTAACTTGCACATAGAAATACTGTTGTCAAAAACAAACTAGCTTTGTATGAATTATTTGAATGCAATACCCTTGCAATACTCTTCTCATGAATGCAATACCCATCGGAGCTGGTACTTGGATTGATTTCAATTTAAACCTTTGAGTTGAATCGAAATCAATCTAAGCTCCGGTAATTCAAATCATCTCAGTGCATTTAGTATTAGGAGTTTTGTTTTATATTTTTATGTTTGTATTTTTGACGTGCTCAAGTGCCTTTTGGGGCCTATGGAAATAAATGATTTGAGTTTGAGTTTGAGTTTTGAGTTTGAAGGGGTAATAGGACTTTAGTGAACGATTGTCAGTTGTTATGAGAATTACATTTTATCTTTTTAAATATAATATAAATTATATATTGAAGCGAAATCTTGCCGATACCGAGACGAGACAGAAACATTAAGTACAAAACTGTTGAGAAAACCGAAAACAAGATTTTGAAGAAACTGCTTAAGAATAAAACCATAAATCAGATTTTATTTATAAACCGGTATTCAAAGTAATGAATATATTTTTTTTTATCAAGCGATTTCGAAAAACGAGGAGGTTCTATGTTCCACTGTATGTATTTTTTATGTATGTTCACCGATTACTCCATCAATTGTGAAACGATTTTGAAAATTAATTATTTCTGTATTCCAAAGGGTATACTCCCGAGAAGGTCCCATGGCCACCATATCAGGATCTGATGATCCCGAGGGAATCGAGGGCAACCGTATTTTTTTTAGGCACGTAATATGTAATGTATACGTGTGTATATGTATATTGTGGGGGAACGGGTGTCATGTTCCACCCAACAAAAAGGGAGGATCCTCCGACCAGGCTAGGTGATCATGCCTGGAGGGCCACTGCCCAACAGTTGATGTTGGGATGTTGTATATATGCTAATCGGCGCGAGAACTATTTATTTCGCTATGCAGGATTTGTAGTTACTCCGTGTAGTGCGTTACTTCGTAGTTCAGGGTATCTTCGGTAGATGGCGCTGTAGTATGTTATGTGGAAGTCGCCACATCACTCCCCTCCAAGACTGGAGGTCGATATCTGATGAGTCAGCTGTCTGTGCTCTGTTGCGGAGCTTGCCAGTGCCAGGAGTGAGTAGTTCCAGTGAGTCGGAACTGAGTGCCGCAAGTTCCAGTGAGTCGGAATTGAATGCCGCTAGTCCCAGTGAGTCGGGGCTGAAGTCCGCTGATCCCAGTGAGTCGGGATCGCATGCGGTGCGCGGTGCTGCGGTGAGGTCTCCAGTGAGTCGGGGCGATTGCTGCGTAGTGGCTGGCTGCTGCGTAGACGGGAGAGATGTGCTCTGCTTACATGGACCGTAGGTGCAGTGTGCTGTGCCTAGACGCTGTAGAGGCCGTAGGGGTTACCAGGCTGGAGCGGTCGCTTCCTGCGTGTGGTATATCCCAGTTGAGGCCGAAGTTACTGGCTGGCTTGAGACTTGCTGTGGGAGTGAATATGATGGTGGCGCTTCCTTGAAGGCTGCTTCCAATCACGTCGGGGTCACCACTGTGGGGGAACGGGTATCATGTTCCATCCAACACAAAGGGAGGATCCTCCGACCAGGCTAGGTGATCATGCCTGGCGGGCCACTGCCCAACAGTTGATGTTGGGATGTTGTATATATGCTAATCGGCGCGAGAACTATTTATTTCGCGTGTCATGGTTGTCTGGAAGAGATCGCCGTGAGCGATAAGACCGCCTATTGTTACATATTATACTTATTTTGCAACTTATCCTATATTTTTTTCTGTATTTTTGTATATATACAATAAAGATATAAATAAATAAAATAAGTTTTGCATATATTTTCTAAAGTTATTTCGGTATTTGTGTCTGGTAGACATCACTTCATGATGATGAGCTAATGATGTAAGGTACAAATCCTTAACGGTTAGCAGTTGAAGGATTATACTTTATGATCCCGAGCTAGTAACTAGTCGTCTGTAGGAAGAAAAGACATGCGAAGCTGATGTTATTTATTTATTTATTTTATTCATTTTATTTATTTATTTGTACACCGTATTACAGATTTAAAAGAGAATACAGAAAATGACAAATATAAAATGTACAAAGAGCGGCCTTATCGCCGAAAGCAATATTTTTTCAGGCAACCTTGGAATGAGTTAAAATGTATCGGAGAGAGTTGACGGTGCAATGAGCTTTGAAGATTGGTTCACATTGACTCGATTGTCACGGTGAGCGCGTTTAGCGTTGCGATTGGTGAAGATTTCGGTAGAGTCGGTCGAATCGAGTCACCGTGACGATTGGTTAGACGTGATATAAAATCACACTAGACCTTCAGAAGTTGACGTATCATAATCATCAACTAAAGATTAGTAGTAATAGTATTATCCGTTTAACATCCCCGTAGCCTTCTGATAAGCTGTTGGCACAGGCACTATGTTAACTAAACCCTTAATGTATTTTGGTTTAAGTAACTCGCGTGCTTCTACTTGATCTCGGCAAAGCGCAGGTCATTTAAGCTTGGACATGATCCCCATTGCCCTGTAGACCAAGTTCTCGGTAACAGAAATGTTGCATCTCTCATGAAATTTTCAACTAAATAATTACTTACGATTGATTGCTCTTAAAAATAGAAAAAATATGAAAAAAACCGACTTCAAAACCGTTAAACGAAAACTACCTGCCTAGAAACACTAAAAAACGTAAAATAAACTGGCTCTCCTTAAATTGCTATGTGACAATTCTTGTCCACTCCTAATTATTTATTAATTTAGATAATAGTACTCGTATTATAATGTGTACAAGGTACCTAAAATCTGTTTGAAGTATGCTCCTGACACCACGTCAAATCATTCATAATTGCTAATATTATAATGAAAGTAAGTCTTGTCTGTCTGTCTACGGCTAATCCGCTGCCCCGATTTTATTAAAATTCGACATGAAGATATTTTAATAATCAAGGAAAGACATTAGCTACATGTACCATGATATCCGACTTACATGCGGGCGGAGCCATAGATAAAAGATCTTTCAACATATATTAAAGAAAATTTAAGGAGTTAAAACTTAGACTCCGGATTGTTGTCAATCATATAGATTCAAAATCAATAACATCTAAGGTTAAAATGATTGTGACTCGAACTCGTTCTTAGCCGAAAGATATTACGCAATTTTCTGCAACACGAAGTGATACTTCGGCTCGTGTTTCGTCTATACAATAAACTATTTATATCTCTAATAATATCGTATTGCGTTTTGAGCTTGGTACCAATTTCAATCAGAAAAGAGGGTTACTACAGCCTTTACCTATTATATCAAATCAGTCACTTACATACTAGTCTGTTCAAACACTTTTTCGGTATATTTACATTTTAGCATAATACCATATAGTTGGTATTCGGTATCATCTCTTTAATACGGATATTAAAACAGTACCTCTTATAAATATGTATGGCAGTATATATAATGTATCAACTTTGATAAGCTCCATCGGCTCGTTGATGACGAAAATATCGATAAAAAGCATATTCAGCTGAACACAGAACCTTTTTTCCTAAAGTAGCTTATAAACTATAGTTTGTCATTGTAAAGTATTTGGTAAAATCCTTTGTTTTTTATATGACTATCCCGTGCTCTACATTAATGTACTTAATGGATAAAATTTGTTATTGGGTAAGTGTCGTTTTTTTTGCCTTTGCTGATTTTTACTTGTAGATAGAAAACCTTTTGTTAGTTTATTGTTTACCGACAAAACCTTGTATAGATATTTTCAAAGAAGTAAATGTATGGACGTATGCCATTTAATTTTCAATAAGTGTATTTATACAGTGTAAAAACACACGTTTATACATATTTAAAAACAATAATGTCTTACAGACATCAGAATCCAATTTTAATATAAGTATTATTTTAGTTTGTTAGTCGACCCAGTTACCAATAGAGGGAGAAACAATCACCTTTGAACGAAATGGAGCGTACCGTGACAAGAAATATATTTATGGGTGTTTTACAAACTTTTGTCAATATGACAACACTATGTATATTATCTTTGGTTATTGTTTTACTAACATAATATAATACTACTAATGAAGTTTTGCAGAATAATTCATATTAAATCTTAACTAAAAATCGTTTCTTTACCGCACCGTACGATGAAAGGATTTCTGCACGTATTAAAAACTGCTCATAAATTTATTTAATTTTGAAATAGCGCTTATGGTTTTAAAATTTAATTAATAAAAGGATGAGATGTGCATATATTATATCTATCTATCTACCTATCTATTGCCATTTATTATATCTATATATTTCCAGAAAATCGATGAAAATGTTATCAATAAAGAAGATTAAAAAAAAAACAATAAACTCCAAAACTAATGAAAAGTTTAGTAAAAAATTTTTGATTTATTTTTAAAACCTGACGCAAATAGAGGGATGTTATAAGTTTCACGTCGATGTCTGTCTGTTCATGTGTGTGTCTGTCTGTGGCATCGTAGCTCTCAAACAGATGTACTGAATTCCTTGTGGTGATTCTTATCTATGTTTGGTTAATATCGGTCCTGCAGTGTAAAAGTATCAGCTCTTTGCCAAAATGATGTAAGGCATTTTTGGCATGTGATTATTACTATACTACAATTAAGTGTTTCAGTAGCGGGTGTTTTATTTTTTTTATTTTAGCTTGTACCTGATTCCGTGACACTAGTTTAAACTTTTACAATGATAGAATTTTTGGAGGCTACACACAGAATTTGTGGGTAGCCTCCGGAACATGACGACGATATATTTTAATAGGTATTAGGTAGTATTATAAGATCAGACATCCACGTATGGGAAGTGTCTGGTAATCTTAATTCTGTTTCCGCTTTTAAGGCCATTAGTGATAGGATTAAACTCACGTTTGGCTGTTCCTGATAGAATAAGTAAAATTTTATTGTATTTTTAGGTGTTAATAAGATGGTGTAAGTGCCAAAAGAAATTATTAAAAAATGTTTTTATGATATTCTAGTTAAAGATAAATAAATAAATTCCCATCAGTTTGAACCAATGCCCTAAACATGATATGAAATGAATTTGTTTAAAGCTTACCAGTGCCGACACTATTGTTGTAATGTATTGGGTGCCTAGATAACCGAGCTGTATTCGGTATTTTGTTTTAGGTAAGTTTTCTAAAACTTAATCCTAGATCGATGTATTCATCGCCCCCGAAACCCTCTGCGTGCCAATTTTCATGATTATGTTTGGAGCCGTTTCGGAGATAATTCGTTTAAAGATTTTAGATAATGTTAAAATCGCCCGCTTTAATTTTGCTCTACTTTAATATTTGATTGAAACTAGACTGAAAACTTTTTGTACGAGATTTGTTTTTTAACTTATACTAGCCAACCACCAAACTTTCATACTGGTACAATATTGGTACAATATTTGCTGTGTTGTTTAACTTTCAAACTGTTCAACACATTTTAGTAAGGGATGGTATTTTTATGCCTCTCCTGCTTACTATTTTGCATGGCCAGAGGCAGCGATAGGGCCAAATTTCATCGGCTTATTTTTCTTAAAATTACGAAGTTTTAAATACATTTTCAACCCCCCATTTTCGTCATCTGAGGAATATTTATGAAAAAGTTTATGCTATTAGGAGTTTCAGCTGTGCGTAAAAAGATCAGTCAATGAATAAGTTTGAGAGTTTCTTCTTTACAGATAGATTACATTTTGACAACTTTAAGTAAAAATAAAAGAAAATTACTTTCATCGATAGCAATACAATATTAAATGTTTTATTTGCTTCGCATACGGATGGGCAAGAAATACCAATTCAGAAATCATGAAAAGTTTGCTTATGTAATACTTAAACAAGGAAACTGAGAGGGTATTTCCTTTACAATAGGCAAATATATATTTCATTTCTTCATGTTTTCACTTTATCTATAGCATGAGGTATATTATAGGTATATAAGGTATATCTGTTCTATCTACGTTGTCAACTTCATATATCTACATATACTTGGCCTTGCCATAAATATTGTTACAAAAAAAACAACATTTTTATTGTACGTAACATTTGTTAGTTTAATACATTAATGGAAACCATTAAAAATATATAAAGGATATTCATAGTAGTCCCCATTGGCTGCGATACAGTCCTTTAAACATCGAGGCCAGTTATCAATAAGTAAAATGACTCCAATGACTCCAAATTTTCATGGAGTTTAGAGTAAGCTTGACCATAAATCATAATCCATTGGATTAAGGTCAGGACTAGATGACGGCCAGTCTTCAGCTCTGATGAAGTCCGGAACGATCGCTTCTAACCAGGATTGGGAATTGTTGAAAGGACTATTCATGGTATTGAACATAAGGGGCTTAACCTTCTCCAACTTTTTCACATAAATATGGCTCAGACACTCCTTCACAGCCAACACCCCCACCACCTTCTTTAGAGCTTTCAGCATATAAACGGTCATTTTGTTTGTTAAAATATTGCTTAGTTGTTAAAAAAATCTCGTCCGTAAACATTTTTTTCTGTGACCTCCGTAGTTGTTTTGATTTTACCATCCTATTCGTTTTCAAATTATCAGTAAAGAATTGACTAGTGTGTCTCTTATAGGTTGCAAGTCGTAAGTCATCTTTTAAAATACGTGACATGGTTCTAGGTGCTATCTTCATCTCCCGAGATAAAATCTTATGCTTTCAGATAGGATTCCTTAGATTTTTCCCTTACTGCTTTGATCGCTTTTTCGTACGAACACTACGTAGACGGCCAAATCTTTTTCTGTTACAAATAGAGATTTCATTGTACCTATCAATAGCCTGGTACACAATCATTGAACATTGAATATGGCTTCAAACCTACTTTATGTAATGCAATCACAGCGAGTCGGTTCCTCACTCCATTTTAATATCGCAAAATATTTTTCGACATGTTGGCGCGAAAATAAGAAAACGCAATGAACAATCACATAAAACTGACAGTTTCCAAATTGAAAAGTATTATTTTGTTTATTTTAATTGTAACAGTGTTTATGGCCCGACTAAGAATAGATATCGCTTCATGTTCATCGATTGAAACATCGAACTTCCACACCACTTCATCGAGTATACACGTTAATAGTGATTATCCATAAACTATAATTAGGTATATCTCGTAGTAGCTCGCTTGTGGGGAAGTACATTCATACCCATTGACCTCATTTTACACACCCGTATCAGTGAAGGGTTCGGGTGTTATAAAGAAGGGAAAATAGGTAACAGCATATGTGTCCCTCGGCGCCGTAAGGGTTATATCTCACAACGAAGAAGCTTTAGAATTACTTCATATATTTTTCAATTTATCATACTATGATTATTTTAAGACAGGCTGCGGAGCGCCTAAAGATTTTTTTTTACCTTTAACACTGCCAGAGTAAGTTAAGAAAACAATTTATGAATACTGAACGTAGTATTTTGTATTTCTGTTTTAATATACTCAACCAATAACAATTACGAAATTAGAATGGCACTTACTTTTAATGGAATGACAGGACCCACCCTATATCTCTCAATATCGGGGCGACCGTAAAAAAATATCAGGTACCCCTCTTTCCATCCTCTGGACAAAATTTTAATTTTTTACATGAAATTGTTTTTAAAAAAATGTTCAAATGACGATACTGGGTGTACGTTTAAAACAATACAATGAGTTGGAAATAATGTGTTTGCTATACAATCGAGTCCAAGTTAACATAAGTATTTATATGACTTTTAAACAAACTGGCAAAGGCCAGACTAAATAATAAACCAAAAAAAATATTAAAGCTTGTGTAAAATGCAAATAAAGATCAATGTGAAGAAATTTTTAATTGTGATAATAGGAATTTTCGACGGTTAAAAGTTGGATGAAATGAACTAACTGTGTTCGTTTTCATATTAAGGAATATATATTACACATGTTAATATTTGACAATTATTATTAATTTATGTTTCTTTTTATATATGGTAACTTTTATTAAAACAGCCACTGTTTTCAACATCACCCTATATCATTCCTTAAGTTATGAGAGCGTATTTTTTCTTAGGTACGTGTTTAATAATAAAGCACTAATTTTAGTACTTAATTTGTAAGTTAGAAAATCATATTTAAGACCTAGTAAATTTAAAAGGTGAAGGAATTGTGACAACTTTAGTTCTTAAGACGACTAAAGGTATGTTTTTTTAGCTACATGAATTGAGTAACTTATGTCCAATTCTAGTTAAAACTGGAAATAGTCTTAATTTGTTCAATATGAATAATTCAATACTTTAATTGATGTACAGGGTCTTCTTCTTCTTTTTATTTGACAAGGTTAAGTTGAAAGAAGACAAAGACAAAAAAGAACAAATACTCTTTTCAAGTTAAACTCAAACCGTTTTGATAAATATATCTATAGTCAAACCTCTCCAAGTTTGACTATAGATAGATTTATCAATAATATTATCAATATTCCATAGGTTATGGAAAATGGCTGTTCATCACCAAGTTTTATTTCGTATACTGGGAAGTGCAACATTTCTGAATATTTAAAAAAAAGTGACATACCTAAATGCCTTTACACTTTCTAGGTCACTTTGTGTTATTTTCGTATTTAGAACGAAAAAAAATTGTTTACGTATTAACAACAATAAAACTGGGACGAATTAAGTCACGTTGTTACAGTGTACATATTTAAATATCATTAACCATTTATATGACATAAAGTGTCGTTTACAATAATAAGTTATGTTACTGCGTTATAAGAAGCTTCTATTGCTCTTTATTGCTGATGTGATTCGTTTGCTACATGGTTATGTGTCAGGTCTGTGAGCGTAATCTGTGTATGTGAAAGTTATATGTACATATCCCAGTTCTTTATATGATGATCAGATCAGATAGGAGATCAATATCGTGTTCCGGTGACATTAGGCGTCATTAAGAGCCTATCTATATTTCTCAAATAGTTTAAAAAAATCGCTCAGTTTAAGAAACAAGTTAATGAGGTGCTAACAACCTTCTTTTGTTTCCATTGGTCACTGTTTAAGTATGTCGTATGTTTGTTAGTTTGATAAAAATATTACCGATTCCTCAACTTTATGGAGGTAAATTATACCAAGTGGCGTGCAATGGAAGAGGCATATGTCCAGCAATGGACCGCGATAGGATGATAATGATGATAATAGAAGTTAGTGAAGTTTTAATCAAAAAAGGTTTTCATATATTTGGTTATTTCCCACTGTAATAAAGATTTTTCTAAACAGCGACCTTTGAAGTTTCATTCTCTTGTTTACAACTACCTAAGGGCCTCTGCCCTATTTCCTTTACCATAACACTTTGTCTGCCTATTACGCTTTTATGACAAAACCGCTGCATTTATGGTTACAGGCGAGAGGACCTGCAGGCAAAAGATAGTAGAGTATTGAACGGTTTGAAGTTAAAGTAAATAGTTTAATACAATAACATTTTTTTTTATTGAATAGACGAGCAGACGTATCACCTGATGGTAAGCGATTACCGCCGCCCATGGACACCCGCAACACCAAAGACGTCACAAGTGCGTTGCCGACCTTTGGGGGATGGGGGGAGGGGTTGGGGTATGGACCACCGGTATCCTCACTCACTCGGTGAAACACAGCGCAAACGCTATTTCATACCGGTTTTCTGTGAGGCCGTGGTATCACTCCGGTCGAGCTGACCCATTCATGCCGAAGCATAGCTCTCCCACGGTTAAAACATTTAAGACAACGTGTAAATCAAAAGCATTGTCTGTATTCGCAATGAGTATAGTGACCACCACTCTTTAATTTTGCTCATGTTTTTCGTCAGGCAGAGTAGACTCACTTTGGCAGGCTCATATACGTACGTAAATTTAAAAAAAATGTTGTAACAAAGAGTCAAAGCTAATAGACCCAATTGACTGAAGCACTCTTAGGTGACAATTTTAAATTTTTATGGATCATTGACGTAATAGAAAGTGAGAATAAAGTTAAACACGGTACACGCCTTTCTAAAAGAAACCTATTTACTCTCCAACGTTCCTTAATTATAAGTGTCTTGAAAAAAGACGCAGACAGTTCATTTCAGGATGGCGACTAATAAAAAGAATAATTCCAAACTTTTAGTTCTAGTTTTAGTGTTCGACAATGAATGGTAGAAACTCTGTGTGCGTCTAATAGTCTGATAAAGGAATGGTGAAGGTTCAAAGTAAGTCCAAGGCTGTATAATAAAAGGACGGGTTCGTACCGCGCATCGGTTCGATAAAATACTTTTAACTTGCAAGTTGCCCGCATTCCGTCATGGGGTGAGCTCAAGCTCAACAAAATTTAGTATTGATTCGTCAATATTATCACATTGCTACTAATTTGTTATCTAAATATTGTATTAAGTATCAAATTTGCATACTTAAGCTTTATCAGTGTAGAAATGTTTGATATATATATATATATATATATATGTATATATATATATATATATATATATATATATATATTATATCGGGGGCAAACGAGCAAACGTATCGCCTGATGGTAAGCGATCACCACATGGACACCCGCAACACCAGAGGCGTCACAAGTGCGTTGCCGGCCTATAGGTTGGCAAATATCTCCCTTCCACTTTTTTGCTCTTTATTCAATGCTTTATAAAAAGTGTTTCAGTGATCGGATTTAGTTTAAATATGCGCCGTTTTGTTCGATAATCTGTTTCCATATAGACGGCAACTTCATAATACCCCCCTCTAAGAAGCCCCCCTTCTTATTTGCGAAGAACTCGGAGAGCCACTTTTCACAAGCCTCTTTTGAGTTCAACTTTACACCACCAAGGGCGTTCGCCATGGACAGGAACAGGTGGTAATCACTTGGCGCTATGTCCGGGCTATATGGTGGAGGCGATAAAACCTCCCATCCGAGCTCCCGTAGCTTCTGACGAGTCATCAACGAAGTGTGTAGTCTGGCGTTGTCCTGGTGTCCCAATTCTGGACGCTTCTGGTCGATCGCCTGCTTCAAGCGGTCCAGTTGTTCGCAGTAGATGATAGAATTAAGCGTCTGGCCATATGGGAGTAGCTCATGGTGGATGATTCCCTTGCAATCCCACCAAACACACAGCAAAACCTTCCTGGCCGTCAATCCCGGCTTGACCACTGTTTGGGGCGATTCACCGGCATAAGCCACGGCCGTTTTCGCTTGAAATTGTCGTATGTGATCCATTTTTCATGCCAGTCACCATCCGCTTCAAAAATGGGTCGAGTTCGTTCCGTTTCAGCAGCATATTGCAGGCGTTGATTCGGTCCAGAAGAATTTTTTGTGTCAAATCATGCGGCACCCAAACATCAAGCTTTTTTTGTATCCAGCCTTCTGCAGATGGTTTAAAATAGTTTGGTGACTAACTACCATCTCCTGGGCGATGTCACGAGATGCCACATGCCGGTCTAATTCGATGTTTTCCATGATTTGATCGGTATTCGTAGGCGGAAGGGAGATATTTGCCTATATTATATATAGGCCATTGATATATTATTCTCGTGTCACATTGTTGCTCACAATTAACTTCGAAAGTATCTAACCGATTATTACGTTTTTTGAATAGATATATGTGTTTTGCTAGCGTGCTTACGATAAGATAATTAACATCACGCTTAGACCAATAGAAGCAAAAGAAGAATGTTGCATGGGAGCATACCAGCCTGTTAACATTGCACTCTCTTCTTGGATAAGTGCCCAAACTAGCGTCCGTACTTTTAACCCTTTGAGTATTGACTCTCAGAATACGCGGTTTGTCCGTATTCCGAGAGTACCTTAAGTGAAAAGTAGTAGAAATAACTAAAGTGAACTATTCTTCATATTTTACTTAAGTTTTACCAGTAACATCACTATCGTTACATAAAACAACATTATTACAACATCCGACTATTATATTTTCTACTAACCTACCAATATTTTAAATGCGAAAGTTTGTGAGAATGTATAGATGTATCAAATCAAATCATTTTTTTGCATAAAATAGGTACGTTCAAAGCTGTCATGATACTCGTATAAAAGTTACGCTAATTTATTACCTTTCTCAGGTGTGCAAATTTTAATGATGGTTGTCGTTATTTTACATCGTTATAAGTATAGCGAATTAGTGAGTTAAATTATCTAAGTATAATAACTAATTACAATTATTAACTCATGAAATACATAAGTTATATTTTTTTATATAATATAGGGGGCAAACGAGCAGAAGTATCGCCTGATGGTAAGCGATTAACGCTGCCCATGGACACCCGCAACACCAGAGGCGTTACAAGTGCGTTGCCGGCCTTTTAGGAAGGAGTACGCTCTTTTCTTGAAGATTTGAAGGTCGTATTGGTCCGGGAACACCGCAGGCGACAGCTCATTCCACAGTTTTGCTGTGCGCGACAGAAAGTTTCGGAAAAATCACACAGTATATATATCACTAGCTGACCCGTGCCCACTTCGTTGGGCATAATTTTAATAATCCTTTTTTAGTACAGAGTGTTATGTTTTAATTTCTAACTGCCAAAAGGAGGGTTATACGTAGGTATAGTTTGTATTTGCATGCTAATACAAAATTCGAAAAAACCCGAAGGCATCGCGCGCCGTCCGCTGCTTTGGCCTTCCGTTGAAAATTAATGTAGGTTTGAATTCGTTAATTTAAATTATTATCCAAAAAATATCTGTAAAAAAACTATTTCTTACTACTTATTTTTAAGTAGTTGTTTTGTACATGAATAAACCCGTTTAGTAATAGAATTATCATCCAATACATTACGATACGGTTACGATAATCTATATCGTATTATCTCTTTAACCATGCGTCCAAATCATATGCTGTTAAGGGGAAAGGTCTTTTATTTTAAACACTTAAGACGATGAGTTTACTTATTTTCATAAAGATTCGCTGACTTTTTTGTAGGCATTTTCAAGCTCCACATCTTTTCTCTAGAACTCAAGTATACTCGTATATCTTTCATAGTTAAGGCAACGTTCGTAAGAAACGCTTTCATTCGACCGTTTTTTCTCCGATTCAATTTGCAAAACCGACCACCACGTAAAAGCCTTTTTATTTTTCGGTTAATAATGTGGCTTTCTAAAGGTGAAAGAATTTTTAAAATCGGTTTAGTAGATCCCGAGATTACCCCTTACAATTTAACAAATATACAAACACACAAACTTTACTTCTTTATAATATTAGTATAGATAAATAGCATTTTTATAAGTCGGAAATGTAATAATAATTTTGGTATGGTTATTGGTCAGCAATACATTTCTCAAATTAGTAATAATGTCAATGTAATTGTTTGTCATATTAAAATCATCCTTCCCTATCAATTTGTTACAAAAATCATCCATATCCAGAGTTTTTAGTTTTGGGTCAATGTGTATTAATAACTGATAAATTGTCACATTAGGAGTTAAGAAATGCAACACCCTATAACGTTCCCTAAAATACCGCCTTGCTAATAACAAGATGTTATTTTTCTTTATTGAGCTAATTATATACAATTTATTTTGAAATTATTTTGAATAGTGATTTGAAGCTTGGTTGATTTCGCTTACACTTTGATCGATATTTGAAGGTTGTATACTAGTTTTCTGACATAGGCAGTTATCAAATTGCGATTCTCAAGCATTTTCTACGTGTTGTGATACGCTAAGTGATGTCAATCTAATATCAGTTAGAGTTTATTTGTAGTTCTTTGTCATTTTATGTAAATTTCTTTTTTGGTGTTGATTTAGTCGATTTTGCCTGAACTCATGTGACTTTTTATAGAGAATATTTTTGTGTAAATTGCGTTGCATTGTTACTTTTTACGCAAAAACTACTGGACAGGTTTATATGAACCCCAGATACTTACACCGGGCAGAGCTTTGTAAGAAAGGTAGTATTTTATACACCAAAAAAACTCGAATTCGGGGTTAATTTTTGTGAAGGAGAGATCGGTCAGACAAACATTCAGAAAAAGAGTTGAAATAAATAAACTGTGAGTTAGACGTTGAAAAGGTCCGCGAATACATTTTTAAAAATAGAGCTATTTCCACACTGTCAACATGCTACGCTCTATTGATACAGTTCTCGTTTCACGTTGTTGCTCACGATGAATTTTGAAACTCTCTAACCGTTTTTTTACGTTTTTTGTGTGTTTTGTAGGCGTGCTTATGACAGGATAGTTAAAAGGATCGAGTCTGGCATCATTGAAAAGAGACGTAGATGAATTTTCGTGAATCAGCTAGTAGACTATAATTAAATAGGCATACAAAGTCACTAATTTAAGAAACACACATACCTACACACTTCCCGCCATAAATGTAATTTTGAAGAGTTGCAGTTTTTTCACTAAAAGGTAAATAAAGAAGGTGCAAGGATCTTAACGATACATGGAAATTAGTTCTCATATTTTAGTTTTATTGGTAAATTTATTTTTCTTTCTTATTCATTCGTGGAAAAGGATTGGAGACTAAAACAAATAATGAAGAAAAGCGAGTTCTAACAATTGAATATAATTTTCAAATTTTGAATAACTTGTTTAATTATTCGACTGCTGAAAAATGAATAAAGGAGAAATACGTGTTTGATCAGAAATATATCAGTGTATAGATGCACGTCAGCCCCTGTTTAACTAATAAATGGTTGAAGCAATTTCGCACCATTGTCATCTATAGGTACTAAACATTTGTCACGTCAAAATACAATGTAACAATATGCTACAAATACATACATCCCTTTATAGAATACCAACAACTGATAACTCTATACAAAAAAAACCTCGTGTAAGGAAAGGGTTTTCAATAACCTATCTAGAGTTTTTACTTGAGGTAGGTTATTGAAAACCGTGGCGGCTCTGTCCGCCCAGAATAAGCGCGCCCTCAGAAGGTATTGGCGGTCAGAGCCATACGCGGATACCGCACCGTGTCCACCGAGGCGGCGTGCGCATTGGCTGGAACACCCCCGTGGGAATTGGAGGCGGAAGTGCTCGCCGAAGTTTATTGACGAGCGGCTGAATACCGGGGGGAGAACGGATATCGTCCTCCGCCCGAGGAGGTTCGCGAATGGCGTGAAGCCGCTCGCCGAGCCACGATGGCTCGTTGGTCTTTCCGGCTGGAGGCTCCACGCGCTGGCTTTGCCACCGTGGAGGCGCTCCAGCCGGTCATCCTCAAGGGGGCAGGGCGGCAGCACGGGACCCTTTCCTTCCGGCTGACGCAGGTGCTTTCCGAGCACGGTTGCTTCGGGAAGTACCTGCACTCGGTCGCTAGGAGGGAATTGAGTCCTGCCTGCCACCACTGCGACTGCAGTGAGGACTCGGCCCAGGACACGCTGGAGATCTGCCCCACTTGGGCGGCGCAGCGCCGGGCCCTCACTGCAGCCATCGGAGGAGATCTGTCGCTACCGGCCGTCATACAGTCCATGGCCGGTAGCGACAGCAGTTTTACCGCGGTCGCGACCTTCTGCGAAAATATAATTTCGCAGAAGGAGGCGGCGGAGAAGGCCCGGGAGGACGATCTCCACTCGGCCCCGATCCGCCGCCGGCTTATTGAAAACCGATCTCAATTTATCTTAAAAGAGAATTTTTTCTTTTTTTATAACACTAAAATTAAACAAAAATTAAAAAAAAAAGCCCCCACTCCAATAAAAGCGTGGAATCAGTCATATTGAAAAGAAATATTTGATTATATCCAGTTTTAACTAGTGATTAGTTACCGTAAACAGCCATAAATTTTTAAATCATGTGAGTACAAAACATGATATTGTCTCTTTAAACTTTTAAATACTTCATAGGTACACACAAAAAAAACCTAAAATATTTTTAACGTAAATGTGGTTTACATTTCCTTGATAACTGCCAACTGGTTTTTAGGTTTCCTTACCTCAAAAGGAAGAAACGGAATCCTTATAGAAAGACTAGGTTTGTACGGAACCCTCGGTGCGCGAGTCCGACTCACACTGGGCCGGTTTTATTGATCGTTTCCGGGCCCATCCGGTATCTAATCGATACAGAGACGGAACTCAAAACTTTCACTGTTTTAAATTACAATAATTAATTACTTGAATCCTGTTTACGTAACTTCCAAGGTCCGATATTAAACTCGAAACTGGATTTGAGACCCGTTAAGATTTATTTAACAAAACAGATGCCGATTAGCCTCAACGTTGTTTAATTTACGTTCTTCCAATATATTTGTTTACGATTGTGTGTACATAGGTGTAAATATCACGGGAGGCGAATGCGTGATGACATGTAAATTTTACTTTGGAACAAAACAGTTTCGTATGTGTAATATGATGCTAACAACAGACATCAATGTTTAGGGAATTTAATCAACACGGAACGGAAAAAATACTAGTTTTTTACACTTAATTTATTTACTAGATGAAGTTAATTTATCTACTAATGTTGCAAATAATGCCGGAGTTACGACTAAGACCCCTTTCTTGGTAAAGTTTAAGTGTACGAGTATTTTATGGTTTCTTTCTATGAAACATTTATGACTGAAAAAGGTAAATACATCAGTATCAAGTATCTCGTATAATCATTTAAGTCGTAAATTTTTGATGAAGTATATATTATTTACATACATAGATTTATTTTTTAGTGTTTATTTAATAAATTGACCAAAACCCACTAGATTTTCAATACTGGTACTACTCGTACCTATAACATTTAAATCGTCAAAGTATTTTCTTCTCATTACAACTTTATTTATATGCTCGCAGGCGTGGACCCGCCATAATTTATCTTTCTTATTACAAATTCGGTCTGTGTATATCCTTCAGAACTTCTGTGAAAGGTCAGAACGCTATAACTTTTAGCCTACATTTAGAGAATGTACGCCGTGTTTGTTTATAATTTATAATTACGGTCAAAGTCTACGCATTTTCTGCAAGAATTTTAACCATTATGACCCTTCATATAATCTCTTCAGGGGATATCAACGTATATATTTCGACATCTAACACACAAATGGTCAACAAAGTATAAATATAGCTGCTAGTTTTACTAAATTCATAATTTATCTATCTTTATTGTACACACATAGCAGATAGAAAAAAAATATAATTATTAAAGGTCTAATCTCGCTTTTTTCTTCATCTTATTCTTTGACTCTGAGATCAAGGTCGTTTCATACTGCTCTAAATATCATATAAGTGTGTAAAAGCAAATTAATCTAGATATGAAATTTGAAGTTAAATTATAATAAAATAACGTGATCTCTTCTAATGAAAAAAAATCGACGGGTTGCACTCCGGGAGTGCCGGCAGAAGTGAAAACTTGAATATTAACGTTGTGCACTTTTGATATTTTGGAATGGTTAGAGAATAATTTTGTACGAATAGCTTTCATTATCAGTATAAAAGTACTATTATTTATGTGGTGGAATACAATATTCATTTATTACGCTATCGTACATAAACATGACAATTTATATTACATACACACACGAACATTCGCGCAAGCGCCCTGCGCCGCCTGTCCTGTCACGTGACCTGACGCGAGTTTATACGTCCTCTCTCCATCCGTCTTACGAATTTTCGATCAGGCCACGTGACCTGACGCGAGTTTACCCATTCCAAAAAAGTACACAGCGCCTCTAAAGAAGTTTTCACTTCAAAAATTGGTAAGAATGAAACTGATTAACTTAGATTATGTTCATCAACGTAAGCACATATTATTATGTTGTATTTTATATTATTTCTTATCAAATCCCTCTCTGCGTAATTTAGCTTCATGTGTTTTTGTCTTACGCGTACGTGACAATTCTGTTTCAGACGGTCCCCGCGAGCTACGAAAAACGTAATTGATATTTTCAGACGTTATGTGCTATTTTGGGAAATTTCCGGTGGCCATGTACGGCAATAGGATATTAAAATTAAATATATATTATTATGAACTTAAAACACGCCTTGTTTAGAAAAAAATAAAATAAAAATGTTATTGTAATAATAACATTTTTTCACCTTCTTCGACATCCCGCGTCGTGTGACCAATAGCACCCAATCCTTCTTTATAAAAAAAAATATTTCAGACATCTAACACACAACGCCATCTAGTCACAAGCTAAGCAGACCTTGCATTATGGGTACTAGACTACTGATAATAATACATTTATAGTTATTTTTGTAAATACATACATATTGCACATAAAAAACACCCAAACTCCGAAACAAATATTTGCAGATCATACAAGCATTTGGTTCGACCCGGGAATCGAACCCGAGACCTCAAGCACAGGAGTCGCATATGCTACCACTGCGCCACTGAGGCAGTTAAAGTTTATGTCTTCATTCTTCATTAATTTCTTGAGTCTTCAACTCCTACTGGGCCCGGCTGAGGCGGCATGGCTAGATATTTGTTCCCTACATAGCTTAGTGGCTGTCGCAAAACGTGTATAGGTATTTTTATCATTAGTAACAAATTTTATAGAAGTGTATGCCTTCACCGACACTAATTGTTAACTATTATCTGCTAAAAATCCAACGATTCCGTCTTTAGCACACAAAGTGAAATAACAAGTCTTGAAACTGGCCACAAACATCCAAATTGTGTCATTAATGTATCCAAAAAAAATATCAGATCCAGAGAGATCAATCAAGTATTGCAACTTAAAACGTGTCATATGAACTTGATGGATGGATGGATAAGGGAGTCCAGTACATTATAATACGTATTAAGTTAGAAAACTTACTCTACAACACCATTGGAGGCGTATCGGAGTATTAGGCGTATTTATCAGGTTGAAATACTAATTCAGTTCAATGTAGCCCCTAGGGACGTACTGAAATAAGATTATTTCATACACGTCTTTGCCTTAAATTTGGTTTTTACTAAGATGTAAGGTAGTATATGAAATTTTCAACTAAAGCATTCCATAATAATATAGAAACTATATTGCTTTGATCCTTCCACTCTTTGTTCTTTCGTGGCATTGTCTCTTTGAAATTACAGCTTACGTGTTATGTCATATGTGGCTTAATGTTAGTTTAATAGTTCATAAGTTGCTGTCACGTTGTTTAAAGGCAAGAAAATTGCTTTCATATTACATACTATTATTTTTCATTTTGATAAGATAACACTTTTTTCTTGTTACGTTTTAGAATTTTTATCTCATGATCATTAAATATTTTTTTTAATCTGACGTTCTTTGTTTTTACTGTCTTAACTCTGAAAAAAAGGTAACAAAATAATCTTACTGTTTTTGGACACATTTATTATATTTAGTATAATTATGCAATCTGTTACCTGTATCACAAAATTTAGCTTAAATACAATTTAGACATATCTTAAGGTAGGTACTAATTAATCTAACATCTAAAACCTCCATATACCCTTGATTCTAGACTTAACGTGAATGACATAAATATATTAGCGAATAAATATGTAACATCAATTTGAAATATGTAGTTTCTACTGAGTTTAAGTTCTCGAGGTCTTTTGAGAAAGCACAATAGTTGGAGGTCAAACTCAACCCTTTACAATTTGAACAAACATTCCAAACTTTCACATCAATAGAATGTTCATGAAAGGGCGATGAGAAACAGAGTTTCTAATCAACGCTATCAGCTCCTGACCTTGTATTTATTTATATTTTTAATAATATAGACACGTTTATGGCCGTGTCCCGAAAGTTGTAGGCAAATGCGTAATACGTCAAATATTTATTGCGGTCAACCGGGTACCTTAATATTAAACAGTGGAAAATTGAGAGTCTACAGAAAGAGACAAAGGTACGCAGTAAGGCAAAGTTAAAGAAAGAAAAGAGATAACGATAGATTTGAGTGAGACATTAATACACCTTACTTTTTTATGATATCTATTGTTTCACTGTTATCTTGTCTCTTTCACGTCAGCAGGTCAAGTTTCTTTAGGTACTTTGTAAGTTTCAGTTCTCAACTGTGCCGATCTTAATGACGCCTATCGGAACCCTTGAAACCAATTATGTTTGAATGGTTATTGAATTTCGGGATTTCCGACTCTTGACACCGAGCAAAGTGAAGTAATATATTTCAACAATACGACTAGGTACTGGGTTAACGAGAAGCTTACTATTTAATAGGGTTAAAGTGTTAATAATTTAATAAATTACCAACTTAAAAATTATATTCGTTTTACTTGCTGTAAGTATACGTCAAGAACATAAATGTGAAATGAGAGCCAAGTTCAATATTATGATACATGCCTATGTTGTTTACTTCAACGACAAAAGAGGTTTCTAAAAGGATGCTAAGTTGGTATAAAGATCTTTATTTCTCAATAAGCCCATCGTCACTTACATGAGCACAATATTGATCAAAATCACATACATTAACTCGACACAGGTGCAGTAAGAATAGTTTAAATAATATTATTACAGTAAAGAGCGAGCTCTCTGCATTCCTATGATAATAAATTCAATGGTTAGATAGATCAATCCTGAAATTTATTTATAACAACATAAAAACATTTATAACAACTTAAAATGTATTTCTTCTTATAACTTAGGATAATATATTAAAGCCTAAAGTCTGACTTGGCTTGTTACGCAAGTGGTATGTATTTCTAATAGACAAAACATTACGTCATATCAACTTAGTGTATGAACATTAAAAATTGTTTCAACCTTAACGTTAAATTCCTTTTTATTTACCTTTTACAAAGAACGTAAGTCGGCATTAATTACTAGTTAGTGTTATAACTATAACTAGCATTTGAAATACAACCAGTTTTTGCAGATTACTTATTATTCGTGGGAGAGCCATGCTTCGGCATTAATGGGTCGGCTCGACCGGAGTAATACCACGGCCTCACAGAAAACCGGTGTGAAATAGCGCTTGCGCTGTGTTTCACCGAGTGAGTGAGGATACCGGATGCCCACACCCTAACCCCTACCTTATCCCCCTCCCCTTCCCCTAAAGGCCGGCAACGCACTTGTGACGCCTCTGGTGTTGCGGGTGTTTATGGGCGGCGGTAATCGCTTACCATCAGGCGATATGTCTGCTCGTTTGCCCCCTATTAAAAAAAAAAAAAAAAAGATTAGCCCGAGGGTTTTCGTAGTACATTTTCTCTTCTTCATACTTTCAACAAAGTTATGAACCATGCCACAATTAATTTCATTTAGTAACGTGAAATGTGACTTTTGTAATTATAAAATGGTGTGTTGGTGTTGGCTACATCTTAAGTAGATATCTAATTAGTCCCTTTCTAGTTAGTTTTCGATACGATTAAATCTAAAAAATGAGACAGGGGAGTCAGTAGTAGTCAAAACATTGGATGTGACCACGTTTTTGAGCGTTCCATCAGTAATCTCCAGAAAATGTTTGCTGTTAGTACTCGTAAAGCAAAGTACCGATAACAATCTTAAAATACATCTATTTAATGAAAACGATAAAATATTATTTAAATCATTACTTACATTCAAGACGATGATGAAGAAATCCAATGTGAAGAGAAAAGAGGTGATTGGATTGAAGTTTAACTGAAAAGATAAAATGATTAAGGTTATTTTTTTATATCATATCTAATAACTAAAAATTGTTTAGTTTGTACTTAAATATTTGTCCTAGGAATAAATATAACGCATGAAATTTGGAATGGCAGGCAAGGCCAATCAATAACCGGTAGACGAACATGGTCATCAAAAATAAATTCATGTCAAAAGCGTGATATACAACATTCCTTTTACAGAATCTTTACAAAACTTTTATACTATTTTTTACTATTTTATAATTTCATATTGAGTTATCTAATCAGTTATTTAAATATTTGAGATGGTAATCATTCTGAACCAAAAATTGGAGACAGCTGTATAAAACACACCTCTACTGTAGTAAACGCAACTAAATCATTGATATTATTCATTAATCCGAGAAAATCTTTAAAAATCTAAAACCCGACTACATAAAAACTTTGATAAAATTTATGTAGCCTAATCTCCTGGGTCATTATTGTGTTATTGTACCTCATTCATTAAAATTGATGCAGTGATAAAGGCTCTACGACGGATCATAAGAACATACAAAGACTGTAAAAAAATCGAATTTATTTTGCTGTTTTGTTTCTACCATTATATACTACGAGTATATTTCATAATACATTACTTTTCTGAGAGAAGAAAAACCTAGTGTATCATTTAAAGGTTATTTCTCACGTGGTTTAATAAATCACACATGTCAGTATACTATTTTATTTATACACTAGTTTTTTGGCAAATATTAGTTCTCAATTGAAGCTGTCTAAAGGCCAAATTGAGTTTCAAATCGAAACGCTCTGAACTAAAATACAAAACTAGACTTTTTCTGGCGTTCCCGAAAAATTGATCAATATGTTATATGACTGTGTATATATCAAACCAACATCTATTGACATTAACTCATGATATATTATTCGTACACATATTTTATGCAACAATATCATGTTTTATAATTATTATGATGACAGAATTATTTTCCAAGTGAGGTATTTATATAAACAATTAATTAAATTTAATATTAGTTCAATAAATACACTAACATTTTCCGATAACCAGAATCTGACGATGGCATCCCAGAGAAATCATAGGAATCAATCAATTTCTTTTGTCATGTATTTTAAAGCACTACAATTTAAAAGAGGTCTGGAGTCGATCTGATGATGGAGTCGAGGGCACTTCTCCACGATTTCCAGAAATTACCTTGTATTAGAACTTGTAAAATTTGTATTGATGACAACTTTAAACCTAGAAGGGTTGTAACTATCATTGACGGTCTGATAATGAAGACGAAGAACAGTTAACATAACTCCTCCAAGGTTTACATTAGCTACCTTATGTTTGGACTCAATTCATTTATATTGATGAAAACATTATGTTAATCATATATTTTCTAAAGTTATTCCATTATTTGCATCTGTTTGTCATCATTTTATGATGATGAGCTGCATGGAATTATGGAATATATCATGGAAGATATATTTCCTTTCCTTAGTTAGGGAGTGAGAGGATAATTCTTTAAATATCATATGTATGTTTGTTACCTTTAGTCGTTATCTTTCAAGTTATTTAGGTGAGCTAATGATGGAAAATACAATTCCTCAATGTTAGGAGTTAGAAGATAATAATAATTCTTTCACTTTCATACGTATTTATAAATCTTTAGTTGTATACTTTCAAGCTATTCAAATGAGCTGACGATGAAAGTAAAATTCCTTAATAGTTAGGGATTATTGAATGGTTTCAAGTCAATGTCATACGTGCGTATAGACTTTAATTTATATTCTTTCAGTTTTCTCATGAGTTGATGATGAAAGGTATAACGATTAGGGGTTAGATGGCAGATTCTTAAAATATCATGGGTATGATTACCACGCAACCAACTAATCACTTGCACTAATCAGTCGCTGTCCACGCTTGTTTTTATCTTAATCGCCTGCGCTAAAGTAAATACAGGCCTAAAGTTCACATTTTACAAACGTTAGCAGAAAACTAACTAGTGTATGGTAGTGACGCCTTTCTAATGAATTTTACACACAAGTATAAAAAAATATAGACGTTAACTGTTATATTAGGATTGGTAGTCTGCTGGTTCATAACTGCAAGTGTGGGGGAACGGGTGTCATGTCCAACACAGAGGGTCCTCCCGACCTGGCTAAGTGATCATGTCTGGCTCGCCACGGCCCCACGGTTTATGTTGGGAAGTTGTATATATGGTAATGGGTGCGAAAACTTCCATGTTGCGATACAGGATTAATTGCTACTTAATGCAGTTCGTTACTTCATAGTTCGATATACTTTCGGTAGATGGCTCTGTAAGATACATCTAATTATCGTTTTGCTAATACACTAAAATATAATTAATCTTCTTAGTATTTTGTTTTAATTACATTGTAGAAAGTTTATCTCCTCTTCTAATGTTTAAGATCCATATATATATACTAATAATAAAGCTGAAGAGTTTGTTTGTTTGAACGGGCTAATCCCAGGAACCGCTGGTCCAATTCGAAAAAATCTTTCATGATTGGAAAGTCCATTTATCGAGAAAGGCTATAGACTATATATCATCACGCTACTATTAATAGGAGCGGAGCACCAATGAAGAATGTTTCAAAAACGGGGGAATATTTTACGTTACGGGCAATATCAGACGCAAACGAGGTTGCGTGGGTCAGCTAGTAATAATATGTACTAATTCTGTGGTTGCTTGTGTAATAGGGAATATTAAGTAGCCTACTGAGTTTAAGATGCTTTGCTTTTAAAATACAGCATAACGATTCATTAGAATTAAATTCCATCGATAAGAGTGGCGTACATTGGCAGAGGCTATGTTCAGCAGTGGACTGCAATATATTGCTGATTACGAGTATTATGATGTAATTAATTGAAATCATTGATTTGTAAATTGATGCCCTGTAATGGATTTAGTGTTATTATACTGCCACTTTTTTATGTGGTTTATTTAGCTGCATTAATGTGAAATAAGGATCGATATGGACACGGTAAATAGATTAAAAAAATATTTAAAGCGTGGTGTATGTTGTATCAATATCCAAGCTCAATCGGCGTCAAACTTTTTGATAAGTAATGTTTTTCGAAGACCTAGATATTACTTTATACGTCATAAAGTTTTACATAGCTTTTCAATATGGTATAAGCATCTTTGTTACATAGTATAACACGAAGTCACTTCCGCTGTCTGTTCGTTTCTATCCCTTAAATTACTTAACGGATCTCGATGTAGGTTTCAGCAATAGATTATTTAAAATGATTTGACTAACCTTTCATAACGCCATAGGGCGAAACCGGCCAGGTTAACTTTTAATTTCATTATATAGTGGAATAAAAATACAAGTGAATTTAATTTCAAGACTGTTTGTATGTGATTGGCTTGCTTTAAGAGTGATAAATATAATACATGCATATTAACATACCTATGGGATAATTATTCTTTGATATAAGAAATATAAGAATTTCAAAGACTTCCGTGTGAAGCCGGACCAGAACACTATTAGTTTGCAAAAACCATACATTCTGTATTGCGAATAAGTATCTTTTGTCTAGATGGCGGAAGCGATGGACACATCCAAACATATCAATCCAAAAAACTTCCTGTTTCGATAAGTCTTTTAGAATAGGAGAATGTTTAGTGAGGCTAATAGTAATCTAGTTTGAATCTTGGTACAAAAGTACCATTTATATTAAATCCCAGTTACTTCAAACATTACACTTGAACAAAGTGAGTTCATTTTAAAACTTGCTCACTCGATAAGAATTTGCCAAGGCACTATGATATGAATCATGTCATCACCTTATTTATAATTCTTAGCTTATTAAAACATTCTTTATTAAAACAAGATAACCAAGGAACATTAATTATCAGATACGATATTATAGATTACAATCTCAGAACTTAAATAGGAGCTGAGTCAAGCTATATTTACAACTACAGACTCTACAATATCTACTTTGCTTTTTTATTTTAATGAAACATTTTATCATAGGTTTTGCTAAATGGTATGATTTAATTTTTAGTTAACATTTATTGTTGATCATATCTTATCTCATAACGGGGTCATTTATACCCAAACCCCGGCAGTGCGAATGACCGCGGCACACGAATCGACCCTCCAGAATCTTTGTTAATTTAACTTTGATAAAAGGTTATTATGACTTAATTGGTTTCCTCTGGAGAGTATACAGTCGTAATCACGCGTATATACTTCATATACTTCTGAGTGTGCTAAAGTCTGTATGAAGAGATAATTTTCAAAAAATCTGTTGGTAAACTAAAACAGTCTATTTATTTATTTATTTATACAAACTTCCTGCAAACATACTGCACAAGGCGGACTTAATGCCACAGGCATTTTCTTCCAGTCAAACCTTTAGGTGTTGCAAAACTGTGTTTGGTTGCAAATAATACGATAGATTATTTAAAATATATAAAACTAAAACATCTTCAAACTATATATTTATGTAATGTAGTTTGTTATGTAATATATTTGTAGGAACAGATAAACTGTAATACCAATATATAATAATACAATAATTTCCAAAATAAAAGAAATTCAATCTACTTTCTACAACATTACCTTAAAGATAACAAACAGACAAATAAAAATATGAATCCGTACTTGTGTCAGTATTACATTCATTGTATTATTTATTATTTACAAAATTAGTCGGTCTTGAGAGATGTTCGCTTTTCTCTCTGTGACTTTTTACTAAAATAAAATGTAATATTTTCCTTCATTACAACAAATAAATCACTTTTCTTTGTTGTGTCAATCAATCCATCAATAAATTTTCCACCGCCTTTGTCTTACAGTTTAAAATTGAGACGAATCTACATTTCAGATTTATAATTCACAATAAATTTATTGTGAATAGAGAAAATTTAATACTTATAATAATCTAGTGTATATTTTTCGCATTAATAATGGTGAAAGTTATTTAAATGTGTGAATTCACGTATGTTTAAATGGGTAGGTTAATTTTCAATATTATTTGGTACTTTAGTAATTGTATCTGTATCTTCTTAACCATTGATGATTTTACCACAGTTGATAAACATTATAACAACTTTTTTTTTTTTCCAAATCACAATGGTTTAACGAAGCAAAAATAACAATTAAAAAATAACCTCACAACAAACTAAATAGTAAGTACTCAATTATATAAAATAAGGAAATTATTCGAGTGGTGCGAAAAGAAAATGCTATTTGCTTCATATTACGTGAATTGTATGTGTCAATTGAAAGAAATTAGGTCAATGTGGAGCCTGTAGGCGGTTATTACGCATCCGAAATCATCGCAAACGACGTTCGTTGCAATATTCTTTGAATGAACTCAGCCCCTTATAACATTAAGACAAGTTGCTGCGTGGCTCTGCTTGATCTTTGTATGTCTGTGATAGATTTATTTTCAAGGACTTTTTTATAGAATTACTTCCCACATGTGGGTCTTTCTTTTGCCTATCTTTAATCGCTTTGGTAGAGTGACGTGACAAATTTTGTAGATGAATATGTATGTCACGTATTGCGTCAAACGTCGTTATATTCCAGTTAAATAATAATAAATATTCCGTACATCTAACACACAACGCCATCTAGTCCCAAGCTAAGCAGAGCTTGTGTTATGGGTACTATAGTCGTTCCAATACTTTATTTAACTTTTGACAGATCACGCACATAAAGTTTTATAATAATTTTTGATACAATGTACTACAGATAATACTGTACTTTATGGGCGGGCTCCGCCTACTTAGGGATGTGTCATTCGTAATTAATGACCACAGACTATAAAAACGGTTTTGAAATAAATCGATTATCGATTATATTAATAAAACATACAATAAAATTATTGTGATTATATTTTATATCAAATCACGTAAAAAGCTTTATTATTTTGCATTAAAATGCCCTAAATGTCTCTGTTTCAATGCATAAATAATTTGCGTAATGAAAACAGTTCCATCGTACTCGTACCTAGTAATGGGATCGAATGTATTCGCCGCAAATTAATGAATCTAAAATAATTGTTTAGACTTACTATAGTTGGTTCAAATAAAAACTACCTGCGGTACCTACTTGTAATGAACAGGTACAAAATGTTGAAATTCGTAGTAATTTACGGATTAAAAATAAAACAACCAAAAGAGGTACTGTAATACTAATTTTAATTATAAAGAATCGTCTTCTTCGTATGACCAGGAATCATCATCACTTGACAGTTGTTTTAGACTACGGGCCCGTGTCGAAAATTGATGGGTCATGTGAACCACCAGGAGACTTTTTTAGAAAGATACAGGGGCATAAAACAATAACATTTAGCACTATGCTGTCACTTGGAAGCTGTCCAACTGAGTATAGGTAAAGGGGAGGGAGTAGGAACCGTCGATTTTTCTCCCTTGTCACATAATTTTTGTACGGCGTTGCGAGATAATGGATTAGAAGAGATATTGAAATTGAATGGGACCGATGCCGTCTAAAATTAAATGACTAAATTGAGCGAGACAATCGCCGGGCAATCAAAAAGAAATCCAACTTTGTGGCTCACTATTTTTGTACGGCATCGGTCCCATTCAATTTCAATATCTCTTCTAATCCATTATCTCGCAACGCCGTACAAAAATTATGTGACAAGGGAGAAAAATCGACGGTTCCTACTCCCTCCCCTTTACCTATACTCAGTTGGACAGCTTCCAAGTGACAGCATAGTGCTAAATGTTATTGTTTTATGCCCCTGTATCTTTCTAAAAAAGTCTCCTGGTGGTTCACATGACCCATCAATTTTCGATACGGGCCCGTAGTCTATTTGTCCTTTGAGTACTTTCTTTTTTGGCATTTTGACAGTAACGAAGGCAGGAACGATACGCTCAACTCAACCAAACGTGAGAATTCACAAATAAATTAATACGGAGGAATATAAATACTCAACTATATTGAAGGTTACTCATTGAAATACTGTAGATTATTTTAAAATAGACATAGAGAGATTTAATAAAGATCATCAATAATTTAACAAATACAATATTAACCACTGAATTACAACACAATACAATAATACATTTTGAAAATTCAGTTCCTTTTATTATATATTTTTTCATGACATAGAACCGTCATATTTGAACAACATTCTTTTAATCCATTTATTCTTTATTTTGACAAAGGAGGTCGCACATTGAAACACATAGAAATATGAAGTACGAAATTATCTATAAAATAATGAGTTTGTTAAATCGATTAAAACTTCTTAATGCATAAAATCGATCGATGAAAGAAATCGAATAGGTAACGGGTCAGGGTATCACTATTTGATTAAGTATTAGAGCTGTCAAAAGTTAAATAAACTATTGGAACGACTATAGACAACTGATATGAATACTTATATACTTTTTTTTTGTAAATACATACATATTATACATAGAAAACACCCAAACTCCGAAACAAATATTTGCAGATCACACAAACATTTGGTCCGACCCGGGAATCGAACCCAAGCTTAGCAGTCGCATACGCTACCACTACGCCACCGAGGCAATCAAGCTTATTAGCTTTTAGTTATCCAGATTCCGATATTTTCCATTTTATTTTGTTGTAGAATATGACATTAGAGACATGATTTAGAAGACGTATTTAGCATAATTTGAGAACAGTCAACAGCTTAAAGAAAAAATAACTGTTAACTACTAACTCGCCGCTTAAAAAAACTATCTATTGACTGTCATTTATCAGAGAAAATTATAAAGCGGCGATAAAAAACAGCGGTATTAGAAAAAAGTTTGTGACTGGCATATAGTATAAATCTAGCTGTATTTCTATAGGAAATGGAGCTATTTCAGGAGGAGGATTTATGGAAAATTATGTAAACCTACACCTGGCCAACAAGTGCCTTACCCTGGGCCACTTCCCCACGAAGTGGAAGGAGGCCACAGTTGTGGTTCTGAGGAAGCCGGGCAAGGACGATTATCAGAGCGCCAAGTCGTACAGGCCCATCGGCCTGTTGCCTGTGTTGGGAAAAGTCCTGGAGAAAATGGTGGTAGCGAGGCTCCAGTGGCACTTAGTACCGAGGCTCAGTACTCGCCAGTATGGCTTTATGCCCCAGAGAAGCACCGAAGACGCCCTCTATACCCTTGTGAACTAAATAAAAGATGAGATCAAACTGAAAAAGCTGGTCACACTAGTCTCACTGGATATAGAGGGCGCCTTCGATAGCGCATGGTGGCCCGCCATCAAGATCCGACTGGCCGAGGAAGGTTGCCCGGTCAATATCAGGCGCCTGCTGGATAGCTACCTAGACGACAGATGTGTTAAGCTGAGGTACGGCGGGGCTGAACATCGCCGAGACACACAAAAGGGCTGCGTCCAAGGGTCCATTAGCGGACCCATCCTATGGAATATCTTCCTAGACCCCCTTCTGAAGGGTCTACAAGAACGGGGCGTCTCCTGCCAAGCATTTGCGGATGACGTGGCCTCCGTCACGAAAGTGTTCTTCCCGGACGCGAGAGATGCGTACTGCTTGGTGCAGAAGATCCGACCCCAAGGCGTTGTTACGCAGATATTCACGGGACATGGGGGGTTCTCCCAATACTTGCATCGCTTCAAGTGTCGGGAGAGCCCGTCATGTATCTGCGATCTAGCCCAGGAGGAGACCGTCCTGCGCATAATATTTGAATGCCCCGTATTCGGGGCACTAAGGCACGAGGCTGAGCAACGCCTTGGGGTGAAGCTCACACAAATAGAGGCACATCTCCTAATATCAATAAAAGAGAGACGAAAAGTATTTTTAGATCTGGCAGAAAAAATATGTACAAAAGTAATAAGCAGAAATAAGGAAAATTAGACTTAAAAGTAATTGAAATGAAATTATCTGAACTTAAGAAGAAAGGAAAATTAAAAATATATATAGTTAAAGAATAAAGAAGGGCAGAACAAGGACTCTTGTCATGCAAGAGGTGGACAGTATAAAATCTAAAAAAAAAAAGTCTACACCGGGTCTAGAGGCAAAAAAGCAAATCCACCTTAATACCAATCACATGACCACTGACGAATTATGACATCGTTTATTAATTTTGGTGTAAAAGTATGGATATCATCCAGCTATTTGAATGTTCAGATGAAACTAAATCGACTGCATTCGTATTACAACTATTTTACATTTTTATCGATACGCTTGTGTAAGTTACCTCGTTAATATCTCTTGAAGCATATGAAATCGTAGGAAAATGTCGAATTCTACTCAGATAAATCTGTTTTTAAGTGAACTAAAGGAAAATGGAAAAACAAGAAAATGTTATTTTCCGTGACTAGTTTACTAACTAGTTAGTAGTCGATAGTTATTAATTATTACGAAATAAATTTGAAGCTTACATATTTATGTATTTACACATATTATTTTGTGTTAGGAGCCTCCTTTTAAGCTAGAATTGCTTGTGTCAGGAGACCCCACTCTTCCTTAAAAAACATAGTGAAACTAATATTTATACATGCTAGGTTGTGTGCGTGTGAGTAAGTGTGTGTATGTACATGTGTGTGCATGTGTGTGAGTGTGAGTGTGTGTGTGGGTGTGTGTGCGTATGCGTGTGGGTATTTTTTTTTATTGAATATTGGGCAAACGAGCAGACGTATCATCTGATGGTAAGCGATTACCGCCGCTCATGGACACCCGCAACACCAAAGGCGTGTTTGTATGATGTACATTTTCCTTACAGAGAGAGAGAGAAGTTCACAGACTCGGTAAAGCTTGGTGGTAGGGAATGTGATTTTTTTTTAAGTACATCACCTTAAGCAACGCACGTTGTGCTCTTTCAAGTTCCGGGAATTTTATTTTGCCTTGGGATGCAATATGTTATAACTGACTGCACAAGAGAAACATAGATATCATTCAATACGTTTTGTGATGTACGTGTGTTCTCTCTGTGACATTTTGGAATGACGTGTCTGAGTGATCTAGAAATCCTGTTGAATTTTCTAATTCTGTTAGTGACACTTTCCAGATGTGGGTGCCAGGACTGTTTCTGTCTGTCCTTGGCAGACAAAACAGTGTATTCGAGTTCTAAAAATTTCATAACTATCACTCAATACTATAGTTTAGAAAATTAGAGTCTTTATTTGATGATTGAAAATTTGCCGTTTTTACTTGTAAATTATGAAATACATTGCGGTAGACATACCAAAAAGAAGTTTTATAAAGAAATCCTATTCACATAAAGTTGCCATGACTTGTACAAAGCAAAGATTTCCCGAGCCAATATTACACTGCTACCAGACAAGGAAAGTAAGAGATGTCTAGTCTATGTTACCCGTTCCAATAACTATCTATCTTATCTCCGTTACAAGCTCTTTGCACAAAGCCAATAACTTGTTGATACGTTGAAAGAAAATTTATACTTTAGAACATTGCAATTATTTAAAGAAGCAGCTTAAGGACGAGACACCTTCGAACATTCAAGTTCAATTTCGTGCGTAATTGGGTTTCTTTTTTTTTTGAGTAGGTAGGTACACCGATTTACGTAAATTTCGCTCTTAAATACGCTTATTACGTGTTGAGAAATGTAAAATGGAGTTGAATTTGTTGCCTCCTGGAATAAATTTAAATTAGATATATCCATTGTATGCTCATTGAGTCCCAAGCTAATTGAATTTATGTTATTTTTGTTAGTTTTATTAGGAAAATGTTGAGCTTAATTATAAAAATGTTTGTATTTTCATACGAGTAATAAGTCTATTTAAAAGTATTAGTAATATGTACTCGTACATGTAATGATGCTTGTTTGTGAAGTATACTATATAATTTTTTTAAATTGTGTTTAATCGAGGTAGTTTCTGTTTTAAAAAATTTGATGTATAGCCTTGAAGTATTTCTGACTGAATTAAAAGGATGATTTTGACAGTTGACGTTTAGTACTTACAGTCCGGTCACTCAGAGAATGCGTTTCTGACACTTGTAAATTCGTCATGAGTAGTGATGTACCATGAATATCATTAATAATATTTGGTAACAGTATTTATAGCATTCATTATGCATAATTATTCAATTTATATATATTTTATATTTCAAACACAATATTAACAAAATTGTTGATGAATGAATTAAATCTAATCGTAATTTCTGAATGAAACCAAGGGAAAGAAAATAAAAATACTGTATTTATTGGAAAATATATATTATGAAATAAATAGTTTTAAGATTTCAATAATGTCAAATCAAAATTTAATCCGACTCCGATTCGCTTGAGGACTCGCTGTCATCTTCATCAACATGTATTATCATGTTATTATCAGTCATAGTGTCTATACGAATATCGCGGTCAAAGTAATCAAATATCATTTTTTTTAGTTTTTTCAACCACCTCCATCCAGTCATCTCAGTCTTCATTTTTTATGCCATATGGTGGAGAAGTATTATGGCGGGCTGCATAACCTTTAATTTGAGCCCAGATTAGCTCTATGGCATTGTATTGGCAGTGATATGGAGGAATTCGGAGAACGCGATGACCGTACTCCAGAGCCAGCTCATCTATTTCGTATCGAATATTTGCTAGCTTATGGTCGTTGACTAATTTCATCAGCTCCGCTTTTAGCATTGACATATTTGCGTCAATGCCACTTCTTTGCAGCCAAGCCACCAATTCCTCTTTTCTATTAGCTTGAGTAGGTGCTGTATTTATTTGCACCGAATGATAAGGGGCGTTATCCATTATTATAATTGAAGGCCAGGTAGCAACACATCCTGGAGCCACTTCTTGAATACAGCCGCATTCATTTCTTCGTGGTAGTCAGTAGTAGTTTTTGACTCAAATGCTAATAAACCATTTTCCACAAAACCATACTTCGCACAACCAGGGTGGCATATTATGAGACGTGCTCCTTTACCGATTGGCACTTTCGACGTCGACGCTTGAGTGTCATCTGTCCAAGAACGAGAAAGCTCGTGATTGGTGTTCAGCCATGTCTCGTCAATGAAAAGGACATTGTCCCAATTATCATTTTTTTTAGTTTTTTTGTGTATTCAATAAAGATAAATAAATAAAATTATATATTATAAAATTAGAACGTTTTATTTAACAATATATCGACCGACAGAATATATTACGATTACAAAAATACTCAGTTACAATTACCTATTACTTTGTCTCATCACTACAAAAACAAACTGTTGACATAACCTTGAAACAGCGCAGTGTGACGTCGTTAAACTTTTAAAAATTATTGTTCTTAAATTAATTAATTGTTAATAACTTTAGCCCAAAATAAAACGTTTATTCTACATTGGCATGATTATTCAATTTTTAATGTTATTACTCATTATTAAGGTTAATAAAAGATATTTAAAATTTTGCCATAAATTGTACGCCAGTTCAAAGTTACATCGCCCATTGGATCTCGACCTGTCAGAAACGCATTCTCTCAGTGGCCAGACTATAGGTGTCTTTAAGCCTTAGCCGAGAGATCGTTTTTTTTGTTTTTTTCGAAAGACGGTCCCCATTTCATGTCATCCACATTTTATTTTATTTTTTTCATTAAATACATCACGACGACGAATTGAAGACTCGAAGATTTAGAATTGAAGACTATAAATACTTGATATTGGCAGAAATAGCTGATCCGAGTGATCCGGCTGGTTGCCATTTCATCAATCAAGCATTACTTGCTTGATTGATGAAATGGCAACCAGCCTAGCCAGCCCTATCCAGAATATTCGATTATGATTACAAATGAATGAACAATAAAATATGTATATGAGCGTCATTAATTGCCTTAAAATAGGAATAATTCCTTTTATTTTTTTAGAGTTATGTTAAACATACATGTTGAATTAAACAAATTAAAATGCTGAGATTCGCGAGTGTATTTCTAAAATTAACCTAAAATTTAGACACTGTCATGGCTACTTATTGGAACCAGGAATGGAAAAAGATCACTTTTATATTTTATTTCTATATTATCATAGAAATACACTAGGTTTCATATGTATTTCCTTAGATTATGTATACGTGTACGTATATATATTATATATACGTACACGTATATGATCGCAGTCCATGCCGAAAATATCTCAATGCGGCTAAAAATATTCACAATAAAATAGAACTCTTTAAATGATATCCTAATAGATTTTATTGATTTTTTAGAATACGTCTCATTCACAATACAATAATACAAATTAAGAAACATACAAACATAGTACGCCACTTTTTAAATGAAACCCTCCAACCACAACCTCCAAAATGATAACCACAATAGTTGTTTAATGTTGGAAATAATTACCAAGGCGATAATATACGACGTAAAATTTAAATCGATTAATTTTAACGAAAGTAACATCACTAAATTGAAAAAGATAAAAGGCATAGAATGAAACTGTCTTACTTTCAGAAATAAAAAAATCGCGATTGTAAGTTTATTTAAAGAAATTTAAAGTGAAATATGTCCCATATTATTACTTTAACTCAGTAGTATAAATAATATTGTGCCTATTGAATTAAAAAAAATGTTAGAACAGTTTAATGATGGATTGGAATAGTGCTAGGTCGCCTTCCTAAGTTACAGAGAGTTAGCTTCAACTCTTAAAAACCACTTCTTATATATTAATCATACATTACTGCCTCGGTGGCGTAGTGGTAGTGTATGTGACTGCTGTGCTTGAGGTCTCGGGTTCGGTTCCCTGGTCGGATCAAATGTTTGTGTGACCTGCAAATATTTGTTGTCGTGTTTAGGTGTTTTCTATGTATAAGATGTATGTATTTACAAAAAAAAATGTATATATGAATTTTACAGGTTTCTTAAAGTAACTTGTGTTTTAAGCCAACATAAAAAAAACACTCGACTGTACCGACACCATTTCAACTTCGGAATCGTTGTACATAGCAATTGTATGAGTGTTTATTTATTTACCAGAGAATATCGGCTACTCAAATAACAAGTTTGACTTTATTGGTATATTTCTTTTTACAGCCTTCAAGAACGGTACATATATATATATAAGAACGGTACCAAGATTGAACACGTGTATCTTGATCTAGTCGTTTGCAAAGAGTTTTAAAATTTGTTACACATTTTTTAATTTCTAAACAAGGTTTAATTAACTTTTACTATTGGGTTAACCAAATTAACTAAGAATGTATACAAGCAATTCTTTCATATTTTATATACCAGCTCTCCCGCGCAACCTCATCTGCGTCTCCTATTGCCCGTAGCGTGATGTTTTAGAGCGTGAACAAATTTATTCACCATAAAAAGGTTACAGCAAGTCAACGTTGTCAGATAGAGAAGTCTGTGACGTAAGCTGTCACGAACTTTTTTAGAATTTTTAAAGGAGAACGACTTAACATTTCACAAAAACAATGTGTAAAAGATTTTTATTACAAATATTTTTTGTGAAATTTTAACCGTTTGCCGTAGGTACGCAATGAAAGCTCTCAAGGGGACCTTTCGTTATTGACACTTTTTAATTGAACCAGCACTTCCTGAGATTAGCGCGTTCAGCTAAACAAAAACAAAGAAATAAACTCAGTAAAATGCTTTGTGCCAGGTTGGACCGTCGCACACCAAGGCCGTTTCAGATAGTATGTTTTCTACACGACAACGAAGCCGACATTACTACCTCGTCTCATGTTCGACAACTCCTACTGCTACGGTATGTGTTTAAAACATATATTTTAGTAATATTAACCTACTTTTTAAAACTTTTTTATGTATTTTTTTTAAATATTATTACAAAAAGGGGTTTATTCTAAACAGTGATTAATTTTCATTGGTAATATGAAGGTGTTGTTTTTTTAGGTAGTGTTTAATTTCGATTGTTAAAATTAAACACTATCTAAGATTTTTTTTTATTATTTTAGTTTTCTCATAATGCAACAATAAGTTTTTGCCCCAGAGTAACAGCTTTCCTATAGTAACTATATTTCCGATGCCAAAAAGACATGATACCAACTACAGTGTAGTTGGTATCATGTCTTTTTGGAATCGGAGGTATGGATGTCGGAGGTACTCGGCGTCATTCGTGTGTAATTTCTGAATTAATACTAATAATTTCTCAGTTTTGTAATAAATTGAATTAACGTCATATCAGTGGATCAAACTTCATTTTAGGATGAAACCCGTAACTTCTCAAACTGTCGCCAAATATACTTTACCATATTATTATAACACAAAACTCTTCTCACAAGTCCAAAGATAAATATTGTTTATTCACTTTGAAGGACAGAGATACTAAATAGGAATAGCGTTTAAAAATTAGTAGTGGTCTGAGCGGTTCGGCGTAAGTGTCAATATGTTCAAGTGTCAGTCAATAATCGTAGGTAGCCCCAGAACGATACGTAGAATAGACACGTCAAAGTTGTCAACAGTCATTTATAACGGATCCATTGTACTGATCTGATCTGCTCAGATCATGGCTACCACATATTGCGAACATAAGTCAAAGAGTCATTGGAGCCTTACGGTCACTGTATTGACTGAAGTACATCCTTCCACACACTACCAAGTTGATGTTTGTACAGACCTTGGTATTTCGATCTGAATGCAAATCTACTCAACAAACTTAACCGATTTCTCAACAATTGTATTCGGTTCATCTTCAATCTTCGCAAGTACGACCATGTTTCCACGTATCGAACCCAGCTGTTATGGCTACCCATACGAAAGCGCCGTAGTCTACGCGCGTTGACTATCCTTCTTTCTCTTCTTAATATCCCTACAGTTCCCACTTAATATCTTTACAGGTTAAATCCTTGAGTTCCAACCATGACAGAGATCTTTGCTCCAATAACAATTCTTTACCATTGTGTCCAAGACAAACCTTTTCTCTTGTTCACTCTTCCTTTACTGTGCAGTCTATTATTCTTTGGAGTGTGCTCTCAACCGAGATCAGGATATCAACAAATCGTGACCAGTTTAAATCCCAAGTCCGAGTACTTCTCAATTTTTTAAATTTCATGTCAGTTATGACTTCGTTACTTCATAATTTTTGGAACGAAGTTCCTTATGGCGCGTTGTGTAAGGGGGCTAGACGGAAAAATTGTCACGACACAATTTGTTGACATGACACAATTTGTTGTCACGACACAATTTGTTGTCACGACACGACGACGACACACACAGATATTTTCGTTTCGTCTTTCTATTTCGAACTTCGTTCCATCCGGGTGTCCCTTGACACCTCTCAAGTTTTGGAACGAAGTTCCTTATCGCGCGATATGAACGAAAAAACGAAGGGGGCTAAACGGAAATTGTCGCGACATAATTTGTTGTCACGACACTTTTTGTTGTCACGACACTTTTTGCTATTTTAAATTTTATTAGTTATTAGTTTATTTTTCATTGCTTGAAGCAACCCAGATACTATATATATATATATCTATATATATATAATAGATAGATAAGATTTCGAACTTTTATATATACATATCATCATTATCATCATTATCATCACTATTATCATAATCATCATTTCATCATTTTCATCAATTCATCATTTTCATCACTTTCATCATTTTCATCATCTTCATCGTTTTCATCATTTTCATCATTTTCATCACTTTCATCATTTTCATCATTTTCATCATCTTCATCATTTTCATAATTTTCATCATTTTCATCAATTCATCATCTTCATCACTTTCATCATTTTCATCATTTTCATCATCTTCATCATTTTCATCATTTTCATCATTTTCATCATTTTCATCACTTTCATCATTTTCACCATTTTCATCATCTTCATCATTTTCATCATTTTCATCATTTTCATCACTTTCATCATTTTCATCATCTTCATCACTTTCATCATTTTCATCATTTTCATCATTTTCATCATTTTTAATCATTTTCATCATTTTCATCATTTTCATCATTTTCATCATTTTCATCAATTCATCATTTTCATCACTTTCACCATTATCATCATTATCATTATTATTCTCTTTATTTAATTATATATACATATTATTATTAATATTATTGTGTACACATATATCATAAAACTAGAAATTACGTAAAATATTGAAGTAAATATAATATTTGTATCGTCTTTCTATTTCGAACTTCGTTCCATCCGGGTGTCCCTTGACACCTCTCAAGTTTTTTGTTTTATTTTTAAATATACATATTTTATTATTGAAGTGAAAACTTCCTTAGCGGCGCTGTGTACTTTTTTGGAATGGGTAAAAATGTATAAACTCGCGTCAGGTCACGTCGAAAATTCGTAAGACGGATGTTTTAATAGAGTGACAGTTGATTGGGAAGTGTAATTTTAAGTAGTCTATCGCCAACGTCCATACCACGTTGAATACACCGGTTCTCGTCCGATCACCGAAGTTAAGCAACATTAGGCGTGGCTAGTACTTGGATGGGTGACCGCCTGGGAATACCAGGTGATGTTGGCCTTTTTGCACTTTTTTGAAGTGAAAACTTCTTTAGCGGCGCTGTGTACTTTTTTTGGAATGGGTAAAAATGTATAAACTCGCGTCAGGTCACGTGACCTGATCGAAAATTCGTAAGACAGATGGAGAGACGACAGGCGGTGCAGGGCGCTTGCGCGAATGTTCGTGTGTGTATGTAATATAAATTGTCATGTTTGTGTACGATAGCGCAATAAATGAATATTGTATTCCACCACATAAATAATAGTATTTTTATACTGATAATGAAAACAATTCGTACAAAATTATTCTCTAACCATTCCAAAATATCAAAAATGCACAACGTTAATATTCAAGTTTTCACTTCTGCCGGCACTCCCGGAGTGCAACCCGTCGATTTTTTTATTTTTATATGTCTAATATTTACATAATTATTATTAATTTATTATCATATTAAAATGTTAGCCCAGCCTAAGACTTACAATAACTCCGACTTAAAACTATGGTCCTTACTTTAAAAGGCAAACCCAGACCCTATACTGTACTTTCAAAGTTTTTATTAAATCAATGTTCACGCACTTATAAAAGGCACCTCTATTTTCTGTTTCGACATTTTGACATTCCCAAATGAGTCTTAAGAAATGCCGGCGCTTTCTAGTTGTAAAATCTGACGTGTAGAAATATCTGTATCAAAAACTAGTGTAGGTATAGCGTATCTTTTTAAGATTTTTTGTGAAAAAAGGCTAAATAATATAATGCCACATGTCAGACTAAGACCGTCTAAAAACACAAAGTGATAAATCGAAGGACTCACGCAATCGGAAGATCAACAAAACAAAACATTTCCAAAGCAACGTGAATTATTAGACCTACGGAGCTCACAATAGAAGTCGGTTTAGTAATTTGACCTTTCAATAAATGCTAATTTGTTGTCATTGCTGTTGTTATGTTAATTATTACGTCTAAACCAAATTATAACAACTTTGTTGTTTTGTTATATAGGTTACTTACCTAAGGCTAAAATTAATCATTATTGTGTTCCAAAATTATGTTATTAATTTGTAAGACTTAGAAAGTGTTGACGGTCTTCATAGTTGTTAAACAGAACTTCATTAATGTTCATTAGTGAATGAATTTTTCGTTTTCAACACTAAACCTAAAAAGCATCAAACCATAAGGTCCTCGTGGTGGACGGAGACCACAAGCCTTCAACAAGACAGAAAAATAGCGAAAACAATCTGAACATCAAAAAATATGTTGCAGCCCTAAGTACTTTGCAATGCACATTTAAACAAAGTAGAAACTTTTCAGGACTTACACATGCACGAGGTTGAAGAAAGCCTTGCAAACCGGCAAACGGACTTATATTTAGTAAAAAAATTTACAAACCTGTGAATAATTTAAACTATGAATTTAATTAAACATGTATATTTAACAGTGCAGTGTTAGAATCATAAGTGTATCGTATGTACGAATAAAAGGCTTTTATTAGTGAATGAAAGTACTCGTATTTATTTTGTTCTTTATAAAGGGCATTCAGATATGGTGACCATTTGATATCAAGAATTTAAACTTTTTGAACACTCAGAAATTAAGGCTTGATAGAAAACTTTCTTCGATTTTTTTATGGCAGATTTTAGTTTTGTTTTTTATATAATAGAGTAGAAAACATTTATAAAAGTTTCTATTACTATAATAAAAATTATCTGGTTTTAGTAACATAACGTACAATTTCATAAAGTATGTTATATTATTTATAAGCACATAACTTAAATCGTGGAGTGTTGCTCCAAAAACTACGGAGGCTAAAGTTATAACGCCACCGTGACAGATAAAAAAGTTAGCACCAACTACTTACGTCCAAGAATTTTTGTTACTTTAGTTTTTCGTCCATTTTTTCGTGATAACGACAATTATCTGTGTCTGTGATATTTTTATATTCATGCAGAAATATTTTATTCAGCATACGGGTAACTATGATCTATGTGGCGAAGTGAGCAACTGGAAATAGCCTATATCCATCAGTATAGATAGGTGGATGAAGATGGCAATCTTGGAAAGCAAACAAAAAGATAGGTCATCTTATAGTTAATTGGCAGTTGCCCCTTAAGTCTGGAGTTCCGGAGCACTCGAAATACAAGTGTGTTGTTGTCTTTAGAATCCTTTAGCTCATAAATAGGGGGAAAGCGAGGGACGTTTGGTGGAAAACAACATCACAACTGCCTTACACCGGTTTACTGTTAGGCTGTATGGTATCATACTGGTAAAATCGAATCATTTCTTTCCCACGGCTTTATTACTTGGTAGCAATTAAGTATAACTCTGTGGCAACTTCCACATATAACACAACAAAAACCTACTACAGCACCATCTACCGAAGAAACACTGAACTACGAAGTAACGCACTACACGGAGTAACTACCAATCCTGAATCGCGCAATAAATAGTTCTCGCGCCGATTATCATATATATACAACATCCCAACAGCAACTGTTGGGCAGTAGCCCGCCAGGCATGACCGCCTCGCCTGGTCGGAGGATCCTCCCTCTGTGTTGGAGGGACATGATACCCGTTCCTCCACACTCTCTTCCTTGAGATTACCGAGTGTCATTACCCTTGTTAATCTCATGAGTGGCGTAAGATGCCACTAAGAGAACAAACTATGTAGGACAATATCGCTGCAGAAAGAAAGAAAAAATAAAACAAACCGTAAGGGGTTTGTTTTAATTTTTCTTTCTTCCGTCTAGCTAGGGTGGTATAGTAGGCTAAAGTCTCCTTTTACAGAAGAGCTCTATGTCCAGCAGTGGAGTATTAAAGCGGTCGATGAAGTATTTCTGGAGATTAGAAATCGCTTCAGACTGTTATAGTTAAGTCAAAGCAATAATCTTCAGTGAATTTGTTATTAACGAACCACCACTTTATACTTACACTATCCACTTTATACTATCGATAATAGTAATTTTTTAAATCATGTACCTTTTAAAATAATCTTTCGTAAGTTTAATTGGCGTTATTGAAGATTAATTTGAATTCAGAAAATGTTCCAAATCTTAGTGTTATACAATTTAGCGATGGCTTAATTTAACAATAAGAAACGCCAAGGCAATGGAAGTGTGATAACTTATCATTTTAAATTAATGGCTTTTGGAAAGTAATTCTTCAACCTCAATTACATAAACCCAAAGGCACAGTCATTATAATGGGACTTTTAGCCAGATTACTAACTGTTACCGCTTCAACAAACTCACATATTGTCGTTACACATGTTATTCACTATAGGGCAAAAGATGTTTCTTAAATAAGAGGCCAAGATTTAGACATTGTTGGTCAACATTAAAAATGTTCTTGAGAATGCTTTTCATTTGATACCCAAATTTGTATATTTGTTCCTGTATCATCCCGACTCGGTTCGAGTAAAGTCGAGTATCTCTTTTTTATCTATGGCATAAAGATGAAGCTGTTAATCGACTTTCTGTCAAACACCATATAAAAGAATATATGAGTTGGTTATAAGTCGTATCGATAAAAAATCGATGCGTTTGGTTTAGTTGTTGAAAATTGTGACTAAGACCGTTGTAGCGATGGAAACGTCCTCTCACCATATAAGTTTGGGATAAATCGTTTTGTTGTCTATTTGTAAGCATACTGAAGCTTCCGACATGAGTTAAAATTGTTGAACGCTTTGTCAAGTTGAGTTTCCAAAGTGAATCCACTATCATGTCGTGAAAAACTATTAAATTGATTCAAATTTGTGAACATTAAACCCTCTAATAGTAGCGTATCTACTGGCGCTCGGGCTTTTATGATATATTGTGAATTAAACTTTTGTATGAACTTTGATCAAAGGTTCACAGCGTGTTTAACATGTATTATATGTGTGGTATTAACCAACCCACGTGTGAACCACGCTGACACTGATTAAGGAAGGTTGGCAAGTATACTTGAGACTAGATCACTGCGCAGTAGAAATAGTTCTTATTGTATTTTGAACCTAACTGAAATGAATTTCAGCTGATTTTGTCGGGTGAGTTTAGCAGTTATTTAGCCTTATATAGCCCTACGGACCGCGGGCAATTATGTTCACTGGTGGCTTAAAACCGTGGATAGCACGCTTCCACTTTAAACAATAAAACATGGTGATAGGTCACCTTGGGTTGAACCCTTAAAATATAGTTATATAATAAATAGTAGGTTTTCTATAATAATACACTACGATTTTTGGGAGTTAGGGTTACTACAACTAACTGAGTGTATAATGCGCCCATTTACTTACATCGATAGGTATCTAAGTATATAATAAACTTGTTCTTCTTAATTCGCATTTCTAAAAGTAGTAAATAAAGTGGAATGGAATTCGTATAAACGTATTAGAAAGTAGTTATTTTCTCTGTGTGGAAAATCTGTCTGTCAATGTAAGCATGGATAAATAGATTTATTACAAGTTAAGTAGCAACTATAAAAGTGTGCTCAGAGAATTAGCCTCAAAGCAGCAATTTTTTAGGATATCTTATATCCATATCCACATTTGTAATCTGAATCTCGGCAAAAAAAATATCGGGCAAAGCAGTGTCATCCAGGTACTTTTTTATTATAGCCAATAGATTCCTATTCGTACCAGTAATTTTGTCATGTCATTCATTCAGTCAGTGATTACTATTTATTTATGTTTATACTTAATTAGTTAAGAAAATTGATAAATATATCCATAGTCACACTACTTAAAAGCTGACATCACAATCGCCCCTGACAGAAGTAGGCACTGTTCATTATTTCACGATTTCACTAATGATGATTCATACAATCAACCACTGACTATTAATTGATCTAGTCAAACCTTATTAAATAAAAACAAATTTATTCATTCAGGTAATGGTAAATTGGCTGCGATATGTACTATATGTAGGTACAATATGCAGTAACAAGGAAAGTTTATTATGTTAAATGATAGTAGGTCTTGTACACAAAAACTGTATAAATTAATCCCTTTTTTAGCGTATGAGAAGACGACGACAAATGTAAAAATAAATTTAAGACCTGGGAGAGCCACGCTTCGGCACGAATGAGCCGGCTCAACCGGAGTGATACTACGGCCTCATAAAAAAAATATGTGAAACAGCGCTTGCACTGTGTTTTAACGAGTGATAACGGAGGCCCATAAGCCATCCCTTCCCCTTTTTCCCCTCTCCATCTCCCAAAGGCTGACAATGCACTTGTGACGCCTCTGGTGTTGCGGATGTGCATGGGCGGTGGTAATCGCTCCCTACCAGGTGATACCTCTGCAATTTGCAATGCATTTGCAAATCTTAAGTAAGATATATATTCGCCATTGATGTTGATGCCGCGCCCTTTCCAGTGCAGGGTCTTGAACAAATCCTCCATTGCATTAGTGAACAACTCGATGCAATGGCATGGCTCTTGTATGCTGATTCTGTACTTGGACGGACATAGTGGCGGCTTTGTAGATACATCTCAATACTTGGATGTATCGCCAATCAACTTGGCTACGCTGCAGGGACTACAAAAATTTTAAGCGTCTATTTGTAACTTCAAGTTGTCAGTTTTTAACTTAATGCATTAGGAAGTATACGCGGTACCTACATGAAAAAAGTTTTTTTTTTGTCTGACTGTTTGATCTAGTTAATCTCTAGAATGGAGAAACTTAGACTACTTTTTTAGGACTTATACTTTCTTAGTAGTACATAAATACGCTGTAAATCCACTTCCCACTAAAATTAAATATAACCTACGTGGATTTGATCTTCGTTTATTATAATGTAAGTGATATAGTTAAAGATGAGTGACACAGCCTATTGGGAATAAATTGAAACGCAATCCGAGCTCAAAAGAAAGTTTGGGATCGTTACTATGATATATGCTATAAAACTAATATACCTAAGTGTAATCTAATCGAACATCGGATATGTTAGGAAGGCAAAACAAGATTAAAATAGTTTTTGGACAGGATAAGTTTGGGATGTATACCCCAGCCGTTTAGACGCCACAAAGCGTTTGAACCAACGATTATGCGTGAATCGCTATTGACAGTGACTTGGCAAACTGTTGTGATTTTACTTTGTGAATAATTTCCATTTCTTTATGGAATACTAGATTCCTGGGAAAGCTACTAGGCGTCATTACTTTTGCGTATCAAGTAATAACCTTTTACTGTGACAAGTCATTGGCTTCGTCTTTAGTAAAATCAAACAATAAAAATGAACTAGCATCAATGATATAGCCAAGTTATTGATTTTGTACTTTTAACGTTCATATTTTGAAGGACCTTAGTTTTAGAAGACTTTTTTTTTTTTTTTTTTTGTCTGGGTGAAAAATCTTTTTGGATCTCCAGCTCCTCGGGGACACAGGAGCCAGAGTATGTGGTGTTTCCACTAAAAACACCCCGACGACCGGCCTCTGGCGCCCTACTCTGGGAGGACCCTAACCATATTATTTCAGGTCCTCCCCGAATTGACGCCGTGCCATAACAGGACCTGTCCCGGGAGAAATTTTTTCCCCCCCCCTCGATCTCAGCAATGTAGGCTGATTGCACGGCAATGCCGCTATCCCGACCGCAGCAATCATTCTGCCAGAGGTCCCCATCCTCCGGCGGCCCGCGGTCCCGTCGACGGTTCCTATCGCCGACGTCTTCTTCGTTCGGGATCGGCTCTTTCCCGATCCCGTTCAGCGGTCTCTTTTTGGAGCATCACAGCTTCGCAGAAGGAGACCACTGCGCCCCAGCCCTCCTCACTCGCCAGCATGGCAGCAATAATTGCTGGTGGAGACAGGTCTCGTCCAATCTGGTCGACCAGGACCCCGCTTTCGGATACCCATGCAGGGCAGTTCTCCAGCGTGTGCTGGGCGGAGTCCCAATCGGCTGCGCAGTGGTAACATTGTGCCGTCTCTTCCCGTCCGATCCTATTCAGATACTCACCGAAGCAACCATGCCCGGTGAGTATCTGCGTCAATCGGTGGGTAACGCGACCGTCCTTTCTTCCTACCCAAGCTTCGAGGTTAGGCAGAACGGCACCAACAGCGCGTTGGCGTGCATTCTGCGGCAGTTCCAGCCGCGCGCGCCACTGTGCTAGTGCTTGTCGGTGAGCGTTCCGCCGCATTTCGAGCTCGTCCTGGTCTTCCTCGCTTTCACCCCGGCGGATGGCTCGAATCTGGTCATAGACCTTCGCGTCCATATCCACCAGGATGTCAAAAGGCGGGAAACGTGCCAGGACTGTCGCCGCCTCAGATGAGATGGTGCGGTATCCTCGTACGATCCGAATGGCCGCTACTCGCTGCGCTTGATTGAGCTTAGCTCGGCAGCGGGAGGAGGCCGATAGGCGCTTGGCCCATATCGGCGCTCCATAAAGGGCCATGGATCGTATCACCGCACCGTAGAGGCGGCGAACTTCTTCCCGCGGACCCCGTAAATTAGGCAATAGCCTCTGTAGGGAGCCCGCCACCCTCCGAACTCGGGGGATCATCCGCTCGAAATGCTCCTCGAAGCTCCAGCGGCTGTCCAGGGTGAGGCCGAGATACTTTATATGTCGCCCAACCTCGACCTCCGTTCCTCCCACTCTAATAAGCGAGTGAGTGGGAACCGCACCTCCGCGTTTCCTGTGAAACCACAGGGCTTCCGTCATTTGAGGTGCAATCCTTAGACTCAGACCGCTAGTCTTCTGGACGACACAGGCCACCCCAGATTCGGCGAGCTCCAGAACTTCCTGGAAGCCATCTCCCCTGGCCAGTACTAGAGTGTCATCTGCGTAGCTGCGAAGACGCTCATGGTAACATGCCACCAGCGGTCACACATCCAGGTACTGACCGCGCCGTCGTTGCTTACCCTCGGTAATTGTTTCTAATCATCGAGTGCGACTGGACTATGAGCGCCTGCGATGTCTAATCTATGATCAAAACAGATCAATATCTAGTTTATTGGTTGAAGAATTTAATTGTTCAAAATTGTAAGTGTCTTGCAAAGAGCATCTATCCTCACTCAAAATAATATTACAATTCCACCGCCATTCAATATTTAAGTATATCATATAACAAGGTATTCAATTACGCAGCTTCTATTTCAATATAACGTTGTTGTTCAACATAACTTTAGATTAACCTTCTATAGCATTCAATACCTTTGCGAAGTTATTAGAAAGGATCAAAGTCAATAGGAATACCAAAAGCATATGTACATTTATTTATAGCCGCGGAGTACGGCTGAAATAAATAAAATTAAGAAAATATACACATTACCCTTCATGGCAAACCGCCTAGTGCCCACAAACTCTTAACTAACTGACGGCGGTTAGTATTCATTGGTTAATAATACAAGAATTAAACTAAAACCATTGTTAGACGAATACAACGTTATCTGTCGGTTTTGTAATTCTGTTCGGCATCTATGTTAATTCGGACCCTTAATTACGCATTTGAATCACAATACGGATTAGATATCCCTTAGTAAACATGGAACTAAAAATAGCTCGATAAAGCTAAAGTTGTGTTAATAATATCCAACGATACATATTTAGAAATTGAGATCTTTATAGGCGATAGGTACGTCTGCTCGTTTGCTCCGTATAAAAAAAAGGCACTAAGACTATGTATGATAATGTAACTCAAATTGAGAACAGAAATGATTGATTGATCTTCAATATATATAGAAATAACGTTCTGTTTTCAATTAAGCTATACATTTGTACGTTCCAATTGGTTTCATAACCCTTGTGAATGATCAAAGAACTTATATAGATTTCCATACATATACATATTTTTGTTGGACGTACATTAATTGAGAGCTAAATTGAGTTCTAATGCGTAGGTTAAACAATTTTTTTATGTGCTGTTAAAAAATATGTGTCTATTATTGTTGTGTCATTAAATGAATATATTGATCATCTAAAATCATCGCTTTATTTTACATTACATTAAAGTCTATTCTATAAATTTTTGTCTGTCATTTATTGCATTTAGTTTTCATATTTTATTTTAACTGAATGGTAATCAAACAGTGCCCGCGTCAATGATAAAGATCCGTCCTGTAGGATATGAGTAGGATGTGATAAATATATTATATATATAGGGTGGTTTTGACTTAGTTCGGAGCCTTCAATGCAGAAATCTGCCTCAATTCCGATCTTGGCTTTATAATGTCTTATATCTAGATTTAAATAGTTTGCTAAAGGCATTTTAACGAATCCTCCTACTTTGTCGTAATGGTGTGGTAAAATTTGAAATATTTAAAAAGTAAACTTAAAACTTTTTGTAAGAAGTGATGAATATCATTCGTCATTAACCTATTTCCTGTTTTCAACTTTAAAGTACTAACAATTCAATTTTTAAATCAATCTATTAAATTTTATAACAAAATCGTCAATAATATCAGCTCTTACACGCGATTAAGTACACACTGAACCAGAAACTTTGCCTGAAGACTCCACGTTGGATTTCATGGAACGCTTCGGACCTAAATATTTTTTGAATTCACAAGCACAATAGGAATGTACTGCTTTGCATCTTTTATGTATATTACTTTTATGGAATAGCGACCGTTTCCTGTGCGTTTCAAAGGAGTGGGGGGAGGACACTGAGGCTAATTTTTGGGTTGCAAGTGTTTGTGGTGGTGTATCAAATCCCTATTTCCAAATAATGTCACGTGTTAAGACAACTCCTGCATTAGGAATATATCCTGTATCACTGTACTTTACAAACGTGCATGAAACCAACACAAAGAACACCCAAACTCAGAACAACAATTTTTAGCTCTCACAAAGTGTTGTCGCTCACGGGATTTGAAACCGCAACACTTGGCGCAGTAGAAAGTGGCGTGTCGATCGCTTAAACCATTAGGCTAACCGTGTAGTCAACGGTGCAGTTCTGTAGTCCAGTCCAGTCATAATCATCATTTTTCATTGAAGTACACTTGGTCCTAAAATTACTATCAACCTTTGAAGATTAATTAATTACAAACGGCCCTCTTAACCTCTATCTATCAACAACAAGATAATATGATATGCTTTTTTTATTACAACTTCATGCAGTTTCAACACAGAAACAGACTTAATATCTCAAGAATTTGGTTCGAACCATGATCAATAAGGTGTATAGTTATTCCCTAAATTATTTTAAAAGATTTGTAATTATTTTCATATCATTACATAGTTGTATATTTAAATTGTACTAACGAATAAAATTGCCTTTGCCAACTGGCAAACGGACTTTCAGAAAGTAAAGAAGCATCAAATACGTGAATAATTTAAAATGGAAAAAAAAAAAAACATATATTATAGTGAATTATAGTCGTTCCAATACTTTATTTAACTTTTGACAGATCACGCACATAAAGTTTTGTAATAATTTTTGATACAATGTACTACAGATAATACTGTACTTTATGGGCGGGCTCCGCCTACTTAGGGATGTGTCATTCGTAATTAATGACCACAGACTATAAAAACGGTTTTGAAATAAATCGATTATCGATTATATTAATAAAACATACAATAAAATTATTGTGATTATATTTTATATCAAATCACGTAAAAAGCTTTATTATTTTGCATTAAAATGCCCTAAATGTCTCTGTTTCAATGCATAAATAATTTGCGTAATGAAAACAGTTCCATCATACTCGTACCTAGTAATGGGATCGAATGTATTCGCCGCAAATTAATGAATCTAAAATAATTGTTTAGACTTACTATAGTTGGTTCAAATAAAAACTACCTGCGGTACCTATTTGTAATGAACAGGTACAAAATGTTGAAATTCGTAGTAATTTACGGATTAAAAATAAAACAACCAAAAGAGGTACTGTAATACTAATTTTAATTATAAAGAATCGTCTTCTTCGTATGACCAGGAATCATCATCACTTGAGTTCTCAGTAATATTGATTATCATTTCTTGGATAGATAAATTGTCGAATGCAACATCCCGATCCCAATCCGACATTATCACCTTCTTTGTTTTTTCTACAACATTCGCCCAGTTTTCTGGAGTTACTTTTTTACACGCATTTTTCAGTAAATTCAGCATTTTTCTTGCGGTGAAAGGAGGAGTTGTATTGTTCCTCGCAGCATATCCTTTAACTTGTGCCCAGATCATTTCAATTGCATTATATTGGCAGTGATATGGGGGAATTCTGAGGACGGTATGCCCATGCTCTGCTGCCATTTCATCTATGACGTATCGTTTTGGCAGCTTCTTTGTTTTTAATATCTTTACTAACTCTACTTTTAGTAGGGACTCATTCACCTCTTCGCCATTGTCACGGAGCCAGTTTATAATTTCATGTTTTTTGTTGGCCTGTGTTGGTATTTTATTAATTTGACGAGAGTGATAAGGTGCATTATCAATAAATATTATTGATGGCTCTTCGAGTGATGTAAGCATTTCTCTGAACCACTTTTCATACACGTTCGAATTCATCTCCTCATGATAATCTCCTGTTTTCTGGGATTTAAAAGCTAATAGAGCGCCTGGCACAAATCCTTTTACTGTTCCTGCATGACAAATAATCAGTCGTTCGCCTTTTCCCATTGGTACTGTAGAAGTGGAGCCAACGGTGTTGTCAGTCCAAGTTTTTGACAGCGTATGATTCGCATTGAGCCAAGTTTCATCTGTGAAAACAACATTCGACCAATCTTCTATTTTTTTTGCTTGTCTTAAAAAATCGCATCTATACAAAGCAATATCATTGCGTTCCATTAAAATTTTTCGTTTGTCACATTTTTGGAATAACATTCCAATGTCTTTCAATACCTTTGTCAGAGAAGATTTTTGACCACGGAACAAACCACTATTTCGAAGAGATTGTGTTAGTTTTTTTAATGTTGGAATCTCTTTTCTTTGGTAATAGTCGTATATATGACGACGAATAGCATCAGTGTCAAAATTGTCAACGGCTGTAACTTTACTAGGCGGACGTTTTTTCTTAGGTGTAGATAGCTTATTCTGTTCCATGCCACTGCTGCCGTAGCCTTCTTTTGTTATTTTTGCCACTGTTGGAGCACTAATACCTAATGCTGCTGCAACACGGTCTCTAACTTGAGTCACTGGTATAAGAGGCCCACCATTACGGCTTTCCTTTTCAAAGTATTCACGAAGTCGCAAGACAAACTCTCTTGTTTGTCCTTTGAGTACTTTCTTTTTTGGCATTTTGACAGTAACGAAGGCAGGAACGATACGCTCAACTCAACCAAACGTGAGAATTCACAAATAAATCAATACGGAGGAATATAAATACTCAACTATATTGAAGGTTACTCATTGAAATACTGTAGATTATTTTAAAATAGACATAGAGAGATTTAATAAAGATCATCAATAGTTTAACAAATACAATATTAACCACTGAATTACAACACAATACAATAATACATTTTGAAAATTCAGTTCCTTTTATATATTTTTTCATGACATAGAACCGTCATATTTGAACAACATTCTTTTAATCCATTTCTTCTTTATTTTGACAAAGGAGGTCGCACATTGAAACACATAGAAATATGAAGTACGAAATTATCTATAAAATAATGAGTTTGTTAAATCGATTAAAACTTCTTAATGCATAAAATCGATCGATGAAAGAAATCGAATAGGTAACGGGTCAGGGTATCACTATTTGATTAAGTATTAGAGCTGTCAAAAGTTAAATAAACTATTGGAACGACTATAGTTTAAGAAACAAATTGTAAATCTGTTGTCCGAATAAAAGGCTTTATTATTATTATTATTATTATAACGAATAAAATCCGTAAAAAATAGGCAATAATTACTCAATAGACAGTTCATAATGCAAAAACTTCAACGATGATATGTCATTTAATCATTAACAGTCTTTAACAGTCCACCGCTGAACATAGAGAGATTTCGTTCTACTATATCAATCCACACTTGGACAACGTGGGAGTGTATGGCCTTAATCCTCTCCTAACAGACCCGAACCCAACAGTAAGACATTACGACTGACCATGATGATGATGAGATGGGTTGATATAGACTTTGTTTCTTTTTTTCATCACATATAATAATAAAACTTTCACTTTTATTACATGTACATAACTTACGCGAATTAATAGAATATAATATAAAAAAAATCAGAATATAGCTTTTAGTACAATAAATTTGTCCTATAAAATGTTATAAAGTAAACAAACTAAAACATTAAAAATACAGTTAAACCAAGTTTCGTTATTTTCATCAAGAACTTTCGACGCTCTTTTCACCAACAACTTTCAACGTTCCAAAAGACTTCGGTAGACTTAAACTTATCATAATATATCTATGCATAAATTAGTATTAAAGAGATAAAATCTATGATTTTAGCGTGAAAACCATTAATAAATTGGTTACGCTCCCATATAATACGCACATGTTAAATTTGATTAAAGACATGACATGATCAGTTGGCAACATAAAAAGTTTTACATTCTCATCTCATTTGAATGTAAATGAATCCAGTCTTTCCCAACACCAGTATACTCGTAGTTCAAAATTTGAGTCGGTACTAAGCTGTAATAGATATTTATCGTATCGTTATCGATTTAAAGCAATCGATGTGAATCACACCAATATTTTTAAGGCAAATGTTTAGTTGTATTTGTTTGTTTGTCACTTCGGCTCAAAAATGTTTGATAAAACTTAGTAGCTAACACCCTAAATTATTATGATTGGCTACTTTTAAAAAAAAGTAGTATTTTCGTCAGCAAGAAATTGTAAAATATTAGCTACTCTTTCAAACTCAAATCACGTATATCACGTTAATTGCTCAAATACTTAAGCTAATCAACTAAAGAGAGTACTACTAATGGATTGATCCATTACAAGCAAACAATCATAAATTGACTGCACGGTTGGCCTAGTGGTTTAAACGTTCACTACTGCGCCAAGTGTCGTGGGTTCAAATCCCACGTGGGACACCACTTTGTGTGATCCACAAAATGTTGTCCTGAGTCTGGGTGTTATTTGTGTCCGTTACATGTATGTTTGTAAAGTCCCCCGCGACACAGGATTTATATTCATAATGCGGGAGTTGTATTTAAAAAAAAAAAAAAAAAAAGTATACGTAACATCGACATAACTCGGTAATGAGAAGAAAATAAATTGTTCTTAAAATTTGCAAATTTTAATGTAGAACATTAGCAAATTTAAAGCTCTTGGAAGTTTGTTACTATTTAGTCGAGGATAGTATTAGTAAGTCAATTTAAGTAGGTATTTAAAAACCTAATAAAGGTGTATAGTTTTGTTTCCCTTTAAGAAAAAAGGAACTACTTACGTAAGTTATACACATAATACCGATGCTAACGTAAATAAGGTGCACTCTTTGTGAAATCATACTGTCGTAGGCGTTTTTATAGCAGCAATCAGTTTATTTATAAACTACTGAGTCGCTTTCATGGTAGTAGGTTTTATTTCTTAATAAAGACTGCGAACCCTCGGGTTTTAGTTCGATAAAAGAAGGTTTTTATGTAGCTTACCGTTTGTAAGTAGAACAGATACAAGAGATTAATAATCTCAACGAGAGTTTCCAGCCCCATTGTTATTACCCACGGAAGCAGCATGAATTTGATGTCCTGAAACAAAACAAAACTTTATGAACAAAGTTAAACAGTGTTAAATTCAATTTAATGTAATTGTAATACCTGTGATACAATATATAATGTAATACAATAGACCACATTTTACAATACGATAATTCGAAGACGAAGAAATGCCTCGAACTAAGAGTGGAATAATTTACTAAGGAAAACATGAAGAAGTTATACTCCCGTTTAGTATAAAATAATACTGTACTGTTCATTAGTAAGAGCAACATTCGAATACGCCGACACCGACGTACTAATTGTTTTGAACAGAGCTTTAGAGAAATAACTATTGCCGGCACTGATTGTTGCAGGAAAAACACGACAAACTGCAAACGGTCTTTTCATTATAAACGATTTAGTAGTATTGTGACTAGGAATGCTTATAAAGTGCTAGTAGTCTTACATGTTTCGTTTTCAGTTTTCAAGCAATGGAAAATAACTTGACATCATTGTGTTATTGTATTATTACGTTTATAACACTAATAAATAATAATAAAATACACAGTTTTCAGTTTGGTTCAAAAAGTAAACAGATTTGATTTCCATAATATCCAGTAATATCTAAAACTACAAGAAGCCAGACTTAAAGGACATACACACTATTTACACGGTATGTATAAAATGTTCGGTCTGATCAACCAGACCACAACTCCATGAGAAATTGGTTAAAACACAAACACCATCCAGGTCTAACTGAAAAAATGATGCTGTATTCAATCTTTATTGAGCCGTTTATTCAACGTTGATTTTTACTATGTTTACTACTTGTTGTCCATTGATTATAACAATATCTTGAAACAGTAATTATTTTTCTTCGCGTTCGACGACAAATTGAAAAAGGTTACAGTTTTGTTGTTTTTTAATAGTAAATAAATATTTTTAAATCAATAGAATTGTAGAATAATATTTATCAAACCCTGTAGTACACCTGAGGTACACGTGACCGGTCCGACTTGGTAATGAATCAGTCTTTCTTATATTCTCTATCATAGCAGTTTTACTAGCTCCACTAAGATTATTAGGCATAATATAAATGCATAAGTACACCGATCAAGATCGCTAAAAGTACTATATTTATTATATAAAATATGAGGTTTTTTTATATGACAGCGTATAAAATCATGGTTGCCCGGAAAGATTGCCTTTGGGCGATGAGGCCGCCAATTGTACCTTCTAGTTTTGTGTTACCTTTGTAAGTAATCTGGTGTACAATAAAGTGATTATTATTATATTAACGAAAATTAAACAATTTGATAACGAAAATTATTAAACGAGTTATAGTTGAGTGCCTGAGATACTTGTCGACTTAAAAGACGAGAATTTAGTTAAAATGAATTTGTTTTTCTATAATACAAATAGGAATTAATGTGGCAAAAAATTTAAGAAAATCTATAAAATCTCGGTACTTTTTTAAAAGTCAGTTCATTCATGGTTTTATTTATTTATTTTAGGGCCCGCTAAAGTGACTCTACTCACTTACTCAGAGAAGCGAAGGTTGCGTGACCCTTTCGAAGGCCTTGGTCATGTCGAGTCTGATGACAGGATTACCGATGCCTATCTATAGTCTCACTTTTTACCGTGGGAGAGCCACGCTTCGGCATGCATGGGTCGGCTCAACCGGAGTTATACCACGACCTTACAGAAAACCGCGGTGAAACAGCGCTTGTGCTGTGTTTCACCAAGTGAGTGAGGATACCGGAGGCCGTATTTCAACCCCTCCCCCCATCCCCTTCCTTATCACCCAAAGGCCGGCAACGCACTTGTAACGCCTCTGGTGTTGCGGGTGTCCATGGGCGGCGGTAATCGCTGTAATTGCTTACCATCAGGTGTTACGTCTGCTCGTTAGTCCACTATTCCAAAAAATAAAAAACCCCGAGGTGTGCGACGTACGCTAGAAGATCACCGATAATTTAACAAGGAGTAAGGCATCAAATAGTGGACTAAATGGTTATTGACAATTCAAACACCTTACGTTTTACCATTTTGACTTGCATTTAAAATCAATTATGCAATTATTTCTGATCTTTGATTGGACGGCATTTGGTTTTTAACCAAAACATTTTTATTTATAACCATTTTACTTTAACTTACTCTTACAAATAACAATGTTACGTAAATGACTTTATCATGTATCGATTCATAACAACGTTAAATTTATAAAATTGAAAAACCTATGGTAGCTCTGCAATTCTTTTTAATATTTGATGATCGCAGAGATCTTATAATTGGTCAAGTCTTCACAATTCTCCAAAAACATTACATTTCAAATAAAATATTTAATGGCTGTAATCGCAAAGTTGTTGAATTTATTTTTTTATATTAAAATACCTATACTATATTTTATTTCTTTGAAGACGTGAGTTATTGCCAGTTATCTTATAAATTATGTTACATAATCAATAAAGATCCTGTTTTTATTGTTTTGATTAGTTTAGTATTTCTGAACTAAACATTACGTTCTCCTCCCGTTACGTTTTTCAAAACAAGACTAAATTACTAAACTTTCCAATTCATGTAATAGAAAAAATAAAACTTGCCTACACCATATAAATTCATCTACTGTAACAAAACTCCGCGATAAAACCCCCTGGCGCTCTACTATTGTGCGAAGTTCGAAAGTTCGTAACTTGCTGTCTCAATTAATATAATGCGGGGCAAATGTTACAAGTACATACAATAGCAGCAGTATTTGACATTATTATGCTGGGGCCACACTAATGAGAAATGCCATTAATTATCGCGATAATGGACGTTCACCATAGGTGTAGCCACAACTTAACGGGATAATTTGACAATGGCATTAACAATGCCATTTGGAGTTAGGCGATAGCTCAAGTGGCGGTACATCAAAGAGGTTAACGCGAGAATTGATGCGATGAAGCGGCCACATTACGTATTGTCAGTGTGCATCGAGAGCGCAACGGGAGCGGACGTATTTGTTTTTTTACGACAGATTTGCCTCAAAATCGTACGATTTTGACTGGAAATACGTACTATGGCGTCGGAGTGGAGTAATCATCCACCATCTTCTTTTTCTTTGTTTCCGTTTTCTTTTTATTCGGTAATGATTCAATAAAGTCAAATAATATTAATTTACACTCATGAGATATAGAGATCTGTCGACGTCCATCTTGCTTGAATTAAAGTAAATTCAATGCCGTTTTTATCGCCAATAATGAGCATTCATGTTGACCGTTGAAGTGTAGCCACCCATTTTAATGCGGTAAAAATTATCGCAATAATTATCGAGATAATGGGCATTGACGTTAAACCTTAGTGTGGCCCCAGCATAACAGGAGCGAAGTTGAATATATTTAAAAATATACATAATACACAATGTAATGTATTTTTACATTTAATATGTATTTTAGATTAAAATAGTAATCGTATAGCGGATAATATAAATATTTAACCTTTTGCTGAGTTAATCTGAACAACTTATATTTTCTATACAAAATTAGAAACTGTATGTTCAAGGCAGTCATAAACACAGGTTATATATGAGCGAAATGTTGTGAGTATGCGAGACGTACTTAAATGCGCTTGCTTATTTCGTTTGTTAGGTCTCATATGTGCATTTTGGCTACGGTAGGTAACTTAAATCGAAGTAAGAATATTATTTTGAATATTAGTTGTAACTGAATCTATAAATGGTTCTGATCCATATGCACATAGCTGAGCTCCGCGGCGTTACTCGCTGTACTACAATAACCACGAGTAATGTCGCGGTTAAAGAAAAGCTAGTCAAGTTACTTCTTTTATCATCACCTATTGCTAACTAAGTGAGTTATTGTTCTTTATATAAGTCATACATATATATATATATATATATATATATATATATATATATATATATATATATATATATAATGTATGACTTTTAAATTAGTATTCTTGTATTTTCCATAAATGTGTTATTCATATATATAGGTGCAAACGCAGGATACGTGAGAGTTGAAATACATTTCAAATTGACCTTTGCTATTCAGAATAAGAAAAAATCTCTAAACTGAATTATACTTCTCCGTTATGTTTCTATAAAGAACTTTTAAGTTTTTGTTGGTGTTAATTTGATAAGGCGGTAGTAATTCAAGGTATTAATCGAATCACAACGTTCCTGGCTCTGGATTGGCTAATGGAATTTCAGTGAAGCGTGTCTGAAATAGGACTACCTAATTGAAATGCTGAGTAATATTTCTTGTTCTAAAAGGACTTCTGGCTTATGCACTTCGTTGCAAATTCTTATAAAAGATTAGAATATTTAATAATTTTTTTGTTAACATTACAGCTTCAGTTCAACATTACGTCATAAAATGGCAAAAAGTTTGTTACTACTCTTATTGATTAAACGAGGCCATCTTGGGGGAAGCAAAAGGCGAAACACATCAAGACTTTTATACGAAAATAATCATTAGAAGAGATCGAGCGAGTAATTGAAACGGAAACCTATTTACATTCCCTATCCATGATGAAATTGAGCAATTATATCATCTATTTTGACTTATGTCGTACCACACGTTCTTAGGATTTCCCATTTTCTTTTTAATTAAATACTGGGTTCTGACATATGAAATAGGCGTTTCGGGAGGAATGTACAGTATTATTTTTTTGTAAAATATATTTAATTAATCAGAGTATATACTATTGTTATCTATGCACTTCTGCAATCTCATAGGTAGTAAGTAGGAGGCGAGAATCAATAAACCGCATTTTTTTGATTGTAACGTGTAGATTGTGGTGCACATTTAGAAAATACGTATATAACTAATATACATAGATCTACACTAACACTTTTGTACAATAACATACATATATTAATATGAATACATATATACATGTTCATAAAGAACATAGAAATTACACAGATAGATAGTGATCTTTGACGAGTTTCATAAAAGTATTCACTGACTGTGCCTGCCTTACGGCTTCCGGTAAGGAGTTCCACAAGCGTGCAGCTTGCACTGTGAACGAATTATCAGTGAAAGTTGTGGAGTGTATTGATAATTCTAAAGTTCAATTTTCCGATAAATTTAAGCATCGTATATGTGTGTCATGAACAAAAGTAAATCGTTTGTTTAAGTAGGATGGTGTAGTAAGGTTAAATAAGATATTATAGAAATGAGAGGATATGTGTGTGTGTGTAAGTCGAATTGGGAGCCACTTGAGTTTTGTATGAAATTCGGAAATATGATCATATTTGCGTAACCCAAAAATGAATCTGATACAGAAATTCTAAAGCCTCTCAAGTTTATCCTTTTATTGGACCTCGTTTAGGTCAAGATAGCTGACATCGACATAGTTGAAAATGGGTAGAATAATTGATTGTGCAAGCTCAACTTTAGTGGAAGTTGGAAAAAAAGATGTGAAGTGTGTGGACTAGCGTTGCCCTGAAGTAGTAGTGACGTAGAGCGATTGATCAGCCTGGGTTTTTTAGCAGCTAGATCTTCCATCATGGTTTGCAGTTCATGAAAATAGATATTTGCTGTAATAGTTTAATCTGATTTTAGAAAGATGTAGTGGACAACAGTGGCACTAATCCACCAAGCACTCATACGAAAAACATTTTTTTGGTTATTTTTTTTGTTTTGACTTATGTCAGTATAATCAGGCAGGCTAGTTCTCCAGGATTTAATCATTGCGACGAGTGCTGCCGATTATTCTACAGGATCCACTTTTCATCACAGGTAATGTAAAATACCCACTGTTCCAGTTTCTATTTTCCCTATTTTCTTCATTGCTTCAAGTGGATTAAAACAGTTCTATCACTCACAGCGAAGCCTGCAGCCAACTGTGAAGTGGTTTTGCAATGGATCCGCTTCCCCAATAACTTTTAATTGTTAATTATCCACTTTGTTCTCCAGTCGTCCACGGAGCTTGTTATGAAGGTCGAAATTTCCAGAACCAAAACATTGGAATCTAAAACGATGTTTAGTTTTGCGACACCAGCCCATATACATCTTTAATCCTTTGAGATGTTTCTGTAGGACTAGTGCCACGGTATAACTCTCTCTACTCGTAAATAAAGCGATATCTAGGTTTCCAAGAAAGAACTAATGAGAAAAAAACAAATGAATTACTGTTTTTGAAACTCAAATACACAGTAAAATAGATTTAAAAATTTTTATTTGAAATTCTTAACCAAAGAGGATATAACCAATTTGATATGTAAGGACCTAATACAACGCGTACCCCTATCGGTATTTTCCTTTAATTATGCACGTTATTTATATTTCCAGTAATTTGAGCTTAGCAAATTACTGGAAATATAAAGACAGAGCTATGTGAAACATAAAACGATGTTGTCTGAAACACATGATGTGATGAACAGTACTAAATTCGATTTTTTCAGTAATCAGTAAAAACTACTTATTTCGACTGAGACTAAAACTGGTAGACAAAATCTAGATTAATTTTAGTGAGTCTAATACATTAATATTCAATGCGAGTATACATACGAGTATAAAGATCGTGACGAGTTAGTACTCGTATCAGTTTCCGATTGAGGCCATCGTCGTTGTTGGATCAAGCCTCGCATCCAGAGTATTACCGAAAATTATTTCTATGTTACGTCTAAATGTGTGTAAAGTTTTAAGCGTGTCTACTAGGCGTTCCAAGTTTTAGTACTGTAAGCTTTGAGTGATAATGCAACTTTATTATAATCTAAACATTTAGATATTTAGCTTGAACTAGTTTCATATTTAAGTGTATCAGTTCAGTAACTAACTGTAAAACTTGTGCTCGACGTTCGATTGAAGGAAAAACATTTTTTAAATATTACCTACAATTCAAGACACTTAACTCTGTTTAGCGCTGTATATTGAAATTTACTGCGTTACCCGAAGTTGATTATAGCTTTAGAAAATCTAAAAACTTGATAAATTCACGATTCGTATGAAACGTATTTATGTATATTACTAAAGTTTATTACGGAAATCAACGGGCCATTATATATATAATGCATATTTGATAACTTTTCCCAACGTAGACATAAAAAAACTTATTACTTAGCGAGACTTGGTTTCACTTCTCTGAGGTACATATTCAATGCCTATACAGAAATATACTCATATTTTAATTACAATTAATGTTGTTACAAAATTAAGACACTACAAACCATCCAATGTTCTCAAACTAAAAGTACTGTAATTGTGCTGTTTGCTTATAAATATGGTGGTAATATAATGAAAATATCATCTATGACATATTTTGTACTAATGATGAATCAGTTAACTGTTGATTTGGTTTGAGTATCTGCAGATTTGACAGCGGCAACCAAATTTGGTTTTTTGTTGTCAGAAGACACAAAACACGTTACCAGCTGATTCACAAGTATGCATAACATAGAGGAATGAGTCTTGTGTTTAAAATTTGGCATTTAAGACGCACCGGTTCGTATTATAACCTTCAATAATAAAACATATGCGAAGACAGATGTGTCGGTGCATTTTAAGTTACGAGTACAACCTTAATGCTAATTTATCAAAATTACAACTTTCTACCGACTTATCTTGGCAGTTAAAATATTTGTTGGTTAGAGGAGTTGAACTTCCCGATAGAGTATGCTTGAGTTGGTCGGGGACCGCTTTTACAACCCATCCGTAAAAGCAAAATCTCATGTCTACAATTGCCTTTCGTTCCTACTTACTTTCAATTATTATACTGCCTATTTTTCCACATAATTCCTGGAGTACCTGGGTAACGGTAGTGAATTTTCTCCTATTACGCAAATAAGGCGAGAATTGTTTAAATGTAGACATTTAATACGGTCTTCATATTATCACACTCATGCCATTATTCTTATACTCACTTCATGTACGTTATTTTCATATACCTTGATAAAAAGACTACAGTAATTTTTAGAACTTTCTAGAAACTAAATGGTATATTTCACAGAACTTCAAAATTAGTAGTACAAGGGAGCAAATGAATAGACATACACACAGGTTGAACAAATAACTCCCCCCTTTCTTAGCTTTATAGCAGTTGAATAAATATTGAATTGTTTCGCTTTATCATTTGGAACTTTCACTAGTGTTCGCAATTCGCAAATTGGAAAATGTTATTCTTAGTTGGTGATTATTTACCTAGCGTCAATATGTACCTGTTGTAATTTAATGTTATCATGGAGATAGAAAAATATTATGCACTACATGACTGACTAATTAATTTTGATACCACTTCAGAGACATCTCATAACACAAGATGATCATTTCTACTGTTTTATTGTTCGTTGTATTATCTATACTAATATTATAATTTCGAAAGTAACTGTGTGTGAAATTTACAATGGAAATTCTTTGTGTGTGGAGTTTCTTGAAGAAGGACATGAGCCACTAATTACCGCGATAACCGACATGCTCTAAGGTGGAGTCACGGGTAAATATAATAGTCGTGAATAAAAACACAGAATATATTTAGTGTTTTAAAAATGTATGGGGTAAACGAGTAGGTCATATATGGGTAAACGACTATCACCAACCGTGAACATGTGCAGCTCAACAGTTACAAGAGCATTGTCGGCATTTAATTGAAGATCTATTTTTGAAACTTTGAAAGTCGTATCTATCAGATAATTCCCGAAAATTTCTCCGAATATGCATTGTGGTGAAGTGCAAATTATTTATCTGTGATTGGTTTTGTTTTCTTTTAATTATGATAGATAGTTGCAGCCGGTATAAGTCTGAACTATTGTTTGGAACGTTTGGAACATATTGTAAGTCGTAGAGAATGCTGAGTAAATCCACATCTTATGCCTTATATAAAATTCGACGATTTGATTTTATAAGTGTATTCATACAATGATTAGGGTATTTTTAATTAATGAAATATACTAGCCGCTCAATATCTTAGCGTCATCAAAAACATAACTTTTAAATAAAACAAGTCTCGCAACTCAGTTCTTCTACCGTAAACAGTTGTGAGATCCATATAATACCAAGTCGGTTAATTTATTCTGTCCCTACTTAACGGACCGTCTGTCTTAAGTTATTACGTAATTAGCTAACCTAACAACATGTTATAGTGCCCAACATGTTTTAAATGAATAGATTGACCTGGATATCGCACTAAACAATCTAATTTAATATAAAATGTATAACTTGTGAGATACATTGTGTTTTCATGCGATTGCTAAGTTATTCGATTTATTGAGAACTTAAAATATTTTAAATATTGATAAAAAAAAGCCGAAGTTATAAAGTCCTTATATAAAGAATAAATTCAGCATTTCTTTTAAACCAGCTTCCCTGAAGTGTTTCCCGTTGTTCCTGTTAACACCGCGGGGCTCAGTTAGTGTTCATTATATTTTAATTTCTTGATATTTAATTAGGAGCTAAACTCTTGGTTTAATTGGTACAACAATAAAAATAAATTCTCAATATAATCCGATAAAATGTTGCCTGTTTGGCAAGTGTGAATTCACTATACAATGACTTTTAACAATCCATCTATTTAAATCGCTTCTGGTTTACTATTGAGCTAAACTAAATGCTTACTTCTTATAGTCTTCTCGACTTTGTAGAAAATTAATCACCCGCACAACTTGACCTTGATGAGAATAACTTTCTTAGTTTGTGAAATGTTTTGATGATATTTAGAACGATTCGTGAAAGCCAACGTATAGTACTGGATCGATCGTAAATTTTGGATGGTAATAGCTTGGTGCGGGCCGTTACCGTATATCATTTCCATTAATTACCATACATGCAAATCGGGCTCCTTCCATAATTAAAAAATAAACACAGTTCCCGGGTAAACATTTCTTAATTAAATCGTGCCTTGTTAAATATAATTGTAAAGTATGAATACGTTTAAAAAAACGTTAAAAAGTCACATGTAATTGAACTTATAGCAGGGGAGCCCTAGAAGGAATTTCGGGATGTACTAAAGCGAGATAGATTAATATACAGGGGGATACCTTATACCCGGTTAAGTTCCCCCACCAAATATGAGCCCCGTATATATCGCCGCCCGTCAAGGATAAAGTATCAGATTAGTAAAAATAGTTGATCATCAGAAATTCTCGAGCGCGTCAGATTAAGATTCCACTTCCACTAATCTGTCCATTTGAGAGTGACATAAAGAGAAGGGAGGACTTCAAAGTTGTAAAAATAATCGTCATCTCGACAATAGTTCAAGGGTAACAAAAAATATATAATATGACGATTTACTGTAACCGAAGTAACAAAAACTCTTCGATAAAGTTTGATGTGTGCAGCTGCGTGATGCCTTATTTAGACTGATAAGTAGTATGAACTCATTAGTTAGAGAAACTACTCGAACATATGGAGCAACCGCCATCCCAAATTGACCTTGTAATTACAGATGACTTCTTTTCTTTCGCAACTGAGGTGTCACAAGTGCGATGCCGGCCTTTTAAGAAGACGTAAGCTCTTTTCTTGAAGATTTGAAGGTCGTATTTGTCAGGGTACATTGGTAGTAAGGTAATTTACATAATTCATAATTAGTGTTATGAATATTCTGTGACAAAAAATAGTTATGAAATGTCATGCCCTGATCACGAAGAAGTAGATACGAAAATAGCATTTCTTGCTTGCCAATAAAATTAAGATTGTACTATTACTATCAGAAGTTCTAATACCGATATAGTGCTAATTTTCCAAAAAGCATATCTGAATTTGGAATCAAATTTTTTTGATCGTCAGATAAGACGAAACCCTCCGTCGAGACAGCACGTCTAGGACATAGAGATGAACCATATCATAATCTGACGCGCTTGAGTATTTAAAAATGACGATTTTTTTGGCACATTCTAATAATGGCCGCGAGTTTGCGTCACATCCAAATCGTCAGATTATTAAATGAAAGCCTTTTTTGTAATGTTCCCTTGACATTTCCTTAGAAAATCTGACGCGCTCGAGTATTTTTTTTTTTAATTTTCACCTTTATGTACGGCCACTCCCATCATGCAAACGATCAGATTAACATACGTACAATATTAAAAATACCTAGGACATGTATGCTACCAACATCTGACGCGCTCATGTATGTCCATGCAACAGGATTTTTTTACATTTTTGAACATCCATGGCCGCTCTCCCTACCGATGAAATATATATAATAATATAATTTTTTGAGTATTAAAGTAAAAATGTGTGTGCATAAATATATGTATATTTACATTAGGATTAGAAAAGTAAAAATGTAATAGAAAGTGAAAGTATTAGTATTATTAACTTTTCGTTGCTGTTTTTTCACTGAAAGTCAAAATTAAGAAGGTCCGAATTCAAAGGTTCATTCAGTAAAATTGAAGCAATATAATCCTAAACATTTGAATGAAATGGATTCTATCTATGCGGCGGCAGAAACAAGGAGTTACTTAGAGGGTTAGTCACCCTCCTAAAATCCCTCACCCTCTGTACTCGGTGAACGCGCCTTCACAATACCTGCGTAGCCCAAGTCGTACGAGAGTTATGAACATTTCTACGCAATCGCATTGAATAACTAGTAAAATTTGGTTTCGATATTCACATCTGTGGATCGTTAGAAAAACAATGAATGTGCGTACACACATGAGTTACATAAATTCGATTTATCAAAATAAAGCCACCGATGCGTTCCTGGAGCTCCTACCGACTGCCAAGACCGCTGAGGGATTCACCGGTGGGTAGACCGACCTTCCGGGAGTCCGACACACGCTCTTCGTTGCCACACGGACGGTATGTAGAAAAAGCAATTCTCGCGTAATAAAGGTTGTCTTATGGCTTCGTCTATTGTAAATACAACCGTATCGATTAGGGTACGATTACGTTTATAAATGACACCTGTGGTTTTGGTTTTCGTGGCTGAAACTAACATAATATACTATACTATGATTTTGTACATTCAAACAAAATAAATTGTAGAGTTTGCTTGAAGCGAGTTTTATGTTACTAATAAAACGTTGTCATGGTAAGACTATTTCATGAATGCCTACTACTAATAAAGCATTATTAAGATCTACTTTAATTTAAAAATATAAAAAGAGCCACAGTAAACCAACGTAGTATCTATTTTCATTACGAAGTCTATAATAAAAAAGATAAATGCGTCAAGATAACGGTTTAAAATAATCTCTCGAAGAAAATTTTCAGAGAACCAAAAAAAAAAATTATTTATGTAAATGGTTGGTTTACTTCGCAAAGAAAAATATCTCCTGACTTTAAACAAGTTAAACAAGTACTGATTGTTTACTTTAAGCTTCTATTGTCCTAAGAATAAAAAACAAACTTTGTATTTTAATACACTTTCATTTTTTTAAAAGCACAAAGAAATATAGAACTAAATGATAAACAACGTTGTAAGTTCTTTATACTCTTTTCCATATCCTAATACTAAATATTAAACAGTAAATCCTACAGGATTTCATATACATACTTCATTCTTATTCCTGCGGCCGCGGTATATCCGATTGAGCTTTTGTGCTTTTAATATTATTTGTGTTTCTCGAGGCTAAATCTCAGTTTGTGAATTACCAATACACTTGTGTATTTATTTCTGGTGTAAGCTTTGGAGTTTTTATAGAACAAAGGTATTTTCTGTCCGATTGATTTTGTTGTGCTCAGTTAGCTCATTTTTTATTATAATTGCAATAATGGTCACAAAAATACAAGTATGGTTTCAAACTTATTAGTTCTTTGAATACTCATAAAGATAAAAAACCTCTAAACTCAAAATTGTATGTAAAGTAATATATAATGGCAGTTGATCATAACGATCAAATAGCTAAGCACGTGAGACTGAAACAGAGTGCTTATTTTAAAGAGAAAAGTTGATTATTATTCTTATGAAAGTCCCTATCCGCGTCATAAAGTAAGCCAACTAAATAGAGGGTTGAAATATTCCAGATAATATGTATCAAGTCCTAACTTTATGACTTCAAATTACGACATTAATAATATTCTGTTATCTTATTCCAAAAAATTTTGTATGGTCCCTCCGGAGTACATTGTATGGTCAGCTAGTTTTTTAGAATTCTCATAACGTCAAACCGTATTTACGTCGGCTATTTTACGTTTACGGCCTTCCAATGGCCACAAAATAATACTAGTCCCGATGTTAACGCGTCCTCTACACTATTTTCTTGGAAATATCGTTCCTTACGATATCACTATTCGAGGTAGATGATTTTATAGTGGTAATAAATATATTTGCCGTAAAAATTCCATACCGATGCACCTAGAATATTATGCAACCCAATCGCCACCACTTCTATTGACACGTGCTTTCAAGCGGAGATATCTAGATAAGTTATAGAAGTTTTTGCAAATACGTGCTGCATCCCTAATTTTTCGTTTGACATCATAGGTTACACAAACTGAATAGGAAACTGTTCATTTGTGTATGTAGATCTGAAGATGTCTCTTTTTGCTTAAAGCTGATTTTTCATTTGAAATCATTTATCAAACAAACAAGTTTCCAAAATACTAATATATCATATAATTGTATCGATATTGTTTCATTCTTTGGATATCAAAAAGAAAAGTAATCATTTTAAAAATCAATTAAATGATCTCAGATGTATGTTACATGACGTCGAAGCTAGCGTCGTATGTATTGTGTATCATCACTAGTATCATTTAGAAAAATGCGGGTTGAATCCTGGCATCTGTGGGCCCCTAGGAACCGGAGATTCGAATGGATTTCCCACCCGTCACCAAAAACTGCGTTACGGAAACATCAACACAACAATTTAGATGAAAGATATTGATGCTAAAGCAGTTTAATCATAGCGTCATAAAAAGTATTTCGAAAAGCTACTAATATAAAACGGAAAAATATTTTAAAAAAATTGGCTGTTGAAAGGTTATTACAATCAAATACATATTCTTTTTTAATAAATCGTTTTCTTTAATATCTTTTAAGAAATTTTTATGATTTACAACGCCGAAGTGCTTTGTGTATCAAGTCCTGAATACTGTTATTTGTAACTGTTTGTGTAATGCTGCATTTCAAACACTTCACACCTTTCTTATTCATATTTTCAAAGAAATAGGAAAACGGTTTATTCTAAAATACACTCTCAGGTATACCATAGTCTTTCAAAGTATTTCAGACAAGAGCTCTGCGGTCACGTAAGCCGATTTGTTTAGCATAAAAGAACACACAGCATTTATGTTTACAATGGTGTTATATTTTGAACAAATTTTAAACTACAATATGTACAAAAGAGTTTAATGCCTCATGCCTCAACTTAATCGTTTCAGAGTGACTAAAAAATATTGATCTTGCATTTACCATGTGATATTCTAAGATCAATAGTAAAAAATCAAAAGAAATATTGTAAAATGAATTTCTTTTACGAAAATATATCTACCTAGAAACCTGTTTTCTACCAAAATAATGTATATTTAATGAGTCTGTTGTTTCTCAGAAATAGTCACCGCTTCGTTGATTAAAAGAGCGACAAATTAGCGATTGCGCTTCCAGGCCTACCTTCCATGTAATTAACCCTAAAACCTTTACTCCTATTTTTTATTACATGTATTTGATTAGAAAGAAAAAAACATCACCATTTTAAAGAATTCTCGATTTAAAAGTAACTCAAAACTAATTATTTATCTTGTTTGAGTGACCTATTCTCAAATGAATAGGGTGATTTAAACTTCGTATATAAATTCCGGCTGTATCGATTTTTAGATGTAAACCTGACACCTATTAGGACGATTTCTAAATATAAAGCTCAAACAAAAGTTAAGCAAGCGACGGAGAAGTTTTATTAGATTGTAATATCATTTGAAAATCCATTTGGTTGTATAACTTGCAAATTGAAAGGAATAAAAGACATCTGTAAGTAAATTAACAATATTTATTTTATTTTGTTTGAATTGTATACCAGCTGATGTTGAAATTAAAAATCAACAATTTTATGAACATCGAAAATTGAATCCGAACATGATCCTCCATATGTATTGTGTTTAGATATAACAATCTATTTATTTTTCGATTATTTTAGGTATCACTTGTTACTTATATTTCATTTTCCAGTGAGCTCTAAAAGATCATCTAATTCTTCAACTGATTATCACTTTTGATATATACTTTTTGATAATACCTTTTATAGAGAAGACCAATCAACTCGCGCAAATATAAGATAAATGAAATTGTAAATTTGAAAATATTGATTAAGATAATTTTAACCTGGCCCTAATGCAAATTGCCTCAGATCTAGGTTACTACGGCCTGATCAATATTATTTCATGAATCTCTGTTTTCTGTCTTTTTCGGTCATTCCTAAGGGTTTTCAATTATAAAACTCGGAATGTTGAACTCAAATGTCGGTAAACTTTTGATACGTAATCCAAAGCTTTAAAAATATTACAAAATTAGAAACATTGATTTTATTAAAACTACGCATATATTTTTATTTGTAACTAGCTGACCCACGCAACCTCGTTTGCGTCTTATATTGCCCGTGTCGTAAAAATTTTCCCCCGTTTTTGAAACATTCTTCATTGGTGCTCCGCTCCTATTAGTAGTAGCGTGATGATATATAGCCTATAGCCTTCCTCGATAAATGGACTATCCAACATCGAAAGAATTTTTCAAATCGGACCAGTGGTCCCTGAGATTAGCCGGAACAATCAGACAGACAGACAAAAATTTTAAAAATATATATTTTGGTATGTGTACCGTATATTACATTCATATGCATGTAGTAGAAAGCGGTTATTTTAATATTACAAACAGACATGCCAATTTTATTTATTTGTATAGATTGTAATACCTGATGTTGATGTACATATATAATATCTCTGTACAAATGTTTACTGTAGTGGTATGCAATAAAGCTTATAAATAAATAAATAAAACAAATACAAGTATATTTTATTTATTTATCTTTATTTTAAATTATTCTCCATGTACAAATAATAAGCGTTTAAAATGCCAGAGTTTCAATCTGCTCTAAATTATGCGACAGAGAGGGTGAACGTTAAATGAATAATGTTGGGTGCAAGCAACAAAAAGCCGTATAACAGGAATTATCAGCTGGCTACCGTTAATGAATACAGTCTACCGCGGGTGCCTCCGGCCGGCGTTACGATGTTTGAAAAGGGCCACGGCCTGAATAATATTTGTATCTAAAATAATGAAATTTTGTTAAATACTAGCTGAGCCCCGCGGTGCTTCCCAGGGTACAACAGTAACACCTGGTGACGCCGCGGGACAAATCTAGTGTTAAAAAGTAGCCTAAGTGACTCCTTATATCATCAGCTATTTGCCAGTGAAAGTCCCGTCAAATACGGTACAGCTATTCCAGAGATTAGCCGGAACAAACAGACAGACAGACAAAATGTTATTTTGGTATATGTATCGTGTAAACATACATATGCATTTAGTAAAATACGGTTGTTTTAATATTACAAACAGACACTCCAATTTTATTAATTTGTATAAATGTATGGAAGATATCACGGCTCTTATGCGTGAAAGTAATTTTTATTTTTCAATTTCATGCACTTGTGTACATCAGCGGACTTCGTGCCCAAGGCATTCTCTAACAACCCCAGCCTATTATTTCGAGTGCTGTAGAGATCTAGTAAGGTAGGTGTTGCGAGGTTACCGTTGTCAGTATAAGAAAATATTTATATAAATACTTATACTTAAAATCGTACACTATATAAAATAGACAATAAAGAGGCGTACTGTTGATTAAGTTAATCCGCCATCTGAAGAAGGTAAATCATACACATTCATTTTAAATCTGTGATGGTTAGTGGACATCCTAATTTCAAGTGGCATTCAATAGCAGCACCGCTTGCAGAAAGAACGAGGTGTTTACCATGTCAGAGTTGTGGGTAGGACACAGGAGAAGCAGGTTATTCGTTGCAAAAAGATTTCGGTCGTGATTAGTACTCGTATTTCATGTTATTTTGTATGCATTAAAACGGACGTATGGCCTTAACCCTCTCCTGGGAGGAGACCCGAGCCCAACAGTGGGACATTGTCGGTTGTTGATGAACTCTAAAGCTAATGTTTTAAATTTATGAATATTTGTTATGTAATTTTCATGCTTTCATTATCCAAAAGCCACTTTATGTGAAGAAGTGACATGTGAAAAATGTTTTTGTTGATGTTTCTGTATAAGGTGGGTGACCCAAATAAAGCCTATGTCCAAATAAGGCCTACTTTTTAAATTTCAAAATTAGCGTCAGTTACTGGCTGTACATCTGCTCAACCTGCAGTAGCTGCAACGCTAAAGCAAACCTCAGTAAAGACTGCTTCTTTAACAGCAGATAGGCTTACGGAATTTAAACCAGAACGTCACGATAATAAACCTTCTTGGTCCAGCTTGTGAGGAAGATCGAATTGATGATATGCGACAATGTCTTACTTGTGGCGTTTGGTATCATGAGGTGTGCGTTGGATTCACACCCGCTTTGAGATTGTTTGAAAAAAAATATTAAAAAGGCTGATTAATATAGTAGTTTTACATGATAGAAACTCGTTATATCTGATTTAAGTAATTAATGTGATCTCATTAGATTTAATATAAGTATTGACAACGTTTTGTATTCATTAAGGAGTTGAATGTTTTCTTGTTTTTATGGAGGCTTTATTAAGACACAGGGTTCCCAATAACGCCTAAGTGACATTTTAGTTATTTGTGTTCACAAAAGTGTGATTTTTGTTTTTAAACCAATTTTGTTTCATTTATTACAAAGTTTAATAAATAAATATAAGTATTTCAAATTACCTACCAGTGCATTGTTATTATAAACCTGCTAGTTAGATAATAAAAAAATTAAGGTAGGCCTTACTTGGGTCACCCACCTACTTCTTAAGCGCACTAAAATTAGTTTAAGAAGTCAAGAAGTAATTCACTTTTCGTTAGTTTCTCTAAATTTTTTAATCAAGTTTATGTCTACATCGCCTTCGAAGTTGGTTTAGATCCACCGATTATTGCCGTAACCATAATATATGATGACCCATAAATCTTGTTAGTGACCGAGTGCTATCGGTCGGAGACTGGTCATCTTCGGACCACTGGCTGAGCCATATTTCCATTTTATTAAATTTATCACTTTTTGTTTTATTCTTGCAACTTCGCCTAAATAGTCTACACATAGGTTATGGCTAGCGGGGTGTTACGAGGGGTCAAAGCCTTTCGCAGAAGAGGGTTGGAGAGCTACTCACTCAGAGAAATGCAACAAAAGATTACTGAACACCATTTTACATGTGATAATACATACGGTATGCAGTTTAAATGACTTCATGAAGGGCTAAGTGGTTTAAGCGTTAGCCATACTATTTTCTACTGCCCTGAATGTTATGGCTTCGCGCCTTAAATGAGACAACACTTTGTGAAATTGTTCTTCTGAGTTTAGGTATCATTTTGTGTTTATTTCATGTATGCTTGTCCTTTACAACACGCGTTGTATTCCTATAGCGAAAGTTTTCTTACCAAATATATTTATTACAAATACACATTTCTGGTTTTTATTGAAATACAAACATAACAGAAAAAAAAAATACAAATTCATAAACGAAAGAGCTTAACACAGTACGCAGGTTGGTGAGTAAATTAATTGGTAAACTGTTAAATTTAATATTAAATAAGATATTGTTCCTCCGTTTCTCATGCGTACCCTTATGAATACATTTATAGGCGTTAATTATTATAAGCGCGAATATCTATTGGATTACTTTTTAGTATTCATGAATGCGTGTATCTCTTGAAGAAAGGTACATATATACGTATAATAGTAAGGAATACTGTTTATCAAAATATTGGAGTAAACTTGCAACCTGACTAAATTAATGAGTATGCATATTATGTTTCGATATTTTATAGTTAACTGCCTCATTGGTCTAGCGATTACCGTATACAACTGCCAATCCAGAGGTCTCGGGTTTGATTCCTGCGTCGGGCCATAGAGTGTTAGTGAGTTTTTCTGATTACAGAAATGTTTAATAACAGTCCGGAGTTTAGAAAATTGGATATTTACCCCCATGCCACGAAGCGCAGGTAAAGCCGTCGGTCCTGAGCCTGATCATCCCTAATATCTATATATAGCCTTGTCTACGAATTGTAAGAGGGAGAAAACTGAGGGTGCACCTGTGCTTTCGCACACTTATTTGCACAATAATATCTTCTATGTTGTTAGCTGGTCTCCGTTGGTACAGGCCGCCGTGGCCAGCCTATTTTCCATAACTCATATTCTAAATAGTCTAAAATATCATCACTTGACAGCGATTGGATGTTATAATATGTAACATATTAATATTTGTGCAAGTTAGTTAACTCAGTTAAGTAGATATTATACAGATCTGTGGTTTACCCCGAATATTAATATACCGCAACTATTCAGCCGTTTCACTGTCATTAGTTAAAGGAATTTTGAAAGCTGAGAAATCATACTCTATGTAAACGTAATATGTAGCTAATCTGAACAACTTGGACGGCAACTCACAAAAATAATTAATAAGTTTCTATTAGTCGTAGCGTGATGTCACATAGTCTATAGCCTCTCTTGATTAATGAGCTATCCGGCAATAAAAAATAATTCAATTAAATTCAACATTTTCTAAGATTAGCCTGTTTACCCGAATCAACTCTTTACTTTTAAAATATTAGTTTAATTAACAACGAGGCTTATGTCGCACGCAAAAGCATGAAACAAATTTAGATACCAGTTTTTTTGTAGTGACTTGAACTTGCTAATGTTCTACTCATGGTCCTACAGAATACGTATGGCAATATGTGAATGACATCACAAGTTATAGGTCTGTTTATAGTCACCTGTGATAGGTAAGGACGTGTCATCATTCAAACACCTACTTATTATCAATAACCGCCGCTCGAAACTATATAATACTATAAAAACTAAAGGGTACTTTGTAGATCATAAATACATGATTATTCTATGACCATGTTATTCTACGTATTTCATTAACTAAACGCAGTAAAAACGCATTATACCAGTATAGTCTATTTGAAAACGATGATACCATTGTTATTCGAAAACTTTGTACATAAAAGTAGTTTAATCGCTTAAAACCTATTTAGTCAGTAATTACGTAGTTATTCGATCTATTGTTGGAGCAGTCTAGTAACTTGTAAGCCAGACGTAATAATCGACCTGGTGTATCTGTGAGTCATCGTCAGTAGATATTATTCGTTTTCACTAAATATTGAACACTAAATAGTATTAAGTCATCGGTAGATACAAGAAAAAAAGATTTCTCTTAACTCTACTTTTCATCTTATCAATCACAACGATTTTTTTCTTCTTAATTCCATTTTTGCTTTTAACAGCGTGAGTGAAGGTACCTTATCGCTATGGCCCCGCCTCCTTTCCATACAATTGACTCTGGGACAGGAACTCAAAAGGCTCCTACAATCACACTTGTGTCTGTGGGATCGCAGGTATCCATACGGTGGGAATCACTTACCATCAAGTGGATACGTCTGCTCGTTGGCTTTTAAAATTCTTTAAAGTATTGCTAATGCTCGAGTGGTATCATTGAAAAGGCGTACAAGTACACGATCAACAACAAGCTACTGCAGTTGCAGTCCGCCGTTTTACCACTCAAAACTTGTCATAGATACCCTTACCGCAACTCGCTCGCCCTATCAGTCTTACCCCAATACACCTGGTATCTTTCCCTATCTGAAAATGATTACATTAACAAAGGGATGGTGCTGGGTAAGCGGCAGGTAATAAAAATAAAACATTCAAAACTCTTTGCTGAGAGAGAGAGAGAGAGATAGAGAGAGAGAGAGATAGAGAGAGAGCACATTTTGCCAATTCAATTAAATGGACCATTATAATAGTATAGCTTCTTAAATAAAGTTCATACAAAGAATGTTACCCGGATAAAATAATCAATAATATTATTATCAGTGTATGAAATGATACTTATTTCATAGTTTTAAGAGATATTTATAAGAGAGATAATTATAAGAATAGGCAGAAGATAAACCTTGCAAAATTCGCATGAAAAATTAGCGTGTTGCCCAGTGAAGTGCAATCATGTAACTACATCTGAAACTTTAATTATTAATCAAAGTTGTACGCTAAACTAGTTAAGCTCTGAAGTGTTATCCACCGTTGAGGTTGTATCTTTACAAAAACAACGGTGAGTAACGCTACGGGGCGAAGCTAGTCTAAAAAAGTAGTAAGTGAAAGTAAAAATAGCCTAAGTAACTCCTTATATTACCAGCTAACTGGCAGTGAAAGTCCTAAGAAAATCGGTCCAGTCGTTCCAAAGATTAGCCGGAATAAGCAGATAGATAAGCAGACGGACGGATACACAAACAAACCTTTTCACAATTGATTTTTAGGTAAGTACTGCATATTCTTTCATATGCATTTAGTGAATAGATGTTACTTTGAATTACAAATAGACACTCTATTCAATTATATTTATTTACATAGATGTAAATACTACTCACTAACGATAATTACATTTAATTTTACAGTGCAACCTTCTAACTGTTTTGTATTCTATCGTCTGACTTAATAACTAGAAAGCTTTGATTAGAAACGATGCTTTAATTACTACCAACATAGTCTGTAACTAAAACATAAATATCTATATTAAGCCCCGACTACATGACCTTCTTTGTTGATTTTGACTAGGCATTAAAACAAGCTCAATTAGTTCAGAACGCTTTTGTACGTTTGATCAATAAAAACTAGTATTTCCTTTTCGTTCATCAACAGATTTTAACAAGCCATTGCTCGACATAAGCTTCACTTTCGAGAGAAGGTTTTCGCCAACTGTATGCTATATGTATATATACGTCGGACAGTTGGGTTGATATAAGATGTGTTTCGAGTTTTCCTTTTTTTGCCTCTTACGACACTCTTAGAGGTAGAGACACTGCGTATTCTTTATTCACTACCACACAGATAATATTTTCAAAACAATTAACATTCTTGAACTTTATCGTGCCATTGGTATATTTCATAGGGTTAATGTAAATTGAGTCGGCACAATGTATGTAACGTCAAGGGCGTTATGACGGTTAATCAGAGCGAATCGAATTATAACGGTCTAAATGTGATTACTAATAAATCCATACTGCCAAACTCAACAGGAGAGACAAATAACGTCTTTTAAAAGAAAAATAAGTAACTGTACTACATATTATTTTAAACCAAATAAAAAATATTTTTAAAAGTTAACTTTCAAATATGTTTATTTTACTGCTGTAATGTTTTTCAGTTTGCATATACGAGCTATCACATCTAGGCGGATGGTATGTTATGTACTTCTAATTTGAGTTTTTCTGATTATAGAAATGCTTAATAACAACCCGGAGTTTTGAATCCCCATGCCTGGGAGAGCACGTAAAGCCGTCGGTCCTGGGCTTGATCTCTCCCTCCCTCCTCCCTATATATAACCTTCCCATCGGATTGTGAGAGCGAGGGTTAACGCATAAATTTTGTTTAAACTTACGAGAAGTATCAAAATTATATTTCTTCTACAGTGTTGAGGTTATTTTATTACTTTAAGAAACGATTCTCCAGTTCAGTGCCAATTTTACGTATATTTTACTAAAACTTAAAAAAAATATTGAAGTAAAAAGTATAAATTTGAAACTAAGTATGACTAAAACTTATGTAGCTCAAGTTTTCATCATCCTTGTGGTAAAATCTCAAAATCAAATGGTTTAATCCTTTCTACGTATTATGAATATAATATATCATATAAATCATGGATATGAATACTGAAGGATGGCAGTCCATCCCATAAATTAAAAGTCGCGTAGCAGGTATAAAACAAGCTATTCTTAAACTTTCTGTGAAGGTTAAATGTGCGGTGAGATCTTCTATCAGAAATAAACTTATTCAACGTATATACCGACCAAGTACTTGATACTCTGTCCAGTCAGTACGGAAGGAGAACGACTTCTATAGAAGATCGAAGATGTGAAAGATATGTGTAGAAGGATTATAACAAGTTAATAAATTCAGTTTCAAGGGCTATTTATGCACCAATCTCTCAGTATAAACTGCTAGTAAGCTGTATTAAATTTCTTTTAAGAACATCGAGTTTTTTGCTGCATAATTTACGGCTGTAATCCGATCACGGTTGTTTATCAATCTTCTACGTGAACATAATTTGTAAATGCCTCATAAAAATAAAGAAAAACGTAACGTTAACACTTATCTGTTTATTACTGTTTTTTTTATATATATATTACTGACTACAAGTAGCTAAAATGTATGGAACTGTCTGAAATATAAAAATTACAGTAATATCTGCAAAATATAATACGTTAATATCTCTACTAAACTAAATTCTCTAAACTAAGACTCAATTGTTGTTAGCAGATCGATAAAAAGAAAATGTATCTCTCTAGGCTCTATTTTTAATTTTGGATGTACTCCATATATCTCAGAAACGTGGATGGACTATATTCTGTACAGAAATAAAAGACAGTCTGAGGTCTTCATGTTATGCAGCTTAAAATAATTTAATACTACATGAAATACTTCAGAATATTGAATAAAGGTTTTATGATACTCTTATGGGGTTTTAAATGTTAATATTCGTTACTCATATTTTTTTCTTTTCGTGGGTGAACGTACAAAGCCTAAGGACATCGCTAATATGTTTTGTAAGAAATTTAGAGTGTCATCTTCACTGGGACCATCTAAAGAGTCGATTGATGCAGGGGCCATGCAGGGTAAGTCTCGAATATACTTTTCAACTAGACAGGTGGCCTGTACCATAACCAAAATGAGTAGAGGCAAGTCACCCGGTCATGACGACCTCAGTATCGAACATCTAAAACATGCAGGTGTGCATTTGCCTAGTTTGTTGTCCATGTTTTTCACACTCTGTATTAGTCATTCCTATTTACCTTCAGAAATGATGACGACTATCTTCGTACCGATTGTGAAGGACAGGACAGGTGACATTTCTGATCCATCCAACTACAGACCTATATCTCTAGCTACAGTGATGGCAAAGGTGTTGGACAGTCTGATTGATAATAATTTAAGTAACTATATAAAATTAAATGATGCTCAGTTTGGGTTTAGACCCAATCTATCCACTGAGAGCGCAGTTTTAGCTCTTAAACAGATTGCACAATACTATGTGGACAGAGGCACCTCCGTGTATGCGTACTTCCTTGATCTTTCAAGGGCTTTTGACCTTGTGTCCTACGACGTCCTCTGGAGGAAGATGGGGGAAGTAGGTATACCCAGCGAACTCACAACGCCATTTTAATACTGGTACAATAATCAAATAAACCACGTGCGTTGGGAAAATGGACTGTCAGACGCCTATAGATTAGAGTGTGGGGTAAGACAGGGGGGATTGACTTCCCCTGAGCTATTTAATTTGTATATGAACGAGCTGATCGTTGAGCTCAGTAGTAGACGTGTGGGTTATTGGGTAGATAGTGTTTGTGTAAACAACTTAAGCTATGCAGATGACATGGTCCTATTGGGCCCAACGGCCAGCTCGATTAGAGAGTTGCTACATATTTGTGAACAATATGCTGTCAAACATGGACTTGTGTATAATGTCAAGAAAAGTGTTTGTATGGTCTTTGAGGCCTCCGATGGGAATGTGTCGCGTGATCCAGTTATTAGACTGAACGATGTACGATTCGAAAGAGTTTCTCAATTTAAATACCTTGGGCACATCGTTACCGGAGACCTTAGAGATGATGCTGATATTGAATGCGAATGTCGCTGGCGGTCAGGGGCAACATGCTGGTACACAGGTTTGCTAAGTGTGGTCGAGAAGTTAAAATTACTCTCTTTAAAGCATATTGTCAGACTCTGTATCGACGAGCAATCTGTGGACTAAGTATACCAAGCAATCGTTGGAGACACTCAAAGTGCAATACAACAACTGCTTCAGGATGCTGTTAGAACTGCCGCGTTTCTGTAGCGCATCAGGCATGTTCGCTACAGCGGGAAAAAACGACTTTTACTCAATTATCCGTATTAAAACCAACTCGCTGCCTACAAGAATGCGGTCTAGTTCCAACGGTATCCTAATGATGCTAAGTAACAGACTTGCAGCACCATGGTTACGTCATGCAATGACAGTCCTAGTGCGCCCAGGATAAAAAAAAATGTATTTTACATTATTAATATTAGATGTAAGTAAATTGTTACTAACACATTGGGCCTAGTTGCCATCTAATAAACTTTATTATTTATTATTATTTATTGTTTTGTGTACGGGAGTCTAAATTAGGTTTTGGTGCGTACACATAATGTTTAATGGAGTGGAAATACAGACAAAACATTAAATTAAATTAAGTTTTTTTCGTACCTTGTAAACTCCGAAGGTTAATAGGGCGCATGCTAGAAGCCCCAATGTACTACAGGCCAGCAGCGTTATGTTTAGAGAGACGGTAACTGTAACAAAAAAAGGTAGTATAATATAGAGGTGTAACTATAGCACTTATAACATAGAGTAATATTGTGACGCCCGATGAATTAATTCTTAATTAACTCTGCTAAGGTTGAAAAGTATCATGTGAATAAGATCTTAATTAAACTCCTTTTTAAGTGTGGAATACTAACAGATTCTACAAATATTAAGACTTTGCAACTTTCAGTTTGTCGTCGTCGTTATCAATTATTTTTTCGTTTCTTTTTTTGTTATGTGTAGGTACTCCTAATGCGGGTGGCATTAGAAATATATCCCATGTCGTGGGGTACTTTACAAACATACATGAAAACGAACACAAAGAACAGCCACATACATAACAATAATTTGTGAATCACAAAAAGTTTTATCCTATGTGGGGTTTGAATCTATAATACTCAGCGTAGCATTGAGCAGCGTGGCGATGACATCAACCACTACACCTTCCGTGCAGTCCAAGTCTGGTCCAATTCAGATATGGGTATTATAATCGTATCTCACTAAAAATGGATGATCTTAATTTATGGGCAACGATTTTTTATGATTTCAAACGTGACGGGCAGAATCCTTTAAGAGACTTTTAATTGTATTGTAGACCTTTCAAATGCCAAGAATATTCAGGCCTTCTTCAACTTTAAAAACATATCAAAAAATAAATTCATCACCATACTGGTGAAATAGAAAAAAAGGAATTCAGTACATTATTACCAAGTCATACGAACATGAACTCATCTTGCAGAATTATTGATTTCATTTTATTTCAATTAAAATGAGGCCACAGTAGAAATAATGCGAATTGGTATAATACAAAATATTTGCCAGAAATATTTATTACTATCAATAGCAAGCGACCGAAAACGAATCCCCACTGTTAACTTTTGTCCTTGACCTGCATGGTAGTCAAACTTCCATAACTCTTGCAATCACTAAGCAAGGCTACACATAAAACTTATTTTTATTCAATTCAATCAAATCAATAAATTCTATCAATTTATTGTACTGATGCACAATTTTCTCGGTACCATTTACCAATAGGTACTTTACGGTCATATTTTTCTACTTGTCTTTACGATTTCACATCGTTAAACAACATTCACTAGACAGACGTCATATTAGTTTAGTAAAAGCGGCATTGAAAGAAGGAAATTTTCCAGGCCACCTGGTTCCTTTTTTTTTATATGCATCTCAAACCAAGAAACCAAAAGAAGTTGTCAGATGAAATACGGCTTGAAAAAATTGTTCACTTATAATAAAATATGTTTTAACTATATAAAGTTTAAGTTAAAACATATTTTATGAAAAAGAGGCTGAGGCGAACGTTTTGAAGGATTGTATAAACAGTACATGGCAATATTAGACTACGGGCCCGTGTCGAAAATTTATGGTTCATGTGAACCACCTGGAGTTCTTTTTAGAAAGAAACAGGGCATAAAATAATACCATTCAGCACTATGCCGCTACGTACGCCATAAAGTCGAATTTCGTTTCGTTCGTTTCGAATTCCCGGTGATTCTCTCGGTCAATTTGGTCATTTGTTTTTGTACGGCATCGGTTCCATACAATTTCAATACTTCTTCTAATCCGCATTATTCCGCAACGCCGTACAAAAATCATATGACAAGAGAGAAAAATCGAGGGTTGTTACCTCCTCCCCTTCACCAGTACTCAGTTGGACAGCTTACAAGTGACGGTGTAGTGCTGAATATTATTGTTTTACGCCCCTGTATCCTTCTAAAAAGGTCTCCTGTTGGTTTACATGACCCATCAATTTTCGATACGAGCCCGTAGTTTATATTATATTGTAGGTGGGTGCGAACTCACCTGCCTCGTTGAACGTTCCATTCAATGTGATTAAGTTACAAATTGAGAGATATTTTTCTACGTGATCGAATCCAGTTGTGTATATAAAATGTTTAAGCACATCTGCCATCTTATATTGAAATAAAAAATGACGCCTAAATTGAAACCACTTGAATCGTTTATTTTCAAATTCACGGAATTCTCGTACTAAATATAGATATTGTTTGTTTTCTTGGAAGATGTTTTGGGGCTATATAATAATATATTGAAGTCAATAATTATGCCGTCGCTATATAAATTATTCTAAAGTTAAAAATCATAATTATTTATTATAACTGTATAAGTATATAAGTAACTTTCCTTGAGTATTTTTGAGTCAAACCACTTTCTAGTCCATTTATCTATATTTCCGTGACAGTAAATGATGAAACTAAGTGAGAATTTTCAGTCTTCTTTACTTTTCTATTAAAATATGTTTCTTAATAAAAAGTCTGCATTAATTGCCGTAAAGTAAAAATGGACGAAATGTATTATATTCGTGTGGACTTCGAAATTTCGGTGCTGTTTTATTATCCCTTTTAGTGGCCATACTACTAACCTTTTGGTTGTTTTACTCTGTTTTCTGTGTATGTACGAGTATGTGTACTGCGTTATAAACAAAAGTATAACTACCGTACAGAATTATGGTTGAATGAGAGTTTCTAACCGGCCAGTGTTTGGATGGTCCCAAAAGAGTTTATCAATAGTATTTAGTTGAAGTATTTATAAATCAAATTATAATAAAAAGCATTTTCTGGTCAAGTATTATGTATTTTGCAAATACCCCAAAAGCATTGTATTCACCCTTTTTACCTGCTATGTGTCGGACTCGAACCGACTAAAAACGTACGCCATCTCGGGTACTAGAAGCTAGGGGACCAGGTGCACCCTAAAAAGGAAAACCCTGGAACCCCGACGTACCTCAGTTTTCCTACGTTGTAGACGGCCCCCTCCTTTGCGGGAACCCCGATGTTTCCGTTACTGTCCCCCATGGCGCGCACGCTCCGCATCCTCCGCGTCACCACCCGGGCCTATTTAATTCGCCCCTAAACTGTTAGTAGCACAATTATGGGTAAAATCGCGCCTCTCATAGATTGGGTTATAACGTAGGTAAAATATTCAAATTTTGTGTTATTACTAAAGAAAGGCCTAAGGGGTTTCTAAGACCGCGTTTTGTAGGGCGACCATTGTATTGTAATGGATTAAGAATACCTAGTGTCATCATCGTAAGAATATCGTAAAAGGATAATAAGGGCGCAAACTACGCAGGGCAACATCACTGCAAAGAGAAAGTAAAACTTGAAACAAACCCAACCCGTCTGGCCAGCGTGGTATAGTAGGCCAAAACCTTCTTCCTTATTCTATTGCCTGCGGTGGACTGTTAAAGAGTGTTGATAATGATGACTGACTAGACTGGCACCCGTTACCACGAGCATGACATAATAAAACAAGGCTGTAAATGAAACACAAGTTCCATATAAAGGTAGTGGCAAATGGCGTGCTGTTATCTCTGTCTATCCTGAATGAGTATGAGGTGTGAGTATACCTATTTTATATTTAGTCTATGTGTAGTCTGTAGTAGTAGTTTTTAGGCCAATGTAATAGTATCATGTGTAGCTTAAATTAATTTGCTAACCATTATAATCCTACGACAAGCTCGTAGACATGAAACAACAAAACGTAGACGTGCTACGACAAAAGGGTTTCAACTGTTGTTAATCCTTAAACGTCCTATTTCCATAATAATATACCTTAGTAACTGTGTAAAATCTAAAGTGAGTATATTCGCAATTTTAAGAGTAATTAATGTTTAAAAATTTGACTACAAAGTAAATGAAATCAAATTGCGTAACACTGAAGTGTTAGGAACTTTATTAATTAATTTCACAAATTTAAATAGATGTTTAGTGTTCATTGTTTCACACCTCCATCGTTAGGGGCATGAAAAGTTACATATTTATATAGAATTTTTTTAATCTGAAAGTAGTTTTAAATCTTTCAGTTACCGCATAAAGACTGGTTTATTCTGATATAATTTCTGTTAACAATGTGACAATATGTGTAAAAGTTCGCAATAAGCAATGCCAATGCATTTATTTCTACACATACATATATATGTACTAATATTATAAATTCGAGTGTGTAACGTAACGTAAGTAACTCTATCTGCCTGTTTGTCACGCTTGCACGACTAAACTGTTACACCGATTTTAATGAAATCTGGCAGGGAGACACTTTATTTCTTGAGAAAGGACATAGGCTACTTTTTGACGTGATCACCGAGACACACGCGGGAGGATCGCGGACAAAATCTAGTATATAGATACGTAGTTATGTATAAAAATCGTTGTACGCGTACATTAACATGCACATATGTTAATGTACGCGTACAACGATCACACAGTTTATTATTATTACCGCAAAGTAGTTATTGCTTAGAGTTCCCTGGTAGTATTTTAGTGAAATTCATTAACTTAGTGAAGTAAATAACACCGCAGAAACTTTATTATGGTTCTGCAGGCATCTAATACGACAGCTTTTTGAAGGAGCATATAACTACTGGTTTCTCAGATTAATGAGTTTCAAACTTTGATTTATTTGTATTACACGTTAATACTATTTTCGTTAAGTGATACGATACTTTTAATAGCCTGATCTAGGGTACTATGAATACCTACAGAGTATTTTGAAGTGAAAACTTCTTTAGACGCATTGAGCACTTTTGGGGTGAACAAAAATTATGAAACTCACATCATCGTCACCGAAAGCTATATTTTTTTAACTATTAATAACAAAGAGATTAATTTCAGGTGAACATTAACAACTGTTTGCTTATAGTTTTGAGTATTCACTTCTGCAGTCAATCTGTACTCATGATTGATTTGTGTTTTTTTATTGTGATAAGGCTGTAGAAAGGTCACAAGAATAATTAGAGATTACCTGGCGGCGGCAACGAAATGCTACTGTTTTGAAATGTTTGTTCATAGTTAATTGACATACTGATCAGCACGAACTAACGTTATACAAACGTTAATGTCTTGAAAGGTAAAAATATACCTCTATACTGGACCCTGGTTTTTGTCTGCGTGCAATTTTTTGCATAAGGCCTACATAGATGTTAATTTACCTACCATTAAAGTAATGTTTTAGACAAACTCTGGATGAAGGCTCAGTCTGAGAGTACCTACTTGCTAAATTGTTTACACCTGTATGTATAAGAATCAATCGTTTAGGGGAGTAATTTGAACTCTGCGGTTTTAATGAATATGGCTTCTCTCATCATGGTGAAGATGGGGTGACCGCAATTTATTTATTAGAATAACCAAGCGTTTTGATGTAGTGCTGTAGCTTTAGTTGTTTGTATGTTTTAGTAGTTTGTTTGTTTCTATATTTATTCATTACCTTGCTCTTGTTACCCGATTGCGGCGACGCCAAAAGGAAGGGTAATAGTATTATCAGTCTATATATGTTTGAATGTTCCACCGTAGCACCTAAAGTACTCAACCGATCTTATTGAATGAGATCTGAGACAGATACGTAATAACTGCGCGGGTGATATCTATATAATTAAAAATCACCAAATGAGTTGCTACGCTCAAAACTCGAGAACCGTGCGACTAATTCGGTTATTTTTTTTTTATTTACGTTAAAGGAGGATTTAAGGAAAAATACTCCGAGTAAAATAGTAGAAATAACATTTTCACATATGAACCATAGAGTGCATTAAAACATCTATCTATGATGTCAACAGAAAGAAGTCAATCGGGACCGCTATATAGTAAGTAGTATAAATTTGAATACAAAGATTTCTAAACTTTCTTTGGTGGGTATTAATTCAATTAATAACATTTATACATATATTTTTTTTTTTTTATTGAATAGTGGGCAAACGAGCAGACGTATCACCTGATGGTAAGCGATTACCGCCGCCCATGGACACCCGCAACACCAAAGGCATCACAAGTGCGTTGCCGACCTTTGGGGGATGGGAAAGGGGATGGGGGGAGGGGTTGGGGTATGGGCCTCCGGTATCCTCACTCACTCGGTGAAACACAGCGCAAACGCTATTTCACACCGGTTTTCTGTGAGGCTGTGGTATCACTCCGGTCGAGCCGACCCATTCATGCCGAAGCATAGCTCTCCCACGGTGGCTATATTATGTTTTGGTACCCAAATGAAACATTGCTCGTATCAAGATTTCAAGAATGTGAATAAATATAATTCCACATTTTTGTTTTTATTAATAAATACTACCAATAGAAACAGGAAGACTAATACATATAATTATGAATGTACATTAATACTAACAGCGAAAGGCAATTCATCCCTCGACCCCTGACGTGGCAGTCGAATGTGCTACGGACACGCTATGTAGGTTGTTTAGAAATATACTCCTAAGTATGTATACAGGGTGGAATTTTGTAATGCCACCTGAGGGCAAAGTACTCTTAATATTGTAGATATAAAATGTAACTCAAAAAAAAATGCCTTTATTTTTGAAAAGAATGAAAACTGCATTCAAAGTTTTCCGAAAATTTGCTAGCCACACCCAATTACACCCTTTACTTTTATTGCATCGTTCGTTAATAAATCAAATAAGAAGAAATCAATGAAATCTCGACTTATAAATTCAATGGGTCAAGTTAAAGCACTTTTACTCAAAGATTCATCTGTTTACTTATGTTAGTAATTAATAAATATCACTGACGTCATTTATCCACTAAAATGCCGAAATGCTAATTAGATAAGATGATTGCAATTTGCGTGTGTTTGTAATGTAGACTCCTCTCTTAGATGCGACATAACTGCATGTAAAAATGTAGTTTAAACATGGAATGCTACATTTGAAAATAGATTGTCATTTGCTATTCATATTTGATTGGATCACTTTATATTTGTCTCACGATAAAAATGGCTTATCAAGAATAATTTGATTTAATGGAACCTTTTTTTTAAATAACAAAGATGTGAATCTAGCTCTGCGGTGCACGAACTCGGGTTTGTATTTGAAATAATGGTAGAAAATTTGAAGAATACGAGGAGTTTCAAATATGAAGTCCAACTCTTCAGCAGAACAATTATTTTTTGATCTAAATGTTTTAACATACTTCGAAGCATTTCTGAAGGATTCAAGCAGAGATCCTGCCGAAGTAATTGGAACAACCCACACTCGCGTACTTAAAGTGTTGAAAAAGTGTAAGTATAAATGTTGTCGTGTTGGTCGGTTGATGCAAAAATTGCGTTCTGGGTATTGTGAGAGACGATTACAATTTAGTCAATACATGCTGACAGAAATTGACCGTAACTCAAATTTTTTGAATAACATTGTATGGTCTGACGAAACTAACTTCAACAATAACGGCACGTATAATAGCCGCGATAACCACTATTGATCTCGAGTGAATCCTGTTCGTGTTCATAAAACTAACAGTCAAATAAGATTTTGTTTCAACGTTCGGTGCGGTATTATGAGAAATATGGTTGTTTTAGTCCACGTGGACGAAGGTCATTTAAACACTGTCAAGTACCTTAAAATACTGGATCTCTTAAGAAATTAGTTAAATGGTTTAACCGAGGAAGAGCGAAACAAAATAATTCTACAGCAAGATGGTGCTCCAGCCCATAACAGCAGAACCAGTATTGCCTACATTAATAACCATTTTAATACCTGGATTGGAACAAACGGCACAATCAGATGGTCTGCGAGATCACCAGATCTCACTCCTTTAGATTTTATTAGTAGTGATATGTTTAAAATCTAATTTACTTTAAATCTTATGCAAATGTAAACGAGCTGAGAGTTGAAGTTTAGAATAGGATTTATAATATTCACTACAACACGTTATTAAAGGTTACTAGAAATGTATTCGTTGGGAAAATACAATTGTGTATCCAAGAAAATGGAGCCCATTTCGAGCAACTAATTAGTTTACCATTTTTCGTAAATAATTAAATAATTTAAGATCTCATGGTGTTCCTCTTATTTTAATTTATCAAGTTTGTAGGGTCAATTATAAGGAAGAAAGCTCTCTAACGATCGATGCAATAAAAATACAGGGTGTAATTTTTACAGATTTTAGTCGGTTCGGTTCTCAGGTATGGCAAGCGGATTTTCGGAAATCATTGAATGCATTTTTCTTTTTAAAAATAAAGTAATGTTTTCTTTAAGTAAAATTTTCTATTTACAGTATTAAAAGTACTTTCCCTTCAAGTGGCATTACAAAATTCCACCCAATATACATAGATCCTAATAATGAAGGAACAATGAACAGGAGTAAACTATTATATGTACGTTATTTTTAATCCTCTTTATCATTATTGATTTTGTATTTCCTAGTTTTGTAAGGAGTGTTTTTATTCCACTATTTCCAGTAAGTTATAAGGCTTAAAGATTAAAAATTTAAATTTATTGAATAAATTTAATACAGTACGGCGTACTAAAAAAAGTGTAATATTTTATTTACGAAGAAAGGCAGTCAAATACAAATAAGATTAAGAGTCAACATGTACGTACACATATGTGCATCTCATCCCTAATAGTCTAGCGCAATCCTCAACTGTCCTTTGGAGACTTATTACTGCGACTGCCTCTGTGGTGCAGTGGTAGAGAATGCGACTGCAGTTCCTGAGGTCTCGGGTTCGATTCCCGGGTCGGACCAAATTTTTGTATGATCTACAAATATTTGTTTCGGAGTTTGGGCGTTTTCTATGTATAATATGTATGTATTTAAAAAAAAAAAGTATTTTTGTATTTATATCAGTTGTCTAGTACCCATAACACAAGTTCTAGTTAGCTTGGGACTAGATGGCGTTGTGTGTAACATGTCCGTAATATTTATTATTATATTATTATTATTACTCTATACGCTGTGACTTGCACAAACTTTAGCTTATTTTTAACTAGCTGAACCCTGCAGTGTTAGCCGCGGTACAACAACAACCGTGGACAAAGCACCGGGACGAACCTAGACTTAAAAATACCCTAAGTTACTCCTTATATCATCAGCTAACTGCCAGTGAAAATTCCATCAAAATCGATCCTGTCATTATTGAGATTACCGAGTACCGTATATACTTTCTTATGCATTTAAAAGTAAATTGTTCACTTGAAATTAAAAACAGACACTTAAATATTATTTATTTATATAGATTTCAGGGAGTAAAAATTTAACAAAATATATTAGGAAGTGCCTGTAAAAATTTACTTGCAGAATCGTTAAGCATATTTTGAAAAACCAATTGGTTACAGAGTAAGTTAAGCCATTGCAAAGTTAACTAGCCAGCTATGGATAGATGACCATTTCTAAACATATTAAGACCCATCCGTTCCTTGTTCAGGTATTAGTCCCGGTTGTCATACGAAAATCGTGTCAATAGTGTTATGAGTAGGTAGAGCCCAAAGTTTTGACATCAGTCTTTATACAAAACTGTGGTTTTGAGAATCTGTATCGTAGTAGAACTAAAGCAGACCCCAACTTAGTTTGGGAAAAAGTGGGAAAGGAACGTTGCGCACATTAAAATCGGCTTCCAAAAATGTGCACGAGACACACACACAGTTCTTAGACTTCTACCCTACTTTTCCAGCAAACAGTAAAACTATTAAATGGAGTCGTGTTTATACTAGACTTCATAAATTTATTGGGAACTAGAATGCAAATTACGACTAATATATTATTTGAGATAGTATCTTCTCTTATATATTCTTAGCATTTATTAAAATTAAAGTAATCAAATGAATAACGTTAATGTGACCATAACGTTAGACAGTTTAAAGACACTTTAACCACGATTCCTGCTATATAATTGCAATAAAAAGTGAATTTTAAAACTACATTTTACTGCCAAACTCTCAAGCTTTATTTCGAATACAGTTGATTGTGAACTGTAGCTGTCTTTGTTACGTTGACTTCCCGCACAAGCTCGCGCTGTCCCGTAACAATGACTATTGTTTCAACTGAAATGATTTAACGGTAAGGCTTTGTATACGCCTTGTATTGTGCCTATATTACATTGAACTTTATTTTTAAAAGGAAAATATAAACAAAACGGCGATGAAATAATTCTGATTATGATTTTAGAAAATATTCCGATAAGTATAGCAAGATACTGTTTAGGTTTAGAACACGGTGGATTTGAGCGACAAGCTCCTGTCGTTTTTCATCAATATCTGCTGGCTTGGCTGCAGTATGTCCAAAATATCATCCATAAACTGTACTGTCATCTGCATAGCAATTAATGTTGCCAAGGGCTAACTAAGGGCTACAGAACAAACAGTGTGGGCGACAGAACAGAACCCTGCGGCACTCCTGCGTTATTAACGTCGCGTTTTCGACATGTTTGCATTACCTATTCAAAATAAGTTTTGACTTCTTCAAATTTCTTTTTCGCCGTCTTGTAACCTTTGCCAAGAGGTATCTTTTGACACCTCAATCATCCATGTAACCCTCAACCTGTAACCTCACGAAACTGTGGCGAAAATTCCACATGGCTGAAAATGGATACCCTACTGAAGTGATCGAAAAAACATCATCAATGTTGAAACAGATTGAAATAAAATTATGTTATTTAATAAATATATATTTTGTAACAACATCGATGTCAGACATATATTCAAACAAATAAATTTTAGTCCACTCACTATCCCGTCTTTATTAAGTGAAAGTTTATAACGTGGCTAAAAGTGAGAAACTAAACCACCAAACCAAAGATTAACTGTATTAGCTTTAGGCTATACAAGAAAGCCGACCGAGCTCCCTGTTTAAACTACAAACAATTGAATTTAATCAGTACTTCGTAGAGACAAACTTTTGAATATGATGATTATGAACTAAAAGATTGATTCCAATTTCGTTAGAACTATATTCCGTAGTCTACTGTAGTAATAATATTTACTAAACATAGAGGTACTTATAACTTGAATATTTGAAAATTACTGCGGTAAAATAAAATTAGGTTTATCTAAAAAAAAAGCGAATCAGACTCGCACACCGAGCGTTCCGTACAAACCTGTAGGTATATAATACTCGAATGATGTAACTAAAAAAAATATGCTTTTCGTAATTTTTCGTGCTTCGTATCAAATTTCAAGATTCAAAGTTCACGGGATATACCCTGTATCCTGTGAATGCGTTGGCTGAGAAATTAGATTTTTTTACAGCTCCAAGGAACAGTAGACCTGAGAATTCGCTATGAATTTCCGCTTTAAAAAGAGTCTTGACCGACAGTCGGTAAATAAAGTGATCCTATAAAAGGGGTTCCGTTTTTCCTTTTGTCTGGTGGTAATTCTGTTGTTGTCATCGCTAAGCTAAAATACACTAAATTTTACAGTTTAATTATATACTTTAATCTCATATTTTTAAAGTTCATTTTTAGATATCTCACATCTCAGCTGTTACTGTGCTTAGTTCAGTACCAAAAAAACATTAATCAGAGATACACACTTGTTTATTATTTGAAAAAGTAAAATTTCTTAAAATCTGAAGGTAGTAGAGCTATGCTGATTTCAGCATGAATGGGTCGGCTCGACCGGGGAGGTACTACCCTCGCACAGAAGACCAGCCTAAAATGACGGTTTTAGTACTGTCGTATTTCGCTGGTGAGTGCGAGACCGGAGGCCCAATGATGCAGGGGTGACAGTTATCGTGGTAAGTGTGTGAGCAGTGGAATGTTCGTAAAGTCATGTTGAGGGTGACGTGGATCGAACCGTCGGCCAGGGAGACCCGTAGAAACGGTGGTGCCGCTGGCCGCCCGCGGCATAGAGAGGGGCCCAACCACGGCTAACCACCCTGGGAGGCTGCCCCGTCAGGTCGCGCATAATCCACGGAGTGGCTCGTCGTGCCGGTTGGTGACCGGACGGTGGGACCAGGCGACCACTTCCGGGAGGGTACGGGGGCCCTTCCGTCCGACGGTTCGGTCACCGTCAGGCCTCACTATTGTATGGCGACACAGCATTCCGAGCCTCAGTATTACACTGCCACGATGACTGTCACGCCTTTTACGCTCCCACTTCTCCCCATCTCTTTTTATCATGGCAGTAAGGAAAAAAAAAATATAAACGTTCAACAGCGGCACGCCATTCTCCCACCAACCCGCTTTTTGAGGTGGAGTTCACTAACATCCGTGGACTCCATGCAAACCTCAACGCCGTCCACCAACATCTTGAGACCGCGCGGCCGGCCATGCTTTTCCTAACGGAGACACAAATACGCCGCCCTGCCGACACGACATATCTTCTCTACCCCGGCTACGTGCTTGAGGAGCGCTTCCTCGCCAAGGCTGGAGTGTGTCTTTTCGTCAGGGCGGATGTTTGTTGTCGCCGATTACGCTGCCTTGAAGACCCATCCTTCTCCACTATATGGCTACACGTGGATACTGGCTCCTCGAGCCGAATCTATGTGTGCCTATATCGATCCCATTCTGGAGACTACGAGACAACTAAGCTCTTCGAACATCTCAGTCAGGCAGTGGATAAAGCGCAGGAACAGTTCCCGACCGCCGAACTGGTGTTTCTGGGAGACTTTAACGCCCACCATGAGTCCTGGTTGGGATCTTCCAGAACTGACCACGCGGGTCGGACTGTCCACGCATTCGCTCTCACGCATGACCTCACCCAGTTGGTACTCCAGCCCACCAGGATACCAGACATACTGAGTCAAGCGCCTTCCTTGCTGGACCTTCTGCTGACGAGTCACCCAGAGCAGTACAGTGTATCGGTGCTCGCCCCTCTGGGATCCTCCGATCACTGCCTGGTGTCCACCACTGTGCCTCTTGTTGCCCCCCCACGAGCAGTGGTAGCAAAAAGACGCTTATGGCACTACTCGTCTGCAGACTGGGATGGAATGCGGGACTACTTCGCATCTATCCCGTGGGCACAACGCTGCTTTAAATACAGTGATCTGTCGCAATGTGCGGCCGCTGTGGCCGGCGAGATCACTGTCGGAATGGAATACTACATTCCCTACAGTGAGGTCGCCGGCGCAACGACCCGTCGTTGGTTCAATCGCGAATGCGCCCATGCTGTTGCCCTAAAGCAATCAGCCTACCGCGCATGGACCAGGGCCCGCGCTCACGGCCACCCCGACGTGGATCGACTAAAAGCAGCGTTCAACAAAGCCACTAGGGAATGCAAGAAGGCTTACATCACAGCGGATGCCCAGCGCATCGCGCGGCTTGGCCACGAACTCGTCGCATACCCTACGGGTAGCCGAAAGTTCTGGCGATTGGCTAAAGCCGTGCAGTCCAACTTCTGCCAGCCCTCGCTACCACCGCTTAAATATCCCGACGGATCACTTGCCCATCAGCCGCAGGAGAAAGCGAAACTGCTTGTAGATCTCTTTGCGGCTAACTCCCGAGTCGAAGACCGCGGCATGCACCCACCTACCATTCCGGCCTGCGATGCAACAATGCGGGATATTCGCATCCGGCTGAGTGATGTCCGCTCAGAGCTTCGGTCTCTCGACGTTCGGAAAGCCAGTGGACCCGACGGTATCCCAGCGGTGGTTCTTAAGAACTGTGCACCAGAGTTGTCTCCGGTTTTGACGCGCCTGTATCGCCTGTCATATTCCTCGGGAACTGTTCCGGAGGCCTGGAGGGAGGCGAATGTTCAGCCCATTCCCAAAAAAGGCGACCGCTCCAACCCGGCCAACTACCGCCCAATAGCTGTCACCTCCATTATCTGCAAAGTGTTCGAACGGATCATAAACAAGCAATTGGTCCACTACCTGGAGGATCACACCCTACTTAACGATCGTCAATATGGTTTTAGGCCGAACCGATCCACGGGTGATCTTCTAGCGTATGTCACACACCTTTGGGGTGAGGCTATTGACAGGCACGGGGAATCTTTGGCTATTAGCCTCGACATGGCCAAGGCCTTTGATAGGGTTTGGCACCGTTCGCTTCTCTCCAAGCTACCGGCATTTGGCTTGCCCCCCAAACTCTGCAACTGGGTTGCCGGATTCCTTTTTTTTTTTTTTTTTTTTACGTGTGGAAACCCCCTCGGGCCGTCACCCCGCCGGGGTTTGCGGCGGGGCGGTGTGTCGGAATCGAACCGACTAAAACCACACGGTGTGCCAACTCTGCGCCTGAGAAGGGAGGGGTCCGGGAATCGCAGATATTACACGACCGGACGCCTCCCAGCGCCTGCCCGCACTGAAGCGGGCACCGTCTGCTGTTAAAATCTCGATTTAGGCGACGCACGGCACACGCGTACGTCGCCCCCTCGCGGTTGGCCTGTAATGCGGATGGAGGGGAAAACCCATCCCGTCCATCCGCGGCCACACTCAGGGCGGCATGAGGCGCTGATAGGCGCGCCTCCGCCGCCCCGTGCGCCGGCGGCGGATCGGGTCCGAGTGGATATCGTCCTCTCGGGCCTTCTCCGCCGCCTCCTTCTGCGAAATTACTTCTTCGCAGAAGGTCGCGACCGCGGTAAAACTGCTGTCGCTACCGGCCATGGAGCGTATGATGGCCGGTAGCGACAGATCTCCTCCGATGACTGCAGTGAGGGCCCGGCGCTGCTCCGCCCAGGCGGGGCAGAACTCCAGCGTATGCTGGGCCGAGTCCTCACTGCAGTCGCAGTGGTGGCAGGCGGGACTCAATTCCCTCCTAGCGACCGAGTGCAGGTACTTTCCGAAGCAACCGTGCCCGGAAAGCACCTGCGTCAGCCGGAAGGAAAGGGTCCCGTGCTGCCGCCCTGCCCACTCGAGGATGACCGGCTGGAGCGCCTCCACGGTGGCAAAGCCAGCGCGTGGAGCCTCCAGCCGGGACGACCAACGAGCCATCGTGGCTCGGCGAGCGGCTTCACGCCAATCGCGTACCTCTTCGGGCGGAGGACGATACCCGTTCTCCGCCCGATATTCAGCCGCTCGCCGATAAACTTCGGCGAGCACTTTCGCCTCCAAATCCCACGGGGGTGTTCCGGCCAAGGCGCACGCCGCCTCCGTCGACACGGTGCGGTATCCGCGTATGGCTCTGACCGCCAATACCCTCTGAGGCCGCCAGAGGCGTGCCTTATTCTGGGCGGTCAGAGCCGGGACCCACACCGGTGACCCGTATAGGGCCATCGACCGGACCACCCCCGTGAAGAGGTTCCTTGTAGCGACGCTGGCTCCACCCAAGTTGGGCAAAAGGCGCCCAAGGGCGGAGGCAGCGCCGACCAGCTTCGGAGACAATTGTCGGAAGTGCTCGTCGAAGAGCCACCTACCGTCGAGGATCAGGCCCAGATACCTCATCTGGGCCCGAACCGGTACGAGGACCGAGTTGACTTCGATGGAGGCGCCGGGGGGTGGACCACGACGGGGCCCATGAAATAATAGGGCCTCCGTCTTATCCAGGGCCACCCGCAAGCCCAGCGCCTCGATGCGCCCAACCACCAGAGAAACACCCCTGGTGGCCAGGCGCGCCGCCTCTTGGAAATTGGCCCCCCGAGCTGTGACCAAAGTGTCATCGGCGTAACAAATTACGCCCAGCCCGGGGGGCAGACGACTTCGAAGGACCCAGTCGTACCCCACGTTCCACAGGAGTGGTCCGAGGACAGACCCCTGTGGAACGCCGCACGACATGGGTCGCCGTCTCAAGACGCCATCTCGGTCCTCGTACACGACGGTACGCTCCTCCAAATAGTCTGCCACCAGCCGCCTCAGGTACTCTGGCACCCCGTGGTAGTGGAGTGCTTCCCTGATGCAGCTGAATGGCAGACTATTAAAGGCGTTGGCGATGTCCAAGGACACCGCCAACACCACGCCGCCACAGCCAACCGCCTCTTCGGTGACGGCCCTAAGGCGCATCACGGCATCGACCGTCGAACGCCCCTCTCGGAACCCGAATTGGGCGTCCGACAGGTCGGGCCCCACCTCGCTGAGATGCTGGACGATGCGGGCAGAGAGAATCCTCTCGAACAATTTGCCCGCCTCGTCCAGCAACACGATGGGCCTATAGGCCGCGACCGAATCGGCTGGCCGTTCCGGCTTCTGCAGTAGGACCAGCTTCCCGCATTTCCAGCACTCAGGGAAGCGTCCGGACGCCAGGCTGGCGTCCAAAACCTCCCTGAGGCGGTCCGACATATGGTCGAGGGCTCGGGCCATCACTCGGGGTGGTACCCCGTCCGGCCCGGGGGCGGTGTTCTTGGAACGGATCCGCAGAACAGCCGCCCCAACCTCCGATTCCCTAACGGGCGGAATATCATCCTCTCTGCCCCCGTCGTCTCTGGCCACTGAATAGGCCATCGACGGGGGCGTGTGCTCCGCCCGCTGCGGGAAAAGGCCCTCGACCACTTGCTGCAGGAAGCTGGGCTGGAGAGTCTCGGTAAGGGGGGGGCCCGCCGTGCGGAGCTTCTGACGCACCGCACGATATGGGCGACCCCAGGGGTCACGATCGAGACTCTCCAGCATCTCCTTTCTCCTTTCCTCTTTGGCGCGGCAAATGGCCAGCTTCAGAGTCCTCCGCGCTTCGCGGTACTCCTCATGAAGCCGGCCCTCCTCACCGTCTACGCGGTGGCGTCGCCGCCGGCAGCGGGTGTAGGACCTCCGGGCACGAGTACAGGCCGCACGGAGGTCCGCCAACTCCTGGGACCACCAGTAGACCCCGTTCCGTGGAGGCCGACAACCCCGAACGCGGGGCATGGCCGCATCGCAGACCTGCGTAATCGCAATGCGAAAGCGGCCAGCCCCCATGTCGACCTCCTCGGCCGGGGCCCGCGGTGACAGCCAAGACTGAACTATGGCCGCCTCCTCTAGCAGGTCCCTGTCGAGTTTGGCAACTGCCCACCGCGGAAAGCGGGAGGTATGCCGCGCCACGTGACCCCTACTGGGGCCCTGGGACCGGGAGAGCTCGAATCGGATATACAAATGGTCCGAGAGCGTCTCAACCTCATCCAGGACACACCAGTTCCTTACTCGTGCGGCAACAGCAGGGGTAGCGAACGAAAGGTCCACTATCGACCCCCCCTGCTGTCGCACGCACGTGTTGGTGGCGCCTCTGTTCAGCAAACAGAGGCCCACCGAAGCCGCCCACTCCACCACGGCATCGCCCCTGGCGTCCGTCGCTGGGGAACCCCACGCAATGGATTTTGCGTTGAAGTCCCCCAGCACGAGGACGTGCCCAGACGCTAGTCGCCGCATCGAGGTCTCCAAGTTGTTAAGGAAGACCTCGAAGTCGCTCAAACTCCGGTTGGGGGAGAAGTAAACACCGTAAACAGTTATTCCCCCCCACTCGGCGGCCACATATCCAGAGCCCTTGTCTCTAAGCGACAAGGGCGGGGAACGAGCCGCCGAGGAGCCGACGACTGCCACGGAGCCGTCCCGGTCACCCATCCAGTTTGGACGGGGAGGGACGTAATAGGGCTCCGCGACTACGGCAACACCTATCGACCACTGCGCCATGGTTTGCAGGAAGAGATCCTGCGCCGCGGCGCAGTGGTTAAGGTTCGTCTGGACAAGGAGGTTGGAGACTTGATCCATTTACTGGATCGTCTCTACAACCTCCTCCATGGGCGACGACGTGGTCGCACGAACGACGTCGGAGGCAGCCTGGGTCGACAGGCTAGCCCCCGACGTCTGCCGAGAAGCTCGGGGAGGCTTGCAGCCCCCCTGCCCCATCTGGTGATTGGCGGGCTTGTTGCCCGCCGCACACACGGGGCAGTGGGGGGCGGCAGAGCATTCTGCCGCCTTGTGCCCCGGTCGACCGCAGCGGAAGCAAAGTCCGCTGCAGTCAAAGCAGCTTTGGCACTTGGTGCGAGTGTGTCCCGCAGCGAGGCATTTAAAACACCTCATCGGTCTCGCCGCCAGGACTGTGATCCTGGCGCTCACGAAACCGATGAGGATCCTGCCTGCATCGGCCAAAATTTTGGCCGACGCCACGGGACAGCTGACCCACACCGCACCAAGGCCTCCCGGACCGGGGCGGATGGTGCCGACCCTGACGCTGTCCGCACCGCAACCCGCCTTCTCACTGATTACGGCGCGGACGTCGTCGGTCGTGACCGAGTCGTCCAGGCCCGAAATGCGCAGCTCTGCGCACTTTGTGGGCCTGGCGATCCTCACACCATCCGTGGCTGCGAAGACGTCCCTCAACTTCTCGGCAACGGTGTCCGCCTTTTTTGCGCCATCGGCCCCAGGGAATTCGAGAACTCGAGCTCCCGTTTGGGCCTTGCGCAGGCGGACACCGGCCGTTTCAAAATCTCCGGCGAGACTGTCCCGGGCCTTCTTGAAGAAGGCCGCGTAGGACAGCCCGCCGGATGTCGCCTCCGGTGACAGGGTCACCACTACAGCCGCGGTTTTCGGCGGCTGCAGTTTCCGCGGCTTGTGGCTCTTTGGGGTGGCCCCAGCCACCGGAGGCGCCTGCGGGCCAGAGGCTGCCTGTCGGGCAGCCTTTCTGGCCCGCTTTCTCGCCTTCTTCGATTTTGCCCCTCCGACTACCTGCCAACCCTCATTGGAGGGGGCAGATGTAGAGGGGCCAGGCAGAGGTGTTGGAGTGGGGGGCATAGGTCTTGCAGCTTTTGCTGCCGCCCTCGGCCCCGTCCTCGGCGCAGCCGTCTTGACCGGAGCCGGAGCCCTGGCCACCAGCCCTCGAGCAGCCGCAGGGGCCGGCGCTGTTCTCGTCGTCGACGCGTAAGACACGCGACCCCCCACCACAGGGAGAGGGGTCGGCATCGACGACGCGGCCGTCCGCTTTGGTGTTGCAAGCGGCGGCCGCATGATAGGGGCCGCAGGCAGCCTCGCCTCCAGGCCGGCCGTACGACCCTCTATCATTCGCCAGCACGCGTCGAGGATGGCAGCCAGCTGGGCGTCCGTAATCCCAGTGCCGGCAGGGGACGGCCGCGGCGCAGATGGGGCCTGCTGGGCGTCAGTTATCCCGGTGCCGGCAGGGGATGGCCGCGATGTAGACGGGGCCCGCTGGGGCGTAGACGCGGCCCGCTGGGATGAAGACGGGGCCGGGGCCCCCCGCTCCGCTTGGAACTGGGCGAACTGAGCGGAGAGCTCAGCGACCTGCCCCGCCAGACGGTCGTTGGCCGATTGAAGGCGACCCACGTCCCCAATGAGGGTGTCCACGACCCCCGCCAAAGCGGAAGAGGAGTCCTTAAGGGCCCTTACGAAGGAACCCTTAAGGTTTGTGGACTTGGTAGCCACCTTGTGGATGATGGCCACCGCCGCGTCCGCTCTCTCCTGCAGGGTTGCCGGATTCCTGCACCAACGTCGCATCAGAGTACTTTGTGACGGCGCGGCCTCCGACGTTCAGTCGATTAACGCAGGAGTACCGCAGGGTTCCGTCCTGTCGCCCACGCTGTTTCTTCTGCATATCAATGACATGTTAGACCTTGGCAACATTCATTGCTATGCAGACGACAGCACAGTTCATGGACGATATTTTGGGCGCCCTGCGGCAAAGCCGGTAGATGTAGAGGAAAAACGACAGGAGGTTGTCGCTGAGCTCGACCATGTTCTAGGCCGCATTTCACAATGGGGCTGCGAGAATCTGGTCGAGTTTAGCGCCAAGAAAACACAGGTGTGCGCGTTCTCTGCCAAAAGGTCTCCATTCCTTCCCCTTCCGACTTTTCAGAACACTCAACTACATTTACAAGGCAGGCTCGATGTCCTGGGCATGGCCATCTGCTGCGACCTCAACCCGCGCGAGTATGTTGAGAGCGTCACTAAGGCGGCCTCGCGGAAGTTAGGTGTTCTCAACAAGGTGAAACGGTTTTTCTCGCCCGGGCATCTGTGTCTCCTTTATAAGACTCAGGTTCGCTCGTGCGTGGAGTACTGTTCACACCTTTGCGATGGAGCCGCGCAGTATTTGTTTGACGCTCTCGACCGGTTGCAACGGCGAGCAATTCGCATTGTTGGCAGTCCCGAAGCCTCCGAGTCCCTTGAACCCCTGCAAATGCGTAGAGAAATCGCCTCTATGGCAGTCCTCTATCGTCTATATCATGGGGAGTGTTCTGAAGAGCTCTTCCAACTGGTCCCCCCTTCTCCCTTTCTCTACAGGACGACACGTGCTGGCCTCCGAAGTCACCGCTTCAGGGTGGAAGACATACACTCTCGCACTCATCGATTTGGCTCTTCCTTCCTGTGCCGAGCGGTTAAGACCTGGAACTCACTACCAGCGCACGTGTTTCCGTCCCACTATGATCCCGGGTCCTTTAAGAGGGGCGTGAAAAAGCACCTCACTAGGCCGCCATAGTTCTGGTCACCATGCTGCACTGTCCTTGTTTGCATTGAGGATGGTGACCACCACTCTTGGATTCTGCTGGTGCTTTCCATCAGGCAGGGCAGAGTCATTTTGGTAGCTCAGGTATAAAAAAAAAAAAAAAAAAAAAAAAATTTACTTTCAGAAAAAAGTAAAATCAAAATCAGTTAAAATATAAGTGTTTTTTGCTATTCTTGTGTTGAACGTTTAAAAGGTGCGACGTAAAACTTGACAGGTCGTACTAACCTTAGACGTCGTCTAAATACATGTAGGGGAGAGGTTGCGATTGAAATTCGCGTTCTGCTTAATAAACTTCTTTATTTCTACTTTAAAACACATCGTGGTACATTTTAACATCGTTCATCTCGAGTAAGTATGGCGTCGACCGAAAAGAATGGAAAAAATATGAATGTCACAATCAGTCAATATGATCTTAATTATTAGGTAATGGATATTCAACTTTCAGTATTTTCGAGTTGATTTTTCTATAATCCACACAAACTCGTGCACTGCCATCCTTCTTATTTACCAATACTATTGAACTTGAATACTCGGAGTAGCTGGGTAGGTATTACATCTTTGGACAACCACTTATCAATCTGCTGCTTTACTAATCCCTATTCAGTTACTGCCAGCCTTCTTGGTCGCTGTGCCATCGTTTGTGGTCGGTATATTATCTTTCAACTCTATTCTTAACTTAATTGGTGCATTCTTAGTCTTGAGAGACTTATTGTTATCAATAATATCTTGCACTATAAAACAATTCACTGTACAATCACATATTTTCACATATATTACACTTTTATTTAATATCGGAACACATTGTTTACATTTGATACCTTTTGAGACTGTTGACACTAACAGCTATCACTTTGACAAGTGTTGCCTTGAACGAAAATTAAACGACGATCGAGTACCGCGCGACAGTTTGCCATATATTAACAAAAAGAAAGAAGAGTACCGCGCGCTTATCGCCGCTTTCGCTTCCGGGTGCTGCCATGCCACCGATGCTGTCTCGACTTTGCGATGCCGCCATCTTGCATTTCTTACTAATATGCCCAAATTCGTTACATCTGAAACATTTGGCTCCACGTGAACACAAATTCGCCAAATGACTTGCGTCTTCCCATTAGTAGCAACGCAGATGATTTTGCCTGAGAGACTTTGGCTTTTCGAACTTGGTATCAAGCAATTTGCTATCTTTTCGAGTTTTTTGCTTGAACTTTTCCCGCAGTACCGAATAGTTGTCACACCATAAAACATCAGTTTGTTAGACTTGTAATCTTGAATCCCTCGGTAATCAGGTAACTTACTCCTTTTGCCTAATTCCTTCATAACCAACATTTATTAATTTTATTGAATTGGGGGCAAACGAGCAGACGTATCGCCTGATGGTAATATGTCTCATTAGACTGCTTCCTCCTTTTACTCATAATCTGTGTTTCCTTTTACGGTCTCTGGGAATTCTTTATATCTCGCGTGTAGAATCAAAGCGGAGATTCCGCCAATGTCAAGTCTTCACTTGTTTATAAGTCCTAAATGATTTTTTCCGTCCGCCATAGATAGAGCCATAGATCAGCCGTGCCGAACAGACAACGCCGCGCAATAATAAGTTTTTATTGCGAACTCCATCGAAATATTTCCGCATTGTCTTCTAAGACCTGTGCCCATTTTAACGAGCTTTAAGTCATGTCATCTTCGTTAAATCGTGGTATAGTATCCATCGTGAAGAAAGGATTGCATTTTTTGTCTTTGCTTTCCGCAATTATGGCGGTTACCGTCGTGTGCGCCGTTGAATATTTTCTTCGAAATTATCTCCGAACTTTACGAAACCCCTTTGCACTCAAATATCCTGGACGAGAAAATTTGTGTGGAAGAAGTTTCGATTGAAGTTCGCGTACACAATAAACTTTTTTATTTCTATTTTAGAAGACACCGTGGTACATCGATATATCGTTCGTCTCGAATAAGTATGGCGTCGACCAAAAATAATTTAAAAAAATATGAGTGATTGATTGATCATGTTTTAAAAAAGCCCTGGTACACGTAACAATAAAGGTCCCTTGTTACACGATACTATTTTAGAGTAAATAACAAATGGGTCAAAATATTTTTAATTTTATTTTTAATAGCGTAAAACTTTAGTTTTTTTCATATTAATTTTTTTTTGCTATGCAGTTATAGTTATTTTATTGTATACTAGCCTTTGCAGCGGCTTTTTTAATGAATATACTATATTTGTGGCAAATAATATATCAAAGTGCCAAAAAATTAAACAAGAGCGTTACTTTTTTACAATTTTTTTTTATTAAAATAGTACAGTGAGATTCTTTAATATGTAGGTTTTGAACTCTTACGCTTATATTAGCATCTTATAAAGTTAAATCACAGAAATACTTACTTTCATAGAATATTTTTATATTAATTTAGATTACTGCGTTACCAAAGTCTAACGTTTTACGTCGCAAATCTGATCTTCCGATGTGTGGTTTGCGAATACATTGCCGATTCGCTTCAGAGCATGCCCTAGCATTCTTATAGATAATCGTATGTGTATCCGAGGATGCATCCGTGTTACTTACGGGGAATGCCCTAATATTAGACATGTTTCTAATCGTTTTACTTTTCATTTTTATTTGAACGAGGAGGTGTATAATTTGGCTTAAGTTTTATGGCAGGTTGCCACCTGACGCCAGGACTGTCGTTCTGCTACAGATCGTGAATGCCACTGGTGCTTCATTTAGACTCATCCGCTGCCATCTCTTCTGTGTTTCTAGTCCAGAGCACTATTGTCAGCCTCGCCTCCGAATATGTCAGAGAAACCCGGAACAGTGGTTTAATAAGGGAGTTTCCATTTCTGACCTGTTGGTCGGCGGAAGCTATTTTATATCACTCCTACCCTCCTAATACCTCTACAATGGCACCAGGCTGCCTTTCCACCGTTCGCCACTTTTAGACGCGTTCCCTAGGAGTGAGGCTAGAGTGGCGCTAGCTCAATAAACTTACTTATTTATGGTCCAATCAAAAGGCTTGAACTTAATGATATAAAGGTTGGGTTACTCCAAGAACTTGACCTTCAAATATGTTATCGGTCTACTTGTATATTTAGTACAAAAACGGAATACCGGCCATAAATATGTAATTTAAATAACAGAATGTTACCTGTACTTATACGGTATATTAATATACGCTGTTATTTCTCATACATAAATTTCATATATTTTTTTTACTGATTTTATTGCTTTTAGTTGACAAGCATTACTTTTTTCCGGCTCGATGATTTTGATGAGCACATTATTAATTATTTCAATTAAATATATTTAGTTATGTCTGCATAGAAATAGTATATGGTATTATTCAAATAAACAGACGCATTTTTCATTTTAGAAAATTAATTCTAAAATTAAATCGTGGATAGAAATGTATTCCATGGAATCTCATCAAAGTCTTTCATTGCGATGAATTCATTAAAACGTCACAATAATTTGGCGTTAATTTCGGCGATTTCCCTTTAAATTTGTAAAACACGAGTTTAATTAAGAAGTGAACTGCGTAAGACAAGGGGGCGGTTACGGTAAGGCCTCTTTGTTCCCTCACGATAACAATACTGTCACATTATACACAATCAAAACTAATTGCTCCAATGATTAGCTTTTATGCTAGTAGTAACAGTAGAAAAATAAACGTAGTAAAAAGTTATAGTAATAAGTAAATAAACTGTAATTGAAAGAAACGACTGCAAAGTCAAGTCCAAAATACACCAACAGTTCAAAAAAACGTATATAAGTACGTTTTTTTGGTTAACTTGTGTGTCGATTTTTACTTTGTATTAGACAGTGTAACAACGAACTCATAATTAATGTTTCGACTCATCTATGTTTAAAAAAATATTATAATGTCAGGCTCAAATTAATAAAGAAGCACACTACTCAAAAAGTTGTTACAAGACTATCATAAAGGTCCTGTCAGTACGACTTATATGCCACTTAAGACTATTTTCCTTGAGGCTTTAATCAGCACCCAGATAGTAGGTATCGTTCCAAATCATATATACTAACATACAAAGATTTATCTCGACTCAAGAATTAGAGAGAGAATAGAATTAACTTCCAAGATCCCTTTGCATTATTTAGTTTGTTAACTACAAGCAAAGCTAACAAAAGCGTGGCAAAACGATATGGTGAACGAGACGATACAAGAACCTGAATCTTTTATAACCGACTGCTCAGAAGTAACTGAAATTGTTTGTACAATATACTTATAACTGGCAGTCAGGTCAGACGTCAAAACCACAAAGGAGGAACGAACGGAGATATTTACCATAATTTATTCTACACCGAGCTCCAATACCAATGTTCGATCCTTCACTATCAAATATCTCGTGACTAGGGATTCAAAATAGAATAAACGTCATCTGGTAGGATTTATGCTGTCAATGTATAGTCGTTGATATGATCGTTTAACTCTTTGCATTTCTTGATGAATAAACTTAAGAATTTTCTTTTTTGTAGTATAAAATTTTTGTTTACTTCACTGTAGAGAAAATGTAGATAAAAAATTATTAATGTTTAGAAAAGCAACTGGACTGAAAAAGACGAGGAATCCTAGTGTTGGAGCTAGAGATCAAATCCTGTACGTGTATATTAATTCGAAATAATGAATAAAATTAATATAAAATCCAAAGATTTTTCTATCAATAAAATATGTGCACTTACTTGGTGTAATCTTCTCCGGTTCCAGGAAACTATCCGATTCAGGTTCACTCATGTCTCCGTTCAGGTACCGTTGTTCCATTTCTATGAAATGTCCCATTGTCACTATTGTTATTGAAAAGTATACCTGGAACAAAAATCAATGTTGACTGCTAAACATAGGTTTATTACTGATTGCTATCGACAAAATTTTGTAGTCTATATAAGGCTATGATCTCAGAGCCAAGTTTTATCTAGAGTCGTTCTGCTGTTATGGTACGCTTAGCCAACAAACATTTATTCTCAGCTGCCTCTGTGAGGCAGTGGTAGTGGTGGGTTCGATTCCCGGGTCGAATCAAATGTTTGTATGGTCTGCAAATATTTGTTTCGGAGTTTGGGTGTTTTCTATGTATAATTTGTATGTATTTACAAAAAAAAGTATATATGTATTTATATCAGTTGTCTAATACCCATAACACAAGCTCTGCTTAGCTTGAGCCCAGTTGTGTGTAAGAATGTCCGAAATATTTATTATTATATTTACCGGAACCGGAAAACCGGTGTGAAATAGCGCTTGCGCTGTGTTTCACCGAGTGAGTGAGGATACCGGAGGCCCATACCTCAACCCCTCCCTCATTCCCCCTCCCCATCCCCCAAAGGTCGGCAACGCACTTGTGACACCTCTGGTGCTGCGGGTGTCCATGGGCGGCGGTAATTGCTTACCATCAGGTGATACGCCTGCTCGTTTGCCACCTATTACATAAAAAAAAAATTCAAACTTTCAATTTTATAGTAGTAAGAAAAGTTTATGTATGAACGGTAATTAATACTGGTCACATTTTTTCTGAAAATGAGATCAGACTAAAATATTTTACAGAACCTGTACATTGCGTGGGACAAAATCTTTGTACTCTTTTTACACAAAAACACGCGAACGAAGTAGTATGAAATTTGGCACAGGTAAACTTTATATGGAGGAGATATATAGACTGCCAAAAAAATAAAAAACAAATAAATACTGGGCGAATTTCGACAACCGGGTGACAACTAGTAAGTTATTTTTACGTAATTTTATACAAATTAAAAACCAACAGATCTGTCCTAATGTTAGCTTTGTAAATCTATTCCCAATTTTGTTCTACAACTAATTATTTTTTTAATTTAATAGTAATACTTATTGACCTGCTTATTATAAGGATTGACTACAAATAAACGAGAAATTAACTTTATAAAGGATGGCTCAACTACCAAATCTAAAAGCAAGCCATTCTCAATCCTAGGTACTGCACCTGACTGGACTATTTTGATGGATACGTATGATAAGCACTATAAAATCCCAGAGGATGTTGGTGTTTCGTCATCCAGACCGGACATATTCCTTTTCTCTAGACAAATTAAACACATAATATTAGTAGAGCTTACTGTTCCGTGGGAAACTAATATTCCTAAAGACCATAGAATAAAATTAAATAAATATTACGATCTAACAACTGAACTTAACAAAAATGGCTATGTGGTTAATTTATACGCGGTAGAAGTGGGAGCGAGAGGTATACCAGCTAAATCTCTCTATAACCTTTTGAAAGACCTTGGCCTGTCGAGATCTGCAGTAAGTTCTATTTTAAAACGAGTATCCAAGGCTGCACTAACAGGTTCCTACCAAATTTGGCTAGGTAGGGCGGGAAACTCGAGCAGTGAAGGTGACCGTTGATGCGTATCTTAAAGGGGGCCTCCTTAAACCTACACCTAGGTCGTAAGTCCTGGGAACTGCTTTGAGTTTCTCCCTCTGCCACACGATGGACCCGGCACCCGCACGGTGAATCCATGGAGTGCTAAGAAGTTTGTCTCTTGTCTCTCTGTCACATCTGTTTTGCACCCTCGGCAAAAACGGTAAGCAAATTTAAAATTTCTGTTGGTAAGTGTAATATTAAATAATCTATTGAGTGTAAACTTATGGACTAACTCAGTGTAATCAACTGTGTAAGTCAAATAAGTAATTCAAAATTTTCTGTAACTTGCAGAGACTATTTCTGAATATAAATATCAAGAGCGTTATACGCTCACTCATAATCTTAAATGTTAAACGTGTTCTTCTAAAATAATATTTAGTTATTAACATTTATTTTAAGTAGGTACGCTTTATTAGTATTTATACTGAGAAGGGTTTATTTATATTTATGCTCTAAATAGATATTTGTTATGCATGGTAGACGAAATGATTATAAAAAGATCAACCTTTAAGCCGAAAAGGTTATCTTAATATAACATATAGATCAATTTACTGTAATCAAAACTCCTTCCTTCGAATAACGTTTTGCAAATATGACTATTGAATAAATGTCATAAAATTATTGTACAGCTTAGAATTCCCACTACTATAATTCAAATTAAGAGCAAGTGGAAATGAAACATGTCTTAGAATTTCAACCATCACCGGTCAATCAATTTCTGAACGTGTCTCTCGAAACACTTGACATTGGCGGAATCTCTGCGTTGACTCTACACGCGAGATTGAGTCCATAAACAACTAATAATAATAGAATTCCCACGATCACATAATGCTTAGGGTATATCCTTAGCTAGGTTGTTCTGGCTGTGTTCATGAGTTGATTTGTAGTCACCTCTTTTCTAAATCACCACGAGGTACTATTCATCTCGTGGGTGACATAGCGACTACCTAAACTAAGGGACTGCGTAAACTAAGGGAAAAAACTACCAGGACAACAACATTAGTAAGAGAAAGGCAATTTTTTAACAAACTCTATACCCTTATGACCCTATACCCGTTTGTACAGTGCTGTATTAATAGTCGGCTAAAACTTTGTTAATAAAAAGAGCCCTAGTCGATGATGATGTTCATCTCTTCTAAATTTGCACTACAAAGCTTCTACAATAAAAATGTTTTGGTAATTCGCTTGAATTATTAGTGCGAATAAATATTAGTGTAAATTTAATTTAAATAATAAATAACGGTATTAGTGTAATTGCTTCGCTGTCTATTCTCACCATGTAGCTTGGGGCACGTCTATATTCTACTACATTTGAACAATTGTAAGAATAATTTATTTTAGAATTTTGAATACGTAAGTTTTTGTATTAAAAACTTTGATCATTTAGATTTATTCTTATATAACAAATAGCGTTTAGAATAGAACTTCATTAATTCAATTTAATAAAATATGTAGCGACTTATTTAAAAGCATTTGTATCTAACGTTGCTAGTTTTTTGTAGACATACTGCGTTACCATTAGCTAACGCTTAATATTTTTTTTTCTGATAAGTTTGACAAATTTCATATTAAACAAACGAGAATACTAAGCAATCGCTTTGTAATAAATTGTTTACAATAAATATTTCACGTAAAAGAATCTCATATTCCAAGTCATACATCATAAGTGAATCACGACTAATAACATAGAAAGTAGAAGGTAGCGCACAATATGTTTTTGGACAAATTATAGGACACTGCTTTGAATTTTTTAGTAGGTTTTCTCGGGATGGGTACGTATTTATTCTTATTTTGGTAGGATATCTACAGAACAGCCGGTACTCTTCATTTTACTGAATTTATGCCTGTAGTCAACAGCAAACACAAACATACAAATAATGTATTCTATCGTTATTTATTTTTAATTAAAAGGATATACTTTCTGTTCGTCCTATTTGAAATTGAAAAAAAAATCCTACTACTAAAGATAAGAATTAATTAAAAAGAATCAAAAGTACAATTTACTATATTTCATCACGACGTAGGTGCATGGAAATAGATGATAGTTTTAAAAAACCAACTATTTCTAAATTACTACATCCACGTTTGCTTGAGCCTCTGGGTCTGAGCAGATCAGACGGTAAATAGCCGGACGGACTGACTCTGGTGCCCTGGAGGAACGGTAGGTGCCTGAACTGGGACTTTAATTGTGTCAGCACTGTTGCCGCCAGCCATCTGAGTCGTACCATCATCTCCCCGTCGGCCGCCGCGGAGGATGCTTGTTATAGGAAGAGGCAGAAATATGCGGCTTTAGAGCAGCAATATTATTTCGTGCCAGTAGCGGTAGAGACCATGGGCAGCTGGGCCGCCAACACTCTGAAGTTTGTGGGTGAACTAGGTCGTAGGCTTGCGTTGTTTAAGGTTGATTCCCGTTCCGGCTCGTTCCTGGTGCAAAGATTGACTATTGCCATTCAACGCGGCAATGCTGCTAGTTTAATGGGCACCTTTCCACCGAAAGCGATCAGGGATGGGTAAAATGACCTATAAATATTTGTACTGTCCTTTGTATCCTACTATATATATATATATATATATATATATATAATATTATAAACGCGAAAGTTTGTAAGTATGGATGTATGTATGTATGGATGTTTGTTACTCTTTCACGTAAAAACTACTGAATGGATTTGAATGAAACTTTACCACAATATAGCTTATACATCAGAATAACACATAGGCTACTATTTATAAAGATATAGCTTCGCCTCGCGGCGTTGCCCGCAGTTATCATCGTACCGCGGGTAGCACCGCGGGGTTCAGCTAGTTGTAATATATAATAAAACGATTTTTGTAAATTAAATATATGTAAGATAAAGAAGGTTTTGTAATTACTATGTATACCTACCTACATATACTTTGCCATAAATATTGTCATAAAGAAAAACATTTTTTTTTATTGTACATAACATTTATTACTAATACAGTGCGTTAGTTTAATACATTATAAAAAGTTTATTCGAAGTGGTATCTATTGGCTGCAATACAGTCATTTAAACGTTGAGACCAGTTATCAATAGCAGCATGCATTCTTTATATGGGAAATTTCTTCACTGCCATTCGTGTGGACTTCAAATTATCATAGCGTTTAAAACAAGCCTTACACTTTAAAACTGAGAGTGGATTGAACCTTACAATCCGGCGCCGATCTCATTCGTTAACAAATTTTTTCAGTGACCTCCCTTTGCGTACTGCTTGAATAGTTGTTTTGATTTTACCACCCTATTCTTTTTTAAATTATTAGTTAAGAAATGACCAGTGCATCTGTCATAGACTACAAGTCCTAAGTCATCTTTTAAAATACGCGACATGGTTCTAGGTGCCATCTTCATCTTCCGAGATGAAATCTTTTGCTTACGAACAGGATTTCATCGAATTATTTGCCTTACTGCTTTGGTCGCCTTTTTCTGGACGGTAAGATCTTTTTCTGTCACAAACAGAGATGTTTTCAATGTACTTATCAATAGCGCGGTATACGATTTTAATATGTTTATTATATTTTAGTAAGGAGGATTTTAAAAATTCTATTTGGCTCCATACCTATTTTATGTAATGCAATCACAGCGATTCGGTTCTCTTTATCACTCCATTTTAATATCACAAAAGATTTTATAATATATTGAAGCGAAAATAAGAAAACACAATGAACAATCGTATAAAAATGACAGATTCCAAATTTAAAAGTAATATCAGTCATAAAATATCGTTGTAAACGTATACAACATTGACATCACATATTTATGCTATCTAATCTGATGTGGCGACTTCTACATACAACGCAACAGTAATATGCTACAGCGCCATCTACCGCAGATACACTGAACTACACGAAGAAACTACCAATCCAGCATCGCGCAATAGAAGTGCCCGCACCGATTAACATATTATATACTACATCCCAACACCAACCATTGGGTAGCGCCAGGCATGATCACGTCGCCTGGTTGAAGGATCCTCTGTTTGAGTTGCAGGAACATGAAACATTTAGGACTCATTTTTGTCAGACCGAGTGCGAGGACATTTTGCAAAAACCATTAAGCCTAAGTTACAGTTTGTTTTGCAGTGTTATTTAATGTATACTCCAAATAATCCTCTCAAAATTGACAAGACTCGTTATCAGTACTAACTATAAAGTGCTCTTGTACGTCCCTAAGTACTCATGTCAGTAGCAGCTTATCGTAATTAGCTATATTCAAGTTATGGACAAAATTTTTAGATAAATATAAATTATTGTATATATTATATAAATATAGATTATTGTAAAAGTCGAAACTTGTAATTTATACTTTCGGTTATTGGGAGTCTACTAGATTGTTGTTAAAAATATGCTGAATTGAACATATATACATCAAATCACGCCTGATCGCCCGAAGGGGTTTGCAAAGGCATATTAAACACCCACTTTTCACCAGTGTTTTGGTCCCACGTAATACTCGTATATGATAGGCCTTGATTGGTATGGTTTGTTTGCCAGAACCTTGTTTGTCGATCAGTAGGTGCACCACTTGTAGTTAAGGTTGGCTTGGAGCTCTAAGTTGTTAGTGGAAACCCTATACACTCTGCATGTAGCTGGTGAATGTTTTTATTAGTCTACATCTTCCATTCTCAATTAAAAATATTTGAAAATAACTAAGATGTTTCGTTGACGTGAGTATAAATTGTGCCGAATAACGCATTTTTATATATATATTATTTATTACTATTATATATCCTTAATAGTCCACTAATAAATATAGACCTCTCCCTAGAATGGAGATATATATATATATAGATCATACGAACAAGTTATAAAATCTCATTATAAAATTTTTCAATCTCAAAAGTAATCTTGTTTTGTAAAGTAATAGAGTTATTTTATTTACATAAATAAATGTGGCTGACTAATAACTGTTACTTATATCAAAATTATAATGATGTTTAATAAAATAAAACATAAAATTTGGTTTAATTTACTTAAATAACAAATCTTTGCTGTTAGATATAATAAAGTGTTTATTATTTATTAAGGGATTTAAATTACATATCCAACTAATTATGGCAAATATAATTTTACAATATTCACTCTTCGAACAACGTTCGCTGTTAACATAAACTCGGTTAATTACAAGTAATTACAACCTATAGATTGTAATTAGTTAAATGTGCGGGACATGATTAGTTGTGAGATTTGTGATTTATGATGACGTCGTATTGATAAAGTACTCATTGAACTTCATAGAAAAACCACGACAAACACCAAAAAACATACATAATTATTGTAATAGTGTTTAGTATATTTAGTAATAATATTTTAATTGAGTATTTTTGTGCGATTCTTGCTTGTTTTCTTATAGATATTTTGCCGCATAAATCTTAACAAACTAATATTCAAGTATACGATATAAACGAAGTATGCAACAATTTATTAAATCAATTTCAATTGGTATCGGAACATCTTTCATCATCATCACTCAGCTGAACATTGGCGTCCGTCAACGACTTGAAAATAGATGCTTGCAAGGCAACTGTGTCCACTTCGATTTGCGATATGTCTAAGATCATTTGAATATCTAGATATTTGAAGTACCTCGCTCTGTTTCCTTGTTTATTTCTGAATTTTCGGCTTCATTGGTTTTCCGTTCTGCAAGTTTTATACTTGGAAATAATAGTAAATATATTCGCTAGATAATGCCATTTTGTATTAATGTACTTATTAAGTATTATTACTAAAAAGATACATACCATTGTGTAAATAGCAGCAGCATAGCAGCCCTTTCGAAGGCTGCGCCAGCAGCAACAAGATTGGATGATCGGCATGACTGCGACTCCTAGAAGTATAAAGGAGATTACATTACATTTATATAATATTAATCTTCTTTTAAAAAATGAGTGATGAGGTGTATACTAAGATTAGGGTAGAAGACATCGAATACTGCACCTTTGGCCTAGTGGTCAACGGTCGCCACGCCATTCCCTACTTCGCCCAGTGTTATGGGTTCAAATCCCATATGGAATAACACTTTGTGTGGTCCACAAACTGTTGTTCTAAGTCAGGGTGTTCTTTGTGTCCGTTTCATGTATATTTGTAAAGTCCCCCGCGACACAGGAATTTTACCTAGTGCGGAAGTTGTCTTGAAAAAAAAAAAAAAATAATAAAAAAAAGAATAATCATACAGACACGTAAATCCATTATATCTTCTGCATATAAAATAATTATGTTACTCGTATGACAAACTGTCTAACAAGTACAACACTATTGTTTTTATGAACTTGCAGAATTTGTAATACAAAAGATAACAGTAGATAATGTGATAATAGCCCAAATGTTGCGTTAATGAAAGTCGAATCGATAAAATCAAGGTTTATTTACTACTTGGTAATAAGTTAATTTAGACTTCAAACTAAATTCTTCTTTATTGTACATACAACTACTAAAAAGAATATACGATGTCAAAGAACTAACGATCTGTGAAATGTAACTTAAATCTTGTTTCCTTGTTCGGTTACCTTTAAATACGCGCCCTCACCTGGGAGTCGGGGCCCTTCTGAACGAGCTCTTTGAAAGTAAACAGAATTGTTATTCAAAGCCGCACTCCAGCCGAAACCCATTTTAAAATATAATAACAAGCCTTGACATAGTAATTGTTATAAGTAAAAATTGATTCGTGTTGATCCGGTCAGAATTAGAAAACTAAAATCTTATTGAATTTATTCGATACTTTGATAAAATTATTCCTTTGTCTAATCTGATTTAATATTAATGATAAAATAAGGTTCTGAAATTTCTAGGATATTACACTTTTCAATTTTAATTTTTTCGTAATTTCAATAAGAAAATGTTTCGATTTTGCAACTTTTAGTTGATACTATATCTCAGAAATATAGATGATAGAGTTTCCTTTATATTTTACGAAACACTGAAAACAAAAACACTTTTGCATGTGCGTAGCAGCCCTATTAACGCTTAATAAGGTTTGTGGTTACTTTACTGACACGCAATACTGTATTAAGTGCATTAATTGAAAGTACATTACCAATCATGCGAGTGAATGATCTATCCAGTTCAGTCAACCGTCATAATGACGATTTCGATAAAGTAATTGTGCCCATACTGCCCATACTACTTTTAATTACGTGTCGCGTGGACAAACCAATCACAAAACATATACAGCGTGAACAATATGTTATTATTAAAAGCAATATCGATACCGTATCGAATTAATAATAGCGATTGTTTGGATAAAAATACAATTAGGTTCTTGCCCCGAAAACCTTGGTGGTACAGACTGTGCCATGTCAGATAATTGATCACAGATGCCATCTGTGGAGGTAGAAGTATTTTACTTCTAATCTAGGCAGATCACATTGGTGTCCCTGTTCTAGTGACCATTTCATATTATGGAAAAGGTTTATTTAATGTTGTTTTTTTTTTTAGTTCATTGGTTTTATAATATTTAAATACAGTTTGAATTAGTCACTATACACTTATTTACACTTACTTACATTGAATAGAGAAGAAGATATATGTTTTAAAGTTACTAACGCAGTGATTCTAAAGTTTTAGGGATCCATGAGGGACGGTAGTTCTGTACCCTCAGGTGAGGTATTCATTAATGTAATACAATGCCAAACCGATCTCCGTCCACTGCTGAACGAAGATCTCCCTCGAGGAGCGCCTACGATACCGGTCTTTGGCAGTCCGCATCCATCCAAAGGCTTACATTTCATTATTTTCGTTGACTTTTTATGGTAATTACATAAAAACTTGTAATTTAAGAACGGAGAAAAATTAAATCCTCAAGCGTTGCAAACTAAGGAAAGACAAATTTAAGTGGGTGGTACCTTTTCAAAAGCTATTTACATAAATTCAACGGTGGTAAAATTAAAAACCAGGTTTCGTCAGAATTGATACTTGTTACAAAAAGGCAACTGGAGCAAATATTTATATTTTATATGTTGTTTTGTTTGTGGTGTTATAGTATAACAGCATCTCTGGATAAAAGGTGCAGCTAACTGTACATACTAGCCTTCTTCTTGAATCTCTTTATTTATTACTGACAACTAGTTTAAAATATCTAAGCGACTTCCTTTTATACTACGTAAAGATATCTCTCGTGTGATTTCATCTTGTCAATTATTAAGGTTTTATTTAAAAAGCAAATCTGTAATAGGATAAAGCAAAAACATTTACTTGAATCGAAAAAAACAAATAGAAAATATTTGATACTTTTCATATTCAATACACTCATGCAGGCGTCAATAACGGGTTATTTCATTACCACTTAATGAATTCAATGTCCATAATAAAATGCAATAAATTTAGACAACTTTAAAGAGGAAGTGATTAAACAACAATCATTATCTATAGAAACAAATGAAATTGCGGTATCTGTTTCTAATTTTTAATTAACAGCTTTTCACTAAATTCTAAGAAAGTATAGATGGTAATATCGTTAAAAATTTTGTTTGTTCCAGCTAATCTCTGGAATGGCTACACCGATTTTGACGAACGTTCACTAGCTGATACCTAATAACACAAAGTATAACTTAGGCTAATTTTTAGACTACACTTAGCCCGCGGCTTTACCCGTGGTCGTTGTTGTAAAGGTATAACAACACCCGCGGGAAGCACCGCGGAGTTCAGCTAGTGTAGAATAAATTGAACTATACAAAGGAGTTTAACACTTTTAATGAATCTTGAATCTTTTAATGTATCTGACACAATATCTACCATGATCGTGATCGTTGTTAATTAATTCTAACAATGCTAAAATAACATCAAAGTATTTAAATAAGCAAAGAGATTGTTAATTTGTAGGCCAACAAATATGTCTAATTAGAGGATTTAGAAAAGTTTCTTGAATAACTAATGTCGAATATTTTCAAGCATAGCTTTCATTCATTTAACAATTTTATCGATTCTTAAATTATGCTTTTCATTGCTATCTAATAGTGAGAGCTAAAATAATACGTCTAATACGTAAAGAAAATATATGACAAGGATACAAAACTGCCTCTGGTGTCGTACCCTACTTCAGGAAAGTTTTTTTTCAAACAAATGTCAAATAATAAATTTCCATCACTCAAACTGTGTCGCGTAAGTAACGAGACCATACCTTCATTGTCGATTCCAAAACTAGGCAAATTTCTTCTAAATAGCATGGAGAATTTAATTAGAAACTGGGTTCAGTACACAGAAATCTATAGATAACGAAACCAGCTAGAAAAACCTATAAAAATGTACCCTAATATTGCGTTACTATTACTAATCCCACCACCCGTCTACAGCTACACAAGTATCTTCTTAGTTTTTACTTACGATGCCATGTTGGTCAGACGGCTTTGTGTCAAAATTACCTACTCTTCGCAATATACAATAAGAAGTAAAAATTACCTTTACTTATTTATAAAAATCATAATCATTCGATGGCAATACAATAAATAAAACTCCTTATGAACACAGACACTAATTGTTTTATCAATTTCATTGTCAAAGAATTCACACGTCCTCGCAGTCGTACGTGACATATTTTTATGTAGTCCTCATGATCCGCCCTCTCTGGTCCCGAGATTTAATAATTATGTCACTATTATTTTAGATATATATTTACTAACTGCTAACACTGATTTAACTGCTTATAGAAATAGTTACTTGAGTATATATCAAGTACAAAGATGTTTTAATTTATTTGATATGTAATACCGAAAGTCTCAACTTATAAACACTAAAATAAAAAAGCCCAGGATATTGGATACTTTAATTAAATTAGAAATTATCTGTATTGCTTAAAGGAGCATGATTATTCTAATTATATTATCCCCCGCAACCTCATCTGCGTCTCCTTTTGCACGTAGCAGGGTGTAAATCGTGAACAAATATGGTTACAATAAAAAAGGTTATAGTGAGCCAACCTCCAAAGGTAGACAAATGTTGTTGTGATGTTTTTTTGGGTCTTTTAAAGGGGGACAATTCTTTAATTCATTTTTTGTGAAACTGCCTCGGTGGCCTAGTGGTAGCGTATGCGACTGCTAAGCATGAGGTCTCGGGTTCGATTCCCGGGTCGAACCAAATGTTTGTATGATCTGCATATATTTGTTTCGAAGTTTGGGTGTTTTCTATGTATAATATGTATGTATTTACAAAAAAAAAGTATATAAGTATTTATATCAGTTGTCTAGTACCCATAACACAAGCTCTGCTTAGCTTGGGACTAGATGGCGTTGTGTGTTAGATGTCCGAAAAATATTTAAAATATTTATTTATTTTACCGTTCACTCAAGTTCTGAAAAGGAATAATTTTTCCCCGTTTTTGTAACACATTTTATTGAAACTTCGCTCCTTTTAGTCGTAACGTGATGATATATAACCTAAGGTCTTTCTCAATAACTGAGCTATCTAACAGTGAAAAAATCAAATAGAATCAGTACTTCTTGAGAATAGCGTGTACAACCAACACTTAAGTTTTATAATTTTAGTATAGATACCATCTTGTAATTAGTTTCATTTTATTAACTATCTTGTCACTATATCTCATATAATATACATAAGTAGTCAATACTGAAGGACTAGTTCGATTGCTGACCTCTAAAATTAATGTAGAAATAATGTTTACATTACGTTATCGTCAGACTAACTTAGGCTGACTCATTCCAACAAATCTCATTTCAATTCAACAGTTTCCATTTCTTTGATATTGATTGGAACATGGAGGAATGTTTTATTTCATTCCGTCACAGCCCGAAGAGAATTTAACTGTAAATTGTCCTTGAAAGTAGCCTATTCTCAGGTGTCTGCCCTTAAAAAGCTCCTATAAGATTATGTTTTTTTATGTAACTCGACTCAAAATGACTCGACTCAGCCCGATGAAAAGCATGAATAGATGAATAGATACCAATTTGAATTTAAATCAGTAGCATTTATAGAGAATTAAGAAAGGCTTGTGTTTAATTTTGCCTTGCAAATTGTTATTGCAGGTAGAAAGCAACATACTGTAATTTCGCAAAACCAATTTATTCACTCCCCGTTATTTATTTGCAACGACTGTTTGCAAGGACTGAAAGTAATATCTAATATACCTATGACATAGACCTATGATATATTAGACGTTTAATCTCAACCCACCCGTTACTATCATCAAGACAGTTTAGAGAATTTATCACTGTACTTGGATCGTCATAAATTTTTAGTTCATTTTGACTGCCGCGGTGGCGGCGTGGACTACTGTGCTTGAGGTCTCGAGTTTGATTCCCGGTTCGGACTAATTGTTTGTATGATCTACAAATATTTGTTTCGGAATTTTGGGTGTTTCCTGTATATTATACACTCATTTGCAAAAAAACGGGCGGTTTCGATTTACTTCCTGGCTGAAAAAAATAAAATACCAAAAAGGTTTTAATCATTTGAACATGTTACTGGCCAGTTATAAAAGTGCCATAATGTTTATAAGAGTACATTACAAATTCAAATTTCTGACTGAGCCTGGTTTTCAAAGAAAACAACTTTTAACTACATTTTGTGGCGCGAATTCCCTATAGTTAATATCGACTCTAATTAACTTTTTGACAATTTTTATTAAATTATCTGATGTCCTTGACATTTAAAAGTATTGTTATTGCGGTTTAGCAATCTCGAAAATGGTAGATAAAGTGATAAAAGCGAGCAAAATTATTGCGCTGCTTGAAGAAGGTTGCAGCCAATGCTTCGTGGCTCAGAGGCTAAATGTGAGTCGGTCGACAGTTCAAAGGACCTGGCAGCGCTATCAAGAGACCGGTTCCGTCAAGAGAAGGCCTGGTTCTGGCAGAAAGACATGTACCTAACCACGGGATGATCGTTTTCTAGTTAGTCAAGCGTTGAGAAAAGTAAAGCTTCTTATGTGGACCTCAAGAACAGCCTCGAAGAAGTAAGAAATGTGCAAATTAGTCTATGGACGGTCAGGAGGAGGCTTCTCGCTGCTAATATACACAGTCATCGCCCGGCACGCGGCCTTAAATTACTCTGCGGACATCGAGTTGCCAGGCTTAGCTTTGCTCGAAATTGTGTGTCATGGACTCATGAAGACTGGGATAGGATATTGTTCTCCGATGAAGCCAGGATATCTCTGCATGGTGAAGACCGACGTCGGCGAGTGCTATGTAGACGAGGAGAACGCTTTGCAGAGGCATGTTTTGAAGAAATCACACTTTATGGAGAGGGCTCTGTTATGTTTTGGGCAGGAATAAATTCCATGGATCGTACGGTGTTAGTCTTCATCGAAAACGGTACACTGACTGGACACCGATACATAACGGAAGTTCTAATTCTTTATGCACAACCCGCTTTAACCGCTCTTGGCGAAAACTCATTTTTTATGGACGACAACGCTCGCGCCCACTGGTCTGGCGATGTGGAAGCATATATGCTAGAAGTCGGAATTCGTTGTTTGGACTGGCCAGCTAGAAGTCCGGACCTCAATCCCATAGAGCATGTCTGGGACGTTCTGAAGCGACGAGTGAGATCAGTGCAGCCGGCTCCGCAGACCATCAGAGAGCTAAAGAATGTGATTACCGCGGAGTGGGAACGTATTCCCCAAGAAACCATAAAAGATATACTCGCTAGCATGCCCAGACGAATGTAAGCCGTGATTTCAGCAAGAGGGGGTCACACTCAATACTAAACTTTTATCTACTTTTAATGTATTCAAGAAAAACAAAGAAATTAACGCGTTTCATTTTTATTTAGCGAGCAGGTACAATAATAGTGTTTTGAGCTTAAACATTATTTCTCAATAATTGATCAAAATGTTATGATAAAACTGATGATACCTATTCCTGCCTAATTAATTTATGAAATTCTGAGGATAACAATACCTAAAATTGTCAAACTCTTTTGCAAAAAAAACGGGCACTTAAGCAAAGAACTATTTTATAGTTACTATTAGTTTAGTAACTATAAAATAGTTCTTTGCTTAAGTGCCCGTTTTTTTGCAAAAGAGTGTATGTATGTGTTTACAAAAAAAAAGTATATATGTATTTAAATCAGTTTTCTGGTAGTTATAGCACAAGCTCTGCTTGGCTTGGAACTAGATTGCGTTGTGTGTTGGATGTCTGTAATATTTATTTATGTTCCCAGCTGTCGAAATAATCTCTTTATGCCTTTTGCGTAGCACAAATAAATGGGCACAATTTAGATTACCTACGCGAAAGAATTTTCATCCCCATCATCTAGATGATTGGCAGTCCACAACTGTGCGCTTTTCCCGAAACTTTCTGCTTCGCACAACAAAACTGTGGTATTCGCGGGCCAATACGACCTTCAAACCTTCAAGAAAAGAGCGTACTCCTCCTTAAAAGGCCGGCACCGCACTTGTGACGCCTCTGGGGTCCATGGGCGGTGGTAATCGCCTACCATCAAGCGCTACGTATGCTCGTTTGCCCTCTGAAAAAAAACAACCAATCTGCAGAGTTGCGATTACGTTTTGTGATCAACGCGCAAAAAATAATAGCCAGTAGGAGTAATCTATATGATATCAACTAGTAGTTGAAATTAAATAGTAACAATTTAGAGCTGTTCCACATGAGTTAATAACGTTTTATATATATCATGTTAAAACGGAATGTAAGGTCGATGATTTTATAAAAAAGTACTACAGTATTAATTAATGAGTACATGTCTTAGTTACTGTTGATTAAACCGACACTTTGATGAAAGTTACAATAGTCGTAGTTACTACTAAAGAAAATAAGATAATAACAAGCTCTCTAATACGTAAAGCAAATAAATTAAACGAAATTAACTCATATTACAATTGCAATGGCTTCGTTCCGAACACAGTAACGTTTCTAAAATCAAATCCTTATCCTTGAACTCGATTACATTCATTTCGATTTCGTTTTCTCGACTTGTGTTCAATTCTATCAACAACACGTGCTAGCGTCGTAGGGAAATCAATATGCAATCTAATTCAAATTGTTTGATTAAAGACAAGTCTTCTTATGTTTGCTACATTTCCTGTGATAATAAGAAAGATCAAATATTTATAAATTGTTATCGTCAAACGTATGATGATTAATATTTTTTTAAATATAATTATGATTAATACACGACCAGAAACAATATTATTGTACACTTCAACAAAATCAAAATCAATTTGGAGTGGTCTAGATGCTTCAGGTCACACAAAAGAAATTTTAATAGAATGCAAATGAGCTAAAAGGTCTCCATCCAATTACTGAGAACCGCTACCGAAGGATATCTGCAACTCAGGAGTAGCAAATGCGTAACCGCCTTTTCTCCCTATTGTTAGGGGTAGGTGGTAAGTGATTTCCTCACTCACTAAATTAGCAAAAAATAATACTTTTAAAGTTTTCAGGATAGCTATGGCATCACTCCATTCAAGTCGGCCCACATATATCCAAGTAAGATTCCCGACGGTTAGGTTGCCAAGTTTGAAAAAAAAATAGCGGAGTTGTTAAATGTTAATTAAAATCGATGCAGCGGTTCAGAGAGACAAAGTCATTTTCAAATTTATAATATGAGTGTGGATGTCTAGCAGTAAACTAATAAACTCTAAATATTAATCACACGATGACTAACTCTTACAGATTATGTAGTACAGTCATTTGGTGCTTATAAACTGGGTTACCTGGAAAGTTTTCCAAAAGTTTTCTAAATTGGTGATCATAGATTTTTCTCTTTCCGAATTTTTACTTTGCCACCTCTTATTTATGCCACTCTCGCCGCCATATTGAAAAAATGGGGCTCAAACAGTTTTTTGATAAGAACTCTGTTCTGACGCATTGACTAATGAATGAATGAAGTTCCTCAGTTCCTAGTTGCTTAAAATTTGAGCTAATTCTAACTTTATTTTAACATCTATCTATCTAAAACCATTAAACGAGCAATCCTTGTATATAAGTATATACTCTAAATCTTAGAAACGTCTTCAAAGATTTTTATGAAATTTAGTATACAGGGAGTTTTGGGGTCAATAAACCGGTCAGGCTAGGATTAATTTTTAGAAAAATTATTAAAGAAAAATATGTTTTTTTTGGTCGCGTCCATTTTAAGTTGCTCTTTAACGTGAGCTCACGTTTTGTTGCCCTAGTGACTGGGATACCCCCCCAGCCGTTAACCTCCTCGCCGGGCTTCCTTAGCTTGGGTTAGGGGTAATTTTTTATAGAGGTTTTCTTCCTCGTGACCTTCTCTACACTTCCCCTCCTTTCGAGAAGGCCCCCGCTCCCGATTTCTCGGCGTCTACGGGTTGGGCCGATCGGTTGCCGGAGTTCAGCAGTGACCGCCGCTAAATGCTCCGGTGGAACATCAGATGGCGGTCCCGTCGCCCCCATGACGTCGTCCTCCGACGTAGCCCTCGCACGTTCCCTCTGCGCAACAGAGGGGCGCGTCGAGAGACAACTCTCGGCATGTGGTTTAGGCCACTGCCTGAGGCCCTGCTCTAATGATTTTTATGGAGGTTTTCTCCTCTTGACTGGTCTCCTAACTAGGAGATAGTCCCCGCTCCCTATAAATCGGCGTCTACGGGTTGGGCCGTAGGGATGCCGGTGTTTGGCATTGTCTGTTGTCAGTTGTTCAACAGTGACAGTGGACATGTGACAGTATTGTCGTCCCTCTCGTGGTCGTTGGGCCACTCGCCCCGTGCCAAGAACCACATTAGACGCGCCAGTAACATGAGATCGCGTGTTCCACCTTCCGCGTGCAACTGCTGGTCGTTGCATTGGACGCCGTGGTTTGGTCTTTGGAAGGCAGTATCCGTCGTTGATAATAAAGATAAAACATATTATGCAAAATTAAGATATGCAAACACTAACAGACTTATTACGTTAATAAATCAGTCACTGTTAACATTTGTTAATTTGGAGGAAGCACTGTTTTTATTGAAACGTACGTCATAACTAATAAAATGAACATGAAATTATCTCACTTATCATTGATAATTTTTTTTATGGATTAGGATGCAGACGAGCAGACCTGATGATAAGTGATTACCGCCACCCATGGACACCCGAAACACCAGAGATGTCACAAGTGCGTTGCCGGCCTTTGAGGGATGTGGGGGGGTCTTATGGACCTCCGGTATCCAAGTGAGTTATCACTCGGTATTCGGCCACTCTTTTCTGTGTGGTCGTGGTATCTATCGGTCGAGCCGGCCCATTCATACCGCAGCGTGGCTCTCCGTAAAAACCTATTACATTATTGTACACAAACCAAATATTATTACATTTTTGAGACATTACGACTTGCATTTAATTTCTTGAACACACTTTTATTATTCTCTTTATCCGTTTCCTTTTTCTACACTGTGGATCAATTTCAGATTCCCACTTAGTAGCTAGCTTGGTAAAGCACACTGCTCTATGAGTATTGAACTAAGTATTGAACACCAAAAGAATTTCAATAGTGACTCGCAGCTTTTGCCATTTTATTAAGCATCTATATAATTTAACAAATGTGTATAAAAAATCACTGCTCTATCGGTTTATTCTTCAAAAATTTTTTTAGTTATTTAAATGAATATTACTTGAAGAAACAAAAATTGTAAACATATGTCTGCAAAAAAATAATAAAATTTCGATATCTCTCAATATTTCCGTATCCGTATATCTCGCTTCGAAAGTACTGTTTTCATATTTTAAAGTTTCTGCACGTTTATATAGAGCGAAGCATTTATAGAATAGATATAAATATAATTAGGAAAATATGAACACAAGAACTAAATCGTCGTCGTAAGTAATTGCCGAAGAGTATTTTCGGTTTATTCAGGGGCTGTGACGTCATTTGTTATGACACATTATGGGACCTAATATATTATTATAAATAGACACAACTAAAGTTCATTCACTGTGACATTCGGTCATAATTTTATATTTTGAGCTTAACTTTTTTTTTTGGTCTTTAAAAAGACAACTCCCATATTAGGAATAAACATCCTGTGTCGTGGGGTACTTTACAAACATACATGAAACGGACACAAAGAACATCCAGACTCGGGACAACAATTCGTGGATCACACAAAGTGTTGTAGGTACCGCGTGGGATTTGAACCCACGACACTTGGCGCAGTAGCAAGCGGCATGGCGACCGCTGACACCACTCGGCCAACCGTGCAGTCAATTAACTATTGTCTTTCAATTAGAAGAAGGTTGGTTGGAAGGATAGCTACATTAAAAGTACAAAAAAATATTGTTTTAATGATGAGGGCTGAGTCAACCATAAAACATTTGTAACGTAATTTACAAACGTGAAATAATTGTCCTGATATTTAAATGAAAGTTTGAAACTGCTTAATTCTACTAATACTAAAGACACTGTTATTTGTAACACACAAAACCAAAAACAAAAATTACATAGGCATGATATATTTAAAGATTTAATTACATTTTAAACTTACAAATGAAATCTTTAATTATAATATGCTTGACACAAAAGCCAGTCACTCGATATGATGACGTCCGGAGCAAATAAAAGCAACTTTGCCGGTTCACGAAGTTCTTTGAATGACGAGAATGCTTTGAGATCGCTACCTACCTATCCTTAAAACGCAGTGAAGATTTTTAACTTTATATAAAATTTTAGTTAAAGTGACTACTAGCTACGTATTCTGTATAATAATAATAATAGTTTGAACTGAAAAATCTTATATTTGTATGTTCTAACTAATAATATTTTTTGATCGGCGATCTTACTAGTGACCCTGGGTCCCTGTATATGTATTCTTGCACAACCACGATAGCAACGCCATTTACGGTCGCGGGACTCGGAGACATGCCGATTATGCATGATTTTCGTCTTTTCTATATTCATCCCTAGTCTCACTCGATTTGAACAATTGTCCAGACTGTTAAGCATTTCTTCCATGTCCTGCAGAGACTCCGCCAGGATGACTATGTCGTCTGCAGGCCGTAGGTGTGAGAGGAATCGGCCTTTGATACGTTAGATAGAGGAGTTGATTGTATTCCTTTGTCTTCTCAATAATTTGCCTTAGAGTGTGTATGTGGTCCACAGTTCTAACGCCTTTTCGAAACCCAGCCTGCTCCACAGTCTAGGAGTCATCGAGATTTTGGGAAAGACGATTCGTAATGACTCTCGAAAACAATTTTTACAAGAGTCAGGACTGAAATTGGGTGATAGTTCTTTAGGTTCCTTAGTAGGCTTTTGTATCCTTTTTTTAAGGGAAGGACCACCACGCTCCTACTCTATGCTTCGATCGAGTGCCGGTTTGAATGATGGCATTAAATAGTTTTGAGAGCTCTATTAATATAGGAGTTCCACCAGCCTTTAGGAGCTCTGTTGAAATTCCGTCTTTATCCGGAGCTTTGTTATTGTATAGCCCGAGTGCGACTCTGATCTCATGCATATCGATGTCGAGAAGCTCTTCTGTAAGATGGCGTGACAGTCTAGCACACGGGTCATCCGCGCTGTGAATGTGAGTGATATTCAAGAAGAATGGTTCGTGAGGTGCAAGAATACGTCTAGTTAGGCCAAGTTATTAAAATCAGCCGCCACAATTTCGATCAAGAGGCCGATAGAAGGTTTCGTCTTCGAATTCCCTAAAACCATACACAACTTCTAAAAAACAAAAATTAATTCTCAAAACAAGCCCCTTCAAGCGAATTTTCGTTGATTGGAAAAACCATTTCATTTGTTAGATTAAATTGGCCTTCTCTAAGATCTAACAACACATCTCGGGTCTAACAGTGGTTATAGGAGGGTGATTAATTTAACAGACGTCTGTTGAAAAGCGTTCATTTTAAGTCTTCATTTCGTTTTACACTTGACCTTTTATTCAATGAAATTCTTTGTGTGTTTTGTACAATAATGTATGTCTGTGTGAGTACGATTGTGTATTTATTGCGTGAGTGAAACAGAAAATCCTATTCTACATTCCTAAGTTGTAAATATTCTATAAATTAAATTGTACAAATAATTTATTGTTTAATATTTTTCGCACGACTTATCAGAGAGAACAGTAGAAAAATTAAAATGTAGATATAGATCTTAGCGCTCTAGCCTCGGTCATTTAGCACCAACCATCACCCGTCAGTTCCTAATTTTTACATTCCAAACCTGAAAGAAAAAGTCCGTTTACAAGAATAATGGCTTTTTATTTCTTCCTGAAAATTTTATGCCTAAATATCGAGTATTTACTCTACAAAGTTACGATTACATTACTATTCTTATTTTGTTCGTAAATACAAAATTTAAAGTTATTTGATTTGTTTGATTATAAATAATAAACTACGGGCCCGTATCGAAAATTTATGGGTCATGTGAACCACCAGGAGACCTTTTTAGAATGATACAGGGGCATAAAATAATACCATTCAGCACCATGCCGTCACTTGTAACCTGACCAACTGAGTACTGGAAAAGGGGAAGGGGTAGCAACCCTCGATTTTTCTCCCCTGTCAGATGAATTTTGAAGGACGTTGTGGAATAATGGATTAGAATAAGTATTTAAATTGTATGAAACCGATGACGAGAATCGCCGGGAAGTGAAAGAAACAACTTGGTGGCGCACTATTTTCGTACGGCATCGTAGCAATTCGTTCAACATTCAGACTTTACTTGAAACGCTTAATGGATAAACGGAGACTGACTTTACATTATAATAATCATATAAACATTTCATCAAACTTTGACAATTTATAGGTGTTTAATATTTTGATGGAGGATGGAATAGATTAGTAATAAATTGAATTAATTTAATACAGCCAATTAAATAGAAAAAATCTTGTAATAAAAGTGAAAAAAATTACTGAACGCTTTATGTTTTTAAATACTTCGACGAAAAAAAAAACAACAAAAATATAAAACATCATATTTTTCAGTTTAATTCTATACATATTATAAATAAAAGTCCTCCCCCCGTCTGCTCATAGATAGAGTGTTTCTTGATAAAGGTTTCGTAAATACTTCGTCTTGCTATAAATACTGTTACAAATTTTCAATTGTTTTCAAAATGTTACTTTTGAATTTAGAATCTATCGTTTTTATACGATTGTTCATTGTGTTTTTTATTATTTTCGCCTAATATATTGTAAAAAAATTGTGATATTAAAATAGAGTGTGGCTATTTAAAGAACCGAATCGCTGTGATTGCATTACATAAAAAAGGTATGAAGCAAAACACAAGTTTTAAAATCCTATATACTATACGCTTGGTATTATTCAAATGTTTGTGTGTAAAAGGGCGATGACAGCAGTAAGGGAAAGAATTCTAAGAAGTCCTGTCCTAAAGCAAAAGATTTTATCTCGAGGGATGACCATAACCATGTCGCGTATTTTAAAAGGTGACTAAGGATTTGCAGCCTATAAGAGTCGCACTGGCTATTTCTTAACTGATAATTTAAAAAAGAATAGGGTGGTAAAATCAAAACAACTACGGTACTTAAGCGATACGCAAAAGGAGGTCACAGAAAAATTTGGTTTACGGATGAGATATTTTTTTACAATTGAGCAATATTTTAACAATCAAAATTACCGTATTTATGCTGAAAAGTAAAAAAGCTTCCTAATTTGTCAACAGAGTACAATGTGAGCGTTATCTGACTTCACTGATGGTTTGGTGGGGTGCTAGCCATGAAGGAGTGACTGAGCCATATTTTTTCTGAAGAAGGGCTCAAAACATCGGCACATTTATATCAAGATTCCATTCTTGAGAAGATAGTTAAGCATCCTACCCCTTAGCAGCACCATATTCAATACCCAAGAATGGTCTTTTCAGCAAGTTTCGGCGCTGGGTCATAAAGCTCGATCCATCCAATCTTGGTTAGGAACAAACGTTCCGGAATCGGTCAGAGCTGAAGACTGGCTGGCATCTAGTCCTGATCTTAATCTACTGGAATATGATTTATGGTCAGTTTTAGAGAGTAAAACTTGCTCTATCCATTTACAGGATTGTATTAAAGCCAATGGAGACCATTTAAAAATAATCTTTATATATTTCCAATCGTTTAATACGAGTAAACTAGTTCACTGTAATATTATTAAATGTTACGTACAATGAAACAAAATGTTTTATTTTGTAACAATATTTATGGCAATACTAAGTAATTTTTTTAAGTGTATTGGCTAAAGTATAACAATATTTGTTAAAGATGTCGGAAAAAAATTAGCCGCATATCTCAGAGAAACACAGGTAATCCGTAATGAACCCGAAGCAAAGCCAGGGCGGGTTGCTAGTATACTATATGAGGAACTCTCAATGCGTGATTAGGAAAAGAGTTATTTGTTCTCGTGCCGTCTCGCGTTCTAGCGTTCGCGCTCCAATTGATGTTCACCTCTCGAAGGTAATCATTGAATTTACAATCCGACCCGAATACACTTATCTTGAGTGTATTTCTTCAATGTCTATTTCTAGTACCCAGTACTGTCTAGTAGTTACATTTACGAAACGAATTTTTATAAAACTATAGCCACAATCGGTAATTATTACTTAGTATAGTCGAAATTGACTAAATAAATATTTATTGAAACCTCCCTGAGGAGGCTTGAACCTTAGTTTACAATTATAAATTTCACGTTTTACTAAGTCTTTTAGAATAAGTTTAACAGGTTGAACACGACCGAAAATGGGTTTAGTATGTCATTAAACCCTTTTGAATGTGGAACAACCGGGTGCCCTTTAATTTCCCGAGCATTACTGTAATCCAACAAATGTCAACTAATTAGATATGGCAACTTGTGTCCAAAGAGAATAACTTTAATCTTGTCTTAACTCCTTCAAATACTGCTTTGGTAAGTATCCACTTGCCTATGCGTGTCTGACTATCTAATGACTGATTAAAAAATACCTTAAAGTTACGAATATCCCTGTGAAATCCAAACATAAAATCAGTCAACGAACCCGAGACTATGGTGCTGACGACAACCAAGACATTAAGAGTCACTTCAAAAATGTGGCAAAGACATCCATTAGTATCTGTAATCTTCACTAAGCCCAAATTCGACGTTGTAGATGGTACTGTGCTGTGCTTCACAGCGTAAACTGAGCTGGTTGCCTTTGCTGCACAGTGCAATTGTTTCCATCATTTTCTTTGTAGATTGTATGTTGTAGCAAAAATAAATGGTTTAAATGGTTTTTAATGGTTTTACTGCGTTTGATATGGCGCAGCTAAATAGCAACTTACAGCTCTGTACTCTGTTAAACAGAGTCTATAAGCCCTTAAGTTGCATAAACAACTATGTGCTCACACAGGGAACTGCATGCTATTCGTCATCGAGCGTTGTCTAAATCACATGTCAACTTTTTACGATATTTGCTAAATGTTGAGTAAGTTTACGAATGTTTTTCCTTTATCAATTAAATCCTGCTTATTTCTTCAAATTATCATATCATCATCATCATCATCTTCCTAGCCTTTATTATTCCCAATATTTGGGGTCGGCTACCAGTTCAACCGGTTTTACCTGAATATCAGTTTTTACACAGAGCGACTGGCATCTGACCTCCGCAACACTGAGGGCAAACTGAATTCGAAGGTTGAACTAGATATACGTAAACAAGGGATCCACTCATTTACTTTCTTTAAACACAAAAAGTCGGTATCACCTTAATCAAAGCATTGACAGTTCCTTTTTGGTTCTAGTCGTCAAACACAGTCTGCAATTAACTCCCTGCCTCAATTTTTTTCAAACAATTATAATCCTGGAACTTTCAAGAGTACAGTAAAGATATTTTTTATGGAGCTAGTTATCCTTAGCGTTATCTTCAGGTTTCATCTGGTGAGTTAAAAAAAAACAAATAAACGAAACAAGTACTTAACAACAGCTTATATGCGTTTGCGTGTTTTAGATGTTAGTCAGACATCCATAAATACTCGTATTTAAGGAAAAAAGTAACTATGTGTCTTCCAATATACAAATACATATTGGCATTGAAACTTATAGGAGTTTCAATGAAGATAACATGGATCACGATAACTTATAGAAGGATGGGAATATCAATATGATTTAAAATACTTTTTTCTTAATATTAACACTCAGTGTGATTTTCTCTAGATATTAATTTTGGTATGACCTTGTCTGGTTTTTTTTAATCTTAGCTTTTATTACCTTCAATTCACTTACTTTATTCATAGTGATCGAATACAAACAATTATAATTATTATTATAATAAATTCGAAAGTAACTCTACCTGTCTGTCACGCTTTCACGGGTAAACCGTTATACCAATTTTAATGAAATTTAGCATATAGAAGCTTTGATTCTTGGAGAAGGACATTGACTACTTTTTACCGAGATAATCGAAATACACGCGGGCGGGGCCGTGGGCAATAGCTAGTATATAAATAAAAACATAATAACTCATTACAGCATAGCGAAGTATGAATACGACTTAAACTAAAAGGCGCAAAACAAAAGCAAGAATGAAAATTGCCACAAAAACAAACTGTTCGGTGAATTAACGGGACCACTTGAACCCCACATGGTGAGGGCTAACAACGCGGGAGTATCTATAAACACTTACCGTGCTTGTTGCCAGCTGATTAAGCAATCTCTTTTCAACAGTTTTGAGCTCTTTTATCTGCATTCAACTGAAAGTTTTTATAATCAATTTCCATAACAAAATAGTTTAACAGAGTGCGGTGACAGGTACTTCAAATCGGGCAGTCGACAAACCACACCAAATGTTTTCTCAAATTAATATTCGGAAAATTTGATGAGTTTACTGATGTACAGCGGTTGTCTGTTTCACCGAAAATTCCCCAACGCTTATGCAAGTCCATAACAATAAAGTGCCTTGACTGAATTAGGGATGCTAATTTTTCATCGATGTTTTATAAATCTCGATGTTATAATAGTGTGAGAATAACATGGTTGGTTTGAAATATCAGCAAGTATCCCTCTAGGAGTATCCCTCTGTTACCGTGGGAGACCGGAGACCGGAGTGATACCACGGCCTCACAGAAAACCGGTGTGAAACAGCGCCTGCGCTGTGTTTCACCGAGTGAGTGAGGAAACCGGAGGCCCTACTCCAAATTTTTAGCTCATTCTCTATAATTTTGCAAGTGGTATATTTTTTTTCGGTTATAAAACTACTTCTAGAATCGATAAAAAATACATGCATATTCCCTTCCTTCAGTTATTGATAACAAAAAAACATCGTTTTTTAATTCAAACTTTTGTACTCTAAATGTTTATCGTACATCGATAATATGGTTTCGATGTTAACACCGATGCATTTCTAATTTCAATTATCCCTAGATTGGATAGTCGATTATCAGCAGATTAATCTCTTTAGTACGCTTTTCAGCGAAATATTTTGTACTATTATGTTATGTTTAAAATAAAACGGAATGACAATGTGGCACTATTTTTAGGAATCTCTGTCAAATAATAATATTACACAATTCACACAAAATATCTGGTCCCGAAAGCTATACCAAATTAAAGTCAATTTATGGTCGAAAATCAAAAATTTAAAGGCACATAACCCAAAAAAAATACATAAATTAGACCCGAGAAATAAAGAGATCATAGCGAAAGGAAGTAGGCAGAACAGCGACTGGTATATTCTTAAGTAGACATAGTTCCTTATTGATATGCTACCTCTCAATAAAAAAACTATAAGTACATTTCATCACTCAGCGAATAAAAGTAAAGCACAACATTGATTTTGACTTTTTGACTCTTTATTCAGGAATTAACTTGAATTGAATATTTAGAAACATCGTATTTTTGGTGAAAGTTTAGTAAAATATATAGATATATCGCTTTATTATCTCCTTATATTGAACTAAAGAGAGAGCTTATCGAGATCAAACATGTGAAATATTCAATAGCTAGTAAGTTTTTTATTTTTTATTTTATATGGGTTAAACGAGCAGACCTATCGCCTGATGGCAAGCGATTATATTATAGCGTAAAATTAAACGTTTCATTACACATTATACGGTTAATTAATTAAAAAAAAGTAGTACTAGTTTTTTACATTAACTCATTAGTTTTTGACTAATAGTTGATTAATTAACATATAGAGGGTCGCACAAGTGCTGGTAGATACATATATTTTGATAAGCCCATACAACATCAAATAGGGCTGCAATGATAATTCTACACTTGGTAAGTGTAAGTGGTAGGTGAATGAATATTCATTTTTGCCAGTAACTTCGCTTGCTTTATTTGACTGCCTCGGTGGCGTAGTGGTAGCGTATGCGACTGCTAAGCTTGAGGACTCGGGTTCGATTCCCGGGTCGGTCCCAAAAACACATTATTTTATATGGATATTAAGCCTTTTTGGGATAGAAACGAATTTTTACAACAGCTTTCAACATGTTATTTTAAATTAAGTGAAACAAAGTCACTTTCGCAATCATTTTTTTTTTTTTATTGAATAGTGGGCAAACGAGCAGACGTATCACCTGATGGTAAGCGATTACCGCCGCCCATGGACACCCGCAACACTAAAGGCGTCACAAGTGCGTTGCCGACCTTTTGGGGGATGGGAAAGGGGATGGGGGAGGGGTTGGGGTATGGGCCTCCGGTATCCTCACTCACTCGGTGAAACACAGCGCAAGCGCTATTTCACACCGGTTTTCTGTGAGGCCGTGGTATCACTCCGGTCGAGCCGACCATGCCATTCATATAGACGTACACGTATGTAAGGATATTTTTTCATAATAAGGGCTTAAAAAGACATTAGCGTTAAACATTTTTATGTAACATAATCGTGATGTTTTGAAAACAGGGCTGGGTTCAAAATGACAAAACGTTAATTGTAAAGAAAGAAAGAAGAAATAGTTGAATACTATTTTCTTGTGAATTTTAGCCAAAACAAGCTGTAGTGGAGTCGAGAATCAAATGTAGCGACATATTATAAGGTGCGACCCGCATGCACCTCAAAGTAAGTACATGATTTATGACCTAAGGACATAATGGCGACAATTATGACCTAAAAACAAAATGACGACAATTATGACCTAAGGACATAATGAGGCAAAGAATGGGAACTTTGAGTATTAATTAATTAATTTCGATCGATCGATGCGATCGGTTGATGCAGAGTTATCACCGTATCTACCGTCATTTGATGATTTTGTTAACAAAAGTTTTGTTTATGTGTTTGTAATTGTTTGCCTTTATTTTAATGCTAAGTACGCTCTTTAGAGTGACATTGTAAACTACCAGTAATAGTTTTAAGTTCTCATATAAGCGAATAATGTATTCTTTTGAGAAATAAACGTTATTAAACCGTAATTTAGTTAAAAACTTTGATAAATATGTATCAAGTACCAGATTAGTTTGGTAGTTTTTAATTTTATTAAAAAGCCTATTAATTTGTGTTAGCGTTCTTCAAATTAATCAGCGTGTGTTTTTGTCATTGAAATATGTTTATGGTAATGTTTTAGAAGTCAAAAATCATATAAAAATAACAGGAAATGTTCATAAGGATATCTGTTTATGGATATCTAGTACTCAATCACGACGAGTAGGTAAACGAACCTTAATCTGAAATTCAGGACAGAGATAGACTATGAAATGGCATACTAAAAACTATGTTTGCCTTGCCGCAGTTTTAGTATTTCGTTTCTTTTTCATTTGTGATTCTCGCCACAGATTATGATATCATATACTTACGTATATGAGTAATCTATGATCGTAATTTTGGTACTGTTATACTGTTAAAAACCCTTTCAACTTTACGAAAATATATACATATATAATTTATTTAAATGTTTATTAATAAATTTCCTGTAGACTACCCAAATTTATTGTTTAATGGGACGTCTTGTAGTAAATTAGGTAAAATACGTAGCTATAAAAGAATGCGATATACATATATTAGCTTCTAAGTTATTACTTTGTTAAAATATCTATGATAATAAATTGCAAATCATATAAACAACGGCACCTGTTGTGTTCCAATTTTTAAACTCATGTTACAAAACAATTTATGTTCTGGTCGATACTTTTATTACTTTAGTTTGTGAGTTATATTTTTGGAACAGAGCAGAGTAGTTTTCCATCTTTACATGTATTATATTTGTCTCTTGGCTCTAAATCCACGTAACCTTATGCTTGTCTTATTACATAGCATGTTACGGGCTGTCGCTTATTTTTCAAATTTCTTCCATTGCGATGCCATGTAAATCGTATAAATTGTAGAGATATTAAAGGGTTTTAACTACTTTACTTTTGCCATTGTACAACCTTTTACTATTGTGCTCTCTACTAGTCAAAAAGATTTGGTGAATAAGTACAAATAAAACAACTGAACGACCACTAGACAAAGCTAAACAAAATACCGGAATGCTTATGAATGCGTAAGAAACGTAGCCTCTTTTGTTTTTTAGGCAGCATTTTAGTACGCACGATTGCAGCTGTTAGGAATTCAATCTAAAAATCTCTTTGTTTATTTATATCATGAACCAAAAGGCCGAAAGCCCTTCGTAAGAGTGATATTTATTAACGTACTATTCAAATAAAATGATTTCACACACATTTGCGTAATATGTCTACGGCGTTTGCCGAGCCCTTGCCGAAAATAATCAAATAAGTTTTGTGAGAACATAAGCAGCTCTCAAGGTGATTTTAATGAAACGAGTGGATGTTCAATTCTCTTTTTCAACATCATCTATTTTGGGTATTTGGTGATTTGATGTTCGTCTTTTCATTACACAAGTAGTAAAATCTTGATACTCGTAGTATCAACATTAATTTTGTTAAGTTAAGGCGATCTGTGTTTACATTGTTGGAGCGTAAATAATTAGTATTTATTATTTTATTACATTTTGACCTTTTTTTTCTGGGACCAGTATGTATGCACACATTGTTTTTACTCCTTGATGTGTAAGTGATTGCAACCTTATATGCTATGGACTAATTTTTATTATTTAACTAGCTGACCGACGCAACCTCGTTTGCGTCTTTTATTGCCCGTAGCGAAAAATTTTCCCCCGTATAGGGTTGATTTTTTACACCTTGTGTCTGAAAAACCCCAATATCTTACGGAACCCTATTTTTTTCCAAAATAAAATATAGCCTATAGATTTACCATAGCAGCGCCATCTATTGATTACTTACTCAACCCAGTCGAAAGGTATCGACATCTGTTAGAATCATTTGGAGTTAACAGATAATTGTAACTGTCAAATAATAACAGGCAAATAATTAGCAATAAATTAAAATTGCGACTATAATTTGAGATTTAAACTATCCTATCTCTCAAGTTGGATCGAACTGCACATGGTGTGCGAATTTTATTATAATCGGTTAAGTGGTTTAGGAGTCCATTGAGGACAAACATTGTGACACGAGATTTATATATATTAAGATTAGACAAAAAAATGATTTTCCTAGCTTTAATATCTCTTTAGACCGCTTTCTAGCCTTTGTGTTTTGGTTGCCTTAACTTGCACATAGAAGTACTGTTGTCAAAAACAAACAAACTTTGTATGAATTATTTGAAAATATGGTGCACATGAGTTTCTCTCCAGCTCTTCTCATGTATGCAATACCCATCGGAGCTGGTACTTGGATTGATTTCAATTTAAACCTTTGAGTTGAATCGAAATCAATCTAAGCTCCGGTAATTCAAATCATTTCAGTGCATTTAGTATTAGTACCTTTTATCACTGAATTGATTACTTGAGTTTTGTTTTATATTTTGATGTTTGTATTTTTGAAGTGTTCAAGTTCCTTTTGGGGCCTATGGAAATAAATGATTTGAGTTTGAGTTTGAGTTTGAATTATGTTTTTGAAATTAATGTTGGTAATTAAATTATTTTAGTTGTGGTTGAATTATGATTGATATATAGTCAATTCGCTTAGTTACGGTCACCTTGATCGTGCCGCCGTCGTATGTACGGCAAGCCGCCACAAGGTCATAGGGCCCACCTGCAGCGTACACCCACAAGTAAATATGATTGGTCAGTTTACGCCGTTGCATGAATTAAAATATTCGTATTTCAAAATAATAATCACAATTGCGTGCGGGTGCACTGACACTATCTAAGCAAATGGACTATACCGTCGATGAAATAAAATGTAGCACACATTACCATTCGTTCTTTTATTTTGTTCAACTAATGCCTAATATTATGACTTTTTACAGAGGCATCATGCCTATTTTATCACCTATTCCTAACTCTATTGCATCTCAGACTCAATGTCATTGTCCCCGACTACAAGAACGGAATACGCTGGTCTCCTTTTCAAGGTCTGTAGAAAAGAAAAGATCTACAGAAGGCCTGCTGGTAAATATACCTATATATTTATAAATGCATACATATTATAGAAACATTATACCTAGACACAGACAAATGTGTAGGTGTTGTAACGTAAGGTGTAACCACTTAGCTTGGGTGTGCCAACAAGCGAGTCTATGATCAAAATAAATTGACCTTCCAGCGCTTAACTCTTTAGGCTTATATTATATTACTCATCGGATATAGAAGAGAATCACTTTTTTGCCTAGTCCATTACAAATCTATTTAAATGAGTCTCTATGTAAAAATATTACCCAATAATTTCAAACTGATTGCCTCAAACGTCTAATATTTTATAATCTCGAACAAGTTTCCAGCTTAAGCTGAGCTTTGGAATTTTTGGAAAGTTAACGCTGTGCCGATAGACGTATATGACTTGTTTAGGGTCCTATGTCCCCTAGATGGGGCAGAGGGCGTCCACAGTGCTTCGCCATCCCGTTCTGTCTTGAGCGTCTCGCTTGATTTCGAGAGCGCTTTCTCGCTTGCTTTGGCAAGAGCCAAAGACCTTTGAACGATGAAGCGAAGGCCATGGTTTTTGACTAGGATATAAAACATTTCTTGTAAAACTTATTTTTATTATATCGAGTACTTTACAAATTTAATAGAACACATTTATATCTCAATATAAAATGTTTAATAGACCAAGGAATATATACATTTCATACATGTATTGGAAGAAAATAAAGTAGATAACCTTAGAAACACTAGATCTTCGACTGCCTCGATGGCACAGTGATAGTAGTACGACTGCTGTACATGATGGTTCGATTTGTTTTGGAGTTTCGGTATTTTCTATGTTTGACATGCATGAATTTATATACAACTGCCTCGTTGGTCTTTGGGTTGACGTATGGGACCGCCGATCAAAAGGTCTCGAGTTTAAATCTTGAGTTTTTCTGATTTTAGAAATACTTAATAACAGCTCGGAGTTTGATAGCTGGGGTCTGAACCCCCTGCCTCGTAGTGCACGTAAAGCTATCGGTCCTGCGCCTGATCTCTCCTCGATCGTGTCGGTTAACTGTCCCATCAGATAATGGATAGAGAGATACACTTGTGCATTATAATATGTATCTCCTGCGTAGTTAGGAGGAGAAGTTAGTCCCCGGCTAGGGAACATTATTTACAAAAAAAGTATGTGTGTATTTATATCAGTTGTCTAGTACCGATAATACAAGCTCTGCTTAGTTTGTTACTAGACAGCATTGTGTGCTGGATATCCGAAAACATTTATTTATTTATCTTTATTCATCACATAAGAAGCTGGCATGATGTTTCAATGCATGGCTAAATTTACTTCATACAGGCGCACATTGTTGATTCTCCTGGCAGAACAACAAGGCACGTAAATATTTTAAACAAACGTACGCAAAAGTTAATACAGAATTCATTTACAAAGCAACGAAACGACACTCTGTGAATTTCACGCAACAGTGACAAAAGGAACTTACTCAGCGATTGCTCCTTGTATACATAGGTAAAGAAATGTGTCGTGAATTGGAGATGCTTTATACTTTTTCGGAACGAAATCTACTTGTGAATACCAAACCAGAAAATAAAATCGGTCTCCATTAACGTCACGTGATAAATTGTAGGTAGTTTTTCTTGTGCAAAGATTTTAATTGAGTTTACGTCATAGGTATACATATACCTGTAACATAACCTCAATTATATTTTTTTCAGAACTTTTAAAATACGTTCTTATTCACGCTTAGCCCCTGATGCATAGATACATTACTGAAGTAGAAAGATTGCACGGTTGGCCTAGTGGTTTAAGCGTTCACTACAACGCTTGCTATGTGCTAAGTGCCGTGGGTTCAAATCCCACGTGGGACATCACTTTGTGTGATCCACAAAATGTTGTCCTGAGTCTGGGTGTTCTTTGTGTCCGTTACATGTATCTTTGTAAAGTTCCCCGCGACACAGGATGTATATTCCTATTGCGGGAGTTGTCTTTGAAAAAAAAAAAAAGAATGTGTGTGTTTACACACCCTTACATCTAATTACCCACAAATAAATTAAAACGTCAACATTTTCCACTAAGCGTATATTCCACTTAAAACTACACCTGCTCTCTCTGCCTACTCTGACTCTTTATATTTTAAGCCTGTTGAAGGTAAATTAATTATTATCAAGCTACATTAAAAATTACTTAGTGAATGGCTCACTAACAATCCGTAGCGTTCATAAAAAACCTATTTAGTGGCTTTTTAAGAAATCTGACTTAATCAGAAGTGTTTCAAGTAATACGTAATAGATTTTTCATGCAGTTTTGCCAGTTTAAAAGTAATTATTCTACAAAAACACTAAACCAACAAACGTTTCTGTGCTCCAAACACTTGAAAATTCAAGTGTTTGGAGTCGATATATTATTATTTATGTAATTTACTGTCTCTATAAATTTAATTTAGCAAAATTACTTTTAACCAAGCGAAACCAAGAACATTAAAAAGTTATTTTCATATGATGAACAACATTAGAAATAATGAGAAAAATCGTAACAAAACCATTAGCTGCCATTCATAGAACACATAGTTTTTGCACTGCGTTTTATGGCTCCCCTACCTTTCAAGTGTTAATGGGGAAGAAAAAATTCTAGGAAAGTAATTAATTATCTTTCTACAATTCTTTGTTTTAGTTGAGGTATATTAACACTGGACTGAAATTGAGAAAAAAACCCGATCGCCCAAAATTATGTAAATAGTATTTTAATTTTATAATTTAGATTTAACCAATTAGATTAAAAAATCTATATGAAATAAATTCAATAACAATGAAATGTAACTAAATTAAAATTAGTTCTTTTGCCATTAAAGTTAAAGTACGACATAAATAATAATAGGTACCAAACGACATAGGTACCAATAAACGGACTTCACATATGTATCTAGGTATCTATCTTACTGATAGAAGGGAAAACTATTTAGTAATAGATTCAATTTTTTCTTTAATGTACCACCGTTTCATCTTAACGAACTCAATTCCCGAAGCTCCGTTGCGTATCCGTCTATTACAAAGTGATAACCTTGTTATACCTATATGTAGTACAAATATTATTTTTATGACGCATTACGGTTTATAGGACAACCGAGGCGGGAAATCTAGAGGAGACAATGACATTAGGTCTCTATTATTGTTTTAATAAAGTGTTGCTTAGTATCAGAAAACTGCAAGGGGCAAATACTAAGAGGAGATGCCCTAATGAGATTTTTGTATGAAATAATACGTGCTAATTTAGATGTTTTAATTATGTAAAAATTGTATATGTTTATATATCTGTAGAATGCTTAGTATTGTAATATATCTTAATTTAATCTATCGTATTATTAAGTTACGCCTGCCAAACACAGTCTTGCAACACCCAAAGGTTTGACTGGAAGAAAATGCCTGTGGCATTAAGTCCGCCTTGTGCAATATGTTTGCAGGAAGTTTGTATAAATAAAATAAATAAATAATTTGTGAGGTAAGGAGTGTTGCTTTACTCTTTTCCATCATCCAAATAATAGCAAAACAAATCGCATATATTAAGGTTGCCATGTATTTTGACTACCTGACACTGGGTGTAGGATGTAAAGGACGTACTCAAAATTTTCTTATCAAGAAGTACTTTTTTCAAGGTCAATTTAGGAAACCATCTTGACCTGTATTACAAAAATGTTATTCAAATTGTAAAAAATGTTACAAAAGTGAAAGTTTGTGTGTTTTTCTACCTTGGAAAAACCTTATTTAAAACCAGAAATATGAAAGAAATACTTTGATGATCTAAATCTTCTTTAGGAAAGAATAGAGAAGATATTTCAGTATCTTCTTATACATATGGTAGTTTAAGAATATTTTAATAAAACGTTAAGAGATTTTTCTAGAACGATTTTGAGAAATTAGCTATAAAATTAATTATAAATTAATGTGATGCCAATTATGGCACCGAAACGTCTACCCTGAGTACAACACTTTATTTTTACCATCGAGTAAATATACAAATTTGCGATTTTTCGGTAAAGTTCTAGAATATTAACGTTGACAGTGTACAATCATGATCGGTGTTAACTGCAAAGGTGTCAGGACCCGTATATAGTTACGGGACACGTCTGCCTATGCCCTCTCTTCTTTGTATTTGCTCCGTGGTTGTGCCTTGTTTTTTCAAAGAAATTTTGTGGCACGATAGGATTGCAGGATCTTTACCAGGATTTTTTGACCCTATCATCAAAGAAACAGCTCCTTATACTCCTTGGTAATGGGCCTCTGTTTCGGGCCAATGCAATTTTTAAAATTATTTTATTCAGTTAATTAAAAATGAATTCTTATAATAACTTTCTTTAGCCAATTTACACTAATATAATAAAGACCAAGAGTTAATTTGATTGTACGTTTGTTTGTTTAGTTGAACGTGTTAATTTTAGAAAGAAATGGTACGATTCAATGAAATCTTTCACTGTTATATAGCCCAGTCATCGAGGATGGCTAGGTTATCATGACGCTAAGACTAAAAGGAGAAAGGTAGGGTAAATAATGTCTATTGAGAGCTTCCATTACGTGTGCTACCCAAATGGTTAAAGTTTTACAAAAACAATGTATGAAAAAATGGTTACCATTTCAAAATTCGAAAAAAAAATTACTTTTTATGATAAACAAATTTAGTCAATGGTGGTAATTATCTTATTGACACCACTTAGCTAAAATTCACTAAAATTTGTTGTTGGATTAAATACTTTTTACCTGATCTGCTTACAGTCCAGTTTCAGATATCTCACATCTCAGCTGTCACTGTGTTCTGTTCAGTATAAAATTAACGTTAATCAGAGACACACGATTGTTTATTACTTGAAAAGGTAAAATTTACTTTGGCATAAACAAAATTAGTTAAATTACTCAACTTAAACCATAATTTTTCTTTGGTTTTTCTTGTGCTGAACGTTTCAAACGTGTAACGTGTGACGTAAAACTTGACAGGTGGCAGTAAACTTAGACGTCGTCTAAATATATGCCGACTAAATTACTTACCTTAATTATTCCCTATAATTTCTACATTTAGAGTTATGTTTAGTTTATTTGTTACGAATAAACAAGCGTGTACTTCTGATCAATTTTTAGTTAGTAATGAACTAAAAATAGTGAAAGCTGAGATATTCAAAAATGAACTGTAGGCAGATAAGATAAAAGCATAAATTGTAACAATAAATTTTGGTGAATTTTAGTTTAGTGACGACAACAACATAATTATCACTAATGTGTTATAATATCACGCTACGGATATTGGAGATGCAGACGACATTGCGTAGGTCAACTGAGAACTATTCCTATGATTTATTTATGATACTTCTACATACGAGTATATTCTATGACTTACGGGAGAGATTCTTATCTAGAAATATAATCACGAGTATTTAGCTTATCAAAACCACACAGCGCTTATTAAGAACACAATCTTCGAGGAAAGAGGTTGCGACCACAGACGTTCAACTCGTTATACACACAACCGGGATTTACTTAATTAAAACGTACTTATTATACTAAATTGCATGCCTTCCGCTTCTTTTTAATATAGATAATATGTAATACGAAGACGCAAGTATTCGCCCCAGCACAGGTGTCTTTCTTAAAATTGTTCTTGCTAAAAAATTTTGATCGTGTAACCATTTAAGTGCTTATAAGTAGTACCAATATGTAGATGATGTCAATTTCACTTCTTACAATACCGCTGAAATTCAATGTTTTACGTGGATCAACTGACATCAGACCTTCATAACCCAAATACTAGACAAAATTGAAGTTCTGTAGACGGATAGACTGTCGTTTGATATCTAAGGCTTTATCTAATGGTGTTTATATGGTAACCAGGAGCGAGAGTTTAATGTGCTCTCCGAGGTCGTGAGAAATGTCATCTTGTTAAGGTTAACCATGCAAATAGTTATTCGGGTTGCTTAAGATCGCAAAATGTTTACCTACTCTACTGTATAAATTTCATATGTATATACTTATTTTTATATAAATATGAAATATTAATTCTGTATTAAGAAAACACATATCATTCAAGCGATATGGACCATACAGAGCAGCCACAGTTATATAACTAAGTATAACATTTTACGGTTCGTAAAAATAACATATACGACACGCGGTATCTCGGAGATCAATTGCTACTATAAATAAAATCTTATTAGCGGGACGATAATCGTGATTTTCTAACAATCCATTTGCATTACGTTTTAACATCAAAAAGATTTTATTTTCATTAAATCTGAAAAAAAACTTAGCTACAAGAATTACAATAATTTGAATAACGATCATTACTTTATTTCGACACTGTTTTTGGAAAAATCACTATTGATCGTTGTACATTTTTTAAAATCATTAACAACTATTCTCACGAATGTATCCACCTGGTCTTAGTTCGAACCCTTAACTGGGAACTAATCAGAGCATTTTAGTTATTTGACATTTACTCGTATTGAAGTGAAAGGCTATCAAAAACTATTCAATTATAACTATAATAAAGAAATAAAGAGTATGGTCTTATTTTTTGAATACGCGTTGTACGGACGGTGTTTATCTATAATGTTATCAAGGACGCCGCTTATCTGAAATATAAACAAGCAGGTAGTCCAAAAACTTAAAGTAACCATCATCAATTCAGTATGAATCTGGTAATGAAAGTTCCAAAGAATATATATAATAGGTTTTACTACACAGCTGCACTGGAGTGAAGGAGAATAACGAATGTAGAATTACGAAAATATAGTTCAGGTATATCCTTAATAACAAATCCACTAATTTAGTAATTTTGTTGTTATATAAATATAACTTTATCTCATGCAATGACCTACCATTATAATATATGTAATATACAATATATTTATATTAATATAATAACAAATAAAATATTATATTGCTAACCTAAAAGCTTCCTAAAGTTTATAATATTTTATTAAGTTACTACTTATTTGAACTTTGCACATTCTGGAGCACAGCTCTATACATTTTTTGTACACAAACTTATTTTATCAAGTTTAAAGTCCCTTTAAGAAATTCACATAAAAAGAAGACGGGACACCATTTGTTTGGTGTGCTACTACAATACACCACACAAGACACATATGAACTGTGGGTTACAATATAATTCATTTCTTATTTTTCTAACTTTTTTGGTGATCAGCAGTAAATGCAGATCAATTGAAAATGGTTAATTCACAATTAATCCGCTATAATTCATTCATTGATCGCAGAAGTTCAAGAGCCTATTTCTTAAATTGGCAGTTAGTAAGCGCAAATATATCGACAGTGGAAAAAATTATATTGTCTGTCTGTCCACAATACGGTCAAGGGGTGCGAGGATACCATAGACACTTTTTTTCTAAATTTAAACGTTACCAACATCGAAATATACGCTGTGAAATTAAAAATACATAATACTCATAACGGCCTGCGAATAGCTCCACTCATAGATTATACGCAGCCAATTCAAATAAAAAAAAGGTTGCCTTGAAAACCTTTTTTGTCATGGGCATATTTTGCAACTGTTGTTTTGATTACTTTACAGTTTAGTTGGTTAGTTAGTTTCAGTTGGAGATGAATTTACTTATTATTTAAATGTGCAAAACATACAAATTTGTTACCTGTATGGTATCCCATTTTTAGTCAACGTGTTTAAAATTAGTGTGGCAAGATTTTAATATAATTCTAAAAAGCCTCGCCACACACTTTTATGTCGTATAACGCTTTATTTTCTTATAGTCTAACATCACTCAAAGAGTTACAAATAATGACTTGACTGTGACTTTCTATTAGTCAAAGAATTTTAAAAATCGGTACCTACATAATCTTAGGTTTGGGTTTAAGGGGCCTAAAGACATATGAGAGAAAAATCAGGTCATGATGTGACAATCCGGAAGCGTCAAGACCATGAGAAGGATTAGAGATGATGATTAGGTAGAGCCAAGTGTCGTCGCCGGTATTATTGTGGTGAGTGGCATGTAATGGCAGACCACGAAAACTAGCCGATTCAAGAAGGAACTGGAGTTTGAGGGAATGAGAGGAGTTTTGAGCTAAACGATTAGTGTCGAAATCACCCATGACGATGTAATGAACATACTCTGAACCCAAAGATTCAAGAACTGATTCGAATTCAGTGAAATAGTCAATGAAAGGTAGAAAATAGACCACATCAAGCACGGTTTTAGCGCCCATGACACATACCGCCAGGAAAAGATATTCTGCAGAGGCAAAGAATTAAAGGGGAAAGATGACATGATTCGATACGAAAAGTTAAATATGTTACACGCAAATGTCACTTCAAAATAAAGAAGGGGGAGACCGTTTTTTTGTTTTTTCGTCAGACGGTCCCCATTTCATGTCATCCACATTTTATATTTTTTTTATTACTAATTTTATCACGATGACGACTTGAAGACTCAAAGACTTGATAATTGAAGACTTGAAATACTTGACATTGGCAGAAATAGCTGATCCGAGTGAACCGGCTGGTTGCCATTTCATCAAAAGAAGAAGAAGAAGAACAAAGAAGGGGTGTAGTGGCAAACTTGGCCACGGTGTCTTTTGTGGGACCTGCACTTTGGATCTGAACTTCTAGATCAGTCATCTTTCTTGTGAATATATCCCAGTCATTCATATAAATTCACTAAATCTATTCATTTTATTCAGTTGTAAATAAAAGATGAATGAAGTATGGATTGCCGCGTAGAACGTCCATTAACTAATTTGACAGAGAACCTTGTAAAAATCGCAGGTAAACGATTGATGATTTTCGGATTGAGAGGATTCGTAAGAGTCTTATGACCAGCTAAGGATGTCCTGTCACTCAAAAGATAATGAACTGTCGATTTGTGGAAAATGTTTTGTCAAACAATAAATAATGATTGTTATTTAAATGAAATAAACGTTAATTAATTAATAGGAAATAATAACAAAGAAAAAGAAACATTAACAATATTTACATACTAGCGTCAAAAAATTCCTCCGCATCATCGCCAACAATAAATTTTATTATAATTTCTTTCTCGTAGCCTAATCGTAGACTTTGTAGCATTCTATGAAGTCAATGTAACCGTCTACGAAATGTGAATGCTAGGTATACTAAATTGTTTTAGAAAACTTGTTATTAGGCTCAATTAACTTTGACCTCTATAAAAAGGTAATACAGTGTGTGTTTTGTGTTCATGAAAGAAATATAACTTGAATATAAACGGAGTCCCTCAAAATGTAAGATCAAGTTAAATAATGGAAACTACTTAATGTAAGCAAAATGTATTATAATTGTTATAGAGACGCTGTGTACATATACAGTGTCTCTATAATAATGCTTAGAAATTAGGAGGAACACACCAAACAGCTATTGTAAACTGAGAACTACTTACATTTCTATATATTATCGTCAGTTACTTACGAGTAATACTTGTCCATATGTGAACCTGAGTGTCCATCGTCAACCACAAACTTCAACTTTTCATTTCTGTTTTATCAGGAATTTTCCGTGATATACACTCGTATAAGATAAAACAATATATCGAGTAATTAAACATAACGAACTTTGAAACAGTAGACAAGCATACTAACTTTCTTTTCGAACTAACGAAATGCAAACATAATTCCCAAAGCGAACGTAGTCAAGTGACAGTTTTGACAAACTATGTCGGTACCAAAAACAGAAATAGCGACTTTAACAATTAGCCGAAACTTGACGTAATGATACAAGTAAAGTTACAAGGGGATCGACCTCCTTTTCTAACGTGTACCTATCATCTAACAATTTTCGACAAAATACAATAATAGGTTGTTGTACCACAAAAGTAATTACTGCTGCCAGTTTCTACTTATAATTACTAATATTGCTTTAATTAATACTAATAGTGTTTTTTTATGGAATAGCGGGCAAAGGAGCCGTCGTATCGCCTGATAGTAAGCTATTACTGCCGCCCATGGACACCCGCAACACCAGAGGCGTCACAAGTGCGTTACCGGCCTTTGGAGGATGGGTGGGGGGTGTTGGAACGGGTTGGGGTATGGGCCTGCAGTATCCTCACTCACTCGATGAAACACAGTGCAGGCGCTGTTACACACCGGTTTTCGGTATCACTCACTCATCACTTACCGAAGCGTGGCTCTCTCACAGTTAAGTGTTTGCCTGGTCGACGAATTTGACCACCAAAGACGAGTGAGTATTACCGTGGTTTAATGAGTTGGCCGTATTTCCATCTGGACTATCATTGTAATATCAACGTTTTTGTAAGTCGACGGAGCTGTTTCAATTTCATATTTATGTGTCGGGAAAATGCGTACCTCCATTTAACAGAAAGTAGCGAGCCGATGTCGAAATACATATTTCTGTATATTCTTAATTGTAAATTTATATGTAAATTATCTATGTGAAGAGCAAATACATTTATAGGAATATAGCAATACGAATAAATCACTTCCAAAAGTATAACTAAAATCTATTTTTAGAAATATCACGCCTAAGAGGAAAGGGAGAGATGAGCGGTTGTATGGAAGTTCGTAATTTTAAAAGTTAGAAAGTCGAAATAAATACTTAAGAATCGCCCTAGCGAAGCTGCGCGGATTAGCTAGTTAAAGTATAAAAATATTTTTCGGTATTATAACGAGTTTTATTACTTATACCTGTACCTACCTTTTGGTCATGTGGGTGTCATAAGTCGATACCTTCTAAATAAGTTAAAAATTAGAACCAAGGCAATTTGGCTACTCGTGTATCGTAAATGACTAGACAACAATCGCAATTTGTACCGTTAATGTATGTAGGTACGTTTTTGTGAAGACATTCATTCTTTGATGAACACGTCAAAGGTGAAAATCAATTACTACATTTGTTATTCATGACCCTAAAGATCACCGTAAGATAATAAACCTAACATTAACTGAAAAAGTAAGTAATATTTCTCTAGGTCAAACGGATTTTAACATTTTATGCCACCGATAAATGCAAAGAAGTCTTCTAGTAAAGTAAAAGAATATATAGGTACCGAATACCGAACATACCATTTACTAATATAATTCTACTTCTTGGGAACGTTCCGATACAGTTAGCCTTTTATGGCAGAGTGTTGTTTAAGTTTGAATAAGAGTTAAACTCCGTGAATACCTATAAAAATTTACAGTGAATTATTATTGAAATCAATGAAAATGTATGCATTATTGAGCCACGGGAAATATAATAAACATAATAGCGCTTGCGCTGTTTTTCACCGAGTGAATGAGGATACCGGAAGCCCATACCCCAACCCCTCCCCCATTCCCTCTCCCCATCCCCCAAAGGTCGGCAACGCACTTGTAACGCTTTTGGTGTTGCGGGTGTCTATGGGCGGCGGTAATCGCTTACCATCAGGTGATGCGTCTGCTCGTTTGCGCCCTATTCAAAAAAAAAAAACCTAGAAGATGAGTTTTTGCAATCTATTATTTTAATACAACAAGATGGGATAAAGCTGTGTATAATCATGCCAAATTAAATTTAAAGAAAAAAAATAATATGTCCGTCTACACCAAATGAACTGAAATGAAATCTTTTATTCTGCAAATTAGGTTACATGAATCAGCTGATTGCAGTCACAGTTGTTAAACACCGCCAAGTTCTAAAATGATAAAAAAATTACATACTATCTAATTTTTTTTGTTCTGTGTTTGTAATTGTTAATATTGCCGGGCTTACATTTACAACAACAGGTATGCAACTCCCACCTGCTATGACTACTGTTTCCTACCCATTCCATTTTATTAGCACCAATTCCTTACATCTCAGCCCTTTTCATGTCTCTAGGAAAGTTTTAGAAAAACCAACCGACAGACGTATTAGACATACATACGTACAGAGTATTAAACAACTCATTAAACCTATATACATATACTACGTCAGAAAATTACAAATAATTTAAAATCAGTATTTCATGGAGTATTCGCAGTGATAAAAGCAACAGCTTATAAGCACCACTTAGTATATCCCTCCAAACATTTAATAGAAAATTGCATAAAAAAACAACCACTATTTAATAAACCTTCCTGATGTTGCTAACCCTTGAAACATTAAACCAAGATTTTCGTAAGGGTACGTTTTCTAATAAAGCGGATAATGTCTTGCAATTTGCTCGCAATGTTGATATAACATAGCTTTCAAATGCTATTACACAAATTCAAAAGTTCTCTAAGTTTTACTGAATAAAGTTTGTTGTACTTTCATTTTTCTACCTTCATTTTCTCTCCATCCTTTTAAATTGAAAATTAAACTTTGTAGAAATTTCAAAAAGGGTTAATTGTGTGAAATTTCGTGAGGCGACTATAGTCTTCTCGCGATTTCAAAGTGATAATATTACCAGCATAATAACCCATCTAAAAGAAAATACTTCTTCTGTTTAGTGGCACCGTCAATATTTATGTATAAAAGGTTCATTGGCGGCATCCATTTTATATGTTCTAGCTAACACATATATGGCATATATATATACGTAGATAAGAACGAACCTGTTATGCTTGCAAACAAGAAGCCTAATCATGTATACAAGTATTACCTACCCGTTCTCACATAATAGTATACATGCGAAAGTTTTTATTCCTTGGTTGATTTGTCCTCCATTCACGCAACAATGTAGAAACGGATCGCGGTGAAGTTGATCGAGCAGAAATTGGGTATAAAGATGTTATGTATTTATTTGGGCCGAATAACCGGAACACGTTTATAAAAATGATGTGGATATCGATTTTAAAATCTGCATTTTTACTATTTGATTTTATATCTGGAAATCCACCTACTCGTATATACTTAGTATTGCCACAATTATATTACAAATTATATTGTTACAAAGAAAGCGAACATTTCTTTACTTTACGTAACATTTATGATTTTTACAGTGTGTTAGTTTAATACAATTGTGAAAAACATAAAAATAAATAAATCTTATTCGAAGTGGTCTCCATCGGCTGCAATACAGTCCTTTAAACATTGAGGCCAGTTATCAATAGCAGCACGCACTCTTTTTATAGGAAAATTCTTTACTGCCAATCGTATGGACTGTTTTAGGGACTGCAAATTATCATGGCGTTTAGAGCAAGCCTTACTCTTTAAAACTGAGCATAAATCATAATTTATTAATTTTATTTTATTAATACTTCTTTCATTCAATTGCATGAGGCGGACTTAATGCAGAATGGCAATTTTCTACCAGTCAACGTTTGAATGGTTTAGTCTTATGAAGAGTTCTCCATATCTATATTATATATAATAGATGAGTAATGAGATTATGAAGATATATCTGATAGTTGTCTCTTGTAAAGTTCTCTAACTTTGGCCTTAAATGTATCACTGTTTGTTAATTTCCAGATCTCAAGTGGGAGCGCATTCCATAATAGAATAGACTCCAGCCTTTCCACAGCAAAAGAAGAATGGATTAGAGAAGAAGTGTGTGTTGGACATAAGAACAGAAGATTGTTAGTGGAGCGAAGATCTCTGTCATGATTGGAACATAGCAATTTAAGCTGTGAAGTAAAGTATATGATTATACATATAGGGAACTATAGGATTATTATAAATGGAGTGTAGGGTAGTCAGGGCTCGCAAGCTACGGCACTGACGTATAGGTGACCATGACAGCGATATACATATACATGACTTCGATAGGCAGAAACATGGTCGTATTTACGTAGATTGAAGATGAACCGAATACAATTGTTGAGAAGTCAGTCAATTTTGTTGAGTAGATCTGCATTCAGGTCGAGGTAGTATACATCATAGAAATCGATAATTGGGAAGATCAAGGCCTGTCCGAACATTAATTTGGTGGTAGATAGGAGGAAGTTCTTGAGCCGATATAGAGATCTCAAGGTTGCAATTACCCTTTGGCTTACGTTTCCAATTTGTGGTTTACAAGTGAGGCTCGAATCAATTCATAAGCCCAGATCTTAGACAGACGAACTGTACGCTATAATAGATCCGTCATAGACAATAGGCGGCAGTTTAGACGTATCTACTCTAATTATAAGTCTAGGGCTGCCCACGATAATAGACTGACACTTACGTCGAACCGCTTAGACCTATTTTTGATTGTCTCCAAATCACTTCTTCTTGTTAATATTATCTATAACTTCTGCCAAATAATCGAGACTTATTTGCGAATAAATTTGAAAGGCATCTGCATATAAATGATACGCACACCGAAGGTCGACAGTGATGAGATTGATAAACAACGAAAATAAGAGAGGAGATAAAATGCCACCCGGTGTTCACCGGCAACAAGGTCACGCCAGCTTCATGATGATTCATCAATACGAACCGACTGCCGGCGTCCACGAAGATACGTTGAAAACCATTCCAGAGCTTCGGAGGAGATCATATAGTGAGTAAAGATGTCGTGGTCAACCATGTTAAAAACATTGGAAAAGTCAATCAGGACCAGGACAGTAACTTTAGCGTCCTCCACACCATGCTTAATATCACACACATAGCCGTGATTGTGCTATGCCCAGGTCTGAATCTTGATTGAAAGGGGCTGAGGATATTGTGTTGATAGATAAAATTAGACAGTTGTTTATGAACACACGCCTCTAGTACTTAGTAATGGCTCCGCCGAGAAGGTTCAGCTATCTTAAGAAGAGGGCGAACGTATGCCCTAAGCAATGCAGTTGGGTAATGACTTACCTACACCCAAAGTCCTAAGGTACTTTCAGATACAGGCAGGCGCGGAAGAAGATATGTTTTGAAAAATATGGTGGCGTTTAGCATTGCGTATATTTGATTGAATCTATTTCTTGCAGTTTTGTAGTTGGTCCAGTTACTCTCGTATCGATCTTCTTTAAATTTACCAAAGGCTCGGTCTCTGCGGCGCATTGTCTTTCGTACATCCACTGTCTTTCAAGGTGCAGGCGCATGTTTCACCTTGATCCTTTATTTGATTTATTGCATGATACTTTCCACAACTTCAAATATTAAAAACTAGCTTTTGCGCACGGCTCCACCCGCATGTTTGTCGGTTATCGCAGCAAATAGTAGCCTATATCCTTTTTAAAAAATCAAAGTATCTCCATGCCATATTTCATTGAAGTCAATGAAACGGTTTGGCCGTGAAAGCATACTTTCGCATTTATAATATAAGTATGGATAGTATGGTTTAAATCCATTCACATAATTTACACCTGTTTTAAGTTTTTTTAGGTAAATGAATAAGTTTTATTTAGGAGTAGATTTTTCAGCCAGGGCTCCGTCCACTTGTATTTCGATCTTTTTCTATTATTTTGCTTTTTTTAAAGATAACTTACGCATTACGAATAAATCCTACGCCGCGAGGGACTTTACAAACATACATAAAACAAACACAAAGAACACTCAGACTCAGACAAACATTTTGTGGATCGCACAAAGTGCTGTCCTGTGTAGGATTTGAACCCACAACACTCAGCCCAATAGAAAGCGGCGTGACGACCGCTTAAACCACTTGGCCAACCGTGTACTCAATCTATGTGTTCAGATCTCTATATTGTGCAACATTATTGCGAAGTTTAATTTTAATCCAGCTAGTAGTTTTTGCGTGAAAGGATTCACCCGTACATTCTTACAAATGTTCACATTTATAATATTAGTAGGACTGTTTTGATTTGTATTTAATAATATGATAATTCCCGTCTTTCTATGTATTTCCATAACTGTGCATGCCTTTTATAAATTTACATAACCACTGTGCCATACTGCCAATTTTTTTAAACCCTATTTAACATATTAAAAACTTATAGAAGAAATTTATTATCCATTAAAATAAATTAAGTTTTAAATTCAAAACAATGCTTAAAAATTGTTTCTAGAATTCGCGTGACAAACGCCTGTTCTCAATATTTACTAAATGTAGGTAAGTTATATGTGTATGTCACTACTGAACTGAACTGGTCACGATTTATGCATTTACTGGGTTAGGTTATTAACAGGGTGAGGCTCAATTCACATAGCACATTGAAACAATAGGATTACGTAAAGCGTGCCATCTGTTATTTACTAGTATTTACAGACAGTTTCACCTGCGTTTTTAGTGTTTGTTTTAGAGAGAGATAAGCTTGATGTTGACTATCCCATTTTAAGCACGTCAGCAGCATTTAAACAATTAAATGATATTTTTAAAACACGTTCATTCGTGTCTTCAAGCTCACCGCTGCATTACAAATATAAATATGCCTTTAGGGTTCTAACGTGCTGGCTTGTTAAAAATATAGGCTACAGAAAATTATTAGTCTACGTATTATTACGACTGAATGTTAGTTGTAATTACCTATTTATATAAAAACTCTCATCTTAAAAAATATTCATATGTTGCAGGGAATTTCACAAATAAACATGTAATAGACACAAAGAACACCCAGGCTCATTTTATGGATTACACAACGTTTTTTCCCAAGTGCTGGGGTTTGAGTCCACAGCACTCGGCCCAGTCGGAAGTGGGGAGCCAATCGCTTAAACCATTACGCTATTCGTGCAGACAAACATTAGACTCACTTTGAATTTGAAAACCTTTCTACTTTTGGTAATTTGACTGCCTCGGTGGAGCAGTGGTAGTGAATGCGACTGCTGTGCTTGAGGTCTTGGGTTCAAATCCTGGGTCGATCCAAGTGTTTGTGTGATCTACAAATATTTGTTTCGGAGTTTGGGTGTTTTCTATGTATAATATGTACGTATTTACAAAAAAAAAAGTATACATGTATTCATATCAGTTGTCTAGTATCCATAACACAAGCTCTGCTTGGGACTAGATGGCGTTGTCTCTAACACAGATGTCCGAAATATTTATTAATTAAAATGTATAGTGTGATCGCTATGTAACATGCACCATTCACCAAGGCAGTAGAGCAACAGTTTTTGATTTCGGTTTGATAGTGCCCGCTTGACCGGGGCGGTACTAGCCACATACAGAAGACCAACCCCTAAAATGGCACCATTAGTGCTGTCGTGTTTCGTTGGTGAGTGCAAAACCGTAAGCCTAATAGTGCAAAAGGATCTCTGCCGCCATAGTGTGGGTCACCATGCTGCATTGTTTGCATTTGCAATGAGTATGGTGACCACTACTCTTGGATTCTGTTCTTACTTTCCATCAGACATAGTATAGTTACTTTAGCAAGCTTATACATAAAAAAAGCTTGTCTACGTAATCTAACCAACCAGCTAAAATAAAGAAAAGTGTCGTGACTAGAATTTAGTACATTCATTGAGTTTTACTTTACTCAAAGTAGGAATTGTTTAAATTTAGAGATATTATTCGGAACGGTATGAAATTAAGGGAAAAAAAACAACTTCATACGTATTGTGTCATATTTTTGGATCACTGAAGTGAATGATACTTGCTTAAAATAACTGTCTGTTAGTAAATTCACATCTCTTTATTAATCAATCCCTAACATATAACACATGATGCGTGAATAATGAACAATTTATAACCACCATAAATTATGAGCTAGAAATGAAAACCGTTAAGCAACCCATAACGTTTAATGTGAATAAACGCAGAAGGTAAATCGTAAAAGCAAACTAATGATATAAAGCTTTTTAAAGGGAAAATTTTCCTTATGAATTACAACAAATATTTATTGTTTAAAACCTGTTTCAATAAAAACATCGGCTTTACTAAGTTTTTCAGTTTGAAAATTAATGCTTTTTGCTTTTCTATTTTGAGGACGTTCCAACCGGTTTTGATTTAACCGACATATTTGACTCTATTATAATCGATATCTGCCCAGTAACACCTAATAGTGACTCTTAAGATGTTGATATAATATTATTTATTCATAAGCAGTGTAATCAATCGTTCGGAAGTATTCGGACCACTCACAGCTTGGAAATTATTTGGCCGATCAGTGAGTTCTTTTTGGTATAAGGAGGCAAACGAAAGAAAGGCAAAAGAAAAAATGTTGGGCAGTTTTATATGTGTCAATCGGCGTGAAAATTTCTACATCGCAATACAGGGTTAGTTGCTTCGTAGATCGATGTGTCTGCGGTAGATACCACTTTAGTATTTTTTTGTTTACGCTTTATGTGGAATTCAGGATGTCGCTACATTAACCTTGGAGAATGCAACCATATACTATATCGAATATATATATTTGAACCTGAAATTCGAATTCTAAGTTCTAGGCTCTACATAAATATTTTTTTTCCTCATAATTTTTTCACGCTCCCCAATATTCTTATACCTATTTTCTGTAACCTTTTTCACTCAGAGGTAGTCTATTGATCGTAACTACAGAGCGTTAATATGGTTTGCTCAATAGCCAATGTAATACGACCTGATGTCGGTTTTGGAATTATTGGAAGTCGGCATCAGGTAGAATTATATTTCATGTCGCATTGGCATTAATTTGCGTGACCTTCCAAATGTCGGTAGAGTGTAAATTTATCTACCAAATGTATTAGAGAGTGAAAGAGAATATTGTTTAAGTTAGGCGCGTTGCTGTCTACTTTTTAAACACACAACAGTTTTTAACACATCGTAAAACATATATTTCAATGTATTAACGTCTTTATATTTAACCATCCAAGGCCTAACTGTTATTCTCAATACGAATTGTTTTCCTTTAATGTTTGTTACCTTATAAATCCGTCATTTATAATTTGTTTTTATATAAGATAGTCGTAGAGAATGAAAAAAGCATATTTTTAGATAGTTTCAATATTCGGGGCAATGTTCCTAATTAGTACATGTTATTGTGATGTTTCGTAGATACGCGTTCCTAAACTTATAACACATGACTTTTTATGACTTGTGTAGATATTGAAAACCTCAATACTGCATATTTTATAAGACCAATAATTTACCAGCTTTAATGAAGTACATATCAAGTAACACGTAGCAGTAAAAATTGACTAAAATTAAGCACCCTCGCTTTTTATGGTTCTTTTTACGTGTATCTTTCTATAGGCTTTCGCAAAAATGTGTTTTTCTTAAATATTGGTTGACGAAAACATGTCAGATGTAATACGAAGTCACTATAATAGGCCTACAGCTTTTATCTATAATACGCACAGCAGAAAGTCTAATAAAAGTTATTTAAAAAAAACTAATAATTAAATAATACAATTTTAAGATGTCCAGCTGGACCATTAACAAACTTGTGTAGAAGAGTTGTATTTTTGCAATATAACTACTTAACAAGAAGTTAATTAATCATGGTACAATTCAAAACCATCGCAAACGGCGCGTGTTAAACAACAAAACTCCCATATACTTTCCGACTGTAGGTTTATGCGCAAAACATTAATCGCATATTGTTTGGACAGCTCATTTATAAACAGGCCCAAGATTAATTACATAGACAAATAAAAGTAGAAAGTAAAATACCATTTACATTTAAAGTTATAAAAAAAGTACGAAGACATCGTAGAAATAAATTGCAGGCTCTAAGTTTTAATTAATTTGTTTTCTTACCTTATTAAGTCAGGCAGTCAGGTGCACAGGATCAGTTTTACAGAGCATGTCAATTACCGAATTTTTCGGTAAAACTGTTAAACTTTATTAGTAAAATTACATTCATAATAAAGTCTAGAAACTTGTTACGGGTGAGTAAAAATTTATTTGGGTAAAAGAAGCACGAATAACACGTGTATATTTAAATTAGAGGGGTGTTGGTATTGTTTAAATTTGGTAAGACTACGGCCGCGTTCGCGAGCGTGAGTTTAGACGGGAATAAAGTGTGGAACGCGGTCGCTCCACCCTCGTCTCGTCGGTCGACTGTTCGTTTCGCGGGCTCACAACACTCGAGTACGGACTAGCTAGTAGCTAGTGATGTGCACAATTCCTTCATATCATAATAGCATTAATAGTCGTCATTTCACTCAACACTTATCTCGAAAAACTTTACGACATTTTACGATTTTACGTGACTATCTTAACAAACTTATTGTTGACTATATTTTTTAACTACAACTATATTCATGGTTTCATACCTTGAAAATTAATTAAAATATAACTTGGCTGTTAATAAATCATTTTCGGACAAAAAATCACTTTGTGAAAAGAATATCGTTCATGCATTTTGCAAACGTTTACATCGCGCACTATTTTTCTTTTTAATAACACATGTGTTTATAGATAAATTACTAAAATATATATGTTTTATTTTCTAATCTCTAATAATTTAGCTTGTACAGTAACATTTTCTAAAATCATCAATAAAATTTTCTATAAAAAATAAATTTTAAAATGAGTTTGTAATAAAACTAACCTAAAATCAATAGCACTTAGTGCGATAGGTATTTACATATTAAATTATATAGAAGTACAAAATTTTAAATTTTTACATTTATAATAGATGATCTACAATAAATTTGCACATAACGCAGCCTTATCCCATGATGTTGATAATAAAACAGTATACTTTTACGTAGAGCTTATTATCTAACCCTTTAGATAATAAGCTTTACCTAAAAATGTACTGTTTTATTATCTCGTGTCCCATCTCTAAATGAAGGCATCCCGCCCTTCGCCCAACCTTAGCGGTGGGATGTTTGCAACTTCACAAGCTTACTACGACAAGACTTGATGATTTTGTGAACGAATGAATGATTACTCCCAAAAATTTAATAACTTTGACAAAGTATGTTTGGTGAGCGCGGTGCTTCTAATTATAGAATCTTCACTTTCATATTCCATCTCTGTGGTGCAACATTAACTCATTCGATTGTGATGCCAGAAAGCGACGGTTCGATTGCCGCTGATCGCGAAAATTAGTATGTATAACCTTATATATAAAATTCGATTGCTGTTCGTTTGTCGTCGCTAAAACTTGAGAACGACTTTTCCGATTTAGCTGGTTTTGATTTTTGAAATGTTTGTGAAAAATTAAAAATAACCTTAATAATATCACGTGTACGAAGTAGAGGGCTCAGCTAGTTATTCAATATAAAATGTGTAAATAATTAGAAAAAGTGTGTAATTACGTAGTTCCTACTAAAACCAGTTTATAAGTAGCCATTGTACAAGATCTACTAGTTAATAGCAACATACATTTATTTCAATAAAAAATTCCAGATCGATGCAATCGAGCTAAATTAAACAAACATTACATCTATCTATTACCCTAAACTTTCTCTTCTCATTTACAATTGTAATTAAAAAATTATACAATCTACAGTACGTTGGCAAGGAAAATAAACTTTGAAATCAAACAAAAGTACGCATTTTTAGAATGTCTTTTAAACGAGAAAAACTGTAATATTAATATTTTTATTTTACGCGTTTTGCTGAAACGCGGTAATTTTGTAATGCAGTATAAGGACATGGAATTACAGTATAGAATAAATTGGTCTGCATAATAAAAGAAAACAACACAATTAACAATGTTCCGTTATTTTAAGTCGCTTAAAAATGAAATGGGCCAAATACGGGCAATCGATTTCATATACAACCCTCACTAGCTTCACTGTCATGAAAGCTCAAGTTACATTAATATTTTTTATAAGTTATCTTCACGTTTCAAAAATAACTTATTGAATTTAATAATAGAACATAATCATAAAGACGGATTCGATTAGAAGAGATTGTTTTTATAATCGTACAAAATAATCGCGGGGAACTCAGGAGTTAGAAATTTCTTGATAATCGGTCAAGCTACGACGTACACAACCCACTTTCAGTACTCATTTACTGCCGCTACATCACTTATCGTGATCACTTACCAGCTCTACCGTGAGAGAGCCACGCTTCAGCTTTAATGGGCCGGCTCGACCGGAGTGGTACCACGGCCTCATAGAAAACCAGTATGAAACAGCACCGGCGCTGTGTTTCACCATGTGAGTGAGGATACCGGAGGCCCCAACCCCTTCCCCCATCCCCAAAAGGCCAGCAACGCACTTGTGACACCTCTGATCGTTTACCATTAGGCGATACGTCTTCTCGTTTACCCCTACTCCATAAAAAAAGAACTTATAGACGATACCACCTGAGCACTAACACCAATATTCTACAAGAAATCTAACTCCTAAGTGATTTAGATTTATTATTTAAAGCTACGAGTGTAGAAGATTCGTTAATGATTACATATTTATAATACACGAGCAGAACCCTAAATATTTACCCGAAACGAACGTTACTAAGTTACACTTTATTACATCAGATATCTATTAGTTTAACTCCGTATGTTCAATCATCGGAAAATTAGCTTCACCAACAAACAAATTAAATACAAATCAATCTTTTCGAATACCAAACAATTTATATGCATTTATAATGGAGTTTTGGAATATTCTGTATCGATACTCCGCTCTTTTTATTGTAGCGTGATGACACTTAGCCTATAGCCTTCCTCGATAACTGGGCTGTTTAATACTGAAAGATTTTTTCAACATTACATGTTCAACAAAGATGTAGTTCGTAAACACGTAATTCGCTCCTTAGCAACAAAAATATTTTCGTGTAATGTTTATTATTATTCGGCGGCAAAACAGGAGTCACAAGCAACTCCTGGTCACAGCCAACATTATTAATATCAGTAGTTTGTACATGTTCGAAATTTTTAGTTGCATACTCGTACATAAAATTTAAGTGTCTGTTTGTAATATTAAAATAACCGTTTTTTACTAAATGTTAGGTAGCTGATAATATAAGAAGTAACTTAGACTACTCTTTTTAGACTAGCTTCGCCCCGCGGCATTACCCGCGGTACTACAATAATCGCGGGTAACTCCACGGGGTTCAGCTAGTGGTTAATATAAGCTATGTTTAGTTTGAGTTTAGATAGCGTCAAGTGACATGTCATGAATGGTTATTACTTACATTAACTAATTGTATGCACGACTTACGCTCAAGGCCTTGTTGCGTTCACAGTTAAATGTAAATACTAGCTTTCGCCCGCGGCTTCGCTCTGTATATGTTACTTCTAATACCTCCAAGACTATGTGTACAAAGTTTCATGATTATCAGTTAAGTAGTTTTCGGGTGAAATCGTAACAAATGAACTTTCATTCACATTTATAATAATAGATAGATAGATATATATACTGTGGTCATGAAATTATTAGTTTTTATTTTCCACCGTGTTTGGTATAGTTTAAATTTTCTCTGTTGGTCAGAGCTAATCTAATTGACCGTCCTGTTGGTATAGTGACGCTGACTACTAGATTGCTGCTACTGGAGAATAGATTCTCATCCAAACCAATTAATGTGCGGTGAGCATAATGTATATTTTGTAACATTATGCATGTATTTAGGAATATTTACGTATGCTTATCACTCAGTCTAGTCTTTGTACAAGTTCTGCCTTGTTTGGGATAACAAAATTAGAGTGTAAGACATATGAAATCACTAGGTTATGCCCGCGGCGCCGCCCGCGTATATGTCAGTAATCGCATTAAAGCTTCCTTCCTCAATAATCTAAATATCTTCATGCCAAATTTAATTAGAATCGGTGCAGCAATTTAGTTGTGAAAGTGTAACAGACCCACAGATAAAGTAACTGGAATTTATAATTTTAGTATGGATTTTGTTATATTAAACTTTGCAGCGGGCATACAGATATCTAGGTGGATTTCCCCTTTCAACTCAAACTTAACCTTTATTCATCGACTTCAAAAAAGGATGAGGTTCTCAATTCGACTGTATTCGTTTATGTGTACCTCATAACTTTCGTCTGGGTGAACTGATTTTTATGATCTTTTCTTTATTTGAAAGCTGGTGCTACCTATGTGGTCTCATTTCATTTAGTCATTCTTGATGTTTTTTTCTTCTGTTAAGTTTTTATTTATAAATACAAATAGAATCAGTCTATTGAATACCAGTCTCGCGTTTTGCAGATTATCACCCGTAAAATGTTAACAATGTTATACTAAACCCTCCTAATTATTTACGTATGGAATCCTGTATAGTATTCTAAGTAATCCTTTATTACATTACAATGGAAGTCTCAAGGACAATGTAAAACGTACTACAATAGTTATAGTACATTTTACTTTGGCCTTGATCATGATACGTGAACCTAACAATAATTTATTCAAATTTTATTTATTCACCTCGTAATGTAGCCTTTAGGTTAACCGGGACTGTCGTAATAAAAGCTGTTCCTGGATCCCTCCCATCTGAGGCGCAGAGTGGCACACCGTGTGCTTTTAGTTGGTCCGATTCCGACACATCACCTCGCGGCATACTACATACAGCCAGTGGTGGTTTCCACACATAAAAAAAGAGCAAAGTCATCAAATCAAGCCATCACTGTCCACTGCTGACTGTGGGTCTTGGGACCCAAGAAACGCAACCATCCCGGTCTTGGGCAGTCCACAACCATCCGCTGCCAGCCACATTCTTTAAAATATCGATCAGGTCCAGCGATCATTAGGTCGTTTCGAGACATAACCGGTCACTTTCACTTCAGCGTACTGATCTTCCGCACGATGTTGGTTACTCTAGATTTCTGTCTTATAACTTTTTTATGAAATTTATAGAACAGAGAAACACCAAACTGCATTGCACACCACATTCCACACTGAGCTGATTTATACTTTGAAAAGTCATGCTTTGGCACATATAGACCAGCACGACAAGAGTGATACCAGGTAATGACAGAAAATCTGTGGTAGGAAATTCTTCCTTTCTCGAACACCCCATAATATTTATGACTTTTGAGTTGCAGTAGTTCATGAACATTGGTAGTCATTTCATAGTCATCATCATCTCAGCCGAAAGGTGCCCGCTGCTGACTGGCTGCTGGACATAGGTCTTCCCCAAGGCTTTCCACAATAACCGGTCCTATGCTGACTGCACTGCATTACGTGTATCACTGTAACTTACTATGTGGCAACTCATGTACTTGTTTGTCATGAAATACGTTTTAAATGAAACAAAAACTTTTTTAAATAAAGTGAAACACTCGTTGAATTCCGTAAATCTGTGAATCCAATTACTAATATAACAAGAATCAACTGTTTTCTTGCTGTGATCATTATAATCTTTAAAGCTCTTGTTGCTTTCTTTATGAGATGGTTCTACGTGTATAGCAGCCGTATGTATGCTACGTAGGAAAAATAGAGCGATCATTTACAATACATATTGTGTGTAGAACATGAATGTAAATCAATTCATAAATCTGTCTGGTGTTCTTTGCATGACAATTTATTATACTCATAGTATTTTAAGAACGATAATATGACCTTCAAACTAAATAAGAAAAGTGTATACTCATGAACTGGCAGCATACTTGTAGTATCTGTGTCGCTATGTGTCTATGAGCAGTTGGATGTAGTCATTTTCCACCACTGCTGATACGTCGGCTCGAAGGGCCCTTGTATAAAATTGTATGTATTATTGTAATTTGTATATTTGTACAATAAAGGAGTTCGTCAAAAAATAAACTGATTTAGAAATGAATGAACTTTTTTATATTCATTGCATGAGTACTATCTATACAATCTCCCCATTACCTCATAAATCGCGCTACGGTTGTAAAAAGTGTTTAACGGTTTATTCCGGCATCCAAAATGAAAACGCCTATAAATTATATTCCTTTTTCCTATAAAACCTTGATATATGTACCTACATTATAATGTTCTTGTCATTAGCTTTTTTTATTTTATAAGAAAAATGAAACTTACTATAGTCCGGCCACTCAGAGAATGCGTTTCTGACACTTGTAAATTCGTCATGAGTAGTGATGTACCATGAATATCATTAATAATATTTGGTAACAGTATTTATAGCAATCATTATGCATAATTATTCAATTTAGATATATTTTATATTTCAAACACAATATTAATAAAATTGTCGATGGATGAATTAAATTTAATCGTAATTTCTGAATGAAACCAAGGGAAAGAAAATAAAAATACTGTATTTATTGAAAAATATATATTATGAAATACATAGTTTTAAGATTTCAATAATGTCAAATCAAAATTTAATCCGACTCCGATTCGCTCGAGGACTCGCTGTCATCTTCACCAACATGTATTATCATGTTATTATAAATCATAGTGTCTATACGAATATCGCAGTCAAAGTCATCAAATATCATTTTTTTAGTTTTTTCAACCACCTTCATCCAGTCATCTCTTGTGACTTTTTCGCATGCTTCTTTTAAAAGCGTCTTCATCTTTTTTATGCCATATGGTGGAAAAGTATTATGGCGGGCTGCATAACCTTTAATTTGAGCCCAGATTAGCTCTATGGCATTGTACTGGCAGTGATATGGAGGAATTCGAATATTTGATAGCTTATGGTCGTTGACTAATTTCATCAGCTCAGTTTTTAGCATTGACATATTTGCGTCAATGCCACTTCTTTGCAGCCAAGCCACCAATTCCTCTTTTCTATTAGCTTGAGTAGGTGCTTTATTTATTTGCACCGAATGATAAGGGGCCTTATCCATTATTATAACTGAAGGCTCTGGAAGGCCAGGTAGCAACACATCCTGGAACCACTCCTTGAATACAGCAGCATTCATTTCTTCGTGGTAGTCAGTAGTAGTTTTTGACTCAAATGCTAATAAACTATTTTCCACAAAACCATACTTCGCACAACCAGCGTGGCATATTATGAGACGTGCTCCTTTACCGATTGGCACTTTCGACGTCGACGCTTGAGTGTCATCTGTCCAAGAACGAAAAAGCTCGTGATTGGTGTTCAGCCATGTCTCGTCAATGAAAACGACATTGTCCCAATTATCATTTTTTTTTTTTGCTTCTCTTAGAAAAGTCATTCTTTTTACCAGAAATATAAAGGGATAAAAATAGTTTTGCATTTATTTTTAATTCAGCTGACTGATATCACGACAATTATTTTCATAAATTTGGTTTGGTTGTACCTATATCGTATTATAAACTATATTAAATATGTAATAAGTACATTATACACACTCTCGAATAATTTCTGCGATGTCCCCAGGAACTTTAATGTCGTTCGTATAAATGCCCAGAGCATTTCGGCACATTTCCCTGTAATGGTGACAACATTCGACTGTACGACATCCTTACATACTTTGTAACTCATCTTGTTCTACTGTTTTTTGTGTATTCAATAAAGATAAATAAATTAAATTATATATTATAAAATTAGAACGTTTTATTTAACAATATATCGACCAACAGAATATATTACGATTCCAAAAATACTCAGTTACAATTCAGTATTATTTTGTCACATCACTACAAAAACAAACTATTGACATAACCTTGAAACAGCGCAGTTTGACGTCGTTAGACTTTTAAAAATTATTGTTCTTAAATTAATTAATTGATTAATTATTAATAACTTTAGCCCAAAATAAAACGTTTATTGTACATTGGCATGATTATTCAATTTTTGATGTTATTGCTCATTATTAAGGTTAATAAAAGATATTTAAAATTTTACCATAAATTGTACGCCAGTTCAAAGTTACGTCGCCCATTGGATCACGACCTGTCAGAAACGCATTATCTGTCGAAAAAACTTATGGTACTTAATAAACGGAAGGCATCAATCATTTAAAGAGGAAGATGTGTAAAGGCCGTCAAATTTTGTCACAATATTTAGTCAAATCCTATTGTAGTGTCTTATAATAGACCTTACTAATGACGAAAATCATTGTCATTTTCAGATTACATTATACAAATATTTGTTTTATATTAATTTAATTATTTATTTTTAAAATGAATACATATCTTAACATTCTGTGATATATCAAGCGTCTACCTGTTGTCGTTATCAATATCGAGAAAAAATAAGTAAAAAAAATCATTTCTTGTGTGGGAGCCCTCTGGCATGAATAATGCCCGACCCATCACGCAAAAAGAGCGCTCTAAAGTCGTCGAGTTGCGGAAACCTAGCCCACGAGAGATCAAAATCAATCATGGAAGCCCTCTTAAATATATATTTATTCTGTTTTTTAGTATTTGTTGTTATAGCGATAACAGAAATACATCATCTCTGAAAATTTTAACTGTCTAACTATCACAGTTCATGAGATACAGTGACAGCCGGACGGACAGCAAAGTCTTAGTAATAGGGTCCCGTTTTACCCTTTGGATACGGAACCCTAAAAATTGATTCGGTTTCTATTTCTCTCATAGTAAAATTGCCAATGAAACTGAAAATGAATTTTATCATAATTATATTAACGAGAAAAATATGTTCCAAAACATTTTATTTTCATCGGTTAAGGCCGAAAGGTTTTAAAGTAAAGATTTTTAATATTTGCTGTCCCTACTACAGCTCTTAGATATGCAAAAAACCCTCTACTTACCTTTACAATAAGCTTTAACAACGTGTACAACAACAAAATGTTCAATCTACCGTCTACGTATGTCAATATATAACATGCCGGCACCACATTTGCATAAAATGTCAATTAAATTTGGTGACGATACACAAGCTCGTCACATACATTTTATGACGATCGCCGTGGACTATCACCGGGCCTTTGGTAAATAACAGATTGATGAATTTAAATAAAATTGCAATAAAACGTTCCACATTGTAAACAGTAGCAGTAATTCTTATACAAAGCGAACGAACGTGCATGTTTAAATGTAGCTCCGTTAAGCACTTAAGCCTAAAATGAAACATAAAAATAGGTTTACTAATTAGGTAACACCATCTATCTAACACAAACAAGTAATTTACTGTGTTGCAATCAGTCAATAAGCAACTAATGGACACGATGAAATGGAAACGATAATGACTAAAGTTGGGTGCGTTTATTTAGCCAATTTCATCTGTAGGTATTCGTTTAAATGTGACAACGTTAATTTTATTGTTTTGTTCCATCAGTAGCAATTGCACCTATAGCAATTAAGGGTTTCGTAACATCTTAAACGTGCAAATACTAGATTTTAAACGTTAAAAGCTATTCACTGAAGGTTGAAAATGCCGTAGACATTTGTGTTTATAATAACTGTTACATTATTATAATCTCCTTACTAAGATGGGGCCCCAGTGAGGGCGGAGACACTAACGGCCAGCACTATCGCGCTATTGCAACGACCGCAACGAGTGCTGGCCATCAGGATCATAAAGCGGCAAGTCTCCTGGCAGGAACTCCACCAGGGACCTGGAGGCAAGAGCCTTTGCGCCTCTTTATCAGAGGCCCAATTAGTCGCGAGAGTTGGGTCCGGAAGAGGCTTAGAACTCTACCGGCCCGGCAGGCCCGGGAACGAGGCAGGTACTGCAGGTTACTCGGGCGCCGGCGATCTCAGAACGATTTCCGTCCTCCATAAGCGCAAGCAAGAGGGTGACATATGAGGCCACCTGTCACCCTCGCAGAAGTAAGCTCGGATTGGAGGGGGACGGTAATGGGAACATCGGGGTTCCCACACAGTAGGGGCTATCTACAACGTAGGAGGCCCGAGGTGCATCGGGGTTCCAGGGTTTTTCCTTTCTACGACGGCTTGCGGTTTTAGTCGGTTCATGTCCGACATGCTACCAGGTGGTGATATCCGAGGGGATTATCGCTTGAGAAAAAAAAATGTTAACGTTTAATAGTTACTAATGATTAGTGACAAATTATATATCTTATACTTTACGATTGAAATTACATCACATAATTTTTGTGTTTGTTAACATAAATAAAATGATTCAAAATTTTCAAAAACTTTTAGGAAAAGTTCATACAAATATCAAAATATGTAATTAACATTGATATTCATAAACATACAGTAGTCTGATTTTATGAATCATTACTGAAAGTGTTTATTCATATCAATTCATACAAAATAAATTTATACAAATATCCCTCTAAATCACCACATATTTGATTTGCTGTCAGAAAATGCGGAGAAACTCATTTTGTTTAAATATCTAGGCAGTTGCATAAATGGGAATAGTAACTAAGTACAGGAAATAAGACTTCGCATCCATTCGCATTCGCATTCGCTCCACATGATTTAAAATGAAATATAGATATGTTTTACTAAGCTATCTTCAACGTAGCCGTATAGAGGCTTGAGCCTTCAAATAAATCACAGAAGAATTCCCAGAGGCCTTTGAGTTGAAGATGATCAAATTACCAATATTGAAGTACTGGACAACCCCAAGAGGAGCTCTTAAGTGAAGGTAGAAAATTGACATAATTGACTAAAGTTGGCCACAATGAAACGTAATAAGAAATTTAGACAGCCACAACTGATTGTTCAGAGGAACATAATACGCAACACAAATACAAATAGATAGATGCAATAATATCACACTCTTCAAGACTCTTCTTTTTCTAGAACATTTTTCAACTGCCTCGGTGGTGCAATGGTAGTGAATACGACTGCTGTCCTTGAGGTCTTGGGTTCAAATCCTGAGTCGGACCAAGTGTTTGTGTGATCTAAAAATATTTGTTTCGAAATTTGGGTGTTTTCTATGTATAGTATGTATGTATTTACAAAAAATAAGTATATATGTATTCATATAAGTTATCTATATCCATAACACAAGCTATGCTTAGCTTGGGACTACATGGCGTTGTGTGTTAGATGTCTGAAATATTTATTTATTATTATTATTATTTATTTATATCAAAAGATGTCAGACAAGTCACGATTAATTCTCTAAATATCCTAAATTCCAACAAGAGTAAAGGAATTAACTGTAAAGTATTTGTTTTTTAAATCGATAATTTATTCCAAGAAACCATTTTAAGCTTATATTGTACGAACTTGAAAATAGTTAAGTGACCCCACTACCTCGGTCTATTTCAAGAAACGTTTTACATTTATATACGACACCCACAATACTCGTAGATACTTGAGATCATCGAAGAATCTAACGTTGGAAATACTAAAGTGCAACATTGCAACTACTTGTATAAGACACTCCACAAGTATCTTTACACATCTAAATATCCACATGAATGTGTGTATTGTTTAAGGAATAACAATATACTTATTTTTGACTATTCTTTCGATGTAGTTCCACCATGACTGACTCGGTGGCGCAAGTTGTAGCGTAAGCGACTGCTGTGTTTGAGGTCTCGGGTTCGATACCCGAGTTGGGAGTTTGGGTGTTTGTTATGTATAATATGTACGTACTTACAAAAAAAGTATATATGTATTCATATCAGTTGTCTAGTACCCATAATACAAGATCTGCTTAGTATGCGACTAGATGGCGTTGTGTGTTAGATGTCCGAAAATATTAATTATTTATTTATTAAGACTTACTTGAGGATTACAACATAATGTATATTATGGTCCATCCTGATTTCATTTGAGAAATTGCAGAAAACATGCCGCCATAGTGTGGTGACCACCCAAAGGTAGCTATTTATAAAACGAAAAAAAAACAAATTAAAACTGTTATAAAATCACAACAAAGTCTTGTCAACGATCAAAATAAAGTCAATGAATAAAAATGCTTTCTTTGAATGTGCCCGAGTCTTTTCAACGTGTAAATCTAAGCGACAAAAATAAGTAAACAACAATCTTTTGATTTTCTTTTTTCAACAATTTACCGCGTGACAGAAATAGGTACTTTATATTTAAAGCAAATCACTTTCAATTTGTCTAGCGTTCAGAACTCTGTCGAAGCGTTAATAGCACGACGGACTACTTGTAGCTCCGATGGAGGTTTTCTTTTTCAATGTTTTACGATTGTTAATTCTTCTAACACTAGGTATACATATTTTTATTTATACTCAGAAGTGTACATTGTATTGTGATAATAAAATCTTTTAATACTATACATATAATTTTAATTTATATTTATACCTATCATAAAAAAATCTTAGAGAAATCAACTTTAACATTATTATCGATGTTGTTATTAAAAACAATTAAAGTGGATTAAAAATTAAACAATACGACTGAGAACAAATGAAAAAACATTTGGATTACAAATTTTTTTTCAAGCAAGCCGTCGATTATACAAACTTGTCATCCTACTAATATTATAAACGTGAACGTAAGTTTGTTACGCTTTCACGCGAAAACCACTTAACCGATCACCATAAAAATTTGTATACATATTCCTGGAGGTATTAGAAGTAATATAGAATACTCTTTGCCAAATGTGAGCGAAGTCGCGGGCGAAAATTAGTATTATATATATATATATATAACACTAGCTGACCTACGAAACCTAGTTTACGTCTCCTATTGCCCGTAATGTAAATAATTTTCCCCCGTTTTTGTAATATTATTCATTGGTGCTCCGATTCTATTGGTCTTAGCTTGATGATATATATTCCTCCTTAAATAAGCTATCTAGCACTGAAATAATGTTTTATATTGGACCAGTAGTTTCTGAGCTCAGCGCGTTCAAGCAAACATAGATAAGGATTATCTCAAAATTAAACAAAAGAGATAAAAACTAACAAATATACCTTTATAATAATATTCTTGTGGGTTCTTAAACTTAGGGCTGCTTAATCAAAAACCTAATGCGGTCATTACATTTTGTCTCACTGTGTATTTTTAAAATACAACAACGGTTATGACTGGGAGTCGACAATGAGTTCGAGAATTTAAACATATTTTTTTAAATAAACTTTCCGTAGATAAAATATGTTGTGAATATCGTGCACAATACGTGCAAATGATCTTCGGATGCTGATATGAAATGTGTTTACTTTTTAAAATATAGAAGTTACTCGTATATCGTACTGAAGTCACATGACTATTCATGCTCAATGTGAGGTAGATAAAAGGTAGCCCCTAAGGGCGCGTACACAAACTCAGCAGGGGCGGAGCTGGCAGCGACGCGGTAAAATGAATAGACTATGGGAGTGTTCACGAACGCAGCGGAGCGTGGAGCGAATGGTGAGCGGGTGGCTAGCGGTGTACAAGCAGTGCGCACCAGTGTAGCGGTGTTAGATAGGAATGCATTAAAATAGTGTGTAATGATTTTTAATTTTGTCAATGTTGTGATTTTTTCTAGTTTATTTAATTATTATATTTTTAATTATTATATTTTATTTATTTGTTGCTACTAAAACATTTTAATCATCTTATTAATAATAATACCGTGGGAGAGCTATGCTTCTGCATGAATGGGTCGTCTCGACCGGAGTGATACCACGGCCTCACAGAAAACCGGGGTGAAATAGCGTTTGCGCTGTGTTTCACCGAGTAAGTGAGGATACCGGAGGCCCATACCCCAACCCCTCCCCTCATCCCCTTTCCCATCCCCCAAAGGTCGGCAACGCACTTGTGACGCCTTTGGTGTTGCGGGAGTCCATGGGCGGCGGTAATCGCTTACCATCAGGTGATACGTCTACTCGTTTGCCCACTATTCAATAAAAAAAAATAATAAATAAAGAATAATATGAGAATAGCAACCTAATTTGTCAATTATAGTAAATTATTGTGTTTGCAATTACGACCAATCAAGATTTCTATGTTGTTGTGTTGTACGATTTTAGAAAAATACTTTATAAATATTTAAATGCTATTACAAAAGTAGGAACCCCAATGAATCAAAATATCATCAAACATTGATCGATTTCACTAAATATTTGAAAACACTAGAATTTTTTTGTGTCATCCGTATCAAGCTATATTTTACGAGGTATGATTTCTCATAACACTACCTACACTTAACCGCTCTAGCACCCGCTACCGAGCCCGCTGGCTTCGAGAACGGGTTGGCGTTCCCGCTCCGCTCCCCGAAGACTTCGAAAACACGGCCTTACGGAAAACATGGGGGAGTATGTAAAACAAAATGATGAATATTAAATATTTACGTAAATGGAATTTTGACTAAACAGACAATAATTTAAACTTCTGAACATAAAACAGTTAAAATGTCAAACTAATAGCCAAGTGCAATAATTTATCTAAGCAATTCGTTTTTATTTCTATTCATAATTTATATTTAAAAAGGGCGTTTGAAAATACGAAACAAAATAATAATTCACATAGAAATCTCATCACATAGAATAAATATTATATGTTCAAATCAAGGTAGAGCCATGGTCGTAAACAAAAAGCAAACCAACAAATGAAAAGCAATTTATACTTTTGGATTCATATGTAATTTCATTTTGATAGATCGATTAATATCGTCAATTAGTGATGACCGAAAATAATGTAATTGATAACATGGAGGACTTTGGCGTTGATATGAATGTAATTAAAAATAAATTAAAGCTAAAATTACTGAGTTCGATTAATATAAATATAATTTACCTAAATATTAATTAATTATTTGAATTACAAAGGCCTGATGAATCCAATGTATACCAGTTTTCATTCGGTCGGTAGTCTAATAAGGTTCAAATTGAATTTCAATTTCTTTGAAATTATTAATTGGAAATATCATGAAATACTAATGATTCGACGAATTCTATAATTAGAAGAAAAGTAGTAAAACCACGCTGATTTCAGCATGAACAGTCCAGCTCGACAGAGGTGGTCTGTGGTGTCCCACAGACCACCAATTTATACTTTTGGATTCATATGTAATTTCATTTTGATAGATCGATTAATATCGTCAATTAGTGATGACCGAAAATAATGTAATTGATAACATGGAGGACTTTGGCGTTGATATGAATGTAATTAAAAATAAATTAAAGCTAAAATTACTGAGTTCGATAAATATAAATATAATTTACCTAAATATTAATTAATTATTTGAATTACAAAGGCCTAATGAATCCAATGTATACCAGTTTTCATTCGGTCGGTAGTCTAATAAGGTTCAAATTGAATTTCAATTTCTTTGAAATTATTAATTGGAAATATCATGAAATACTAATGATTCGACGAATTCTATAATTAGAAGAAAAGTAGTAAAACCACGCTGATTTCAGCATGAACAGTCCAGCTCGACAGAGGTGGTCTGTGGGACAGTAGAATAACGGTAAATGACTGCGTTTGTGCTGTCGTGTTTCGTTGGTGAGTGCGAAACCGGCGGCACAATGATGCAGAAGCAAGACAAGACACTAGGCCGCCATCGTGCGGGTCACCATGTTGCATTGTTACATTGTCTGCATTCGCAATGAGTATGGTGACCACCACTCTTGGATTCTGCTTATGCTTTCCATCAGACAGTATATTCATTTTGGCATACATGAAAAAAACAAGAAAGGTATCATGCTAATTTAGAAATAAGAAAAAGTGCGTGCGTACAAAGTACCTACACATGTCAGAAGTGAAACTTCTTTGGCAAACTAATTATTAATAAAAATAATTGAAGAGAATTATTAAAATACATTTATTTTATATTGTTTAAAAAATAATATAGTAAAATCTCAGATGATGAATATTAAATTAAAATTCGCCCATTCTCATTCTCTCTCAATTGGTCTCAATCGCTCTCTCTCTCTCTATTCTTCGACAGAAACGCTGCACATTTTCGTGACGCGTTTCATCCGTAAAAAAACTACCCTCATGCGCCTAAAGAAGTTTCACTTCAATAATTATGTTTTTCATTAAAGATTTGTTTATTTGTAATTCAATAACTATAATATAACAACAGGAAATCATAATATTTATGAAAGTTTTATTATTACATATTTTACCAATGACCGATTTTTGGGATTAATTTTATAAACATTGACATAGTTACGTTATGTTACTACCACTAATCGAATAGATTGTGTATTGATGTGGTAACTTAAACACAGCGGGCGGTTGCGAGCCCCTACGTACCTTTATCGCCAGTAATGAATATTGTGAAATATTGTCATGTCAGCGACATATGTACCTTAACCAGACAACTCGGTCACTCACTGGTAGAGTTATCATTAATTTCCATTCCTTAGTAGTCTGCTTTTCTAATAGTGTTTTGCCGAAATCCATCAACCCTTAAATTTTTCTAGCTGCAATAAGCCCAGTGAAATAAGGTCTGAAATCAAAATTTGGCACTCAATTTTTAATGATACAAAAACAATGTGTAAAAGTATTTATGTAAAACTTAGCACTGAACTTTGCATTTTATATGATGTAGTTTCAATGATACAGAGACAATGTGTAAAGGTTTCAAGTCTGCAACATCTGGCAAAGTATTAGAAAATTGTTAAAAAAAATTTTTTACGTTTAATCGAAAACGGTAAAATTTGTTACAAAGAGAATAAGAGGAGAATTAGGTATTGAAATTTCAATTTAAAAGTTTCAAATTGCTATATTTTTGAATTAAAAACAAATAAATCTATTTCTTTAGAGAGAGATAAAAAAATTGATGTGTTTGAGAATTTTAAAAAAATATATAAAATTCGTTTATTGTTCTACTACCTACGATTTTTAAATATATGCTAATCTCTTGAAAAGCTCATTAACTTGTTCAGTTTTGACCAGAGGAAAAATCATAGGACCATATTTCTCTAAAATTTTAAGCTGTACGTCGTATATTCCTACTGTAGTAACAAGAAGAACACGAATTTATTAAGTACTCGTTTAAAAAAAACTGCTTCTTCTAAGTTGTTTTTAAATATTCAGGAGGTCACTTTAAATTGGTAGTCGAAACAGGCCTTTTAAGCTAAGGCGGAACACTCCAAAAGGAATGGTATCTACATAATAGAAGCTTGTTGGTCTTAAGGATGATGTAGAAACCTCGAGCTACATTAAATAAAGAAGCTATTTTGAAATTCAAGAAAAGTGGTTGAGCAGAACTGTAGTGACATTTAAGTATTAGCCTTTGCTAAATTGCTCCAAGCAGTCGTCTTGCAATTTATGTATTCAAGAGTGGTTTAATTTACCTTAATATAGTTATTTTAAAATGGACTGCTAAGAACATATCTGTTGTTTCGAAATAATCGTATTATAAAATAAATAAACTTATTCTATTCATAAAATTTACCTTATAAACGGGTGCACAAATATTTTTGGACAAACGTATTGAAATACGTCCGTTTTAGCTGACCCGCGCAATTAGGTCTGCGTCTCTCTAAAGGAACAAATCTGTCACCGCTTTTACAACGTCGATGCTCGGCTCTTATTGGCGGTAACGGGATGTTATAGGTATAGAAAGAACACACTACTTACTAACCTGTTGTGTAATTCTAATTGATTTAAACTCATAACCGAACACTATGTCTTAATAAGAGGAATACCGAGTTCAAGAGATACCACTTATTATTTTAGTACAGATTATAACAACAAAGTCCTAAGCACAATACATTGTTAATTACTAATCTACTACTGTGGTTTTATGTCTAAACTGTACCTGTATTTTTGGTGAATAAAATATTATTATTATAATGGGCAGTGGCCCGCCAGGCATGATCTCCTCGCCTGGTCGGGGGAACCTCCCTTTGTGTTGGGTGGAACATGACACCCGTTCCCCACACGGAGCTTGGATGTTTTCTATGTATAATATGTATGTATGTACAAAAAAAGTCTAAATGTATTTATATCAGTTGTCTAGTACCTATAATACAAGCACTGCTTAGTTTGGGACTAGATGGAGTTGTACTCGTATGTTAGATTAAATTTAAATATTTTATGAATGTTTGTAAAAATTATACCTACCTAGTTTTACTCCTTCCTCAGTACATAAACTAACTGACATTTAAGGTATTTCCAATTACAATATGTTATTTTTTAATATTACATTATTTATTGAAATTCAGATTCATAATTATTTATTCAATTAAGACACTAAGTGACATTTATGAACGTTAAATTGAAGCTACAGTTAAAAACCATAGATCGACACAAACAGACGCCAGAGCATGTACCTACTGGATTATCAAGGTAAATTAAGTGAAATCACCAAAATCTACTGCCTGCTTGTATCGATCCATAACTTCCATTTTCCAAAACACGTAGAGCCTTATAAGAAGAATACTGGCAATGAAATTCATGGCCACTCTTTTTAAGTCAGACCTTCAGGTACAATAGTATTAGTAATACATGAAAGGTAAACAGTATGTAAGCTGTTGCCACCTGAATTTCGGTTTATTGAAATGCTCCAAAAGCTAACGCACCAACAAAAATAAACACTCAGTGATGCAGTGAACAAACCAAAATAATAGTATTGGCTCAGGCATCGCTGACTAGGCCGAACAGTCACCACTAGCAACACCCGTTCACGAGTATGACGCATGGACCAGCCATCATCTCTTTCGCCATATTAGATGAAAACAAACGATCCGCCCCACGACGATACCGCAAGCAATGACATTTTAGTGAGCATGACAAACCATAGTCGAGATACTGATAAAAATCACTACTAATGAAATTACCATAATAATTGTCACGCATTACTTTCAAGGAACAATGGTTTGTTAATAATTTAGCATAATTATAAGACAAACAAGTTTCTATGTATATCCCTAATGACACTTTAAGCCCATGACTGTTTGTCGTTAAGATAATCGTTGATCGTATAATAAGCCTTATTAATAAGTTGATTTTTTATAGTTAGCTTGAATTTATCTACAGGAAGGTCGTTTACATCTATAGGAATTTTATTACAGAAACGTACACCTTCGAACGAGTTGTGTACCTTATGTAAGCGATGATAGGTACCAACGAGTTTAGACTTGTTTCTTGTTTTAATATTGTCTATATCACTGTTTTTCTTATAGTCAATCATGTTGTGCCTAAAAAATATAATATTTGCATATACAGGGTGTAAAAAGACTACTACCGAAAACTTGGGGGTTGCAATCAGACCATGATACTGAATAGGTTTAGCAAAAATAAAACGCAAAAAAAAAAAAAAATTTATCTAAGTCCTTTTATGTTTTTATCTGCTTACATACACATAGTACAACATAATAGGACCTAAACTACCTAATTATCTCATTTAGAAAACCAAAAAACAAATAAAATCAATAAAACAGCGATGTATTTTGATAAACAAAACAGCTGGTCGGGTGAGTGCAATGACCTTGGCCGGGCGCATAGGTATTCAAGTAGCTACGCGGTGCACGCAATAATACATTACTGGCTTGTGGAATTATTAAAAATACAATTAGCTACAATTTTTTTAAGGACAACTGTTTGGTTTTTTTTTATAAGTTTTGGGGTGCTGAATCAGCCCCTTTCGTTTTCGGTAGTCGTCTTTTTACACCCTGTATATATACTGTGATGCAACAGTTTATATTAGTAAATTATCTATTGAGCGGATGGCTTGTTTTTGTAGAATAACATCGTTTCAATATCAGCCGCCCTGCCCCACAATAGTATACTATAGGACATGACGCTGTGAAAGTATCTAAAATAAACTAGCCTTGCTGTGTCCGTATCAGTGAGCTAACGTACCTTCCATACTGCATAAGCTGCCGAACTAAGCCTACCTGCAAGGCGATCTATGTGGGCTCCCCATTGTAGTTTAATGTCTAATGTAATTCCTAAGAATACTATTGAGTCTACAATACTTATAATTACATTATTTAGATAATTATTCAATCATACAAACCAACTTCTTAAACTTCAAAATATTAGTATAGAATGTATTTAGTACACGTAGACTCTTATCGGTATAAATCTAGATATATATAATATTGCTATCTTAATAATACATTGTTGACCTTTAGTACCTTTTGCAAGGTTTAACTCTTAAACGAAGTATACTTCGGGTGAGAGGTTTCTCAGAGGGTTGAATCTTGTATTAAATTTCAACTCAGGTATTTGTGAGCAAAATATGTACTATGTTTATATACAAGTAAATGGGTTGGTTTTAGTGAACTACAATGTATATTCAATGCCTTAAAACTTCAGGTCCTTAAGAGAATGTGTGCCTTATGTTAAAAAACACATATACAGCCTTCAAGTAATATAAATGCTTGTTTAAGTCTATGTTCAGGTCTATAGGGTTTTAGATATGGTTTGTGGGGGGACGCTTATGTCCCTCCAACACAAAGGGAGGATCTTCCGACCAGGCGAGTTGATCATGCCCAGCGGGCCACTGCCCAACAGTTGATGTTGGGAAGTAGTACATATGATAATCGGTGCGAGAACTTCTATTGCGCGATTCAGGATTGGTAGTTACTCCGTGTAGTGCATTACTTCGTAGTTCAGTGCATTTTCGGTAGATGGTGCTGTAGTGGGTTACTGTTGTGTTGTATGTGGTTCGAACTTGAAACCGTATAACTAACTAATTCAAAATACAAAATTGCAAACTAAATTTGGTAAAGTAAACGACATACTATTAGTTTCTTTTATTATCAAAACTGACAAATGTGTCTGGTGGAAATACTAAGCTAAGTCCAAAATTATCCTCTCAGGATTGCATTATCTGCCAAGACACCTTTGTAGTTTTGCCAAGTGTCCGCCTGTTTGCTCGTCCGGCGGTCGCTTCTTCACTTCACAACAAATAGGCTAGACAACAAGTTGAAAAACATGTTATTTGATATATTAAAATACCTGCGGTAGCTTGTTAGACTCGTCAACACCGTACAAACACAAACCCGTAAAAACAATTTAAAAACTTACAAACAAATAAGAAAAAAGTGGTCTACATTTTTGGAACTAAATCAAAAACTGTTGGTGCTAGAGATTTAAAAAAATATTCTGAAAGATGAAGAAATAAAAAAAGAAGATTCCCAGAACTTAACCTGCACCACTATTACGAATATATTAAAACATTAAACGTTATGGTAGAAAACGTACATTCATAGACTAAAAAAACTATTTCCCTTCTTTTTAGTTTCGCCGTAACCGGACAAAACAGAGATGTAAAACACCTCTACGTTTTATTACCACGAGTATGTAGTTTAATTGGTTACCTGTGCCTTGTTGTATGATGTAAGGGCTTAGTACATAAATATTACGGTACGTTTGCTTTGTAACGCTAATTTTGTATACAAAACTCGGTCATAGTTTAGTAAACTCACGAGTTTAATACGAAACGTGATAACACATCACAAACAGAACCATTAAGATAGATTTCAGTCAGTTTCCTAAACGCCATGGCACACTTGAGATGTATTTTCGTTGCCTTATTAGTATTAATTTTTCCAAGTGAATATGTAAGTACATTTTTATTTATTCATTATTTCTATAATATATAATAAGAATAATAATAATACTTTAATAGCTTCTTTACAAGAATGTAAAGGAGCTATTAAAGTGAAATATTTGTCATCGTCCTTATCCGATGATAATGAGGATCAAACAAAGCGCGAACGATAGGACGATTCCTATCGTTCGCGCTTTGTTTGATCCTCGAAAGGTATGAAACCTTGCTTAAATCTGATACAATAAAAAAACTATTTTTTTGACAAGAAATGAAAAACATAACAAATGTCATGTCAAAATTGAACATATAGTTAGTAAAATGTCATATATATTTTTTATTTTATCTCCCAGATAAGCAGGAGATCTTGGCTCGCAATTCTGTGCATTTACCAGCGCAAAGTTGTATTTTGTTGGCATTTGAATGAATGTTTTTATTGTTAAAGGTGTGATACGTTTAATAGAAGTCTATTGTCTATACTCAACGTGCAGTAAGTAAAATAAGGAATTAGGATTTGCACTTAAGGTTGTATAGCTATACGGGTCTAATAAGTTGTGTTTATAAGTGGGGTACGATTATACAGAAAATGAATTAGCTGACAATGAAGAGAAGAAAGTATAAAAAAACGTGATAATGACATTTTAATTAAAAAATGATTATTTTACTAAAATTTTCACACAGATTGTTGAACTTTTAACCGATACTCTCATATGATTATAGGTACGTTTCCTAGATATCAAAAACAGCTGTACCAATTTGGATCAATTATGTAATTTTATAGGAATTAAAAAAAAATAGATTTCGAAACTTTTATCGACCAAAGCACAATCGTCTAAATGTTTTCGCCAACATATTATAACATCTAATAAAATACAACCTTGTATCTTCGTCAAAATATTGTAACAAAGTTATAGGTGTTACATAAGTTAATAGCATCTTGATATTTAAACTTTTGATTAAATTCTCAAAATAAAAATTGATGTTCTAAAGTTCTGACTTGTTTTAAAAAGGCAGTACGAAGAAACTTTAAGTAGAAGAAGTATATTTGTGAACTTTACTAATAATAACAGTTGGGGGAAGAAGGGATCGAGAAATATATAAAACATTGTAGGGCAACGAAAATTTTGTACAATATGACAAATACATACAAAAATTTAGAACATTTTAAACGGCAATCTATTAGGCACGCACCTGTGTCTCAACCGCTTTTTCCCAAAGACATTTTTAGAGAGACTTCATCTATATACTACAAAAAGATTTGACAAAACTTCATCGATAGATACATATGTTCATACTTGGCAAACTGATTGTAAGGGAAGAACGTTAGTGAAGATCGAAGATAGAATCGTTAATCATTTCATTCGACCACATTGTTAAATCTAAGTTTATCCAAGCTGCATTCTTCTCTTATGTATTAAGATGTGTACCTAATGATGATCATATAGATAGATAGATAGATTCTGCTGAAAATGTTTTCGCCAAGAAACTTGATAGATATTTTTTTTTTATTATTGAATAGTGGGCAAACGAGCATACGTATCACCTGATGGTAAGCGATTTCCGCCGCCCATGGACACCCGCAACACCAAAGGCGTCACAAGTGCGTTGCCGACCTTTGGGGGATGGGAAAGGGAATGGGGGAGGGGTTGGGGTATGGGCCTCCGGTATCCTCACTCACTCGGTGAAACACAGCGCAAACGCTATTTCTCACCGGTTTTCTGTGAGGCCGTGGTATCACTCCGGTCCAGCCGACCCATTCATGCCGAAGCATAGCTCTTCCACAGTGAAAATATTAAGATAGATAGTAACAACAGTGATATTAACAACAATGTCGTATAAAGTATTAGATTTAGGTACAATACGACTTTAGAGAATGCTAAACTAAGCTTAACAATAGCATTAGCGTTAAACGATATATAATATTTAGGGGTCAAGACTCGTAATAGACGACTGGCAGGGGTTTCAATATAACTTTAACTCTATTAGACACGTTATGGTCTATTGATACTAGTCCCCGAACATAACGAAAGCAAAAGACGTATAGTTGATTACACGACACGGCTATCAGTTACGGTCCCTAATTATGCACATTTCTAGCACACGTATTCAACAATCTCATCTGTCTCAGGGCTATAGAATTGGTGGGCAGGTTTTCACAGCTTTGTGGGCTGGACATAAAATTCTATTCCATTCTGTGGCATACAATGAAGACTGCAATAGTGTCGTAATTCGTGAACACGTGGCTGACATAGTTATTGGTAAAAAAAATCTGCACATCTTCTAGTAAAGTATACAAGTTTGTTAAAGTGTTTTGGAATGCTTCGAGTGTCTTCTGAACGGCAGTAAATGCTTAACCTCTTGTAAAAGTCACACAAAATGCGCTCAATCTGCCTAATAACATAATCTTGGTCGCAAGTGATATTATATAAAAAGACAGAGGTTCTTAATTCGGTAGTAGTTGTCAATATTTGTCACCTCAGACGATTAATGAACGAGTTTAAAAAAATTATTTTTTAACTTACTTGGTCTTCCCGTTTGATTCCATCAATATTAAAAAAACACGAAGTTAACATCAGGTGGAAAATTAAAGAATGTTTTTTTTTTATCTTTATTGTTTGCATTATTAATGTAGAGGCTTTTAATCAAAAATGATTATGCCAGCCTCATTGTAACCTATAATAACTACCAACATATAAAAATCTTAAAAAAGTTATAAATACATAATGCCATAAAATAAGGACTCAAAACACATAATATTGACACACACACAGGTAAAGAATGTTAAAAAGAGCTTATTAAAGTCCACCATGAAACAGGAGCATTAAAATTGGTAACACGTTACCAATTTTTGACTTTCAACTTTAAAGCTCTCGTACGCTGAGCCAATTGGTTTAACAAAAAAAAGGGAACAACATACATTGTAGGAATTTTTTAATAGTTTAATTTGTTAGTACATATTTTCATCATAAAATTAGTCGGAACGAAGTTATTCTCAAAAAACAAAAAAAAATCAAAATGGTGGCGTGAGCGG